>OY756233.1:3752500-5002500 GCA_963576875.1 Acrobasis repandana | reverse complement strand
GATATAATGTGGTGGAAATTTTACGTATATTTTACAAGCTTTTATTTAGTTTTACCTGTCCCGTTGTCTGTGTGTCCGTTATCAAATCTCTATCGTTCGAGTTGAAATTTCACATACTTTTATGTAAGTTTGGTGACAATGCAATAGTATTGTACCTACCAACGACGTGATCTCGTGATGAAGCCGGAAGGTGGCCACGGCATCTCTGTGATAAAACAACATAACACAACCGAGTTTGCGCTCAATTGTTTAAGTTTATTTCATTGTTTTCGATAAAAGCACGTTTTTTTTTAAATATTTTAAAGTAATTACTTGTTTATCTCGCACACAATCATGGAGGATTTTTTAAATAACAATGAAAAATGAATATATACGTACCTACTGCGGAAAACAACAAATTAAAAACTTGTTATTTTAATCCCTTTGCTCTGTAAAATGTAACAAAACCGATAAATAAAATATTTATTGAAACTTACAATGTTTCACAATGTTATTCATGCGGTATAAAAAAATATAAACTCGTTTCTGTTTGTTTGTGTTTCTGCCCGAGACAAATAAGTTTCAATACATTTTGACGTTTATTACTTACGTATATGTATTGGGTAGAAACAAACTAAAAAGGAGTCATTGACATGTAACTTATATAGCCCAAGAGCCCGCGAGTGGCAGACTGCCGTTATTTTATAAAGGCTGAAAGTTTCTCTAGAACAGCCCTAATACAGGTAAGTGTAATTACCAAATATGAAACTTGGCTCGTGGTTGCTTTGGTAGATATCAGTTACACATTGCCAGACACTTTGTGCTGTTCTATCCCCTGGCAGACACTCTTAAAGTATCAAAAGTTGAAAGCACCTATATTTCCGTCATATCATAGTATAAAAACCACATAAATGTGGTTAATATGATGATGGTGATATTATAATTTTATATATGTAACTTGGGGAACTACCAAATGATGTGTCCTCAGCAGCCAGTTTCGATGGTTCCTTCATCTTGCCAGACAAATCGAAAGTTTTTTAATGTGTCTGGTAAGATGAAGGAACCATCGAAACCGTCTGGCTGCTGAGGAAACATCATTTGGTAGTTCCTCAAATAAAAAATATAAAATTTAGCTATTATACTACGATATGACAGAAGTATAGGTACTTACAATTTTTAATACTTTAATAATATCTCCCAGTAGATGAAACCGCACAAAGTTTAAGTGTCTGGCAATGTGCGATGTGATTTTTAACATTATTATGCATGAAATATTTTTATGTTTATTAAATTGTAATTACATTTGTCATAGAAAATATCATAATATAAAAATACCTAAAATTGCTAAAACTAGAAAGAACCTAAAACTAAGAACCTTAAAAAATATAATATAATAACTAAAATATATTATTAATAGGAGTTCCTTTAGGCAAGGTTTCGAAGATACTGGCAGCGTTCCCCCTTTGAATAGCTAGACTGACTCTTTGTCCGAGGTAGCTGCCAGCTCTTCGGTCTCCTGTGATGTCGACTAACCTTTTTGCTATTTCCTTAAAAACCCTTATAGCGCTAGGCCCCACGGACCAAGGGTCTCGACACCGAATGGGACAAAATCAAATTCGGAGCCTAGACCCCTGTATTTCCATGCTTCAGCTTTTACAGCCGCTTCACAAGCCGCACCAGCTCTGTTGTTGGTTTCATGTAGATGGGAAGGGGCCAGCATGAAATATATATGAAACTAAGTTTTACACTATGAAAGCATAGGGGCCCAATTTGGTACAACTTTACTACCTGATATCTACCAAAGCCACCACAGGAAACTGCCAGTCGCGGGCTCTGACTCTATACTATGCATGTCATGGATTGTTCTGATCGTAATATTTTAAACCATTTACGAGTATAGCCACTTAAACAGATAATAAATCGAGTCGTAAATCAAATGATAATAAATGGGTTATAATCTCATTTATTAGAATATCTATAGGTACCTAATATTGTGTTAAATTATTCAACAAATGTTTTGTTTTTTTAGGCGGTTATACCTAAATAGCGATTGTTTTGACAGTTTTTATTCAAAACTACATTTACTTTAATACTTAGGTATTTTATATCAAAGGCTTAGTGTATTATTTAAAGTCAAACAGTATTAACTTCTTATTAAAATATGATACTCACCAATTGCTAACAAAATGTTAAAAATGTATTTCTCGGTAGGTAATTAGGTATACTAAACTTGTACTAGAGACCTTTTTTTATAATTTACTACATGTTGTTTGGAGATTTATTTATACTTGCTGTTGTTATAAGAAAATGTATCAGCTGCTTCTTTTCCCGCGCAGATCGTAAAAGCCGATTGAGGGAATGGGTGAAAATGGGCTAGCAACCCATGACTATTTGAATTTCTTTGGCATTTTCTCGCCCACCATAAAGGCCCATTTACACAGTGCAAGTTTCTTGCCTCTTGCATACAATTAAATTGAAAATGCCACTTTTAGAGTTAAGGCCCATTTACACAGTGTAAATGGGCCTTAACTCTAAAAGTGGCATTTGGATATTGCATCTCTGGGCTCAGTCTGCTTAGAGATATAAAATCTAATCAATCAATCAATCAAATCTTTATTTGCTAATAAGAGTTTTACAAGAGCTCTTATATTTATAATTACTGTCCATCTTATTAACCCTTTCGGGTACAGCAAATATCTCTGTCAGCCCCGTTAGGGATAAAGACGTGTTTACTAGGACAGTGTAATCTGTAAACCATATACGGTCATTTTAATGAATCCAACTAGTGTTATCACTAGTATATTTGATTAGCATATTACTTTTACGAAACGGATTACAGCAATTTAATGTAATTTTCCTACTTCCTACTGTCAGGGGCTAGGAAATGGTTTCCTTTGCTAATAACTAGATTAAATGCTCAATGTCAGTAGTTAACTGTAAAAGTTTACTACAACATATGTTATTTACGCGGGCTTGTAATTGAAACAAATTAATCTTCGAGAATATTCCTTTATTACAGATTACGTTTTACCTGTAACTTGTGCGCTTTCCTTATGGGCCCGGTCCTTATTTTTAGTGATTTTGACTTCTTTTTCGGAGCTGATTGGAGCCAAACTAACTTAGTAACAATATGTTAAGCTATGTTAAATTGAAGTTTATTTAAGTATTAAAAAAGTGAATGAGACAATTTATTGATTTTCATTGAACTTAATAGTTTGTTTAATTCCAAATAACCTGAGACGTGTTTAAATTTTTGGCGATGCGCGACGTTCATGTCTTTGTTGTTTACACGGAATTTAAAACATGAAGTTGTGTATAAATGACAGAGAAATAAAGACAAAGGAAAATCCTAAAAAGTGACTGAGAAGATTTTAGTAAGTACTTTTTTTAAAATTCATAGTAAAACTTAGTTAAAGGTTAAACTTTGAAGGAGTAAGGAATAAGGATTGTGTTAATGTAAGTAATATGAATAATTAGGGCAGCTCGTACATGCCCCTATTTATTTATTATTAATAATAATAACAAAAGTAACACTTATCATAAACCATATAAGGATTGTGTAAATATTAGTAATATGAATAATTAAGGCAGCTTGTACATGTCCCTATTTATTTATTATTAATAATAATAACAAAAGTAACACTTATCATAAAACATATAAGGATTGTGTAAATGTAAGTAATATGAATAATTAGGGCAGCTTGTACATGTCCCTATTTATTTGTTATTAATAATAATAACATAAGTAAAACTTATCATAAACCATATAAGGATTGTGTTAATGTTAGTAATATATGTCATTGACATTTACGACCGGCCGCCTGCCTGACGTCAACCCTCCTTGGGAATGCAATTGAAGCACGAGATTCGTTTGTGTTTAGTCCTTTAGTCGCCTCTTACGACATCCAAAGGAAGAGATGGAGTGGTCCTATTCTAACCCGGAACCAGACGGAGGAAACTAAAAACCTATAATAGGTATTTATGACAAAGTAAATAAAAAATACAGCTACCTATATTAACCACATCTCACAAGATAGAGTAACTATTGGTATCATCTGCTGGTAAAGGTTAACCATTAGTAAAATGTCATTTATATGTAACTTAACATACTGTTTGTAAAAAGCTGTTGGTTTTTTGAATAAATAGAAATAAAATAAAAAAATAAAAAAATAAATAATTAGGGCAGCTTGTACATGTCACTATTTATTTATTATTATTAATAATAACAAAAGTAACACTTAGCATCAACCATATAAGGATTGTGTAAATGTAAGTAATATGAATAATTAGGGCAGCTTTTACATGACCTATAGCAATATGGTCAATTATAGACATCTGCCGCTATCGAAAACGGAGAATGTGGTTAAAAACAGCTGGTAAAGGTTAACCAGCAGATGATACCAATAGTTACTCTATCTTGTGAGATGTGGTTAATATAGGTAGCTGTATTTTTTATTTACTTTGTCATAAATACCTATTATAGGTTTTTAGTTTCCTCCGTCTGGTTCCGGTTTAGAATAGGACCACTCCATCTCTTCCTTTGGATGTCGTAAGAGGCGACTAAAGGACTAAACACAAACGAATCTCGTGCTTCAATTGCATTCCCAAGGAGGGTTGACGTCAGGCAGGCGGCCGGTCGTAAAACTATAGCCAAATTATTTAATTAAACTGTTTCGGCTATTTCTTCTTCATTTTGCGAGGTCTTTGGCATCCTTCCTTGGGTGACCATTGACATGCATGTTATATCTGGAGAAGAAAAAACGGGAAAGCGCACCCCGGGCTCCGAAGCAGGACAGCTGAGGATGCAACCGGGAACGCGCTTAGACCTATTATAGGTTTTTAGGGTTCCTCGCCTCAAAAGGTAAAAACGAAACATCTATAGGATCACTCTCTGTGTTTCTGTGACAGCCAATCTGCTCCGAAACTACTGGACCCATTGAGTCATTTTGGTACACATATATGTATAAGACGGACGTGTAACTTAAACAAATGAATGGGGTTCTGAGTCTAGAAGCATGACGTAAGGACGCACTAAGAATGGAGATTTTTAGAGGGGTTAAAATAAGGGTTTAAAGTTTGTATGAAACTTGATCAATTTTGAAGTTAGAAATGTAAAAAAATACTTATGAGCTTTAAGTTCAAAACAAAAGTTTATTGTATTACTATTTACGAAAAACAAACTTTAAATGGGTAAAGTAGAGGATGAAAATTTGTATTAAAACTCCGTCATTTAAAAAAAAATCCTACGTGGCAATGCCGTGGATTATATTTCAGCACTAAAACTGCAAGCTACGCCACTAATATGATTGCACTGTGTATAATGCAATGCAGTTTGAATTTATCTTTATAACTCTACATTTCTATACGCCAATGCAGTTCATCGCGTGCGGGCTTTATCGATTGATTTAGAATCGCAGGCTTTTATATGTTTATTTTATGCAATGCTGACAGTAAACAGTCATTTACACAGTGCAAGTTTCTTGCTTCTACCATCCATTATCATCCGAGCGTATTCCCCGTTGCATCATCAGCGGTAATGCTTCGAAAACCGAGGGCGGGAGTATTTGATGTTATAGTGGCCACACTAGGTAATATTCGAAATATACTGTAACTATTTGAAATGTGGATTCAGACCAAGATACTGAACAACTTTCCCCAAGGAACATGTATCGAAATATGTAAAATAATTTTTAGCCTCCCATACTAGTTACCGATCAGCTAATGCTAGTTTGTATGGAAACAAAAAAAATATTTTTCATAATTCGATATAATATGTTCCTTGGGAAAAGTTGTTCAGTTCAGACTGAATTCGCCCGTAAAATAGTTTTAGTATATTTTGTTAGACGGTATATAATCGGTTTAAGAGATAGAGTTCTGTGACAGACGGACAGACAGCGGAGTCTGAGTAATAGGGTCCCTTTAGCACCTTTTGAGTACAGAAGTTTAGAGAACCCTAAAAATTAATCAAAATAGTGTTGGGTTGCTAGCCTTCACCTATTAACACGATTCATATTTTTGCCCATTCCCGTGTATATGTAATATGTGTAAACAATGTCACTATCCACACATTAGGTATTTAGATTACCTGGTTTTTGATGCATCCTAAAAATAGTAAAACAATACCAGCATACTACTTATACCTTATTTCTATAGGATAGGGCCACATGACAACCCTATGTTACAATTAATTACTTAGGGTGACCATGGCAAAAGGTAACGGACCTCCGATATGTCTGCTTGGTCAAGTTCTTAATTTATAAGTAATTACTTCCTTGTCTACAAACTGTTAGTTTCCAACAAGTCAAATCAGATACTTTCTACTAAATAAATATTTATCTTTCTACATATGGAACAAGTACTTATTTAAAAAAAAACAAAAAAAACCCTACTACCTGATACAAACATGAGCGAGATATATGTGGTTTTTTTAGCATTTAAATAAATATAAATAAATATATAGGGACAGATAACACTGATTTAACTAGCCCCAAAGCACAGAATACATAAGTGCCCAAAGTAAGTTATAAATTTGTGTTATAGGATACTAACTCAACAATACTATATTTTATGATAAATACATATATAGATAAACAACCAAGACCCAGAACAATTTGAAAAAGGCCATTTTCCAACTTGCCCTGGCTGGGGATCGTACCCAGAACCTCCGGATTAGCGGTCTAGCGTGTTAACCATTACGCCACGGAGGTCGTTTAACTTCTCATTCCTATGAGTTTTTTTTTATTTGTAATTGTATATAACAACATCCATTCTTTGATACCCGACACGACAGGATTAGAATTAAAAAAGGCTTTTTTAAAAAAATTGGTAGAACGATATCAACGAACATTTCTGATAGTGTAAAAAAAAATATACATTACTATGGTAATTGTTCTCAGAAAATGCAAAGAAACATATTAATGATAATATAAAGAAGGATTAAAAGAGGATTTTATCTAAAAAAAATGACTGCTGCAATCTTTTTGTGAAAAATTTAATTTATTACATAGTACCTAATTACATTTATGTAATAGAAAATCTCATAATATATAAATATACATGTAAGGGAAAGTTGGAAAATGTCCTTTTTCAAATTGTCCTGGGTCTTGGGTGTTTTTCTATATATGTTTATTTGCATTTTCTGCGAACATTTACCATAGTAATGTATAGTTTTTTTTTTACACCATCAGAAAGTAGAGATTTTAAAGAACAGAACGCCTACCAACTTAAAAAAAAACCAGATATTTTGACTTGACAATTTTCGATTTAAAAACAGGGTGCTTTTTCGATATTAACACAAAATAAGGTAAAAAAATAAATATTTTAAATCAATAAAAATTAGAGTGTATTTGGGACACAAATAGGTAAGTTTTCACCAAATTTCGAGGAAAAAAAAGAAAATGTAAAAGATTAAAATAAAAAAACCAAAAACTTGGTTTTTTAATTTTTCTTATTTTTTTTTATTTGAAAAAAATGAAAATACAAAAGTTGTAGATCTTTTTATAACCTACAACTGTGCCATTTAACTTTTTTCTACAGGACCTGTAGTTTTGCCGGAAATCGAGATAAATCGTTTTTTACCCTTAAAAACTCACCCCCCCCCCCCCCCCCCCTGACCTCAGATCGCCCGTATTTTATTTTTCCTCTCATTTTTGTAATATTTTCGTCCTTTTCCAATGGATTTCACCCTACTATAATTTTTTTCACTTTTTACCATTTTCTTCTGCACTGGTCTATAAGTCCGCGTCTTGTACCATTTGTTATTGGTAAATAAAGTTAAAGTAAATGAATAAATGGAAGAAAGCATTAGGGAAATGGGTCACTTTTTGTTGTCTAACAGATTAGAGTGTAAAAATAGAACTTATGTTAGCTCGAATCACGCAAACCACTGCTTAGTGTCTATAAAAAATTAAGGCAGTGATTTGATTAATGACCTGATGAAAATGGTTTTATACCACTGTAATTTATACGCTTCCCGGGATTTTTACCCGACTGCATCAGAAGGAGGCTTATGTAAATTTCTTTAGCACGCTCGGCAGCCTAAATGCCTTGATGGATTTTAGCTTGAGAGATGTCGTTAGATTCGAATTTATTGTGAGAGTGAAACTGGGTATACCAAAAAATTAAAAAAAAAATGGCGGATATTTGGTGCCAAATGATGAAAAAAAATGGAAAAAATAAAAATAAAAAACCAAAAATTTGGTTTTTTGAATTTTTTACATATATTTTGAGGTTATGTGAAAAAAGTGTAAATACAAAAGTTGTAGATATTTTTATTACCTACAACTATGCCACTTAACTTTTTTCTGTAGGACCCTTAGTTTGTTTTAAGTTAATTATTTGGAAGGACAGGGAGATATCATTTAAAATTTTGAGCTAGTAAAACCTAGATAACCCTTCAAACTATTTTATGAACCACTGTTTACAGTTTCAAGTGAGAACGTTAAGCTTTGGTTTGCATTTTTGCGAAAAACGGCCACTTTTGACCAATAAAATAAAAGAGTGTATAAAATAAAATAAATGAATAGTGGGTAGTAATGAAGATTTACGCATGCTTCAAATGCGTGTAATATGTGATGAGAAAATTCGTCGGGGATTCGAAGTCACGATAGCACAATTGTTAGTGCACTCACGGCGTTTACATGAGGGTCGTGGGTTCGAGTCCCACTCGTGGCGGATTTTTCATCACATAGGTATTTTCATAGCACACAGGCCTTACAATAAAAGCTGTTACGATTTTTTTTTAAGAACTTTATTTCTGTGGTTTTTAGGGTTCCGTACAAAAAATTCAAAAACGGAACCCTTATAGGATCACTCGTGCGTCTGTCTGTCCGTCCGTCTGTCGCAGCCAATTTGCTCCGAATCTACTGGACCGAATTAGGTGAAATTTGGTAGAATGTTGTAATCCTATGACCCAAACACATAATATGTGCAAAGTAAATAAATATTTTTAAATAAGGGTCATTTTCGGGGGACAAATCATTATGGGGGGGACGAAATTAAAAAAAAAGTTTTGCTAACCTCACGATTCATTTGATATATGATACATATATCAAATGAATCGTTATGAGGATCTCAAATATATTTTTGTTATTATCGTAAAAATAATAGTTTTGATTTTATTCATGAAAGAAGACGAAAATTTACCATTCCCCCTCCCTGATCTCCGAAACTACTGAGCCTAAAATTTTGAAAAAATACAAAATATAGTTCATTGCTTGTAGATTACAGGAAAACCACGCGAGTTTAACTCGCACTTGGCCGGTTTTTTTAACCGCATATGGGTGACACGAAATTCGAAGGATCTGACATAAAAACAAAATAAATGGATGCCCCGTCATTACGGGCCCTAGGGTCGTAATGTAGGTCAAACTGCGAAATAGGCCATTCTAAGCTACAAATGACTCACCCTTTGATAACAAAGGACTATTGTGAGTGTGTTCAGTGGTATCTACCTATAAGTACTTATACCTGTACATAACGTTCTGTATATAGACGTCTATATCCTTAAGTTGGAATTGCAAAACGAGGCGACTAAGCACAAACATCTTATGTGCTACAACTGTATTTCCAAAAAGGTTTGACGTCGGACGGCGGCAGCCGGTTGTCAAACTTTACCCACAAATGCGGGTGACGACGAGGTAATAAGAAAGTCGAAGTTTACCCACAAATGCGGGTGACGAGTGTGACGACGTCGTAATAAGAAAGTCGAAGTTTACCCACAAATGCGGGTGACGACGTGGTAATAAGAAAGTCGAAGTTTACCCACAAATGCGGGTGACGACGTGGTATTAAGAAAGTCGAAGTTTACCCACAAATGCGGGTGACGACGTGGTATTAAGAAAGTCGAAGTTTACCCACAAATGCGGGTGGCAACGTGGTAATAAGACGAGATCATTACGCTAGAACTCTCTTAGCAAGTTGGTGGAACTTCCCCAAGGAACATATATCGAAATATAAAAAATAATTTTTGTCCTCCCATACAAGTTGAGCGATCAGTGATCCGAGTTTGTATGAAAAGCAAAAAATTATTTTTCATATTTCGATATATGTTCCTTGAGGAAAGTTGTTCAGTATCATGGACTGAATTTACACTTAAAATAGTTTCAGTATATTTTGTTAGACGTTATATATCCAAATTAAAGAAAAATAATGGAGAAATTATAACGTCTCCTTCAAAAATATCGGACATGTTCAATAAACATTTCCTAAGTATAAATGACAATAAAAATAAACCAATGACATACCAATCTAATTTATCCTCCCAATTGACAAATACATTTTTTCTAGTGTGACCGAATCAGAAATTAAAAAAGTTATATTAGGATTGAAACGAAACAATACAAGCGGTTATGACGAAATACCTTCTTCTTTACTCGTATACTGTGTTAATGAATTTTTAACACCATTAACATTCTTAATAAACCAATCTTACAACGAAGGAGTATTTCCGGATCATCTAAAACTGACTGTAATAAAGCCCATTTTTAAAAAAGGTGAAAAAACGTGTATAACTAACTTTCGACCAATTACATTGTCATCAGTTTTCTCTAAGGTATTCGAAAAACCAATATGCCAAAAAATCGGTTTGTTTTTAGAAAAATACAAAGTATTGAACCAAAACCAACATGGTTTTAGAAAAAACCACTCGACAACGTCGGCTGCCTTCGATTGTTGTCAAGAAATATACGAAGCCCTAAATAATAATAAGTGTGCCATAGTTACGTTTATGGATATGTCCAAAGCATATGACCGAGTGGATCATAACACTCTGATAAAACAGTTAGACACTATAGGAATCCGCGGACCAGCAAAGAAGTGGCTAAGGCGTGCTTGGTTGTTTGTTATTCTTAGTTTATATAAATGACCTACCCACGGTAGTCGAGTCTCACAAAATTGTATTATATGCAGACGATGTCACACTTATAGTATCTTGCGAATTAGATAAAATAAGCGAACTACAGGACCTCATCTCTGTTTCTCTTCGTAAGGTTATTGAACACTCAAAACAAATAGGACTTACGCTAAACTTCGAAAAGACCAAGATAATGCAATTTAGACCCTATCAGAGAAAAGAAGTAGTATTAAATGTATCCCACGACGGTACTCGTATTGAGGAGGTGAATAAGTTTTCACTGCTGGGGATCACGCTGGACTCCAACTTAAACTGGAAAGACCACGTAGAATCAGTAGTTGGCAAACTAAGCCAGTTCACCTATGCACTACGGGAACTCAGAAAAAATACGAATCAGGAGTGTACACTTACCGCATATCATAGTCATGCAGCAGCCTGGATAAGGTATGGGTTGATCCTTTGGGGAAACTCAACTGACGTTCAGGCAGTATCTGTACTACAAAAACGTTGCGTTCGAATAATAACCTTCACAAAACGCAGAGAAACATGTCGAGACCTCTTTAGTAAGCTAAACATTCTCACAGTTACGGGCATGTACATATACGAATTATGCCGCTTTGTCTAATAAATGAAACGCTTGAATCACAGACAAGAACTGACTTCTTTTATTTTTTAGAACACATAGTATTACATATGACATGGCAGATGGCGCTACTAGCTGACCGAGTGATATTGTCGATACAGATAAGAGAAAAATAACACCCCCACTTATCGCAATATTCACAAAAAAAAATATTCTATACAAACAATCCCAAGAAGCGACATAAATTTATAATGTTTTGCTGAACATAAACTTTTAGTTAAAATGTCAGCTGGCATATCAGCTGTTGGCAAATACAGTACTTTAACAACTTTGTCTTTTACAAGATCACGACAAAAATGGTATTTAACATCGATATGCTTAGTACGTTTGTGAAAGACTGGGTTTGCACACAGCTTTTGTGCACCTTGGTTATCATTGAACAGACTGATTGTGTACATCTTATTGGTTATTTCATATTGTAATCCCCTTAAATACAATGCTTCTCTGCATGCCTCTGATAGACCTACATACTCTGATTCAGTGCTAGAGAGAGACACACATTTCTGTTTCTTACATTCCCATGATATCGCACCATCACATAACACAAAACACATTCCAGTATATGATCTCCTATCTATAGAGTTAGAGGCCCAATCAGCATCTACATAGCCTGTTATTTCTGAATTACCTTTCTTACAGTATTTTATTCCATAAGTTTTAGTCCTTTTTAAATATTTTAATACTCTTTTTGCATATTCCCAATGCTCATTTGTGTGGCAATTATTAAATTGACTTAAAAAACTTATAGAGTAACTAATGTCTGGCCTAGTTAATACCGAAAGGTACATTAAACTACCAATTAGTTGCTGATAGGGCACATGACTATTGACATCATCTTGACCTTTATTTACATTTAGTTTCACCTCCATCGGAGTATCAACAGTTTTACATTCGCTTAAGTTAAATTTGTTCAAAAGTTGATCAATATAAGTTTCCTGACTCAGAGTTACATATTGTTTGTCTTTATTGAAAGTTACATTCATTCCAAGACACACTTTAATATCTCCTAAATCCTTAATGCTAAACTGGTTAGATAAAACCTGTTTCAAGTTCTCAGTTTGAATTTTATCATTGGAAAATATAAAGAAGTCATCGACATACACTGTTACAATGGTCTTACATTTAATAGTATTCTTTATATACATACATGGCTCTATTTTTGATCTCTTGTAACCATTATTGATCAAACAATTGTCAACCTTTTTGTTCCAAGCTCTAGAGGCTTGCTTGAGTCCATAAATGGCCTTTTTAAGTTTCAATACTTTACAAACAGCGCTACTACTATTATAACATTCTGGCATTTTCATATAAATGGTTTCCTCTAAATCGCCATTTAAGAACGCAGTCTTCACATCTAGATGATTAACATCTAAGCCTAACTTTATAGACAACGCAAATAAGAGTCTAAGAGTGGTGTGTCTCACTACAGGCGAAAATGTCTCCGTATAGTCTACACCATATTTTTGGGTGAAGCCCTTCGCGACAAGACGAGCACGGTAACGTACATTGTTCTCACTGTCGTATTTTTTTCGTAAAACCCACTTGCACTGCACTATAGTACCATTTACTGGTACATCCACAAGTTCCCATGCACTATTTTTCTCAAATGACTGTAACTCATCCTGCACTGCCGCTAACCACTGTGCTTTCTCAGGACCTTCCAAGGCTTCTTGCAATGATATCTCACCTGTGAACATGTTGTCATCTTCTATACAACCACTGGCAAGTCCATATCTATCTGGCTGCCGCCTAAGCCGAGGACCACTTATTATGTCGGCATTGTTGAGTATAATGGAGTCTTCACTCTCTGTTGTACTAGACTCAGAGCTATCTAATGTATCATTTTCACAAGGTACATACAGTTCACTACTGTCATCTTCGTTCAAGCTCTCTGGTTGTTCAATTGAATCTTCCAGAAGTGTCAAATCCTGTTCCCCCACTGGAACCACACATGCTTCATCTGAACAATTTTCCTGTACATCCAGAACATTCTCTGTCTCTATGTTTTCCAATACTATTACATCTCGACTGGTTGTGACGACATTGGACTTCGGGTTGTAAATCCTGTACCCTTTGACTTCATTGGAATACCCAACAAGGATACATTTATCCGATTTTCTGTCCCACTTTAATCTTTTTTGTTTAGGTACATGTACCATGACTGTACTGCCGAAAACACGTAAATGACTTACTTCAGGCTTTCTACCTGTCCATATTTCGAAAGGAGTTTTGTAATTTAATGATGTGGTCACAGTCCTGTTCTGTAAATACACTGCAGTGTGTGCCGCCTCTGCCCAAAACTTTTTTTCGAGACCTGCGTCAAACAGCAAACACTTGGCTTTCTCAATGATAGTCCGGTTGAATCTTTCCGAGAGACCATTCTGTTCAGGTGTATATGGGTTAGTTTTGTGATGTACGATCCCATGCGACACCAAAAAATTGTCAAATGCGCTGTTGCAGAATTCTGTCCCATTATCACTTCTCAAGATCTTTATGCTGTGATTAAGTTGATTCTCAACCTCTGCTTTATACTGTTGAAAACATTTCAATGCCTCATCTTTTGTTTTTAAGAAATAGATATATGTCATACGACTAAAATCGTCGATGAATAGCATAAAATATTTGGAACCACCTATAGATTGGTTTTCCATTGGTCCACAGA
Organism: Acrobasis repandana; assembly: GCA_963576875.1. Classification (NCBI taxonomy): domain Eukaryota; kingdom Metazoa; phylum Arthropoda; class Insecta; order Lepidoptera; family Pyralidae; genus Acrobasis; species Acrobasis repandana. The sequence continues at coordinate 4,988,364 of OY756233.1, read as the reverse complement.
GATCAGTGTGCACTATATGTAGCAACTCAGTACTTCTACTACCTTCTTTGGGAAAGGGTAAGCGGCTCTGCTTGCCCTCACAACATGCGACACATGATGACTTTGATATATCACTCTTACTGTCAAGTGTCAATCCTTGCACAGCATCTTGCATCTTATTCAAATACTGGCTGTTGACATGACCTAGACGTCGATGCCAAACTTCACTGGATACCATCACTGCAGCTGATGAACAATATTCAGGCATGTTTAGTTTATACACCCCATTTAACAGACTTGCTGTAGCTACAAGTACTCCTGCTTGGTTGAAAATTTGACAACCATAACTGTTAAATGAAACTCGGTTTCCTTGTGATATTAATTGACTAACAGACAACAGATTAGTCGTCAACTTGGGCACGCACAATACTCCTTCCACTGTAATATCATATTCACAGGCGTGCGTCTTTGTCGTAATCTGCACGTCTCCAGTACATAATACAGGTACTTTATCTTTGTTTGCCACGACAATTTCCTTAATCTTAAGATCTCGCGACACATTTGACAACCATACTTCGTTCGCGGTAAGATGAACACTCGCCCCGGAGTCAATATACCAATCACTTTTGCAAAATTCACCATTCAGAAACACGGCGCTAAACGCATTACTCGTTGCACGTTCAGTTTTATTTGCATTCGACGAATTTTTATTCACAAAAGTACACTGATTGCGGTAATGGCCGATTTGTTTACATTTGTAGCATTTTATGATTTTTGGTTTTGACTTTGATATCTGGGCGTTGTCTTTGGTCTCAGTGCTACCAACATTCCGGTTCTTCTTGTAACTCGCAAATGCGCCACTGGAATTGGGAGCGCTGCTGTCGCCCCCCTTTCCGCTTTCTTCCATGTCCAACAATTTGGTTTTGATGGCGTCTGCTGTCAAAGCAATGCCGCAATGCTCGATCGCCATTATCATCGGGGAATATTTTTCTGTCAATCCCGCTAACAAAAGCGATGCGACCCACTGGTCATTAATGTTAAAACCTGTACCACACAATTTTTGGCTCGTTTCGATGATTTGTGTCACGTACGAAGTCATTGAAGCACTATTTTCGAGGCGTATGGAAATTAAACTCCTCAGTAAACTGATTCTCCTTGTAAATCCGGTGTCATCAAATAGGTTCTTCAATTTCTTCCATAACTGATGGGTCGTTTGTACACCTTTGATGTGTACGTACAGGGACGAATCTATTGTCAGAATCAGCTTGGCTTTGGTCTTTGCGTCACCTGCTGCTCCTATTTCTGCTGGTATCGTCTCAGACTTGATGCAATCAGACATTCCCTCCAGAACTAAGAAATTCTCAGCCGCAAAAGCCCACTCGCTGTAGTTTTCCCGTCCTTTCAATTTAGGCACACTGACAAGGTAGTTCGTCGTCATTTTTACAGTCACAGCGTTATTTACAGTTAATCTCAATCTGCAAAGTCTATTTCCACTAGGAATGTCCAAAGAAAAATTGCGAGATAACTAAAAAAACTGGGCTCATAACCTCTAATAAATGAAACGCTTGAATCACAGACAAGAACTGACTTCTTTTATTTTTTAGAACACATAGTATTACATATGACATGGCAGATGGCGCTACTAGCTGACCGAGTGATATTGTCGATACAGATAAGAGAAAAATAACACTTTGTAAGAAGACACCCACACATATTTGAAAAATACGAGGACAGGCCTAGGCGATACACCTCGCGCCGCGGTAATGACTTAATTCTACCCCCATGGAATCTTGCATTGTACCAACATAGTCCGTATTATATGGCAATTCAGGTGTACAATCACCTACCAAAAAGAATTAAAGACCTTCAGGGAAAAAAGTTTGACACTGAATTAAAAAAACTTATGATAGACAAAAGTTATTACAGTATGACGGAATATTGGACGGACAAACTTTAGTAATTAAGGACATTTTAACGACATTTATATACCTAATTTAAATTATATTAAAATTATCTATATTTAATATTAATAATGATATCCCAGTTAATAATTTTTGGAATTTTATGAATTGTAATGTTGTTTAAAATCAATTCCCAATGCCTAAGAAGGCAATTTTGTAAATAGTTTTAAGAACACTAATTGTTAAGTGCATGACAGTGAATGTGTATATTGTTTACAAATGGTGAATAAATGAAATATGAAATATGAAAACAAGAAAAATAATTTTTGACCTCCCAACACTTGGACCGATCAGCTGATCCGAGTTTCTATGGAAATGTTGGTTTTAAAAATGTTAGGTTATGTAATTAAAGTTGATTACAATGGAACTAAATCGTAGCTATTCGCTTTCGTCAATTACATTAAACCTTTTTACTGATTTCATCAAAGAATGCCACCTCGTCAGCCTTCCCATAACATGCCAACTTACCCGTGCCCTCACCATAGCAACGACTGTAACAACATTACCTCTGCCATTGAAAAACAAACTTTACGTGTTATGTCGAAGGTTATGTTCGGGCTGTCAATCAAGGGTGTTATTTCTAGTTAGTTTTTTAATTATTGTTAGGAATATTTAGTTAGTTATGGTTGACTGGCGTGGCAAGAAAAATAGAGGACCTTTTTTCTAACTGATTACCTACATTGCGTAAACAATTGAAATAATTGATTGAAAGTAGTTTCTAATTACTTTTGGACCTTACCACAGATGACAGTAAGAGTATACAGAACGGAATCTCATAAGTTACGTGCAATATGCGTCCCCGTTCCCCGTCCCCGCACCTCTTCCGTAACGTTCTTGTGCGGCCGCGTGCGCCGTGCAGTGTATGTCCGCCTGCTCTTGCCTGAGACAAGGCGAGAACGGGTGAGAGGTGCGGGGACGGGGAACGGGGACGCATATTGCGCGGGACCTTAGGAGATTCCGTTCACTGTCTTCTGTGACCTTACTTGAGTAATTAACGCGCACTATACAATAATCGCGCACAACAAATGACATAATACCAATATCATCAAAGTTAGAACTACATAAGTCTGGACCTTACTTGTCTGTTATCACTGACCTACTTGTCTGTTAAATTATATAATAAATTGCCCAAGAACATAAAGACAAAAAAAATACAAAACCTCTTTAAGGCGAGATGGGTTTACAATTTGCAATACTGTGCGTGTTTTTGAAAAATCACAGTTATTAAACTACTACAGTTTATAGTATACTTTAACACGATTGAGAATTTTTGGCTCGATAGAAAAAATCACAAACATAGCTCAAAATTTGCCTAAATTTGCCTTTATAATACATATTACTATTTTATGCAATCACCTTTTTATATGAAAATTATACCAAAAAATGTAAATCTTCGTTTTAGCTATAAAAAAAATATAAATGTTATACAAAAAAAAAAACACTGTGAGATATCGTCTAGCACGGCTCCGGGCCTTTCTTCTCTCTCGACGAATATTTCACTGTGTTTTATTTATAATTTTTTTTTTTATAATTTTCATACGTTCTTTGGTATAATTTGCATAAAAAAAGGTGATTGTATAAAATAGTAATATGTATTATAAAGGCAAATTTAGGCAAATTTTGAGCTATGTTTGTGATTTTTTTCTATCGAGCCAAAAATTCTCAATCGTGTTTTAGATATTGTGGGTCTGTAGAAAAGCCTTAAGATTCTTATGTAAACTTTTTGAGGAATGAACTGTAGTAGTTTAGTTAGAGTGATTTTTTTAAACACACACAGTTTTCTTGGCTCTTAACTGGCGGGGCCTTAAACTTATTTTTAAAAAAATCTGATAAAAAATCTATCATTGTTACTGAACAAAAATTATTCAGTCGCCGAATAGGCTAAGTTAAAAAAATAAAATATGTCTACCTGCCTCTCGTTGCTCTCGTCCCATTGCAATGCCTGAGTCCTGACAAGGTGCATGTGATGTTTCATTAAATATGTAACTTTATTTTGTAATAAATGATTTATGTGCAATGCAATGTAATTATTAAATAAATAAATAAATAAATAGTTACCACATTAAATTGAACTTTATACCTTCGACATAACGTTCATAACCAATAAAAAATTTATACCTACAATGCCCGGGGTTAAAATGAGTGTTTTACAAAATTGGGTTCGGATTGCATGCCAAGCCGACGGGCACGGCTAGCTGTCATCATTAAATGACAGTTTTCAAGCTATGTGAGATGCCTTCAGGCACTTGAAAAGGTTGACACTAATGTTAGTCACTTACACTCACAAAAAACAAACAATAATATAAGTACTTACTTACATACATTACATACATATAAGATATTTAATTTACATGTAACACCTTATAAAACGTCTAACCAAATATACTGAAACTATTTTAAGGGTGGATTCAGTCCATGATACTGAACAACTTTCCCCAAGGAACATATGTCGAAATATGAAAAATAATTATTGGCTTTCCCTACAAACTCGGATCAACTTGTATGGGAGGTCAAAATTTTTTTTTCAAATTTCGGTATATGTTCCTTGGAGAAAGTTGTTCAATATCATGGACTGAATCCACCCTTAAAATAGTTTCAGTATATTTTGTTAGACCCAGTATAGTGTGTCCCGTGATCGGTAATGATTTACTGTATAGTATCAACTGATAGGATTTTTGTATTCATAGAATTGTTACGTACAATACCCGGCACATAAGTTGACCCAAAATGGCGGTTCTGCGCAAAAGTGTGCGCAGTGACCGCCATTTTGGGTCAACTTATGTGCCGGGTATTGTAAGTAGGTATAATTTATTTTTTAAGTGTACGAGTAATCTAAAGTATTTATTCATTGAAAAAAAAAATACAAAATTCACAACAGTTTCGTCAATATGAAATAAATTAGTCAAAAATACCACCCCGAATTGTACCCGGCTCAAAGGTGCCGATTATGCTTGCCGCATTTCCTCTTTGAATTGCTATGGACAGCCTAAGTAGGTACGTAAGTAGTTTTGACTTGATTAGTACAAGCATGGACAAATACTAGATTACTTCTGACAATCTTTATTCTTTGAAGCGTAATCTAGTTCTTAGTTTAAATGTTGTAGTATTATAGTAGTTAGTACGTATTATAGTAGTATTATAGTACTTAGTAAGTAGTATAGTACTTAGCGTCATTCTACCCACGAAGGTGTTTGTTTGTTTGTAATAACTTTATTGTACCAAACAAAAGTATAAAAGACAACGTAATACGAAAGAGCGAATAAACAAAGGCCATGTAGGGATCTCTTCCAAGAAATTAATTTGCTTTAGCGTTGATGATGATGGATATGTCTAGACAGAGATTACGCGAGTACATATAGAAATCACCACCCCTTGTAAGACTCCAGGCTCTGAAGCAGATTAGCTAAGGTGCAACCGGTAAGGCTCTAAGATAAGGAAAGGTACCTAATAATTAATTAGATTTGTCAAACGGCGCTTAAAATTTATGTGTGATGCATAAATATGTATGAGACATATTTATAATCATAATCTGTAGAATTCATCTCAGCATTAGCGATCGTCTGGTAATTTGTATTAATTATAATTAACATAGTGTCAATTGGTTTATCTGATACGATCTTTACGGCAAATTTGTTGCGATTTTGTTGCAAAAACCTTTAATTTGTTGCAATAGTTGATTGCAAAAGGCGTAAGTAGTCAATTTTATACCTTTTGGCATGCGCTACACTGAATTTGCAGCGACACGACGAGCAGGTTAATAACAATACATTATAGACTTTATTTCGAATGACATAAGTTATAGAAACGCTAGATAGAATGACCGGAATGCTTCGAGCCTCGAATGACTCGAGCCGAAAATACTAAATCTTACGCCTCGACCTTGCTTGATTGACATACCTATATGTTATTCGTAGGCACTGAATCAATATACCTACAATGTGTCCTGTTATAGGTGTCGGAGCCTTTAGTACCGTGCTTCAATCACGGTATGATAGACGACAATTTATATCAAATCAACAATTTTATATCAAATCACCTATCATAATTAAATTTTCTCCTGTCATACAAAATGGCAGCCATTTTATTTTAAGGCCGTACCTAAATTTTCCGGGGTCCAGTGCTGCCCTCATTTAAAATAAATCATTTAAAAGAAAACGGAGACATCATTTAAAATTTTGCTACTACCAAGCCCTAGATAACCTTTCAAAGTGTTTTATGAACTACTGTTTACAGTTTAAAGTGAGAACGTTTAGCTTTACTACGCAAATTTGCGAAAAACGGCCACTTTTGGCTTTTGAAGGGTTATCTAGGACTTGGTAGGGGCAGCACTGGGCCCCGGAAAATTCAGGTACGGCCTTAACTGGCAACGAAGCTAGGCGCCATGACATCATGGACGAAATACAAAAGTGGCGTACTCTGCTAGGAAGCTTAAAAGTTATATACAACGTGGAAGGGACATACCCGTAATAAATCGAACTACGATCTATTACTAGATCATTATAGTATAATACAAATAAAATAACAGCCGAAAAATAAAACAAAAAATTTATTCGGCATTTCCATACAAATGTGTGCGGCCGCCTGGGCGATTTGTATGGGAACGTCGAATTTTTTTTGGTTTCTTGACTGTTTTTCAAAGGGAACTAATTTTTGAGCTGTTATTTATATATTCGAGATGTAATTATGATCAGTTGGAAAACATATTGAGCAGTTATTTAATATAATGGCGGTTGATTAATTATTACAACAGTAAAACATGAACAGTAATAAAAAAATAATTAGTCGGCTATTTTATCATCATATTACTAGTTCTATTAATTTTACTAGGTTAGGGAAAATCTATTGGTTAGGTTAGGTTAGAACTGCGACCAACACACGGTCTACGGTCACGGTCTGCTAGGTCGGTTTTATCCATTTTACTAGGTTAGGGAAAATAAATTGAACCACTCGTTAAATTTTTTTTACCGCCCATTTAATTATTTTCCTGTTCAATTATATATTCACTGATCCAGTTCATTATTTTTTATTACTCATTTTTGTTTACTATATTGCTTAGTTTTAACTGCTGAACTAGTTATTAAACATGCCATTTATAATTTTTAACTTACCAAAACTGGTATTTACAACTGCCTCTTTAAATCAGTGCCTTTTTTAAATGTCATTATAGGTACTATAGTGATTTAGTATAACCCGTGGTTCGATTTATTACGGGTATGCCCCTTCCACGTTGTAAGTATATAAAGGCTGACTTTTTAACCACCAGCCAAAGTTTTGGGGCAAGTTCAGTCCATGATACTGTCTATAAAAAAAGTTATTAAAAATCGAGAAAAAATTTTCGTCTTTCCATACAAAATCCGTTTGGCTGAGCGCTGATTTGTATGGGAAAGCGAATTTTTATTTTAGTTTTTTCGTTAATTGTTTTTATGGAAAGTAGTTCAGTATCATGGACTGAACTTGCTCCAAAAATTTTGCTGGTGGTTAAAAAGTCAGCCTGTGTATAAAAGTTTAAATCCTGTATAATTTCATGATGACTCTACTATCTCGCCCGCTAGCTATACAAAGGATGCTGGGTAAAAATCAGAGATGGTGCTCGTAGAAAATGAACGCTTATACCGCCATCTTTCCGAGATTAAGCAGCACCACTACGAAACTACCTTCTTTCGAACTAGTAGCTCCACCTATTTTTATGATAGGATGTGGGTCAAAGTACCTAATATTATCCCTTTACAATTTGCATACTGATATTAATTTCATTATAGGAAGGAAACACGTTGTTAACTTACAAGTGTTTATGGTATCCATAATTGATCATGTCTGTCTTTTTTGTTTCAGATTAAAACAACATCAATCAAGACCTACATACGAATGAGGTAAGTACCTACAAGTTGTATAAAAATTACTTACAGGTTGGATAAAAACTTGCGATAAAAAATTGGTCTATTTAAAAAAAAAATGCAAACCATAAATACTTATAAATTATACTTAAGCCATTTTCGACTCGATAAGAAGAATAAGTCATTTCAAACTCTAGTGGTTTATAAGAATGTCGTGTAAATATTCTGTTGTACTTAGTGTGTAATACGATAGTAAAATAAATAAAAATTAACATAAAATGGACAGCATACGAGCAAACAATATAACTATAGCTTATTTTTTCTCAACTTTATTGAGGAACAAATTCCCAATTGAGCCGTTATACACCCCACCAATTGGTAACAAACTGTAAACTCATCAAAAACACCTCACACCAACAAATATCTACTTTAAATACATTTATTTAAAGTTGAAAGTTGATTGACGAAATTCGATAAAGCTGGTACAGTAAAAGTTATATTACGACGGAAATTTGTGGTAAACCGCGACTACTGTACTCGGATTAGTGGTTATATGGTCGTTTACCATAAAACTGGATAGGTGCAATGTCTTGTTAAATGAGTAATTTATGATCTAAAGTGGACAAGTGACCGAGTTTAACGTAGTTAGGGTAAACGGCTTGTTAGGGTTCCGTACTTAATGGGTGCCAAACGGGACCTTATTGCTGAGACTCCGCCGTTTGTCCGTCCGTCTGTCACAGGGCTCTATCTCTAGAACCGTAATAGCTAGACACTTGAAATTTTCACCGATTATGTACGAGTAGGTATACAAATACTAAAATTAATTTAATGTTAAAATTAAAGGGGTCATCATACAAGAAACGTGTTTTTCTCAGCGTTTTTAATTCAAACTTTATTATGGCATTAATTAAATACTTGAAAAAAAGTGATCGCTGTAACAAAAAATACTAAAAATAAGATAAAGCTCAAAATTAAAGGAGTTCTCATGCAAAAAAAACGTGATTTTTTTTCAATTTTCTTCCGAATACGCTGCAACGTGCTTCCTGAAACTTCGCTTCCGCCATTTCACTCCTGAAAATACGCACTCAGAAATTTGCTAAAAACTTAGTTGAATTTAAATTTAGATTGGTCTAAGGCTTAGAGCACCACGCGCTTTACGGAGCCGGGAAGGTAGGTACTCAATCATCATCAGGTCTTTCTAGTTTCCACTGGAGGAGCACGACCCTCTTCACTGCCAGAGCAATACTTGGCCAGAGCAGCTAGGTGATTTGGCCTTTATACACTCTCCACGCTGGCCAAACGTGTTGGAAAGGTCTCACTGATGTCCAAGCTTTGTTTAGCTTCTATTTTCTAAGTCGCCTTCTACGACATCCACGGGATGACTTGGAGTGATTCTATTCTACTCAGCCGGGAACCACACGGCTAACTTACACTTAGGTACCTACACAAAAAATTGTACTTATGTCAATTTCAGGGGCTGACCGTGTCTCCCCGTTTCGTGTTTTTATCAATAGGTTTCATTAGAAGCAGCTGACGATATACATAAAAGAACAACAATGACATTATGAATGAAAGAAGAAAGAAGAACGGCCACGCTGCATCTTGGCACTGGGAGAATTCACAGGAGTTGACCAATATACCCGTGAATTTCCTGATGCCTCAATGCAGTGTGGTCACCATCATCGACTAGAAGAACGAAGAGAGAAGAAAGAAAAGGAACAACTGGTGACTAAGAAATGCTGAAGTTCCATAAGTTGAAATTTTTAACTGCTAATATATTTTCAATGGGTAAAGATATATTTATATATGAACGTGTATGCACACGCAAATATATGTACAATTCAGGTTGATTTTGCACTTCCGAGCAACATAAATCTTATGAAAACCGTAAGAAAAAATTATTTTTGTAAAACTTTCTCCAAAATTTATAATATATGGCTAACCTACTGACTTACTATATATATAAGGCCGTTGCCGCGGATGGTGACGTTCAAATAGGAGATTTTTAGTATGCATTTGTCGGTTGATATCTTTGGTTTTTATTATGAAACATATGACCCTTTAATATAGCTACGAGGTTCAAAATCACCCTGTATATCATACATCAATTGTCAATTTTTGTATTGATTTCATCAGTTGACGTGAAGTAATTTACTTACAGCTATGTTTAGCTTTCCACGTCGGCAATGTCTATTTGTGTTGTTGTTGCTATCAAACTGCAAATGATGGACCAGGCACTTGCAATACAGACACATAATAATTCATAATATATTTGGTTCTTAACTTGGTTGTAAGGACGCGATAGGCATCCTTACAACCAAGTTAATAAGATGGTGGGTCCAAAAATAGAAAACGAAAAACGAAAACCATAAATAATGATAAACTGCGATGTGGCTAGGTAACAAGGGGTCAACAGTAACTATGTAATTGAAATTGAAGCCCATTTGAAACAAGAAATTTAAGTTTTAAATGTATTTTACTTTGTTGACACTCGTCTAGTCAGCTCGCCTTATAAGTACAAGCTTGTCCAATTTGAAGCACGTTTTGCTCAATTAAAGTAATGAACATTACTTAAGTTGTAATAATCTGAGGAATGAAAATGATTTCCAAAGAGATTACTAGATGTTAATCGAGTATAAGACGAGTTGGCTTGCAAATCACAGAGGGTTACAGATGCGACCGTTTAGAACTAGTAGTAATAAAACACAATTGTGAGATATAAATCTGGCGGCTGATTGTAAAACTATTAGCACAAATCTACGAACAATAATTCCCTAGAATCGTAACTAATCCCGAAAAAACATTCCACGCGATATGTATCGCGGCGGGCGGGGCTAAAAATATGAACAGCGCGGCGCGACAGTTCACCGTGACACTCGAGTCGTGCGGTTGCGTCGCAAGAAGTTTCCTTTGAGAATATTGCTGTGTTTTTGCGATAATCAATTCATTAAAAATGTCATCATCTGCCGTGAAGTGGTGCAGAAGCCGTACAGACATGAAAATTAGTTATTAAAAAAAAAGTAACACGTAAACAAGGTTATTTATTTTAGCGTAGCGTACTGCATAATAGATACCATCCGCGCGTTGTATCTCACCGCTCATTGCGTTGATTGCCCCTCCCGACCGACGACGACGCGTGACCTTGTCGTGACCAATCGCATGCATCTTTGTCTGTGTGCGTTCGAGTGTTTCGTTGTAATAACTGTTCGTTTGTTTGCGTAAATGGAATCAGAATCGAAGCGGTGAATGTAAGAGTGTTAGGTTTCTAGAGAATCATATTTCGATGGCACAAATGCATTCCCAAAGGGCAGGCAGCCGGTCGTAAAACTATAGCTTATTAATTTAAACTGTTACGGCTTTTTCTTCTTCACTTCGCAGGGACTTCGGCACTCTTGGGTGACCACTGACATGCATGTTCTATTTGGAGAAACGCATTCCAGTGCAGCTGGGGATGCAACCGGGAATGTGCTTAGATGAAGGAGAGATATAAAATGACCAAAAAAAGGTTTCAGCATTTTTTGTTAAACCATAAATATACTTACTGATTTCATGCCACAAAAAAGTATTCTTTCGTCATCAGGTCTTTTTTAGGCTCCACTGCAAGAGCACAATCGTATCTGTACTACTAGAGCCATATATTAGCCAGAGCAGTCAGAGGATTTGGCCTACACTCTCCACGCTGGCCAGACGGGTCTGAGAGGTCTCATTGATGTTCATAAGCTTTGTTTAGCTTATATTTCCTAAGTCGCCTTCTACGACATCCCCGGGAAGACTTGGAGTGATCCTATTCTACTCTGCCGGGAACCACGCGGCTAGTAAAGGATTTTTTAAACTTAACCACAAAAGACAGTAAGAGTATACGGAACGGAATCTCCTAAGGTACGTGCAATATGCGTTCCCGTTCCCCGTCCCCGCACCTCTCCCCGTTCTCGCCTTGTTTAGGGGCGAGAGCAGGCGAATATACACTGCACGGCGCACGCGGCCGCACAAGAACGGAGGAAAGGTGCGGGGACGGGGAACGGGGACCTATATTGCGCGTACCTTAGGAGATTCCGTTCTGTATACTCTTACTATCTTCTGTGATTAAACTAAATTAGCTATCCTTCTGATACTTCTTTATTTCGCCTCTCATACCTAGCGTAATGCAAGAAGCCAAACAATGCTGTCAACCCTAATTACTAGGTGTGTGTGTGACACACGGCTGGGAAGATCAACTTGTCAGTTTAAACGCGGATATAGGGTTGTCATCTTCTAAAATAAAAAGCCGTACGAATTAGGCCGCTTTTATCCCTTTTAGCCGGACATTTAGTTTCGACTAGGCATAAAAAAGCTTTAAAAAGGTCATCCGCTTTGCCAAAATGCCTAACAAAGGCCGGACAGGCGGTTAATTCAGCGCAGTCACTATAGGGTTGCCATCATGATCAAAGTTTGTGTGCAATGCAAGATACTTTTGGCGAGGCCTAAAAATGCCTAAGGCCAGATGGCAACCCTAAGAGGATACAGATTGTCAAAAACTTATTTATCATGTCTTATGATAAAATAGGAGGATAAGGGATTATTTCTTCATGATTTTTAAAGTTGATTGTTTTTAATTTCTTTGTGAGAAATTGCATGTGATAGTCTGTTATGTATGAATTTATGATAGACGATAGACAATATAATATTTTCTCGCCAGCTGTGCTGCTTTGGAGCCCAGTGTCTGCGTTCCGGCCTTTTCTTCTAAAGATGCCAAGAACATGGTGAAAAAAAGCTAGAACAACTAAATCGCATTGTTTGTAGTTTTTTAACCAGCTAACTGACTCCGCAACTCTCCTATTGAACGTATTTGTGCGAAAGGTTTTACAACCTACCAGCGCTTAAGTCTGCTATGACAAGCCATTTTTTTCACAAGATGTTTGTGCTTGATCCTTTAAGTCTTACAACATTCATAGGGAGGATATGATTCTTAGCCGGAAACCATAGTGCAACGGCAGCTATATCAGGCCTGTGTCACTCCCCGTTTATGTATCGAAAATGTACCTACATTATTACTATGCGCGCAGCGGCCCCTCGTAGTGGTAAATTCAGTTATAAGTATCGTTTGTCCAGCCAGAGTAATAAGAATGAAATTGGCCTGCAATAGATGTCTAGGTATCTAAACGAAAAGGTGCTGAGATCTGATGTCAGCTAAATTAAACCATATCGCTTACCACATTGTGTAGATATTTCTTTGAATTTCTTTGCTGAGTGAGACTTCTGTACGTGAGTACTGGTTCTTATTCTGTGGCTATATGTTTGTATTCTGCTATACATTGCTTGATACCCTAGGGTATCTATTCAAAGAGAAAAAAAGATATCTTCTTATAGATATAATCTGGTTGATCTTTTGTTTCCTCTTATCGGCAATTACTGTTGCTAGAATATATATGGGATTTCGCTAAACGTCAAAAGTAAAAATGTAGGCTGTTTTCTGCTTAATACGACATTTACCTAAATGGCATTGTCTAATGACATCAACTTCAGTTTAGGTGACTTTTGCATTTATTAGCATTATACACGTCCTGGCGTACTGCGTTAAAAAATACGCCAATATGTTTCAAAACAGGTTATTTGACTCTTCATCGCGGAATCTATACGTGTTAATGAACTAACGCAAAACCTCTCAGATGGTACCTCAGCCCATGAAACTGAACAACTCTTGTTCTACAACATTCCCAAAATACCAAAAATAAAATTCGGATTTTCATACAAATTGACTGAATCAGCTGATCAGTTTGTATGAAAATTCAAATTTTTTTTGGGTTTCGTGAAAGTTGTAGAACAAAAGTTGTTTAGTTTCATGGGCTGAGGTATCATCTAAGAGGTTTACGATATCTCCAATATCTCTAAGTATCAATTACTGGTACATTTAAGAATCCAGCTTGAAATAAACGGTAACAGTATGTAGCAACCTAACACATGTTATTCAGTCTGGCGATAAGTCGTGAGACTCTATACATAATGTAGCACATTGGATAAAAGCTTCCAGTGGTATTGTGTAATGCGTAAGAAGTGGATTATTCCCTGCTCATTAGACGCGGTGGAAATCATAGGATGAAGCGATTTCGCTTGATATATTTTCTTATGTAGGTTGTGGTAAAAGTTATATATATAACTTTAATTTTTTTTCAAGAAACTTGTTTATTAAGAAAAAAGAAATAAATACGATTGAGATTAAACTACAAACTATACCCAAAAATAAAACCTAATCTAAATTATTGTTTTAAAAATCTAAAAGATTATGACCGTGGGGCATGGTGCCAGGAACGCTGGCTGCGTTTCCTCTCTGGATAGCTTTGCTAATTCGTTGAGAAAAGAAGCAGCCAGCATTCTTGTCACCAGCCAGCGGCGGTAATCAGGCGCAGAGTTATCTGTTTCGGGAAAGCCCTCACGCTGGGGCCCCATGGTCCAAACGTTTCCACACTAAACGGCACAAATATGTAATCCTTACTGAGTGACACATATTTGCGTCGCTTGGCAATGAATTATTTGACATATTATATTGTATTTTCACAAGCTTTTATGTAGTTTGCCCAGTTTGTTGTTTATTTGTTTGGGTCAAATCTTACAAGTTAAATTTGAGCCACTTCCCAATTTCCCATTAAAATGCTTTGTATGCTGTAAATCAGATGACAATGCAATATTATTATATCAAGAAGCTGATCTGATGATGGAGCCGGAAGGTGGCTATAGGAACCCTGTAATAAAACGACGCAACCCTCTCGAGTTTAGGCTTACCTATTACATTGTCTTGAAAAGTATTAGGCCCCACAATGAAGGTTTTTTTCGAAAAACCTATTGGATAAATAAAACGTACAAAAATTGTTCATGTATGGATTTCTTAATAGTAAAAGTTATGTTTTTCTTTGTTTAAACCTTTATCTTCTCTAAAAATCGCCAATAATGCCATTTTTCCGTCCGTCAGCTTAGATACTTGTATTGATATTGAGTAAATAATGATTAAAATTGATTCCTAGCTACATTAATTAATGCCTAGTAAGTAAGTACATGTTTTGTAATAATACAGTTAGTCTGCATAAGTCTAGTACTAGTAAAAATAAGTAGATAATATTTAATTGGTTGACAAGTACCTCTTTGAGGCATTATGTAGTTATAAGGGTTAACTCACAATTTATTTATTAAGTCAACTAAGAATTCACCATTTTATTTTAAAAGACACTTACAATTAATATTAAATAAGTATTAGTGTTTTTGCCATTGTAGAACATTTATTTTTACATAAACACTAGAAATTATTCGTACTAAGTCGCTTTAAATCGCTATCCCCTTAAGGCTTGTGCCTCTTAACGCGTTAAGAGGACAGTTATCTTGTAGTTCCTTTGTGGTATTGTTACCTGATTTACTGTTAATGTGTTCAGTTGCCGTCTATAACATAAAGTAAAGAGAGCAAAGAAAAATTGCTCATCTACAATAGAATATATGCACTCCTACATGTACATGAAATACGTATACAAAGTTGCATGTTACACAAAAGCAAATGAGCTCTATGGTACTGATTTTTGGTAACCGCGTCCACGATATCTCTAAAACACGATACCCTTCGGCTAGAAATCTTCTTCGTAGAGGTCACCAGCTGATCGTTTAGAACTCGCACCACATATACCTATATATGAATTAAAATTTACACTGTGACGCGATTCCAACTTTACCACCCTCAGGATCAAATGGGTCTTCACACTTATGTACTCCACCAACTCCTCGATACAGAGTGATAAAGGCGAGACACATAGAGCACGTTTGTAGGCACAGCAGCACACCCGAAGCATGTTGGGTCCGTTGAATCCAGTACCGCACTTATTTCGGCTAGGACTGGGCTTCTTCCGCTTTTATTCTACTTTTATAAAGTCATCCAACCATTATATTAGACTCCGGGCTGGTATTGGGAGGTGTAGAGAAAACCGAGTTAGGTGGCGTCACGCTGATAACGACCTTTGCGACTGCGGTGCCATTCAGTCGATGGACCACCTTATGTCATGTCCGAGCTGCCCTACGTCATGTACCATAGAGGACCTTAATGAGGCTAACGGCAGAGGGATCGCCGTGGCCAAATACTGGTCAAAGATGATTTGAAATTGAAGCTACAGTAAAACCATTTTGACTCGACAAGAAGAAGACATCCTGGCCTTTTCAGGGCCAGATACGGAAATCAGTGCCACTTCTGGAACCACCTCTGTCTTACGTTCGGGTAACTGCTGTTACCCGGGGTAGTGGCTGGCAGCAGCTGCGTAAGCATGAGATCTTTGGATGTTGCCGTGTCCTCACTCTCGTCACGCATTGCCGGGAGCGAATCGTCAAAAGCGAAGTGGAGGCCAATTGTCAGAAGGGAATATTGAAGGACGAATTATCGGGAGCGTATAGTCATGGGCGAGCTGTCGGTATCCACTTGAAATTTGTCTGTGATGTTAAAATTATAACTCTTGAAATCCGTGAAGGGTTCGCCATAAAAAGTTACCAAATACCAAGCTGGTATTTGGTAACTTTTTATGGCGAACCCTACAATTCATTGCATGTTTTTTTTGAACATCGTACTGCGAGGACTTAAAATATTTGGATACAATTCAAAGATACCAGTAACAGAAAACCAAACGTTTGATCTGTGTGTATTTTTTTTTGGCTTTTGTTTTTGTGTGTAATTTATAAACATTTTTTTCCTTTTGCCCCTTGTTAATATGCCCAAAGGAAAGTGTTCATTTCTAGATCTTCTTTAGTTTATTCAAACGTTAAGCTACTACAAGTTTCCGGTGTATTACAAGAAGCTATCGTTTCTATTGTTCAGAATTCTTGTGATCGAATGTAATTAATTAGATATCGGCTGTGGATTCCTGGAGTAAGATCCCTATTAAGCCATAAATCTTTATCTTGGAATGATACACTTTACGTGCTTACTTCTTCAATATCGACGAGGTGATAACCATTAGTAATTATATTATCTTTACCATAAGTAAATATCCTAATGTACAGTTCCCATTTTTGTACCCATTTAAGTTTCCTAACAACCCAAAGGTGGGCTGTCAGATAATGCTTTTAGCATTAACTCCGTCCGCCTATTGTGCTATATATATATATATATATATATATATATATATATATATATATATATATTAAAATCTTAGTCATCAGAATCATTAATAAAAAATCAAAACCGTAATAAAAAAGAATTAATTGCAGTAAAAAGAACTCCCAAATTTCTAACTAATAACTTTACTATACGCGCGGCCACCGTCCGCCACGAGTCCTATAGCGAGCGGTAAGATACAAATAGGAGATTTTTGGTAAGAATTTTTCGTCTGATATATTTGGTTTATAATAAGAAACAAGATACATAATATATACTAAGTATATATGAATACGGGTGTTATACCCGTATTCTAAAACGACAAAGGTCTAGTATTGATTACATCTACCCAGAACGTCTAGACTTAGGGAAGTGAAAAGTCGATAAGAATAAAAACTAAATGGCGATGTAAGTAGCCGTTCTTTTTCGACGCGATACTGTAAACAATGATGGGAATGCATTACATCATGTGATGATAAGGGATAATGACGGTTTAATGTCGTAAATAGGTGGGTTAACTGATTCGGTAGTTTGTTACTTTGAGAAACACTGGCGACGTGGGAGGTGTTAATTTTTAAAGATTCTAGCGAATGAAAACGGAGCCTAGGCGAGTAGCGTCACTAAATGAAAATGAAAATGTATTATTTTGAGTTCCTGAAAAAGAATAAATTCGGGATCGGGAAACAAAGACTTGGAACTTTAAAGGATCCTTATTGCAAGCATTAATTTAGCTTGTAATTAGCGAGTCCTATAGCGAGCGGTATATACAAATGGGAGATTTTTGGTAAGAATTTTTCGTCTGATATATTTGGTTTATAATAAGAAACAAGATACATAATATATACTAAGTATATATGAATACGGGTGTTATACCCGTATTCTAAAACGACAAAGGTCTAGTATTGATTACATCTACCCAGAACGTCTAGACTTAGGGAAGTGAAAAGTCGATAAGAATAAAAACTAAATGTCAATGTAAGTAGCCGTTCTTTTTCGACGCGATACTGTAAACAATGATGGGAATGCATTACATCATGTGATGATAAGGGATAATGACGGTTTAATGTCGTAAATAGGTGGGTTAACTGATTCGGTAGTTTGTTACTTTGAGAAACACTGGCGACGTGGGAGGTGTTAATTTTTAAAGATTCTAGCGAATGAAAACGGAGCCTAGGCGAGTAGCGTCACTAAATGAAAATGAAAATGTATATTAGTTTTATGTATTAGTTAGTATTATGTATTATTTTGAGTTCCTGAAAAAGAATAAACTCGGGATCGGGAAACAAAGACTTGGAACTTTAAAGGATCCTTATTGCAAGCATTAATTTAGCTTGCCCTGTATCTTTCATTTAGCTGTAGCTTTTATTTAGTTGCAGCCTAAACAGTTTAAATTATTTGGCTATAGTTTTACAACGGCCGCCCGATGTTAAGGCCCTGTCGTCCCACACTTGGGGGGGTTAGGTTAGGTGCGGGCGATCCACAAAACACCCCGCATGTTTTTAGATATTTCGTCTAACTGTGAAGCAGGAGGCCGGAAATGAACGCGGAATGACGCGGAATTTTATCGGTTTTTAATTATTTATAAAAATGGGTAAGAGGAATAAAAGGGAACTCAGCGAATTTTTCTATAAATATTTAGTGGCTTTAATTGAGCACAATAATTAAATGTAAAATATCAGTAGTTTAGTCATAGTTTTGAAAAAATATTACAAAAAGGGGAATGTGACTAGATTAGGTAGATCCTTAACAAAGACACCTTTTTTTCAGATTAAAAAAAAACTATTTTCTATGTCTCAAATGGTTTTGAAAACTCAAAATCTCGGCCTATTTAGCCTTAATCCTCGGGAAATTAGTTGTAGCATGATATGTTTGTGCTTATTCATTTAATAACTTATTCACGGCTAAACTAGCTACAAGTACTACCAATTAGTAAAATTTACCAATCTTTTAAGCATTATAGTCATTAACTTAGTTCACTTCCTGCGAATTCAATCCTAATTCTCAAAATAGCCGGAAGACATAAGTTACCTTTTAAAAATCGATAATTTGCTACTTTTAACTAGCTACCTACAAATCCTTATTTTAAAACTGGATTTCTAATGCCTTGCTCAATGGTTAAACGATAAAAAATACCAGGTTGTTCGCTCCTAAACTGTTCTAAGAAGGCTTAATTACAAGTTTGGCTCGTGCCCGCTGCAGTGCAATTTTATAAATCGTTTTTCTAAGAAAGCTGCCGCTTATTAGCATGCTAGGTTTATGTGGAAAATGAGTGAATGTGTTCACATTTTAACTGCCTTTTGCCATTGTAGTATGTATTTCTAATGTGGTAACTTAAACCACAAGTGTTGCACTTTACTTGAATCCTAACTACATACTAATATACAGATCTGTGCCCCTTACCCCTATAGACTTACCCTTAGAGAATATGACTTTCCCATACAAACGTAGAGCTTTTATTTTAAAACAACTTGTCCGATATAGGTAAATTTTGTAACTTCAAAGGAATTGCATATATCTGGGCATATAACTGGTTTTTACAGTCAAAATATGAACTTGAAAGAGAATACCTTAAGTGTATCATATCATATTTGACCCTTAGTATGGGAAACTTCTACAAATCTACACCCTTATATTTTCTTTCAAGTTCATATTTGACTGTCGCAAATTAGCTAGGTATTTAGTTGTGGTAGAGCCACGCTACCGGCAAAACTATGTTTTGCTAGTAGTATGAATGGGCCGGCTCGTCCGGGGAAGTACCACACTCTTACAGAAAATCGAC
Organism: Acrobasis repandana; assembly: GCA_963576875.1. Lineage (NCBI taxonomy): Eukaryota > Metazoa > Arthropoda > Insecta > Lepidoptera > Pyralidae > Acrobasis > Acrobasis repandana. Next base: position 4,968,717 of record OY756233.1, on the reverse strand, counting down.
GTCTGAGTAGTAGCTTCACCGCTACTATGCTTCGTTTGGTGAGTGATAGAGCCGGAGCCATCCTCTCCCTCCCCCCTCTGGGGACAGCCTTGAAAGGCCGGTAACGCTCTTGTTACACCCTGGTGTTGCAGTTGTCCATGGGCAACGGTGATCACTTACCATCTGGTGACCCGCTTGTTCGTTTGCCGTCCTATGACATAAAAAAATAGTATATGCTATATACTACTTTTTTATATATAGGTATATGCTTAGATATATGCAATTTCTTTGAAATTACAAACTACTGGCGAAATCTGACTTGTCGTTTCAAAATAAACGCTAGACTTCGTTTTTATGGAAAAGTCTAAGGTAAGGGGGACTCTTAGTAATTAATAAATTTTAATAGATATTTCAATACCATTTGAAAGCAGCACAGGACCGAGATGGGTGGCCTTGACGAAGAAAGGCCTATGCTCAGCAGGCGGAAGAAGGGCTGGGATGATGATGATGATATCAATTCCAACATCCAGATCATAGAAAGAAAAATGATTTATTCCAATCCAATACCACGAACGAATACCACTGGTATTACTTTGAATTTTAATTATTTTCCATTCCGAACGGATACCACTGTTTAAACCAATGACCTTCCTGTGTATGGAAGTTCATTGGTTTAAACCAATACCAAAACAAGTTTGAAGGTACAGTCAGTAAAAATGCTTTGTATATAATTACAACATTTTTATTTGCAAAACAATCTGTTAGATCAAAATAAACAAATTCAGTTAGCACAGGTCTAGTTCAATTATATAATAATAATAATTTTTATAACAATTTTAATTCCTACATGACTGAGCTGACTGTACCAAACTCAAGGTTTGGTATACGTACGGACATAAAATTAAATAATTTAAAGAGAGGTATTTGTTCGGAATAGAAAATAATTAAAAATTCAAAGTAATACCAGTGGTATTCGTTCGTAGTATTGGATCGGAATAAATCAGAAAATCATGCGAATCCGTTCCTTTTAAAATTTTAAGGAACTTAGTGGCCCGGGGCGGGACCTCGGGAGTATGCATACTAGCGCTTTAGCATGTAAGTACCCCCGGGCTTGGTCGCCAATTGGATGGGTGACCACACGTGGCATAAAATATCGCAAGCTAATCCGTGTTTCGGAAGACATGTTAAGCCGTTAGGCCTAGCTGTTATCATTAGATGGCACTTGTCAAGCTATGTCAAATGCCTTTAGATAACTTGAAAAATCAGTCAACAAAATCAAATTTCGTATAAAATTCAATCACTCATTAAGATAATACAACATTTTGATACTCTTAACAGGATATTCCTTCATCTTAACCTCCCACACGAGCCAAGCCCGAGGGGTCTTTTAAAAATAAGTAACGATGCAAAATTCTTTTTAAATTCTGTTGTTAACGTATGTGATACACACAAACGTAGTGCCACGTGATTTTTATATAAGAATTTAATTTTTATTGCCTCTTTTCATCATTTATTTAAAAAATATCGGGTCGGCGCACAAAATACAGCTTGCCAAATAAGAGTTCACACTCCCGGCGCGGTGAGCTCTTATTTTGTTTAATTCGCTAGGCCGCTAATTCGGAGGTTCTGGGTTCGATTCCCAGCCAGGGCAAGTTGGAAAATGGCCTTTTTCAAATTTTCCTGGGTTATGGGTGTTTATCTATATATGTATTTATCATAAAATATAGTGTCGTTGAGTTAGTATCCCATAACACAAGTTTAAAAATTACTTTGGGGCTAGCTTAATCAGTGTTATTTGTCCTTATATAAGTATTTATTATTATTTATTCAAGAAGAAAACACTTTATACGTAGTGTATTATGGTTGAATTTACAGTAAATGTTATTTGATATTCAAGTGACGTGTCGTTCACCTTTTCTGTCTCATGTTACGTCTACTTGATTTTCCTTTTTTGATATTTATTTATTTATTTACAAAATTCATGTACACAACATACAAACAGAGGAACAAAGTAAGAAAATAGAGTACATAGGAACTGCTTATTTCATAAGAAATCTCTTCCAGCAGACCTAGGAGAGGAAAATTGAATTTCTTATGTAACCATCGCGTCATATTATATTTCCTCATTTATTCATTCCCTCGGTCGGCAGTTACGATCTGAGCGGGAAGCTGGTACAATCTAAGCTTTTCCTTTTCTCCCAGATCAGCATATAAGTAAAGTTATTCGTATCAAATGGCTAAGTCGCAGCCACAATAGAGATGTGTAGACTGTAGATTTACGCAATACGAGTAGTGATGTGCCGGTCCCGTTCCCCAGATTTCCGGGAACGTTCCCGGGAATGTTCCCAAAAAATGGAAATGTCAGCGAAAGTTGTAATTTTATTTATCAGACATATTTTTATCACTGTAAATATATTTTAATAACGTAAATGTATCAATTGATATGGTTATAATACAAATACATATATCCAATATTCCGTAACATCCCCTAGAAATACGGGAACGTTCCCAAATTCCCCGGGAACGGCACATCATTAATTATGAGTATTTATAACACAGGTACTATTTGAGTATCAAAGCATCAATATTGCTGTAAATCACTATAGAAGAACCAGTTTCATTCACGTGACGCCTACGAAGAAGTTGTTATAAACTTTGTACAGTACTAAACTAGGGATGGGGTATTGTACTATCGATATTTTCAAGATAGTATTCGATTTATTTAGCTAAATACATGATATGACGAAGATATTTGCTGCACAAATCGCGTTTTGGTAGAAATCGCGGCTGGGCTGGTCTAATATGACACCTGTACAGTGATTAGTATAGCCCGTGGTTCGATTTATTACGCGTATGTCAATTACACGTCTAACAAAATATACTAAACCATTTTAAGGGTGAATTCAGTCCGTGATACTGAACAACTTTCCACAAGGAACAAATATCGAAATATGAAAATAGTTTTTTGGCGTTCCATTCAAACTCGGATCAATTGATCGATTGGAGGGAACTTGTATTGGAGGCAAAAAATATTTTTTATATTTCGATATATGTTCCTTTGAGAAAGTTGTTTAGTATCATGGACTGAATCCACCCTTAAAATAGTTTCAGTATATTTTGTTAGACCCTAGTTGTTACCACTAACTAACTACTTGTAAATGTGTTGTTGTTCTGACTACCGTAAGCCAGATTCGTGTTGTGTCCAATCGTTAATGACGTTATTATTGCCATGTCGTAAGTATACAAATGCCTTCGGTAAATCATTTTTACGTTGACATTAAAAAAACAAATCGAAAACAATTTTTGACATAGGTAACAACTTAGTTTAATAAAATCGTAATTTGATTAAAATAAATAAATAAGGACAAACCACACGGTTTGAGCTAGCCCCAAACTAATTAAAAAAAATGTGTTAAGGGACATTATTATAATAAATACATACCTATTTGTATAGATAAACATCCAAGCCAATTTGAAAAAGGTTATTTTCTAACATGTCCTGACTGGGGATCGAACCAGAACCTCCGGAGTGACGGCCTAGCGTGGTAACAATACGCCGCGGAGGTCGTCTAGGTAGACGGCTAGGCTGTAGGGGAAATGGAAAACCCAGAAAAACGTGGAAAGAATGTGCGGGGACAGACTGACAGATATGAAGGAATTGCGGGCTAGTGCTAAATATTTCATAACAGAAAGAAATAAAGAGAATCTTTTTTATTTATTTTTTATTTTATTTATTCAGGTTCACCATTGTGTACTACATTAATACATGCATATATATTTAAAGGCTAAACATTTTTGTTAAATGTGTACACCTTGTAAGGTGAACACCACTTGCTTTTTTAAAAATTGGTAAGTACTTATCTCTAATTACAAAAACAGATTTAAAAATATTTAATAGTCAAACAAGGTCGTAATGACAACGCTGTTCGCCCACCCACAAGCGCCATCTACATTAAACATTACATTCAAATGGTGCTGTTACTAATAGTATAACTACCTAACTGGATTGTGTAAGACATCTAATACATTATAATTTTAGTTAAATCCAAACATAAAACTACAAAGTTTTCTTTACTTATATTTATCTAGATATGCATTTGCTATAAAACACAGAATCGTTGAGTTTGTATCCCATAACAAAAGTCTCGAACTTACTTTGGGGTGCTGCTCAATCTGTGTGATTTGTCCCTGTATATTTATTTACTTAGTAATCGAAATTAAGTATGTGATGTCTGTAATGCAACGGATTCTCACACATACACACAGCCGCACACACAACACACATACTATCTCGTCTTTTTCCCTAATGGGGCAGACAGACCTAATTGGGGGACTTATAGAGCCGTCTTAAATAACGAAGAGGCGAGGAAGATGATGATTTTAAAAACTATATCATTTAACCAGAGTCGGAGTCAGGCATAGGCAACGTGGGTCTTATTAGGTAAATGATTTTTTCAGATCCTATCTAAAATATCGACAATAGTACAGTCGGCAGTAGCACACCACTGGTAGTGGCGGTGGCCATGCAAATTATCGGTAGCCTGCCGCCGCGTAATAACAGGAGCCGAGCTTGCCGCGAGCACGCAAGGACGATCCAAATTATAAGATACACACAGACCCGTAGGCTGTGCAACAGGAACAGAAAACTAGATACTTTAAAGTGTTTTTCATTAATGATAGCAATCATTAGACACATCTAATGTAGGTAGATCTTACTTTTCGAATAAATTTGTTTCTTTGTAATAACTTTCTTCTTCTTCTTCTTTCCTCTAAGTGGGGTTAGCACAGCATTTTAGTCATTTGCATTTTGTTCTTTCATTTTCATTTTCTCTTTCTCTTTTATTTTTAATTGTTACATCTTTACAAACCATAGGTATCATTGTTAACACATTCAATCCCCTTTCTTTTGACCTTCCTTTTTTCTGTTTGTTTGTAATAACTTTATTGTAAAAATTTAAATATAAAAAGACATCACAAATATTATATACAAAGGCGGACTTATCCTTTGTAGGGATCTCTTCCAGTCAACCTGTGATAGATTGAGAGGATTACTCTAGGATTAAGTAGGTACTCTGATGAGGATTTACTCAGTTTTATGAAGTGGTGAAAAGTCGAATATATGGTTGGCGATTTGCAAGGCTTTTGATATGATTTATAGACCCTCATCCATTCCCGTGATCAGCTTTTATAATCTGGAGCTGGGCTGCTTCCCGCGCAGATTGTGAAAGCTAAACTACCAATGCTCTACGTTTTTTTTCTCTTAGACCAGAATGAAGGTAAAACTATACAGCTATATAAAAGTTGTTTGATCATCGCTTAACATAGCAGTGTGTGCACCTACCATTCACAAAATAAATAACAAGGCATGTAAACAAAGAATATCGTTGATTTTTAACTCAGAGGCGATACCGGCGCAGGCGCATCCGCCTATTACCACTAACCTGTATTTGACTCATTTTATTCTTCTACCTGCCCGTGCTGGACACGTAAGTAGGTACAAAGATGATGGATCAAATTTTTCCGCTTGTGCTTTTCATATAAGATGTTTGACTGTTAGAACAACATATACATCCATTCTACTAACAAATTTCCGGTACACATGTTCATATTTCGATTCGAAATATGAACACTAATTTTTGGCCACCCATACAATGGACCGATCAGCTAATCCAAAGAATAGTCAAAAACATTTGTTTTATATTAGGTAGGTATATAAAATAAAATACACAGAGAAAGCTCTGTTATTCTCGAATTCTCGCTTGTTGTCTTTTACTGACATGATTCATAGACAGGGAACCGTTCTTGCCTGCGTCATCGAGGGAAAGAACTAAGCGGAGGAAAGAGATACATGGAAAGCACTCCACCGACAAGTGTACAGCACTTAAATACAAGAGGAAAAGGGTCAGGCAACTAAAGATCGCTCACCACCTCTCTGATCGAGTGTCGCCTTCAAGACCCGTTTAACCACGTGTCAAGTGGGAATACCTACCTTATTTTCTTAAACACCATCAGTTGTCCTTAGAGTGCGCGGTGTAAAATTACAAACGATTGCTTTAACTGCGAGTATATGAGTACTTATTAGACGTCTTTAGTTCTTTCGTTCCAGCATGCTAGGAACAGGAACGCCTCCGGGAAGAGGTGATTATCTATAATATACCTACACTGTTAAAAATTATGTAAGTTTACATGTAAAAAAATTACATTAACCTGTAAAATTCCCGCAAAAATCTGGGAAATTTACGGAAAAATATGAAATTTTACATAATTTTTGTAATTTTTACATATTTTTCCGTAAATTTCCCAGATTTTTCGAGAATTTTACAGGTTTATGTAATTTTTTGCTTGTAGAATTACATAATTTTTAACGTGTACTTCTAAGTATTTATTAGCCGTATACAATACAATACAATACAAATACATTAATAATTACAGAGTTTACGGAACTTATAAATAAATAAGGTACAAAAGGCGGCCTTATCGCCTAAGCAATCTCTTACAGGCAACCATAAAGAGAAGGAGTGTGAAGTATATGAGTAAGATAACAGGTGGCGCAGTTAAAATTAAAATATAAATTATGGTTCCCGGCAGAGTAGAATAGGACCACTTCAAGTCTTTCCGTGGATGTCGTAGAAGGCAACTTAGGAAACACAAGCTAAACAAAGCTTATAAACATCAATGAGACCTCTGGCCAGTGTAGGCTAAATCCTTTGATTGCTCTGTCTAATATATGGCTCTGGTACTACAGAGAGGGCCGTGCTCCTGCAGTGGAGACTAAAAAAGACCTGATGATGATAATGTGAAGCGTTGCGCGTAAAGGGTAAAATTAAAAATTAAAAAGGTAAAATTTCGGGTTTGAATAGCACTTAGGTAGTAAGGTGTTAAGCACCTTAGTTACTAGATTGTTAGGTTATATTCAGTGCAAACCTTTCACTTTTACAATTCAAATCACAATTGTAGTTCTGAGATGAGAACATATAACGTGTCTCGCTCGTAGTAAGGAAGCGATACCAATGATGACCGATCAGCGGTGCATCGCGACAAAAGAAATAAAGTTAAACTGCCTACATAAAAACGCGGCATGTTGCAGACACTAATGCAGTATTAGCCGTTCTGGCGTTGACCAACTTCTGCTGTAAATAGTGTTGAAAAGTTATTTGTATTAATGTAAATATATGTTTATTATTATTTTAATTGTAATTAGGTTTAGGTATTTTATATTTTCTTTTATTTAGTTTTAGTTTTGTTTTAAGTTAATTTGTTTAAAATTGTAAACAATAGATATTATAATAATTTTATGTTAACTAATAATGTGTACTACGTTACAAATGATACAGCTAATGCTCTACAATAATCATCAGAATTAAGATGTATGGCAGTTAGTCATATTGTCGATATAAAATGTTGTCGTAATACGATTTGTCGAAATTCAATTTTGTGGCTGGTATGAGAGTAAATAAAAAATAAACGGGCAAGTGCGAGTCGGACTCGAACATGAAGGATTCCGTACCACCGTACAATGTTTTAAAACGCTGAAGAAACACGTTCCTTGTATGACGACCCCCTTTAATTTTAAACTTTATCTTATTTTTAGTATTTGTTGTTATAAGGGTCATAATAATACATAATTGTGAAAATTTCAAGTATCTAGTTAATACCATTATAAAGATCTAGGTAAGAACGCAGAAAAAAACGTTTTTTGTATGCCAACCCCCTTTAATTTTTAACTTTTGTTTATTTTTAGTATTTGTTGTTATAGCGGCCACAGTCATACATAATCTGTGAAAATTTTAAGTGTCTAGCTATTACGGTTCAAGAGATAGAGCCCTGTGACAGACGGACAGACAGACGGACTGACGGACAGACAGCGGAGTCTCAGTAATAGGGTCCCGTTTGCACCCTTTGGGCACGGAACCCTAAAAAGTAGATGGTTTTTTTAACTTGTCTTAGTCACCAATAGGTAATGTTATATGCGGTCTAAAGGACGCCCTTACTCTAGACTTTCCCATAAACACGTAATATATTATTTTGAAATGACATGTAAAATTTTGTAATTTTAAAGAAATTGCATTTAGGTATGTAGGATCTGAACTGGTTTTTCACACTAAATAAAGAAAATATAATGTGTCATTAAGGCCGTACCTGAATTTTCCGGGGTCCAGTGCTGCCCCCATTTAAAATAAATCATTTCAAAGAAAACGGAGACATTATTTAAAATTTTGCTACTAGCCAAGCCAATGAACTACTGTTTACAGTTTAAAGTAAGAACGTCAAGCTTTACTACTCACATTTATTTGCCAAAAGTGGCCGTTTTTCGCAAATTTGAAATGATTTATTTTAAATGGGGGCAGCACTGGACCCCGGAAAATTCAGGTACGACCTTTTAAGTAGGTACCTATGATATTTTCTTTCAAGTTCATAAATATTATGAGTGGAAATCCCAGAGAGAGAGGGTCCAAGCTCTTTGGGAAATCCAGTTGAAATGATAGATAGGATATGCAATTGGTAACAAAATGTTGTCGAAATCTGACAATTTCAAATAAAAGCAAGATTATTGAAGTTTCTTTTCTACCAGTCAAACTAAATTAGATGTACTAACAGCTCTTCCCGGACAGATCTTAAATGCCGATCGACAGAATGGGCGACAATTTGAGGAATCATGTCATTAGGCGATGCTGTTAGTAAGCCAATAAATATATCGATTCGCTTTTACACCTATGTGTTTAAAAGTTAAACTTTTCTTTTTACCTTCTAAGGGATAATGACGTCATTAATATGTATATCTACGAACTTCTACCTCCTTTTTTACACCCCACCATGTATGACATTTGGAGTAGCCCATTGCCATTGTAGATTAGTGTATCTAATATACTTAAATAAATAAAAAATCATTTATTATCAGACATTGTAAATCGGTACATTGACTGCCTCCGTAGTCCAGTGGTCAAGGCGTTCGCCTTGTGATCCGTAGGTCGTGAGTTCAAATCCCACAGGGAAGCATAAAGTTGTTTCCAGTCTGGTTAGGATATTGCGGGCTTGAATCACCTGATTAGATACATCTGAAAAGAAAGATGATTCCGTGATTCGGAAGGTACGAAAAGCTGTGGGTCCCGAACGCCATCTAGCGTTTGTTTCAACCTATCCTAGGATTGGTTCTGGTCTACCCTTTGGGTTGCGGAGGTCAGACGGCATAGTCGCTCTGTGTAAAAACCACAGATAAAGACGTTATACTTACGAAATATATACTTACCTGTGACGTTACGTAACCGAGTAGCAAAAGCTCATAATATCACGTTAGCTTACCTACAAAAATATTATTCCATCCAAAACACTCAACTAAACATAGGCTAAGTATACACAGATTTCCACAATATTTACATAATACACGAACCTACAATGGCGCCGGGCTGCCCCAAATGTCATGGCGTCAAAAGAAGGTGGGAAGGGGGTTTGAAGGGGTGTCGGAAACTCCTAATGGTAGCAAGTCACGAAGGCCCCACTCAAATTACCACTGGCTATGTTAATGTTTTTCGTAGTTTAATGTTGACTGAGCTATATGGTTTTATCATTTTATTAGTGGCGGTTAGGTATGTGTGGGGTTGGATTCGGGGCGAGTCACGCAGGACCTGTGACCTTTGCCGGTGAAGGTGTGATTTGCTTAGGCTGAGTTATCTGGGATAAGAACACCTTAGTATAGCGTATAGCAACTTATTCACTTTGGATGTAGGAAAACTACCTTATGTACGTAGGTAGACTTACCTAAATACTTATTAGGTACGAGGCAGGGTGGCCCTTGGGCCAAAAAATATAATTATTTGTAATGTATAATTGTTACTTGATATTGTTTTATTACTGTTGTATATTTTTTATTTTGATTTTTATATTTTACAATAGATACCAACTTATAGGTACTAAAAAACAGTGTGCTTAATGGCTTATAACTTTAGGCATTTAAGCGTAACGCCAAGTCAATATAGCTCATACCTATAATAAAATTAGATATGGCTAATCAAAGTTATTTATTAATTGTGCCTAAAGAGTAACGCACGCACGTCTCTAATTTACTCAGAGCTGTAGTCTGCGCGCCGTTTAATGATAAGGCCTAAAATTTTATGCCAAAAAAATATGCCTTAGAATAATGAGTTACCTCCCAGATATGTCATGTGATCGGTATTAGAAAATACAAATTATCTCTTAAGGTGACGTGGGTTCACAATTTGCAATACTGTGCGTGTTTTTGAAAAATCACTGTTATTAAACTACTACAGTTTATTCCTCAAAAAATTTACATAAAAATCTTGAGGATTTTCTACAGACACCCACTGTAGCCAAAACACGATTGAGCATTTTTGGCTCGATAGAAAAAAATCACAAATATACCTCTAAATTTGCCTAAATTGGCCTTTATAATACGTATTACTATTTTATACAGTCACCTTTTTATATGAAAATTATACCAAAAATGTATTATTTAAATATCTATCCGTTTTGGCTACAAAAAAAAAATATAAATATAATACAAAAAAAATAATAAATAAAACACAGTGAAATATTCGTCGAGAGCGAAGAAAGGCCCGGAGCCGTGCTCGACGATATTTCGCAGTGTTTTATTTATATTATTTTTTGTATTATATTTTTGGTATAATTTTCATATAAAAAGGTGATTGTATAAAATAGTAATACGTATTATAAAGGCAAATTTAGAGGTATGTTTGTGATTTTTTTCTATTTAGCCAAAAATGCTCAATCGTGTTTTGGCTATTGTGAATGTCTGTAAAAATCCTTAAGATTTTTATGTAAATTTTTTGAGGAATAAACTGTAGTAGTTTAATAACAGTGATTATTCAAAAACACACCCAGTATTGCAAACTGTGAACCCACGTCGCCTTAATGTAGATGTAAAATCACTTACGGAAATATACTTTTTCAACTTTTTATGATATCTACTTACTTAAATGCCTACATCTGCCCCTCCCACCCCTTGCTTACATGAAGTAAAAGTTACAACTAAGTTAGGCCTTAATAGACTTATATTCTTAACTACAAACGTATCCAAGTTGCTACGTTGCATAAGTTTTGCACAATTTGGGGGCATTGGGGGTCGGCCGCGCCTGGCACGGGAGGCATGGGGTTGTTACCGGTTTATACCGCTATTTTCAGGAAATAACCGCCCATAACTAGTTTGATGCACTTGCAATATGCATTTGCATTTTTAAATTTGCCTTCGTAATAGAGATGTGTTGTTTAAAAAATGCTTGCGGCATAATAAGGCTGTAAAGTAAAATAGGAATTTTTTACCGCATTGCGGAATAATACGAACAGGTTCATATATAGGTACCTAAATATTTACCTACTAATAAATACCTACCTGCCTTAGCGTGTACCTAGTAGGTGCATATTACCAGGCCTGTGTCACTCCACATTTAGGTATCGAAAATGTACTTACATTATTACTATGCGCGCAGGCGGCCCCTCCGGGTAGTAAATTCAGTTATACGAATCGTTTGTCCAGAGTAATAAGAATGAAATTGGCTTGCAATGGATGTCTAGGTATCTTTACGAAGAGGTGCTGAGTTCTGACGTGAGCTAAATTAAACCATATCGCTAGGCACATTGAGTAGATATTTCTTTGAATTTCTTTGCTGAGAGAGACTTTTGTACGTTAGTATTATTTATTCTGGGATATTACACAGATTGGCGAATTAACCTTTGAAGGGAAAAGTCTATACCTAAGTAGGAATGATTTTGTGGATATTATATTTAGAAATACGCAATCAGTAGATGTAGTTTCTATCTCCTTATAAGGAAATTATAATTTCAGAGCTTGCTCTTGCGACCCTATTACTAAGACTCCGCTGTCTGTCCGTCTGTCATAGGGCTCTATCTTCTTCTTAATCCAAGCGCGTTCCCGGTTGCATCCTCAGCTGTGCTGCTTCGGAGCCCGAAGTGCGCTTTCCCGCTTTTTCTTCCCCAAATGTTACATACATGTCAATGGTCACCCAAGGATGCCAAAGATCTTGCGTTAGAGAAGTTTCCATGTGGTGACTTTTGTACGTTAGTATTATTTATTCTGTGATATTACACAGATTGGCGAAATAACCTTTGAAGGGAAAAGTCTATACCTAAGTAGGAATGATTTTGTGGATATTATATTTAGAAATACGCAATCAGTAGATGGAGTTTCTCTCTCCTTATAAGGAAATTATAATTTCAGAGCTTGCTCTTGCGACCCTATTACTAAGACTCCGCTGTCTGTCCGTCTGTCATAGGGCTCTATCTTCTTCTTAATCCAAGCGCGTTCCCGGTTGCATCCTCAGCTGTGCTGCTTCGGAGCCCGGGGTGCGCTTTCCTGCTTTTTCTTCCCCAAATGTTACATACATGTCAATGGTCACCCAAGGATGCCACAGATCTTGCGTTGGAGAAGTTTCCATGTGGTCCCATAGACATTTTATTAAAATTGGTTGAGTGGTTTGCTTTTGAACGAAAATAACTAGAAAAAATATAACGTCTAAGTACAATTGTTTGAACATTTAGATGAAAAAATATCCATTATTATTTCAATTTGTCATTTTGTCTTCAGGTGACGATGGAGGCTTCGTCATCAGACTACAGCGACGAAGAGGTGGGGGTGCTTGCCCGGGGCCAGAAGCTGTGGGTGAGAGGAGTCCGGCCACACACCACCTGTGCCGACATCGTCAGGGCTCTGCAAGACGCGCCTGAAGGTAACCAAAAGACATTAAGGTCCCGTCAGTTCAGAGCCAAGAATACTGTGCGTATTTTTGAAAAGTCACTGTAATTAAACTACTACTAGGTAGACCAGTGCAGAAGTCTTTGAAAATAGTAAAAAGTGAAAAAAATTATAGTAGGATTAAACCCACTGGAAATGGAAGAGAATATTACAAAAAAGAGAGAAAAATAAATTTCGGGCGATCTGAGGTCGGGGGGTGGAGGGGGTAAGGTTTTAAGGGTAAAAAACGGTTAATCTCAATTTCCAGCTAAACTACGGGTCCTATAGAAAAAGGTTAAATAAATAATAAATATATAGGGACAAAACACACTGATTAAGCTAGCACCAAAGTAAGTTTTCTAAACTTGTGTTATGGGACACTAACTCAACGATACTATATTTTATGATAAATACGTATATGGATAAACACCCAAGACCCAGGACAATTTGAAAAAGGCCATTTTCCAATTTGCCCTGGCTGGGGATCGAACCCAGAACCTCCAGATTAACGGTCTAGCGTGTTGACCATTACGCCACGGAGGTCGTCAATGGCAAAGTTGTAGGTAATGAAAAGATCTACAACTTTTGTATTTACACTTTTTTCGCAAAACCTTAAAATTTACGTGAAATATAAAAAAAAAACCAAATTTGTTTTGCATTTTCTGAAAAATTTACCATAGTAATGTATATTTTTTTTTACACCATCAGAAAGTAGAGATTTCAACGAACAGAACTCCTACCAAGTTAAAAAATAACAGATATTTTGTCGTGAGAATTTACGATTGAAAATCAGGGTGCTTTTTCGATATTAACTCAAAATAAGGTAAAAAAAAAATATTTTAAATCACAATCAATTACAGTGTATTTGGGACACAAAAAGGTACTTCACCAAATTTCGAGAAAAAAAAAAGAAAATGTAAAAGATAAAAATAAAAAACAAAAAACTTGGTTTTTTGAATTTTTTACATTAATTTTGAGGTTATGTGAAAAAAGTGTAAATACAAAAGTTGTAGATCTTTTTATTACTTACAACTTTTCCACTTAAGTAACTTTTTTCTATAGGACTCTTAGTTTTGCTGGAAATCGAGATAAACCGTTTTTTACCCTTAAAACCTCACCCCCCACCCCCCGACCTTAGATCGCCCGTAATTTATTTTTCCTCTCAATTTTGTAATATTTTCTTCTTTTTCCAATGGCTTTCATCCTACTTACTATAATTTTTATTTGGTTTCAAAAATTATTGGCACTGGTCTATACAGATTATTCCTCAAAAATTTTACATAAGAATCTTTTCTACAGACACCCAAAATATCCAAAACACGATTGAGCATTTTTGGCTCGATAGAAAAAAATCACTAACATACCAACCTCTAAATTTATCTTTATAAGATACTTTATACAATAGCCTTTTTATATGAAAATTATACCAAAAAATGTATAATATAACTAATAGTCGAAATTTGCTACAAAAAAAATAATAAATAAAACGTAGGTATGTTTGTGATTTTTTTCTATCGAGCCAAAAATGCTCAATCGTGTTTTGGATATTGTGGGTGTCTGTAGAAAAGCCTTAAGATTTTTATGTAAATTGTCTGTAGTAGTTGAACTACAGAGATTTTTCAAAAACACGCACAGTACCTATTGCGGGTTGTGAACCCATCTCGCCTTAACATTACTAAGTTGTTAAGTTTTTGCTTTACGGTTTAGAAAGGTTTTGTTTGTACTTACCCTGAAAGACTAACCGCATTCTGGTCCTGGGTTGCAGCCATAGCTATACCTACTGCTTCCGAGCCCGGGGTTGCTTTCCGACTGGCTGTCCACGCAGATTGCCCAGGGTGCGCCGGAAGTACAGGAGGGGTCAGTACGCCACTCGGGGAGGCTCATTTCATGCACATGTTGTTACAATAAATACAGTATTTTCTCTTTTTTTACAGCTGGAGGACTAAGCGAACGCGAAGAATGGGTGCTAGCAGAGAGATGGCGAGGAGTGGAGCGTCCTTTACCTCCCGACGAACCTGTGTTAAATGTCTTGGCGGCTTGGGGCGACGCCAGGCATGAGGTGTTTTTTTTAATTTTTAACCAACTTCTTAGATTATGAATTCAGCTATATTTTTTTTGTTTGTTACCTCTGAACTCCGTCATTTATAAACCAATATAAAAATTCTTATAAATTTTTATTTCAAAGGAAATTCCAGTAGAAATTTTATCAAAATTAGTTCAGTATACTTGGGTTTTTAAATTAAATAAACAAATGTTGCGTCTAGCTTTCCTGTGGCTCCAAATGGAATTGAAGTCGGTTTTTGTTTTGCAAATCTTTTCACTTGGAACTGAACCTGCCTGCATACTGAAGGGTTTCCATACGAAAAATATTAAGGGTCAGATCACACAGAGACGCGAAGCAGCGACGTGGCGCGCCCTTTTGAAGAAATGTAGAAGCCCTCTGCGTATCGCAGAGCTGTGCGGCAAACTATTATATTTTTGTGTAGCAAACAAATTCCACATTGCTGTAAAAGTGCGCGCCACATCGTTTCGCATCTCGGTGTGAGATGGAGTCACGAAAAACGAGCGGAATATGGAAGATTTTTAATAAAAAAGGAAGATTTCAATATGCTAATATTTCTTAAAACGCGAATATGAATCTATCAGGTTCAGATTTTCACCTATACCCTCGAGAATTTTACAAGCGGCTGGTACATTCTACGTTATTTGCCTCCCAGACTATAAAAGTAAGAGGATTTGGCCTACACTACACTCTCTACGCTGGCCAGAAGGGTTGGAGAGGTCTCACTGATGTTTATAAGCTTTGTTTAGCTTGTGTTTCATAAGTCGCCTTCTACGACATCCACGGGAAGACTTTGAGTGGTCCTATTCTACTCTGCCGGAACCACACGGCTAATCCTTAGAGTACTCAATACAAAAACAAAACGTCTTCGCAGGTTCGACTGTCCCTCCGTCGGGTGTCCAGTGGTGGAGAAGAAGACTCAGGCCGTGACAGCGACTCCGGCAGCCGGACCGGCGCCCGGAGACGCCGGAGACGAGGGCCCAGGACCTCCACCCCTCCTCCGAGAGCAAAGAGCGAAGATCCCGCTGCGAGGCTGGTGTCAGTAATACAGCATCAGAGCAAGACTATACACCAACAACTTGATAAGTTACGGTAAGTATTGGTAACTTGGAAACATAATAGATCTTCTAACTTTTAAATGAGGTGACAATGCACCATTTCGGGGTACTTTTGACCTGAATCCCAAAATGGTGCATTTGTGTCTTTGTTTCTTTGCTTTTGCTCGACTCGGTGAGATTTCATTGACATGTCTTGCCTGAAGATGTAGCCTAACGACAAAACGATAAACGTGTTTCAACTCTTAGATTAAAACTAGGTATTTAAAAAAGTAACGAAGCTATTTCCGAAGATAGCTCTATACCTAAATTAATTTTACAAATAATTTTTCCATTTTTAGGATTCCGTACCCAAAGGGTTGCACCCTTTGGGTACGGAACCCGGAACCGAAACGGGACCCTATTACTAAGACTCCGCTGTCTGTCCGTCTGTCTGTCTGTCCGTCAGTCACAGGGCTCTATCTCTTGAACCGTAATAGCTAGACACTTGAAATTTTCACCGATTATGTATTACTGTGGCGGATATAACAACAAATACTAAAAATAAAAAATAGTTAAAAATTAAAGGGGGTCGTCATACAAGAAACGTGTTTTTTTCAGCGTTTTTAACTTGATCTTCATAATGGCATTAACTAGATACTTGAAATTTTTACCAATTATGTATTACTATGACCACAATAACAACAAATACTAAAAATAAAATAAAGTTAAAAATTAAAGGGGGTCGTCATACAAGAAACGTGTTTCTTCAGCGTTTTAAAACATTGTACGGTGGTGCGGAACCCTTCATGTACGAGTCCGACTCGCACTTGCCCGTTTATTCTTCTTTCCTTCTTCTTTCATGCAAGAATTTAACATTCAATTTTAAAAAAGTACTTACTCAATTATTTTCAAGAATTTTATTTTATTACGTACCTATACTAAAATTTCTTTAGAAATAAGTAGCATATATAGCTAAGTACTATGTTTTCCTTTTTTAATACATCTTAGGACACACTACGTCTATAAACGTATTTTAAATAATTTTTTATTTCTATTGTGTCTGGTTTAGTGTCCAGAAATGTGTTAATGCATGTATAGTTAATAAATTTTCAAGAATATTTGGACTGTAAATTACACACTAAGTAACTAAATTTTTCAATTTGCACAATAAAATTGAATTTCACGCGGACCAAGTTGCGGGCACCAGCTAGTAGTTAATAAATTTTCAAGTATACTTAAAAATATACAAATAACATAAAATTAAATTAATTGAAGTAATCATTTATCTTTACAGAGAACAAGAGAAAGTGATCGACCAACTAGAAGACCAAACACACAAGAGTCGGATGGAGAAGCACGGCACCAACTATCTCCTTGAGTCGTATCTAAGGGATCTCGGAAGAAGCAGTGAAGTCAACGACAGCCAAGCAGGGAACAGCGACAGTGGAGTAGGAGTAGGCAGCGGTACCCCACCTAGACGACACACCAAACACAAATCCAGAAGAGAAAGACACCTAATGAGAGAACATTACTTCACTAAAGAACTCACAGACATCTGTCAAGTCAATTCTGAAAGACTAATGCAAACCAGTAACGATACAGACTCAGACGCATCAGCTGACGAACTAACTAGGATACGAGAAGAAATCGAACTGCTAGAAAAGATGGCAATTATAAATAAGAGACTTCATAGAGAAGAGGAATTAGTTGTAAGATTGACGGCAAAGGTAAAGCGATATACGGATGAGAATAAAGCTAATAGTTGCGAGAATGTCACACAAGTAGGCATGCTGATAGACAAGATAGAAGAAGAGTTAGCAACGACAACAAAAGAGATGCAAAATAATGCGATGGAGTTAGAAAGAGCGGATAAGGAGATAGAGATGAGACTGAAGTTACTTGACGAGTTGACGTTGGAATTAGAAGAGGAGGACTTACAGAATGAGGTTTTAGAGAAACAATTGAATGAAGCGTCAAGTCGCCAGCCAATTCTTCTCCAAGATAGCTACGTACCTGTTTTAGACCAAGCCAATCAGATTTATGGCGGCGGTTATGTTTTAGATACTCTAGTATGACATAGGATGAAAATCCGAATTGTTCCAAAGATCTTTTGAGAAATTACCAATTGTGTAGGTGAAAACCAAAATATAGCATCGAACAAAATATACTGAAACTATTTTAAGGATGAATTCAGTCCATGATACTGAATAACTTTCCCCTAGGAACATATATCTAAATATGAAAAATATGTTTTAGCCTCCATGCAAGTTGACCGATCTACTGATCTGAGTTTGTATAGAAAGTAAAAAATATTTTTTATATTCGATTTACGTTCCTTGGGGAAAGTTGTTCAGTATCATGGACTGAATTTACTCTTCAAATAGTTTCAGTAGACCCTGTATATACGGCCAGTGTTGTTATTTCTTGCCTTCGATTAACTTTTCGTCACCTATGTAATATTATACCTGGCAATTTTGAAGACATTACTAAGAAAAATTAAAAAAATCCTGTCTATTTTACCTACACATATCATATAACCGGTGAAAACCGAGTGATCCGATTCCAAAATAACCCAAAACAAGTTCAATATTATATATACGTAACTTTAGATGTAAATATATTACTTAGACAGTAATATTGGTGCTACGATATATATGTACTTATGTTAACATAAATATTTTAACTATAAGTGTATTTTAAATGTGCATTATGTGGTAATTTAAAACGTTAAGATTTAAAATGTATACCTACCAGTAAGTATATTTGTAAATGCCACAATATTTAGAGAAAAATTCAGTTGATATTAGATGAATAAACATTTCAATGGATGATAATAAAAGCAAAATTAAATTTAAAAGCTCAAACAAATATACAAACTACATAAAAAGCGGACATAAAAAAAATACTCCAATAATATACAGTAATTTTTTTTAGTCCGATAAAGGTTTTCTGTATCAAAGAGTAATAATATAATATACTTAATTAACATCTACTCTAGACCTTACAATACAATTTTATTTTTATTTTTAAATACCATATAATGCATGTAAGAATATAAATGTACAGATATATTCGAGTACAATGCCAAAAAACATGACAAAACCACCAATCGCAGTATGTTTAGTTAGGCTAGTCAAATTTATATCAGCTTCGAATTACAGATTTATAACGATGCTCATAAAGTTCATTTTACATTGACAGTGCGGATGCGTGCGCATGCGAATCTTACGCCGCTTTAAGGTCTACATATCACGATCTAGTTTGAGATCTCTGTCCGCAATCTTGGTTTGAAAAAAGATAGCATTTTTGTAATCCCTAAATGTTAGTCTGCCACCTTGGATTTGAAAATTGATGACGCTTTTGTAATTATAAAGATGTGTAATGACCCTAAATCGGTTGGAAGTTACCCAAAAATTCGTTGCAACTTGTAACTGATTATATGCAATATTGGTAGATGTATAAAATAAAAATATACGATTTATAAATGTGTATTTTATTTATTACGGACGAAAAATATTAAACATTAGATATTAAAAGCATTTTTATTTTGTTTTATTTAAATCTTCGCCGTGGCCAGTATTTGTTTTTAATTATTACCGCTAGTCGTATATAATGTAAAGAACTTCCATATCTCTTCCCGGGATAGCCCAAGACTACGTCACGAATGTCACGAGTGAGAATAAGGTGTTACCACTGTTGTTCTTTACAATAAATTTAAGGACTTTCTCAATTAGATGATGATTATTAGGTTTGTTATGTTAAAAATGCATTTTGCTCAGGTTATTTAATCAAACACAGTGGAAACACTCCCAGCTGATTACGTATTGTTGGGCCAATCACGTGACCCAGCTGTCACGGAAAGAAAAGGAAGCGTATTTATTATACCATGCTCCATATAAACCTTATTTTAGTATTATACATATCTACTGTGTAGGTAACTGCAGCATGCCAAATGTACAATCAGAAGTTGCGAGTATGTTTAAAGCTGGTTGGTGCTTAAGTCTTTCGAGTTCTATTGAGTAGACTGTACTTCTCTATATTGACTGCCTCCGTAGTCCAATGGTCAAGGCGTTTGCTTTGTGATCCAGAGGTCGTAGGTTCAAATCTCACTGGGAGGCATACTTTGTAAAATGTTGTTCCTAGTCCTAGGATATTGCAGGCTTGAATCACCTGATTATCCGAAATGAAAGATGATTCCGAGCTTCAGAAGGCACACAAAGCCTGTGGGTCCCGAACGCCATCTAGCGTTTGTTTAAACCTATCCTAAGATTGTTTCTGGTCTACTCTTTGGGTCGCGGAGGTCAGACGGCAGTCGCTCTGTGTAAAAACAACCTAATCTAACATAATAAATCACCTAGGTTAGGTAGCGGACCCCGGGCTCTGAAGCGTTACTGCTAAAGATGCAACTGGGAATACGATCGGATGTTGATGATGACTGTATTTCTCTATAAAAGCTCTCTAAATAATTTAGTCTTCTGTGGTGACGAAATTAAACGGTAAAGAGCGAGACAAACACTGGCCACGGCGGGTCTTTGCACAAGTAAGAAAGGGAAGGCAATACGCGCGTCAGCTCCGCACACCAGCAGACAAGTCTGGCGACGTTGAATGTTGAAGCGTACGCGTCTTGTTCAACAACTGGGACCTCGAAGCTTACTCTGTCTCCATGGCCACCTGGAATTAATAAAAAAATCATGTTAAGTCTCTTTATATTACAAGTAAGTACTAGTAACTCGCCTTTTACGATATCGAAGGAAAGATATGGAGTGGTTCTATTGTAGCCTACAATAGGTACACCATACCACCGGTATAAAAATATATCCAACAAAAAATAAAACTCAACTACACAAATTTTTTGTCGGGTAAAAATTGTTCTATCAAAGAGCAAAATAAGTACCTTCATAAAGAGATAATCTGGTTAAAACCCTGCCTCTTTCCCCTTTTATCGGCATTTACTGTTGCTAGAATGAGATTAAAAATGTAGTGTAGCCTGTTTTCAGCTTAATAAAACAAAATTTAAATGACATTGTCATTATTTCTGTTTATGCGACTTTTCTATATTTCTATTCAGTAGCGTCATACACGTCGTGGCGTACCGCTTTAAAATAAAACCGGCCAAGTGCGAGTTCAACTCGCGTGGAGAGGATTCCGTACAATTGATTGAATTCTTATAGGTTTTCCTGTAATCTAAAAGCAATGAACTACATTTTGTATTTTTTTCAAAATTTTAGGCTCAGTAGTTTCGGAGATCAGGGGGAGGGGGGGGAATGGTCAATTTTCGTCTTCTGTCATGAATAAAATAAAAACTTTTTATTTTATAATTATAACAAAAATATATTTAAGATCCTCATAACGAGCTCTTTCATTTGATATATGACACAGTAAGGTTTGCAAAACTTTTTTTTTCTTGTCCTAATTTATCCCCCGAAAATGACCCTTATTAAGAAAAATATTTATTTACTTTGCACATATGTGTTTGGGTCATAGGATTACACCATCCTACCAAATTTCACCTGATTCGGTTTAGTAGATTCGGAGCAAATTGGCTGTGACAGACAGACGCACAAGTGATCATATAAGGGTTCCGTTTTTTCATATTTTGTACGGATCCCTAAAAATATACAACACAGGTTACACTTTTGACACTTCATCTCGGAATCTATATACCTCCATAAGTATCTTTGCTTTCTATTAGATACCTTAACTCAAACAAACAATATTAATCTTGTGCCACCGATATATATTATCTCTAGCGGTCAACGGCCAAGCCAACGAAATCAAGAAACTAACTAGACTACTATCACACTGTATCCTTTCCTAGCGGCCCGCCCGGCTTCGCCAGAGTACACAAGGTGCTTTTTAAGGGGTCATTCAGTCCATAATTTTAAACAACTTTTCCCCAATACTACCCACTGCGTGACAGATATAGATCTACGAGTACTTCAGATACTTTTAGGCAACTCGAAAAATATGATAGTTTATAATCTATCCATGTCAAAACGTTAAATTATGAACTGACATTATAAAACACGTTTGAACACAACTTGCGTGCTGATTGCTTCGACGTCATATGCCCGTGACGTTTTGATTGTCGTTCGTTAGTCGCCGAACATCAATAACAGGTGTTTTGTGGTTACTTTTTTTTAACACAAGTTACCTGTTAGTATTTCTTTCTTATTGCAAAGACGAGACACATTATGTAAAATTACAGCAATGACTGAATATTTTGTTTTGTTTTCTATTTCTTTATTTTGAATTTTATTTTCAGGATATACGTAACAGCAATAACAATCAACTGAAAATCCCCCTTAAATTCATTTGACTAATATAGTTCCTAAGTGAAACGTTAAGTTAGTTAAGCGTAGTTATTGATTATTATTATTATTTATAAAAAAATATATTGATTGACATAAAATTAATCGTGCATTTCCATTATTTCCTTTAAGTTTGTTTTAATTCTATGGACGTAGAACGAGCTACCGCTAAGATCGACCAATGAGGGACGGTTTACAATTTTACGAGTGATAAAATCGGACAGATTGTGAACCGTGTCTGTAAATGCAGGTTCGTTCCCAATTTGACGTGGACAGATTATAAACGTTATATTGTGAGCAGTATGGTACAGTTCACAATTTATCGACAGTTTACAATCTCGCGCGAATATTTATCAACTATCGGTGTTCACAATCAGACAATGAAATATGGATCTCAGGATTGCAACGTCCTCGGACAAACAAACTTTATGTCGTATCGTATCTGTGGCGGTCAACGGTCGAGCTATTAAGAGTTCCAGTAACAAGATCAACAGGCCTATCGATGCAAAATAAAGAGAATTACGAAAGAATAACTTCTTTGTATTTAAATTTTGTATTTATTTTCTTTTTTAGCCCGGGATTTTTCTGCTTTTTCTTCTCCAAATATAACATGCATGTCACTGGACACCCAAGGATGTCAAAGACTTTGCGTAGTGGAGAAGTAATAACCGGGACGGTTTAAATGATTTGGCTATAGTTTTACGACCGGATGCCTGCCTGACGTCAACCCTCTTTGGGAATGTATTATGGAGAGCTCCTTTTCTAACCCGGAACCACACAGGCATTTTCTTTCGAATGTGTTAGTGGCAAACACTGGTGTCATATTTTTCAATACTTAACACTATCACTATTTATCCCTTACGGGGCAGACAGAGCCCGGGGACGTAAAACCCAAAGGGCACGTTTAGGGCCTTATCACACTGGCGATTTGCGAGCTTGCTGCAAACTCGCCAGTGTGACAACGCTGGAAAAAAGGAATCAAAATAGTGATGGGTTGCAAACCGCTAATTAGGCTAATTTACATAACTGACGGCAGAGGATAATACGATTTATCACTACCCCTTACCTACCCTCATGGGTGTCGTGACTCATAAGAGGCGACAAAGGAAGCCTGGCTCTGTCTAACCCGTTAGGTATAAAGACGTAATAATGATTCTGTATAACCTAAAATAAAAAAATAAAAAACCTAGTTTCTAAATAAACGTTTGATTCTCCAAGTTAAAGGACAGCATCTGTCTATTCTTTATTTCGTATTATCAACTCAGTCATTCACACTCATATCAGTTGGCCCCTTCATGAAAGCAGTGTGTCTAACTTGCCTACAATGTTCCGATATATATTACTTTTAAATAGTGCAGTATACGCGTTCAGCTTGAATTTACATTACTTGGACCCAACGAAACTACAAACGAAGACCTCAGAAGCTATCCAAGAAAGAATAGCCAAAGACTTGCTACGCGGCTACTTTACGCGGTACAGAAATACACATGGTTCGTTGGAGTTATCATACGAAAATGTCGAAGTGGAAATCGATCGAAAAATGTTACGAGATAGTAAAGATTCTTTCCATATCAAGTCCTCAGAAAACAAACTAAATATCAAAGCGAGCACCGGTGTTGCAGCGCTATGGGGTTTTCACTATTACATGAAGAAATATTGCAAGAACCACGAAGGGTGGCAAGTCCAACAATTGACCTGTACAAAACCCTTACCGGAAGCAGAAGAAACCGTAGTAGCCAACGACCGATTCAGGTATTACCAGAATGTGTGCACTGCATCGTACAGTTTCGTTTGGTGGAAATATGACGACTGGAAATGGCACGTCTTGTGGATGGCATTTAACGGAATCAACTTAGCGTTGGCACCTGTAGCCCAAGAAGCCGCCTGGAGAAAGATATATGAACAAGTCGGAATGACGGAAGAAGAAATCAACGACCATTTCTCAGGACCGGCTTTCCTCGCTTGGCAGCGGATGGGAAACGTACGCTTCTGGGGAGGACCACTATACAACTCATGGCATAAAGTGCAGATAGAAAATCAGAAAAAAACTGTGGAGTTAATGCTCGACTTGGGCATCGTGCCAGTGTTCCCTGCGTTCGCAGGTCATGTGCCGAGAACGTTCGCCAGACTGTATCCAAACACTACATTCCACACGGTTAATACCTGGAATGGTTTTCAGGATACATATTGCTGCGGGCTGTTCCTCGATCCTAGCGAACCTTTATTCAAAACTATCGGCAAACAATTTTTAGAAGAGGTAAATTCTATATTTGAAGGTAGTCACATATATACAGCTGATCCGTTTAATGAAGTAAGTCTACAACCGGGCCACTGGTCCACGGCTTTAGTGGAGGGAACTGCGAACGCCATATTTTCCACGATGAAGAGTTACGACGACGACGCTGTGTGGCTACTTCAGAACTGGATGTTCGTGCACGATTCATCGCTATGGCCTAAGCAGAGAGTGAAAGCGTTTATAACTTCGGTGCCCAACGGACGGATGCTCATTTTGGACTTGCAGTCAGAACAGTGGCCTCAATACGATTTGTACGAAATGTATTTCGGCCAACCGTTCATTTGGTGCATGTTGCATAACTTCGGCGGCACGCTAGGCATGTTCGGCAGCATGGAAACTATTAACACGGACGTCTATGAGGTTAGAAAACGTCAAGATACTACCATGATAGGAATCGGGCTTACTCCCGAAGGAATCAACCAAAACTATGTGGTTTACGACCTGATGCTAGAGTCAGCTTGGCGCAAAGGCCCAGTAGACCTCAACACCTGGGTAGGAGAATACGCCGAAAGAAGATACGGCTGCAACGCAACTACAGAAGGCTGGAAATATCTCGTCAAAAGTGTGTATAACTTCACTGCGCTAAATAAAGTGAGAGGAAAGTATGTAGTGACCCGTAGACCTAGTTTTTGGATTAAACCTTGGGCGTGGTATTCTAGCGAGGATCTATTAAACGGCCTGCGTAATTTTGCTTTTGCAAACTGTTCTGGTCCCGGTTTCGAACACGATTTGGTCGACGTCACACGACAAGTCTTACAGTACAGAGCTGAACAGCTGTATATGAAGTTAGTAGTTGATAAAAACTCAAATACGTGGGTGTTCAATGCGTCCATCAACCGTTTCTTAGATGTAATGGAGGACATGAGGGCGATTCTTCACCAAAGTGAAGACTTTTCTGCAAAGCCTTGGTTTGACAAAGCTATGTCTTTCGCAGCTAATGAAAAGGAGACATTTATGTATTTATTTGACGCTCGAAACCAGATCACGCTTTGGGGTCCCAACGGTGAGATCTCCGACTATGCTTGCAAGCAATGGGAAGAGTTATTTGGTCATTACTACATTCCAAGATGGCGGACATTCTTATCTGCTGCTTTGGACGCGAAAGTGAGAAAAGAAATATTTGACGAGAGATCCGTACAGAGTATAATTAAAACTACAATAGAAAAGGATTTTCAGTACAATGATATAACCTATAGTTATCCTTCAGGTGGCCGAAATCCCCAGCGGCTAGCAATGTTAATGTACAAAAAGTGGGTCATAGAGCCAAATTTGCCTGACCTACCGATGCCACTTATTACAGAGAGTAGATCAAGCGTTCTAAAAGGGAAAGTCTTCATGAAAAGTATATCTGAAAAAGATCCTGAGGTTATTCAGATGACCTCTACTACGCCAGTTAGTTAAAACTGACCCCGCATATTAAGAATTTGATCGGCCTCGAATAGAATGTCAACTCGGCTCCAAATAAGTGGTCAAGCTTAGAAAGCTATATCTAAAGGTATTAATATACGAGTATACAGCTATATAAACTATATATAAAGGGTCTGACAAAATATACCAAAACTATTTCAAGGGAACAACTTTCCCCAAGGAACATAAATCGATATTTTTATAAGGTTTTTAGGCATACAAGATGTAGTGATAAAGCACTCACATATCGAAATATGTCAATATAAAAAACATATAAGTATCCAGGAGACAGTTAATGTCAAATTATATTTGTAGATTACATCAACCATGTGGATGCAAATATTTTATATATTAGGAAAAATGCGTACCACATGTGCATACAAATATTCAATAACCTACCAAATAAGATAAAATTGCTGGATAAGAATAATTTCAAAAAAACATTGACGGAATGGTTGAATGAAACAAGATTTTATAGCATTAAGGAGTATATGGAAAGTTAACATTGAATTGATTTATTATAATATTTTTTGCATGACATTTTGTTTACATTAATGAATTAACTTTAATTTTAGTCATCATTGGAAAAATATACATATATAATATTATAAAATAGAAAGTGTAAAATATAATAATAAATTTAAATTTATAATATAATTATGTAGTACTGTGAGTGTAATATTAGTGTATTTCTTATAACACATATTGTTAATATTTGCACACCTGCATTCAGGTTATGTACTAAATCATGCAAATAAATTATTCTATTCTATTCTTGAAATAGTTTCTGTATGTTTTGTTAGACGTTATTTAATTCCGCATTATATTATTTTAATTCCGCATTATATTATTTTAATTTCGCATTATGTTATTTTAATTACGCATTATATTATTTTAATTACAATTCTATATCTATCTCAATGCGATGTTTTATTTGACGACTAAGTTACGATAGAGTAATGCTGTAAGACTATGTTAACCCTTTCACCGCGAGACTTTATATCAGTTGTCGTGCTCCCAGCGTGAGGGAATGTGAATACCCATAGTTTTTGGTCGGATAAATCCGACGCTCGCGAAATGGGCACGAAAATGTTTGTCGGATTAATCCGACGTTCGCGGTTAAGGGGTTAAGAGAGAGTAATGAACAGTCGATGTTACAGCATGCTTGGAATATCCACAGACGATGTAACGACCACTGTATCGACTTGTGGCTTTCGGTGGTTGTTAGCCCGAACTTAAATACTTAAGTGCGAGGTAGGGTGACCCATGGGCCACATTATATTATTATTATTTGTATAGACATAATTTTTTTTTTTACGGTACACCTGGTCCAATCAAGAAATCAAGAATATTTATAGAATTGTATATACATACTTATACCTAAACACTTTTTTGACAGTCCGTCCGTAAAGTCTTAAGGCGAAGATATAGGCAAATGGTCTTGAAGTGTGAAATAAATTGTTAACTCGTAAATATGGTGATAATTTCCATATTTCTCTACGTCATGCACTAGATAGCCCTTTAAATTATTTTATGAACTGCCGTTAAAACTATTATTGGTGATCCGTCTAGCTTTAAAACTTGCCGTGGCCACTTTTGGCGGAGGCAAGTTTTAAAGCTAGACGGACTAATGTAAATACTTTCAACGGTGGTTTATAAAATAATTTAAAGGGCTATCTAGTGCATGACGAAGAGTAATATGAAAATTATCTCCATATTTACGAGTTAACAATTTATTTCAAATGAGTGCGCCACTTCAAGGTTATTTGCCTGTATCTTCACCTTACGGCCCCATCAGTTCAGAGCCAAGAATATTGTAAGTGTTGTTAAAAAATCACTGTAATTAAACTACAACAGTTTATTTCTCAAAAAAATTACATAGGAATCTTAAGGCTTTTCTACAGACACCCACAATATCCAAAATACGATTGAGCATTTTTGGCTCGATAGAAAAAAATCACAAACATGTCTAAATTTACCTTTAAAATACCTACTTATTGTTATTTTATACGAGTACAATTAACTTTTTATGTGAAAATTATACCAAAAAATGTATAATAATAAATGACAAGACAAATTCGCTACAAAAAAATTATAAATATAACAGCAAAATATCGTCGAGAGCGAACAAAGATCGGGACCCGTGTTCGACGTTATTCCGCTGTTTTATTTATTATTTTTTTTGTCCTGACCCTCACTTGCGGGTCGTCCTTGGGCCCCGTGTCGACTTTACCCCTCCCCAACTCTCCTCTTCTCGCCCTCCACCAGTATCAGGAATACATGGATAGGTACTCACCCCCACTTGCGGGTCCCGTGGCTGGTCGTCCCCCGGGCCGTCCCGGTCGACGGGCCCCGCGTCACCAGTGGCGGTCGCCCCGCCCCCCCTCCTCTCCTCACCCTCCACCAGAGTCAGGAATCGGGACAGTTCCGTCTCTTCGCTGATGCGCAGCGGCGTTTTAGGGCCCACAATCGCGATCGATACGTTCTGGGGAATATGTATATGATACATTTTTACTGAATGCTGTAAATAAACCAGAGTTTTTGGCAGTAAGGGTCATTCGTCCGATTCACTTGGTTGGGAGCAGACGCGTACTCTGTTTAATTAAAAAATATATTTCTTCTGCTCCCCAATTCTAAATCTTAACTAGTTCAGAATAACCACTATTCCCGCACAAGTGCCTCAAGAGACTTCGGCTGTTTCTTTACTGTAAGCTGATACTGCAAGTTCCTGTGAGAGGGCGCCACACGTCTCCACGTAAGCAAAAGAAGGTTGTCATTTTTTGTCTCTGTCGACGCGACGCACACGCTGACAGTTGCTGAGAGATACGAGTAAAATAGTTTTATGATAAACGAAGAGCACACGCACACTTGTGTACTCTAGGAATTATAGACCATGAGCCCACTGCGTTCTCCCACGAAAAATATTACTGGTGGTGGATCACAACCAGACTTGTCTAAAACAAATCCCGATCAGGTGGACCAAAAAATTACATTTCGGAAAAGAAAGCAACCCGATGATCAGTGTGATTGCAAAAAGGAAATGTCAGATCTTCGAGTAGAAATATCCAATATGTCCACTCTTTTGCAAAATTTTATAAGCGGTCAGGAGCAAAGTTCCAATGCACTACGTGAAGGGTTTGCCGATCTTAAAAACGAAATGAAAGAATTGAACTCAACGCATGAAAAAACTATGGCTTCAATCCAAGAGCTAAAAAATCATATGCATGATGTTAAATCAACAGTATCAAATCTAACCTCGAAGCAGGGGCATCTCGAGCTCCAAATAACAAAGCTCGATAAGAAAGTCACTATAGGCGAGGGAGACGTTTGCGCTATAAAAGCCGATCTAGATAAAATTACATCAAACTTATCATCCGTATCCTGTCCATCGGAGGAATCTAAAATGATTTCTAACGAAGAAATACTCCGAGAAATCCAGGAGCGTAATAATAGGCAGAAAAATATAATAATTGTTGGAGTTTCGGAACAGACAACTAAGGACTTCAAAGAACGATCAATAAAAGATGCAGCCGAGGTTCTGCGGATTCTTACAAGTGCAACGACCGAATACGCCATACCCGAACCCACTGGCGTTTTTCGCTTAGGAAAGTACACTCCGACTAAGAATCGTAGAATGAAAGTTTGCTTCGATAACAGTGACATCCCTGCTAGACTCCTGAGAAGTAAACTCAACCTACCGGATGGCATCAAGATATATTCGGATCAAACTCCCTCACAACAAAAGTTGATGCGCAATCTAAAGGACGAACTAATTCGGCGTCAAGAAAAAGGAGAAAAAGATTTGATTATAAAATATGTAAAAGGTATTCCTCGAATAACCAAACCTGAGCCAAAAAACTAAATTCAGCCACTTACATACCCATTAAAAATTATTCCATTGTCAACAAGTACACTGATATCCAGACATCGAAGTCTGGTATAAATTTCTTTTATATGAATGCACGAAGTATAAGTGCCAAGGGAAGATTTGATGAACTACAATGCATACTGCGGTTAATGACTCATACAGTACATGTTGTACTACTAACTGAAACCTGGTTTAAAAATGAAGAACATGCTCTTAGATACCAACTTCCAAATTATAATCATCATTACAATATAAGAACGGACAAGACTGGAGGTGGAGTCTCTGCTTTTATTCATAGGGATCTGAAGCATTGCGAAATTGAATCACTATACACTGGCGGAAACAACTATCTATGGATAAAATTAGAGAAACTTGCACTGGAGGTTGGTTTAGTGTACTATCCTGGTGATACTAATGTAAATGATTTTCTGGATACACTGGACGTACAGTTACAATCACGAAAAAGAGGTTTACTATTTGGGGACTTTAATATAAACCTGTTGAAAGAGAAGACTTTAGAAAAAGAAAACAAAACAAAAAAGAAACGGAAGCCATACGTAAAAATCCTCAAAGAAGCAGGCTACAAAATACTGAACAAAATTAATAACCAGTTCTGTACAAGAGAAACGTCAACAAAACAATCAATTATTGATCATATCAGTTCCAATCTTAAAAATAATACTTACAATTTTACCATCATAGAATCACCAATGACTGATCATAAACAAATACACTTTGAACTTAAAAGGTACAAACCTCCTCCAAAGCAACGTGTTGTTTACAAAGGAATTAACTATAATAAACTATACAAATCCATGGAAGATACTAATATTGATAATAGAAATATAGACATCACCCAACTTGAAACAATTATAAAGGAAAACGTCAAAAGATACAAAAATTAAAACACTAAACCCACCTCAGGATGACTGGATACAAAGTAGTATCTTACAAGGAATTGAAGAAAGAAATGAACTATGGGTTAAATTACGAAAAGATACGAAGAATAAAAATCTGGAAGAAGCCTATAATGCAAAAAGAGACGCTGTTGCTACCGAAATAAAAAACAGAAAAGCCGCCTATTACTATGAAGAATTTATGAAATGTCGAAAAAAGCCAAAGAAGACGTGGGAACTTATTAATTATCTTGCTAAAAATAAAATTAAACAGAACTGTGCTCCCCCAAAACTTTTAAAAGAAACCAAAACAATTGTTGATCCAATAGAAATCTGTGACACATTTAACGAATACTTCTCTACAATTGGTTCAATTCTAGCAAATGAAATCACCTCCACAACCTCACACAAAAATCAAACGAATATACAGACTCAAGCAAAATCTTTAAATATCAATGAGCTCACGACTTTAGCACCTTATACCGTTGACGAAATAACTAAAATTATTGACAGTTTAGACGCCAATACTAGCACTGGCATCGATGGAATTAGCACAAAAGTATTAAAATGTCTTTAACCGCTTATAGCTAATAAACTAACTGCTTGTGTTAATAATCTATTAAGTGAAGGTTACTTTCCTGAATCAATGAAGACAGCTAAAGTTTCTCCCATACACAAATCTGGCTCCAAAGCCGATCCTGGGAACTACCGACCGATTTCTGTCCTCCCAGTTTTATCGAAAATATTAGAAAAAGTTCTTCACAAACGTCTATTAGAACATTTAGACCTACATGAAATAATCTCCGATCGTCAATTTGGCTTCAGACCTCAAAGTAATACATTAGCAGCTACAGTGGATCTAGTAACCAAAATAAGGCAAAGTATAGATGAAAAAAAGATAGTACTTGGCGTCTTCATTGATCTAAAGAAAGCTTTTGACACTGTCTGCCACGAAATCTTACTTAAAAAGCTCCAGCGGATCGGTATAACAGGTTCTGCCCTAAAAATATTTGAATCCTACCTTAGAGATCGCTGTCAAATAGTCAAAATCAATGAACACGAAAGTGAATCACTTCCGGTCACGTATGGATTCCCTTAGGGATCCATATTAGGTCCATTACTCTTTCTTATCTACATCAATGATATACAGGATTTAGGCCTAACAGGTCATCTAACTCTCTACGCGGATGATACATGTTTGTTTTACTTTGGTTCTTCCACAACCGAAATAATCCCGCGAGTCCAACAAGATCTTGACATTCTTTTTAATTGGCTACAAATTAATCTTCTCACAATAAACATATCTAAAACCTCATACATTATTTTTAAAGCTAAAAACAAAAAAATCACCCCACACGATTTATTAACTATTAATAATATTCCCATAAATGAAAAATCAAATGAAAAATACCTGGGACTAAGAATGGATAATCAGCTTACATGGAAAATCCAAATATTGGGATCACTGCGCGGAGTCGTCCGTTGTTTCCCTCGAAAATTACGTTTGTCTATTTATAACGCAATGGTAAAATCACATCTCACCTATCTGATTGAAATCTGGGGTAATGCATCAAAAACTAGACTGTCCGAATTACAAGCTGCACAAAATAAAATTATAAAACTGCTCTTTCACTATCCGTACACTAGCTCTTGTACTACAATCTTCAACGAAACAAAACTAATGACAGTTCAACAACTGTATACATACCACACTTGCATACTCGTGCGGAAGATGTTGAACAAAACCATTCACACCTCGATCACACTCACACAAACAAAACAGGTTGTCAAGCGACTCACACGACGAGCTAGTTACCTGGTGCTGCCTAAAGTTCGTACAAATTACGGCAAACGAATGTTTACATTTGAGGGAGCACAGATTTTTAATAAGTTACCCTCGGATATAAAAAATATAAAAACAATCGGTGCTTTTAAAAATAAACTCGCCCAGCATATTTTGAAATTATAACTAGAATACATAAGTAGTATTTCCCTATTATTGTCATTTATTAGTTGCTCGTTCAAATTACTGTGCTTTTATTTACAAAGTGATCTGGTCCTAATCAAGTGTTTTCAATTATAAATTGTATATTTATTATTTCTCATGTAAGTGGCATTATGTTTTAATGAGAATAAAGTTCTTTAAACCGAAGGGTCAGTTTATTTTGCAAATTGATTTTAGTGGACTTTGTAATACAAAATTGGTGTAGTTTGGTGTTATAAATCCTCATGCTCATAAACAATATGTGAAATAGTTAGTGGACAGTCTTAGTACGAGTGTAGTAATATTTGTTTAGCGGATTGTGTGGTCTTCAGGCGTCGTCTGCCACTCAATCAGCTATGAAAACCAGTGGACTCGTATAGATTTGTCGCCAGAAGCTCCTTTGAAGCAATTAAAGGACTACACCACCCTTTGATTGTAACTTGTTAGGACTCAAGAATAAAGAAGCAACAAAACTAAAGATAGGCTCTAAAGGACTTGTATCCACAGCTGTAAAATAGGTAATTCTCAATAAAAAAAAGGAAAAACTGGTCAAGTGTGTTCAAGAGATAGAGCGCAGTGATGGACCGACAGACAGCGCAGTCACAGTAATAGGGTGTTCTGAACTGACTTCATTATGTTTTATGATCACAATGGTAACAATTTCTTTAATATTTGCTTGTTTCTACTATTTTACCTTGGTATTAAGATCTACTTCATTCGGCAGGGTGTCTCTCAGAGCTCTCAGTCCATGTGCAACCAGGTCATTCAGCTCGCACTCCAGGAATGTGGTGAGATGCTTCTCGAGGTATGTCCGGGCTGACTGTGAACGGGCACCGATGGCCATGGCTCGGCAGTCAAAGTAGTTGGCTGATGGGCATGTCTGGTAGATGTGGGGGCCTTGGTCCTGAAATTATCATAAATATGTTAATCATAATGTTGATAAAATAAAACTACTCGTAACAAAAGAACAACCAAGTAAACTTTAAATACCAATTTCATGTAAAATTTAGTTGCTACACAGTTTATGCCAAAACTGATAAATAATAACTCTATTCTAACCCTTTTTTACACAAATGAAACCCTTTTTTACACAAATGAAAATGGAGGAATAATCCCAATCTTCCTCCATTACATTATATTTATTTTAATCCTCAGATACCTCTGATAGTGTAACCGCGGTTACACTATTATTCTGGCATCAGTCAAGTCCATGAAATGGACTTGACTGACACCAGAATGATGGATGTTTTTGACACTAGAATGACAGCAGACTGATATAAAGTATGTGTACGGCAAAGAGCTATAATGAACCTTATTTACATTGGTGTATGGTATGTAGTAAAGTAACTAAAGTACGGTGACTGACGCGAGAATGATACGAGCGGGTAACGCGATCAGTCAGTCTCACATCATTCTTTCATCATTCAAAACAATTTTAATTTTCATCAGTCTGTTATTCAGCGGGTTACACGATCATTCTCCGATCATTCTGATCAGACTGACTGATGCCATAATGATTGTGTAACCTTGCTCAAGTTAGTTTTTAATAAAATCTAAAACAATTTAAAGAAAGGGCAAGTGAGAGTCGGACTCGTACATGAAGGGTTCCGTACCACCGTACAATGTTTTTAAAACGATGACGAAACAGGTTTCTTGTATGACGACTCCCTTTAATTTTTAACTTTATTTTATTTTTAGTATTTGTTGTTATTGTGGTCATAGTAATACATAATTGATGAAAATTTCAAGTATCTACTTAATGCCATTACTGAAAAAAACACGTTTCTTGTATGACGACCCCCTTTAATTTTTAACTATTTTTTATTTTTAGTATTTGTTATAGCGCCACAGTAATACATAATCGGTGAAAATTTCAAATGTCTAGCTATTACGGTTCAAGAGATAGAGGCCTGTGACTGACCGACAGACAGACAGCAAAGTCACAGTAATAGGGTCCCGTTTGTACCCTTTGGGTACGGAACCCTAAAAATAAGCATATTTTATTAAAAATATATCAATGCTTATTAAATGTAAGCATAGAAGGGGGGATGAGAGATTACTTTTGCTGCGGGCGAATAGATTAATGGCTAAATTCTGCTTATGTAATAATTTGATCCCTAACTATACCAAATTAGCCTGCCCATTAGCATTGGAGTGTCGTAAGTGTAGTAAGTGCTCAGTGCGCATAAGTTACAACAGTAGAAGTACTCACATCATAACCAGCAACTAACAGACCAACGCCAAGGGGGCGTTTGTCATATCTCTGCGTACAGATCTGCATCTTGTTTCCGACCATGCCAATCAACCTGCCAACTGGCATCGGAGCATCGTGAGCATAGCGATGGTTCAGGCACTCGGTGCGCATGAAGCGGCTGGAAAATAGATTAAATAATTAAACTTTTTATCCAAATCTCACTTTAATCCAGACCACTTTCTTAGTAACAGATTGGTCAATAACTGGAATAGACAAAAAGTAGTTACTGCGCCTTCCATCAATGCATTTAAAAATATACTCGACAATTGGATAAGGACAAATAAAGTGTAGTTAATTAATAAATACCCGTGTGGTTCCGGTTTAGAATAGGACCAATCTCTTCCTGTGGATGTCGTAAGAAGCGAGTAAAGGACTAAGCACAAACATCTCGTGCTACAATTGCATTCCCAAGGAGGGTTAACGTCGGGCGGCGGCCGGTTGTAAAACTTTTCGCACAAATATATTCCCAAAGAGAGTTGACGTCAGGCAGGCGGCCGGTTGTAAAACCATAACCAAATCATTGAAAGTGTTCCGGCTATTTCTTCTCCATTTCACAAGGTCTTTGGCATGCTTGGGTGACCATTGACATGCTTATTATATTTGGAGAAGAAAAAGCGGGAATGCGCACCCCGGGCTCCGAAGCAGCACAGCTGAGGATGCAACCGGGGATGCGCTTAGACGAAGAAGAATTAATAAATAAACTGTGAAAAGAATTTATGGACTCTCAGCACTGTGTAAAATAGACATATCAGCTATTAGGTGCTCGTCTATAATAAATAAAATCAATGAAGATCTAAAAATCAATGAAACATGGGGCAAGGCACGAACCATTAATAGGACACTGCTACCAGATAACTCATGCAGTGACCAAAACCAAAGCTGCAAGGTATGTGAATAGATTAACCTCACCTCAACATCCTAGCATCAGCTGTCAACCCTGAGATAGAAATCCCAATATGGTCATCAATTGGAATAATCTTCTTCTGATAAGCAGACAGCTCACTAACAGCTCTCTTCAGGGCGATCAGCACCGCATACTGCTTGTTTTTCAATGCTACAGTCGCCGAACCTAGCTTTACAGCCTCCATGGCGTATTCTACTTGATGGAGACGCCCTTGAGGACTCCATACTGTGACGTCACTGTCGTACTGGTTACGGAACTGAAATAGTTACAATTTCTTTGTATTAGGCATTTCAGATAACAGATACAAAAGTATTCCTATTGATAGCAAAATTTCTAACTAGGTAGGTACACAGAAACAATGACAATGCAGATTATAATTGAATATTTTCTCTTTCCAATTATATTTTTAGGTTAAGTTCCAAAATATTTAATCCCGCAATTTCTGAAGGTTGCGGCCAAAAATTGTTTGTGGAATATTCCTATTTTATATACATATAATGTATTCAGTTGCGCGTTTATAATGAATTCTTGAGATATAGCTGCTAGGTACGTCCCGGCGATGACAATGCAATTTTGCCATTTATATCATATTTTTTATGTTTCAAATTGTGAAAATGGTTATTTAAGATATTGTGTTTATACTTACCATGACGATAACAAAAGCTTACGATAAAAAATATAAAATTCGTAATAATTACAAATTTTAGCCGACGCAAAGAACAAACAAGCGATGAATGAATAAACGACTCTGAAAATGTCAATTGATTGTCATTGTCACTGTCAAGTCAAAGTGTCAACGTCTAAAACGATTGAAGACCAAAGGCTGATCATCTACATCCGGAATATTCAGATTCTAACGCTTATATTCTGATTTCGGACGCATGGAATCCAATACAAATTGGCTGATCATCCACGTCAGGAATATTCAGATTCTGATTCCGGAAGCACTGAAACCACTCTCGGCTCACGTACGAAATTTTCAGATTCTAAATTTTTCACACGTTCTGAGTAAATTATGCGAGGATTATTCAAGAACGCTCCTCTTTCCATATACATGGAAAGAGGCGTGCTTTAAAGCACGTGTACGCGTCCGGAATAATTCAGATTCTTAATTTTTCAAGAATGCACCAAAGACTGAGATTTTTTTTATACAAAGTGGAAGGGACATACCCGTAATAAATCGAACCATGGGCTATGCTAGATGACTTAAGTATAAAGAAATTAAAATAAAAGTCAAAAAACAAAAAAAATCGACATTCCTATACATATCGCGGCCGCACACTTTTGTATGGAAATGCCAAGAATTATTTATGTTTTTTGGCATTTATTTTAATTTTATTATAGTATAATGGTCTAGTATAGTCCGTGGTTTGATTTATTACGGGTATGTCCCTTCCACGTTGTATGCACATTATTTTGTAAATAAATTAATGTTGTAGATTCACAAAAAATATATCAAAATATAAGTAAGGTTGTGGCCACCTCTACGCCACTACGAGGAACTAAGTACAACCAAAACAACGAAGCGATAACATAGTTTACAAGAAGACTATGAGATGGCGCCAGCAGTATCCTAAATCTCGATCTCAGAAGTCTGATTGCAATTGCAACTAACTATATAATATACAATCTTCGACATTACTCCGTCGGAGTCGTGATTCCCCAGGCACAAGACTATGCCTGGCGGGAAGATCTTCTCTTTGTGGCGGTCGAGCATACACATAGCATAGCATCACTTCGCTACCGCTACAAGTTTCTTTATTTTTTTTTTTTTTTAATTTAAAGAATGGGTAAATAAAATAATATTCTTACTTTATTGTGGCGATTTCATTTCTGTAATTGTGTATCAATTGTATCATTCTTATATATTTCATGCCTTAATAAATGCAATAACTTATCAAAGATGGTTTGTTAGGTACTAATATTACATACATACATACATAATACTATCACGCCTGTTTCCAACAGGGGTAGGCAGTTACTAATATTAAAATAAAATAATAATGCAATGAGTATAAATGTTTTATCCAAAATTATAGACATTCTGTGGTGCCATTTTCAAAACGCTGAGTCACCATAGCTGTATAACGGCTCATCACGGCTCATGTATAGAGAAAACCATAGTTTGTTTAGTGTGTGTAGAGTTAGTTAGAATCTGAAAGACAGAATCTGGAATTCTGGATATTCCGGACGTGGACGATCAGCTATTGGCCACTCCACTCTCCGTCCACGTACGGAATTTTCAGATTCTGTTTTTTTTCAGAACGTTCTAAAAAAATTATGCGAGAAGCTATCTAATTTCTTGTTCTGAATAGGTATTTAGATTTAAAACAGCTTATATAACGGCAGATCTTGATTAATACAGCATTACAACAATGCTAGGAACAATATTTAAATTAAAAATATGTTATATAATATAATTAATTGATTAGAAATTAATTGCAATTAATGAAATTACAATTGAACTATATATACTTAATTGCACTTTACATTTAATTTATCATATAACAAATCGCTCAAAATCTCTTTATCAAATGTATTTTGATACTTCATTGGAAAAATACAACCAATTGCAAAACATTCTACCTAAACTAACAATTAGGTATTTCAACTCGATACCGGGACGACTTCATAAAGACTATCATTGAAGAAAAGATAAAATGGAAAAGAGGAGAGAAACAGATAAAGGAGTAGGTGAATGTCTTGTCGTACAGCGAAGTAAAACCGTAGAATAAATAATACTAACGTACAGACGTCTTACTTAGCAAAGAAATTCAAAGAAATATCTACTCAATGTGGCTAGCGATATGATTTAATTTAGCTCACGTCAGAACTCAACACCTTTTCTTTTATATACCTAGACATCCATTGCAAGCCAATTTCATTCTTACTACTTATTCTTAATCATGTATGGCCTTAAGAAGAACTGTTATTTTCGTGCACGATTTCAATTCGATCGAGTTAGAAATTGACCTCCAGGCTCCACGATATCAGCATGCAGAGCAGTCGCGCTTCATTTCTCAGGACTGAGCTCAAGACACATGACAATGGCTGACAGACAATGCGAGTCTGCTCGAGATACTGTTGAATTACTGAGTTGGCTTTTCACTTGAGACGACTACACACGTAGATCTAAGACGCAGGTAGATCTGACATGTGTCTGCCAGCTTTGTACTACTTAGGTGCCTACTCGTGTTTCCAATAATTTCATTATAAATACATACCTACCTTATCTGAGGATGCAACCGGGAACGCGCTTAGACGAAGAAGAAGAAGACATACCTTATCTAGTGGTTCTGTGACAGTAGACCTTGCGAGCTTTTATAACCGTGCAATTATCGACTTTCCCCGTTCTCCTGGCTCAGCAAAGTCATTTCAGTGTAATTCCACTAAGTATAGCAAATTCCCCCATTCACTCCCATCTTTTGGATTTGTTTTCCGCATTTTTTTTATTTATTTAACTTTATTACAAAACATGTACTTAACAGGCGGACTTAAGAGTC
Organism: Acrobasis repandana; assembly: GCA_963576875.1. Lineage (NCBI taxonomy): Eukaryota > Metazoa > Arthropoda > Insecta > Lepidoptera > Pyralidae > Acrobasis > Acrobasis repandana. The sequence goes on along the minus strand of OY756233.1, from coordinate 4,929,492 downwards.
CCCTTACCCAAGACGGAATTAGAGTTTCCCATACAAACGTAGTCTACGTTTTATTTTGAAACAACATGTCAGATTTCGGTAAAAAATTGTAACTTTAAAGAAATTGCACATATCTAGGGTTATAATTGGTTTTCACAGTCAAAATATGCCCTTGAAAGAGAATATAGTGCAATTTATCATTTTTGACCGTTAGTATGGAAAGCTTTTATACCCTTATATTTTCCTTCAAGTTCATATTTTGACTGTGAAAACGTAGAAAGTAGAAAGTAGATATATGCAATTTCTTTTAAGTTACAAATTTTTACCAAAATCTGACATGTCGTTTCGAAATAAAACGTAGACTACGTTTGTATGGGAAAGTCTAGGGTAAGGAGATTCTTAAGTCCCAGGGCCTTTTCTACAAGTCAACCTACAAGTGGTGCTGATAAGAGCAAATTTTGGACGATATGGCACATTATCAATTATTCAAAATGTACCTAAAACATATATTTGAGTTACTTTCCTTTTATGTCGCAGTTGGATGGTATAAACCGCTAATTCACGAAACCTCTAGTTGTTTGGCATTACAGCCCGGTTTTGTTAAACAGTCGAATATCTTTCAGCTGGATTGTCTAATATTGCGCAACATGTTATGTTCATTTATACTAACCACGTTTCCAAATAGCTAGCGGTTAGTGAAACAGTAGCGGTAATCCGCTGTTTGACGAAACCGTTAACAATCCAACTGCAACACATGCATGATAAGGATTTGGTGTAGGGTTACCATAATGAAATATAACTGGGTGTCTATTAGAATACAGATTTTTTCGACTTTGAATTTCATTTCCCAGAAAACTATTCCACGGTTTTTATTGCTATAGGTTTGCCCTAACCTAGTAAAATGGATAGAACATTCCTAGCACTCGCCGGCCGCTGCCGCGGCACGCTCGCTTCGCTCACTCGCCACATTACCACTTCGTAGGCATTCTAAATTGTATATAATTTCTTTAGATAGAATTGTTCAACAACTTCTCTAGCCGCATGGATGAATACAAATCGTCCATTCCATTCCGCGTATTAGGGTTTGCTGTTTAACAAAACTGAGCTGTAATGCTAAACAGCTAGAGGTTTAGTGAATTAGCAGATTATACCATTCAACTGCGACATATGCACACATACATAGAGTACAGCATCTTGTGTAGATGTAGAATGAAGTCCTTAGTGTGCCTCCCAAATTTTATTGAAATCCGTCAATAAATAACGCTAAACTTTCCCTATACCCCCGCTATTTCTCCCCCAAAAAACAAATGTATTATCGCCTCCGCATACGCCGGGCTCCGAAAGACGTGGTAGACCCAAGAAATGCTGGCTTGACGTCATTAAGGATGATATGCGTGCCAATGGTCTTATAAGTCTTACAACCAAGGTTGCTCAAGACCGTGCGAAGTGGAGAAGCAAAAGCCGGAAAGGGGGACCCCAGGCTTCACAGCATACAGCTGAGGATGCAACTGGGAATACGCTGAGATAAGAGTTATCGTAGGACTATTTAGGAAATATCGGTCTGAGCAGACCAACAGGAGTTGGCTGTAAAGATATAAGTTCTTGGACCACGTCATATACATAGGTACTTATATCGACGAGCTTACATATTGACGAGCTTAGACTGGCTCACCCCGTAAATAAGTGGCAGAGTAGAATAGGACCACTCCAAGTCTTCCCGTGGATGTCGTCTCTCTCTATTGTCGGAATCGTCTTGGCTGTGCGCTGGATATAGGCTATACCTACCTTGACAAATGAGGTACTTATTGTCGAAATCGTCTTGGCTGTGCGCTGGGTATACCCAGCCTACAGGTATAGCCTACAGGTAGAGCCTATAGGCTATACCTACCTTGACAAATGAGGTACTTATTGTCGGAATCGTCTTGACTGTGCACTGGGTATAGGCTATACCTACCTTGACAAATGAGGTACTTATTGTAGGAATCGTCTTGGCTGTGCGCTGGATATAGGCTATACCTACCTTGACAAATGAGGTACTTATTGTCGGAATCGTCTTGGCTGTGCGCTGGGTATAGGCTATACGAGTACCTACCTTGACAAATGAGGTACTTATTGTCGGAATCGTATTGGCTGTGCGCTGGGTATAGGCTATACGAGTACCTACCTTGACAAATGAGGTACTTATTGTCGGAATCGTCTTGGCTGTGCGCTGGTTGTAGGCTATACCTACCTTGACAAATGAGGTACTTATTGTCGGCATCATCTTTGCCACATTAAATCCACTGTGGTGCACTCTACAGGCCATTAAGTAATAAACTAAAAATAAAATAAATCGAATCATACCGTGTAGGGTCTCAAATGAAAGGGCTTAAAAAGCACATTTAAAAAATATACCTACAGGCTGACGTTTTATCCATCAGCCAAGTTTATGGAGCACGTGCAGTCCATAATACTGAACTACTTTCCATAAAAACATTAAAGAAAAACTAAAATAAAAATTCCCCTTCCCATACAAATCAGCGCTCAGCCAAACGGATTTTGTGTGGGAGGACGAAACATTTTTATCGATTTTTAATAACTTTTTTATAGAAAGTAGTTCAGTATCATGGACTGAACTTGCTCCAAAAATTTGGCTGGTTTTTAAAAAGTCACCTTGTTAATTAAAATATTACTTGTTGCTCCCTGCTGTGCTTGCATTAACTGGATAAATGTACTTTTCAGTGAATTTTCGCGTAGTCGGGTTTTAGTTTTTTAAACTATATTCAACGTGGAAGGGACATACCCGTAATAAATCAAACCAAGGGCTATACTAGATCACTAAAGTATAATGAAATTAAAATAACAGTCAAAAAACAAAAAAAAATCGACATTCCAATATAAATCGCCCGGGCGGCTTCACACTTTTGTATGGAAATACAAAATTTTATTTCATTCTTTGGCTGTTAATTTAATTTAATTTAATTTTACTATAAATAATCAATTTATTACGGGTATGTCCCTTCCACGTTGTATACCTAAATAGTATATCTTGTTCTAAGGAAGAAATGCGTAGTAGATTTTCCTTTTAAAGTAGGCACGCTTAACATAAACAATGACATTAACAGAAATTGAAACGACCATTAATCAAGCATGTACATTTGGGAAGCATTTTCCGACTCCGCAAAGAATGACGTCTTGCCTTATGCCCCATATCGTGCTGTCGGATTCGCTTCTTTCCACTATTATTTTTTTGTTTGGTAGCCTTACTATTGGTTTTCATGAATTGCTGATGTATTCTCATCTTTTCAGCGTATCTATTTCTTCCGTGATAGTCTTAAGGAAAAACGTTACTACTTCTACATATTTCGGTATTCCGAAACACACACGGTATTACGAAACACATTCTTTTCATTTTATTTTAGTAGGAAGACTAACTCAGGTCCACACAAATAGAACTGTAAGAATAGGTTTACATTTAAATTTGAACATAGGTAACTACAAGCTTTTAAATGATTAAATTATGTATAACAAATGAAAACTTAAAGCCATCGATAAATTTTAGTAGATTATCGGCAGTTCATAAACATATCTCTCTACTTATATATATATTAAGAGCTTTGATTATATAGCTACCTACTCCCTATATCGAGCGCGGCAACGCAATTTGCGTCCAAAAAAATATCAGCCAACTGTTGGACTCTAAGTTGCCCCCCGCCGCTCAGTGTCCATTTTGACGCTAAGCGACAAGCACGTATTACTCATTGGATTCCGGGTTTGAAATAGTGACTTAAAATGCCGAGTTGCGTGATAAAAGTTGTCGGTGGAGTATGAATTCGCTTTGTCTCTCTCATCTGCCAGCTGTGTTACTTAGCTGTACGACACGATATTCACCTTTTTCCTTTTTATTTCATAAACAAAGGGTATAAATAAGTCTATGTAGAATACAAAAATAAATAATAATATTTATGAGTCTTAAGGGGATACATGAATTTTTCAGGGTTCATTGCACCCCCCTCCTGCCATATAGCGCCATATTTAGATTTTGTCCCTCCTAAAAAAAGTCTACATCTGGTAAGTAGGTACCTACTGTTCGATATTGTATCACCGCCCTGGGTGCCACGCCAATACGCACCCTTACTCAATATACTCTTTATGCTGTTATTGTATTTAATTGTGTGTTTTCATAGTACAATAAAGTTATTACATATATCGGTCTTGGGTGTTTATCTATATATGTATTTATCATAAAATATAGTATCGTTGAGTTAGTATCCCATAACACAAGTTTAAAACTTACTTTGGGGCTAGCTTAATCAGTGTGATTTGTCCGTATATATTTATTTATATATTTTTTTTTATTATTTATTTATTTAATACCCAAATCCGTTATGACAAGATTTGTCTTTTGTTTTCGAAAACTAGTAGTAGGTACCTAGTGACAAGTAAAACGAATAAAACAGTCTCGAGGACATCCACATTAGATCGAGATCTTAGAATCTTAAATGTATCTGATGTTTTCTCACTCTTTTTACACTCTTTCCAGTCTGAGCTTTTATATGTTCTTATTGTAGAATGTAAATGAATGCTATTGAAATACAAAAGAACGTGGAGAATGTAAACAGATCTTGAAATGGGTACCTATTTAGTACTTACAATTAATACTTCATTGAGTAAGTAGGTATATTTAAGGGTGAATTTTGTCCATGATATGATACAACTTTCCTCAAGGAACATACATCAAAAAACTAAAAATAATTTTTGGATTTCCATACAAACTCGGATCAACTGATCGGTCCATTTGTATGAGAGGTCAAAAATTATTTTACATAATTCGATATATGTTCTTTGGGAAAAGTTGTTCAGTATCATAGATTGAATCCAACCCTAAAATAGTTTCAGTTTATTTTGTTAGACCCTCTATTTACCTAGGTATTTAGGGACACAGCGCCAGTGCCACCCTTAAGTCAGCCAAACAAAGATCACAGCCGTACCATACTTTTTACCCGAATACGGCGCAGCCAAACGGAGGGTTATGTTTCGCAGCTATGTATGTATACTTACCCTAATGTATGTGGGATCGGGGCTAAGAGAGACCACGGAAGGATATGTACTTCTTATATTATTATTAAAATAAGTTTTTATAAAAAAAAACGACGGGTTGCACTCCGGGAGTGCCAGCAGAAGTGAAAACTTGAATATTAACGTTGTGCATTTTTGATATTTAGGAATGGTTAGGGAATAATTTTGCACGAATTGCTTTAATTATCAGTATAAAAGTACTATCAGTTATGTGGTAGAATACTATATTTATTTATTGCGCTATCGTACACAAACATGACAATTTATATTACATCAAAAAGTTTATCTCTCAGCTAAACGAAACAGCAGGCGCAGGCATACATTTTCGCCGCGCCGTAGAAAGAGAGGGGATACTTCCTCTCCTACGCCGCGCCGGCTGTCTACTCTCCATCCGTCTTACAAATTTTCGATCAGGACACGTGTCCTGACGCGAGTTTAACATTTTTTACCCATTACAAAAAAAGTGCTCAACGCCGCTAAAGAAGTTTTCACTTCAAAAAAACATTTTTTGTACAAGCTTTTATTGTGAGACCAAAGGTCTTGTCAACACAAAACAAATAAGCCCAAACTCAACGGGGTTTAGTCGTTTTATTACAGAGTTTCTATGGCCACCTTCCAGATCCATCATCAGATCAGCTCCAAATCATCATAATATTGCATTGTCACGCAATATACATACTTATGCGCGCAAAATTTCAGCTCAATCAGTTGAAGCTTCAAAATTGAGTTGGAAGATTCCATGCGAACAAACATGCTTAAAACATTGCAAAATAAATAAAAGCTTGTAATAAAACTTCTTTAAATAGGTAGGTAGTTTCATCTTCGTATCCCATCGTTTTCTCCTAAAACAAAACCACATATTCTAAATCCAAATTACTTCTTACTTCCTTTCTTACGTGCCAGCTACACATTCGTACTCATCTTACATTATACCTCCCATCCTACATGTATGGACGGGTAGAGGTAGGTTACACGATCAGTCTGGCATCAGTCAAGTCCATCAGTCTGATCATTATGATCGGAGAATGAACGTGTAACCCGCTGAATGACAGACTTATGGTTCTGACTGATGAAAATTAAAATTGTTTTGTTTGAATGATGAAAGACTGATGGGAGACTGATCGCGTAACCCGCTCGTATCATTCTCGCGTCACCGTACTTTAGTTACTTTACTACACACCGTACACCAATGTAAATAAGGTTCATTATAGCTCTTTGCCGTACACTTTTTATCAGTCTGCTGTCATTCTGGATTAACCGTGTAACCGTAAAAAACATCCATCATTCTGGCGTCAGTCACGTCACTCCAGACTGGTGGACTTGACTGACGCCAGAATGATAGTGTAACCTACATCGTAGATATGTTCAAGTTCATCTGTTCCCTCCACAAGTTTCCTCATATCTTCCATGTTGCATCATATGCATGGTACTATATATTGAGAAATAAGGTATTGTTGGAACTTCACTTAGTCGCATGCCAGCTCTTATGTGCCTAGTAATTTCGACAGTATATAAGAGAAAACCATACGAAAACATGCTAAATAAAAAATGCCTTGGTGTGTGTTACAATACAGTAAAATAATTCGAGGAACACGGCAAAGTGTATTTATTATGTAACCAGATTTCAATGATGATAAAATTCACGCCGCCATAAATTCAAAAATAGAACAGGGGCCAATGTTTGAGATAACTAGTCTATTAAATTCTATGTCAATGGGTACCTATTGAAAAACGTTAAAAATGCGCAAAACATCAGCAGTTCCATATAAAAGTAAATACACCAATATTTATGGGTTACGCCATTGAGCTATTATGAATCAGTTTAAAGGACACCGTCGTAAATCCACTAAAATAGCCACCCAAGTGTATTATTATCCGATAGTTTTCATAGACATAAATTAAGAGGTGGGGCGCCAGTCGGCCGTCTCCAGTATCAAGTGTCTATTACGGAGTAACTGGTGAACTATGGGTTAATTTGGTGCTATAGTTGGCTTCGGCTATGGTTTTATTAAGGTGAATATATAAGCAAATGGCCTTGAAGTGTGAAATATATTGTTAACTCGTAAATATGGTGATCATTTCCATATTGCTCTTCGTCATGCACTAGATAGCCTTTTATATTATTTTATGACCTGCCGTTGAAACTATTATTGGTGATCCGTCTAGCTTTAAAACTGGCCGTGGCCACTTTTGGCGGAGGCAAGTTTTAAAGCTAGACGGACTAATGTAAATACTTTCAACGGTGGTTCATAAAATAATTTAAAGGGCTATCTAGTGCATGACGAAGAGCAATATGGAAATTATCACCATATTTACGAGTTAACAATTTATTTCAAATGAGGGCGCCACTTCAAGGTCATTTGCTTTAATATTCACCTTAATAAGTTGTACCTACTTAATAAGTTCGGGCGAAATCTTTTATATATAGGTATCATCATCATATCAGTCACAGGATGTCCACTGCTGGCCTCGGACTAAGGATGTCCAAAAGACCTATTGGATAATTTCGTTTAAGCTAATCATCATCATCCGAGCGTATTCCCGGTTGCATCGTCAGCGGTTACCCATCAGAGCCCGGGGTCCGCTACCTAACCTAGGTGATTTGACGAGGTTACTGTTTTTTACACAGAGCGACTGCCGTCTGACCTCCGCAACCCAAAGGGTAGACCAGAACCAATCCTAGGATAGGTACAAGGCGTTCGGGACCAACGGCTATCGTTTAAGCAAATAACAAGGCAAAAATAGAAAAGGAAGATACTCGTAGTTATAGGAAACAGGGCAATAAAAAGATTAAAACGGTTGCAAAAAATGTAATATTCTGTTTTGAGGTTAGAACACTCAAGCTACAAATCAGTTTAAAAATTAAACATTACTTTTCAATATTTCTACTACTTTGTTATAAACTAGTTTCCTTAAATCATTGGCAAATATGAAGTCAACGTGTGTGAACGTAGCCAACGGTACTCTGTAGGACTCTATGACATTAGGCAACTCGGCCGTGAGCCGAGCCCGGTCAAGGTTCGTAAATAAATTATCATTATCTGAGTAAAACAAAGCCAGCCACCTTGCTTGTTATTTTGTTAAGATGGTAATTTGGTGGAGTGCGTGAACCACCTCATAAGATTCTCAGTGCCATAGTCGAACTGGCGAAATTTCCCAGAAACTATTCCTTGTCCATAATGTGCAAATTGTTTAGCAGCACATCCCCCAGGGAAGTGTCCGTAGACCACAGGCAAAATCGTGGCGTTCACTTGTGCGTAATCAAAACCATAAAGAATAAAAAGGATATTGTTGCAAATCGTCGCAGCCAGCAATGGAGTTCCGCATACCTTTGATATAACATCATCTGTGATTTGGTTACGTGGAAATTCATACAAGCCAATAGCTTGTGCTGCTAAATATATAGCGTCAGTAAACGGTGCCAAAAGGTTGAAGATTGGGTTCGTAGAATGTTTCATGTAACTCACTCCAGACAGTGCTATCATAACAGATATTTTATCGTTGTATTCAGGAAGTTCTGAAGCCATTACGAAAAAGGACGTAGATCCTTGTGAGTGGCCTACGTATGAGAGTGTTTCTTTATTTGTTGTATTCAAGATATAGTCGATGGTGTTAGGCACGTCGTATCGTCCGATCTCGTCCCAGGAGAATTCCCAGAACTCCGCGCAGTCTGGTGACAGTGTGACGTGTTTTCTGCCGTGGACGGTGCCTCGTGCGTTGCCCAGCCACACGTCGTATCCGAGATCCGCCAACAAATACGCTAGTGCACGTTCAGGACCAGTTGAAACGAAATCATCGGAGCTACCCAGCAATCCGTGCATCACAAACACAATAGAGCCATTTCCTGGAATGCGGAAGATGTCCAGCAGATACCCGTCGGTAGTCTTCACTTGATGTTGTTCCGAGCCGTAATTATATTTGTTTAAAAGCTGTGTGATGTTGAGATGTATATCTTCGTTTTCTGATCCAGCAATGAATTTATCAATTAAAGAATCGATATTTGGTATTGTAGACGAATTAATAATAGGAATGGAAATTTTGAGAGACTGTAGTAGTGAACTTAAGAGTGTATTGTCGATTAAAGCAAGATTTTTGATTGCTTACATCCATGGCAATACTTGTTGAAAATTATCGTTACAAAAAAATATTGAAGGTAAGATTTCAAAATCATTGCTAAATGTACGATGTTCCAACTAAGTATAATATAAATTTATCTTAGCACTCCTTTTATGACGGAGTGTTACGCAACGCATGTTAATTAATTTAATAAAGTTGTATCCCTCCCATGTAGTCTGCGATGAACATATAATCATGTACCTACACACATAACAATACATAAACATAATACCTCTTTGTAGATACCTAAAGTTGTTCATATTCACAATCCATGTTTAGCCGGTGTTAACCTTGTGTTAACAATGATTGTACAAAATGTTTCTTGAGGAATTTAATCAGTATCGTGGACTAAAATGACTGTAAAATCTTACGTATTACATAAAAAACATTCTGAATTTTCTTTACTTCTTTACCAAATGCTTAGGTACAACTTAATAGGTGTATACTCACGAAGAAAATACTCACAAAAAATGTCATTTGCAAACGCACAATTATTTTTGATTGACACAGAGAAGTATAACGAGATACTTACTTTTATATCTCCATGCCAGTCATAGCGTTAAAGTAAGTTTATTTTTGAAGTTCCAGTAAGTTCAAAAATATACCTTAATTTTATATTTTTCTAAAAGAAATAGAATAACAATGTAGCCATGAAAACTGCCAGCGTTCTTGCATTTTTCAGTACCTTTCTATTAAAAGCAGTTGGATTACCTACCCATTTAGTTTTTTTTTTTTAAAATTTATCACCCGGTTTATTTTACCTATGCATAATTGTGTAGGGTCCCCACCTGTCCCAGCTTGTCAGGTGAATATTATATTTTAATTTACTTTTTACATCACTTAATATAACAATTATAATTAGACTTTATACAACGTGTGAATGAACTAACGCAAAACCTCTTAGATGGTACCTCAGCCCATGAACAACTGAACACACTGAACAACTTTTGTTCTACAACTTTCACGAAACCCAAAAAAAATATTGAATTTTCATACAAACTGATCAGCTGATCGAGTCAATTTGTATGAAAATCCGAATTTTATTTTTGGTACTTTGGGAATGTTGTAGAACAAAAGTTGTTCAGTTTCATGGGTTGTGGTACCATCTAAGAGGTTTTGCGTTAGTTCATTACACGTTGTATAAGTATGTACTCCTAACTCCTGAATAGGTATATGTTCAGGATGAGAAGTGGAGGTGGAATGAATCAGATGATAAAGAATGTCATGAATTTTAAAATGAAATTCGGAATGTAATATAGTTTCTGAAAGTGTCATGTCAAGTCAAAAGCGGATGAACTGGAGAAATGAGGTGGAATAATAAGATGCAGCATGCAGGTGGCATACAGCCTAAGTAAGTCGACAAAAATTTCATCCAAACAAACATCTCATAAACCTCAACAGGTTTATGAGATGTTTGTTTGGATGAAATTTTTGTCGACTACTTACAATTACAACTAATTGTAAGAACCTATTAAGCAAAAGTTGTGGAAAAAATTCAAAACTTAAAGAAATCGAAAGTATATAGAAGGTATTGTATTCGTTGATGAATAAAATACAGAATCTTTTGTAGATTCTGTAAGTAATTTATCAATAAATACGTACGTACTAGTGTTTGTTGAGTCGTCCTTACTAAGGCCTGCTTAAAATTAAAAATTGTAGAAGAAGAATACTATAAATCATCTAAAGAGCTGCAGACTACGATTCTATGGAATAGTACCTTCAAACATTTGTGGGACCTCGACCTGTTCCGGCGCAGTCAAAGGAGTTCCCACATAGAAGAGGGGGTGAAGTGGAGAACAAAAAGACTCAACAACACGGATATATTAAATTTATTGTACTGATACACTAACAACTTGGTATCAAAATTATAAATTAGACTGCCAGCCTTTTGGGTACCCTGCCTCGCGGCGAGGCGTTGGAGTCTCTTTTTTATTTGTAATTTTTAATTTACTAATTATGATACGGTCACTCACGTAAAAAACCTCCGGATGGGGTCGAAATATGTCGGCCAGTAGCTGATGTTTTACGTGAGTGACCCGCTTATATTAATTAGTAATGTCTGTGTCTCACGTTAGTTATAACCCTAAAAAAATTATTTTATTTTATTAATTTGTAATGTGACATATGTATTGACTTTTTTTAGAAATAAATTTATGATCGTGAATGGGGATGATGACTGGGTCAAAAAAGTATTATTTTAATTATTCCGTTAGTTAGATTATCCAAAAATAATGTACCCATATTTTTCAGTTTATCAAAAAAGTAAAAATTCACAAAGATACAGAGTATCTAAGTTCCAGAGTGGGGGCTTGTGACGTCACCGATGTGTAAAAATCGTACGAAAGCGTGACGTCATGTAAAATTTAAATGCGCTGTATCTTCGTCATTTATTGTTTTTCAGAGAAAAGAAAAAATACGTGTACAATATTTTTTAATAATCTAACCGATGGGCCTAAAATAATTTTTAAGTCATCATGAAAAGCGAAAAGGATGAGATGAAGAAATGAGGCATGAAGACAAGATGCAGCATGCAGGTGGCATGCATCATCGTAACACATTATCGTTGCGCAAAACGGCTTTTTACAATGACTGTCGCATGATGCAGCGTCAACTGTCGGCCAATTGTCTGCTATGATGCAGCATCATACAGCAGCCACTGATTGTTGCAGCATTTAGCGTGAAGTAACGCCAGTTACAATGGCGGAAAACCAGATGTAGTTTTTAAGTACCGCCTACTTCAACTTTGATGGAGTAATTTTTTGCGCTTAAACGCCGATCTAGATGATACCATTTTCTTCCACCTTCAAGTTCAATAATTGAATGCAATAATCGCCCTTCAATAATTGTAAACATCTGTTTACACGATGACTTGGTAAAAACTTGAATGCAAGACTTAAAAGGCTATAATTTCAAAGGATAGAGGAAAAGTGAGAAAGGTCAAGAACAAGAAGAAGAAACGGAGGTGACAAAAAGCGAATAACAAAATGTAAATCGTAAATGTAAAATACGTGTCAAATCATCATCATCCGAGCATATTCCCGGTTGCATCCTCAGCGGTAACGCTTCAGAGCCCGGGATCCGCTACTTTGACGATGTTACTGGTTTTTACACAGAGCGACTACCGTCTGACCTCCACAACCCAAAAGGTAGACCAGAATCAATCTTAGGATAGGTTACAAACGCTAGGTTAGCGTTCGGGACCCACAGCTTTACGTGCCTTTTGAAGAAGCAGGTTTAAGTTACCTTTTCTTTTCGGATAATCAGGTGGTTCAAGCCTGTAATATCATAACCAGACTGGAAACAACTTTTCACAAAACATGCTTCCCAGTGGGATTAGAACCCACAGCCTCCGGATCACAAGGCAAACGCCTTGACCACTAGACCATGGAGACAGTCAAATGAATGTCACAATTTCTGAAGTGGGTCGGATCTACTATACCTATATTTTATCACATCTTTATCCCTAATGAAGCAGACAAAGCATTTTGGGTCTTGCAGACTGAGCCCACTGCTGCAAGTCCCAAAGGCCACTTTTAGCGTGATGATGGTTAAAATAGAAATAGGAATCAAACTAGTCGGATCTACGAGTCCCTTTAATTTCACTACCCTGCGTGGGCGGTTCATTCATGTATTCTTGGTATCTTGCCAATTGGAGCCCTAATTATTACGAGACTTTTACGAGCTGCGGAATATGTTAAAGGCTGTGCCTAGGGTTGAAAGACAAAGAAAGTGGACGTGGCCTTGCTGGGGAGCCTGGCCTAGCAAAATATATTGAAACTATTTTAAGGGTGAATTCAGTCCATGATACTCAACAACTTTCCCCAAGGAACATGTGTCGAAATATTAAGAATATTTTTTGGTTCCCAAACAAGCTGGCCGAACAGCTGACCCGAGTTTGTATAGAAAGCAAACAATATTTTTCATATTTCGATATATGTTCCTTGGGGAAAGTTGTTCAGTATCATGGACTGAATTCACTTTAAAAATAAATAAATGGGTGTACTTTCTTATACAGACAAAAGTTTAACAGATTTTCATTATTTAGAAAAAATTTATAAGATTATCATGTTATAGAATAATCAATATGTAGGTTACTCAGTATAAAGAATTTTTAATATTAGATTTTCGTTGCACAGAAAATTAATAATTAGAATGTTTGTTATGAATAATTTGAAATCATAGAATTTTATTACAAATAACATTTACTTTTGCGATGTTTCTAATATCAGAATATCAAATTAAATATTATAATTTTTAATAAGTGTAGTTAATATAATATTTATAACCAAGTTTGCCCTATTCTAGTAAAATGGATAAAACTTTCCCGTTGGTCGCAGTTCTAACCTAACCTAACCTATAAGTTTACCTTAACCTATATTCTTTCTTCTTCTTTCGAGTCGATTGGCTATAATATTACTATTATATTATAACTATATTGTGGTAGCGATTTATAATGTATTCTAACTTATTATATGGTATTTAATTTGATTAAACAATGTTTTCACTTAATACTTCCTTAAATAATATTTTTTAGTAAAATAAAATTCCATGAAAGATTATACCGAACAAACAATGTTCTTTAAAGAAATATTCTACTGTTTGATTAGTTTGTTAAATGAAAATATGAGATTCTAAAATTCATTGAACTGTGTTTCTATAAATTGTGTTTCATTCAAGTAAATAGTCTTTGAAACAATAATATTTGAAATAAAAATATAAGAATTAAATATTCTATGAAAAATTTTCTGTGAATCGAAATTCTATGAAATTTCAGCCTGTGAAACAAGCGGCACCCTAAATAAATATATAAAGACAAATCTGAGTGACAGTCTGTGAATCACTGATTGAGCTAGCCCCAAAGTAAGTTTTAAACTTGTGTTATGGGATACTAACTCAACGATACTATATTTTATAGTAAATACATACATAGATAAACACCCAAGAGACAGGACAATTTGAAAAAGGCCATTTTCCAACTTGCCCTGGCTTAGGGATGGAACCCAGAAACTCCGGATTGGCGGACTAGCGTGTTGACCATTACACCACGGAGGTCGTAAAAATAGTTGCAGTATGTTTTTTTTTGACGTTTGATACAATTTAAGAAATTAATAAAACACACAAAGTGTACAACGTAACACTTTGTGTGTTTTATTAATTTCTAATTTTAGGTCAATGACCTAAGCGTAATAAATCGAACCACGGGCTATACGAGATCACTATAGAATCATGAAATTAAAATAACAGCCAAAAATTAAAAAGTATATAGTCCATGGTTAAATTTATTACGCATATCATCAATTACACGTTATGTATAATGCCTAATAAGTTCAGAAACGGAACAAAACAAACCTACATCAAACAAAGAACCTCTTCCTTTGTCGATTAAGGAACGGTATTAAATTGTAAAATATTTGCGGTTCTGTGGGTGTTACGAGGGTTATTGTAAACTGACCACCCTTTGTAAACTCACCACCTAATTATAAATACCATACATTTAAAATAAATATTATTTGTACCTAATTTTTGTCGTAAACTCACAATCCTATTTTTTAGGGTTCCGTAGTCCACAAGGAACCCTTATAGTTTCGTCATGTCCGTATTGTCCGTCAGTCCGTCTGTCTGTCCGTCCGGGCTCGTACTCCGCCGCTACTGCACCAATTGTCACGAAAATGGTGGAGAGATAGATATTGAAGTAACAAAAGTTGGTTTTTAAAATTATGAAAAAAAATTTTTTTTTTTCAGATAAACATCAACATCCCATACAACGAAAAGCGAATTTAAAAAAATAAATTGGACTAACCTTAACGTGTGGGGTATCGTTGAAAAGGTTTTAAAATGCAACAAAAACTGCTTTAAAACTATGAGGATCAAACCTCCCAGTCTTGAGATAATCTAATACAAAGTTAAAATTTGAGGTGTCCAGCCAGCGTAACTTTTGAAATATTACTAAAATAATTCTGAAAAAAATTTTGTATATACCTCAAAGTATGTACTTTCAATTAAAACTATAGCAGTCTCGGTATCATAGATAGTTATTTTTTAATACGTCATAAATCGTAAACCGCAATTTACCTTTAGAACTTTTATATTATTATTATGTTACTTGCTGCTACGGAACCCTTCATGGGCGAGTCCGACTCGCACTTGGCCGCTTTTTTTATTATTAGGTCCTAGTAATATTTTAAATTAATTTGTTTATATGGGTCACGCTACATGTACCTTGCGCGGCTAGCTCCCCGTTTAGCTATCGAAAATATACCTACATTCTTACTAAGAGCGCGGCGGCCCCTCCAAGTGGTAAATTCAGTTATACGAATCGTTTGTCCAGAGTAAAAAGAATGAAAATGGCCTGCAATGGAGGGCTAGGTATCTAAACGAAAAGGTGCTGAGTTCTGACGTGAGCTAAATTAAACCATCTGGTTAACCACATTGAGTAGATATTTCTTTGAATTTCTGAGATAAGTGAGACTGCTGTACGTAGTACTAGTATCCTATTCTGTGGTACTACGCGCGCATTGCAAAGTAGACGTTCGTATGTTTAAGAAATGTCTGATGAAGCCTGCCCTGGCGTAGAATATTAGAGGCAACCCTCTTACTATGGACTCCAGAGCTTGCTGGTCCCCAGCAAACCCGGTGGAAGATCACGCGTATAAATCATGTACTCTGGATTGTATAAATAAATAACTCCAAATATTTACTTCAATTTGTTCTACACCATGAGGTGTGGAGCTTCGCGTTGGTGACGGTGCCAGTTGGCCATTAGATGAATAATAATATATTATGTAATAAATTTTTAACAAAAAAAAACAACCGACTTCATTTTTTTTAGGAATTTCTTCAATATCTCCAGCCTTCATCATATTTTCACCAAGTGGGATCAATTTGGTAGTAAAGGCTTTCAAATAAAAAAGAATATATCGCGTAACAAACATACATAAAAAACAAAAAAACACGCAATCGAATTGATAACCTCCTGTTTTAAATCGGTTAAATCCGGCGCGCCACCCTATCGCATAATTTGACTACAGCCATTCATTGACTCGCCCATTCCCTTAAATAGCTTTTACGATCGCGGGAAGAGAAGCAGCTGGTACATTCTTAGATTTTTCTCCTAGACAAGCCTGCGAAAAAGATTAAAATATCCCAAATGAAATAAAATAATCTTGGTTTACTAAGCACCTTTTACTCTATATAACGTCTAACTAAATATACTGAAACTATTTTAAGGGTGAATTCAGTCCGTGATACTGAACAACTTTCCCCAAGGAACATATGTCGCAATATGAAAAATAATTTTTGGCTTTCCATACAAACTCGGATCAGCTGATTGGTTACTTGTATGGGAGGCCAAAAAATAATTTTCCATATTTCGATATATGTTCCTTGGGGAAAGTTGTTCAGTATTATAGACTGTATCTACCCTTAAAATAGTTTCAGTATATTTTTTTAGACCCTGTATAAGTAGGTATAATGTCTTATTCAACCTATTACAAAGTCGTATGAATCATATCTAGGGGATCATTTCTTATTTACGACCATCGACGACGCCCACTTGTGTCACATAAGATGGCATATATGTCATCTGATAAAAATAACACATATATTTCTTTCTTTCAAATATATATTAAAGGTCAAAGTTGGGAGTCAAAAATTTTCAAGCTGCTACCGTTGTTTTTCAAGTTTTTGTTTTTGTATTTCGCACGACAAAAGCTTAATTATTGTGATTTCTCCCTATTTCTTTACTCTAATACTAGTATAATCAATCATGTTTGTACGAGTACAAAGTACTGTAGGTAAAGGTAAAACGGGAAAAAAATATCAAAGAAAAAGTGGTTTACTAGTCTGAATTTGAATTTTTTTTCCAAAATTTCTATTGTTGTGGCCCCTCTTTTGTAAGGGCCCCGGGGCTATAGCCCCGGTTGCTCTCCCATAAAGCCCCCTATGCGCCCTGCCGATGAATAATATAACTTACGCCATTGCACGTGGGCAACAAATGTGATAATTAGAATCACATTTCCACAAGGTAAAGGAAAACACGTGTAGCAGATAATTTTATACAGTAGCCATTTGATGTTGCATGAACTTTAAATGGTTTACGATGCCACAATCGCTGTGGGATAAAGGCTATAATTTCACCGTATGATTGTGAACATCGATAGTTTATAAACTATATAATAGAAAATAAAACTTTTTATTGTACACCAAAAACATATATCAGATAATTTAAAATAATTTTAAATGAAGTGAGTACAATGGGCGGTCTTTTCAGATAAATAGTGGATGAAGAGGACTGTGAGACAATGACGGTGGTGTAACTAACCAATTATCATGCAAGATTATAAACTATTGTGATTGTGAATTGTATCGTATTGTTCACAATATAACGTATTAATTTTGGACAGTTTACGTATAATGTATCCACGAGAAACCAATAAATTGGGACCGAACCTGCACTTACAGACAGCATTTACAATCTCTCCGATTTTATCGCTACTAAAAAGAGGTCAAAAGGGGTCTAAAGAAGGGGGCCAGAAGTTCCTTTACCGTGAGAATGCATAAAGAGAGATGACGGTAGATGAAGCGAGAGACGTCTGTCAGAATCGTAACAAGTGGAGATCCATAGTCTCTGCCTACCCCTATAGGAAAAAGGCGTTATAATATGTATGTTTGTAAGTATGTTTGCTTTGCAGCTGTGACTTATACCCTTCGATTTGGCAGTCCAGCAAAAAGAAAAAGAAGAGTTAAGTTTTAAAAAAATAAAATATTGGCACAGGCATCGTCACTTTTCAAATTTAGAATAGGTACAGACAAAGGTAAAATATCTGTGCCATCTCACGTAGCGCGCGGCGCGCGCGGTGGCACTGGCATACTGATCAACAGACTGTACATATCGCCGTCAACACATTGGAGGTGGCTGAATGTAAGTCACCAGATTTTTTGCTTCTGTCAATAAAAAATAAACGGGCAAGTGCGAGTCGGACTCGTACATGAAGGGTTCCGTACCTCCGTACAATGTTTTAAAACGCTAAAAAAACACGTTTTTTGTATGACGACCCCCTTTAATTTTTAACTTTTTTTATTTTTAGTATTTGTTGTTTTAGCGGCCACAGTAATACATAATCGGTGAAAATTTAAAGTGGTAGCTATTACGGTTCAAGAGATAGAGCCCTGTAACAGACGGACAGACAGACAGACGGATAGACGGACAGACGGACAGACGGACAGACGGACAGACGGACAGACGGACAGACGGACAGACGGACAGACGGACAGACGGACAGACGGACAGACGGACAGACGGACAGACGGACAGACGGACAGACGGACAGACGGACAGACGGACAGACGGACAGACGGACAGACGGACAGACGGACAGACGGACAGACGGACAGACGGACAGACGGACAGACGGACAGACGGACAGACGGACAGACGGACAGACGGACAGACGGACAGACGGACAGACGGACAGACGGACAGACGGACAGACGGACAGACGGACAGACGGACAGACGGACAGACGGACAGACGGACAGACGGACAGACGGACAGACGGACAGACGGACAGACGGACAGACGGACAGACGGACAGACGGACAGACGGACAGACGGACAGACGGACAGACGGACAGACGGACAGACGGACAGACGGACAGACGGACAGACGGACAGACGGACAGACGGACAGACGGACAGACGGACAGACGGACAGACGGACAGACGGACAGACGGACAGACGGACAGACGGACAGACGGACAGACGGACAGACGGACAGACGGACAGACGGACAGACGGACAGACGGACAGACGGACAGACGGACAGACGGACAGACGGACAGACGGACAGACGGACAGACGGACAGACGGACAGACGGACAGACGGACAGACGGACAGACGGACAGACGGACAGACGGACAGACGGACAGACGGACAGACGGACAGACGGACAGACGGACAGTCGGACAGACGGCCAGACGGACAGACGGACAGACGGACAGACGGACAGACGGACAGACGGACAGACGGACAGACGGACAGACGGACAGACGGACAGACGGACAGACGGACAGACGGACAGACGGACAGACGGACAGACGGACAGACGGACAGACGGACAGACGGACAGACGGACAGACGGACAGACGGACAGACGGACAGACGGACAGACGGACAGACGGACAGACGGACAGACGGACAGACGGACAGACGGACAGACGGACAGACGGACAGACGGACAGACGGACAGACGGACAGACGGACAGACGGACAGACGGACAGACGGACAGACGGACAGACGGACAGACGGACAGACGGACAGACGGACAGACGGACAGACGGACAGACGGACATACGGACAGACGGACAGACGGACAGACGGACAGACGGACAGACGGACAGACGGACAGACGGACAGACAGCGGAGTCTCAGTAATAGGGTCCCGTTTGCACTCTTCGGATACGGAACCCTAAAAAGAATAAGAAAACGCTCTATTCAAGCTTTTTTCTTCTACGGAATAAATTCAAAGTTTATGAAAATATTTTGTTTAAGAAAAATACCAAAGTCTTTTCAAAATATCTTCTCACATCCGCATATTGACAGATGTTTACTTCTCGTTTATAAAATGATGCCACGAAAGACGTATTTCGTAGTAGTTCGTTGAAATCTTTTAAAGGCGTCCGGTGACTGTCGCAAGGTCAGGTACTATCTCAAGGTATAATCACAACCAGAAGTAAAACACCAAAATATGTGTATTAGTAACAGAGAATTGATGTACTTGTACAAGTATTTCTTATTACTATAGAAAGGTATACTTACTACAAAAGTTGCTGTTCGCAGTCATCTGTCTTAGTCTTAGTCTGCTATACAGGCTGACTTTTTATCCACCAGCCAAATTTATGGAGCAAGTTCAGTCCATGACACTAAACTACTTTCCATGAAAATATTTAAAGAAAAACTAAAATAAAAATTTACCTTCCCATACAAATCAGCGCTCAGCCAAATGGATTTTGTTTGTGATTTTTAATAACTTTTTTTATAGAAAGTAGATCAGTATCATGGACTGAAGTTGCTCCTAAAATTTGGCTGGTGTTTAAAAAGTTACCATGTGTATAGCTATTTATATCTATATCCTTGCTGGTCTAGGAGAAAAGAAAAAACATAGAATATACCAGCTGCTTCTCTTCTCGTGCAGATCGTAAAAGGACGATCGAGGATGGAATGGAAATGGGCAAGAATATAAATCATATTACGAGTAGTAGTCAATGAGGTTAGGAACCTATCACCATTATGATTTCCTTTTTCCACCTTTATGCCCACCATCACGCTAAAAGTGGACTAGACCTTACCGCCGTAGGCTCTGTCTGCCCCGTTAGGGATAAAGACGTGATAGTGTATACATCATGTATCTATATATGAATGCGAACAGCAACTTTACCCGACTTTTACCCAATTATTGAAAAACCAAATAACCTTTACCAAACCAAACTTTCTTAAAAAATATGCAAGCAATTTTTTATACATGATAACAAGTATTTTTTAAAAGCAAATATTACCCATTCATCGTTCGCAAGGCGAAAATTTTTGAGCTTTTCATGCGAGGTCTTTTATATCCACAAACAAGTGTTATTAACCACTATGTATCGCTCGCTCTGCGTCAGTGTCAATCGATGTTATATTCCGTTCCGTTTTCGAAGTTGTGTGTTGTATGCTGAGATAAGGGATGTTGTGTATGTCACCTAGAGATATTGAAGGAGGTCCAAAAAAGCTCTCAAGCATTTGTTACCTGTTCGAAACATTTGTTTATTGATATATTGTTTTTAATTTAACTAATGACATCATTCGTTATTTATTTTATGTCAAAACAATGTATTCTCAGTGTACATATTTAACTTTAATATCAGTTTAATTCAAAGTTGACGTATTTGGAGAAAATGCTGCAGTGCTGTTTGTTGCTGCTTCTTCTGCACTTGCTCTTAGACAACGGCAGTAAACTTAGCTGTAAGTAAATGATCTGATGGCAAAAATTTTATGAAATCGAAAGACAAAATTGACAATTATCCAGTTATACAGCCAAAGATACATAATGATTTTGATTTTGACTTTGCAGCTACGTGTACGTTAGTAGAGACAAGTGTTTATTTTTAATTTTTAAGTATCGTTTTATAAACAGTTTTATACACGACAGTCCTGGCTGACCACCATTACACCCCATCCCACGTTTTTGATCTCTAGCCAAGTGACGTCACGGGCTATCCCGTAGATAAAACCGTAGCAGCCGCAACGGACACCAAAACGGTGCCGCTGCCTCTACGGCGTAGACGTGCTACGAAGTGCTACGAACAGCTACGGCACGAACTTTGGGAGTTTACTTAAACGCAATTTGGGTAAGTTTTTTGAAATGATATATTATTTTTTAGGTGTGGATATAGGATTTGTGTAACTTTTATGTAGTTTTATTAAATATTGTTTTTTGTATAAAAATAAAATATAAAATTGATATAAAGATATACATCTAAAAAAAAAATATTTATACACTTTTATAAACCTTTTTTCATAGAAGATAAAATGAAAACCCCTACCATTAATAACATTATGTATTTAATAATCTTATTTAATATTGTTATTTAGTAATGTAACAAATAAAAACAACAAGACATCCGTGTAATTTAATAACAAACACGAATTTCGTCTTCAAAAAAGGAAACACTTAAATAATTGCAATAAAATTTACAAGCAATTTATAATTTGTACTATAGAAAAATTGGAAATATTTGCCGTTAACATTAAAATTTGTCCCTTTAATACTTTGATACTGTTGCATGCGTTGTCTTCAAATGCATTTTCTTCTTCTTTGAATATCCAAGGGAAAAAAAGCACTATACAGCGCTTTTTCTTCCAAAACTGTTGAAAATTGGTAGCTCAAAAAATATTCTTTGTAAATATATTTTGTGATGTTAAAATACTAAAAAAAGAAATCATAAAACTTCATTTTTATTAAATATGTAAAGTCTAATTTGTAACAATACAATATTCTTTATTGCACCAAAAAGGATACAACTACTTTTAAACTAAAGCTTTGCATAACACTGGACAACAAGGTTTTTGCCACAATAAACTAAAAGCTGTTTATTACTTAATTTAGTATCTCAAAAATTAAATATGTCTAACAGCTTTAAATTTTATGATATAATATGATGTAAAAACTGCAATTTTTATAATTTCCAAACAATGATTTCTTCACCATTAGCAAAAATGTTTATTACTTATTCCATTTTATAAATAAGCGTGTGATATAGTAGAAGTCTTGCTCTTTACTGCAGCGTTTCAATTATTAGTACATTTAATGTCAGTAAGGAAGGAGATATAGAAAAGTTTGCTGAAGACTACATTTCCCTATACTATTTGTACTGTAATTTTTGTCTTGAAAATAGCATGGCAAATTTAACCTCACATATAATTGCAAAAAAGATGGCAGGAACATGACTTAAATTTAGTTTTGAAGTAAAAAGTGGAACGTAAGAATGGGGATTCTTACGTTCCACTGTTACCGTAGACTTTCCCATGCAAACGTAGTCTACATTTTATTTTGAAACGACATGTCTGATTCTGGTAAAAATTTGAAGTTTAAAGAATTTGCATATATCTAGGGTTATAATTGGTTTTTACATTCAAAATATGAACTTAAAAGAAAATATAAGGCTGGAAAAGGTTTCCATACTGATGGTCAAAAATTATATTATACACTATATTCTCTTTCAAGTTCATATATATTGACTTTGAAAACCAAAATCTGACATGTCGTTTCAAAATAAAACGTAGACTACGTTTGTATCGAAAGCTCTGATTCTGTCTAGCGTAAGTAGACTCTTTTGCAATCTAAAATTGACTCTTTTACTTTTATTTTACAATATCATTCCTATAAAATTTACAAAATTACTAAATTTCAAGTTCTGGAATAGATTTTCTTCACCTTGATTTTTCACAAACTTGAGCTACAACTAGAAGAAAACAAAACTAGGTTGATAAATTGCATACTTACAAAAGTCTACTAGAAACACCGATTTAATGTTTGTTGCCCAGTGAATTATTTAATGGTATACACGAGAATTAACGTGTGACGTACCTTTTTTTATTTTACGGTAATTCCCATGTATAAATATCCCGTGTATATACTTAATAAAAATGATACACACAGAGAATATAGTACAAGAGGCGACATCTTTATATGAATAGTTCATTTATTTTTTACACATTGTTTTTTTGAGTATTCAGATTTGGTATAAACTTCCTAGCTACGTTATGAGAGGCTACCTATGCGACGGATACATGGAAGAAAGAAAGAAAGATAATTTGTTTATTTGGTAGACATTAAATACACACTAGACCAGAGGTCTCCGCTCAGCATATGTCGGGCGTGAGACGCGACGTGGTCTTCCACGGACGCCATTAAATATACATATATAAAAATGCAATAAAATAAACTATAAAATAAAAACAATTAACAAAAATTTATAATGATGGATATTTTGACTGTAAAAATTGTATAATTAGCGTTACGGTATCGACGTAACTTGCAAATTAAATATGTACAATAAATAAATACTATAATCACAAAAGAAGGCTTAAAAACAAACACGTTTAGGCTGCAGCTTCATTTCAATGTGTCAATCTGATTTCGTTTGATTTTAGAAAATGCGATAGGTTATTATTGTTATTAAAAACTAGTAGCTTGAATGATTTCTAGACAATCATTTGTGAGAGATATACCTTAGTAAGTGTGAATTGACTGCACCATTCACCTAATATTTATTTTATTTTAATACATTATAAAACAATATTTTAAGAAAATACCTACTTATTCAATGAAATAATTATCAAGTACCTATCTAGTTTGCATCGCATTCTTCGTATAAAGCGCTTTTTTATTAATAAACGTGTATAAAACATATTACTATTATTATCATATCTTTATCCCTAATGGCTCTAAGCAGACAGAGCCCAAAGCCACAAGACTCAAAGGCCACTTTTAACGCGTGTTGGTGGGCGAGAAGGTAATCGCATTTGCGGTAAAGGGTGAAGGTGATCACGATATGATTCGCGTTTTCGCCCATTCCTTCGATCAGCTTCTACGATTTGCGCGGGAAGACAAGCAGCTGATACATTCCAAGATTTTTTTTCAGACCAGCATGGAAGTGGTCAAAAATGCATTAACAAACGCTAAAATAGGTTTTACATAGAAATATCCTGTAAATTACTATGCGACTGCATCCGTGGTCCAGTGATCAAGGCGTCTGCCTTGTGATCCGGAGGTCATGGGTTCAAATCCCACTGGGAAGCGTACTTTGTGAAAAGTTGTTTTTAGTCTGGTTAGGATAGTGCAGGCTTGAATCACCTAATTATCCGAAAAGAAAGATGATTCCGTGCTTCGGAAGGCACGTAAAGCTTTTGGTCCCGAATGCCATCTAGCGTTTGTACCTATCCTAGGATTGGTTCTGGTCTACCCTTTGGGTTGCGGAGGTCAGATGGCAGTCGCTCTGTGTAAAAACCAGTAACCTCGTCAAATCACCTAGGTAAGGTAGCGGACCCCGGGCTCTGAAGCGCTACCGCCGAAGATGCAACCGGGATTACGCTCGGATGATGACGATCCTGTAAATTTCTATGCAACTTTCGAGTTATATTGTCATTATTTTTTAAAAAAAAATATCAGTCAACTAAGATTTTATTATGTACCTACAAATTAAAATTTATTTACGCTTGTGTCTTACCTGGTGATATTCTAGCGTGACGTACGTACGATCTACATTTTTTTTCATCTCTCAGACCAGTATCCAGTATGGAAGAATATATTTTTTTAAAAACAATATTAAACTTTCAAAAAGGTTTGCTAGTATTCTAACAATAACACATAAGTAAGGACTGCAATAACAAAATAACAGTTAAAATACAGTTCCATCTACAAGGATGTACGATTTGGAACCGTTCCAGATTTTCAAGGTTCTATTAAATTACGTTTCTAAAACTGGAAGCTATACCTACTCCTAAAAGTATGTAAAAAAAGTAAAAAGCGTGTTTATTCTCTAGACACAGAATAACAAATCGTGTAACATTCGAGATATAGCTGATCCTGGACTGGAGACTGGAGCCTGTTGTAGGCAAGACCTGCATCACAGTGCTCCAGAAATAGCATCTAACATAAACAATTAATAGGATTTTCGTGCATAGTT
The DNA here is from genome assembly GCA_963576875.1 of Acrobasis repandana. Lineage (NCBI taxonomy): Eukaryota > Metazoa > Arthropoda > Insecta > Lepidoptera > Pyralidae > Acrobasis > Acrobasis repandana. The sequence continues at coordinate 4,904,112 of OY756233.1, read as the reverse complement.
GTAAAATAGGGTATTGCACCCATTTTTTAAAATAACATAAGATTTTCATTAAATTGATAAGTGTCATGAAATGCATTTAAATTTTGCGGGTAATTTGCCAAAAAACGTTACAGCAGTGGACGCCATATTGATGTGTTCATGACGTCAGATTTTTTTATAAGAACAATAACCAAAGAATTATAATACTTAAATGCTTATAATGTACTGACAATAACTGTCCGTCCGTCTGTGACAGCCAATTTGCTCCAAATCTACTTGACCGAATCAGGTGAAATTTGGTAGAATGATGTAATCCTATGACCCAAACACATATGTGCAAAGTAATTAAATATTTTTTTTAAATAAGAGTCATTTTCGGGGGACAAATTAAGAAATAAAAAAAAAAGTTTTGCAAACCTTACTGTGTCATATACCAAATGAAAGGGCTCGTTACGAGGATCTCAAATATATTTTTTGTTGTTATTGTAAAATGAATAGTTATGATTTTATTCATGAAAGAAGACGAAAATTGACCATCCCCCCCTGATCTCCGAAACACCTGAGCCTAAAATTTTGAAAAAAATACAAAATATAGTTCATTGCTTGTAGATTACAGGAAAACCTATAAGAATTCAATCAATTTGGTACCATTTGGTGCAAAGAAAGTACATAAGGTAAATTATTGCTCTTTGATTTGGTCTTTAAAAACAGATTATAAAAACTGAAAACTGTATTGATTTTTTTTAAAGTTATTTGTTATTTTATGAACTAAAACTAACACTTTCCTACTGTTAGCCTAAGCTATCTCAAGAATATATTTAAAGATTTTTTCTTATATAGACTAAAGTACCTACCGTGTATTACGTCACTATGTGTAGGTAAGAGCGTACAAATACTAACCAAATCCAAGTCCGTCAATAAATACAAAGTAGTTTTCTGTGAGGCCGACACTAAATATATAGTAGATTAATTATACAGGAAGGCGGAGGGTGATGAAAGTTTCAAAGGACAGGAATCAGGTACACGAGCCGAAGGTGAAAATGCTAAATGTGATCTTTTTTAGGGTTCCGTACCCAAAGGGTGCAAACGGGACCCTATTACTGAGACTCCGCTGTCTGTCCGTCTGTCACAGGGCTCTATCTCTTGAACCGTAATAGCTACACACTTGAAATTTTCACAGATTATTTATTACTATTGCCGCTATAACAACAAATAGTAAAAAAAAAAAAGTTAAAAATTAAAGGGGGTCGTCATACAAGAAACTTGCTTTTTCAGCGTTTTTAACTCGATTTTTATAATGACATTAACTAGGTACTTAAAATTTTCACAGATTATGTTTTACTATAGCCGCTATAACAAAAAATACAAAAAATACAATCATACAAGAAACGTGTTTCTTCAGCGTTTAAAAACATTGTACGGAGGTACGGAACCCTTCATGTACGAGTCCGACTCGCACTTGCCCGTTTATTTATTTCTGGCTTTCTTTATCATCTCTCGAGTTGTATATAAGGTATACATATACAGTTATAGCGGGAGCGAGGTGATATGCTCGACTCGACCGCAACAAAGTGAAGATCTTCAAGCCAGGCATGGTAAGAACCACTTTATACTACCAGAGACGTACTTGGCCTTGAGCAGCTAGAGGGTTTGGCCTACACTCTCCATGCTGGCCAGACGGGTTGAAGAGGTCACATTTTATTGTTTTGTTCAGCTTGTATATCCTAGTTCACCTTCTACGAAATCGATGGGAAGACTTGGAGTGGTCCTATTCTACTCTGAAGGGAACCACACGGCAATGCCAGGAACCACACGACATACTGAATAAATTTAAACTTAATTAATTAAATTTAATCACATCGTACGAAATATCGCCATTGTCTTCCTGTGAAGCTCTCGCTAAACTTTCAGATATAAGTTCCCCTAAATCTCGGGCACACCTCCGGAGCTTAAAGAATCCCTTTACATTGCGAACTTAAATTAATAGTACAAGAAACTTCTATTTAATTCCCCAACTTTTCCCATTAGAGTATTTTCTAAAGTGAATTTTCAACACTTACATTTTTATTCAAATTAAATTCAAATAGAAAAGTTAAAATTTATTCGAGTAGTGTTAAATTTTTATTGGAATTTTAATGTCTTTTATGCATTTTTTATACCTAAGTGCGTAGTTCTTAGCACCGTGCCTCATGGACAAAATCTTAAGAAGATTAAATTAATATTAATACATATTACCGTGTGATTTCCGGCAGAGTAGAATAGAACCTTATAAACTTATAAACAAAGCTTATAAACTTTAATGAGACCTCCCGTTGTAACTGGCATTTATTTAGAGAGGCCTATTCCCAGCAGTGGGAGGTTCAAGGCTGCGAATGATGATGGTGATGGTGATGGTGATGATGAAGATAAACCGTGCCAGTCCAAGCGCAACTCTAAACAGGCAAGTTTACTCACAACTCAGAATCTACGTTCGTTTAGCGAAGATTTTGAGCTGTGAGTTGCAGTAAAAGTGTTGCGCATTTTCTGTTGCCGCGTGGCGTGACACAAAGAGGACTTTCATATTAAAAACGCAACGTAAATTGCGTGATTCATTTTCTGCGATGGTCAATTTGAATAAAACCGGCCAAGTGCGAGTTAAACTCGCGTGAAAAGGGTTCCGTACAATTCATTGAATTCTTATAGATTTTCCTGTAATCTACAAGCAATGAACTGTATTTCGTATTTTTTTCAAAATTTTAGGCTCAGTAGTTTCGGAGATCAGGGGGGAATGGTCAATTTTCGTCTTCTTTCATGCATAAAATCAAAACTATTTATTTTATAATTATAGCAAAAATATATTTCAGATCCCTATAACGAGCCCTTTTATTTAAAATATGACACAGTAAGGTTTGCAAAACTTTTTTTTCAATTTCCTAATTTATCCCCCGAAAATTACCCTTATTTAAAAAAAAATATTTATTTTCTATGCACATATGTTTTTGGGTCATAGGATTACACCATCCTACAAAATTTTACCTGATTCTGTCCAGTAGATTCGGAGCAAATTGGCTGTGACAGACGGACGGACAGACAGACGCACGAGTGATACTATAACGGTTCCGTTCGCCCCAGCTAGGGCACTTTTCAATATGCCCTAGCTGGGGATCGAACCGAGAACCTCCGTAGTGACGAACTAGCGTGGTAAGACATCACGGAGGTCATAAGCGTGTTCATAAGCTTCATTACTTACCATTAGGTGGGATAGGTACCTATGCCTCTTTGCCATCTATGGGCCTCTTCCTTTTTAAACCTCCGACGCAATAATTAAAAACAATAGCCGGTAAGCACCCTGTAAACATAGTGTTATAATTATGTGCGACACAATGTCACAGAAATAACAAGGTACATTTCAACCTAAATATTAGCCGACGTCTTGTGTTATGACAAATGATAGTATATTGGGTACAAGAGGGCCCACAAAGCCGTGACCCCAGCATTAGTTGAGACAATGAAGAGATAAGGTAGTTTAAGTAAGTTTCGGGGATACCAGCATTGGCGTTTAGTTTCGGATATATTTTACCAAAGCCTATTGTACCTATGTAACCCTCGGTAAAACTATTACATAATATTTTGGGACTGGGTCAGCTAATGTTTGTCCACTTTGACCGATTGAAATATGCACTTATCGATAGGTTACATTGATGGTTTCAATAAAGAATAAAGAGAACGGGAAAGTCATATATTAATGTTTCTTCAGGACCGAGTGCGCTTTCGAATAGAAATCCTAACAAAATATGATGAAATTAAAAGAAAATAGTTTCTGTAATAGGCTATAAGTTTGTCTAGCCTAAAAATGAGCTCTCCATAAATCATTATTATTTCAATGTGTGAGAGTATGTGAAGAATATCAGAATGAGTTTCATTGTGATATTTTAAGAGGAAACACTAAGGTCGATAGAATAAATAAACGGGCAAGTGCGAGTCGGACTCGTACATAAAGGGTTCCGTACCACCGTACAATGTTTTAAAACGCTAAAAAAAACACGTTTTTTGTATGACGACCCCCTTTACTTTTGTTAACTTTTTTTTTATTTTTAGTATTTGTCGTCATAGCGGCCATAGTAATACATATTCTGTGAAAATTTCAAGTATCTAGTTAATCCCATTAAAAAGATCTAGTTAAAAACGCTAAAAAAAACACGTTTCTTGTATGACGACCCCCTTTAATTTTTAACTTTTTTTATTGTCAGTATTTGTTGTTATAGCGGCCACAGTAATACATAATCGGTGAAAATTTCAAGTGTCTAGCTATTACGGTTCAAGAGATAGAGCCCTGTGACAGACGGACAGACAGTGGAGTCTCAGTAATAGGGTCCCGTTTGCACCCTTTGGGTACGAAACCCTAAAAATAGGTATTTGTAAAATACGTTGCTGTCGCGCTGTGCCTAAAAACGACCGAGCCAGTGCGATAGAGACGACTGCAGCTCGGACCGAAAATACCTATAAAAAGTACACAAAATCAACGTTTCGTAGTCCCCTGATTTCTCCTGCAAAACTTAACCAACTTTAAATTAAAAAAGCTAAGCCTGTGTGCCTATGTTTTCTTTTTATAATATAATCTTGTCAAATTTTTTGCTAGATGTTTGATTGAACAGAGTGGAAAATCTAACCAATTTTTCAGGTTTCCGAAGGTGCGAATCTCTTTTGATAATTAAATTATAGAAAAAAGAAAACAAAATGACATATATTCATATATTTTTTTGTAAAAAAAATACTGCTCTACTGGCACTATCCGGCGAGAAATCAGGGGATTACGCTTGTAAGGAAATACGGCCCATCGATTTTCTCTTAAGGTGAAGATATAGGCAAATGGCCTTGAAGTGGCGCCCTCATTTGAAATAAATTGTTAACTCGTAAATATGGAGATAATTTCCATATTGCTCTTCGTCATGCACTAGATAGCCCTTTAAATTATTTTATGAACCACCGTTGATAGTATTTACATTAGTCCGTCTAGCTTTAAAACTTGCCTCCGCCAAAAGTGGCCACGGCAAGTTTTAAAGCTAGACGGATCACCAATAATAGTTTCAACGGCAGTTTATAAAATAATTTAAAGGGCTATCTAGTGCATGACGAAGAGAAATAAGGAAATTATCACCATATTTACGAGTTAACAATTTATTTCACACTTCAAGGTCATTTGCCTATACCTCCGCCTTAATTGAGTGCGTGCGGCAAATTGAATATGAATTGGTCTCATCCGCGCTATAAATATTTTTTAACTAATCATTCTATCAATCCAGATAAATTCAGAATCAGAAATGAGGAAATTTATAGGAGAATAAAAGTCACTGACAGTCCAGACGAATTCGCTTGTTGAAGTGGCATTAGGCGGGATACATAGCGCGAAGAAGCGATGGCCGATGAGGCAAAAAGTTTCTCGAATGGCGACCATGTACTGGGCAAGCAAATCGTAGGACACCCACCCGCAAGGTGGTCGGACGACCTGACCAAGGACGCCGGAAAGCGCTGAATGGCGGCCTGCATCTAAATCAGTCATTTTGGTAATCCTTGGGAGAGGCCCTTGTCCAGCAGTGGACGTTATGCGGTTGAAATGATAATGAATGATGAAAACCAATATCTACGCAGTAAAACAATATATTCTAGTATTCGTAGCGAAAATTACAATATATTAGGTACTTTTAAAAGATAGGTGTAAATGAAAAAGCAATAACTTACTCTAAGGCACTAAAGCAGTAAATGACCACTGAGACTTTTTTCTCACCGATATTAGGTTTGTCTGTAATTTGCTCGTAGCCGTAAGCCGGGCTATAAACTGGTCACCTTACGTGCAATAAGTCCACTGTATATTGGTAGGTGCAAGCAAATTGTTTCTTTTATTCGAACTAGTAGCTTTGTCAATTCATTCTTTTTTTTTGGACAAATCACACTGATTGAACTAGCCCCAAAGTAAGTTTTAAGCTTGTGTTTTGGGATATTAACTCAACGATACTATAATTTATATTAAATATATATGTAAATAAACACCTTAATAACACAAATAATTCTTTATTCTTCGTTATTCTACACTACTTTGACTTTCTTCTTCACTCTTCTTTCTTCCAAGGTGGTCTAGAAGAAAAAAATCCCCGATTTATAAATGTTTCTTAGAATTAAAAAACGGCGACTTAGAAAACATGCTAAACAAAGCTTACAAACATCAGTGAGACCTCTCCAACCCGTCTGGCCAGCGTGGAGGTTGTAGGCCAAATCCCCTGACTGCTCTGGTCAAGTATGGCTTTGGTAGTACAAAGAGGGTCGTGCTCCTGCAGTGGAAACGAAAAAAGACAAAAAAAGACTTGTTGATGATTGATGATTTAAAATTTGAAGTCTTTACATAACTTTTTTTCTAACCTATCTTGTGTCACTGCTGGGCAAAGGTCTCCCCTATTTTTCAAAGTCAAAATCATTTATTTATCTTTAGATGTTTGTATTACTTGATAATTGTCATTCTTATCTTTTGATTCCATAAAAGTTGTTGACGTCAGAACATTTACTTACAGCTAAGTTTAGTGCGCTTCCTAAGCGCAAGTGCAGAAGAACTGGCAACAAACTGCACTGCAGCATTTTCTCCAATTACGTCAACAAACACATTAAACTGATATTAAAATTAGATACATATGTGAGATGTAAACCTCGCGACTCGCCCCCAAAAATTAAGAATGGCTTCATCTTTTGAGCGAATTGTTATTTATACGTAAGTAAAAACTTATATAAATAAATAAAAAATTAAAGTATCAGTTTTGTAAAACTTTAAATATATAACCTGTGATCCTAATACTAAGCCACTATAGTGATGCTCTTGTTATAATGCAACCAGAGCTAGCGGCGTTATTATAATATATTGCTGACGGTGGGGTGGGATACGCTACAGCTTATTTCAAAAGGCCTTATTATTTCTAATAGAAAGAGCTGCGTCCAGCAAACTAGCTATACTATTTTGTTTTTTATTTGTCTGACAAAATATACATTATCAATTTATTTTAAAAGTAGGTTCATTTCATGATGCTATGATAACCAAGGAACATGTACATAATGAAATATGAAATAAATATTTAAGGACTAATGAGCTAGCCCCAAAGTAAGATTAAACTTGTATTATGAAATACTGACTCAACGATACAATATTTTATAGTAAATACATATACCTAGATAATTTCTGGATTGTTTCTATCTATTTTAGACGCCAACTATCCTATCTGTTTCTCTTCTCCTAAAGGTTCACAGGGAGAGAATGCTTTAGCATTACTCGTAAGTCTACCTATTGTAGCTTTTGACTCAATAAAGTTTAAATAAATAAATAAACACCCAAGATCCAGTACAGTTTGAAAACGACCATTTTCCATCTTGCCTTGGCTGGGGATCAAACTCAGAACATACGGAAACCTTTTTAATCTTAAAGAAAAAAAAATCACCCATCGCGTTATAGGAAAACATGTGCCTACCCGTTTAACTACAAACTTTTAAAAACAAGCTTTTATTATAACAATGAACTTAAAAGTTTAAAGTGCTTCTCAAGACGTATCAATTCAGCCCAAACTCGGTGGGGTTATGTTGTTTTATCACAGATAAAAGGCCCTAGGCCTTAAGTCCACCTGTTACATTTTTTATAATAAAGTTAAATAAATAAATAAATATGCCATAACCACCTTCCGGCTTCATCATGATATCAGGTAATTGGTACCTTAATATTGCATTATCACCCAACTTACATAAGTATGTGAAGGTTCAACTCAATTGAATAATGAGAAGACTAATATAACTAGCTTTGTTTCTTTAAACACTTTATTGCACATTTGAACAAAAAAAAGTTACATATATGCATCATTAAAAAAAATATATATATAAATGTACAACTGCGGGCTTATCCCAGTGAGAGATTTCTTCCAGCCAACCAAGCATCTGAGAGAACAAAACGAAAGCTTTTATTACGGATACACAGGCAACGGGACAGGTGAAACAAAATAAAAGCTTGTAAAAAAGAATAAAAGGGCAAGTGCGAGTCGGACTCGTACATGAACGGTTCCGTATCACCGTACAATGTTTTAAAACGCTGAAGAAACACGTTTCTTGTATGACGACCCCCATTAATTTTTAACTTTATTTTATTTTTAGTATTTGTTGTTATTGTGGTCATAGTAATACATGATTGGTGAAAATTTCAAGTATCTAGTTAATGCCATTATGAAGATCATGTTAAAAACGCTGAAAAAAACACGTTTCTTGTATGACGACCCCCTTTAATTTTTAACTATTTTTTATTTTCAGTATTTGTTGTTATATCCGCCACAGTAATACATAATCGGTTAAAATTTCAAGCGTCTAGCTATTACGGTTCAAGGGATAGAGCCCTGTGACTGACGGACAGACAGACAGACAGACGGAAAGACAGCGGAGTCTCAGTAATAGGGTCCCGTTTGCACCCATCGGGTACGGAACCCTAAAAACGATAATAGTTACAAAGCTGCAAAAATCTATTTGTACGTGAGTATTAAGCTAGTATTGTAATTTTACAAGAAAAATAAAGACTATGACTATTGACTAAATAAAGACTATCAGTTGTATAAAATATAGTCCTATGCCTTTATCACTTACAAAAATAGGCACTTATATTAAATTAATAGGCTCGATACGTTCGTTTTAGAAGCACTTACGGCTCGCCCGACACCTGAGCCTCAATACGTCGTGTTTAAACTTTTTCGTCTATATACAGGTTGATTTTGAAACACTGAGCTATGTTGAAATCTTGGAATCAGAGTCACTAATAGAACACAAAATAGAAAAGAGAGAATACATTTTTTTATATTTTTATCCATTCGTTGGAATCTTTTATTTTTTTCATGTATGTTCCCCGATTACTCAAAAACACCTGGACTGATGTAAAAAATTATTTTGTTGTTTGAAAGGGTATACTTTTTAAGTGGTTCTCTAGAAATTTTATTAAAATCGGTTGGGTGGTTTGTATTTTAAACGAATATAACTAGAAAAAATATGTCGTCTATGTATACAATTGTTTGAATATTTCGCTTTTCTGGTATGAAGTCGGTTTTTTGTATAAAAATATCAATAATTATTTATAGAACTGTATTTTATAGCCCCCTTTATAGGCTTGGTAAAGCCATTTCAGTGAAATTTGTCCATATATAACGCTATAGCAAACTTCCCCTCGAAACCTCTTCACCCACCCTTTTTGAAATTTTTTGTAGTCCTTAATGTTCCTATGAAATTTGATTGAAATCCTTCAATAAATAACGCTACAGCAAAGTTCCCCCTTTTAATCCCTATTTCTCCCTTCATCAATAGTAACAATTGACAAAAAAAAATCAAGAAATAGTTTATAAAATTATGAAACGATAAAATAAAAATAGTTTAAGCACTTATGTATACACCGCTGATATGTATAAATCAAACTAGACAACCAAATAGTTTGCCGTTAGCCAAAGATGGATGAACTTGCCAGAACTTCTTAATTTTATTGTAAGTTCAGATGACCTCGAGAAGGGTTAAACTTGCTGACGTCAGTTCACACCCTTCTAATATTATACTGCAAAAAAATACGATATTTTTTTTAACATTACAAATACATTTAATTCTCATTATCATCATCATCATTGGGTCTTTTTTAGTCTCCACTGCAGGAGCACGACCCTCTCTGTACTGCCAGAGCCATATATGAGCCAGAGCAGTCAGAGGATTTGGCCTACACTCTCTACGCTGGCCAGACGGGTTGGAGAAGTCTCACTGATGTTTATCAGCTTCGTTTATCTTGTAAACTTGTGTTATGTGATACTAACTCAACGATACTATATTTATAAATACATATATAGATAAACACCCAAGACCCAGGACAATTTGATAAAGGCAATTTTCTAACTTGCCCTGGCTGGGGATCGAACCCAGAACCTCCGGATTAGCGGTCTAGCGTCTTAACCATTACGCCACGGAGGTCGCCATGTCGTCATAATGTATATATTTAGTCCTAAACTTCACTGGTTTTAATTTCAAAGTGAGTATTTCGTTACTATTGATAATATTTAAGATCGCTCTAAGTACTATTAGGGTCATACGGGGTCTTAAACAGCACAACCGGGCGGGTAAAATCGGATACAATTATGTAGATTAATGTTCAGGGAAAAAGGCGATATAATTGATTCGGATCGGCTTTGTTGTTCGACAAATATTGCCGAACCGACAACCCCGAGTAAGTGTGTAGCAACCCCAGATGTATGGAGCAAGAACATGTTTTCGTAAAAAATATATCTGGACGGCTTACAAAAAAACATCGAATCAATGAGGGTTCAAATCAGTAATTCTTTTACGCATAAATAATTCTTAAATCATTTCAAATTACCCCTCCAGTTTTCAGGATTTGGAACATAATGAACATAAAAAGTACTTCATATTAATTAGAGTCCGATTTTCATCCGATTCTTGGAACCTCGCAATAAAGGTCAAGCAAGAAAATATTAGCATTTCAGTTTAATTTATTCAAATTGTGTTTCGAAATGTGTTTGGTCCCATCTTTTATGTTTTGAGAAACCTATTAGCAATCAAGCAAAGGTTAAATAGGTGTAAAATTACCCTATCTCGAATGAGTCGAAAGACTTCTTCGAATGCATCAAAACAGTGTATTGATACCAGCACTTTCAACGTTTTATTAGTTATTAAAGATTCTGTAAATATAACGTGGCAAGAACAATATAAAATATCTACAAGTTTGGAAGCCACTAAAACAAAATAAGAATGACAGAACGTAAATTATTACATATTTAGAAATCGATTTACTACTTCATTATTATCTATAATAACACAAACCAAAAACAGTAGAGTTGAAGAAATGTGATATATACCTGATTTCAGCTTTATCCTTCTAACAATCAAATTACAATGTTGAAATATTGATTATGTATGTAATAATAAAATGCTCGTAAAACGAGTTAAGCATATTTTTATTTATTAATTAACGAAAATCTATGATATAACATAAAATGTAATTCGATGCTTGACTATTTTTTTTATTATTAATATCAAAAAGTAAAATAAATAATCTGAAACTGAAAAAGATTTTTTTTCATCCGCTCAAAAATAAGCAAGTAAGTAAGAATCAACTAGTGGAAAGGGAAATTGTCATGTAACAGAAAAAGGATGCGCGTATAGAAATGTGATGTCACTAGGTACTATAGGTTTCGTGCGTACGAAAGAGATAACGAGATGCCCACCAGGCTCCAATTTTTTTTTCCAATATTTCCAAATGATGTGTTCTGTTCTTATATACGAGTATGTTTCTACGTACTTCTGCCTTCCCTGAAAATAACTGGAACAGATTTCTTTGGGTATAAGTCAACCTGTTGTACCACTTTGTTTGAAACTATGTATGTATACCTAATTGATTGTTATATGTACAATCAAGTTTTTTAAATAAATAAAATGCTTATTGCTGCGTCATTTAATAACCAATTTTCTTGTTGTTTTCTGAAAAAGAAATCATTTTGATGTTATTTGTTTTTTCTTATAAAATATTGTCTGGAAACAAACATAGTCAAATACCCTATTACACAAACGAAAACCAACAAATAGGAACTATATTTAACTTAACTTTGTAAGCGCAAGAATTGATTCTTAACATAAACTTCTATCAGTTATCTACAAAAGACTTCAGGGTAAAGATCACGCCGGAAGCCCTTCCTCGCCATTGTAAGTCAATCCAAGTTGAGACTGCATTTATAGTGAGCATTATGCACGCTGCATATTGTTTCACCACGACAGCCATATTGAAATACAATAGCTGCATACTGTATTTCAATATGGCTGTCGTGGTTGATAATAATAGAAGCTGGCGTTATACAAAGTGGAAGGGACATAGCCGTAATAAATTAAACCACGTGATAAACTAGATCATTATAGTATAATGAAATTAAAATAACAGTCGAAAAAATTTGACATTCCCATACAAATTGCCCGAGCGGCTGCACACTTTTGTAAGAATTTTTTTTTTTGTTCTTTGGCTGTTATTTTAATTTCATTATACTATAATGATCTAGTATAGACCGTGGTTCAATTTATTACGGGTATGTCCCTTCCACGTTGTCACAGAATACAGTAAGAGTAAACAGAACGGAATCTCCTAAGGTACGCGCATTATGCGTCCCCGTTCCCCGCACCCGCACCTCTCCCCCGGTTCTTGACGGCCAACGTGAGTCATCGAGGCGAAAACGGGGGAGAGGTGCGGGGACGGGGAACGGGGACGCTTATTGCGCGTACCTTAGGAGATTCCGGCCTGTGACGTTGTATAAAAAACTGTAATAATTTGTAAATTTTTGTGTTGGTACAGTAAGAGAGTTTTCATTTCAACACTCGAGAGAATTGAAAAATAGGTATTTGTAAAATCTATTGCTGTCACGCTGTGCCCAAACAACAACCGAGCGAGTGCGATAGAGGCAACTGCAGCTTGGGCCGAAAATACATACTAGTGGCTCTGTGAGCTGTGAACCTCGCACTTACCCCCATTCGTTGAAGTATATCGGATAAAAAAGTTGCGTCTTAAAAAGGGTAACAAAAAATTTTAATGACATATTTGAAAAAATTTCGAAATAGCTAAAATATGATTATTTTATAAAGAAAACCTCTGAACATGCGTTAGAATCCTTGATAGACACCATTACTGCAATTATAAATAAAAAAACTTATCGTCATAAAACTCATGAAAAGTAAATTAATTATAATAGTATTTAATTTCATCGCGTCGTAGATTCCGTAGTACCTAACATTCGTTCTCTCAACCGGTCGCGTGACATCGCCTTTCCCCACTCGACTTTGAACCTTATCCACGCAACTTAAAGTCAAGTTTCAAAACTGGAGGTTTGTTTATCACCGCCATTTTGGAAAATTTCCAAAAACGAAATCGACAAAAACTTCTATATAATTATCGAAGCAGCTTATAAAATTTCACGAGAATCGGTTGAGAAATGCGACCTGTTGTAGGCGAGAACAAACCGACAACCGGACAAACTGACAAACTGACGGGCAAAAGCACTTTTGCCAATTTTTAAACTTATTGTTACACGCTTCGCTCGCTTGGTCAATGAATAGTATCAAAGAACATGAAGAAAATTAACGTTTCGTAGTCCTCTGATTTCTAATTTCTTTTTTCATAAAAAATAAAGAACAGCTATGGCTGTGTTCCTATGTTTTCTTTATATAATAGTAATAATCTCGTCTTTATTTGCTAGATTTTTGAACAGGGTGGAAAATCTTACCAATTTTTCAGGTTTATGAAAATTCGTATCTCTTTTAATAATTCAATTATGAAAAACAAGAATACGCGTAAAACCTAATGACAGTGACGTCACGTGTCAATACGTGTAGAAGATTAGAAATCTTGACTGTTCCCTGTCTATACATCCTAGTATTATTAACAAATTTATCAAAAAATATTTATGAATATGAAACTGACGATGAAAGAAACGTGAGAGAAAGCACTAGACGAAAAGACTTGGTCTCTTGGTCCACCCCCCGTTTAAACATTGTTCAGCACAGCTCTCAAGTTCAATCCATTTAAGTAAGTGTCCAAACTATTTAACAAATTGCCTAAGATGTTAAAATTGTTAATTTACAAAAGTAATTTCAAAGAAAAACTAAAAGCATTTTTACTAGAGAAGTGTTTCTATAGTATGAAAGAGTTTCTGAAATGACATAAACGAAGTGTATTATACTATATATTGTGTCCTTTAAGTCTGTAATATCCCTTTGATTTATTTGAATTTGTATCTACACTATCTACACTAATATTATAAAGAGGAAAGATTTGTACCTATTTTTGTATGTTTGTAATGAATAGGCTCAAAAAGTACTAGGCCGATTAAAAAATTCTTTTACCGTTGGAAAGCTACACTATCCCCGAGTGACATAGGCTATATGTGTACCACAGGCGAAGCCGGGGTGGACTGCTAGTCTACATCTACACTAATATTATAAAGAGGAAAGATTTGTACCTGTTTTTGTATATTTGTAATGAATAGGCTCAAAAAGTACTGGGCCGATTTAAAAAATTCTTTCACCGTTGGAAAGCTACACTATTCCCGAGTGACATAGGCTATGTGTGTACCACGGGCGAAGCCGGGGTGGACTGCTAGTTATTAATAATTAAGCTAAATAAGTATTAGGCTAAGCATAGACATTTCAACACAATATTTTTTGTTATGAAATAAATAAATGAAATGAAATTGTAACTTATTTCTGTTACTGGACTTTTACTTGTCCTTTCCACCACCTTTTTTTCGTTTCGGTTTCGATTATGCTTTTTGTATGAATACAACACTGGTGTGCTATTTTATCAAGCTGTCTAAAGGCGTCCGATATATCTTGACGACAGTCATACATTGATGACAGCAGGGACCAACGACTGAACGTGCCTTCCGAAGCACGGATTCTTCTATCTATTTGACTACCTCCGTGGCGTGAAGTTAACACGCCTGTCCGTCACTCCAGAGGTTCTGGGTTCAATCGCTAGGGCAAGTTTGAAAATGGCCTTTTTCTTTTCTTCGATCTTGGGTGTTTATCTATATATATACAGATATTTATTATAAAATATAGTATCGTTGAGTCTAGTTGAGTTGAAATATAGTATCCCATAATAGGTAGAAGTTTAAATTTCGTTTGGGGCTAGCTCAATCAGTGTGATTTGGCCTCAATCTTTCTCATTGATCATAGTCACACATGCGTAAAAGCGTGAAAATTAATCAGTATCAGAATTGCACATGACAATTATTAGTAGGTTAGATGTTTTCTAAATTAAAGTTAAATCGATTTACCTTCAATTTAGGTGTTAAGCAAACATCGTTCCGTGTGCCAATAAAGGTAAACATCGGCGTAGGAATTGTCATTTGAGCTTTAAGCTTACAAGTTATTTGATTTATTACATTAGCCGCGAATCTTTCCGCGGAATGTTTTAGCAATGAAAATATGCTGAATAATAACCCAGACCGGTATAAAAGAATCTTCTTATAAAAATAAGAAGATTATTTTATACCGGTCTGGGAGAAAAGAAAAAACTTAGAATATACCAGCTGCTTCTGAAAGCCGATCGAAGGAATAGGTGGAAATGCGAATAATGTAATAATAAAAACGTAGAATGTACAAGCTGCTTCTCTTCCCGCGTAGATCCTAAAAGCATATTGAGGGAGTTGGCGAAAATGCGTGCGTCTAGCATAGCAACCCCTCTCTATTTTGATTCCTTTTTCCATGTTCTCGCCCCCTATCACGCTTAAAGTGGCCTTTAAGTCTTGCGGCTCTGAATTCTGTGTCGCAAGACTCGCAAGACCCATAATGCTTTGTCTGCTCTGTTGGGCATGTAGATGTAGACTTACTATCAGTACCGCTGGAAATAATTTCATATTTTTCCTTGTACTGCCAAATGAGCAGGTTTTCATTGAGCAATAATACCTCCCTAAATGATATCTTCGTTATTGACAAAGACATTGTAAGAGTCCTTCACAAGTGACGCCTCAGGGTATTGTTTGAGAAATTGTTGATTTTTCAATTTTATGTACGTATTTCTATAAATAAGACTAAAGGAAAAGCTTTACTTGAAACTGCATCTCATGTATCGTCCTAGTAGAATAATAGGATTCTTTATTACATTTCATTTGCCACGGATACAGTTAAATTTATTTGTATTTATAAAAACTCTACACTCGTAGTTTTACACGTATAGTATACTTTACTGATTTATGAAGCACTGGTTTTTTATGTCAATTGCATAAAAAGTCTTCACTCCTTAAATTGGTAGCATAGGTACTCACTATGACTGATTTTCTATTCTCGCTTTATTGAACGAGCGAGGGAAGCGAGTGATGCGTCTCAGTTTCAAGATTGTCCAAAAATGGTTATGTCAGTCTGTTTGTTCTCGTCTTACTACAGATCGCATTTTTAACCGATTTTGACGAGAATTGGCAAAGTTCCTTGATTTATTTAAATATTTTAGCCGATCTCTATTTTTGAAGGGCGGAGAAATAGGGGGTAAAAAAAACTTTGCTGTAGCGTTGTTTATTGACGGATTTCGAGCTTTAAAAGCTACACAAGATGTTGCAAAAACAATTCCAAAAAGGTGGAGTGGAAGAGGGAAATGGGGAAGTTTGTTGTATCGTTGTTTATGGGCGGAATTCACTGAAATGACTTTGCTAAGCCAGAGGAAAAAAACCAATAATCAAAGTTAAAGTTCTCAAAACTATTTCAGAGGTTGGTTGCTTTTTCGCAACGTAACGCTGCCAGTATTCTGGAAACTTTCTATAAAATGACTTCCATATTACATTTATTTTAAAGGTTTTTGTTTACTACGTTAGTATAGAATTAGTCTATATTATACAAGCTAGTAAAATAAATTTGACTCTGGAACGTTCTCATAATGACCAAAAGCAACGTTTGTGAATGTACAATCAAGGTGTCTTTATCGTTAAAACCATGCAAATACATTCAAAATCTCTGTAAGTTACCCAACGCAGAGCAGTCATTGACATTTAAAAGTTTAGATTAGTAATAATAGACCACGTAACCACGCACAGTCTCATAAAATGACATGATTTTTTTTATGTGTCATTTTTGTCTCCTTTTTCTATAATCTGTGGGAATAATTTCGTAAAATGTGAAGGAAGTTTGTTGGACCACTCCAAGTCTTCCCGTGGATGTCGTAGAAGGCGACTTAGGAAACACAAGCTAAACAAAGCTTAAAAACATCAATGAGACCTCTCCCACCCGTCTGGCCAGCGTTGGGAGTGTAGGCCGAATCCTCTTACTGTTCTGGCTAATATATGGCTCTGGTAGTACAGCTCTCTGTACAGTACGACAGTAGGACTAAGGAGGGCCTGATGATGATGATAAGTTTATCACGGAAAGCTGTTGGTCAAGTGAGTGAAGCAAACGAAGCTCTCCTTTTCAGCTTCGGCAAAAATTCTTTCGTGTGTCTGAATTCTAGTTTTCAGGTTGTTCCCGCCTCCGGTTGTATTTATCAACCAATTCACGTGAAATTTTGTGAGCAGGTTCGATAATTATATAGAATTTTTTTGTCAAGCCAGTTCTTCGGTGTTTTTTCAAACTAGCTAAAATATGGGGTTTGAAAACGTAAAAACTATCATATTTTAGCCATTTTTATAATACTAACATAAAACTTTTTTGTTACCTTCCCTTATTTTATGAAGTAACTTTTTTGTCTGAACAGCTTTTTCATCCGATGAACTTTAGGGGTTCAGTTTGTGAGGGGCTATGTAACAGACTCGCGATGTCTACAGCTCACAGAATCACTAGTTATCAATAACTAAACTCATCATTATATGGCGACCTCCGTGGCGTAATGGTTAACACGCTAAACCGCTAATTCGGAGGTTCTGGGTTCGATCCTCAGCCAGGGCAAGTTACAAAATGGCCTTTTTCAAATTTTCCTGGGTCTTGGGTGTTAATCTATACAACGTGGAAGGGACATACCTGTAATAAGTATAATGAAATAATAATAACAGGCGAAAGAACAAAAAAAAATTTGACATTCCCATACAAATCGCCCGGGCGGCTGCACACTTTTGTATGGAAAGGCCAAAATTTTTTTTTGTTATTTGTCTGTTATTTTAATTTCATTATACTGTAGTTATCTAGTATAGACTGTGGTTCGATTTATTACGGGTATGTCCCTTCCACTTTGTATATGTATTTATCATAAAATATAGTATTGTTGAGTTAGTATCCCATAACACAAGTTTTAAAAAGAACCTACTTTGGGGCTAGCTTAATCAGTGTGATTTGTCCCTATATATTTATATTTATATATATTATCAATATGGGTACCTAATCAAAAAAGACTTAGAGCTACGGTACAAGTGAAATGTTTAAAACATTTGATGTGACTAGTCCATTCGTCAAAGGTCAATGAGAGATACAGATATAGATAAACAAATATAACATTTACATATTTAAAAGCATTTCATAATACAAAGCTGAGTTGTTGAATAAATCGTCGTTTTGTTGGATTTATCAGATAGGTACGGAATCAATTGTTTTTGCACTCACCTATTGATTTTAGTTGTGTAATATTTATCAGAGAGGCTCTTGTCACTGGAATTATGTGGACAGAAACGCACACAATCAGGGGTTTTTGTATAATTAAGTGGTTTACCTTCACACATTTAAGTCGGTCTTTATTAAGAACAAATATATGAGTAGGTAAATAAAAATAAAAGACAACATTTGGCAGGTAACTAAAACTAAACTTAAAAAATCTGTACCGAAGGCATAATAATGTAAAATTATAATTAAAGAGTCCGTTCACTTTAATTCTAATACTAAATAAATAAATATATAAGAACAAATTATATATATAGATAAACATCCAAGACCCAGGTCAATCTGAAAAAGATCATTTTCCATTTTGACCTGACCGGGGATCGAACCCGGGACCTCCGATGTGTCGGGCTGGCGTGTTTTTTTATTTATTTATTTAATCTTTATTGTCCATCAAATACAAATTGTACAGAACAATAGGCGAACTTAACGCTAAAAGCGTTGTCTACTAGTTAACCTTTAGGTTATACAGAAAGTCTAAATGTGGGTTGCAAGATAAAGTGTAGTATAAATAAAATACATAATGTACATTGTTACATAAATATATATACTTCCTATACATATACCTACCTACATACATACCTACATATATATATGTATATATAATACACTACATATACGATACCTACATATAAATAAATAGATAAATGCAGCAATTCTTAAATCTACTTTTATAACTTGTTAACCACTACACCACGGACGTCGTCTATACTATACCTACTCATACTATACTTAAAATCAATCACTTTATATCTAGAGGTACTCGGTAGCTCACTGGGTTGCCCAGCATGCTTTTTTTTTATTTTACATAAATACTTACTATCACGCCTGTTTCCCAAACGGGTAGGCAGACTATGGACCTTCACTTGCTACGATCTGCCCTAACAGACCTCTCTCGCTTCACTCTACACTCTTTTCCCGCCGGTTACAAGTACTTCTGATCTCTCCTTTTTTAAGAATGTCTGCAATCTGATCGCAGTACGTTCGTCGAGGGCGTACCTGACCTACCTTTCCACAACCTTTACTTCAAAAACCTTTTATGTAAACCTCCTTCCTACATGCCCAAACAATCTCTATGTTTCCCCTTTATCTTCTATATGGTAATCAGAACAGATTTTTTTTTCTATATTTAACAAAAAAAACAATGATATCAAAAATTACTATGAATTAAAAAAGGTTCGACCCAACAAAAATGGTTCGTGCTAAGTCATGTTAAATCATGTATTTGAAGCGGAATTAAAAATCAATAAAAAAAAATACAGAATACCAAAACGTTTGTCTTTTTAATTAAATTACGTCAAAAAGAAATGTATCCCCACAAAACCTCATTATTTTTTAAGCAGTATGACGTTGATGTGACAGAAATTATCTCGGTATTCCCCCGGGCACTCTTCCCGTAACAAGAAAAGACTCTCGAAACAAGTAGGTTGCGTTACAGGTAAAAATTTAACCAAGATGCCATAAACCCATAAATTCTCGAAATTTTAATATCACAATCTACTATTTATGTAATTTTGTTGTTTACTGATGTACAATGCAATTACATTATGAATAGGACAGACTGTTTGCTAACTTCTGTCAGACGCTTAAGTACCGTTTGCAATAAAAAGGATTAAAAAGATATAATCGATATCCCGTGTGTTTTTTTACACCACATCTATTTCCCAAAATTATATTTCATATTTAGAGCCCACTAGCCCATTGTTGGGCAAAGGCCTCTCGGCTCTCCATTTCACTCTATCTTGCGCTTTTGTCTACCAGTCTGGTGAGTAGGAGTCTAGGTTGTCTCACCATCTACGCCGCGGTTTTCCAGGACGCCGGCGTCCATTAATTGGAGTCCACAAAGTTAGGCTTTTGGCCCATAGTTCGGTCGGCATGCGGCTGTCGTGTCCTGCCCAGTCCCATTTTAATTTAGCGGCACTGACGTTCAAGTTAGTAATTTTAGTGATGGATGTAGGGTGGGGTCACGGACTCTATCTATTCTTTCGATTTTAAGAATGCTGCGCTCCATTGCAAATTTCCCAAAACTCTAAATTAATTTTTTTGCACATCATACTGAAGTGAAGTTAGTTTGACACATATTTGACAGCATGACGCGTTGCGAAATACTCGCAAAGACATCAGTCGCGAAAAACCATTGACATGCATGTAATATTTAGAGAAGAAAAAGCGAGAAAGCGCACCCGAGGGCTCCGAAGCAGCACAGCTGAGGATGCAACCGGGAACGGCGGGAACGCGCTTGGATGAAGAAGAGAAGAAGACATCAGTCGCGAAAAACTTGTGACACCCGACAGAAATGAGAAATAAAATATGTAGGTATTAAGATCTCGTTCTTTCGCATTACATTTATGCCTTATGAAAATGAACGATTGTTAAATTTCATCGCGTGCTAATTTAGCCAGCCTTTTGTGCTCTATGGTTTTATGGTATGGTACTTTGTAAGCACCACTTCCTTGAATGTACATTTGATAGGGTTATTTTAAGCATTTGATTATGTTTTTATCTACAGGGTTACTGTTTTATAACATCGGTAAGTAACATTTTTGGTGAAGTTCAGTCCGTGATACTGAATCACTTGCCATGAAAACAATAAGGAATATGCATGTAATACTAATCCGGCTCATATTTTTATTTTACAATGCCTTTTAATACGTTACCACGCCTAGTTAATTATTTTTCTTACTGACTCTTATTTGGATTAGAAATAAATTATTGAAAATATACAAATATTGCGCGGGAACTTTTGACAAAAAAAAAGGGAAACGACGACAAAGTTCATAAAAAGGAAATGACAAGTTTGGGTGCGTTCGGTAGAACTGTCCGTCCATGTAGTTTGACTATCGATGACATTCGAAATGTATGTACTTTTATATAGAAGTTTAACAAACATCACTGGCTGATAACATCGAAAGTTCCCAAAAAAGAAAAACATGCGTTGACAGCTTCTGTCTCTAGCGGATATTGCAGACGTTGACGTCATATTTTAAAATGGCGTGTTTTAGTTGTTATAATCTACTTGCTATTTTTAATATTTATTTTCTACACCATATACATGTTTTTCGGCACTGATTTATTTTTTGCGGCTATTTCTCGACGAGGACTATCGATTAAAAATATAAAAAAAAATCATGCATACTCTCTATTATCTAAAAACAAAAAAAATATGTCGGCTAGTACCCATACAAATCGGCGCTCATCCAAATGGATTTTGTATGGGAGGACGAAATTTTTTTATCGATTTTCAATAATTGTTTTTATGGAAAGTAGTTCAGTATCACGGACTGACCTTGCTCTAAAAACGTTGCTATTGCTTAAAAAGCAACCCTGTATAGTATGACAGTTCGCTGGTTCAAATAAAAATAAAACTCTTGCTCCATCCAACGTGAATGATCGTCTTTAGTAATAAGAGAGGAATTTCTCCAGAAAGTCACAATCACAAATACTTAACTGATATCACTTTGTATGGAATATCTCTTACAAAAAGGTGGAATTTCATTCACGATTCCTAAGTACAATTAAGTTTATTGCTAGACTCACATTTCGCTATAATTAAGTATATCGCCTACACCGAAATAAATTACTTTAAAGTGCTTAATTAAAGATTTGAGTACTGGCATTTGATCTTTAAGGATACCGATTTATTTTTGATACGTTAAATTAAATAACTTGTATAAAACATTGAAGTACCTAGCTATATTTTTAAAACAACAAAAGTTTTATTGGCAGATAACTGAATTTAACTAACCTACATATTTTAACCCTTTGGGGTACTTTTAAACTTTGTATCATATATACATAATTGGTCATAATTCCCGTAAAGAGTTATTCTAGGTGTCTTCAAATATTTAGATATGGCATATGTCTTGATTACCATCTTGCGTGCCAATGTGTACTAACCTTTACATTCTTAGCAATATTAGGTTCACGGCTCATATATCCGATTAGGTAATACCTGTGGGTAATACTACGAAAACATAGTCTATAATATCTAGATTATTATAAATAAAATATACGCTATTATGTTATCCGTAATGGAGCAGACAGGGTAGGTACCTACAATTTATCTCTGTGTAGGTACCGTTTAGTACAATTTAGGTAAGTATACATAATTGTTCGAAATATAATTTATCAAGATATAGACACTACATTGTGTTATCCTGACGTTATCCTGACGAGTCGGAAGACCTTTGGGTCTTCTGGGAGAGATAAACTTTTTAATGTAATATAAATTGTCATGTTTGTGTACGATAGCGCAATAAATAAATATTGTATTCTACCACATAAATGATAGTACTTTTATACCGATAATTAAAGCAATCCGTGCAAAATTATTCCTAACCATTCCAAAATATCAAAAATGCACAACGTTAATATTTAAGTTTTCACTCTGCCGGCACTCCCGGAGTGCAACCCGTCGTTCTTTTTTTTTGTCTTTTATTTTAATTTAATTATACTACAATGATCTAGTATAGACCGTAGTTCGATTATTACGGGTATGTTCCTTCCACGTTGTATAGCAAGACAGCGAACTATAATATTATATTGTTACATATGTATCCTTCTACCTTGACAAATAAATGATTGATGGTTTGAGATAAGTATTAACTTACTTTTTGGTTTGAAAAACGTCGTAATACGATTTGGTATATGTTTCTGATGGCCCTGAAAATGAATTATTAATTCATCCCCGGCGGAAATACTAAACCTCAAAAGTCATAATATAACCACATATTTATGCAGTCAAATCTAGTAAACATAGTAGTTAAATAATAATATAAAATTATATCTTATAACAACCAGATATGTAAATATAGTAGTAAAATAACAGTATAAAAATATGTTCTGCGACAAATAGACGGAAGTAGGGTAACAACACGTCAAGATAACACGAGATATGTTTTACCGATTTCAAAAGTAGTATCGTTAGTCAACTTTGCGTTCTATTCCTGGTTTTATACATATTTTTCTAGTAGAACATTTTTCCTGCAGATAGGACTAGAATGAATGACTCGGCAGAATATCCATTTATACCTTATCATCATCATCGTATCAGCCCTTTTTGCGCCCACCACTGAGCTTAGGTCCCTCTTCGACGACACTATCTATACCTACTTAATATAAATAAAAGTTAGTAATATTTTTAACAAGTTTTCGAGTTTAAACTGTACAGACTGTTATACTCTTACAGACTAATCAGTTTGTCTACAGGACAAACTCAAAAAGGAATGAAGCTATTTTATGGAGTTTTCATTGTTGGCTACCTGTAGGCCTTAAAACTATTACTTAAAACACTTTGATCATATCTTCTATAGATGCACAGTTGCCGCCGGCAAAAAAACAAGGCATAAAATAGTATTATGCCTTGTTTCGCTGTCATTCGCTCGGTGACCGCGCGCTTGACGTTACGTCAAAGATGACCAATCTAACCAGAAGGTAATATGTAACGAACTTAATACGGATTTATTTCCACGCTTACATAGGTGACAACACTTCAATATGATACGAGACATTTCTTCCTATGGCTTTAACTATGTATTTCAAAAGTATCACAACGGTTCGTGGACTTTACATTCGCTTTCAGGTTTTATACACTGTTACTAGTACTAGGCCAAATGAGGGCACACTACTGCTCACACATGTTTATAACGACCCCAGGCGTGGTCAGTAAGTGGCATGAAATATCTAAAAGTTGGGACACATCTATCAACACGGAACAGCATTTTCCTATGCAGCTATCCTTTTCTTCCGCTCAGCACCATCATTTGCTAGAGCGAGAGAGAGCAGCGGAATGCGGTAGCATCGCCGATTCCATAAATCTCCTCCGTACTTCAGAAGACGCAGCTGTCATTAGATGACAGTTGTCAGCTTGAAACTCTGTTAAGTATTGGCCAGAGATATGGGATTAAATTGGCCACTTGAGCGAAAAACAACACATTTATTGAGCTACTAAATCCGTTTAATACACTACATTTACATAAGTTTTATAAGGTTAACCCTCAAACGATTGTCTCGGTTTATGACATTAGATCTAAGGTCATTTGGAATTACTTTTTTACTCGGCTGGCTCAGCGTACCAATGTGGACTAGGCTTCCCAGATAAGAGAGTGCCAGTTTTCTATTTTGCGCGATATCTTGCCAATTGTTGGATGCTAAGGTGGATGTGTGGGGTGACGAAGATGGATAAGATCAGGAATGAATATATACCTATATGAGGGAATTTAAAGGTAGCACCGATAGTACAGAAGTAAAAAATTCACCGTTTAGCATGATACGGTCAAACGGTCATGTCAAGACATCTGACTAATAAAATGGTTAACTTGAAGGTGGATGGCCACAGAGATAGAGGACGATCTTGAAAGACCTAGGGAGGAATGTAGAAAGCGGAACATGAAGAAGAAGGAAATTAGTACTGATATGGTAAATGATATAAAACGATGGAGGTAGTTGACATATATAATAGAGCCGACCCCAAATAGGGAGAAAGCGAGAAGGATGATGATGGAACAGGGCAAACAACTATGTCAATCAGTAAGTCAGTGAGTGAGTCAGTAGTATTGTAGGTTACAATATACATTGTGTTAGGAAATATAAAAATACAAAAACAAAAATCATAAAAACATAAAAAAGTTTACCATAAATCATAATAAGAGAATAAAATTAAAAAGAAATTAAATTGTCATGTAGGACAAGTCTCAATCAATTAAAAATCCATAAAGCTATTTAAATATACGCATGTAGATGCACTTTGAAACATAACCCTCCTTCTGGCACTGTCGGGTAAAAAGCACTTCATATAAATGTGAACCTAAAACCGCGGCTGTTTACGAAAGACAACAATTTTACCTTAAAACTCCAGAACTAATTGAAGATACTGATGATACTGCGTTCCTTTGGCGCCGTCGTGTCTCGCGGGTTGGCCTTGCGGGGCTGGACGACGTATTATGTTGGGGTTTTTAAGTACGGTGTGGGTTACGCATCAGGAAGTGCGGGAAAACGGAAAACTAAAGAAATTTACTTAAACATGTTAACGACAGAAAAAAAAACAACATAGATGCATTACATTACATACAAACGCACAATAAGTTAAAAAAAAGTAATAAAACGATCTTGTGTTACAAATAGGGTTAAAATTTATTTAAGAACCTATCAGGTACATAAAAGTATTGTCATAGAAGACCATCATCTCAAACATTGGACCATATGGCGACGTGAATTATATAACACTAGCAGTCCACCCCGGCTTCGCCCGTGGTACACACATAGCCTATGTCACTCGGGGATAGTGTAGCTTTCCAACGGTGAAAGAATTTTTCAAATCGGTTCAGTAGTTGCGAAGCCTATTCATTGCAAACATACAAACATACAAAAATAGGTACAAATCTTTCCTCTTTATAATATTAGTGTAGATACGCATTTAATTTTCAAACAATGAAACATGGATCATAGTTATCCAAAAATAAAAGAATTGATTGATTGATTGATATATTTCTTTACACTTTGCCGTGTTACGTGTTACTTCTTATAGTATTTTAACATATACTAGGTATAAGCCATTTTTAATTATGTTTCCTATGTATTCGTATGGTTTTCAATTATAAAATGTCGAAAGTACCTACTGCGTATAAGAGCTAGCAATCGACTAATTAAAGTTTATGGAGACAATAGGAATGATGACTAGGTCAGAAAAGTATTATTCTAATTAGTCAGTTAGTTAGATTATCCAAAAATAATGTACCCATATTTTTCAGTTTATCAAAAAAGTAAAAAATTACAAAGATACAGAGTAAGTACAAAGAGTAAGGTACAGAGTTTCTTAGTTGCAGAGTGGTGACTTGTGACGTCGGCGATGTGTTAAAATCGTATGAAAGCGTGACGCCATGCGAAATTTAAATGCGCTGTATCTTCGTCATTTATTGTCTCTCAGAGAAAAGACAAAATATGTGTACAATATTTTTTATAATCTAACCGATGGGCCTAAAATAATTTTTCAGTCATCATGCCTATTGAACGGGACAAAGCAGTGATATGTGGTGTCTTCTCTAGTACTTTAGTACATAATACTCTTTGCTTAAAAGTTAGTTAGGTACAGTTAGTAAAGATAACTGATAATAGCACGGAATTTATTGATCGAGCGAGCGAAGCGTCTAAGTTTCGAGATTGGCCAAAAATTACACATGAATAAATAGTTACCACGTAACAAAAATGCTTTTATGCGTCAGTTTGTCAGTTTGTTCTCATCTGCAGGTCGCATTTCTCAACCGATTCTCGTGAAATTTTATAAGCAGGTTCGATATTGAGCAAATAGTTTTTTTTTGTCGATTAAATTTTTGGAAATTTTTCAAAATAGCGCAAATATGGGGGTTCAAAACTTTAAAATAATTATACTTCAGCCATTTCGAAAAAAAATCAAATATAACTTTTTTGATACTCTTAATAAGGTGCAACTTTTTTGTCTGACCAACTTTTTTATCCGATAAACTTCAAAGGATGGGAGTGAGTCGCGAGGTTTCTGTAGCTTACAGAGCTACAGAAGGTATAATCAACACCAAGAATGTGTATTCAGTAATTAGGCCTTTGCAGGCATTCTTACACGTCAATGAGTTTGGTACAGGTAGTGCGTGTAATGAAAAAAAAATGATTTTATCTGTATGACTGTACATGATAGCATTTGGTGGATTTGTTCTCGTATTAAGAAGCCCTAGAAGCGACCGGTCAAGCATATGTCGCGTACAATTCCGATTGTTTGAGCTGTAACAAAAATAAGATATTGTTACTCGTATATTGGATGGAGTTTATGTAGGCCAAGGGTACGTACTATTTATTTTATTTATTTATTTATTTAACTTTATACACAAATACAAGTGTAATGGCGGACTTAAAGCCTAAGGCCTTATCTACCAGTCAACCAACCGGGTGATGTCGAGAAAGACACGGGTAGTGCAAATAATATCAGTGCTATCACAGAATAAGAACTAGTACTCACGTACAGAAGTCTCACTCAGCAAAGAAATTCAAAGATATATCTAGTCAATGTAGTTAGCGATATGGTTTAATTTAGCTTAGACATCAATTGCAGGCCAATTTTATCCTTATTTTATCCTCTGGTCAAACGATTCGTGAAACTGAATCGACCACTCCCAGGGGCCGCCGTGCGCGTAGTAATAATGTAGGTACCTATATTTTCGATTCCTAAACGGGGAGTGACACAGGCCTGGTATTGTGGATATTTTATGTTGCTCAAAAATTGAAATTGCGGTGGTGTCCGGTCAATGACTGATCAATTGTGCTGCCACAAATGCCCTACTTGCACAATGCAGGATCTCAACGAGGCAAATGATCGGGCAGTCACCGTAACCAACCTCTGGTAACATTGCTGTTAGATTTTTCAAGCTGCCTAAAGGCATCGCACGTAGCTCAATACTATTTTTTATCTGGAATATAGTATACGTTTTATTTTCTTGGATTTTTTGAACGATGATCTTACTCAGGTTTTTCAGTTATTTCTATACAGGTGTTAGTTTCTTCTGTGTTGTCTAGGTTTTGTTGGGAAATGGTATCTCCAAGTATACTTACGTCTTCTGACGTAAGAGTTTCATTAGTCTTTAGGGTCCCGTACAAAAAATGAAATAACGGAACCCTTACAGGATCGCTCGTGCGTCTGTCTGTCCGTCCGTCTGTCACAGCCAATTTGCTCCGAATCTACTGGACCAAATCAAGTGAAATTTGGTAGAATGTTGTAATCCTATGACCCAAACTCATATGTGCAAAGTAAATAATTTTTTTTTAAATAATTCCTTTTCGGGGGAAAAATTAGGAAATTAAAAAAAAAAGCTTTGCAACCTTACTGTGTCATATATCAAATGAAAGCTCATTATGAGGATCTCAAATATATTTTTGTTATTATTGTAAAATGAATAGTTTTGATTCTATTCATGAAAGAATATGAAAATTGACCATTCCCCCCCTAATCTCCGAAACTACTGAACCTAAAATTTTGAAAAAAATACAAAATATAGTTAATTGCTTGTAGATTACAGGAAAACCTATAAGAATTCAACCAATTGTACTGAACAGGATCGAACTCGTGCCTCATAACGCACAACCATCACCTCATCTGCTTGGCTACCACCGCTGCGACTGAAATGATGCTTGGCATTAACTTTTGTAAAAGTATCCTCTCTAAGTCACTGTGCAATTAAGACATGCCCTGATTCCAGTCTTTCTTTTCAGAAACCGACCATCATGTGCTGTTCCCGTAGCGTAGTGGTGCTAGCTGCTCTGTGGCTGGTGGTGGGAGCTGCTTCCACTCCAGTCAGACGCTCACCAGACCTGGAAGCAAGACGTAGAAGCGCCATCGACCGTAGCATGATAAGGTGAACTAATCACATTCACGTCTTTTTTATATTTCCAAAACCATATTTTCCTTTCACCTTAGCACGTTAAATTAAGTACAGAAGAAAGATGAGATACCTGTGCCACCTCACGTGGTGTGCGACGGGCGTGGTGGCACAGGTATCTGATTAACCGTCGTACGAATACTAAACCAGAAGGCCACGGATGAATTTTTTTTAGGAGACAAAGGGCTACCTTGCTAGAACTTTGATCTTCCTCTGCCACTGGTATTCGACAAATATGGAATGGTCAAAGATAATATAAGAATGGTCTACATGAATGACTATCCTATTGTCTTGATTTTGCTGAGACTACAGAAAATGGATCCTTGCCTTAATCTTAAACAACTAAACACATTTCTTCTGTAAATAACACAGCAAATTCTCTACAGATTTGGAAGATCATACCCACCGGAAGTGTCAGCGGCTGACATCCGAGAAACCCTCACGCATCCAGTCCGTCGCGGCAACAGCTTCCTTCGCTTCGGGAGATCTCAACCCCCCTCAATCACCGCCGATGACCTTGTCTCCTTCCTCAGGACCTACGAAGACGACTACGATAAGAGATCTCCTAGCTTTATCAGACTCGGACGCAACCCTAGCTTCATCCGTCTTGGTCGATCTTCCCCCGAAGATAAAGGTAACTTCGAGCAGAATTCCGAACTGATGGTCAGCGGCTATCCCCAAAGGAACAGCAGAGCTCGAGACCACTTCATCAGACTTGGCAGGGACAGTGAGGAATTGGACAAGAACGAATATGAAGATGAGTCTGAGAGAAGGAAAAGATCGACTGACTGCGATGGGTGTGAAGCGTAAAATGTGATGTTCTATCTTCTTCTGATTCCATTGGTTGTAGCGGATTCCCGATTTGGTACTTTATGATTATGACCTTTTGTTGTAAATTACAGAGCATAATATTAAGCCGTATATTTGTAAAGCCTTTTTGTATGTATTTTACTGTTAAGCCCATCAATCCAATATCTACATTGTGCTGGTACATAGCCCGTCGGAAATAGACAGAAAATCAGTCTAAATTCGCAAAGCGTGATTTAGTTTTGCATTTTTGGTATGTTGTACGGGTGTGTTAGGGTAGAGTAAATAAAAAAATGCAACTCCGAAAACCTTGTGGAAAATGAGAAAATCGAGAAAATTTTCGAAATTTTCGGTCTTTTTATAGTATTCGCCCTGCATGGCCAAAAATATGCATTTTTTGAGAACGATGTTATCTACAAGTATAAACTGTATTCAATAACCTACAATTTGAATCCTATTTTGGCTCTATTGACCCTAAAGAAGCTGAGCTAGAGCACTTGAAAGATGACCAATTTTTCTCGAAAATAGCTTTTTCTCGATTTTTATGACATATTTCGTACGATATTCGCAAAACTGCTTGTTTTACAAAAAACAAAAACCAAAAATATTTTTAAGTACTTATTAAGCATTTGTAAGAGCCCAAAATGAAGTCTGTAAGACTAACAGGTCACTCACAATCTCAAAACAATGAAATAGGTAAAATGGGTTTTAGAGGCAAAAATTAGAATTAATATTTCTGTCGTTTGTTAACACCCATACTCTGATGTGTAGATCACCAGCTTCTAAAAATGATAGCCTGCAAATGCAAAAAGGGATGTAGAGGGGCATGCAGTTGCTTAAAAGCTGGGCTGAAATGCTCAGTTCATTGTTTGAATTGTGGAGGGAAGTCGTGCAACAACATAGCATCCATTGGGGATGACTTAGAGGAAGACGAAAAAGAACTTCTTCCTCAGAATAATGAAGAGGAACACGAATAAGAGAAAGACCATGAACGCGTTCTTTTTGATCTTCCCCATCATCACGAGGAACGGGAATCCCAACCCCGGAAAAAACGAAGATTGACTATGAACAATTCATAGTCAATGGCCTTTTTTACGGTTCCGTACCCAAAACTGGATGCTCCACTGTTTGTCTGTATGTTACCAGGCTGTATTTCATAAACCATCAATCATAATATACTTCTGTTACCACTGTAAAAAAAAATACTAAACGCTTCCATTCAACAAACGTATCTTTTTGCCATTTTTTTAAGAAAATGATATGGAACCCTTCGTGCGTGAGTCTGACTCCTACTTGGCTGGTCAGCAGTAACTGAATTTTGGGTATGAACGTAAAAGACCTTCCAAGCTATTAATAAAATTTCTGTCTAATTTGCAATAAACCTGTATACTTAGATTATTTTGACTCTGTAAATTATTTAGCTTTTCGCGTTTTATTAAGATTGAGATCTCACAGACCTCGTTTTAGGTAGTAATGGTAGCTAAATATGTACTTTAAAATATTTTTGGTAATTGTTTTTTGTAGAACAAGCAGTTTTGCGAATTTTTTACGAAATATGACAGTAAAATCGAAAAAGGCTATTTTCGAGAAAAATTGGTCATCTTTGAAATGCTCTAGCTCAGCTCCTATAAGGTAAATAGAGCTAAAATAGGATCCAAATTGCAGGTAATTGAATACAGTTTATACTTGTAGATAACATCGTTCGCAAAAAATGCATATTTTTGGCCATGCAGGGCGAATACTATAAAAAGACCATAAATTTCGAAAATTTTCTCGATTTTCTCAATTTCCACAAGGTTTTCGGAGTTGTATTTTTTAATTTAAACTACCCTAACACACCCATACAACATACCAAAAATGCAAAACTAAATCACGCTTTGCGAATTTATTGTCTATTTCCGACGGCCTATACATTCCAGTTATATTTAATATTATCTATTCTGTATCTAAATTAATAGTGAAGAGAAATTTTACCTATTCTGTTATTATTATTATTTTATTTATTTACTCTACAATTTAACAAATGAGACACAACACTAAGGTTTTAAAATGTTCTCCTTCTTCGTCTAAGCGCATTCCCGGTTGCATCCTCAGCTGTGCCGCTTCGGAGCCCGGGGTGCGCTTTCCCGCTTTTTTTTCTCCAAATATAATATGCATGTCAATGGTCACCCAAGGATGCCAAAGACCTTGCAAAATGAAGAAGAAATAGCCGGAACACTTTAAATGATTTGGCTATAGTTTTACAACCAGTCGCCGCCCTATGTGAACCCTCCTTGGGAATGCAATTGTAGCACGAGATGTTTGTGCTTAGTCCTTTAGTCGCCTCTTATGACATCCACAAGAAGAGATGGAGTGGTCCTATTCTAACTCGGAACCACACGGGTAGTAAGGTTTTAAATGTTGTTTAATATTAAATTACAATTATATTTCACTCAGTATTATCTGTTTTATTAAATTGAAACCTGACTGGCTTAAAATGTTTTTAGAATAAGGGCCAACCCGTTGTATGTAACTGTTTTAAAAATAAAATGTGAAAATGAAATGAAGTTACAAAATAAAGTTTCCTGTATAGTAGTAATATGTGAGCAACTATATCCGAACAGTTTTTTTTTCTAAATAAGCTACTTATTTGTTCATGTTGTTCGAATATATATCTATATGTTATGTATGCAGTGTGGCAGCATTTTATATTTTTTTGACCTTTTTTGCTTTTTCTGCGATTTGAAAAGGCAAATCTCTAATCATTTGTATTTATGTATGAATGTATTTCAATTTTCAAAAACTATATTATCTTGGCTACGATCTTCTAATGAGGCTAAGTACGTGGTGCATTGATGTATATGAATTTTAAATTAATACGTACGTAATGTATTGAATAGATATTAGTGATATATTCTAGAAAATGTTTTTAAATTAGAATAAAAAGTATTACCGTCTTTAAATCAACTACACAATTTTAAGCAAAAAGCGCTTAATAAAAATATTGTATTTCTAATATTACTTTTTTTTAGTTTCACCAGTATCGTATTTCCTTTAGATAGCTTTATGTCAATTGTTTATTTATTTATGAATTGTAATTTTTTTGTG
This sequence comes from Acrobasis repandana, assembly GCA_963576875.1. Classification (NCBI taxonomy): domain Eukaryota; kingdom Metazoa; phylum Arthropoda; class Insecta; order Lepidoptera; family Pyralidae; genus Acrobasis; species Acrobasis repandana. Next base: position 4,871,701 of record OY756233.1, on the reverse strand, counting down.
TTTTTAACTATTTTGAAATTGTTTATTGATTTACTTGCATCAGTGAAAGTGTCTAAAAATCACAAGGCTGGGGAAGAATTATTATTTTTGGATGCTTTCACAAACATAAAATAAAATAGAAAAATAATAGATATAAAATGTTACATTAAATGGATGTTAAAATATAGTTATATGTATGTTGTTGCAATAAATAAAATGCATTAATATGTAAATTTTGAATCACTCAACTTTTTATTTCGATTGAATCATTTTTGGAAATAAATATGAATTGTGTAAAGACTGAGACTAATTCATTACCACATTAATAAAAAAAACAAGCAGTTAGGTATTATTGGTATCTATACGACCAACTCAGAAATCTCAAAAAAAAAACATGAATCGTCTGTACGTAAATACTTTGATAAAGTTTAACAAAATACACTGAAAATATTTTGGTAGGTGGGTAGGTGAATTCAGTCCACTAATATAATTATACATAATGGGATATTTCCCTCCCTTGTATGTACATACCTACTAGTCACCAATTAATGTGATTTTTAAACATATTTTTCAAGACGGCGGTTCATATCGTTTCATTTTGTTAACAAAGCCCCTAGGTACCTATTTATTTTTGTGATAATGAGATGCAATGAAAACATAACATGAGGAAAATATGTCTGTAATTGTTGAATCATTTGCTGTTTACAAAAAAAGGAAAAATGATATGTCAATATTATATTTAACATATAGACATATAAACAAAGTCCCTTTTTATTAAGTACACGTTATTAAGTATACGTAAGAAAACCGGTTTTAAAACAAAAAAAGAACGTCGACAGGTTAGTTATTTTTTCCACAGAATTGTTTATTTATTTTCGACATCCCCATGTTATATGGTCTTCTTAAAATTAATTATTAAAAAACAACCATAGGCGCCGCCCATCGTATGCTATCTTACTCCTACCATAGCAGATTTGGTTTAATAAGACAAAGACAAGTATATTTTTTAAAAACGTTTTATCACTCATCCGTCACTCGTCATTCATTCATCTTCGCAACTAACCTGTCTCGCTCGTTTTATTGAAAAATGTTACCAAGGTACCTACTGTGTTGAAATAAAATGGCAGATAGAAATTTTACCTCACTACTTAATAAATATGATGTATCTTTATAAATAAAATAAATAACGTAACAAGTCTAAGGGCGTCCGCTACGTTAAGTGGGCGCACGAGACGTGTTTCTATCTGTCACAAAGTCTACGTGCCAGAAAGACATGGCATCGCACGGCGGTTTCTGCTATCTCTTTCGCACTTAAATTTTGTGACAGAGATAGACTGAAAACTTCGCTTCCTCCATCTCTTCCTGTGTATGTCGTAAGAGGCGACTAAAGGACTAAGCACAAACATCTCGTGCTATAATTGCATTCCTAAGGTGGGTTACCGTCGGGCGGCGGCCGGTTGTAAAACTTTTTGCACAAATAAATTCCCAAAGAGGGTTGACGTCAGGCAGGCGGCCGGTCGTAAAACTATAGCCAATACATTTTATCTGTTCCGGCTATTTCTTCTCAATTCTGCAAGGTCTTTGGCATCCTTGGGTGACCATTGACATGCATGTTATATTTGCAGAAGAAAAAGCGGGAAAGCGCACCCCGGGCTCCTAAGAAGCACAGCTGAGGATGCAACCGGGAACGCGCTTAGACGAAGAAGATAGACTGAAAACTTCACGTGCTCCCGCTTATCGTAGCGGATGGCCTAAACCTATTATAAATCTGCCCAAATGTTGTAAATTATGGTAGTTAGGTTAACAACTTTGCAACTACATACGTTTGCGTTAGTTGAATGAATTAGGTAGGTAGGCTGATCTTGATAACCTACGTAGGTTCGTTGGTACATACCTAAAAAAAATCATGTTATAAGTAGATACTTTTAACAGTTACGTCAATACAACGTTTGTCAGTAACTTCTTCAGAAATAGGTGACTAAAAAAATCCTGGCACTCAATTTATTAATTTACTAGCGTTCGCCGGTGGCTTCGCTCGCGTATCCCACGGGAATATTACATTTTTCCGGGATGAAAGGTATCCTATGTCCTTCTCTGTACACCTAACTATGTGTATACGAATTTTCAAGAAGATTGGTTCAGTAGATAAAACGTGAAGAGGTAACAAACAAATATACAAACTCACTTTCGCATTTATAATATTATCGGGTCTACTGGAAGAAATTTCTTTAGAAATAAGTAACACCTAAGTACTATGTTTTCGTTATTTTTTTTTATGTGTATGTTTGTAAATTTCCAAGTGTACTTGAATAAATATAATAAAAATAAAATAAATTAGTTAGGATTATCTATATAATAGAATTCCTGTCTGAAATCTGCGAGACATTTTTTTTCGGACGCATAGAGGTCGTCCATTGATCGCGAGATGTTTTATTAGCAACATTTTAAATGCTAACTATAATGGTGGGGTCATTTTAGTTGGCATTGATGAGTACTTTTAGTCCCTTTCAGATCAATGTACCCTCTCCGATCGACAATGCTTACAAATAACCTTATTTTTTACATCTAAATATTTTATTTACGTCCAAAGTGTCACCTATTCACCTCGACGCTAGTCACTCAAGGGACTGTCATTCCCATCCTAACTTAACCAATATAAATTATGACATCTCTTTTTAGGTGGTGTGCGTTAGATCCGAGTAGATTATATCATAAGGATTTCTAAATGGAAAGACGAAGGGACGATTCATTTATTTGCCTAGATTTTACCTAGAAAGATTGTACCTATTCATACATACTCTATCGCGTGTTTATCGCTAAGGGTTGAGACGGCAGCATCGCCGATTCCGCAGCGTTCCATCGCTCTCTCTTGCTCTAGCATGACGGTTCTGAGCGACAGAAAAGGATAGCAGCATAGGAAAATGATGTTCCGTGCTGACAGATGTGTCACAACCCTAATGGAGCAGACAGAGAATTTTGGGTCTGCCAGCTCTAATCAGACATAGCTCAGTGCCACAAGACCCAAAAGCCACTCTAAGAGTGATGGGCGAGAAGATGGAAAATAGTGATGGTTTGTTTGAATCTTAGCTAGCCTTATCCTATGCGGGAAAAAAGCAGCTGGTATATTCTAAGTTTTTCTTTTCTCTCAGACCAGCATTTAAGAATCCCAAAGAAGCTAAAAAATGAACGACTTTCGTATTATTATCCTTTAAAGTGCAGTGTCAGATGAAGTTACAGCTCCAAACGACCAATTAAAGCGCGTAGGGCCATAAAACTGGCGTAACATTAACAGCGGGTTTAAATTGTTTACGCTGAGAGTAAACAATTTACGCATTTGAGTTTCATAGATTCGAAAGGCGATAGTCTACTTCTCAAGAAAAAAAATGACATAGCTACTTATTAAAAATATATTCAAATAAATTTTGCCCACGCGGTAATGCAGCCCGTGGACACATTTTTTAAAAAGTCACTAAACGAACGGTTTTTCGTAAGGAAAAAACCATTCGTTTAGTGACTAAGCGATTCAAATATGGCATTTCAGGCGCGCGGCGCGGCGACGGCGATCAGTCTTGGAGGGATGTCTTTGGAGAGACAAAGGCACTTACCTACTAAATTATATTCAGAGATCCACGTGGTCAGATCTGGCTTTGTAATATTCAATTTATTTCCGCAAGAAGGTAATACTGGCAAATGAAACCTTTGAACTGGGATTTATACCGGATATACACTGTGGCCGATAAAAGAAAGTCTCAATTATCGGAATACGAGTAAGTCACCCCATTTTGGCGGCGAAGGTGAATAAATTATTTGTAAGGAAACGGAGATATCATTTAAAATTTTAATTTAAAATAAAATTTTAGGCAATTTAAGCTTTAGTATGCATTTTTGCGAAAAACGGCCATTTTTGGCAAAACTGCAAACTCAAGCTTAACGTTCTCACTTTAAACTATAAACAGTGGTTAATAAAATAGTTTGAAGGGTTATCTAGGCTTTGCTAGCTTAAAATTTTAAATGATATCTCCGTTTCCTTACAAATAATTTATTTCGAATGGGGGCAGCACTAGACTCCGTGTATCGTCTTAAGTGATCTTAAGGTTTTTATTTTCACCCGAGGTGTGTAAATAGTTTTATTTTTAAATTACATCTTTCTCTAGCCAAAAAGTGCCTTAAGGGTTGGATCTCATCTATAAACACGGACCAGCATTTTCTTAAGCTGCTATCTTTTTCTGTCGCTTATATTATTATATTATACGGACGCGAAACACCACTTTTTTGCGTGGAGATTAATAAAAATCCATATTAGATCATAAATGTACAAATATAGGTACTATACTTAAATACACTTTTGCCACGCTTAGCAAGAGAAGTAGGTTTATAGATAGAAAATCAAAATAGAGACTGCTTGCTAGGTACATGTACCTATAAAGCCTAGGCAATGAGCTAGCTTGACGAGAGACGAACGAGATTTTAAGCTATATTCAAGGAAAGTACTCTATATGCGTAATGAAAAATACGTCTTCTGTTTCTGTAACCCTAAATTGTTTCTAAAAATCTAAGATATCAGCCGACAAATAATGTGTTAGATCGCTTCATAAATTTTGGGCCCTCAATGTTGCACTACGTGTCGCAGCAAGTATTTTTACGTCATTTTGTAGGAAAAAATCCTTAGATTACAAAAAGATTTTTTTGATTTTATGGACGTTTGTACACTATATAAAAAAGTATTTTACTTTTTCTACATTGGGAAATAGCAGTGACGCTATCTGGTAACAATGGCAACACGATGGGTAATGCATCTTTGACGGAGCGTTTTGTTCACTACAATTGTTCACTGAATTATATTTTTTTACAATACGATAATTAAAGAAATAAAAGTGTATGGTATAAAAAAAATATAAAAATATAATAAAAACAAATCAACAACTTCTCTTCGATCTTGCATCATGCATTTATTTAACGTGATTTGCTGTCTCTTGGTTTGGTGACAGACAGTAAAACAAAACGCGATTGACAAATGAAATGAACGAACATGAATGATTCATATTGTATAAGAAACTGTAGCTTTAACATAAGTTCAAACCAGTGGCGCCATCTGGTAGCAAGGTTTCGCAACACCAAAGGAATAAAAGAACTTAAACTTGAACTCGCAATCTCGATTCAAATACGACCACGTTCTAAACAACTGAGCCATTATGTGATTAGCCTCGCATGTCGAATTTCTCCACCATTTGATATTCCTATTCTATAAAACGCATTAAGAGTTAGCTCAGAACTTGTTGACTAGATGGCGTTTTATTGAATTTTTTTATCAAAATTCTGCAATGTTCTAAGTTTCATAGGCATGGAATGATTAATGCCATCTCGTTCTTTCAGTAAGTATGGCGGTATAAAAAATGGATTATCATATGGGAAATTATAAAAAATCTAAGTATAGAAAACGTAAGGTTTTTGTAGTTTTTTAATCGTAAAATATGTTTTTATAAAATGCTATTAACAATTATAGTGCTATGCTTGTTTAAATTAATTTTAGGCCGCTGTACACATTTTGCGACATGACACTGCAACAAAGAGGGCCCAAATGAGAAAAGATTATTTAATGTGTCCCAAAAATCTACCATTTTCATGTCACTCTTGTTTGCGGGAAAATGGTGGGCGGCGGCCGGCAAGCGGGGGGCGCATAATATGGTCATTAAGTTAACCATTAATTAGAAATTTAGGACTTTTTCTTATAAAAAAAATGTAGCGATTTTCTTTCGGTTTTGGTTTCTATACTGATTTCCAAATTTTACTATAGCTAGGGCGTTTAAAATGAACTTGTATTAAATGAGATTATACCCATAATCTTCTACAACCTGTAGGGAAGAAGGAGCAGCTGGCACGTGGAATAGATTTGACTTAAAAGGTGGAACAAATCAAATAATTTTGGAGACAAAAAAAAGCGTCTAGGTGAAAATATGTAAATAAACAGAATATTAAATGATATGATATGCTCAATATTATTTTCCTTTTCTGACTAAAATTGTAAAATTTCGAGGGAAATATTCCTTTGCTTTTGATGATAAAACATGTTAACTAGTTAGGCACTGGAATTTCTTAGGAAGGATTTTTGTAAATTCGTTTTGTCGATGCTAATATAATTAAATAATGTACATAGTTGTAATTACTAAATGTCACTGTCTTGAATATAATAGCACTATGAACCCTGTCGATAATCGCAAAACTAAAATTGGAACGGCAAGCGAGTTATTACATGCAGTTAATTTATAAATATTAGTTATTTTTTTCTGCATTTCTTAGGCTGTCAGGGCATAATACAATTATCATAGCTAGCCGGCCAGACTTAAAGAGTTCTAGCTTGGAAGCTAAGTCGTCGTAAGTCGTAATAGAAACGGACAGCATCTCCGCAATTGGGATTGTTTATTTTTTTAAGCCCTAATTTTTTATTTTTTTATATCAAAATATAGCGTTATTCAAGAAACTAATTTGAATATTTTTTCATATTACGGCTTAGTTATTTTTTTATAAATTATTATAAAAATCATGTCAGACAAAGTCATGTCTTAACAAAACAAACGGCCAAGCCCAATACATATAAAAAAAAGACACGCTAGTGTCATAATAGTTTTTGTCAGTGTCAAGTGTCATTCAGTGAATTCAGTTGCTCATGATTGGCGGAAAATTCTTTTCTTAGTTATGATTGGCTGAAACGGTGACATTTGACGTTATTGTTATTGTCAGTGATATTTGACGGATAAATACCATAAAGGCGACTCGTATTTTATAATGAAAAGACTCAGAGCATAATCCGATACAGCCGAGAAGTAAGGTCAAACAAAGGTCAAAAAATTAAATATCCAAAACCGTTGATTATTTTGTCAAAAAAATGACCCACAACTGTTCATTAACTCTGTATCTCGAAACGGATATCAAAATATCGCATTCCAAAAACAAAATAACAATGCCCATTCATAATCTGGCAAGTTATAGCAGCGTGGGTGCTACTAAAAAATATTATAATAATTTATATCATCCTTCTCAATTACTTTACAATTTTCTCACCAATTAATTACCTATGCAAAACGTACAGAAATGACGTCAGCAAGAATCGAGTAACAATGACGTCACAGAGCGTCTATGAAGTAGGTAACTACCTAATACTTAAGTAGCTGGTACATTTTGAGTTCCCAACCCAGTATAGGTTCACAGATAATATTGGGAAACGAATAAATTACCAAGTCAAATTGAAATGTTTGTGTATTCATGATTAACTCTTCAGTCATTTGCATTTAATTACACCTGTTGATTGATTCAGCTAAAACACTTTTCGTATTTGAGAATTGGTCTCTCATTACATTTCCATGCTCGTCTGGGAGAAAAGATAAAACTTTACCAGCTACTTCTCTGCCCGCGCAGATCGTTTAAGCCGACCGATGCAGCAGATCCTAATAGGCGATGCGTCCATCACTATTTTGTTTTTTTTCTACCTTCTCGCCCACTAAAATCAATCAAAATCAAATGTTTATTCAGTAATTAGGCCTTTGAAGGCACTTTAACACGTCAATAATTATAGTGTACATTACGTGTAAAGTTTATTTATATTTAAATTATTTTTTTTGTTCAAAAGCTACCGATACTAGCATTTCGCAACGACCACTGCTAAGAAGAAACGCTGAAAGAAACTAATTTACTACAGTTACAGTATTGGTCGCCTACGCGCCAGAAGGGCTTTGTCAGTTTACAAAGATATTATGCCTTATCACAACATAATACGTAAAACTTGCGACGAGTGCCAAATCCAATTTACAGAAATAAGTTACACTGAGTAGTCTTAAAAAACGGACCACCATCACGCTAAAAGTGACCTTTAAACTTATAAATCTTAAAAATGCTCTGTCTGCCTGTAATAAGGACAAAAACGAGATAATGACTCACTATACACACCGTGTTACGTGTGATGCCGGGTCAGAATAGGACCACTCCATCTCTTCCTGTCGATGTCGTTAGAGGCGACTAAAGGAAAAACAGCACTTAAATCTCGTGCTACAATAGCATTCCTAAGGAGGGTTGGCTGGCAGGCGGCTGGTCGTAAAACTATAGCCAAATCGTTAACATTTTTCTGGCTATTTCTTCTCCAATATGCTAGATTTTTGGCATCCTTGGGTGACAATTGATATGCATAATATATTTGGAAAATAAAAAGCGGTAAAGCGCACCCCGGGCTTCGAAGCAGCATAGCTGTAAATGCAACCGGGAGTGCGTTCAGATGAAGAAGAGAAGTGACTCACTATACTGATCAGGATTAACTTATTTTTGATGACTTCCGCGCATGCTCAAGGGAGCTGGCGCTTAAATTTCAACTTGTGGCTTTGTGAGCTGTAGATCTCGCAAATCTGTTTTTGCATAGCCTCTCATATACTGGAGTTTATCGGCCGAAAATGTTGTTCGGACTAAGTTTATCGAAATGGCAGATTTTTTATATTTTCAACTTCATTATTCCACCAGTTTAAAAAAAAAAAAAAAAACTGGCTCGATTAAAAATTCTACATAATTATTGGACCTGCTCACAAATTTCACGAGAATCGGTTGAGAAATCAGACCTTTAGGCGAGAAGAACCGGTAAACTGGAATTCGGACACACGAAAGAATTTTTGACAAAGCTGAAACTCCGTTCTTTGCTCACTCAGTCTATAATCATAGCGTGTAATTTGAAAATTAACCGGCAATTGGTTCGTCACTAAATTAGAGATTACAGTATAATTTTCCACATGAATCCATTATCATTTGCACCGCATTTGATGCGTTTTAATCGTAGCTATCTCATCGGCAGATCAAAGCGAAACAATCACTTTGGCTGATCATCACTCCCGATTGGATGCATATGCGTTGTTCAAACTTTGCGTTTTCAATCCGACTATACCTACTCACTATAGCTACCTTAGGTAATCTGTATTATTCAGTTTGTATAGTTACTTCCCTGCCAATCTGAAAGTAAAGACAAAATAAATAGATAAGTAAATATAAGTATATATATAAAGATAAGTAAAGACAAAACCCACAGATTGACCTAGCCCCAAAGTAAGTTTTAAATTTGTGTTATAGTATATTTTATAATGAATACATATAAAGGTTCTAAAAAAATATACTGAAACAATTTTAAGGTTAAGTTCAGTCCATGATAAATATAATTAAACTATTTTAAGATACTGAGATTTATTTATGATACTGAACTGTTTTTCTCAATAGTAAAACGACGAAAACCTATCGTGTTTGGGCTCATTTGATTTGTCTAGACTAGCACTTTGGTCTCACAATAAAAGATTTTACAAAAAAAATATTATTTTCTCAATCTGACGGTTTGAATAATTTTTAATTCAAACTGTCAGATTAAGAAAATAGTAACATGATAGGTTTTCGTCGTTTCATTACTGAGTTCCTATAGCTACCTTCCGGATCGGCCCCACCATCAGTTTACCAATATGATATCGTTATATTGTACTGTGATCCTGACATGACACGACTGCATGTTTATCGAGTAAATCCAAAAATCCCCTCTTGGGCCTATTACAAGAAATATATAGACACGAAAAAAAAAATTCGACCTCCCATACAGGTTGGCTGATACTGTATCATGTTAAACGGTGGCTTTTTACTCCTCTACAATAGGTGCTACTTTTATATTCCCTCTTAAATATTCATTCCTGATCTTATCCATCTTCGTCACCCCACACATCCATTTAAGCACCTAAGCATTAATACCTTCATCATCAGGTCTTTATAGTCCCTATTGCAGGAGCACAACCCTTTCTGTACCGGAGCCAAATATTAGCCAGAGCAGTCAGAAGAAGATTTAGCCTACACTCTCCACGTTGGCCAGACGGGTTGGAGAGGTCTCATTGATGTCTATAAGCTTTGTTTAGCTATTGTTTCCTAAGTCGCCTTCTACGACATCAATGGAAGACTTGGAGTGGTCCTATTTACTCTGCCGGGAACCACACGGCTAATGGCGGCCCCATTAGTCCTTATTTTTAGTGATTTTGACTTCTTTTTTGGAGCTGATTGGAGCCAAACTAAATTAGTAAGTTATGTTAAATTGAAGTGTGTTTAAGTATTAAAAAAGTGGCCGAGACAATTTATTGATTTTCATTGTAATAGTTTATATAATTCTAAATAACCTGAAACGTGTTTGAATTTTTTGCGGTGCGCGACGTTCCTGTTTACAGACAGAGAAATAAAGACAAAGGAAAATCCTAAAAAGTGGCCGAAGAGTTCTTAGTACTTTTGTTTTTTAATTAAAAGAAAAACTAATTTAAAAATAAATTAAAAAGGTTAAACTTTGAAGAAAATATAAGCGAATACGTCGTCGGATTTCTTGCGCATACGAATACAATAAATAAAAAAAAAAATTTTTCTTTTGTAAAAAGATTGAAAAATTTAAAGTTTCCGAAATTCTCAAAATAAATACCTATGGGAACGCAAATATGAGAACGAAGGTCGAAGACCGCAGTCTTAATACTATAAAGTTTTATATTATCCCATCCCATCCCAACTAATCCTAACTAATATTATAAATGCGAAAGTGAGTTTTTATATTTGTTTGTACCTCTTCACGCTTTATCTTCTGAACCAATCTTCTTGAAAATTCGCATACACATAGTTAGGAGTACTGAGAAGGACGCATAGGGTACCTTTTATCCCGGAAAAAAGTAATGTTTCGTGGGATTCGCGAGCGAAGCCGCGGGCAAAAGCTAGATAGTATATAAATTGGGACTATGTTATAGGTAGGCAAGTTTATTACTTCGAAACTAACAAACCAGCTTTGTAAATCAAAAGCTTTCAGACCTTTCAGAACATAACGGACAATGGAAGCCCTAATTGCATAATGCGGATACATAAATCAACAAGAGAAATAACAAAAAACGAACAAAATAAATTAAGTTTTTAGTTTAGAGTCAGCATATTTTAATTGATTAAAGTTGTGTGCCAAGAAAATTATGCGAAACATAGTTTGAGCTTTCAGTACTTATTGCTTTTTTTTACTTTATTTGTATTGTATATTTTATTTGTTTGTTTAAAATTATGTATGTCTTTTTAATGGAACCCCATTACTGTGACTCCGCTGTCTGTCTGTCTGTCCGTCTGCCACAGGGGTCTATCTCTTGAACCGTAAAAGCAAGACCCTTGCAATTTTCACTGATTACAAACACAAAAAATATATGTAAATATATGAATAACAACAAATACAAAAAATAAAAAAGGTTAAAAATTAAAGGGGGTCGTCATACAAAAAACGTGTTTTTTCAGCGTTTTTAACTAGATCTTTATAATGGCATTACCTAGATGCTTGAATTTTTCACCGATTATGTATTACTATGGCCACTATAACAACAAATACTAAAAATAACATAAGGTTAAAAATTAAAGAGGGGTTGTCATACAAGAAACGTGTTTTTTCAGCGTTTAAAAACACAATGTTTTCACAAACGGAGGTACGGAGCCCTTCATGTACGAGTCCGACTCGCACTTGCCTGTTTATTTATGTTATTATATAATTTACAAAAAATGGAAAAGTCTCACATGCTGTCCCGACCCCACGTAAAGTGGGGTAAGGTGAGGAAGATGATGAAGATCATATACGAGTAAATGACAAAAAATGTTAATTATGTTTATGTAGGTTCCATAATTAGTGTGGCTTCAGGACGTCTTCGAGTGCGCGTCACGAGTCACATTCGCCCTGAGGAAGACCTCCGGATGAGGTCGAAACATGTCGGCCAGTAGCTGACTTTTGACGTGAATTGGGTAGATGACTGGGACAACAATAATTTATTTGATACTGTTAAGAAAATAAAACGTCACGAAATAGTGTCACTTGTCATTGACCATATCCATTTTCAACATGATTTTAGACTTTTTAATGCAGAAAAACTGATATTAAGAGTGCTATTTGACTCCAAATATCTATGACGTCACGGTTTTGTATTTCATACAAATCCCATAGAAAATTATTGTTTTGACATTTAGAAAAAAGTGTCTGATTTCACTTTTTGTCATCTAGCGGACTACCCGTGTATCGCATATTAATAATGTTTCACTATCACGTCTTTATCCCTAATGGGGCAGACAGAGCAATTTGGGTTTTTCGGCTCTAAGCAGACCCAGGACCGCAAGACGCAAAGGCCGCTTTCTGCGTGATGGTGGGGGAGAAGGTCGTAAAAGGAATCAAAATAGAGACAGATTGCAACCTCATCACTTATAAACATGATTCGCATTTTCGCCCATTCCAGCTCTTATGATCTGCATGGGAAGAGAAGCAGCTGCTAAGTTTTTTTACGCGATATCTTCGCCAGTCCACAAGAACTGATTTTGTCGATTCTTTTCTATTTGAAAGCTAGGCTTCTCTACGTAGTTGAGATTCATTTGCTGCAAACATGACGAAGAACTTTGGAGATATGAAAGAAATTTCTCAAAGAAAATGATTTTTTTTGTTTAAATATTTAATTATTTCTACATGCTAAACATTAATTAAACTTTTACTCATTAAGAATTTGTGGTGAGTTATTTAAAGCTGCTAAGTGCGTGCGTGCATAGAAAAGCACGTTACGTGGAAAATTTTGTGTGATAGATAATGTTCAATAAGTACATGGGCAAATCCTTCCTTTATTGAGAGAGGCCCTATAGTCCAGCCTTTAGTCCTTTCCCCCAGACCAGCATGAAAGATAGTAAGTATATAGAGATTGTATGAATATTGCGGATAGTTACAACGTTCCTTAGCTGCTGGAGTGTCCACTAACAATATACTGCTAAACCTCGCTAGTAAAATGAAGGCGTGCTGAGATTTATATCTGCTATCTTATATCGGCTAGTGTTGGGAATAAATGAGGTTTTATCGATATCGATAGCGTTTTGATTAAAAATATTAGCTAAACCTCTCCAGTAAAATGAAGGCGTGTGAGATTTATATCAACTGTCTTATGTCTTATATCTGATAGTGTTGGGAACAAACACGAGTTTCATCGATATCTGTGGAATATCTATCTTTCTAAATAAATCAGATGCAATAAATATAACATGAAAAAACAAAAATGAATGTCATAAAAAACAAACTTCTGAAAATGTATTATGTAACAGAACATTCCTTGACATGATCGGTTTATGATATTAAATAACTTCCACGGGTAGCAATTTTGAAACACGAAAATATATTTTTATCGCTTATCATAGAACCTTGTTCAGCTGATTGCTTAATGTTTATCAGGAAGGATGGAAGTTACTCAGTATCATATAGAGTCCAAGGCCATTATAACGAGCAGGCCAGAGATTGATCATGGTCCACAAGGATTTGGATTTTGATTGACGACCTTCGTGGCGAAATGGTTAACACGCTATTCCGCCACTCTGGAGTTTTTGGATTCGATCCCCAGTCAGGTCAATCTGTGTGATTTGTGCCTATATTTAATTTTATTTATTTTAAGGATTATTTCACGTTTCAAACCATTAATATCGATGTCGATATCTCCGCAGGAAAGCTCTAGTCCTAGCTAGGCACGCTCGAGGATAATGCATAAAATGGCGGCTCACAAAATGATAGCAGCGGAAGCCATGACGCTTACTGTATACCTGGACTGGTGGCTAATGGTTTACAAGCTTACATAATTTTTAACCGACTTTATAAAGAAGGTTATCAATTTAACCCGCATGTTTCTTTCTTTTTTTGTATCTATGTCACGCGATATCTTCGCCAATTGAGAACCTATTATGTTGATTCTTTTTCATATTCATTTTATAAAGACATGATGTAAAACTTTGGAGATATGAAAGAATTTTCTCAAAGAAAATGAAAACCGTTTTTTTGGTTAAAAGATTTAATTATTCCTACTTGTTTTACATTAATTTCATCATATGGCGGGGTGTCAAAAGGGGGGGGGGAGGCAGAAGTTCGTAGATACTGCCACATCTTTATCCCTAACGGGGCAGACAGAGCCTAGGGCGGCAAGGCCCAGGACACTCTTAGCGTGATGGTGGGCATGAAGGTGGAAATTGGAAGTCATAATAGTGATAGGTTGCTAACCGCATCGCTTATTGATATTATTCAGATTCTTGCACATTCCCTCGATCGGCTTTTACGATCTGCGCGGGAAGATAAGCAGCTGGTACATTCTATGTTTTTCCTTTTATCCCAGACCAGCATGGAAGATTACAGAAGTTCGTAGATATTTATGTCCAAAATTTGCTTTTATCAGCACCACCTATAGGTTGACTGGTAGAAAAGGCCCTAGGCCTTAAGTCCGCCTGTTACATTTCTTGTAATAAAGTTAAATAAATAAATAAATACATACTAATTAGGTAATTATCCCATTAAAGGTAGAAATATATTAGGGCCTTAAAGATGTCATCATCATCATGTCATTTCTAGTCTTCACTGCAGAAGCACGACCCTCTCTGTACGTACTACCAGAGCCATATAATTTGGCGTAAACTCTCCACGCTGACCAGACGGGTTGGAGAGGTCTCATTGATGTTTATAAGCGTTGTTTAGCTTGTGTTTCCTAAGTCGCCTTCTACGACATCCACGGGAAGACTTGGAGTCGTCCTATTCTACTCTGCTGGGAACCACACGGCTGACTAGACAACATTACATTTCTATTTCGCTCTCATCCAGGATCTATTTTTGGAAATACCATCTATTTAGTAAAACCACAATAGGTCGAGATACATTGATACTCTCAATAGGGATAACATTAAAAATCGTTTTGCCGGCGAGTCCGTAGTCCAACAAAGCGAACTATTAGTCATGTTTATGGACCAATTGATTGCTTAATGGGGCTTACTACCTAAGTATCTGAAAGGCACTGGAGAACTAATGCTAGTGCTGCCCACATTCGATATACATCTTAATTTTGTGTAATTTTTTAGGGTAGGACACCTGGCCTGGTGGGATAACGCGTTGCTAACGCTTGCACAAGTTAAGCAACACTGGTCGTGGTCCGCATTTGGATGATCAAGTGGCATCTCGAGCACCTTCGTGCAAGCACGTTAAGAGCCCGTACTACCCTAAAGTTCTTAGAGTTATCTTAAATATTATCAATATTAACGAAATACTCACTTTGAATTGAAAACACAGCAAATGTTCAGGACTAACTCTCAACATAATAAGTTTCGAAAACACGATTGCTTAAAATTTTCTCGATAGAAAAACATTGCGAAGTTGCCTCCAAATCACCTCAGAATTATACTAAAACAGAAAGTATTTAAGAAATACAACTCTTAAATATTCTTTGTAAAACGAAAAAAACCTCAAAAACCAGAACCAGCCTCATTGACCCCCCGCGATTCCTGACGCCCCGCATGGCTCGCTGTCTCGCTTCGGCTAGGGTAAATTTGTGTGCGTGGAAGCGGGAGCAAAATTTAGATTATTGACATCAGGCGCCCTCTTAACGTTGGACCCCACTGTCATCGTTGTATGGCAGAAGTCAAGTTTTATCAGATGCCTTGTTGATTAGGCAGCTTGAAAAATCTGACAGCAGTGTTGGCCACTTACACACACGAAAAAAGAACAAACAAACTTTTCCAAGCACTTTTAGTCAATAACTTTCGTGACTTTTCGTGATGCAATATTTCATAAAATAGGAATCGTTTTAAAAAGGAGTTTTCTTGATTTTCAATCTTTGTGTTCGAAAGAAAACTTGTAACGAGGATATATATTATCTTCGTACATTTCTAAACAACAATATAGTATTATATTCTACCATGCTGGTCTGGAAGTAAAGAAAAAACTGAAAATATACCAGCTGCTTCTCTTCCTGCGCAGCGCAGATCGTAAAAGCCGACAGAGGCAATTTGCGAGAATCTCAATCATGGCAACCAATCAATATTTTGATTCCCGTTTTTCACCTTATCGTAATCAATTATGCTAAAAGTGAACTTTGTGTATTACGGCTCTAGGCTCTGTCTACCCCGTTAGGGATATAGACGTAATAGTGTATCTGTATCTTTTTTAGAGAAAACATTTAAATAATAATAAATCATTGTAAATTCATTTAAAATCATTTTTCTAAAACTTAGCGAAGGTCTTTAATAAAAAAAGTACTAGCTTTTGCCCGCGGCTTCGCCCGCGTAGATTACACAAACTAGATTGACTTTTTTTAAACTTCATCTTTATAATAATATAAATTTGCAACCCTTAAGAATGCCCTTACTTAGACTTTCCCATACAAACGTAGTCTACGTTTTATTTTGAAACGACATGTCAGATGTCGATAAAAATTTGTAACTTTAAAGAAATTGCATATATCTAGGGTTGTAATTAGTTTTCACAGTCAAAATATGAACTTGAAAGAAAATATAATGGTGTAAAACTTTTCCATACTGATGGTCAAAAATGATATAATACACTATATTTTCTTCCAAGTTCATATTTTGACTTTGAAAACTAATTATAACCCTAGATATATGCAATTTCTTTATAGTTACAAATTTTTACCGAAATCTAACATGTCGTTTCAAAATAAAACGTAGACGACGTTTGTATGGGAAGCTCGAATTTTGTCTAAGGTAAGGAGACTCTTAATGCACCCCCGGGGATGCATTATATTAAAATCCAATTTTTGAAGGATTATTATTTTTTACTAACCACTAATTCAAACTGTCATGTGTCTCGCTTCAAATATGACGAGGATTTATACAAACTTGCAACCTCTATTTCAACCCTATAGGGATGAAATTTTCAAAATCTAATACATGCATTATTATTTTCTATTAACTACTAAAATACATAAAAAAAAACATGTCTCACTTTAAAAATTACGAAGTTTCATAAAAACTGCCAACCCCTAAGGGGATGGAATTTCCAAAAATCCTTTCTTAGTAGACGTCTCCTAGTCGCAATCTACCTTCCTGCCAAATTTCATTTTCATTGGCTGGCATTTCGTGATGAGTGGGTGATTTTCGCTTTTATATTATGTACCTAAGTATAAGTATGTTGAAAACTTGGTAGGTATGAATGTGGCTTACTACATACGGTACTTAAGGAATGAGGCCTTACCCTATAATTTAACATATTCTCAATTCTTCCAAGTCAAGAAGTTGTAACTGATAAGTATGTGGGCGCAGACCGGAAAACTCGTAAAGTTTGATTCCTCGGTACGTGGGATCCTTCCGAGTGAGTGAAGAAATATTTGTGATCGCTTTATACCAAAGAGCTATTGTGTAAAGAGGAGACACCATATATTATTAATCACTGTTTTGTCCCATTCCATCTCTTTCCGTTGATGTCGTAAGAGGCGACTAAAGGTAAGAAATTTTGCTATAATTTTCATATAAAAAAGTGATTGTATAAAATAGTAATATGTATTATAAAGGCAAATTTAGAGGGATGTTTGTGATTTTTTTCTATCGAGCCAAGAATGCTCAATCTTGTTTTGGATACTGTGGGTGTCTGTAGAAAAACCATAAAATTCTTATGTAAAATTTTTGAGGAATAAACTTTAGTAGTTTAATTACAGTGAATTTTTAAAAACACTCACAGTTTTCTTGGCTTTGAATTGGCGGGGCCTTAAACAGATTTCATTGTTTGAAAATTAATTAAATACCTACGTATGATAAAATTCACGCCACCATTTATATTCAGGGGCACTGTTTGAGATAGCTGGTCTATACGTGGGGCGCACTATAAGTTTCCGGAATGAATATGAAAAAATACTATTAAAGGTACAAAATTAATTTATTGTTTTTCAAAATAATCTCCCTTGGCGTCTATGCACTTTTTCATTCGATGAAACCAGTTTTGAAAACTTTTGTGCCACTCCTCTGTGGTGACCTCTGAAACGTGTTTTTCATACTCCTCGACAGCCTCTTCTGGTGATGAAAATCGTTGACCGCGTAATTGGTTCTTAATTTTTGGGAACAGAAAAAAGTCACAAGGTGCCAGGTCGGGACTGTATGCAGGATGACTCATGAGTTCTACATTTTTCGCCTTCAAAAGTCGTTTGTCTGTCTGGCCGTGTGAGAACTAGCATTGTCGTGGTGCAGGATGATACGGCGTTTACAGTTATTTTTACGGAGTTCGTCAATAACTTCCGGCAAACAAATGGTCGTGCACCAGTCACTATTCACTGTACGACGATTCTCTAAAGCAACAGTAGCCACTTGTCCAGTTTTATTAAAAAAAGAAGCAATCATCCGCTTAGATGCACTTTTCACGCGCGCCACTTTGGTTGGTTTCGGCTCATCTTGAAAGACCCATACGCTCAATTGCTGCTTTGTTTTGGGATCGTAGCAATAAATCCATGTTTCGTCACCTGTTACTATGTCCCACACCAAATTTGACGCACCTTCGTTGAATCTGGTAAGCATGGCACTGCACCAAGTGACGCGGTCCGTTTTTTGAGCCTCGGTCAAGTTGTGTGGGATCCACCGCGAGCACAGCTTTCTCACACCCAAATGTTTGTGTAGGATTAATTGTATTTGACTCATGCCTATTTCTAAGGATGCGCGAATTTCATGGTAGGTCACATGCCTGTCTGTTTCAATCATACGGCGCACAGCATTGATGTTTTTGTTGGTCACAGCGGTGGACGGCCGACCATCGCGAGATTCGTCACTGAGATTGATACGACCACGCTTGAATTCTGCAAACCAGCTATAAACAGTTGTCTTGCATGGTGCTTCATTGCCAAAAGCTGTTTCAAGCCGAGCGATGCTCTGTTGAGCTGTCAAATTATACTTAAAATCGTAGAAAATCATACTACGAAAATTTTCCCGAGTTAAATCCATGTTGATGCAGACACACAATTTTTTAAATGGCGCCACAAGGTAAAAACAAAAGACAGTCAGATGAAACAAACTGCATTCTACAGCCAAAGAGTTCTATTTTCAAATGTTGCAATAAATTTTTAAATATTGTTTATGTAAGTGGCCAGTTCCGGAAACTTACAGTGCGCCCTATGTAAATGATATGTCAATGCTTTACACAGAATAAATATGGAAGGAGCTCGATGTCCCGGTGGAAGTGCGCATTGCACGCTCTACAACCCTGGGCACTAGGATGGGACCACTAGTGGCCTATTTTTTTGAGTTCATCCATGGTGTGGACATCACGCTAAACCGTTGGTCCCGGCTGTCATGTGAAATAGCTTTATGCCGGCTGTACACACTAGCCGAGACACCCCGAGACAAGGCGAGAGTGAGTTCTTGTGAGAGTCTCGTCTTGTTCCATCTCACCTCGCCTTGGTCAGTCTCGGTCGCTTGTCGGTTTTTGCGCGAGTGAAATGATATCGTACAAGTAATGGTATATTTGAAATAGGTATTCTCTTCCCGTTACAGCTGGTCATGTGATTAGCCCAAGAATACGTCATCAATTGAGAGTGTTGCCACTGTGTGTGATTGAATTACCCGAGCTCTTCTTCTTCTTCGTCTAAGCGCATTCCCGGTTGCATCCTCAGCTGTGCTGCTTCGGAGCCCGGGTTGCGCTTTCCCGCTTTTTCTTCTCCAAATATAATATGCATGTCAATGGTCACCCAAGGATGCCAAAGACCTTGTAAAATGGAGAAGAAATAGCCGGAACACTTTCAATGGCTATAGTTTTATAACCGGCCGCTTGCCTGACTTCTACCCTCTTTGGGAATGTATTTGTGCGAAAAGTTTTACAACCGGCCGCCGCCCGACGTTAGCCCTCCTTGGGAATGCAATTATAGCACGAGATGTTTGTGATTAGTCCTTTAGCCGCCTCTTACGACATCCACAGGAAGAGATGGAGTGGTCCTATTCTAACCCGGAACCACGCGGGTAATTGATTGAATTACCCGAGCAAAAAGCAAATAAAAGTGCACTTCCCGCATAGAGCTCTTGTTTTGGTCAGTTCAGTCAAGGCGAAAAACGCTTTACACGTAGTGTAATATGGTTGACTTTGACGGACAAAATTTTGATTTTGTAGGTAATTTAATGCGTTTTCTAGTTGTATTTTTGATCTAAGGTAAGTAATTCAGTGAAGGTACAAGTACAATAAGAAAAGGCTTTGATTTTATCCCATTTATTTATGATATATTTATCCAATTATTTTTTCATAGTTTGATACATACTTTTATCATGAACTTTGGTGTCCTTGAAGAAAGTATTTTTAATATTATGTGAACTGGATGAATCTTAAATACAGTATATTTTACATAAGAGACAGCATAATCCGATACAAAGAAACTAAATGGCATCTAAAGGGATTGCATCGCGTTATATGCACATTTATATAAGTTCGGCTTAAGTGCGGTCGGTGCCTAAGCTCATTATACGTAGTACTAAAGAAAGTGCTTCTCAAACATTCACAAAAACGTATATTATGTTTTGTTGCTTGACATAATGAAGACGATCTCTGTGTCTAGAGGCGAATTGGTTAACACGCTAGTCTGAAACTTCGGAGGTTCTAGGTTCGACCCCCAGGGCAAGTAGGAAAATGTCCTTTGACTAAACTTGCATTCAAATACTATAATGCATTTTAAGACCATCTTACTCATAAATCGACGTTTTATAAGGCTATCTTATAGTAATATGATTAATTTTGCCTCGACAAATAAATATGTATTTTTTGAGCTATTGAGTAAGATAAAAACGTGGCCCTAAACAATAAAGATAAGAATATACTACGTTCGATTTAAAATGTAATAAAATGCCTAAATCTCATATTGTCCCTCTGTAAAACTCTGGAACCTAGTGTAAAAGTGTCAGACTAATTTTTTTTTTTAACCAAACCTTGTCTATTCTAAAAAATATAACAAACTTTGAAAACCACTGGACAATGTCATTGTCCAAGTGCACCCAGCATGTCTGCAACGTGTTCCTAGTCTAGGTCGTACCTCGATAAGTGGATATACCTTGACTATTGTTCATGACAAGCAGTGTTATCCGGCTCACGTCGGTTTGTTTTTGTTGTTCATGTGTACAAGTGGCCAACACGGTCAGATTTTTAAAGCTGCCTAAAGTCATTTGACTTGGTATGACGATTGTTATACCATGAAGACAGACCACAGTTAAACGTGCCATTCAAAGCATTAAGAAGCTCTAATATTTTGTATGCCACTTTTGGTAACCCATCTTAGTGCGACCAACGCCCTGGGTTGCCTAACTTACGGAAGTACTAGTAACGCTTATCCCTACCAGACAACCGAGATCCCTTTATCCTTAATCCTAAAAAATAGCCTCAAGAAGCCTAAAAATCCATTTGGAATAAATCTGAGGACTTTTTCGAATGTGTCTGAAATAGGTTATTAAAAAAAGTTATTCGTCATGTCAAAGTAAACTGCCCTTTTAAAATATTTGAACTTAGAACGCTGTTACTCTAGACTTTTCCATAGAAACATACATCTAGCTTTTTAGAGGCTACTTGAATTGTTCAGGTCCAGTGCTGCCCCCATTTGAAATAAATTATTTTAAAGGAAACGAAGATATCATTTAAAATTTTGTTTTTGTGAAGCCCTAGATAACCCTTCAAACTATTTTATGAACTACCGTTTACAGTTGAGAACGTTTTACGAGAACTTTTCTTAGCATTTTTGCCATAAGTGGTCCTTTTTCCGCAAAAGCGCATAAGGCTAGGGCTTCACAAAGACAACATTTAGATGATATCTCTGTTTCCTTTGAAATAATTTATTTTAAATGGGGGCAGCACTGGACCCTGAAAAATTCATGTATCATTTTAATATTTACTTGAAAGGAAATATAGTCTATAGAGGTAGAAGTTTTCACTTTTGATGGTCAAAAATTAATGATACACTACCTATATTTTATTTCAAGTTCATATATTTACTGTGGAACACCAGTTAAAATCCTGGATGTACCTAATATACTTATACAATTTCATTAAAATTTGATGTCATGTCATTTCAAAAGTAGATACAATAACGTTTGTATGGAAAAGTCTATGGAGAGGGTCTAGTATTAATGAATATTGAATGTAAGATATTTTAGAAAATATAGATATTTTCTAAAGTATCTCAGATTCAATAGATTTGACTTAGCGATCAATTTCAAAAGAAGTTCAGTGGCAACCCTAAAGTTTTGGACGTTTTGAATGATGGCACCAAAAGAGGAAAGTTCTATAAGTTGTGTGACATGTGTGTGTGGACTTATCCCAACTATTAAGTAGGAAATTATAATCAGAAATGAAGCTCAAATAGCGACAAATAAGTCTATCATTTTAAACAATTTCTACTATGAATGAATATGGAAATTTTCGTACACGTTCGATTCGAACTTACTCATGTGTTTGCACCTTATTTAAATTGACATTGTATAAGTATATTTCTCTTAATTTTAATAACAGTATACTAAATAATAATATGTTTTTAGAGCAGCTGGTACTCGTATTCTTTAATTTTCTAGCTGATGCAGAATTTTACTGTATTAGCTGATGCTTATGCTGATTTTACTGTATCAGCGGATGCTTATGCTGATTTTTTCCAATCAAATATCACAGGGGATACTGAATAAATATGAATAAATTACATAAATAATTTATTTTCATTAAGTTACATACTTACATAATTAGAAATTTTAACGAAAACTAAAATTTGTCAAAATCAAATATACAATAGATACATTACCTACAATACAATCGCCGCTAAAAGTTGTAAATTAAATTATTTGGTGGAAACATTAAGTCGGAAAACAGTTGCACAATAGTTTGTAGGTACATCCTTTACAAGAATAGTCTTTTTAGGGTTCCGTAGCCAAATGGCAAACAACGGAACCCTTATGGATTCGTCACGTCTGTCTGTCTGTCTGTCGGTCCGTATGTCACAGCCACTTTTTTCCGAAAATATAAGCACTATACTGTTGAAACTTGGTAAGTAGATGTATTCTGTGAACCGCATTAAGATCACAAAAATAGAAAAAAAAAACAATAGATTTTGGAGGTTCCCCATACTTAGAACTGAAACTCAATTTTTTTTATTTCATCAAACTCAAGTGTGGAGTATCTATGGATAGGTCTTCAAAAATGATAATGAGGTTATAGTTTTGCGAGAGACAATTCCAAAGTGGTAAAATGTGTCCCCCCCTGTAACTTCTAAAATAAGAGAATAATAAAATAAAATAATATATATGATGCAAACATCCACAGAAAATTGGTTTAAAAATCTAGTAAGAAGTTTTTAATACGTCGTAAATCGTAAACCGCAATTTACCTATAGAACTTTTATATTATGTTACTTGCTGCTACAGAACCCTTCGTGGGCGAGTCCGACTCGCACTTGGCCGTTTTTTTTACAAATATAACAAATCCTTGTCCAGTAACGTAATATATTTCCAAATTGCACTCTTTATTGGAGATTATTTACGTTAAGTTATTTACGGATTATTGATCTGAATATAGTTTATTGATTGAGAACTTATTTGTTATTATTACACTATGCACTACGCACGTCGCTCAGATAACCTCCAACCTTTGTTGAAAAATCAATCGAATCAGGGAACAAGTATGAGATAAGGGATTGTTCTGAGGAACAAGTGACAACTTTTTTGAATAAATTGTCGCTATGATTGGTTAAAAGTTAACGTGACTTTGTGCTAAGCCCCGCCTTTATGTCGCTGATGCTGATAATTAAAACAATGCTGACAATCAGCGGATATTGATGCTGATATTCGCAGTAACCCTGATGTATATTATCTCGTATTTATCCATCGGACAGACAGCATTTTGGTTCTCGCGGCTTTAAGTAGACAAAGTCCAGGGCAACCAATCCTGAAGGCCACTTCTAGCGTGATGGTGCGTAAGCAGGTGGAAAAAGAAATCAAAATAGTGACAGCCTACGAGTAGGTTACTCGACTCTAGATCGAAAGCGAATATATATTTTTGTATTTTTCTAATGTAGATAAGAGCTTAAAGGTCTATTTACCCACGTTTTTAGGGTTCCGTACAAAAATTAAAAAACGGAACCCTCGTTCGTGTCTGTCCGTCCGTCTGTCACAGCCAATTTACTCCGAATCTACTGGACCGAATCAGGTGAAATTTGGTAGAATGTTGTAATCCTATGACCCAAACACATATGTGCAAAGTAAATAAATATTTTTTTAAAATAAGGGTCATTTTCGGGGGAAAAATCAGGAAATTATAATAAAAAGTTTTGCAAACCTTACTGTGTTTTATATCAAAATGAAAGGGCTCGTTATGAGGATCTCAAATATATTTTTATTATTATTGTAAAATGAATAGTTTTGATTTTATTCATGAAAGAAGACGAAAATTGACCATTGCCCCCCCTCCTTGATCACCGAAACTACTGAGCCTAAAATTTTGAAAAAAATACAAAATATAGTTAGTTGCTTGTAGATTACAGGTAAACCTATAAGAATTCAATCAATTGTACGGAACCCTCTCCACGCGAGTTTAACTCGCATTTGGCCGGTTTATTCTAGACATTCATTTAAATCAACAAACATTTAATATCTAAACATAGCTCTATAAAGAACTTAGCTTTAATGAAATCCTCCTTATGTTGATTTGTACAATTTAAACATATCGATATATCGACGACAGACTTACGGTAATGACATTAACGTGGATAGCTGGATAGTGACGTGGTGTATGTTATCGATAGTACAGCATTTAATTAATATAATTTGCGGCCGTGTGACTTCCGATCTAGTAAATGGGACCTTTCAATGGATGTCGTAAGAAGCGACTAAATGACGAAGCACAAACAGGTTTCCGAACTTTTCCTTCACCGGGTGCAAGTGGTGGTCGATGAATATTACCGCACGTGAGTCAGACTGTCATCATCATCATATCAGCCACAGGAAGTCCACTGCTGGAAGGCTGGGGAAGGCCTATGCCTTCCCCAAGGATTTACAAAACGACCAATCGGAAGCAGCCTGCATCCAGCGTCTTCCTGCAACCTTGCTCAGGTCGTCTGACCACCTAGCAGGTGGGTGTCCTATGCTGCGCCTGCCGGTACGTGGCCGCCATTCGAGAACCTTTCTGCCCCATAGACCATCGGTTCTTCGCGCTATGTGCCCCGCCCACTGCCACTTCAATGAGCTAATCTGCTGGGCTATGTCTGTGACCTTAGTTCTTCTACAAATCTCCTCATTTCTGATTCGATCACGTAAAGAAACACCTAGCATAGCCCTCTCCATAGCCCGTTGAGCGACCTCGAGCCTTCTTATGAGACCCATAGTAAGGGACCATAGATTGCAGTGGCGTAGCGTGAAAAAAATTACAAATGAACCCGGACCAAAAAACGGACATAAGTAAAATATAGACAGTCCTTCTTTGGCTCGGTACAGCCGCCATCGAAGTAACCTTTTTAATTATGAAGTTACCTAAAACAATAAACAGACCTGCCTCATCGCGTGCCCATCGCCGGTCGCCGCGCCGACCGCAGTTACGACAAAACAAAACAAATCACTTACCTATTACATAAACATCCATTGATTAAGAAGATCACTACATACACACCTTAATTAACTAAAACACGGCATTTCTCAAGTTAATTCACTCACCTTCACTGTTTTAGTAACATCTATCATATTACTTTGCAATAAACACAACGTGTAAACAAAACACAGTAAGAGTATTTTAATTGGCCGCGATATTTAAAAATCGACACTAGCGCCAGAGACGTCATTGTAAAAATGACTTTAGTTACGTGTACATTAAGTTTCATTTTTAAAATGCATAAGCCGCAAAAGAACCAAGTTATCTCAGCACTATTTTGCTGTATATATGCACAAATTGTCCTAGGTAAGTAGTGCGTCTGTGTGCGTGTGTTCATAGAAAAATGACATTGTGTGAGCGTGATAGAATTCCTGATAGATCGGCCGAGTCAGAGATATGGGATATTGTTCTTAGGGCCGAGTTGTTTGCAGGTTTTATCTGTATGAGTGCGAGTTATAGTGATAAATGTGTGTGTGTATGTTTATTATGTCTATTTGTTATTATTTAAGTGTGTGCGATTAACTAAAGCCGTGAATTAGTCGGCTTATAAGATGGGGAAAAAAATTTAAAGCGCAGTACGGAGATGAACTAGCGAGGGTAAGATATAATTTTTTATAATAAAAAAAATTGTATATTTTAGGATTCGCCAAGGCAACTCGAAAGGAATCGTGTTATATGGAGACGACGCTCCTGATAGATTGTACTTAGTACCAATTTAGAAGTACAAGTCAGACCGAGTGGGGATCAAAAACCTGGGACCATTCGGTTAAAGATTGCGCTCTTGAACCAATAGACCACTACCACTTACCCAATGAACTTTTACTACAAGAATAATCGTTGAATAGGGTAAGTACGATTTTTTTTTTCATGTGAAGTGACAATCGTTCAAGATGGCACAGATAGAAGGCATGTCCAACAGTGGGTTTAAGTAAGCTGACAATGATGATGAAGATGATTATGACAACCATTCTTCTTTCCAGTGTCAAAAATATTCAACTTTTTATTTTATGTATGTTACTAGCTTTTACCCCCGGCTTCGCTCGCGTATCCCAAATCCTACGGGAACAATACATTTTTCCGGGATGAAAGGTACCCTATATCCTTCAAAGGACTCCTAACTATGTGTATGCGAAATTTCAAGAAGATTGGTTCAGTAGATACAGCGTGAAGAAGTAACAAACAAATATACAAACTCACTTTCGCATTTATAATATTAGGATTAGGATTATTCGTGTAAATTAAACTACATACCTATATGTGTAAATGAAACTGTAGTGTATCGTGTAAAATAAACTATCTGACACAAAGAATCAACATTGTCATATAACGTGGCAATGCTGCCAGCCTTTTGGCCACGCTGCCGAGGGGTAATATTTTAGTAGGACTACACAAACAATATTTCTTTTTAGTTTTAAATTTAAGTTCTTATATACTTTTCATCATAATAATCATCCCAGCCCTTTTTCCACCCACTGCTGAGCATAGGCCTCTCTACATCGACGCCACCCATCTCCTGTGTTGCTCTCATCCAGGTTCACCCCGCAACTTTGATTATATACTTTTAATTCATATATTTTTTTTCTAGTTTTAATATAACGCAATTAATATAACTTGCAAAAATGTCTCAAAATAAATACAATTCACCTAGATATCAATAAAATGTACACTAAACAGGGTTGCTATATTTGTATTTTATTACAGTATGTAATTTTAAATAACTTCAAAATGGTTTTTCTTACCCAATCACTTTGTCCCCTATACTGTCAACTTAATTAAATTAAAAATGTATATCCGAGGGAAAGAGGGCAAGTAAATTATGGCGCCATCCATCAAGATTGTCAGGAGGACAATCTACTTGAGGTGAGGAGAGGTGTAACTCTAGAGGAGTCAGAGTGCTTGTAGAAGGTGAGGAAAGGAAAGGAGGAAAGGTTGCTTTTTAAACACCGGCAAAATTTTTTGAGCAAGTTCAGTCCATTGTACTGAACTACTTAACTTTTCTTTTTTTAAAACAATTATCGTAAATCGATTATAAAAAAAAGCGGCCAGGTGCGAGTCGGACTCGTCCATGAAGGGTTCCGTAGCAGCAAGTAACATAATATAAAAGTTCTAAAGGTAAATTGCTCGTTTACGTTTATCTACGATACCGAGACCGCTTTTTTTTTATGTTATAGGGCGGCAAACAAACAAGCGGGTCACGTGATGGTAAGTGATCACCACTGTCCATGGACAACTGCAACACCAGGGGTGTAACAAGAGCGTTACCGGCCTTTCAGGAAGATATAGACTCGTTTTTTGAAGAATTCAATGTCGTATCGGTTCGGGAACACCGCTGCAGGAAGTTTAAGTTTAGTCTATAGTTTTAATTGAAAGTACACCACACCACCATTTTTTTCAGAATTATTTTAGTAATATTTCAAAAGTTACGGTGGGGGGACACCTTAAATTTTTACTTTATATTAGATTATCTCAAGACTGGGGGGTTTGATCTACATAGTTTTAAAAGCAGTTTTTATTGCATTTTAATAGACCTTTTCAACGATACCCCACACGTTGGGGTAAGTCCAATTTAATTTTTTAAATTCATTTTTCGTTGTATGGGAGGGGGCTGAAAAAAAAACATTTTTTCATAATTTTAAAAACCAACTTTTGGAACTTCAATTAGCGGCGGTGTACGAGCCCGGACGGACAGACAGACGGACGGACATGACGAAACTATAAGGGTTCCTTGTGGACTACGGAACCCTAAAAATGGTCCTCCCATACAAAATCCATTTGGGTGAGCGCCGATTTGTATGGGAAGCCAAAATTTGTTTTTTTTTCGTTTTCGATAATCCGCTAGATGACAAGTCAAATCAGACACTTTTCTAAACGTCAAAACAAACATTTTCTATGGTATTTGTTTGAAATACACAACCGTCATAAATTTTTCGAGTCAAATAGCGCTCATAATATCAGTTTTTTTGTATTAATAAGTCTAAAATCATGTTGAAAATGGAATATGATCAATGACAAGTGACACTATTTTGTGACGTTTTATTCTCTTAACAGTACCAAATAATTTAGTTTTTGACCCAGTCATCTACCCAATTGTTTTTAGGGAAAGTTGTTCAGTATCACGGACGGACCTTGCTCCAATAATATTACCGGTGTTTTTTAAAAGTAACCCTACAAATACATAACAAATTTAGTAGATGTTATGAAATTAATTCAGATACAATATTTACGAAAAGTCAAGAGTAAGAGAAATCTTAAGTGTAGTCCAGAGTCCAACAAACTGTAGGGGTTAACTGCGGCATTGGGCATTGTCCACATATACACTATCTTTATTTTATATTTTAAAGAAATTCAATATGTGTACATATATTCTTTTCTTTGTTGTAAATAAAGTGATCATTGGGAAAAGTTGTTCAAAAACTAACGATAAAATAATAAAATCAAATAAATATCGAACATTACACAGTACATAATATAAGCAAAAAATAAAATTGTCTAAATACTTATATAAATATACCTTTAGATATAGAAATGTAAATGTGAAGCTAAGACCACGGTAATGATGTTATACCTACTGTGCTAGGGCTGTCTGCCACAGATGCACGTACTAGCTACCCTAACTAGATGCCTAGGTTTTAGAATTCAGATTTCAATACGTGAAAGGCCATGTCAGTAACACACCTGACTCGTGTCCGGCATTTCTATACTGAATTCCGGGCTAGATATTCTAAAGAGTAAATAATATACCTTGAGGGGTGAAATATTGTTTATTGCTCCAGATACAACTGCCTCCGTGACCCAGTACTCAAGGCATTTTGGTTACAGTAACCTCTCCAAATCACTTAGGTAGATAGCAGACCCCGGGCTCTGAAACGTTACCGCTGAGGATAAAACCGGGAACACGCTCAGATGATAATATTAGGTAGTGCCGTGTGACTTCTGGTCTAGAATAAGAACCACTCCATCTCTTCTTGTGGATATCGTTAAAGGTGATTAAGGGACTAAGCACTAACAACTGTATTTCCAAGAAGAGTTGACGTCTGGCGGCGGCCAGTCGCAAAACTATTGCCAAATTGACCAAACAGTAAAAAACAAAAAGACGCCATTTCCATACAAATTGTCCGGGCGGCTGCACACTTTTAAATGCCGATTTTTTTGACTGTCACATTAATGTTATTAGATATACTACCTCTATAATGATCTAGTATAGGTCATGGTACAACGGTTACACATAATGACGTATAAGAGTTCACAACGCAAATTGTTATTGTTTTCGCTATGAAAAATCTACGTAGCAAACGCACCTAGTGACGTAGAAAAAACATCGATACCACCACCCCCAGCCCTACCCGCGGCCATCCCACTTCGAAAATTCGATTAACGAGTACACTTACCATATTGGTCAGTCAGTCCCTCAGGACACTTACAACACTAACGCGTATGACATTACAAGTGCGGTGGTCTTGTGAACATGTGTTTTGTGGTGAACTGAATTAATAGAATAAGGTAAGAGTTTATCTATACTAATATTATAAAGCGGAAGAGTTTGTTTGTTTGTTTGTTTAAACGCGCTAATCTCAGGAACTAGTGGTCCCATTTGAAAAATTATTTTTTTGTTGGGTAGTCCATTTATAGAGGAAGGCTTTAGGCTATATAACATTACGTTCCGACAACCACGCGAACGAAGTCGCGGGCACAGCTCGTAATATTATATTTCCTCCTTGACCGTGAGAGATGAGGCATAGTGAGTTCGAACGCAAAAATTCTAAAGCAAAGTTCTTTCCTTTATAACTCCTGTAAACTTTCTTTGCTCAACTATACTGGGCTTCAAAACTGCACAGCTCAGTCGATCCCTGATCTCAGTTCAGAACAACCGCATCATTTTTATATAACTTTACAACGCCGTGGATTTTTGTAGTGTTATGTACCATTTTTTTATTCGAGAGAGTCATGAGTTGAATCATGACATCCTTGAGTAAAGACCAAAATTTACTTGGGTCAACTTCTTCTTAAACTTTTTCTCAAGTTCCTGGTTCCCAATGAAGACAGAAGTTGTCTATAGTTTGCAATCTGTATTGGACTTATATTTTGGAATAGGCTTACTTTAAAGAAAAATTGGTTCTCGACAAATCGAAGTTGTTATTGTGATTTAGTTACTACGGGGTTTTTCTCGTATAAATATGAAGTCTAAGTCTTCCCATCGATGTCGTAGAAGGCGACTTAAGCAAACACAAGCTAAACAAAGCTTATAAACATCAATGAGACCTCTTCAACCCGTCTGGCCAGCGTGGAGAGTGTAGGCCAAATCCTCTAACTGCTCTGGCTAATACATGGCTCTGGTAATACAGAGATGGTCGTGCTCCTGCAGTGGAGACTAAAAAAGATCTGATGATGATGATGATGGACAAACATCCTGGTGAATTTCCATCTTGACCTCCTGGTCAAGATGGAAATTCACATGGCCCTAGAACTTTCCAGGAAATTGACTTTCAAGTATACATTTATTTAGCTATTTTTCATATTACTTGCTCAGTAAAAATAGTACTTACCTAACTATATATTGAAAAATATCAAGTCAAAGCAATTCTTCGATGCTGGTATATAAAAAAAAAACCTTAAAATATACCAGCTGCTTCTTTTCCCGCTCAGATCGTAAACGCTGATCGAGGGAATGGGCGAAAATGTGAGTAATGGGCGATGCGGCTAGCAACCCATCACTATTTCGATACCTTTTTCCATTTTTTTGCCCACCATCACGCTAAAAGTGGCCTTTGGGTCTTTCTGCCATGGGCTCTGTCAGCTTAGTTCATTAGGGATAAAGACGTGATAGAGAATGTATGTAAGTGAAATCACGTATTTCCACATCAATCTGATTTAATTAAGCTATTTTATTGTCATAGTTACAAGTCAATTACTTAATTCCTAGTGGTACGCTAACGCACGGTCCACCATTTACTTATTTCAACTTTACTGTTATAGGGACGCGAAGTAGATACTTTATAGTCTCGGAATTTACTTCCTAGGATCACATACATACCTGCCATACATAGTACCTATATACAGCGAATTTACACTTTTTTTTCACGTTTAGTCTGCATCATCAATATCAATGGTTAACAAGTGGTTTTCTGAGTTCCATTGTGGTCGTATCGGCAACAAGTTCAGGTCGCCCGAAGGAGGCCGTCACGCCAGAAATCGTCAAAGAATTTATGGAATGATATTGAAAGATCCAAGTGAACATCAAATTTTTCATGAATGTGCCGCAATTGCTCACACACATTCGACCATAAGCGCAACCGTGTGACCACTTCAAAGGACTGTTTGGCGATGTTCAGCCGTAATCCGAACAAGTTTTCCATCCAGCATATTCCAGATTTAGCCCCCTGCGACCATTTCCTGTTTCCTAACCTGAAGAATTGGGATTTGAAGAATGTATGTGACTTTGCTGTTGTATTGGGAAAACTTGTAATGATAGTGCACTCGTGAGAAGTTATAAAGAATAATACATGGTTTTCATCATGTCCTCTCTCTCTCTCATCTTAGCGTATTCCCAGTTACATCCGGGGTCCGCTTACCGGCTTTTTCTTCTCCACTTCGCACGGTCTTAAGCATTCTTGGTTTTAAGACCATTGGCACGCATATCATCCCTGACGACGCGAAGTCAGCATTTCTTGGGTCTACCACGTCTGCCGGGACCTGGCGGTGGCGGTATGGCTAAAATTTCCATTATGTCCATTGTCTCGAAAGTTTCGTTGATACCTATATTGATAGATTTTAGTAAGCAGATTTCAGTCATGTCAAACTAGACAGCTTTGGATCAGAATGGCACACAGTCTGGCTTCCTATAATCAGCTAATCCGCTGGTGCTAAGGAGTGTTACATTTGGTGTTGCTTTAGCGATTGAACTAAAAATGGCGAAAATAATTGCAAAACTAAACAAGACAGTTAAATGAATAGAGTAAAATAGAGGAGCACAATGAGCCGGCTAGAGAAAGCTTTACCACAGAATACAGTAAGAGTAAACATAACGGAATCTCCTAAGGTACGTACAATATGCGTCCCCGTTTCCCGTCCCCGCACCTCTCCTCCGTTTTTGCCTTGATGACACAAGTTGGCCCACAAGAACCGAGGAAGAGGTGCGGGTGTGGGGAACGGAAATTGCGCGTACCTTAGGATATTCCATACTGTTACTACCGCTTTCACTGAAATATACTGAAATTGTTCAGTATCATGGACTGAATCCACCCTTAAAATAGTTTCAGTATATTTTCTTAGACCCTGTATACATATTACTAGCGAAAAAGCAAATCATTAATAGGCGATGCGGCTAGCAACCCATCACTATTTTGATTCCTTTTTCCACCTTCTCGCCCACCATCACGCTAAAAGTGGCCTTTATTACGGCTCTGTCTGCTTAGAGCCGTAAAACTCAAAATGCTCTTCTGCCCCATTACCATTAGGGATAAATTCGTGATAGTTTGTAGGTATACAATGACACCGACAAGAGCCTGGCTCTTTTAAATGTAGAAGTAGTTAAAACTATAGTTCAATTTGTGGTCAAAATCATGTTTTAGTTTAGTAAGTCGTAGGTCGTTCAGTCTCCTTTTGAGTTGTGTCAATAAATCGAGGTTATTTGTTTAACCCATAACTAAATTTTAACTTAGTTTATGTTTTGTGTAAACTTGTAGGGCGGTATTTAATCAAAATCAGTTTCTAAAAACGTAGGCTATTCATATTATATTATTTATTTAAACTTTTTTTGACCCATAAAAATACATCTTTTAGGAAAAAAAAGTAGTAGGCGTCTAAATGACCGATAATAGATAGATACAATATCCAGATATAATAAGTACTTTTAAATGATCATCTGTACCTAATATATTTATACATATAATGTATTATATACCTACATATTGTATATATGTATACATATGCATCGATGTTTCCCTATACGAGTACATATGATTTAGGGATTTTCAAGGCAAAAGTAAATATGCATTTTTTGAGTCTGCGTGTTACACCTTAGACCTCATCTTAGCTTCCTATCAGGCTAGATAGAGGCACAGAGGTCAAGCGCACTCAAATCTATAAAAAAAAATATATATATATATATTTAAAAAAATATATGTACGGCACAGGATTCGGTTGTTACCTAGGCCCACGTATGGACTTGAGTTGATGTTATTGTGGTTGGATGATGTTATGGAGACTAAATACATCATCATTAACCGAACGTATTCCTGGACGCATCCTCAGCGGTTATGCTTCAGAATCCAGGGACCGCTACCTAAACCTAGATGGTTTGACCGAGGTTCCTGGTTTTTACACAGAACGATTGCCGTCTGACCTCCGCGACCCAAAGGTAGATCAGAACCAATCCTAGCATTTTAAACAAACGCTAGATGGCGTTCGGGACCCACAGCCTTACGTAGCTTCCGAAGCATGGAATCATCTTTCTTTTCAGATAATCAGGTAATTCAAGCCTGCAATATCCTAATCAGATTAGAAACAACTTTTCACAAAGTATGCTTCCCAGTGGGATTTTCACCAGCGGTGTCCGGATCACAAGGCGAACGCCTTGACCACTGGACCATGGAGGCAGTCAAAGAGGCACAAGACCACGTTACTTAGAAACTGGTTTATTGCTGATATTACATGGCGTAGAGTTAGATGTGACGGGTCCTTTTTTGGTTGCTGTTCGATAGTATGGTGATCTCCATGGCGTGATGGTTAACACGCTAGACCGCTAATCCGGAGGTTCTGGGTTCGATCCCCAGCCAGAGCAAGTTAGAAAATGGTCTTTTTCAAATTTTCCTGGGTCTTATCATAAATATAGTATCGTTAAGTTAGTATCCCATAAAACAAGTTCAAAACTAACTTTGGGGCTAGCTTAATCAGTGTAATTTGTCCCTATATATTCATTTATCTCATTTGATTGTAATAACGTTAAGTAAAAACAGCTGACACGCGATCTACATTGTATGTGGCCGCGTGCGTGCGTAATTCAAATAAAATGTATAGTAACAGATACTAAAACTAATTTTATTAGGAATAAACAGGAAAATAAATAAAAAATACTATTTATTAAAAAAAATTGTAAATCATATATATGACAACGCGTCATCTCATCGAGATCACTGCTGGCACCCAAGAGCTGGCAGTTTTTTCGCCCAACGGATTAGCTTAGCTATCCAGCGGGGGGATGCTGACAGCTGCCAAATGGCGCTTTAAGGTTGGATTTCATCTATCAGCACAGAACAGCACTTTCCTATGCTGCTATCCTTTCGAACGGAACGCTTCAGCATGGCCGGTGCTGATGCGTTCCGTCGCTCTCTCTCGCTCTAGCAAAAGACTGTTCTGAGCGACAGAAAGGATAGCAGCATAGGAAAATGCTGTTCCGTGCTGACAGATGTGTCCGAACCATTAAATGATTTATTTTTAATTTTAAGTTTGAATTTAAGATATAATTTAGTTTTTGCAATAAATAAAAATCTATGAACCGAAAAGACCGATAACAATATCTAAACAAACCCTCTACTACTCCTAAGGTAAAACATGGTAAAACTAAGATCCTGGGGACTTTTATCTCAAAAACCTTTTTCAAATCTTGGCAGAATAAGTAGACCCCTTTCACATAGGTAGATAACAGAACATTCAAAGGTCAATGCTTTTATACAGATACGTAGGTATCATCATCATCACGTTTTTATCCCTAATAGGATGGACAGAGCCTGGGTCCCTTAGACCCAAAGGCTTCGTTTAGCGCGATAGATGGCGTGAGGGAAGGGTGGAAAAAAGGGAATCATAGTGATGGGTTGCTAGCTGCATCATCTATTGGCATGATTTGAATTGTCGCCCCTCGATCAGCTTCTACGATCTGCGCAGGAAGAGAAGCAACTGGTATGTTTTACGTTTTCCTTTTCTTCCAGACCAGCATGGAATATGAGTCGACATTTACGCCTTATAAAGCTTAACTTTTTGCACACCAGCTAAATATCTAATACCTATGTAATTAAAAAAAAACAGATTTCATGCTTCACACGACTATCGAGCATTGGAAATGTATCAACGGAATTCTAATAAATGTCGTTCTGACTTTCTGACTTTATTGAAAACTTTGTTTTAGGCTCAAATTGTAGCTGTCAAAATTGTCCAGAGGAAGAATGTTTTTCGCTATTTCGGCCATAACATTTTTCGTTTTTGGCTTTCTCGAATACTTAATTCTTTTTACACCTTACAGCTCTCGTGCATACGCGTCTTTTGAGCTTTTTTTGAATATTATATTTTAACTTAATCTCTGTGATATAAGGGGATCGCACTTTTTCGTGAAATCGGAGCCTACACTGGAGCGAACGAAAAGACATTTCCAATGTGTCAAAATTCTGACAGCAGAATCAGCCTGTATATTAGTATTTTGGCCTTCCCTACCCAGTCTAAAATTACTTTATGTTGGTAACTACTTATATAACATTCATAACAATTCTAATAGCAGTAGCAGCTAATAGCATTTCATATTAACAGTATGCAGGTGCTTATTAGGTAGATGAGTTAAATGTTATCATGGAGCTAAGATGTCTAGAAATTATAAGACATGTTATATGTAATAAATTAAAAGTATTCATTAAAATTTTCCGTACTACTGTAACTAGTCTTCGGCATTCCAAATATGGACTTGAAGTAATTTAATTAATTCAAAAATTAAAGTATTAATTAATTCTATAAGGGTATAGAAATTTTCTATACTGATGGTCAAGTATAATATACTATATTCTCTTTCAAGTACATATTTTGAGATTGAAATCCAGTCAGCTATTTGCAGTGTTTTTGAAATAACAAAGTTTTGTTGAAATCTGACATGTCGTTTCAAAATAAAAGCGAGACTACGTCTGTAAGGGAAAGTCTGTAAAGAAAGGGTAAGGGGAGTCTTAAGATAGCACACTTCCAGTAGATATTTCGCCTTAAGTCTGTGGCCATCGCACTCTTGGCCATTTAGCCGTCTTTGATCGCAGACACTTTGTTTAGGCAGTAAAATTCGCCTGTGTTCTAATCTAAACATAGTTCAGACAAGATCGTAATTCTGTCGAATATCTTCGATTTCCGAACTAGTGTTGTAATAAGATTAAATTATTTTTTACAAGCTTTTAATTCGCTTCATCGTTTCCGTTGTCTGTGTGTCCGTAATTAAACTTGCCTAAATTAGACCTACTTCCCATTATTCGATCAAGTTAAATCTTCATATACTTATGTAAGTTGGGTGACAATGCAATATTATATGGTACCAATGACCTGATTTAAACTTATTAACTCCTTATTTAAAAACATACTAGAAGGAAAGATAAAAGGTAGAAGAGGTCCAGGACGACCAAGAAAGAGCTATGTAGACCAACTGAAAGAAAAAGCAGGGGTCATGTCGTATCAAGCACTAAAAAGTAAGGCAGAGAACCGAGAAGTTTGGCGCATACTCCACCGACAAGAGCCACTAAGCTCTTAAATAAGAAGAAGACCTGATTTGAAGATCAACCGGGGTGTGGCCACGGCATCTTTGTGATTGTGATAAATCAACATAACCTCACCGAGTTTGGGCTCAATTGTTTTGTCTTGAGGAGCACTTTAAACTTTCAAGTTTAATGATTTAGATAAAAGCTTGATTTTAAAAATATTTTTTAAATAATTTCTTTTTGTAAATCTACTATTAAATTGTCTTAAATGTCTAAAATCTTCTTAATTATATCACCATAATTATTTTAAAAAAAATTGGTATCATACCTGGGTCATGTTCTTTGACATCGGCAATACGATCTTCAGGGAAGAGAAAGGTTGCAAGAAGAAAGAAATCATGGCTTAGAAACATCCGGGAGTGGACCGGGATTGGAAGCGCTGCTGAGCTATTCCGCCTAGCTAAAAACAAGAAGGACTACGCCAAGCTGATTGCCGACCTTCATTAGTTAGAGAGGCACTCTAAGAAGAAGATTTTAAAAAACCGTGAATCATACTTATAGCTAAGAACAATCTTATTCGAGTCACCATTTAAGCCAAACAAAAAAAATAACTATTCAGAATCGATCACCCGACAGCCACACAAATATTAACGGATGTCAGGGGTTAAGTTCAAGTTCAAGAGTCCATAATTTAGATCAAATGAACTTTTACGTCTATTGAGTCTCCAATACTTTCCGTCTAAACTCATTTAAAATGAGTCAAGTTTACATATAGACTCCTCATTTTAAGGAACATCACTATTCCGAACGAATCTCAATCGATTCTGGCAATTAGAGAATTTAAAACTGTTGTGATTGCTTGACGATGGTGCTATCGTAAATCTCAAGATAATTCCTTTTATTTTGTTTGGAGTGTCAGATAGCGTTTCTTCCTTTGATAGATATATAGATACTCGTAGATAGGTAGATAATATATTTATTTGTTGTTATCGACACATACAAAAATATAAAATTATAGAAATAGCAATACCGCAGCACTACAAAACAAATAGGTTTGACCTATTTTGGTGGTTTTGCCTCAAAAGCAATACCACTGATTTTCAGCAATGGCCATAATGGAATGAATCAGAAATATTTATTCAGTAATTAGGCCTTCGCAGGCACTGTCACACGTCAATAATTTTAGTGTACATTACGTGCGAAAATTTAAAACTTTTTATCATCATCTAGAAAATAAACCGGTCAAGTGCGAGTTAAACTCGCGTGGAGAGGGTTCCGTACAATTGATTCAATTCTTGTAGGTTTTCCTGTAATCTACAAGCAATAAACTATATTTTGTATTTTATTAAAAATTTTAGGCTCAGTAGTTTCGGAGATCAGGGGGGAGGGGGGGAATGGTCAGTTTTCGTCTTCTTTCATGAATAAAATCAAAACTATTCATTTGACAATAATAACAAAAATATATTTGAGATCCTCATAATGAGCTTTCATTTGATATATGACACAGTAAGGTTGCAAAGCTTTTTTTTTTAATTTCCTAATTTTTCCCCCAAAAATGACCCTTATTTTAAAAAAATATTCATTTACTTTGCACATATGTGTTTGGGTCATTACAACATTCTACCAAATTTCACCTGATTCGGTTCAGTAGATTCGAAGCAAATTGGCTGTGACAGACGGACGGACAGACAGACGCACGAGTGATCCTATAAGGGTTCCGTTTTTTCACTTTTTGTACGGAACCCTAAAAAGTAAAATAGATGTATGATACACATGTCTGTCTAGTACACCTAGGTGTATAGTGATGTCGACGATCACTTAATTTTGTGTTATTGAGTTATGTGTACATTTAAGAATTTGAGAAGCAACCGGGAACAAGCCGGAAACACGTTTGGATGATAGTGATAATCATGATGAGACCCAAAAAGCTAATTATATAAAACTTTGTAACTCCAAAACATAAATGATAAAAGTTTACCGTATGATTGCTCAGATGTATATGTTTCTACCTAATCTATAAATAGGTAGCAAAAAATATGAAATGAAAACCGATCTAAAAACATCTCTCGACTTAGGTACTACTAGGAATATTTTGGAAGCTGTAATAAAAATAACATTTCTACTTCAAAATAGGCCAATTATTCTATTACGACTAAAGCTTTCTGGGTAGGATTAGATATTGTAAATTGGCGGAATTAATAACGCCCTTTTATGATAGTTAGCATTTAGTCATCATTTAAATAAAATATCTATCGATAATTCGAGTTTATTTACTAGGTATTTCAGTCTGTGTAGGTACTTACCTGCCTAATCTCAAGCAAAGATTAATTACTAATGTATCTCAAGGGAATATTTATCTAATGTATTTGGCCTAAAAGGTTAGATTGATTATGAAATGTGATATCTCAAAAGCTTCTTTCGTTTATAATTTCTACAAGAGCAGACTGCTCAACAATTTTTTTTTTTTTTAATTTAGCGGCTTTGGGTAAGACCGCTTTCTTCAACCTCCAACATAATCGGAGACTATGTCTTCTTATGTATAATTTTTCCAACTGTTTATTTTTAAATTTGAGTATACTCGTACATATTATTTATATTCCCAATCTATTAATACTAAGCCATTTACATAGCTACTCTGGCTATCACTATATCTTCATATCTCGTTATTATGACGATAAAGGTTATTGTTGCAGTTTTCTGTACATATTCAGATTTTTAAAAATTTTACTATTTTGTACATTGTTTAATATTTGATATATATTCTCTATAAATTTCTAAGTTATTATTGTAACTAATATATTCTAAGTTTATATACAATTTTAACAAATAACATTTTAAATTTGAATGACAATTTTATTTTAATTCTTTTCAATTTTACATTTTAATATTTTTTTTATAATTACATTTTATATATTTTTACTTTATTATATATGTATGTACAGTTTCAGTAAATAGTTATAAGCATTTTACATTATTTTATTTTATTTTATAGCTGACTGGCTCTCCCTCCCTCGTTTACTAATTTACGTTACTTACTAAATAAAGTAATTAATTTTAAAATAATAAACTTATATTTGATTAATTTTCGAGAGAGGGAGATATCCCAGTGCCCGGGAATAACAATGCCTCCACCGCGGACTGCGCACATACTCGGTACGTGGCCGTGTCATGATGCCCTGCTCTGTTTCTACCTATACTAGTCATCTCAATCTAGCTTTTAATAAAAGTGGTATTGAATGAGCTAAGGATGCAGGGCATCAACGACCAAGCCACGCACCTGTGGGTCTGCGCTGATTGCGAGGTCAGGAATACGAGGTTGCCGACCTCGCAATCGCGTCCCATTTTCGTCTTAGTGCACAGTCCCAACTGAATGCACTGTGGTCTGCCCTTGCAACTCCTGCCTTCTTACAATTGCGGCGGGAAGCCGTAGTGCCAGCCTTGTAGTCAGCACACGCCGACTTTAGGTGTGGACCTCCGCAGTGGCTGCACGAGTCCACCTCCTCGTTGCAATACCTCTTGCTGTGGCCGTAAGCCAAACAGCGAGAGCACTGCACTAGGAGGACTGGTCTGCCACCCTAACGTGCTGAAGGTCCACACGGAGGGTACCGGCATTGTGGACCTTCAGCACGTTATATACCAAATATTTTTAACACACCAAATATGCTCCCCTCGAATCAGCCTATATTTTTGTACCCATAGGTTTTGAGACAAGGGACATTTATTCGGTAACGGTAACATTTTTTTTGTATAGGCCCTATACAAAAAAAAATTATCGCTATCATAATCATCATCATATCTTTCTAGTCTCCACTGCAGGAGCACGACCCTATCTGTAACACATTACAGCCATACATTAGCCAGAGCAGAGGATTTGGCCTACACTCTCCACGCTGGCCAGACGGGTCGGAGAGGTCTCACCGATGTTCATTCATTGTTCAGCTTATTCTATTCTATGTATTTATCATAAAATATTCTATAGTTGAGTTAGTATCTCATAATACAAGTTTAAAACTTACTTTCGGGCTAGTTTAATCAGTGTGATTTGTCCTTATATATTTAAGTATTTATTTTATTTACTTATTCTTTGTTCGTTTCTTAAGTCGCCTTCTACGACATCCACGGGAAGATTTGGAGTGGTCCTATTTTACTCTGCCGGGAACCGCTTATTTAGTCGCTATACAACGTGGAAATGCTGCTAGCATTATAGCAACACTAACCCTGGCTCGGACCTATAAATGACGGACTAGCGTGTAAATCAATACGCCGGAGGTCAACAAAAACTTAAAACTTTTAAACGTTAATAAATTCAAATCGCATCGTATCAGAATGTATCACTCACAATTTATCCAGTGTAAAAATAGCTATTCCCACTTACGTTACGGCTTGTATTAGTGTCGGAACTCGATTGAACCCGAGCACATCGGGGTACGGGTGACCAGTTTGAAACTTTTAAACATGTGTAATAGTTGAAAATGTTTAGTGAAACAGTATGTGCCGCATATTTTCGTGTACACTCGTGCGTGATTTGAAATGACGTCAGTGTGTTAAAAGTAAAAAATGATTTTCAATGGTGGAATGTCTATTAGGATGAAACAAAAAATGTGAATTGGAATCATTTTAGTTTCTTTTATTTTAGATTTTTTTTAATAATGATAACAAACAATTATTATTATTACTTGTCGACAAGTACTTTCCTATAGGGCTAAAAAAGTAGTTGAACGTGAAAGTTGTAGCACAAAAATTGTTCAGTTTCATGGGCTGAGGTACCATCTGAGAGTTTTTGCGTTATTTCATTAACACGTTGAATATATGTATTATATTTTGTAGTATACGTAATTTATTCATTGCAATATATTCAAATAATAGTAAGTAATTTATAATATGTTATTTTTGCTCCTACTTTGACCTCACTTGTCTCTGCACCACCTGTCGGTTGACTGGTAGAGAAAGCCTAAGGCTTTAAGTCCGCCGTTTTAAATTTTTGTAAAAAATTTTAATACATTTGTAATAAAGTTGTTCAGTACGATGGACTGAATCCAACCTAAAAATAGTTTCAGTAAATTATGTTAGATCCTGTTTATATTATTAACTTCATTTTAATAGTAATAAATTATTGTGAGATGTATGTGGAATCGTCAGAGTTATCTACGATTTAGGTACCTATCTAGATAAAGTAGGTACATGTTCTATTATGTAATTGAACCTGTCGATATTTTATTAAAAACAATCAAGAGAAAAATGGCGACATATTTTATATAACGTCTAACAAAATATACTGCAACTATTTTAAGGGTGGATTCAGTCCATGATACTGAACAACTTTCCCCAAGGAACATATGTCGAAATATGAAAAATATTTTTTGGCTTTCCCTACAAACTCGGATTAGCTGATCGGTCAACTTGTATAGGAGGTCAAAAATAATTTTTCATATTTCGGTATATGTTCCTTGGGGAAAGTTGTTCAGTATCATGGACTGAATCCACCCTTAAAATAGTTTCAATATGTTCTGTTAGACCCTGTATAATACAATATAAAACATGACCCAACTATTTATTATTAAAAACTACTAACTACTAACTACTTTTAGTATTGAAAATAACAAAAATAGATTTTGTGTAATGTAACTTGAAAAGACTGAAAAATGAAGAAACGTAAAAAAGACAGCCGAGTCCGCGTTCGTTTTAATGTCAACACCATGGTAAGTGTTTCCTTGTGTTTTCATTAGAGAGCCTTCTGCATGTTTAATTAAAGCTCCGTTAGACATGCATTAGGCAACGTCACTCTATCTATATTAACAAACTGTGCACTTAGAATTACAGTAAAAATGTGTATTGAAGCCATAGCATAGATAGCCGAGTACGGCAAACAATATAACGGTTATCACACAAGAGCAAAAGAGATAGTGATTAAAGTGACATGTGGCAAGTCTTGTATTAACATAGTTTATGAGTTGTCGGCATTTTTATACATTTTTACACATTTCTCAATAGACATTAGTCACCTAACTAGCTATATACTAACTATATAACTATACTTGCGAAAGGCATTTTATTTGTAGGTACTATATCGGTATTTCAGTATCGGTATCAATACTGATAATTTTCCATAATGTTTAGGCATCTGTGTCTGTATCGATATTTCGATATCGATACTTAAAAAATATCGGTATTCCAGTCCCTGCAAGTAAGTACATCAAAGTCGCAATTTTGTAAAATTATACAAGTATAAATAAATAAATAAATAAATATATAGGGACAAATCACACTGATTAAGCTAGCCCCAAAGTAAGTTTTAAACTTGTGTTATGGGATACTAACTCAACGCTACTATATTTTATATTAATACATATATAGATAAACACCCAAGACCCAGGACAATTTGAAAAAGGCCATTTTCCAACTTGCCCTGGCTGGGGATCGAACCCAGAACCTCCGGATTAGCGGTCTAGCGTGTTAACCATTACGCCACGGAGGTCGTATATAGTATAAGGTCTTTAAATGGCCGTAGGAAGCCATAACAGAACAGCACAGGTTTTTAATGAGTGCATAATAATAAAACTATTAAAATTTAATAAATCTATTGGAATCAGCCGAGGCTGGGTCCCAACTATGGACATAAATGGCTACTAAAACAAAAATAAAATATTTAATACTTTTATGATAATTATTTTTTGCGAAAACATATGAGATGTAGAATGACAGCAGATTGTCTACTGTATGTGCTAGGTGCCGCCATCGGGTGCGTATTGTTTGATATAATAACAAATATATATTTTCATTTCAATAAAGTTCAAAAGATATAATGTGAACTTGACATAATCATTAACTGATTGTATTCTTAAAAGCTATAATATTCATAAAATTTTCAATTCGAAAAGCATAAACCCATTTCATAAACGTTATGAACACTAAATATCACCTGTTATACAACTTGTGCAGTATACACGCCAAAATGTATACCATTCAAAAAGTATACTATTTTAAATAAATATATAAATAAATAATAAAGCCGGCGAGTGCTAGGTCGGTTCTATCCATTTGACTAGGTTAGGGAAAACCTATAGGTTAGGTTATGTTGGAACTGCGACCAACACACGCACGAGCTGAGCGAGCGAAGCGAGCGTACCGCGGTAGCGACCGGCGAGTGCTTGGTCGGTTCTATTCATTTTACTAGGTTAGGGAAAACCTATAGGTTATAGGTTAATTTATTCGTATAACCAATGATTATTATCCGTAATAATATGTATATATATAACGTTTATTAAACATAACAACTAATCGATTTGTTAAATTTTATTATAATAAAACGCTATAATAAAGGTTTGATATGTTGAATAATGGTTATAATAAAAGATTTTAGTTTTTTTAAACTTATTTCTTTCGAT
This sequence comes from Acrobasis repandana, assembly GCA_963576875.1. Lineage (NCBI taxonomy): Eukaryota > Metazoa > Arthropoda > Insecta > Lepidoptera > Pyralidae > Acrobasis > Acrobasis repandana. Next base: position 4,827,488 of record OY756233.1, on the reverse strand, counting down.
TTTTATCTTAATTGATAATTATGCTGACCAAAATTATATATTCCGTTGATATTTATCTTAAACTATATATACTACGTATTTATATGTTATATTACTTACCCGCCGCCATCTGCACCAAATTTTGCGTAATATGTCCTATTGTCAAAATATAAAAGATATGTCATCTGTGACCTTCCCCATTCTTTCAATACTTTAGTCAATCCCACATTGTGTAAGAACCATAAATCACGTGGGATTACCACTAGTATGACGTATCTTATTCTTTGTTGTACCTTTCGTCTGGATTACGTCGAGGTACCTATATCATTCGCAGGACAAGCTGGGCTAACTCACACTTAATCTACTTTAGGATTCTTTTATAAAGAAATGTTATTCGTGAAAATCATAAAGGTTCCTAAGTACCTACTTACTTACATACGACTGGGACTAGCTCGACTTCTCGTCCATTGCATATTCCATGAGTTTAGATGTGTGTGTTGGCAACACTGATGTCAGATTTTTTAACGGTCTAAAGGTGCTGCTGACATAGCTTAAGAAACCTATCATACAATGACAGCCGGGACTGACGGTTTCACGTGCCTTCCGAAGCACGGAGGAGACCGAGAAAAATTTTTCATGCCCCTTGTGGTCACCTAAGTGCGGACGATTTAGTAGGATTTTCACTAGATGGTGACGTTCATCGCCCCCACTACGAAAATTCGATGAGCTTTATCTTTGTGATTTTTTTACTTATTTGATAAACCGAAAAATACGTGTTCATTCTTTTTGGATACCTAATCTAACTGACGGACTAAATAAAATCATATTTTCGGACCCAGTCCACATTCCTATTGCGCAACAATTGATAACTTTACCACCTGATTTCTTTTTGCCACTTCACTTATATTTGTTTATCATTTCTCCCTTGTTTGTCTTAGGCAAGCATAATGTACAGAGAACACGTTCAGTGTTTCGATAACCCTTGCAATAGTAACTGTGCTTTTCTAGTTTAAGGCGGAATACGAAGAGAACTGTTGAAACTTCATGTATTTCTGTTCACGAGAACTTTGACCTGAAGTGATTCTAAGCGAAATTGAAATTATATCTACAAATTATTTTTCTTCTAAAACTCTAAGGATACAGGATGACATTTTATCCACCAGCCAAATTTTTGGAGCAAGTTCAGTCTATGATACTGAACTACTTTCTATAAAAAAATGTATTGAAAAATAGATAAAAAATTTTCGTGCTCTCATACATGAGCTGAGCGCTAATATGTATGGGAAGGCGAAATTTTTTTACCGTTTTTCGTTAATTGTTTTTATGGAAAGTAGTACTAGTACTAAAGTAGTAGACTGAACTTGCTCCTAAAATTTGGCTGGTAGTTAAAAAGTCAGCCTGTATAAATTGAGGAAAAAATATTAGTATTGTGATTCCGAAGGTGTCCTCATTTGTCACACATCCTCAGTGTCTTCATTTTCAATACAAAAAATTAGTTATTAAAATAATTCATAAAAACTGATAAAATCTACATTCCGCGTTCATTCCCCGCCTCCCGCTTCGCAGTCAAACGAAATATGTAAAAAGCATGCGATGCTTTGCGGATCGCCCCGCACCTCATCCCATTAGATTCTCTTTGTATTCCGCCTTAATAAAAATTTATTTGTTTCCTAGTATTTATTTTACGACTAAAGTTGTGAACATAAACTTAACAGTAGCCGGCTAAACTTAGGTTTATCTTTCGGGAGAGGCTAATGTTAGTTTCTTTTATCGTTAGCCGGCCAAAGTTATGGGTAACTGCAGCGCCTTGGGCCATAATTTTTCGAAAATTTTCGGCAAAAATATGGGGTTTGAAAACGTAAAAATATCATATTTCAGCCATTTCTAAAAATATTCATTTTGTTATCCTTATTAAGACAACATTGCAGCACTGGGCCCCGGAAAATTCATGTACCTAATCCAAACGTAACTTTTTGTCCGAAAACCTGTTTCATCCTTGTTTCATCCGATAAACTTCAAGTGTTCAGTATGTGGGGGGCTTACTAGACAGACTCGCGAGCTCTACAGCTCAAAGCGCCACTAGTATTTAAATGAAATAAGAATTAGTAGTATGCTTGTACAAAATACTAAAGGTTTACAACAAACAAAAGTATTTTTCTTACAAATTGTAAAACAGTGCAATCCAATATAAATTCTTACAGCATCCGTAGAATTTCAACCATTCAACCGAGTGATTTAGGATCTTTATGCTTCTTTATGTCGACGTTTCACTAGTTCGAATACACGTTGTGTAAATATTTATATTTTTATCTTTTTTCTTATATTTGAGTAGGCGTAATAGTTTACGTTGTTGTGTTACTCATCTAGTAACATCATCTGTGGTTGTGGTCGCAGTTTTATTTATTGGTGTGTTTTCTTGCTATTCGTGTAATTTTTTCTCTTTGTCCTTTCTTTAGGGTTTCGTAATTAACAAGGATCCTTTATAGTTTCGTCATGTCGGTCTGTGTGCCTGTCCGTCAGTCACTCAGTGACTATTAGTACTAAAAAGCTGTAATTTGGCATGGTTATATGGCTGTTTGATAAGTACCCGTTTTCTAAATATATTAATATCACTCGCCGCAAATAAGTATACCACCTTTTTAAGCCATTTTTCAGAGGCGGGAAAATTAAAAAAAAATGGCATTCTTTTGTTTTTTTTCTCATTTGACAACGATTCAGTGAAGGCGTTAACTTAAAATTGTTAAAATGGAGAAAGAACAGTATCGGTCTGTAATTAGATTCTTATTTTTGGAAGGAAAAACATGTGATGAAATAAAAGTAAGAATGCAAGCGGTTTACCATGAATGTGCTCCTTCTATGACAACCGTCAGATATTGATATAACGAGTTTAAACGGGGGAGAACAACCATCTTTGATGAGGATCGCCCAGGCCAGCCAGTTGAGGTGACTACAGACGATATGGTTAAGAAAATTGAAAATATCGTTTTAGCCGACCGCCGAATTAAACTTCGAGAAATCGTTGATGCTGTAAATGTTTCAATCGAGAGGGTACAACACATATTAGAAGAAAAATTGGGTATGAAGAAAGTATCGGCGAGGTGGGTGCCGCGTTTACTCACGGAGGAGCAAAAACGGAACCGACTGACTACTTCGGAGCAGTGTTTGGCCGTGTTCAAACGTAACCCGAAGGAGTTTCTGCGTCGTTTCGTGACCGTGGACGAAACGTGGGTCCACCACTACACCCCGGAAATAAAAGAGCAGTCGAAGCAGTGGATTTTACCGGGTGAACCTGCTCCAAAGCGGCTGGAAAGGTTATGGCGACCGTTTTTTGGGATTCGCAGGGTATTATAGCCAATTTATTGGATGAATTTGACGCCGTGTTGAAGGACAAACGACCCCATTTAAAAAAGAAAAAAGTACTGTTTCATCACGACAACGCCCCGGCTCATTCGTCCAGAGTTGTGACGGCTAAATTAGCACAGTTACGCTACGAACTATTGTCTCACCCCCCGTATTCTCCAGATTTGGCCCCATACGATTTGTTTTTGTTTCCCAACCTAAAAAAATGGCTCGGTGGCAAGCGATTTGGATCAAATGACGAAGTCATTGCCGCCACAGAGGCCTATTTTAATGACTTTCCAAAATCATACTTTTTGGATGGTTTATTGAAGCTTGAGTATAGGTGGAACAAATGTATAGAGTTAAAAGGTGACTACGTAGAAAAATAAATGCATACCTATATACAAAAAAAAATGTTTTTTTTTTCCATAAACGGGTACTTATCAAACAGCCTAGGTATATTTTGTAATATTATAGTTTGTGTGTGTTCCGTTTGTGAAATGTTTCGTATTTTTAGTAGCACATTTTTGTTAGAGTCAAGTAAGTCTTCCCCCCCCCCCCCCACTCTGTCAGCTAAACGGTTGTATATGGACACGTAAATTCACAGCTGTAGTATATCGTTGGGTTTAGAGTTATAGTCGACCAACTTCGAACAACTAAAATGTACTCGGAAAATCGTGTTTTTAGTCGAGGCGTGAATTTAAAGTCGGCGTTGGCAACCGACACGCGCTGGGCCGGTTATATACTCGTATTTTAGTTTCGCATCATCATCAGGTCTTTTTAGTCTTCACTACAGGAGCACGACCCTCTCTGTGCTACCAGAGCCATATATTTACTCAGAGCAGTCAGAGGATTTGGCCTACACTCTCCACGCTGGCCAGACGGGTTGGAGAGGTCTCATTGAATATAAGCTATGTTTAGCTCACAGATATAGATGTGTATCTATATCTGTGGTTTAGATTGTGTTTCCTAGGTCGCCTTTTACGACATCCACGGGAAGACTTGGAGTGGTCCTTCTTCTCTGCCGGGAACCAGACGGCTTTAGTTTCGCATGACTAATAATTGAATTTAACACCTTGACCGCCATGGCGTTTAAAAACTTAATAATAAATTTTGTTCCCAGACAAAAATGAACAGAGGCTCTCGGGAAGAGCTGCTGGGCAGCTCCCAGGAGGCTCTGCGGAACAGCCAGCATGACCTTCGGCACGCGAACGAGAAGCCCCTTACTCGGGAGGAGAAGACTTACCTCTTGCATGCTGACAGAGGAGACTACGCTACAGTTAAGAGGTAAGGAAGTCAACCCAAACATTTAAGAAGACATTTCGAAGCTTGCACCTCATTTTAATCCCATTACAATCATCGGCGGTATGGTACCCGGCAGAGTAGAAAAGGACCACTCCAAGTCTTCCTGTGGATGTCGTAGAAGGCGACTTAGGAAACACAAGCTAAACAAAGCTTATAAACATCAATGACACTTCTCCAACCCATCTGGCCAGCGTGGAGAGTGTAGACCAAATCATCTGACTGCTCTGGCTAATATATTTCTCTGGCAGTACAGAGAGGATCGTGCTCCTTTAGTGGAGACAAAAAAGACCTCATCATAATCATGACAATCATCGGAACATAATTTTTTACAGGAAATATTCCAAACATAATGTATAAACTATCAAGTCTTTATCCCTAATGCAGACAGATCATTTTTCGTTTTGAGGCTCTAAGCAAACAAAGCCCAGGGCAGTAAGATCTAAAGGCCACTTTGAGCGTGATGGTGGGCTAGAAGATGGAAAACAGTTTCACAAGAATAAAATAGTAGATTGTGCTACAAGGCGTAAAGGTAATAGTATTAACGCGAGGGCGCTACTTTGAATCCAGAGTGAAACGAAGGATGCCACAGTAGAATCACGAGCGTAGCGAGGGATTCTACGGTGGAATCCTGAGCAAAGCGAGGGATTCAAGTTTATCGCCTGAGATAAAACTCCGTACACCGTGTAGCACATTCTTCTTTTCATCTCTATCTATGAGAAAAAGCAAATATATACCTATAACGAAAGTAGAATACCTACATATACCTAATCAGAGATTAACAGTCAGTAACTAACCTTTATTTAGTGGCGTTTTCACTGAAGAAGTACTATGAAAATATTTTTCTAGGACTACCACATCTTTTACATTTTCTAGTCATTATAATCGTTTTATTACTTTTTCCTTGTGTATAATTCTTTATATATTTGAATATGTATATTATACGTAAACTTCATACTTATTTACTATAGGCCTAATCAAGAAATTACTTACATTTAAAATAGTTTAAGTAAAAATAACCTAATAGATCCATAATAAAATTACTATTTAAATCAAAGACAACTAGCGCGTTTTAATTGGTTTAAAAAATTTTTTTTTGAAGCAAGAGAACAATAGTAGATTACTGCACCGAGCACAAAGTGAGTCATCATTGCACGAGTGCTAGGTTTTTGCCCTCGCTATCGCTCGGGCATTAAATTAGCACGAGTGCATTAATTACTCACTTCAGCAAGGTGCGTAATCTACTTTTCTTTCAACTTCTTATATTCTTTGAGTATAAAATATACGTACGAAAAAAAAATACAAATTATAAACAAAACTAACTAACTTACTTATTTTACCCGGAACTTTTGCGGTTAAAGGTTATTAATAATATAATTTGCAGCTGTTTATATGCTCTCTATAGTTGAATTTGTCTTGCAAATCGAATTTATCACTTTCGCTGTCATTTTCCATTAAAAAAATTTTCTTTTGTAAAATAATTTGACTTTAAAACTTTAACAAGGTCTTTTTTCGTCGGCCAATTTTTTTTTTCAGCCAGTATCTTTTTGAGTGAATGCATACATTTTTATTAAAACTTAAACATCTGTGCCTGGCATCTATGGTAAATTAAAAAGTAAAACAGTGCAATAATGAAAAATTAAAAAGTAAAACAGTGCAATAATGAGAAATTAAAAAGTAAAACAGTGCGACAATGAGATTTCATACAACCATTATTGCACTGTTTTGGTTTGATGCAATAAGCACTCCCTTTGTGATCGGTTTTTTAGTGATTAATGATAACACTAAACAACCGATCACACAGTGAAAAAAAATTTTAACCTACAGTCGTCCACGCGTAGTAAAACGTGTTGTATTCCAATTTTTAAAAATTAAGACCCCGTTGCCTATATTTTATAATTTTAAAACAAAATTCTTCTTTTTTTTTGCAGACTGCCAATATTATTTATGATCTCACATTCGTGTTCGGTTTTCAAATGTGTTTTCAAAACGCCTAGGGAATTTACTTTTTACTTTTCAGTGTCTAGAGAATTACCAGTGACTTTAGCCCCAAATATTTGGGATAAAATCATCGTTTTTCGAATAGATGAGATGAATAGAATATTTCGCTAGTCTGAAACTTAATTTACAGGTTCTTGGTAAGGGTTGTGCAACACCACTAGCTTCTACAAAATATTTGTCGACCTCCGTGGTGTAATTAACACTCTAGTCCGCCACTCCGGAGGTTCTGGGTTCGATCCCTAGCCAGGGAAAGGAAAATGGCCTTTTTCAAATTGTCCTGGGTCTTGCGTTTTATCTAGATGTGTATTTATCATAAAATACAGTATCTTTGAGATAGTATCCCATAACGCAAGTTTAAAATCTTTCTTTGGGGCTAACTCAATCCGCTAGTTTCCAACAAGTCAAATCAGATACTTTTTCAAAACGTCAATACAATCATTTTCTTTGAGATTAGTATGTAATATCGGATTGTGACGTCATAGTCAATAGCGCTCTTAATATCCGTTTTTCTGCTTTAAAAAATCTAAAATCACGTTCAAAGTGGATGTGATCGTAACAAACACAACAAATCACATTATTTTGTGACGTTTTATTCTCTTAACAGTACCAAATAATTTCTTTTTGACCCAGGAAACTTCCCAATTCGTGTGATACCCAAGTCCTATTTATTATTTCATTTTTCGGTGTCCCTTAAAAACAAAATAAAGTTCAGTAAGTGAGCCTCTCTTTGAGAATAAAGGGGGACCAAATATCAATTACTTTTCGGGGAATAAAATATCCGCATTTGACTTTATAATGAGTTATTTGCATGAGCGAGGTAGTAACGGCGGGAGCAATTTGACTACAAACAGTTACTGGTTAATTGGCCTACATTATTTTCAGACCAATTAATTCTGTTAAGTATGACAAAACGCGATTTCGACGATGAGCGTTTCTTAGACGACCTGCTGACGCTAAACAAAAAAAATCGACATTTGCATACAAAATTCGCAGTCGCGATGCCGGGCGATTTGTATAGGAATGTATTTTTTTTTTTACTTTAATTTTATTATACTTTAGTGATCTAGTATAGCCTGTGGATCCATTTATTACGGATATGTCCCTGCCACGTTGTATATAGGTACTTTTTAAAGCAATTGAAGTGAGACTTATATAATTTCGATCAATGTTGAAAAAGTTTCCTCTTTTGTCTTTTTTTCGCAAAATATTTACTTACTTCTCTTTATAGATTGAATATCAAACTGGTCCTTCTGGTGCAAGAAAACACTATGATCGTCTTAATATAAAAACAGGACTAACTTTGTTACTAGGTTTAAACCATTCTTCGTCTTCGTCTAAGCGCATTCCCGGTTGCATCTTGAGCTGTGCTGATTCGGAGTTCGGGGTGCGCTTTCCCGCTTTTTCTTCTCCAAATATAACATGCATGTCAATGCTCACCCAAGGATGCCAAAGACCTTGCAAAATGGAGAAGAAATAGCCGGAACAGTTTAAATGATTTGGCTATAGTTTTACGACCGGCCGCCTGCCTGACGTCAATCCACTTTGGGAATGTATTTGTGCGACCGGCCGCTGCCCGACGTTAACCTTCCTTGGGAATGCAATTGTAGCACGGGATGTTTGTGCCATGTCCTTAAGAGTTTAAACCATTATCCCCCCAAATAAAGTTGACATTGACAAGTAAGATAAGTGTGATATTACTACATGTTAACTTGATTTGGGCGGATAATGGCTAAAACCTAGTAACAAAGTTAGTCTGGGTTTTATAATAAGACGGTAAAGGAATCTGCTTCCTTGCTCGTCTGGGAGAAAAGAAAAAACATAGAATGTACCAGCTCCTTCTCTCCACGCAGCTATTATCGAATCATATCAATAGGCGAGGCGGTTAGCGACCCATTGATGATTTCCTTTTCCACCTTCATGCCCACCATCTTTAATTTTTATCTTTTGTTTTTAATTTTTCCTGCTTTTTGTTCTGGACTTCGCACGATTTTTGACCTCCTTGGTAACATGATCAGGTCTATTGAGTCTCCACTGCAGAGCACGACCCTCTCTGTACTGCCAGAGCCATATATTAGCCAGAGCAGTCAGAGAATTTGGCCTACACTCTCCACGCTGGCCAGACGGGTTGGAGAGGTCTCATTGATGTTTATAAGCTTTGTTCAGCTTGTGTTTCCTAAGTCGCCATCTACGACATCCACAGGAAGACTTGGAGTGGTCCTATTCTACTCTGTCGGGAACCACACAGCTATCCTATCCTATATCCTACCCTTGGTAACACGCGTAGGTATTAAAAGAAGACCAAAACAGTATTCGGCGACCACTAACTAGATAGCCCATATAAGAATCACTACAAGTCCCTAATCCGATTTGGCGACTAAACACGCTTGCCCTGCCCTACTTTTGATTTGTTTTATTTGTGGTTTAAAACTATTGTTCCAATTGGTTTGTTTAAAAATATACACTTATTATTTTTACAGTGTTTCTCAACGGCTAAATGATATTTGAAGGGCATGTACAATATTGCACAGTATAATATGTTATGCTTATATTGGGCAGCGAGCACAAGAAAAAAATACACATACTATCACGTCTTTATCTCTAATGGGGCGGACAGAGCATTTTGGGTCTTGCTGGTCTAAACAGACTCAGTGCCGCAAGACTCAAAGGCCACTTTCAGCGTGATGGTGGGAAGAAGAAGGTAGAAAAATAAATCAAAATAATTCTGGGTTGCTAGCCGCATCGCCAGTTTGTATTTTCGCCCATTCCTTTGATCGGCTTCTACGCGGGAAGAGAAGCAGCTGGTTCTTTCTAAGTTTTTTCTCCCTACCAGACCAGCATGGAAGATAGAAAAATAGAAATACAAAAATATTTTTTTATACAATCTTTTATCTTTTTATCATTGATATTTATATTGTGACGATGGGAACCTAGCTGTTAGTAAGTTTGATTGTTTTGTTACATTGTTTTTCGTATTCACATTACTATCTATTACTAACACAATATGGATTAAGTATGTCCGAAATAAAGAGATTTATTATTATAATTTTATTATTAATGATTTTATAAAAAAAATATTGGTCATGAATTTATTTCTTGGATAAGCCACCTCACTGATGAGCTTGAGTTTCAAATATTATTATGTCGTGTGATGTGAATCTGTATGTCTGTGTGTAGTATCGAAGCTTACAAACTAAACCAACTTTGATTAAGTTTGTTTATAAAGTTTATTTTAATAACTTTTATATTCGAATTTTAACTTTTCCTTTGTGGTAATTTTTCTAGAAGAATTAAATTTGTTTAACAAGAAAATGATGCGATGGCGCAGTTACAATGTACCAGTACTTGTACCAGTAATGTACTTGTATTACTATTCGTATATATATTATATTTCGAATATCCTTATACATGCCGTTATGGGGAAAAGTTGTTCCAAATAAAGGAGTGAATAACCCCTTAAATATGTGTTAATACTAAATTAAAAATAATCTTGTATAATTTTGTTATACCTACCCATCTTCACGCATACTATCACCCTTTACAATATTTGTACTTTATTAAAAATGAGCTTGTATAGATGTTACCGGCCAAACCCGATTTCAGGACAAACTAGTTTTGCCTAGGCTAAACTAGTTCTTCCTATACGCGATAGGATTAACTGGTATTGCCTAGACAAAACTAGTTTGTCCTAAGCCCGATAGGATAAACCAGTTCAGGCTAGGCCAAACTAGTTGATCCTGATATAAATACGCACATTCCAGGATAAACTGGGTCCAAAAACATCATTTTATTAGTGTAGTCAGTGTATTTATATCAAATTAAAGCAATTTAAACATTTTAAACTAGCTAAACCACATATGAAAATTTATTTATTTAACCTAATATTCTAATTCTGTCTTCAGTCAATGTCTTCATATTCAAAGTTTCATGGTATTCGGCCGATGAGCATTATTGTTTTGACAGCTGCGTCAAGCATTTTCGTTTCCCCGTAACATCTTTGACTCAAAGACGTCTCCCCAATACAAAAATACAAATTTAATGTAAGTATTTATGACGGGAGTGAACACCGAATATTAAGAGGCATCGTGAATATTTGTCTCAAAGTCGAAAGGTCGCGACTGATGAAGTCGACGCTCCGACCGCCACAGGTCCAAATTGAAAACTCTGAAAGCTTCCGGCTTGAACTATCCAATCGCTTTGAAGGCCTTCAGGATTGCGTTACAGTGGATGTGAGAGAGAAGATAAACCAAGGGTTTGTAGAAGCTGTCCAAGCGGTGGGATCGAAGGTGTTTAAGTCCCACCCAAAACGCAAACCTCAAAAAATTTCTGCACAGACCCTAGACTTGATTGCAGAACGACGATCCAGGCTGCTGCAGACCTCTCAAGACGCTAAATCATATCGGCATCTCAACAGACATATACAAAAGTCCTTGCGACACGACATCCGCTCCTTTAATACCAAATGTATTAAGGAGACGATATAGCAAAACAAAGGCTCCAAAGTGTTCGCAAGAGCTACGTCGGTTGGGCAAAGCCGATTGATGAAGCTGAAGACGGAGGCCGGTAGCAAAGGAAGGGGTTCTGGCAGAGATCGAGAGGTTTTACACTATACTGAAGATATCCCGGACATCAGCCTGTACCAGATTAGGATGGCCCTCAAACAGCTCAAAAACAACAAGGCGCCGGGCGAGGATGGAATCACAGCAGAGCTTCTGAAAGCGGGCGGAACGCCGGTACTAAAAGTCCTTCAGAGGCTCTTTAATTCCGTTCTGCTCGAGGGCCAGAAGCGTGGCACAGGGGCGTGGTGGTCCTGTTCTTCAAAAAGGGAGATAACGTCCTATTGAAGAACTATAGGCCTATCACGCTTCTGAGTCATATATAAAAGTTGTATTCGAGGGTCATCACGAATCGTCTCGCAAACAGGTTTGATACCTTCCAGCCTCCCGAACAAGCCAGTTTCCGTAAAGGCTTTAGTACCATGGACCACATCCACACGCTACGGCAGGTTATAGAGAAGACGAGGGAGTATAACCGGTCGTTATGCTTGGGGTTTGTGGACTATGAAAAAGCCTTCGATTCGATCGAAACATGGGCCGTGCTTCAGTCTCTCCAGCGATGCCGTATTGACTATCGGTATATCGAAGTGATGAAGTGTTTGTACAGTAACGCCACTGTGTCAGTCCGAGTACAGGAGCAGTGCACGAGGGCTTTTCCACTGCAAAGAGGTATGAGACAGGGAGACTTAATATCTCCGAAACTGTTCACCGCTGCACTGGAAGATGCCTTCAAGCTTCTGGAATGGGAAGGACTTGGCATCAACATTAATGGCGAGTATATCACTCACCTTCCATTTGCCGACGATATCGTTGTCATGGCAGAATCTTAAGCACCATGCTCGGAGACCTTAATCGAGTTTCCCAACAGGTGGGCCTAAAAATGAACATGGACAAAACGAAAGTAATGTTGAATGTCCATGTCGCGCCCCTACCTGTTTGTGTTGGGAGCTCCACCCTCGAAGTTGTAGACCAATATATCTACCTGGGTCAATTTATCCAGGCAGGAAGTTCCAGCTTCGAGAAAGAGGTTTTTCGACGAATCCGACTCGGTTGGGCAGCGTTCTGGAAGCTACGCAGCGTCTTCTCGTCCAAAATACCTCAGTGCCTCAAGACTAAAGTGTACAATCAATGTGTGTCACCAGTGATGACTTATAGCTCTGAAACGTGGTCCCTTACTATGGGTTTCATAAGAAGGCTCAAGGTCGCTTAACGCGCTATGGAAAGGGCTATGCTCGGTGTTTCTCTACGTGATCGAATCAGAAATGAGGAAATTCGTAGGAGAATAAAAGCCACTGATATAGCCCAGCGGATTAGCTCGTTGAAGTGGCAGTGGGCGGGACGCATAGCGCGACGAACCTATGGCCGATGGGGCAAAAAGGTTCTCGAATGGCGACCACGTACTGGCAAGCGAAGCGTTGGACACCCACCCACAAGGTGGTCAGACGATCTGACTAAGCTCGCTGGAAAGCGCTGGACGCAGGCCGCTCTAGATCGGTCATTTTGGAAATTCCTGGGAGAGGCCTATGTCCAGCAGTGGACGTTATGCGGCTGAAATGATGATGATGATGATGATTTACGACGTACAAAGATTTTAATAACTAATGTTCGTTCACTTTTATAACTACCTCTATTGTGAAGTCATTCACTTTTTATCAAGCGAATGCACTCAACAAAGAACAAACAACAAAATTTTAGTAAAAGTTAAAAGGTATAAAGGCTGGTTTTTTATTATCTTTCCTTCTACATTACCTACACTCTCCGCTCCGTTTTTAGGGTTCCGTACCCAGAGGGTGCAAACGGGACCCTATTACTGAGATTCCGCTATCTGTCCGTCTATCCGTCTGTCTGTCTGTCTGTCAGTCACAGGGCTCTATCTCTTGAACCGTAATAGCTAGACACTTGAAATTTTCACCGATTATGTATTACTGTGGCGGCTATACCAATAAATACTAAAAATAAAAATAGTTAAAAATTAAAGGGGGTCGTCATACAAGAAACGTGATTTTTTTCAGCGTTTTTAACTTGATCTTTATAATGGCATTAACTAGATACTTGAAATTTTCACCGATTATGTATTACTATGACCACAATAACAAGAAATACTAAAAATAAAATAAAGTTAAAAATTAAAGGGGGTCGTCTTACAAGAAACGTGTTTCTTCAGCGGTTTAAAACATTGTACGGTGGTACGGAACCCTTCATGTACGAGTCCGACTCGCACTTGCCCGTTTATTTCTTATAATATATATCAGTACAAAGTAAATAGTAGAACGTACCGGGAATAAGTACAAATACTTTAATTGAATAAGGATTACCCGTGTGGTTCCGGATTAGTTAGAATAGGACCACTCCATCTTTTCCTGTGGATGTCGTAAGAGGCGACTAAACCACTAAGCACAAACATCTTGTGCTACAATTGCATTCCCAAGGAGGGTTAACATTTGCCGGCGGCTGCTTGTAAAACTTTTTGCACAAATATATTCCTAAAGAGGGTTGAAGTCAGGCAGGCGGCCGGTCGTAAAACTATAGCCAAATCATTTAAACTGTTCCGGCTGTTTTTTCTCCATTTTACAAGGTCTTTGGCATCCTTGGGTGACCATTGACATGCATGTTATATTTGGAGAAGAAAAAGCGGGAAAGCGCACCCCGGGTTCCGAAGCAGCACAGTTGAGGATGCAACCGGAAACGCGCTTAGACGAAGAAGACTTTAATTGGATAAGGACAAATCACACAGATTAAGCTAGCCTCAAAGTAAGTTCGAGACTTGTGTTATGGGATACTAACTCATACTATATTTTATAACAAATACAGATATAAATAAACATCCAAGACCCAGTTTAATCTGAAATAGGTCATTTTCCATCTTGACCTGACCGGGGATGAACCCGGGATCTCCGGTGTGACAGCCTGGCGTGATGACCACAGAGGTCGTTATTTCAACATCATCAGTTTACTTATATTTTGGAAATAAAGGTCAAAGCTAATAAAAATAATATAATTGCCTATAGCTATTTAATAGTACAATAACAATTTTACATGTAATTAATAAACTATAATAACTATTATATTTGTGATGCTTAGTTACGGGCATGGCTGGGCGTGCCTGCAATTTTAATAAATTTACTTTAAAAATAACAAAACTTGTTTCTGTAATCTACAAGCAATGTATATTTTGTATTTTTTTCAAAATTTTAGGCTCAGTAGTTACGGAGATCAGAAGGGGGGATGGTAAATTTTCGTCTTGTTTCGTGAAAAAAATTAAAATTATTTATTTCACAATAATAACTTAAGGCCGTACCTAAATTTTCCGGGGTCCAGTGCTGCCCCCATTTAAAATAAATCATTTCAAAGAAAACGGAGACATTATTTAAAATTTTGCAACTACCAAGTCCTAGATAACCCTTTAAAGTATTTTATGAACTACTGTTTACAGTTTATAATGAGAACGTTAAGCTTTACTACGCACATTAGCCAAAAGTGGCCGTTTTTCGCAATTGTGCGTAGTAAAGCTTAACGTTCTCACTTTCAATTGTAAACAGTAGTTCATAGAATATTTTGAAGGGTCATCTAGGACTTGGTAGTTGCAAAATTTTAAATGATGTCTCCGTTTTCTTTGAAATGATTTATTTTAAATGGGGGCAGCACTGGACCCCGGAAAATTCAGGTACGGCCTTAACTATTTGAGATCCTCATAACGAGCCCTTTCATTTTATATATGACACAGTAAGGTTTGCAAAACTTTTTTTTTTTAATTTCCTAATTTGTACCCCGAGAATGACACTTATTTTAAAAAAAAAATTACTTTGCACGTATGTGTTTGGGTCATAGGATTACAACATTCTACCAAATTTGATCTGATTCGATCAAGTAGATTCGAAGCGAATTGGCTGTGACAGACGGACGGACAGACAAACAGACGCACGAGTGATCCTATATGGGTTCCGTTTTTCATTTTTTGTACGGAACCCTAAAAAAAAAGTGTACAAAAGGGTCTGGTAAAGGGAACTACCTGATAGGATGACCACAAATTATGGTTTATTTTAAATGTTGTCCAACAGCGTACGTATTATATTATACTCAACATACCTTTTTTTGAAAAATGATGAATATGTCCGAACATACACAGATGGAGTTTCCAGTCATACAAAACATGAAAAGAATGTATATAAACCCTTCGTAACCCGCAAATCAGAGTTGCGTTGTGCGGGTGCGCGTGACATTCCCAACTGGGAAGGGTAGTCGCTATATATGGACATCAAACGCATTCACTCAACATACTTCAGCTTTTATTACATATCCGATGTATTGCCATGCAGATTCTTGACGATATTGGTGTCAAATTGATTTAAAGGCTTGATTGAATTAAAAAGAGGGGTGTATTGATAGATTTGTTGCCCAGTAGGAGACAAAATAATCTAGTCATCATTTATTTCGTCGTCTTTCGTTATATATCATCGAAGACAAAAGACGCGTTGGGAGACGCAAAAAATCGTGGCTGAGGAACATATAGAAGAGTGGACCGGAATAAATTATTCCGCTTGGCAATCTATAGAGAGGAGTTTGGGAAGCTGATCCAGTAAGGGAAAGGCAGTAAAAGAAGAACTTCCTTTTCATCATTTATTTGTAGCCACCATGCTGTTCTAAGAGTTATCTTGCCCTTCTATTCATTAAAAATTAACAAACGTTTGCTACACCTTTTTCATTAACACTATATTTTGTTTTTTTAATGTCAAATAAGTAAGTATAAAAAAAGAGCCGTGTAGTTCGCGGCAGAGTAGAGATAGAATAGGGTCACTCTAAGGGTAAGTTCACACTGAGACGCGACGCTACGCGACGTAGCACGCACATGGAAGAAATATAGAACTTGTTTACTAGACAAAAACAGTGAGAGCCCGCTGCGCCGCGCTACACAGCCCTGTGCAGCGCGGCGCAGCGGGCTGTTGCTGAAATTAGTATATTTTTGTCTAGTAAACAAGTTCTATATTTATTCCAAAGTGCGCGCTAGGTCGCGTCGCGTCGCGTCTCGGTGTGAACTGACCCTAAGTCTTTCCGTGTATGTGTAAGCGACTTAGGAACACCAGCTAAACAAAGCTTATAAACATCAATGAGACCTATCCAACCCGACTGGGCAGCGTGGGCCAAAACCTATGACTGCTTTGGCTAATATATGGCTTTGGTAGTACAGAGAGGGTCATACTCCTGCAGTGGAGACTAAAAAAGACCAGAAGATGATGATGAAGATGATCTTTTGTTCACAGGCTAATAGACCAATACGCATCAAATACTGAAGTACTTGACATAAACTGCGTCGACCCCCTAAACCGGTCAGCTCTCATCGCGGCCATTGAGAATGAAAACATCGAGCTGATCAAACTGCTGCTTGGAGCTGGGATCCTTGTCAAGGTAATCAAAGTTAAGATAAACCTTGGATCAAAGGACGTTTCCATCCTGAAGGAAATTAGCATTGACCAGAGGCTTCTTGTACCTGTCTCCATAGAGTAAGATAAAACTTCTTTATTGCACCAACTATAAGAAGGACATATACAAGTAAACTTAAAATATAGGTAGGTACAAAAGCGGGTTTATCACTAAAGCCTCAATATAAAACTATACAACGTGGAAGAAACATACCCGTAATAAATCGAACCACGGTCTATGCTAGATCATTATAGTATAATGAAATTAAAATAACAGCCAAATAACAAAACAAAAATTGACATTTCCATACAAAAGTGCGCGGCCGCCTGGGCGTTTTGTATGGGAATGTCAAAATTTTTTTTGTTCTTTCGTCTGTTATTTTAATTTCATCATACTTAAGTGATCTAGTGTAGACCGTGGTTCGATTTATTACAGGTATGTCCCTTCCACGTTGTATAAAGAAAGACACATTTTACAGTAATTGAACTAGCCGCAAACTAAGTTAAAACTTGTACTATGAGATACTATACTCAACGATACTATTTATAATAAATACCAAAGCACCAGGACTATTTGAAAAAGAGCATTTTCCAACTTGCCCTGGTTGGAGATCGAACTCAGAACCTCCGGATTCAGAAAAAGATCAAGGGCTCGTAGCCCGTTAAAATTGTTTTGTTTAAATTTTAACCACTGAGGTTTCCGATTGACATGAAATTTTGTATGTTGTAAATCTGATGACAATGGAATATTATTATAACAATAACCTGATCTCATGATGGAGCTGGAAGGTGGCTATACTCGTAGAAACTCCGTAACAAAACGACGCAACTTCATTGAACTTGGGCTTATTAAATTTGTCTTGATAAGTAGGTACTTAGGCCTCACAATGAAAGATACTTTTTTTTTCGAAGAACTAATTCATTTCATTTATTTAGCCTTTATCGCCCATACAAATTGTACATAACAATAGGTGGTAACATAACGCTATAATTTTTTACCAATTTATTTGTTCCTTTCAATACCTATAGTTCCAGAAGTTTTTTTTAATACAATAAGGCTTCTTAATCCTAATCCAGAATCGAGCGTAGCATACAAATGATTGAGATTAACCCTCATAAATTAGGCCTTTCTGACCCCAACCCGTTGATTTTCGATACTAATTTGAATAGATATCTGCGATTGTTGAAACAGCTGCTTTATTAACTAGATTTATGAACAACGCACTTAATCTGTAAGATGAATCGTGTTATAAATCATTGTGATGACACAATTCGTCTAATTATAAAAACAGGACTAACTTTATTACTAGGTCATGTATTCTGTAGATGTGTGATGTATTCTGTGACTAGGTTTAAAACATTACCCGCCCAAATCAAGTTGACATCTAGTAATATTACAGTATCTCACCTGTCAATGTCAACTTGATTTGGGCGGATAATGGTTTACACCTAGTAACAAAGTTAGTCCTGTTTTTATAATAAGACGAAATTAGTTTTAACAGGAATACTTATATGTTAGGGACTTCATGTAAAATGTACAAAATAATTGGCATATATCCGACAGCAATATTTTACTTTTGAATCTGATGACTCGAGTGAAGGAGAATGAATAATATTAAATTTTTTGTTTAGCTATATATGTCCTATAATACTAGGCAAAAGCATCCCCTCCACGCTTTCAATAATATCAGTTCTTCGCTTTCTCATTCCAATTCCCTTTAAAAGAAAAGAATAAGTAACTATACAGATATTTTTTTTGACGTTTCGAAGGATATCATTAGGCTTTTTCGGTTCCATTTCGTACGGTCTTCAGCATCCTTGGATGACTAGTCATGATAGATTCTGAAGAGACGACACGATACGTCATATAATTTTTGTATTAGTGAAGAAAAAAACATGCGCCCGCTAACCTTTCCGGTTGCATCCGGGTGTGCGTTCCGATTTCCGCTAATATGAGAACATCATGTATGGCACAGTGACTTGGTTTTTAGGAATTACGCTACTTAGAAGCTTGTAGCGTGATTAGTTTTCAGAAATTATGCGTTGAGGGTTTGTATCGTAATTAGTCTTCAGTAATTACGCTACAAGCTTGTAGCGTAATTTCTGAAAACTAATTACGCTACAAGCTTACAAATTTAGCGTAAGTATAAGAGGAATTAGCATAGCATACACTAAAATTAGCGTAAGTAGTTTCGTTGACATAATATGCGTAATAAATCGAACCACGAGCCTAGATCACTATAAATATATAATTAATTTAAAATAACAGTCAAAAAACCAAAGTTTCGAACCTTTCAGGTATTAATTGGAAGGATTTCCAATGCTATACCGCTTGACCAGTAAACGAACGTTCAAAGAACCCACTCCGGTGAGATGGTATATCGAGACGGACATTGCTAGAAGAGCGAAGATTTCTAACATATAGTTCGTATCAAAGAAAAATTAATTTTAATCCCTTAGTACCCTCTTACGACACCCATGGCAGGCAAAACAAGTGAGGACCAATCATCTTCTACTCGCGAGTCTGCCGTCACCACACATCGTCATAGCAATCCATAAAAAAATTCTCACCCGTCAATCCCACGGCACGCAGTCATACGTGTTGATATGAAACCACAAATCACCGTCCGTCGCAATGTTTCATGCTAACTAGAATTTATATCTAACAATCGTGATACATTGCAATTTTATGGGCCACTACGCCACTAGTTTCGTGTGCAAGAATTTTTTAATGTGCGGAAATGGTTTAAAAATAATAAATAAATAGTTATGGACACTCATTGAGCTAGCCCTAAACTAAGTTTAAACTTGTATTATGGGATAGTAACTCAACGATACTATATTTTATGATAAATAGATACCTAAACATTCATGACCAAGGACACTTTGAGAAAGGTAATTTTTTGAGGTTCCGTACCCAAAGGGTGCAAACTGGACACTATTACTGAGACTCCGCTGTCTGTCCGTCTGTCACAGGGCTCTATCTCTTGAACCGTAATAGCTAGACACTTGAATTTTTCACCGATTATGTATTACTGTGGCTGCTATAACAACAAATACTAAAAATAGCAAATAGTTAAAAATTAAATAGGGTCGTCATACAAGAAACGTGTTTTTTCAGCGTTTTTAACTTGATCCTTATAATGGCATTAAGTAGATACTTGAAATTTTCACCAATTATGTATTACTATGACCACAATAACAACAAATACTAAAAATAAAATAAAGTTAAAAATTAAAGGGGGTCGTCATATAAGAAACTTGTTTCTTCAGCGTTTTAAAACATTGTGCGGTTATACGGAACCCTTCATGTACGAGTCCGACTCGCACTTGCCTGTTTATTCAACTTACCCTAGCTGGGAATCGAACCCAGAACCTCCAATGTGGCACAATATATCACAATATAACATGTTAGTGATGCTTGCGAACGATTGAACAAATGTTATGGTAAGTTCAGTCTACCAAGCAAGAGATAAAGATGTTGAGTATTAGTAAAGTAGCTATTATTAAGCTTAGACTACATGAGCCCCAGGCACATGCTAAATATGGTGCAGAAATTGAATTCCCTGCCGGCAGCACATAACTTCGTTAACTGGCAGTCTCCGTTTTTAATTATGTTTCTCACAATGGTTTTATTGTAAACATGAAAGTGTCACGGTATCACTGCAATTTTTTCACTTTTTAAATCTTGAATAACTTTACAAACGCTAATATTTTCCTACTTTTCTTTATTTTCAAAAGTAAATAGATACCCTAACAAAGGTTGTCCTCTTGTCGTAATAACCATGAAAAAAGGCTCCAAACATTTAGGTGGATATTTTATGTCTACAGTTCGACGCCACGTCGCCGTCAACACTTACTTTTTCGAATCTTTTAATTTTTTCTGTCTTTAAGTCCCTTGTGACTCTTGTATATTTTACATTTTTTGTTAGTATTTTCGATATGTTGTGCTTGTGACCAGCCATGTTAGTTATCCGCTCCGAATTTTAACTACGTAAGTATAACATTGTACATTTATTTTAAACAGTAGTCCTTTTTACGTAATTGCAATTATTTTAGGGTAAGTAAGTAAGTTCTGTAAAAGTTCTATAATATCCAGTAACAAATTAAAACATTTGCCACCAATTAGGCTATTCATATTTCGCCCTCTCTATCTTGCGTTTACTGGATGAGCGAGCGCCCTTCTGCCTTGTTTTTTTTTCTTTACAACACTTGAAGTTTCACCGACTATGTATAACTGTGGCCGCTATAAAAAAAAATACTAAAAATAAAAAATTAAAGGGGTCGTCATACAAAAAACGTGTTTTTTCAGCGTTTTTAACTAGATCTTTATAATGGCATTAACTACATACCTACTTGAAATTTTCACCGATTATGTATTACTATGGCCGCTATAACAACAAATACTAAAAATAAGATAAATTTAAAAAATAAAGGGGGTCGTCATACAAGAAACGTGTTTCTTCAGCGCTTTAAAACATCGTATGGAGACACGAAACCCTTCATGTACGAGTCCGACTCGCACTTGCCCGTTTATAATAGTTTATAATTAAATAGGTATATGCTGTGCATATCACAGCATTTACTTAACAGTAATTTATTTTACAGGCTATATTTAAGCTAAAGTAAATAAGGAATTATTTTTATAAGGTTCAGAGACGCTTTGTTTATTTCGTCTTGCCATTTGAAAAATCTCTGTGAAGACAAAGGTTTAATTTGTTTTTGTCCGATAAAAATCTCAGAAAAATCAAATCATGCTAAATAAAATATTTTTGCGTACTTTATTATAGTAAATTCGTAAATTATAGTACAATTACCCGAAATAATATCCATGCGTACAATACTTTATTATAAAGTACTGGTGGCAAATAGCTGTTAAGGACCTATTATTTTGTAGACACAAAAGTTATTGCATGGGAAGCGAAGCAACTCTGATACTGGTAAGGGCTGACAGAAGCCTTTATTCTTATTGCATAAGCTCTATCTACCTGCTTCACACGTTACGTGAATGATTCGTAACATTCACAAGAAAAACCCGCAATTTTCCGAAACATTACGCACCTTAGATTTCATTATTATAATTCTGACATTCAGACTATCGAAAGCTCGCATTGTAATCATTGATAGATTTCCCAAAGGCTTCGGTGGCGGAGTGTTTTATATAAAGCTCGGAATGGAGCTTTTTGCGGCACTTTGCTCTCAAGGAGTTTTTGTCAGTCAGAACATTATTTTTCCATTTTTATTGAGATAGATTGACTTGTACTCGTAGTAAATAAATATGTACGAACACAGATGTTTGTTTTGTTTTTCGTACGTGTAAGTGGCCAACGCTGGTGCCACAATTCACAAGCTGCCTAAGGGCCGCACTACATTAGATCGGCAGCGCTCGAAAGCAACCTGACGAACAGTTTTAATGACAAGATATTACAAACTTTATGTACAATGTCATAAAATCTAAAAACGATTAAACGCGGCCGAGGCATACACGCGCGGGCGCGAGTGCTCGAGCAGTCGTTAGCCGGCGAAACCTCCCGTCATGTCGATCGCAAGTGTTCAAATTAAAACTTTATTTCCATATCTTCATCGCACCACCTTTTATTTCAGCACAATTCCTGTCACCCAAAGGTAGCCTGTAAGAGATTGCCTTGGTGATAAGGCCGCCGTGTATATACAAAAATATGTACAGTATTCTGTACTGTACCGTTTGTTTTCCGGTAAAATAGTCTTCCCGCGGATATCGTAGAAGGCGACTTAGGAAACACAAGCAAAACAAAGCTTATAAACATCAATGAGACCTCTCCATCCCGTCTGGCCAGCGTGCAGAGTGTAGGCCAAAATCCGCTGGCTGTTCTGGCTAATATAAGGCTCTGGTAGTACAAAGAGGGTCGTACTCCTGTAGTGGAGACTAAAAATATTAATATTGCTTATTATATGTGTTTTAGGTGCAATAACGTATTACTTACCTACTTAACCGGGAACCTTCCGGGAACATACGAGTACTACGATGAAAGAAAGAAAATTATGTTATTAAAGTGAAGTACTCGTACAAGATTTAACAAATAATCCCTTTTTAGTACTTTTATTATTTCTGGAACCCTTCCTAAAACGTTATTTTGTAAACTTATCTTCTATGACTGACCGAATGCGGTTAACATTAACCCCCTCGATGTCCTTGTTTGTAAATAGACCACCGGGGCAAAAATGCCTGACATTCCTTGTTGAAACAAGGAATGTCAGGCTTAGGCAAATGGCAGGCAACCTTCATAAAATGTAAGCCACTAAAATAAAACTAGGTACGCTGAAGTTTTGTAAACAGAGACAGGTCTTAGAGGGATAGGTAGGAGTCATGTCACTCGTTAATATATTTTCTGAAGATACCTTGAGGTTCCGCTTACCCTAGACTTTTCCATACAAACCTAGTTTAACTTTTATTTTGAAATAACATGTCCGATTCGGAAATACTTTGTCATTTAAAACGCGCAATCACTTTGTACTTTCAAAGAAATTGCATAATCTAGACATATAACTAGTTTTCGACGGTCAAAATGTGAACTTCAAAGAAAATATAAGGGTGTAGAAGTTTTCCATACTGATGGTCAAATATGATGTGATCATGAGACAGAATCAAACTGTGGAATCCTTCGTTTCGCTCTGGATTCAAAGTAGCACCCTCGCCCTAAAACTATTAGTACCCTTGTAGCACAATCTACTATATTTTAACTTTTAAATATGTATAGCAAAGTTATGTCAACTTCTAATTTTTTTTAATAAAATTTTCTAAAAACATTGCAACTGATGTTTATGTTTTTATTTATTTATTTATTAAAATCTTTATTGACCACAATGGTACAAAAGGTAAACTTAACGCTAATGCATTCTCTAACCTTTAGGAAAACCAGAAATTAATTTAATTTAATTTTTGACAGTTACTCAAGAATAATTTAGGTTATATTTTTCAAAACAAGAAAGTCTAACTTCAAAGCCAGTGTCAGTCACAGAAAAGCTACATACGCAACTATGGTTATGACTAGACTAGTATTTAAGCGTGTTTATTATATTTTATGATTCATTATTAAACGGAGATTCATCAAGTTCAGTGTTTTCTTAAGAATCCCTCGCCAAACCTCAAATGGCGACCCTGCCAGTGTGCGCTAGTTTTGATCGAATAACGCATTCCTTTCCCTGTATATAGACAGTGACTTATAAACATTGAGTGATTTGTGCACAATTTAAGAACTGAATAATAATGCGTGATTATAACTCTCTAAAGTTGAACGTCCGCTGGTGTTCCTTGGTACATTTTGTGGAAAGTTATTATTTATTGGAAATTAAAAATGGGTTCGTCGCAATCCAGTAAAAGTAGCGAAGTTATAATTGCCCAAAACGCGGCGGGCAACAACAAGGCCACGGTATCAGATATTAAGTACCACGCAGGGGTGCCTACATACACCCTGTTGATAATATGTGCTTTGTTTATCTGCGGAGCAATTCTGGTGGGCTGTAAGCTTTACCGTAAATGTCACATATAGTGGATGAGATGCGAAATCCAGGAGTTTGCAATAAGTGTTCGGCAAAAAATTGAAGTCGGTTGTTTTTTTTTTTGTTGAAAATTTAAATATTTACGATATTCGAAGTAGATAAGTTAATAAGTACCTGTTTTATTTTAAATTCATTAAATAATTGACAAAGTCCTTAAATTTACTGAAAAGAACAATCAGTGGAAACACTTATTGTGACATTCGTGACGTAGTCTTGGGCCATCGTGGCATGAGAATACCTTGCTTTATTATGCAGGAATTGGTAGGTAACTCCTCCTTTTTTTGGTCTGTTGTAAATATGCTGAAATACTAAGTGGCATTTCGGAACGAGGGATCTTTCTTCCCCACTTTCCATCCCGGCTTTTTCTCCACTTGGGATGGTCTTCTACATTCATCATCATTCGAGCGTATTTCCGGTTGCATCATCAGCGGTAATCGGTTACCGGGTACCGTTACCGGTCAATCAACCGTTATCGTCCAATCACCTAGGTTAAGTAGCGCGCTACCTAACCTAGGTGATTAGACGAGGTTACTAGTTTTTACACATAGCGACTGCCGTCTGACCTCCACAAACTAAAGGGTAGACCAGAACCAATGCTAGGATAGGTTTAAAAAAAACGCTAGTTGGCGTTCAGGACCCACAGATTTATGTGCCTTCCGAAGCACGGAATCATCTTTCTTTTCGGATAATCAGGTGATTCAAGCATGCTATATCCTAACCAGACTTGAAACAACTTTTCGCAAAGAAAGCTTCCCAGTGAGATTTGAACCCAAAACCTCCGGATCACAAGGCAAACGCCTTGACCACTGGACCTCGGAGGTAGGATGGTCTTCTACATTATTGAACCCTATTTAAATTATAACTATTTTTCAGGATGCCCTCCTTCACGCGATTAAAGAAGAATACGTAGAAGCTGTGGAACTACTACTGCAGTGGGAGGAAGAACACCACGTTCCTGGAGAACCCTATGTAAGTTTTCTTTCTTTCTCTTCTTCTTCTTTCTACTTTTTTCACATTGAAAATGTTTATATTATCACCAGTGTATGTGCCCGATGTTCAGCCAAAACAGCAAAAGATAGCTCTATGGGAGATGTGTCAAAATATCAAGGCACAAAGATGCCCGATGTAAAGCAAAAGCTGAGACATGACCGTAGATCGGTAATAATTGGAGATGTATCTATGAGAAAGCTCAAAATATGCAAGTCGTAGAAATCTTTCGTATGAGTTTTTGAGAAATTTTGAAAAATTTTAAGTTAGAATTTTTTTTCAGACAAAAATTAAAATATATTTTTTTGGGGGCATTAATCAAGATTCAGAATAAATGGTATCTGGAGATTGAATTGAGCCACAAAATAAGCCCATTGGGCACGACAGATGTGGGCTGCGGAGGTTCTCAAAGATGGGAGTGGTTGGGCAGTCTATTTAGCGCATTGTCACGCATTGTGTTATTTCTTTATTTCATTTTCAATGTACTCTGATAGTTGCGTGGAGCCAGGCCTGTGTCACTCCCCGTTTAGGTATCGAAAATATACCTACTTTATTACTGAGACTTACTAGAGCGCGGCGGCCCCCCCAATTGGTAAATTTAGTTATACGAATCGTTTGTTCATAGTAATAAGAATGAAGAATGAAAATGGCCTGCAATGGACGTCTAGGTATAACTTGTACTTATCCTTATGTAACAACTTCTAACTTGTGACTTTCAATAAAAAATCTGAATCTGAATCTAAACGAAAAGGTGCTGCGTTCTGACTGAATTTCTTTGCTGAGTGAGACTTCTGTACGGAGTACTAGTATCCTGTTCTGTGGTGGAGCGTGAGATCTGTAATTCTTTTTTCTCAGAGTTGGGAATCCGTGGAACCAGCCTCAGCGACCTTCACTCCCGACATCACCCCCCTCATCCTGGCCGCGCATCGCAACCACTACGAGATCCTGAAGATCCTGCTGGATAGGGGAGCCACGCTGCCGATACCCCACGACGTCAAGTAGGTACAGGGAGTTTTATCATTCATCTCATCATTCAAATAAGTAAGTGAGGAGCTCAGTGGCTCAACGGGAGTTCGCATTACTAGCGCTTGGGCAAGTTAAGCGGCACCAGGCGTGGTCCGTACTTGGATGGGTGGGACTAGTGGCATTAAAATGTTCTCGAGCTCCTCCGTGCTTCTGAAGGCATGTTAAGATATTAGTTCCGGTTGTCGTCAGTTGTCAAGCTATGTCAGATGCCTTTAGGTAGCTTGAAAAATCTTACTGACACCAGTGTTGGCCACTTACACGAAAAACAATTCAAATTATAATTAAGAGCCCATACTACCCTAAAGTTCTTAGGGAGATCTTAAATATTAATCAATATTAACTAATTAAGTGAAAGTAGATTACCTGCTAGTAACATATTTCCTCTCATATCTCACTATACAATAACATGGAGGCACTTCAAAAATCAATGGACACAATGGCAAGAGAATTCAACACAAAGATGGCTGAGTTTCAGAAGAATCTGGACAGCTCCAATGCCAATCCTAGCACTGTTGCTTCACTCACAGCAGACTTTGGAAGTTTCAAGTCGTTTGTTTTAATTGCACTTGTCAGCCTGCAGGAACAAATGACTATGATGGCGCACCAACAAGACTCATATGAGATGCGCTCACGTCGTAAGATGCTGCTAGTACATGGTGTCCCAGAAAGCTCCAAGGAGGATGTGTCATCTGTGCTGGTAGATATAGTTGAGAAGAAGCTTAAGATTTCCGAGTTTTCAGCCAAAGAAATTGGACGCTGTCATCGCATGGGCAAGTCGGTGAAAGGCAAACCCCGGTCTATACTGGTAAAGTTTTCCACTCTGGATATAAAAGATAAAATCTGGTTTGCCAAACCCAGCTTGAAAGGATGTGGCATAACGTTGTCAGAATTCTTGACCAAAAGCAGACACGACGCCTTTATGCTGGCCAGACAGCATTTCGGAGTGACCAAATCGTGGACGCGGGATGGATTTGTGTACATTATCTCGCCCGATGGGTCCAAGTATCGCGTCAGCACATCGGACGAGGTGAAGCAGCTGGCGGGCAGTAAGGTGGTTAACCCATCATCCGAGATCCACCCATCAGCGACGGCTACGACATCGACAGCCGAGGCAGCGTCGCCAGCGGCGGCGCAGGCGCGGCCTAAGCGTGGCGCCAGAAAATGATGAACTTCGCACATTTTAGTCATTGGTTATCTGTTTCGTTGTTTGCTGTGTTATTGATATATTGATTAGTAGTTACCTTCAAACACTTTTACTTTGATATTACTTTTTGATTGCCGGTAGACAAATATATATAATCCATATTTATTATATGATTTAAAGGTAAACAAAACAACACGTCTAATCTAAGTGACAGCTACCTGTCAGCTGCTTTGACATTAACACTTTTAATAACTTTTTTTTTTTAATATAAATTTCTTGTTTTTTAAGTTCTCGTGTTTCTGCCAGTCAACCTTTATCGTGAAATTGCAATAGATTGTTGTCTTTTAATATATCATTTAACTTCCGGCATAATAAAAATAGGAAACTAGATATTTTCTTATATGCACCTTCATTATTTTTATTTTTTTAACTAGCGGGTAATGTGCATGCAAATTGGTTGGCCTACTTTTTTATATATTTAATTTATATACGAGTAGGTATTTGTACCATATATTTGTTTTTGTTTTTTTTTTACATTTTATATTTATTAACTTACACACAGAATGTTTGACGGACAGGATGATTTATACTTCTCATTGTCTTCATCTTCCGATGATGAAAGTTTTCATAGTTTACCTACTCCTCTTGATGAAACTCTTACATCTCATTTCCAACCGTTTCGTAAAAATTTCAATGTAGTGCATATTAATGCACAAAGTATTCCTGCTCATTTTGCTGACATGCTAGCGACTTTTGAGGTCCAAAATATTCATGCTATTCTTGTATCCGAGTCATGGCTTAAGCCATGTCTCCCTTCTACTTCTTACTCTCTTCCGGGTTTTCAACTGTTTCGTCACGATCGCGTTGGCAGAGGTGGTGGGGGTGTTGCCATATATTTACGTTCTTATATCACGTGCAGTGTTATTAGCACTTCTAGTCCTAATAGTGATTTTGAATATCTTGTTCTGGAAGTCACTCTTTCACACACAAAAGTACTTCTAGGAGTTTTTTATAGTTATTCCTCATCTGTCGACTACTTTTCCGAGTTTGAAAATCTCCTGGAAGGCCTATTGCCCGGTTACAGCCACTCAGTAATCATGGGCGACTTTAATACTTGCTTGGAGAAAAATGATTGTCGGGCTCAGCGCATGAAGTCAGTAGCAGGTAGCTGCAACTTAAAAATTCTTCCCCTTGAGACTACACATCACACTCCTGGTCGCCGGCCTTCTCTACTTGATCTAATTCTTGTCTCTTCTTCCGACCATGTTGCTAAGTTCGGTCAGGAAAATGCGGATGCCTTTTCCTATCATGACCTCATTTACCTCTCCTATAAAATTCGTCCCCCAAAATCTAAATCCAAAATCCTAATGCAGCGTAATTTTGGTGCTATTGATTTGGAACAACTCCGTAAAGATGCCCGTGGCTGCGATTGGCAATCTATAGTAGATACTGAGTCGGTTGATGATCAATTGCATTTGTTTAATTCCACAATCTTACACCTTTATGACAAGCATGCCCCAGTGCGTCCGGTCCGTGTGAAACACCTTCCTGCGCCTTGGTTAACGGAAGAAATTAAGTTGATTCAAGCCAAGAAAATCAAAGCGAAGGCCAAATATAAATCAAACCCTGACACTTACCGTGACGCATATGTCCAAGCCCGAAATCATTGTAATAAGGTGGTTAGGGAGGCGCAACGACGCCATATACATCAATATGTCCAAAGCGGAGATTCCGCGAAGGTCTGGAAGTTTCTTAAAACGCTAGGAGTTGGGAAGCCCCAGGGTAACAGTCCTAGTAGTTTAAATGTTGATACCCTTAATAGGCATTTTTCAGATTCTGTTGCTATGGACAACAACATAAAATTAAAAACCTTAAACTTGCTTTCTTCTAATCCCACTCCTGATATTCCTTCTTTCGTCTTCAGTCCGATTTCTGATTGTGATATTGAGAGAGAGGTGCGTTCCATAACATCGAATGCTGTTGGTAGTGACAACATTAGTCGGAAAATGATTCTACCTATCCTTGACATCTTACTACCTATTTTAACCATAATCCTCAACAATTCCTTGATAACTGGTGTTTTCCCAAGCGATTGGAAAAATGCCAACATAACTCCTCTTCCAAAAAAACCTAACCCGTCATCTCTGTCTGATTATCGCCCTATATCCATACTGCCTTTCCTTTCCAAAGTCCTGGAACGAGTGGTTCAACAACAGCTCAGCCATTTCCTTTCTGTTCATAAACTTCTCAATCCTTTCCAATCCGGTTTTCGTCCAGGTCACAGTACGACTACTGCTCTCATTAAAGTTACCGATGACATTCGAAGGGGGATGGATAACAAACAGCTGACTGTCCTAACGCTTCTGGATTTTAGCAATGCCTTTAATACAGTTGACGTTGATATTCTGCTGGGTGTACTGCGATCTCTCAATATATCTCCAACGGTTATCGATTGGTTTCATTCTTACCTGTCTGGAAGGCAGCAGCGTGTACGCTTTGAGGATGTTTATTCGTCCTGGTGTACTACATCTGCTGGTGTTCCGCAGGGTGGCGTCCTATCTCCCCTTCTTTTTTCTATATTTATTAACTCTATTACTGCACAGCTTCAGTCTTCCTACCATCTTTACGCAGATGATCTGCAAATATACACTCAATCCAGCGTTGATTCTATTTCCACAGCCATCTGTAATACTAATAAAGACTTAGAACGTATCTCTCTTTGGAGTAGAAATCATGGCTTGATTGTCAACCCTGCAAAAACTCAGTGTATCATTGTGGGTAGTTCGGGGTTACTAAATGGGATTGATTTTGGTCAGCTTCCGCCAGTACTATTTAACGGGACTGTTATTAATTTTAATGATTGTGTCAAAAATCTAGGTATACAACTGGATAAAAATCTCTCTTGGTCACCACAAGTTGCTGAAGTTAGTAGAAAGATCTTTGCCTCTTTTGCAGCACTGCGAAGACTTGGTAAGTTCCTTCCAATGGATACCAAAGTTACGCTCGCGCACACCCTACTTTTCCCTATCCTAGATTACGCTGATACTTGTTATCCCCGGCCTACTGAGGAGCAACTTGATAAGCTTGAGCGTCTCCAGAACATGTTTATTCGATACATATATGGCCTTCGTAAATATGACCATATTTCTCATTTTCGCAATGAACTCAAGTGGCTTCCGATCCGACGTCGCCGTGACTGGCATACCCTATCAATGTTATACACAACTCTTTTCAATCCTAACTCTCCTAACTATCTACGAGAATTATTTATTCTATTTAGTGAGTCTCATGGGCGTCCACTACGCAGCGCTGAAAACCTTCTTTTAAGAATTCCTGCTCACTCCACCGACTTTTACTCGCGGTCTTTGTCTGTTCGAGCCGTACGTCTATGGAACTCACTACCACTTACTATCCGACGCGCCCAAACGCTAGCCAGCTTTAAATCCCAAGTAAAATCGCATTTTCTATCCTTATGAAAGGTAATTTCCTTCCCTTGTTTCCACTTAGTTTCTTCATTTTGTCTTGTTATGTTTTCTTTGTGTAAGTTGTATGTATGTATTTAAGTATTAGATGTATGTATGTTTATTATAATTATTGTATATAAGTATGTTTATTATATTGACCACCCCGCACTACCTAATTTCCCATCATTTTTTTCTATATAAACGAGGTTGCCTGGAAGAAATTGCTTAGCGATAAGGCCGCCTTTTGCGCATTTCCTAATTTTTAAGATAATTATGTTCTGTTTTTTACTTTTGTGCAATAAAGGGTATTGTATTGTATTGTATTGTATTAACAAAATACTCACTTTGAAATAAAAACACAGCAAAGTTCAGGACTAACTCTAAACATAATAAGTTTCAAAAACACGATTGCTTAAAATTTTCTCGATAGAAAAACATGGCGAAGTTGCCTCCAAATCACTTCAGAATTATACTAAACCAGAAAGTATTTAAGAAATACAATAATGTAGCACTTGTAACTTTGGATTATAACTATATTAAACATAAGGCAGTCATCATATGTCTTACTTTTTAAATAACTCTTAAATATTCTTTGTAAAATGAAAAAAACCTCAAAACCAGAACCAGCCTCATTGACCCACCGCGATTCCCGACGCCCCGTATGGCTTGCTGTCTCGCTTTGGCAAGAGTAAATTTGTGTGCGTGGAAGCGGGAGCAAAATTTAGATTACTGACATCAGGCGCCCTCTTAAATCTAACATCAGGAACTGGTTCTAATTTAGCTGCCAAGATTTAATCAACACATTAATATACTACATACCTACACACACTAACACGACAATTAAAATTTTGGAACAAAAATCGTAACGGCCCTGATCTTCGTCGGCTTAGAGCCGCAAGACCCAAAATGACATGACATGACTCTACCCCATTTAGGGATATAAATGTGACAGTGTATGTAAAATTATAACGATAGCTGTGTAGAGGCTCAATGTACCTGCTCCTGCTCTCTAAGAAACATTACCCGCTTTCGAAAGTCGGGTAAAACAGCATGTGACTTATGTCGTTTTAATGAGATTTAAATTAAGAAGTCCATAGCTACAAATTTATCGCCGAACACGTTTCCTGCGAGCTGTTTACACGCCATCTTTAAATAGACGTGGCGATTAAAACGACATCGATCAATCGACAAGTTTATTCGTTTTCGTGTCCAATTTTTACCCGACAACGGCTAAGACAAGAGGAAGGTTATGATTTCGCCGTTATGAATGTATATTCGATTGAGGTATCTTTGGAAGACCGTCCGCTGGTCATAGACTAAGTGACATCACAATAAATTCAATATGTAGCACTCTTGCACTCTTTATATTTGACCATATTATACAGATACACTATCACGTCTTTATCCCTAACGGGGTAGACAGAGCCAAGGGCGGTAAAGCCCAGGCCACTTTTAGCGTAATGGTGGGCATGAAGGTGGAAAAGGGAAATCATAATAGTAATGGGTTGCTAACCGCATCGCCTATTCATATGATTCAGATTCTCGCCCTTTCCCTCGATCGGCTTTTACGATCTGCACGGGAAGAGAAGCAGCTGGTACATTCTATGTTTTTTCTTTCCTCCCAGACCAGCAAAGAAGAACCATATTATGACGCTGATTATTGATTGATCTGGGTACACTGTGGTCTACCCAAACCCTGATCACATCAAGATGTGTCTTGATATGATCGGAGGGTATTTCACAAATAAAAAATAACTATTTGATGAAAAAGCCGGCCATATCATGAAATTATTATTCTACGATCTGGCCATGACATAGTTAAGTAACCCAAACAAAACGTCTTTAAAATATTCCCAGCCTATTGACATGTTTTAAGAGACATAAAATCAAGCACCTGAAAGTGACGTCAAATTGCCTACGTGACATCACAATAAATTCAATATGAAGCACTCCTTAGGCCATATAAATAAATATATAAATATATAGGGACAAATCACACTGATTGAGCTAGCCCCAAAGTAAGTTTTAAACTTGTGTTATGGGATACTTACTCAACGATACTATATTTTATGATAATTACATATATAGATAAACAGCCAAGGCCCAGGACAATTTGAAAAAGGCCATTTTCCAACAGGCCCTGGCTGGGAATCGAACCCAGAACCTCCGGATTAGCGGTCTAGCGTGGTAACCATTACGCCACGGAGGTCGTCATGAACTACAAAAAAAAAATAGAATCATACCGTGTTGGGTAAATGAAAGCTTGCTGGGCTTACAAATCATACTTATGAGTATAAGTAAAAAAATCCCTGTAGTCTAGATTTCATCATTATCATCAGATCTTTTTTAGTCTCCACTGCAGGAGCACAACCCTCTTTACTTATTAAGACTTACTTGAGTGCCGTGTGGTTCCCGGCAGAGTAGAATAGGACCACTCCAAGTCTTCCCGTGGATGTCGTAGAAGTCAACTTAGGAAACACAAGCAAATTAAAGCTTATAAGCATCAATGAGACCTCTCCAACCCATCTCGCCAGCGTGGAGAGTGTAGGCCAAATCCAGATCCAGATGGCTTTGGCTAATATATGACTCTGTTGGTACAGAGAGGGTCGTGCTCCTGCAGTGGAGACTAAAAAAAGCCCAATTTTTTTTAATATTACTCACGCACGATATACCACATTTTTGTGTTCATTCCTAAAGCTTCAGAACATCTCTGTATTTTCACCAGATGCGGCTGCGACGAGTGCGTACAGTCCTCCCAAGAGGACTCTCTCAGGCACTCCCAGGCCCGCATCAACGCGTACCGGGCGTTGACCTCCCCGTCCCTCATCGCGCTGTCGTCAGCTGATCCCTTACTGACTGCCTTCCAGCTGTCCTGGGAGCTAAACCGGCTCAGTCGCATGGAGACCGAGTTCCGAGTAGAGTATAAGGTAAGGGCGTTGACCTCTCCGTCCCTTATCGCGCTGTCGTCAGCTGATCCCCTGGTGACTGCCTTTTCCAGCTGTCCTGGAAGCTAAACTGACTCAGTCGCATGGAGTCCGAGTTCCGAGTAGAGTATAAGGTGATGTAAACGAGGTAGACATTCGTTTATATAGCGCTGTAAAAGTTGCATTTGAGTCCATCAAATGCAACTTTTAACACCCGACATGGGCGTAAAGGTGGACAATGGGAATCAGAATAGTGATGAATAGCTATTACATATTATTACCTTAGTATATTAGAACCTCACCCATTCTCTTTATCGGCTTCTTAGATATGCGTGGGCAGCTGGTATATTGTACAGGGGATATATGATGGCTCGAAATCAAAAATTGTAACAAGTCATTGTCTTTCAGGCTTTACGACAGCAGTGTCAAGAATTTGCCACCTCCCTGTTGGACCACACCAGAACCTCCAAGGAGTTGGAGATCATGCTCAACTATAACCCCTGGGACTTAGACACGTGGGAGCCGGGGGAGCGGCAGACGTTGGGCAGGCTCAAGCTTGCTATCCAATATAAGCAAAAAATGGTGAGCTCATTGTTGTAACGACATAACCGACTTTAAAAGTTATCAATCTGTCGATTTTTTTATGTATGTTCCCTGATTAGTCGAAGACGCTGGGACCGATTTAGAATATTCTTTTTTCGTTCAAAAGTGTATACTTTCCAGGTGATCCCATAGAAATTTTATTAAAATAGTAAGTGTGGTTCGTTTTTTAAACGACAATAACTAGAAAAATATGTCGTCAAAGGCAATTGTTTAAATATTTAGCTTTTCTGGTATTGCAGTCGGTTTTTTGTTTTGAAAAAATATTAATAATTTATTTATCAGAATAATTGTCCGTCTTCGCAATAATGCATCACAAAAATAAAATAACATTAGCGCCTCTAACTGTGGATAATGTAACTTTTTTACCATATGCTCATTTATATTTGACTATATCATGACGCATGACGACCACATCTTGATGTGATCAGAGGGTATTTCACATATCATGAAAAATAACTAGGTATTTGATGAAATGGCCGGCCATATCATGAAAATATCATTCTACGATCTGGCCATGACATAGTTATGTAACCCAAACAAAACGTCGTAAAAATATTCCCACTTCCCAGCCTATTGACATGTTTTAGGAACATAAAATCAAGCACCTGAAGTGACGTCAAATTGGAGTTCTCTGTTCAATGGTTTCACGAGCGTAAATATTTTCTTCTCAATCAAAATTCATTGAAACTTAAAATGAGCAGTACAATCTAAATTGGACGTTGACTATATTTTATTTACAACAAAGAAAATAATATATTAAATTTCTTAAAAACTAAAATAAATATAAAACACTACACTACCTACTAAAATTTACAAATAATAAACCGGCCAAATGGGAGTCGGACTCGCGCACGTAGTGTTCCGTACCATTATCAATACAACATTAGACACTTTACTTCATAACGAGCAAAAAACGGCAAACAAAATAACGTGAGTTGTACGGGACCCCTTAGTAGGGCGGGAGCCCTACTATGGGGTCCGATACAACTCATCGTTCCCATACACTCATACAACAATCGTTGTATGGGAATACAACGAACGTGATTTTTTTCGGCGGCAGATTTTAAAATTGTATGCAAGTATCTCAGTTTGTATAAAAAACACGCCTAGTCCTACACACTGAAAACGCGTCAACGCGCTGAAGCCACAGTGAGTTGAACCGCCCTCCGCGACGACGGTGCGCGGTGCAGTGGGTTCACCGCCTAAGTGGCCTTATGGCTCTGTCTGTCCCGTTAGAAATAAGGACGTGATAATATATATAATGTGTATCTGTAATATTGCCGTACTTTTAAATGGTGGTGATATTAGCCCAATCTCAATAAGATGATTAACCTTTTCCTCGAGTAATGATAGAAATGTTCCTCAAAGAATCAGAAGTTCTAGGTAACTTGCCGGAAACAGATAACTCTAATGACAGGTGGTTCGTGATTCGTATTCATCTGTGCGAAGGTTTAAAAAGCCATGTTCTAGGTAAACCTAAAGCTTTGGCTTTCGCCTTCACTACACTTTATTTTATTTAACATTTATGTACTTACGTAATTTTATTTCAGATAATTTAAAAAAGATTTAAAAAAAATTAGGTCTTCTTTCTTCTCAAAAAAAAAAGAAAAATATTTGATTAATTTATTAATAAAATAAATATGATAATTAGAAGTAAAAACCTAAAATAGCGACTAAGAGGGTTTACAAGTTCACAGTCAACAAGTTATTCAAGGAAATAGGTATACCTACTTTTGCATCACAATTCATATTTGAAAATATAATGTATGTAAGGAAAAATATTTCCATGTTCAATAAAGTAAGTGATTTTACAGATAGAAATTTACGTAATAAGAATGACTTAGTTAGCCCGTATTACAGGCTGAATACAGTCAGTAAGTATTTTATGGGGAAGTGTATACTTTTCTCAGTCCATCCATATAACTAATTTTAAGTTTTAAGTTTGTTAGTTGACGTCTTTGGAGAAAACGTACAGTGCAGTTTATTGCCGCTTTTTCTGCACTTGCGCCTAGGAAGCGGCGTAAACTTAGCTGTAAGTAACGATTTGACGTCAACATTTGTGCAAAACAAAACAAAGTGACTATTATTAAGAGATATTATAAATATCCTATGATAATAAAGATATTTTGAATTTGAATTTGAAGGGAAGGGGGATAGGTATTTTAACCAAATTCATACCATTTATAAACAAATGCTAATATTTTTCTAGGATTCTACTTGTCTCTAAATCTGTAACAGCAACCTAAAAACTGATAGATATACTTACATTGCCAACTCTACACTAACAGTACGAATATCGATATCATAGATGATCAATAGAAAATCTTTGGACTCCAATATATAGGGACATTTCACACAGATTGAGTTAGAGTCCCAAAGTATGTTTTTTAAACTTGTGATAAGGGATACTAACTTAACGGTATAGGTATATACAGGTTGACTTTTTATCCAGCTGCATTATTTTTGAAGCAAGTTCAGTCCATGATATATATATAAATATATATAAGGACAAATCACACTGATTAAGCTGGCCCCAAAGTAAGTTTTAAACTTGTGTTATGGGATACTAACTCAACGATACTATATTTTATGATAAATACATATATAGATAAACACCCAGGACCCAGGACAACTTGAAAAAGGCCATTTTCCAACTTGCCCTGGCTGGGGATCGAACCCGGAACCTCCGGATTAGTGGTCTAGCGTGTTAACCATTACGCCACGGAGGTCGTCTTGATACTGAACTACTTTCTATAAAAAAAGTTATTAAAATCGATAAAAATTTTTTGTCCTCTCATACAAATCAGCGCTCAGCCAAACGGATTTTGTATGGGAGGACGAAAAATTTTTATCGATTTTTAATAACTGTTTAATCATGGACTGAACTTGCTCCAAAATTTTGCCGGTGGATAAAAAGTCAACCTGTATTATTTATTACTCTGTGATGTTACTATATTTTATGATGAACGTCAAATTGACAAAATTAAAAAGAGCTACACAGTTAGAGGCTTTGAAATTACTTTATCATCATAAAAAACAAACAAACAAAGAGAAATAACTCTGATTGTTGAACTAACCTAATTTTTAACTTGTATTATGGGATACTAATACTAACTCAAGGCTACTATATTTTATAATAAATACATTATACTTATAGATAATTACTCAACATATTTTAAAAAGGCTATTATCTAACTTACCCTGACTGGGGATCGAACCCAGAACCTCCAGTGACAAACTAGCTTGGTAACCGATACGCCACGGTTATTACAATATGTACGTACCTATTTACTTATTTGACATTTCGTTATATTATGTAGGTATACAAACGCCATGCATTTCACATCTTATTGAGGTATACTTACATCGTGTTGGGTTTGGAGTGAGCTCCCGTGTCGTAACTCCTCGTCACAGAGAGGATCCTGCTAGATATTTTTATAGTAACTCATGTTAAGATCGCTGTACACCGGGGATATTTATTCCCAGTTTGTTTAAAATATTTTTTCCTGTCTTAAAATATTTTTTTGCGATATAAAATATTTTAAGTAACTAACTTAACAAAATTATAACGGGAAAAAAGCTACGAAAAGATATATTTAATAAAAAAGGGAAAAAAATGTTTTTAACATTAGAGAATTATTTGTACCTACCGCTAGAATTATGCTGATTTATATTATTTTATTATTATTAGGGTTCAATACAAAAAATGAAAAAACGAAACCCTTATAGGATCACTCGTGCGTCTACTGGACCGAATCAGGTGAAATTTGGTAGGATGGTGTAATCCTATGACCCAAACACAGATGTGCAAAGTAAATAAATATTTTTTTTAAATAAGGGTCATTTATGGAGGACAAATTAGGAAATTTTAAAAGAAGTTTTGCAAACCTTACTGTGTTAATATATCAAATGCAAGGGCTCATTATGAGGACCTCAAATATATATTTGATATTATTGTAAAATAAAAAGTTTTGATTTTATTTATAAAAGAAGACGAAATTTTACCATTCCCCCCCCCCCTGATCTACGAAACTACTGAGGCTAAAATTAAAAAAAAAATACAAAACATAGTTCATTGCTTGTAGATTACAGGAAAACCTATAAGAATTCAATCAATTGTACGGTACCCTCTCCGGAGTTTTACTCGCACTTGGCCGGTTTTATATTATTTGACTATGCTGATGTGTGTTATCCTGATCTAAACGCAGATATTCTCAATAAGCTAGATCGTCTTATTAATAATTGTATCCGCTTTATTTTCTGTCTTCGTAAATACGATCACATTTCTTCTCTTTGATCTAAGCTTAACTGGCTTCATGTTCGTCAGCGTCGACAGCAAATAATGCTTTGTAGGTACACTTTTTTCTATACTTAAGAATCCTCTCCCCTATATATGAAAAACAAATTTAGCAATCAGTCCGAAAGCCATATACGTGAACTTCGCTTCAGTCATACTCTTCGTCTCCTTTTCCATCGTGTCGTTCCAGCCAGCATCAAAAATGCATGCCATTAGTAAATATATTATTTATTTATTTATTAAAACGTTTTTGCACATCAAAATACAAATAGCGGACTTAACACCTTATTGGTGTTCTCTGCCAGTCAGCCATTTGACCAAGTAAAGAAATAATTTAGGTTGTGCTCGGTGTGTCCTCAACTTGTTGTGCAGCATAAATACAACAGCACGCTCTGATCGTTTATAACTATTTGTCTGGAAAATAAGATGTTTACGTATGCTTTGTATTTGTTACTTCGAAAAGATTTAGATAAAAAGAGGATGCATTGTCTGATACCTACAATAATTCAAATTCCCCAAAGTGTTCAGTTGTATTATTTTATTACACTTTACCTTATAGCACAGAATACATAAGAGTACAAACTTATAGGTAGATACCTAAACAACCCAAATACTGCGTAAATATTTGTACAAAGAAATGTCGAGACTACGAAAGTCCAGTGAAAAATAAATAAACAAGTAGGTAATTGTTCAAAAAAAAAACTTGACTGTGTGATACAACAGCAGCAGCTTTCAATCTTCTTTAATCTGAGAGCAGCAGTTACCTATGCCTAGGACAACGCAACCTCCAGCACGCTTGACGAAGCGATGTCATATATTGTTTTTTAGCATTTCTTATTCCAAACATGTAAACATATACGAGTAAGTTGTATATATTATGGCAATCCTTGTATAAAATCCCTTAATTTGATACCCCATTCGATAAGTTTTGAATTTTTTTTTAGGCAGGTATACTTTGGCGCCAAAAACCGCAACTTTTTCGCCAATTTTTGATATAGCTACCCCGTGTCATTCTCAGAATCAGGACAAATCTAACGACACCTTCTTTATTACCTATTCATTTTTCGAAGAAAAGGCGTCAGGGACGAAGTTCCTCATGCCTTTCGCACTTCATGTTGCATTTTTTCGATTAGGGAAAACAGCTTATGGAGTAAAA
This sequence comes from Acrobasis repandana, assembly GCA_963576875.1. NCBI lineage: Eukaryota > Metazoa > Arthropoda > Insecta > Lepidoptera > Pyralidae > Acrobasis > Acrobasis repandana. The sequence goes on along the minus strand of OY756233.1, from coordinate 4,787,757 downwards.
CGACCAAATAAAATGTTACAAGACTGTTACAATGTTAGAGCATTATCGTCATTCTTAATTATCATTGTTATTTTTCTACTTATATTCTGTAATCCCAACTTCCCAACTAATATTATAAATGCGAAAGTGAGTGTGTATATTTGTTTGTTTGTTTGTTACCTCTTCACGCTTTATCTACTGAACCAATCTTCTTGAAAATTCGCATACACATAGTTAGGAGTACTAACAAGGACATGGGGTACCTTTTATCTCGGAAAAAAGTAATATTTCCGTGGGATACGCGAGTGAAGCCGCGGGCAAAAGCTAGTAATCAATAAATTTTTGCTTTGTCCGCAGTTTGTAGCTCATCCAAACGTGCAGCAACTTTTAGGAGCAATTTGGTACGAAGGCCTACCTGGTTTCAAGAGAAAAAACATAGTTGGACAGTGTATACAGGTATGTTGGTTGGGTTTTCCATAATTTAAATGCTTATCATGAGGATTTTATGCAGCCTACATCTTTATTAGGGGTTTGTTTCCAATATTTGTTCTAGAATGCATTTTTGCAAATGAAAAGATTTTATGTGGGCTACAGTTTTTTTCAGAGCAGTCATGTTTTTTTTATTTTTTAGGGTTCCGTACGCAAAGGGTGCAAACGGGGGTCCCGTTATTACTGAGAATTCGCTGTCTGTCCGTCTGTCCCGTCTGTCTGTCCGTCTGTCACAGGGCTCTATCTCTTGAACCGTAATAGCTAGCCACTTGAAATTTTCACCGATTATGTATAACTATGGCCGCTATAACAACAAATACTAATATTAAGATAAAGTAAAAAACTAAAGGGGTTCGTCATACAAAAAATTGTTTCTTCAGCGTTTTAAAACATTGGACGGAGATACGGAACCCTTCATGTACTCCGATTCACACTTACCCGTTTATTAATATACAAAATGGAAGGGACATACCCGTAATAAATCGAACTACGGCTATAATACATTATAATAGTACAATGAAATTAAAATAACAGTCGAAAAACCAAAAATAAATTTGACATTCCTATACAAATTGCCCGAGCGGCTGCACACTTTTCTATGGAAATGCAATGAAAACATTTTCTTTTGTTCTTTGACTGTTATTTTAATTTCATTGTACTATAATGATCTAGTACAGACCTTGGTTCGATTTATTACGGGTATGTCCCTTCCACGTTGTATAATATTAGCTTAATGTTATTATTCGTACCTTTACTCACGTTTATCTTTCCAGGTAGCAAAACTAGGAGTAATGTTCCCAGTATACTGCACCATCTACATGCTGGCACCAAACTCCGAGTACGGAAGGTTCATGAAAAAGCCGTTTGTCAAGTTCATATGCCACAGCTCTTCTTACATGCTGTTTCTCAGTAAGTTACTCGTATTTTATGCTTGTTTCTCAAGACATCATATTCTTCCATGCTAGTCTGGAAGAAAAGAAACATTTTGAATGTACCAATTACTTCTCATCCCACGCAGAACATAATACCCAACTGAGCGAATGCGCGACATTTCGAATCATCTTATGGTTGATCCTTCGTGTGTTTATACTTATTTTACCGCCAATTTTCAATCTATGGTGACTTTCAGATGTTTTTTTATGAATTAATCACATTATAAAGTGACAAAATAGTAGTTAGTTTATGTCATAAACTAACAACTTACTATTTTGTCACTTTTTTCCAATCCATAACATAAACTTTATGATATGGATTGGTGTAAATAAGAAAATTAAATAATTCTGATTATTTTTCCGTCCCAAATATCGACCAATAGAATTGCACCATTCGACGTCACGTGGTACAACCTACATGGTATTATACTGATAATTTTTTGAATATTTTCTCTGGTCGTTGCTATACATAAAAAACAATTTTATTCATTATGAAATTCTTATTTGTTAACTGTTCATTTCATCTCATGGTGCAATTCTATTGGCCGACATTTGGGACGGAAAAATAATCCCCCGAATACCACACGAGCTTCAAAATTATCGGGTATTTCCCGATAGGTTCGTTGCAAACAAGAAGGAGTCAAGTTTTTCAGGTTAAAAAATCACGAGCGCGAAGCGCGAGTGATTTTTCCTGAAAAACTTGACGACTTTATTTGTTTGCAGGGAACCTTGAGGGAAATGCCAGATAATTTTGAAGCTCGTGTGGTATTCGGGGGATTATTTTCCGTCCCAAATGTCGGCCAATAGAATTGCACCATTCGACGTCACGTGGTACAACCTACATGGTATTATACTGATAATTTTTTGATTATTTTCTCTGTTGTACCACGTGACGTCGAATGGTGCAATTCTATTGGCCGACATTTGGGACGGAAAAATAATCCCCCGAATACCACACGAGCTTCAAAATTATCTGGCATTTCCCTCAAGGTTCCCTGCAAACAAATAAAGTCGTCAAGTTTTTCAGGAAAAATCACTCGCGCTTCGCGCTCGTGATTTTTTAACCTGAAAAACTTGACTCCTTCTTGTTTGCAACGAACCTATCGGGAAATACCCGATAATTTTGAAGCTCGTGTGGTATTATAAGTGAATATTTACTTTTGTATTTGGAACGAATATGTTTGGCACCGCGCGGTGAGGGGCACGCGAGGATAAACGGTGCCAGTCCAAGGTTCAAGGTTCAACCCATCACTGTTTTGATTTCATTTTTCCATCTTAACGATCACTATTACGGTAAGAATGACCTTCAGACCTTACGACTCTGGACTCTGTCTGTCTCGTAGGGGATTAAGACGTCATAGTGTATTTCCTATGAAATGCTTAAGACTCTATCATGACTTTTTTTTTTCATTTAACCTACAGTTTGTTCAAAGATAAGGATGGATAAACCCTTGTAACTCTGAACTTACTGCAATTACCTACCTATATTATTATTTAGACTATTTTAGACCAAGGTCGTGAACCCAAGTCTCGCTTACGTGGAATTTTTTAACCATTTCTTATTTAATTTAAGTATTTATTACATAAGTACATACTTAGTATAGAGTGGAATACAATCACTCCAAGTCATCTCGTGGATGTCGTAGAAGGCGACTAGGAAATACAGGGTTACCTTACACTGACTAATATTTATATTCTTGAACTCTGTGTATTTGTTAAAAAAAATATGTTCTTCTTTCAAAGAAAAGTAGAATTTAGAAGTAACCTAAGAAAAATATATTTGCATGACTTGTTCTTACCAACTGTAAATAATGAAATGTTTAACAAAAGCGCTTTTATTTCTGGCATAAAAGTATTTAACCACTTACCAACTGAGATTAAAAGCATATATAACTGTAAGCTATTTAAGAAAAAATTAAAGACATCGCTACTTGAGCATATATTTTATGACTTAAGAGAATATTTTAATTTTAATACTCAAAGAGGAAGAAACATATAGTTTAGGTTGAATAAGTAATTATAATACTTGGTGTAAATTATTATTAAAATATAAACATTGTATTTTTTTATTTAAAAAAATAGTGAAAGTAGGTATATAAAGAATATTACGGTAGCAATTTAGTATTGGTTATAAGTGTAAACTGTTTTGCTTCCAATTATTACGATTTTATTGTTATAACTATTTCATGCCTGAAAGGGCAAACTGTTGAAACATACTACATTATGTATCATCTTTTTATACACAGTTAAGCAATAAATAATTTTGACTTTTGACTTTTGACTTTTGACAAGCTAAACAAAGCTTTGGGCATCAGTGAGACCTCTCCAACCCGTCTGGCCAGCGTGGAGAGTGTAGGCCAAATCGTCTGGTGGCTCTGACCAAGTTTTGCTCTGTTAGTACAGGGAGGGTCGTGCTCCTGCAGTGGAGACTAGAAAGATCTGATGATGATTATGACATAAGTAAGTACTTAGATACCTACTTAAGTTTTTATAATACAAACTTTACGGTACGGAGTCTTTTACATATCAGCAGATATTTTTTACCGTTAGCCACATAGAAAAATTGTCAAGTACCTACTATTGGTATTGAACTGCTGACTATCTAACGTTCTAATGAATCATCATCATCACCCGAGCGTATTTCCGGTTGCATCCTCAGCGGTAACGCTTCAGAGCCCGGAGTCCGCTACCTAACCTAGGTGATTTAAAGAGGTTACTGGTTTTTATCCAGAGCGATTGCCGTCTGACCTCCGCAACCCAAAGAGTAGACCCAAACCAATCCTAGGAAAGGTGTAGGCAAACGCTAGATGGCGTTTGGGTCCCACAGCTTTACGTGCCTTCCGAAGCATGGAATTGACTTATCACAAAGTATGCTTCCCATTCGAACTAACGTTCTGACGAATATTAAAACCATACGTATCAGTCGTAGGCTTGAAGGTACGATGAGACTTGAAGGGTGTTAAAGAATACTCGTTGTAGGTTGGAGACGAACTGACTTTATTATCGAATAACAGCGTTTATAAGTAGAACATAGATCGTTGTCTTTGTCTAGGCGGCTGGGTGGTCTTAGATAATAGATCTCTTACAACGGATAGTATTACAAGTAAGTATCCTCTTCATAGGAAATGATCTTGCTGTCGTATGTTGGACTAGATTCAAATAGGTCAATGAGGAGAGCGTTTACTGTACTCTTCGCACATACACTACAAAGGATTGCATTAGAAAGTTTCTAGTCTGCATATAATATCAAGAGGCGGGATGCCAAACATCTGGCTAACAAAATGGTTATCTTGAAGGTAGATGGCCACAGAGATATAGGACGACCTAGAAAGACGTGGGGGGAATGTATTAAGCGGGAAATGATGGACAGGGGGTTAGTACAGATATAATAAATGATAGAAAACGATAGAGAGAGTTGACATACAGAGCCGACCCCAAATAGAGAGAAGGCAAGGAAGATGATGATGATATAATAGGGTAGTATCCAGGGTCAAAAATAAATTATTTTGTAATGATATGAGAATAAAACGTCACAAATAATGTCACTTGTCATTCATCATATCTATCTTGAACGTGATTTAAGATTTATTAATGCCGAAAAACTGATATTAAGAGCGCTAATTGACTCCCAGAAACTATGACGTCCCATAGAAAATATTTGTTTTGACGTTTAGAAAAAAAGTATCTGTTTTGACTAGTTGGCAACTAGCGGATTGTTGAATGTCAATGATTTTGAATTTAAGCACTGTTACTCAACTGACCTTCTCAAAATTCGAAGGATCTGGTCTAATTTTGGAAATATTTCAACTATCTCCGACGACCTTCGTGCCGTAGGGTGGTCAACACACCAGTCCGCCACTCCGGAGGTTGTGGGTTCGATCCCTAGTCGAGGAAAGTTGGAAAATAGCCTTTTTAAAATTGTCCTGGGTCTTTTATTATTTATCGTTCTTTGTCTTTTGTTATTTTTAAGACTTGTGTTTTTTTTATTGGGTTGGGTCTTGGGTGTTTAATGTTTATCTTATAAGTATTTGTTATAAAATATCGTTGATATAAGCAATCACGTTTCACTTTTTCTTATTTCATTATTTAATTGGAGTACTTTACGAGTAGTACTGAATCTTGAATGCCTAAAAAGCCTATAAAAATATGATATAAGAAATGTTTATTACTTACTTTGGGGCTAGCTTAATCTGTGTGATTTTTCGCTATATAATTATATTTAATTTATCTTCAGCGATAAAAGCTTCAACCTAACTTAGGTACCATATGAATATTATACACGTTTATTGCATTCTCTTCTTGTTGCTTGAAAATTGAAAAAAATATATACATTTTTAATTTGGTAAGCTATAATGAACCTAGTGTTCTAAAGAAGATAACTGGTTTTGTTGTATGTTACATAACTAAGAAAAAATAAAATGTTGTGAACCCCGGATTTTTTATGAATACAGTTGCCCAGCGAAAGTACGCATTACTAGCGCTTTACCAAGTTAGGCGACACCGGGCGTGTTCCGTATACTTGGATGGGTTACCTCAAGTGGCGTAAAAATTTCTCAAGCTTCTCTGTACGTCGGAAAGCACGTTAAGCCGTTGGTCCTGACTATCATCATTGCATGGTATTCATCAAGCTAAGTCAAATGCCTTCAGGCAGCTTGAAAAATCTGTCACCAGTGATACTTACACACACGAAAAAGTAAACAAACAAAACATGATAAACAAATAAAATATGAATACAGCAGTGTGTGGGTAGACTCAACACATAGTAGTAGACGACCTCTGTGGCCTAGTGGTCATCATGCCAGGGTGTCACACAGGAGGTCCCGGGTTCGATTCCTGGTCAGGTCAAGATGAAAAATTATCTTTTTTAGATTGGCCTAGGTCTTTGATGTTTATCTATATATGTATTTGTTATAAATATAGTATCGCTGAGTTAGTATTCCATAACAACAACAAGTCTCTAACTTACTTTGGGGCTAGATTAATCGGTGTGATTTGTCCGTATAGGTATATAGTAGGCACATAAGCCTGGTTTACATTTTGACAAGTGATAGTGAGAAATGGCAAGTGTGAAGTGACAAGTGATTCTGCGTGTGAATAGGCAGTGGCAACTGGCAAGTGACATATGGCAAGTGCGGGAAGTAACAAGTCTCTACCACTCTACATTAAAATAAAATTGGATCACATTTTTTGACAAGCATTTATTTAACCATATTTTAAGTTCAATCAGTCCTTACAAATTCCTTACTTTACAATAAAACACTATTTAATCTTAATTAAGTACTTATTGAACACTTAAGTATAATTGCAAATATTATTAAATAGTTAAGGTTTAGTTGTAATATTTCAAAGTAGTCCCCAGGATTCTTAAATTTTGAGGCTTCTTTACGGAAGCTTCCTTTCTTCTTTCCACTGGAACTACTCTGTCTACCAAATACGGCCTTTCTACTTTTACATAAACTCTTCTCACGCCAGGAGTAGGCAGACGTTTCTCAACTTTATAAGGGATCTGCTTTTCTTCTTCTTGGTCATTCTCCCGAATTTCTATGGGGATATGTCTGACAATTTCCAGCGGCGCTGGATAAGGTTGTGGAACCTTGACGGCAACAGGCTTTGGAACGAGAATTTTGTAGGGTTTATGTACTGCTACCTTTCTGGCGATGCTGCTAGCTTTGTTTGAGACTACAGGACGCTTATAATTGCCTTCCGCTTCCACACTTTGTTTTCTAATCGAGTCTATTATATTTAAAGCCTGTTTTCTTTTATTATATTCAGATGAGTATTTTGATTCATTTTCTTCATCAAGGACTTCTTCATTTTCATTTGAATCCTCTTGTTCATTTTCCTGAGATTTTGACTCTTCTCTTTGGACGGAAGCATATACAAAACCCAATTTACGTTGGCCGTCTTTTTGTATTACCCGATATCCTTGGATTGGCTCAGCATCTGACTGTTTGTCTCTAATGTTTTCACTAGGAATTAATTTATATATTTTATGTTTAAGAGGGCTGTTTGGTGTTTCTGACTTCTTTTCTTCCAAATCTGGATTGGATTTGATATTTTTAGTGTGAGGGTGAATAATTTTGATGTTTATGTTATCTCCTTTCTTCTCATTGTGAACATTGTAGTAATTATATCTGCTTTGATCCAAATCCTCAAACTTTTCAGTTGTAGAAGCATAGAAAATACTTTCTGGCCTTTCAGTAGAAGTCACAAAGTACCTCTCCTTTTCCAACCGTTTAGAAGTAGGGGCGTTATATTTATTCCTCTCAGCCCTATCAGAAACTGGACGTTTATACTGGTACCTATAATCCTCATTTTGTCGTTCTTCGTCGGTCTCTTCTTGTTTGGGCTCTTTCACAGGCGCAGGTGGTATCTCTTTTTGACTTTGTATAATCACAAAAGGTCGGTTTTCAATAAAGATGTTTTGCTGTTCTTTTTCTTGCTGTTCTTCTTCTTGCTGTTCTTCTTCTTGCTGTTCTTCTTCTTGCTGTTCTACCTCTTGCTGTTCTACCTCTTGCTGGTCTTCCTCTCGCTCTAACTCGTCATTTTGTTGGCCATCTTCTTGTTGAGGTTGAAGTTCTCGCTCTAGGATTCCCTGACGTGTTCGCAGAGCTGTTAACTGGTCCTGTGTTAAATACACAAGAAGTTCTCTTTGGTCTTGTTGCAATGATGATTCGAAGAACGGTGCCGGTGTTGATACAGTTAATGACAGGGGATCAGGGTCGCCCTTTGCTCTTAGCAACAGCATGGCAGCCAGCGTGAAATAAATCTGAAAGGATAAAAAGATGATAAAATTCATGATGTTACTTTTATATGTAGGAAAAACAAAATTTTTTTTTAACAATTTTTTTCCGACAATTAAAAGAGAAAATAGTAGTAAGGTCCTACTGGGACATACATCATTCATGCTTCATCATTACATTTCATCCGCATAACGTCCACTGCTGGACATAGGCCTCTCCCAGGGATTTCCAAAATGACCGATCTAGAGCAGCGTGCGTCATGTCATGCTTAACCCAATAAAGGAAGGATTTTTACATTATTATTATTGTTATTATTATTGATAACTATAATTCACCTATCAACGAGGGCCCATATTATTATGCACCCAAGCCAAATGTTTAATTTATTGATTTATTTTTATTGATAGATACCTTAAAGTAACAAACACCAAATTACAAATTTAAGTAAAAACGGTAACAAAAGACTAAAAATAACAGATTAAAAACGTTTGATTTATTCCAAACTAGTACCAGAATTCTTATAATGATGACTTACTTTAATGTGCATGACTGTATGATAGGAACGCCTGTGTTCAACTGTACGAAAGTCACAAAAAAACTGATTTTATATACAACCGTTTTCGGAAATATTAAACGATTGAGACTGGATTGAGATAAAACTTTGATTACTATTCAACATATTCAGAATTGGAAATTGATTTACATTTGACCGCATATGCTAATGAATGCAAGCCTATGATTAAACAGTGTTATGGTTTTTATATTAAGCTAGTCTGTTAGTGTATGTACTTATTATTAGTGTATATTATTATTAGTATGTACCTACTTAGTATCTTCTATTTTCGACTTTATGAATTATGTCTAAGTTTCTTTTTAGCCGTGCGAGCGTCAAGCGCCTAGGCTCTGATTCTGCTTGCGCAAAAATACTTTAGTCCGTCCGTTAGTCTGTCCGGCTGTTTTCCCCATCACGCTAAAAGTGGCCTGTAGGTCTTACAGCCCTTGACTCTGTCTACCCCGTTAGGGATACTAGGTATATAATGAATTTAAAAAAATTGTCGAAATATTTTTTTGGAAAATTTTCTAAATGGCGAAACCGGTGCAAGGTTAATAAGACGAGCAAGCAAGCTCATAGATCCACTAGTTATAAATTATACATATTACCAAGATAGCTCTTATAACTGCTTTGTTTGTCCCATTAGTAATTAAGACGTCATATATGTGTATGTATATATATTATACCTACTCTTACCATTTGTATCACGACCTCTCTGTATTACCAAAGCCATATATTAGCCAGAACAGTCAGAGGATTTGGCATACGCTCTCCACGCTGGCCAGACGGGATGGAGAGGTCTCATTGATGTTTATAAGCTTTGTTCAGCTTGTGTTGCCTAAGTCGCCTTCTACGACATCCACGGGAAGACTTGGAGTGGTCTTATTCTACTCTGCCGGGAACCACACGGCTATTCCGGCCATTTGTATAAATAATAATTATCATCATCGTCACCAGGTCTTTTTTTAGTTTCTACTCCAGGAGCACGACCGTCTCTGTACTACCAGAGTCATATATTAGCCAGAGCAATCAGAGGATAAATTATAATAAATAGGAACAAATTTTACTCATTAAGGTAGCCCTGAAATAAGTATAGACTTCTATCGTTCATGCAATCTGGGGGGAGGGGGGGCGCGAGAGTGCCGGATAAGGCCAGACAACGGTAGCACAGGGCACTGAAGCGTTTCGCCGTATTTTGTACCCTTATAGATTTATTTATTAAAACTTTATTGTACAAAATACAATTTGTAGATTCGGTCTGGATACTGCTAGAAAGTCCAAACTCTCAGGATATAGTGTCATTAGAGTACTCATTAAACATGCTTACTTTCAAATGTTTACTTTTATACTTCACTTTATTAATATCTAAAATATCTAGATTTCGTCACTCACTGACACACTTATTCACTGGCTGATGATCAGCAAAGTTGTTAGGGTACTCCTGAAGTCGTAGAAAGCTGAAATTTGGTGTTAAAGCTAAGATTTGCACACAGACAACTTAGAAATCTGTACATTTTGCCTCCCATCCCTTATAAAAGGGGGATGAAAGTTTGTATGGAACTTCGTCAAATTTTAAGCTGGGAACGAATAAATTGGTATTTAGAATTTCATTTTATTTACAGCCATCACGCGTCCCACTGATACGCAAAAGCCTCCCTTCATTGTTTTCCTGTATTTACAATAGGTATTTAGAATATTAGTCACAAATAAAATAAAAACGTACTTTTCAAAAATTACCCCGCGCACTCGACCCCTTATATGAAGGGTAGAAAGTTTGTTTAGGCTGAAATGTCCAATGTAACTTACAAGAAGTCGATTAAAAAGAAATAATATAGGTACTTCCAAAAACATTTTCATGTAAAATAATGCCAAGGCGAGTTGGTACATTATTGCTCGCACTGTAAAATAATTTGTTAGATCTCTTGGAGAGCCAAGCTCTCTTTTTAGCTTTTTTTTTCACGTGAAGAAAATCCCTTCGGATACCTACAGGCCATAGGCCCGCCTCCTGCGCCCAGTGCGCCGGCGGCGAATGGCGTGGTCGGACGTATCCTCACGCACTCTCTCCGCCGCGCGCCTCCTTGCGGAGCAACACTAGCTACGCAAAGGCCTGCACTGCATTCCACGACGTCTCGCTGTCGACCATGACCTGGATCAAGGTCGGCAGAGAGAGGTCGTCCCTCACGATCGCACACATGTCGGCGCGCTCTTCCGCCCAGGCTGAGCAGCACTCAAAAGCTCTCTACACGCCCTTTCTTTTTTTTTTTGACGCGGAGAAAATCCCTTTGGATACCTTACCGGTTACGGGACACCGGTAAGGTTATGTGGTGTTACCACTAAAAACTCCGCGGTGTCACCTCTCAGCCGCTATCGGCCGGGGCCGTGTGCTTCTCTTGCTCCACAGCCCCGGCGCGGACGGCCGCTATCTCAGCGGCCCCGGCTCGCCAATGGCCTCACGGCACCCTCTGCTGAATCAGAGGGGCCGGAGAAACCGTCGCGTTGGCCTCTCGGCCCGACAAGGACAGGCGCGCTGACACGCACACGCGCCTGCCTTCCACTCCGGAGGGCTGTCCGTTGGACGATGGAATCCCGTTTCCACCGTCCAACCAGCCCTCATAATTTGGGGCCTGCAGAAGCAGGCCCTGCCCCAGTCCACCTGACGGTGACCGGGGCCCACCAAGCCGGCCGCAGGGGATAGGGAGAGCGGCAACGTAACACCGACACTCCTCCTCCCCTGCGGCCCCACCGTTGCCGTGCCAAGCGCCACGGCCGCGCTTGGTCGCGGAGGATAGGGCGAGCGGCAACGACACACCTCTTCCCCCGCGACCCCTACCACGGCTGTGAGAGTAGGGAGTAAACCCCCTTCTCTCACAGCCAGGCCATTCCCACCAGGAATGGCCCCCTCCGGGCCCGGGGAGGCCTAAGCCTCAACCCGGGCAATGGGTTCCTCTTGGCTTCCCTGCGGATGAGGCAGTCCGCAGGTACTGAGCCCCCCCATCGCGACAAGATGAGAACCCGGGCGGGGGGGCTCTCTACACGCCCTAACCTAACACTCACTAACTCTCATCATAGCGTATGAATTCTGCGTGAATCTTACTCTAAAGTTCTCTACAAACCCTACACTACACCTTAGTCAAAATGTGGCTCGGCCACACAGTACAGGGAGAAACAGCTTATAATTGTATATTTTTGAAATGTACTTATTATGACCTTTCATTTGAAACCCTACTCGGTTTCGATATTTTTAGTTTTTCACGCGGAGAAAATCCCTTCGGTAGTTCGGATACCTTACCGGTAACGGGATGCCGGACAATCTCCGTGGTGTAATGGTCAACACGCTACTCCGCCAATCTGGAGGTTCTGGGTTCGATCCCCAGCCAGGGCAAATTGGAAAATGTCCTTTTTCAAAATGTCCTGGGTCTTGGGTGTTTATCTATATATGTATTTATTATAAAATAATGTATCGTTGAGTTAGTATCCTATAACTAAAGTTTAAACTTACTTTGGGGCTAGCTCAATCAGTGTGACTTGTCCCTAAAAAAAGAAATTGTTTAATACTTTATGGCGTATATAGGCAGCATATTGAATTTCACCATAGCGAAAAAAAAAGGTTTTGAGGTTTTGAGGCCCAGAATAGGACAGAAAGTGGACCCCGAGCTTTGAAGCCGCACAGCTACCGGATGCAACCGGGAACAATAAGAACGTTTGCATTTTTGGCAAAAGTGACCGTTTTTAGCAAAAAAGCAAATAATTTATTTCAAATGGGGGCAGCATTATACTCCGTGTATCGTCTTAAGTAGTTTGCGACCACGAAACTTATTCGAAACATTAGACAAAACAATAAAAAAGGTTCGAGCTAAATCCCGTTAAATATATATAAATCATATGTTGAAAGCGCAGTAGTTTAAAAACCAAACATAACCTAATCATCTTTTAAAAATAGTAAATACCAGTTTTGTAATCATTTTGATCTTGAAACTTTCGCTACAATAATATATGACGCAACCTCTTAGAAAAAATAAAATCTTGCGTACAACTAACACCTTCTAAAAAACATCTGCCCTCCTAAATCAGTCATATAGTAAAGATGCTACGCATTTAAATAATGCAGACTTTTTATTGAATTTGTTATCCTATAGTGATTTAGTGCCAAACCACATGTAGCATATGATGCGCGACGCATCTTGCGTCGCGTTACGTGCTTATACTGTGCTTCATAAAATTTCAAATGTTGACGACTTCTGTGGCGTGTTGGTTATACGCTAGTCCGTCACTCGGAGGTTCTGGGTTCGATCCCCAACCAGGGCAAATTGGAAAATGACCTTTTTCAAATTTTACTTGCTCTTGGATGTTTATCTATTTATTACAAAATATAGTATCGTTGAGTTAGTAATAGTATCCCATAACACCTAACATTAAACTGACTTTGGGGTTAGCTCAATCTGTGTGATTTGTCCCTATGTATTTATTTATTTTACCCACCGTTCCCAACGCGCTGCGTAACGCGTCGTCGCACGCACAACAATTGCGACGATGTAGTCTGGTCAACATGTACCTTTTTGGATAACTTTTTTTATAGTCTCCTAAAATTACGATCAAGGTGTCATTCGATTTGGAATATTATGTAGAAAGTTTAAGGAAAAGTCCCAAAAGGGGCCGGTAAAATAGCAAAAGTTCTATACAATTTAAAAAAATTAGGTGTTTGGTATTTTTTTAATATCTAAAAAAATTTACAAAGATATTCAAAATTTGAAAAAAGATCTAAGGAAATTTCTTAAAAAAAAGGATTACCCTCCGGAACTGTATCTTTAATATTTATAATTTTTACAGAGCCCTGAAAATAGCTCTAAAAGCGGGTAGTCTTGCTTCCGCGCGGGATTCGTCACTCGGACACGGTAACAAAAAAATCATTTCATCATATTAAATATAAATATTAAAGATTGTAAAAATTTGAGCACTATTCGGATACAATAATCCGCCAGCAAAAATTTTTAACCCTATTTTTCCATTAGTTATTAAAAACTTTTTCTAAATAGAATGTTAACAAAAATCCGATTAATATTAAACTACAACCCTATAATTAACATTCTAATAACTAATACTTTACTAATGGAAAAATAGGCATATTTTTTTTGCTGGCGGATTATCGTTTATTTATATATCTGAATAGTGCTCATTTTTTTTCATTCTGTAACATTCATATTTAATATGATAAAATGTTTTTCTTTTTTGTGACCGTGTCCGAGAGACGAATCGCGCGCGGAAGCGAGACTACTATATTTTCAGGGCTCTGTAAAAATTATAAATATTAAAGACTAGCAGTCCACCCCGGCTTCGCCCGTGGTACACACATAGCCTATGTCACTCGGGAATAGTGTAGCTTTCCAACGGTGAAAGAATTTTTTAAATCGGCCCAGTACTTTTTGAGCCCATTCATTACAAACATACAAACATACAAAAATAGGTACAAATCTTTCCTCTTTATAATATTAGTATAGATATAGAAGTATAGATAAAGTTCCGGTGGGTAAGACCTTTTTTTTTAAAAAATCCTCCTCTTTTTAGAGCTTTTTTCAAATTTTTGAATATTTTTGATAATTTTTGAGATATTAAAAATAAACCAAACACCTACTTTTTTTTAAATTCTATAGAACTTTTGCAATTTTTATCGGCCCCTTTTGGGACTTTTCCTAAACTTTCTACATAATATTCCGAATCGAATAACACCTTGATCGTAATTTTCGGAGACTATACAAAAAAGTTATCCAAAAAGGTACATGTTGACCAGACTACTAGCGCTTGTTAAACGGCTAGGGAGTAGGGACTGTGGCTAGGGCCACATTGCGCATGAGTAGCGCCACAGTGTGCAGCGTATTTTACGCTATTACAAACCTACTCTTACCAACATACGCTTCGTGTGGTTCGGCACTCAAAGAGTGCCGATGATTACACACTGACCTTCTACATTGAAATAAAATTAGATCACATTTTTTGACAAGCATTTATTTAACTATAGTTTAAGTACAATCAGTCCTTACAAATTTCTTACTTTACAATAAAAAAACACTATCTACTTTTAAGTACCTACTTAATAAATTAGGTATAATTGCAAATATTATAAAATTATGAAGGTTTAGTTGTAATATTTCAAAGTTTGCCCCAGGATTGTTAATTTTTGAGGCTTCTTTACGGAAACTTCCTTTCTTCTTTCTACGGGAACTATTCTCTCTACGAAATACGGCCTATCTACTTTTACATAAACTCTTCTGGCATCAGGAGTACGCAAACGTTTCTCAACTTTATAACTGATAAGCTTTTCTTCTTCTTGGTCATTCTCTTGAAGTAGCGCTGGATCAGGTTGTGTTACCTTGACGGCATCAGGCTGCGGATGGAGAAGTTTGTAACGTTGAAGTACTGGTACTTTTCTGGTGACGCTGCTAACTTTCTTTGTGACTACAGGACGCCTATCGGCAGCTTCCGCTTCCGCACTTTGTTTTCTAATCAAGTCTAAAATATTTAAAGCCTGTTTTCTTCTGTTGTATTCAAATGGGTATTTTGATTCGTTCTCTTCATCAAGAACTTGTTCATTTTCATTTGAATCCTCTTGTTCGTTTTTCTGAGATTTTGACTCTTCTCTTTGGACGGAAGCGTCTACAAGACCCATTTTACGTTGGCCATCTTTTTGTATTTCCCGATATTCCTGAATAGGCTCGACATCTGACTGCTTCTCTCTAATGTATTCACGAGGAATTAGTTTATATATTTCATGTAGAAGAGGGCTGTTTGGTGTTTCTGACTCCTTTTCTTCCAAATCAGTTTTGGATTTGATATTTTTAGTATGAGGGTGAATAATTTTGATGTTTATGTTATCTCCTTTCTTCTCATTATGAACACTGTAGTAATTATATCTACTATGATCCAAATCCTCAAACTTTTCAGTTGTAGAAGCATAGAAAATACTTTCTGGCCTTTCAGTAGAAGACACAAAGTACCTTTTGTTTTCCAGTCGTTTAGGAGTAGGGGCGTAATATTTATTCCTCTCAGTCCTATCTGAAACAGGACGTTTGTACTGATACTTATAATCCTCATTTTGTTGTCTTTCATCGGACTCTTGTGGTTTGGGCTCTTTTACAGGCGCAGGTGGTATCTTAGCCTTAGCCTTCTGACTTTGTATATTCACAAAAGGTCGGTTTTCATTGAAGACTACTTCTCGCTCCAACTCATCATTTTGTTGGTCATCTTCTTGTTGAGGTTCAAGTTCTGGCTCTAAGATTCCCTGACGTGTTTGTAGAGCTGTTATCTGGTCTTGTGTTAAATACAAAAGGACTTCTCTTGGGTCTTGTTGCAATGATGATTCAAAGAACGGTGCTGGTGTTGATACAGTTAATGTAAGTGGATCAGGATCGCCCTTTGCTGTTAGCAACAGCATGGTTGACAGCGTGAAATAAATCTGGAAGAATAAAAGATATTAAAATGAATGGTGTATGCAATATTACTTTTATGTGATGGAAAAACAACAAAATTACAAACAACTTTTTTCCAACATGTAAAAGAAAAGTTAGGAGTAAAGTCCTACCACGACATTAAAAAGATAGTAAAGAGAAGAAGAGGCTTCTCCACGAAATTCCACCAAGAACACATGAGAGCATTGTTACTATAGTCTATTTTTATTATAAAAACTCGTGATTAACTACTCTTACTGTGAAATATGGATAACTCTTCACCCATCAACGTGAAAGTAAAAACGGAAACAAGAGACATTAGCAGATCAATAACTTTTAGCTTATTTGAAATATTCCTAGAATTCTTATAATGATGACTTACTTTAACGTGCATGACTATATGATAGGAACGCTTGTGTTCAACTGTACTAAAGTCACAGAAAATCTGATTTTATATACAACCGTTTTCAGAAATATATTAAAATAAATGAGACAAGATTTTGATTACTATTCAACATATTCAGAATTTTAATTCGATTTACATTTGACCGAATAATATGCTTATTAATGCAAGCCTGTGTTATGGTTCTTGTACTTGGCTGCTAGTCTCTTAGTGCTATATACAAGTTTTTTTAATTACATACAAATATTGAAAGGGATGATTATAATTAAAGTATATAACCAAATACGAAAAAAAAATCACTTCCCATAGTAATGTGATCACGTGACTCAAATTCAAAATATCTTTACTTTCATAGGATATAATATCTCTTAATAATAGTTACTTTGTTTTGTTTTGCACAAATGTTGACGTCAAATCGTTACTTACAGCTAAGTTTACGCCGCTTCCTAGGCGCAAGTGCAGAAGAAGCGGCAACAAACTGCACTGCACGTTTTCTCCAAAGACGTCAACTAACAAACTTAAAAGTAGTTATATTGATGGACTGATATTACATTGTTGGTTATGTCATAATTAAATTGAATTATAAGAATTACGAAATTTAAAATAATGTCAATTTGTAAATTAAGTATGTACCAATGTACCTAAATTATAACATGTTTAAGTATATAAACCTTTAAGAGGGGACCCGCGGGACTACTTCGATTTGTATGGGAAGTGAATTTTTTTCGTATTTCGATACACATTTATTGGAAAAAATTGTTCAAATGATAGAGTGAATCACCCCTTAAACTATTGGACTTATTTAAAAATAATCTTATACCTATATTATGTTACTTCAATGTATATAATTAATAAAATTTAAGTTTTTTTTAAGCAAAATTATTTATTTCACTAATTAATTTATTTAACTAAAACTAAACTAAAATCTAAATTAAAACTTAAATTAAAAAATAAAACTGTGTTTAAAAATCTAAATGTTGATCATTATAATTAATTAGTACTTATTTAGTATCATCATCATCCTCACGTACTCCCGGTTGCATTCTCAGCGGTAACGCTTCAGAGCCCGGGGTCATCTACCTAACCTAGGTGATTTGACGAGGTTACTGATTTTTACACAGAGCGACTGCAGCCGTTTGATCTCCGCAACCCAAAGGGTAGACCAGAACCAATCGTAGAATAAGGAACAAACTAGATGGCTAGCCGTCTAGCGTTTAGCGTTAGCGTTTCTATATTTTTAGTATCTTCTATAATATTGTATTTTCTGCTTTTAAAATTATTTCTTAAGTTTCTCATTGACTGTATTTTATTTATTTTATTTACTTGGGAAACAAACAATTTTATATTACATACACAGAAAAATATATACAATTCAAAAATCAATGAAGTTTCCACTAGTAAATTTTACATAAAAAACATTAAACAGACCAAATGTGACGACAAACAAAACATAAAAAAACTAACACTTGAATTATTTTTTACTTAAGTAATTAACTAAAAAAACACCTTAAAAGTACAGTTAATTAACACTACAGCAGTACTGTAGCAGCGCGAAGCGCCTTTGTTTCAGCTCGGACAAAAAAGAGCCCGACTGTCCGGTTTTTTTTCTTTACAGGTCGCATTTTTAACATATACTCATATACTGAAGAGATTTTGTGAGCGGATTCAATAAATGTATCTCAAATTGTTGCTTTAGTTTTTGACAAATTCTCGAGTTAGATTTAGCAATGAGATGGCTTGACAACATAGTGAAAGTCTGTTCGCCCCTGGATGAGAGCATACATATCAGCACAGTATGTCTACACCCAATGGGACACCCAGGACCGAGATGGGTAGCGTCAACGAAGAGAGAGACCTTTGCTCTACAATGGGCGGAAGAAGGACTGATATGATGACCTACATACTTATACCTACTGCTTAGAGTCAAGACCCATATTAGGGACGAAGACATGTGTGTGTTTGACATATAAACTTATGCAAATGGATCAATAAATAGAGATAAATTACACTGATTACTAGTATTGCATCATTTATGCGATTGTAGATATTTTTAAATTTTTCCGTCCCTTTAATATCACTTTTTTAACTCCGAAGCAGTGCAGAAGCTTTGCTTAACTAATGTTAATTAGTTACGCAAAGCTTCTGCTCAAAAGGGTATAGATATAACCCTCTTAATTAATTGTTATATCTGTTTATTGCAATCAATGATACGCATAGGAAACAAAACACAAACATTATTGCGAACCAAATATAACGAAAAGGTTTTGAGGTTACCGGCCCAGAATAGGTCCGGGATAGGGCAGAAAGTGGACCCCGAACTTTGAAGCCGCACATCTACCGATGCAACCGGGAACATGTTTAGACAACGAGAGCAAAAATAGTGATCTAGCAAAAGAAGAAAACTATGTCATTCACTTGTTTTGTTTACATGTCAAGGAAAAAAACAGCTATCGCAATTTTCGAAATTGCGTAGCGCTAATAAATTATTTATCGTAAACAAACCTTATTTTGGTTTTCAATGTCTCTGTCACTATAAATATTTCATTATTGTGCAATATTATATACATTATTTATTTGAAGTGAAATGTGTGCAATAAGTATAAAAATACATGCAAGAATGCATTGCAAGATTATGTAGAAGGGCGTTACTTTGAACACTGAGTGACACGATCAAAATCAACGAAGAATTTTACAAGGCATATCTTCTAATATATAAAATTCTCGTGTCACAGTTTTCGTTGCCATACTCCTCCGAAACGGCTTGACCGATTTTGATGAAATTTTTTGTGCTTATCCGGTATCTATGAGAATCGGCCAACATCTATTTTTCATCCCCCTAAATGTTAGGGGTAGTCTTTATATGGCAAAACAACGTTTGCCGGGTCAGCTAGTAATATATAAAATTCTCGTGTCACAGTTTTCGTTGCCATACTCCTCCGAAACGGCTTGACCGATTTTGATGAAATTTTTTGTGCTTATCCGGTATCTATGAGAATCGGCCAACATCTATTTTTCATCCCCCTAAATGTTAGGGGTAGTCTTTATATGGCAAAACAACGTTTGCCGGGTCAGCTAGTTTATTTAAAAAAATTAAACATGATTGCCTAACCTAAATGTCCAAAAAGTCATTGTCTTCATCCTAGACACAATTGCAGTCGTGTAGCAAGCTATAGTTTTAAAATACTAAAACCCGACTACGGGAAAATTATTACTTAAAGCAGGCCTGTGTCACTCCCCGTTTAGGTATTGAAAATGTACCTACATTATTACTATGCGCGCAGGCGGCCCCTCCGGGTGGTATATTCGAATCGTTTGTCCAGATTAATAAGAATGAAATTGGCTTGCAATGGATGTCTAGGTATCTATACGAAAAGATGCTGAGTTCTGACGTGAGCTAAATTAAACCATATCGCTAGCCACATTGAGTAGATACCTGTTTCTTTGAATTTCTTTGCTGAGTGAGACTTCTGTACGTTAGTATTATTTATTCTGTGCTTAAAGTATGTTTATCCAGTCAATGCAAGCACAACAGGAACAAACAGCTAATAACTTATTATATTTTTGATAAAGCCCTCTCATTTGATACCCAATTAGGTATGATTATTATATTATATATTATTTATATTTTTTATAGTTTCTTTATCTCAGTTTAAGCTGGTATTTTCATGCCATTTACGGGCGTTAATATATTATTTATATTATTAACTAGCTGTGCCCGCGACTTCGTTCGCGTGGTTGTCGGAACGTAATGTTATATAGCCTAAAGCCTTCCTACCCGACAAAAAAAGAATTTTTCAAATCGGACCATTAGTTCCTGAGATTAGCGCGTTTAAACAAACAAACAAACAAAGAAACCAACTCTTCCGCTTTATAATATCAGTATAGATATGTCTGAAAGTAATGAACTGAAAAAATAAATAAATAGAATAATTAGGTATTTATTTATTTTTTCAGTTCATTACTTTCAGACATATAGAAGGCACCACATTGAATTTACTGTGACGTCATTTAGCCTATAACCAGCACCAGCCAAGCCCAAGACGATTTTAAAGGTACCTCATTTGTCAAAATATCATGGATATTATTGAAGATACGAAGAAACAGACGAACATACATACAAACATACGTACATACATTCATAGCGGCGAAACACATAACCCTTCTTTTGGCTTCGCTGTAGCGCAGAATAGGAACTAGTACTCACGTACAGAAGTCTCACTCAGCAAAGAAATTCAAAGAAATATCTACTCGAAATGGTTTAATTTAGCTCACGTCAGAACTCAGCACCTCTTCGTTTAGATACCTAGACATCCATTGCAGGTTAATTTCATTCTTATTACTCTTGACAAACGATTCGTATAACTGAGTTTACCACTCCGAGTGGCCGCCCCGCGTACGTAGTAATAATGTAGGTACATTTTCGATACCTTAACGGGGAGTGACACAGGCCTTGTCGAGTAAGGTAAAAAGGCAGATTTAAACCCGCTCTTTACATCATTGTCTATTACCCGACTTCGGCGTAGGCAAATGGAGGGTTATGTTTCGCCACTATGTATGTATGTACGTATGGCCATTTATTCCCTCGAATCTTCCATGATATCCATGGTATGGACATGTACCATACAATGACAATGATGTATCGTGGGAAGCGCCTCGGCTGTCCACTGGTTACAGGCTTTGTGATATATTTTTAATTATGTAAGCAATAACCTAGTCATCTTTAAAGAAATACCGGTTTTGTTGAGTAAATCATTTGATCTTGACACTACGCTAGAATAATATGATGTAACCACATCTCAAAACAAGATTTACTTTTAAAAAACTAATACCTGACTACGGGAACTATTTGATAATGTAATTTGGTGCAAATTTTTTTAAATTGTATTGTATCCAATTCAGCAGCTATTTATGGCTTACAATGTATATATTTTTGAAATGTGCTAATTAAGACCTTTCATTTGATACCCCACTCAATTACAAAACAAAAAAAAAATTTTTGACTAGCACTTTTTTTTATGTAACTTTCGTTATATAATATTTTTGTATACAAAATGTAGCCTATGTCACCCACACGATAATGACGAATCGATTGACATCTCTTTTGTGACAATTGGATGAGTGGTTTGGATGCTACGGTGGAACACACATAGATACATACATACATACATAGACTGCTAAAATCATTACCCTTCCTCCTGCCGTAGTCGGGTAAAAACAAAATCTTTCAAATAAAATAAAAAAATCTGTCCTCTTAAAACAGTCATTGACCGAGTGAACGAAGCGAACAAAGTTTTGCGTTTCAGCTTCAGCAAAAATTATTTCGTGTGTCTAACTGAATTCCAGTTTTCTGGTTGTTCTCGTCTGACAGGTCGCATTTCTCAATCGATTCTCGTGAAATTTTGTAAGCAGGTTCGATAATTGTGAAGAATTTTTTAGTCAGGCCAGTATTTTGAAATTTTTAAAATGTCGGGTATACTACCTATACATAAAGGGGTTGAAAACTTAAAATAATTCATATTTCAGTCATTACGAAAAATATTCAAAAATATCATAAAACATTTTTTATCACCCTTAAGAAGACGCAACTTTTTTGTCTAGGCTATGTGAACACAGACTCGCGAGGTATGCGCGCTCACAGACCCACTAGTACTGAAGATTCTACCCATTTAAATAATGCAGAGCTTTTAATGAATTTACTGAAAAACAGTAGTCTTTAGGGTTCCGTATCCAAAAGGTGCAAACGGGACCCTATTACTGAGACTCCGCTGTCTGTCCGTCTGTCACAGGGCTCTCTATCTCAAGAGATAGAGCCCTGTTTATGGTTCAAAAACCATAATAGCACTTGAACTTTTCAACGATTATGTATTACTGTAGCCGCTATAACAACAAATACTAAAAATAAAAAAAGTTAAAAATTAAAAGGGGTCGTCATACAAAAAAGGTTTTTCAGCATTTTTAACTAGATCTTTATAATGGCATTAACTAGATACTTGAATTTTTTTCAGATTATGTATTGCTATAGCCGCTATAACAACAAATACTAAAAATAAGATAATGTAAAAAATTAAAGGGGGTCGTATTTTAGTATGATGCCCGACTCATCTTGAAAGTGGAATACACTACTTTCTCTTTATCCCTAACGGGGTAGACAGAGCCTAGGGCAGTAAGGCCTAGGCCACTTAGCGTGATGCTGGGCATGGAGGTGAAAAAAGGAAACCATAATAGTGATGGGTTGCTCACCGCATCGCCTATTGATATGATTTAGATTCTTGCCCATTCCCTCGATCGACTTTTACAATCTGTGCGGGAAGAGAAGCAGCTGGTACATTCTATGTTTTTCTTCACGACCAGGAAGGAAGAATAACAATTTGAAAAATGTCGTGATATAGTGGCCTAAATAAAAAATTGGAAAATGGCCTTTTTCGTATTTTCCTGGGTCTTGAATGTTTATCTTTAATGTAATGTAAGTATTTATAATAAAATGTACTTGGTATCGTTGAATTAGTATCCCATAACACTAGTTTAAACTTACTTTGGGGCTAGCTCAAGTCTCTATATATTTATTTATTCTTCCCACCGTTCACACCACGTGCAAGTTACGTTGAGCGCTGCGTAACGCGTCGTTGCACGCACAACCTGAGGTGCATTTGCGAGTTTGCGACGTTATATACCTAGTGTAGGGCTATATTGCGCGGCGTGTTTTACGATAATACGAACGAATCTTACCAACATATGCTTCGTGTGGTTCGGCACTAACGGATTGTGGATGATTAGGCACTCACCCTCTACTTTAAAATAAAATTAGATCACGTTTTTGAGAAGCATTTATTTAACTACATTTTAAGTTCAATCAGTCCTTACACATTTCTTACTTTACAATAAAAAACACTATCTACATTTAAGTACCTACTCAATAATTAGGTATAGGTAATTCCAAATATTATACAATTTAGGTTTAGCTGTAATATTTCAAAGTAGGCCCCAGAATTGTTAATGTTTGAGGCTTCTTTACGGAATCTTCCGTTCTTCTTTCCACGGGAACTACCCTCTCTACGAAATATGGCCTATCTACATTTACATAAACTCTTCTAGCGTCAGAAGTAGGCAGACGTTTCTGAAGTTTATAAGATATCTGCTTTTCTTCTTCTTGGACATCTTGAATTTCTATCGGGATACGTCTTACAATTTCTCGTGGCGCTGGAGAAGGTTGTGGTACCTTGACGGCATCAGGCTGCGGAACGAGAAAGTTGTAGCGTTGACGTACTGGTACTTTTCTGGCGATGCTGTTAACTTTCTTTGTGATTACAGGACGCCTATTAGCGGCTTCCGCGTCCGAACTTTGTTTTCTAATGGAGTCTAAAATATTTAAAGCCTGTTTTCTTCTCTTGTATTCAGATGAGTGTTTTGATTCATTCTCTTCATCAAGAACTTGTTCATTGTCATTTGAATCCTCTTGTTCGTTTTCCTGAGATTTTGACTCTTCTCTTTGGACGGAAGCATCTACAAGACTCAATTTACGTTTGCCGTCTTTTTGTGTTGCCCGATATGCCTGAATTGGCTCAGCATCAGACTGTTTCTCTCTAATGTATTCACCAGGAATTAGTTTATATATTTCATGTAAAAGAGGGCTGTTTGGTGTTTCTGACTCCTTTTCTTCCAAATCAGTTTTAGATTTGATATTTTTAGTGTGAGGGTGAATAATTTTGATGTTAATGTTATCTCCTTTCTTCTCATTATGAACGTTGTAGTAACTATATCTGCTATGACCCAAATCCTCAAACTTTTCTGTTGTAGAAGCATAGAAATTACTTTCTGGCCTTTCAGTAGAAGTCACAAAGTACCTTTCATTTTCCAATCGTTTAGAAGTAGGGGCGTAATATTTATTCCTCTCAGACCTATCAGAAACAGGACGCTCATACTGGTACTTATAATTCTCATTTTGTTGTCCTTCATCGGACTCTTGTTGTTTAGACTCTTTCACAGGCGCAGGTGGTATCTTGGTCTTAGCCTTCTGACTTTGTATAGTCACAAAAGGTCGGTTTTTATTAAAGACTTTTTGCTGGTCTACCTCTCGCTGTTCTTCTTCTTGCTGTTCTACCTCTTGCTGTTTTTCCTCTTGCTGTTCTAACTCTTGCTGGTCTTCCTCTCGCTCTAACTGATCATTTTGTTGATCATCTTCTTGTTGAGGCTCAAGTTCTGGCTCTAGGATTCCTTGACGTGTTTGCAGAGCTGTTAACTGTTCCTGTGTTAAATACACAAGGACTTCTCTTGGGTCTTGTTCCAATGATGATTCGAAGAACGGTGCCGGTGTTGATACAGTTAAAGTAAGTGGATCAGGGTCGCCCTTTGCTGTTAGCAACAGCATGGCTGCAAGCATGAAATAAATCTGAAACGGTAAAAAGTATAGTAATAAATATATTAATGATTTATTCATTGTTAATTTTATGTGTTGGAAAAGCAACAAAAGTACTTTTTTTCCAACAAATAAAAGAAAAAGTAGGAGAAAGGTTATTCCAGGATATTAAAAGATGGCAGAGAGAAGAGAAGAATATAGGCTTCTTAATGTAGCTCCACCAACAACACATGAAAGCATTGTTACTATCTATATTTATTATAAAACTCGTAATTAACTACTTATACTGTGAAGTATTGTACTTGTGAAGTGTAACTCTTGCTCCGTTGATAACGGGCGCATATCTACCCAAGTCAAATGTCTAAATAATTGTTTTATTTTTATCGAAAGGTACTAAATTACAAATAAAAAATTACAAATCTCGCGGGTTTACTGGTAGAAATTTCTTTAAAAATAAGTAGCACCTAATTACTATGTTTTACTTTTTTTTAATCTATTTTTTTGGTTTGTAAATTTTCAAGTGTACTTATATCAATAAATTAAAATTAAATATATATAAGTACAAACGGAAACAAGATATATTATCAGATCAATATCTTATAGCTTATTTTAAACAACTCCCAGAATTCTTATAATGATGACTTACTTTAACGTGCATGGCTGTATGATAGGAACGCTTGTGTTCAACTGTACTAAAGTCACAAAAAAGTTGATTTTATATACAAACATTTTCAGAAATATATCAAACGAATGAGTTGATTACTATGTAACATATTCAGAATATTGTAGTTCGATTTACATTTGACCGCATATGCTAATTAATGCAAGCCTATGACTGAGTTTCTATACTTAGCTAGTCTATTAGTGCTATATATATCTTACTTAAAAGTATATTATTAGTACCGTAGCATATTATTAGTAGTAGTACATAAATATATATATATAATTTATAAAGCCGAAAATAGACATAACTAAGTTGGTTTTCAGCTCGAAGAAAAATACTTCAGTCCGGCTGTTCTCCTATATAGCCCCCTTATCGTGGTAACGGCGAAAGCGTTTATCGAGCGCTATCATAAAACACTATCTCGCTCTACGTCATGACAACGACCACGATGGCACTAGTCGCGCGATACAAACTTTATCTGGGTTTATCTACGCAGCCATGCTACGGGGCAGGTCACATTTTTCAACAGATACTGAAAAAAAATTGTGAACAGATTCAATAAACAAGTAAAATAAACGGGCAGGTGCGAGTCGGACTCGTACATGAAGGGTTCCGTACCTCCGTACAATGTTTTAAAGCGCTGAAGAAACACGTTTCTTGTATGACGAGCCCTTTAATTTTTAACTTTATCTCGTTTTGAGTATTTGTTGTTATAGTAATACATAATTAGTAAAAATTTCAAGTATCTAGTTAGTCAACATGTGATAACGAGAGCAAAAATAGTGATCTAGCAAAAGAAAAAAAAATGACAGTCACATTCTTTTTTCACATCTCAAGGAAAAAAAACTGCTATCGCAATTTTCGAAATTGCGTCGCGCTTATAAATTATTCATTTATTTCTCAAAAAATACTCCATTTTGGTTTTCAATATCTCTGTCACTATACATTTTTAATTAAGTATTTGGCAACATAACATTTTTTATTTTGCAGTGAAATTTGTGCAATATACAAATACATGCAAGAATGCAAGTTTTAGCAAGTTTTAAATAAACTTATGTAGGCGTGGGTGTTAATTAGAACAACATGTGAAAATATTCAATCGAAAGATTTAACAACAGCAAAGTATTAAAAAGAAGTTTTAGATCCGCTTTATACGGATTTAACTGCTTATATCATTATTTTTCAAATATATGAAATGTTTTGATTTACTGCTCAAATATTACGTAAGCACCAAAGAGGGGTGGTGGAGTCTTTGATTTGCTTATTTTTAATACGGGGTGGGGGTCTGGACTTCCATTAAGTAAGCAATCTTTTTTAGTTACTTTTCATATATATCTTAGCAAATTTTGGTAATTTTGATTTGAAATTAAACAAACAGTAAAATAATAGCTTCGAACTATACTCGAAATATATCTACTTGCTCATGGAAAAATTAAAAACTTAAGTAGATTTTACAAAAAAAATAACTCAATGCTTACGTAAGCATATAAGGGAGGGGTAAGAGATATGCTTACTTCCGCTGGCATGGGGCACGGGGGGGTTAAAAATGGCTCAAATTCTGCTTACGTAATACTTTACCGATCCCTATAATTATAATTACTTTTTTAGCTCTACTATCGCTGGCTTCTCAACGGGCGGAGTTTTTGGTCTTGGAGTGGTCCGGGATCCGCTGGCTGCAGGAGCTGGTGGCGTACTGGAAAGAGCATGAGCGAGGGTCTTTGCCCGGACTGATAGAGTTTACCGTCGTCATCTACATAGCAAGTAATTTTGCGCTTTTTGGCATGATTTATGTTATTATTGCATACGAGAATCTGCTAGATGACAAGTTACATCAGACACTTTTTATAAATGGCCAAAACAAAAAAAATCTATGGGATTTGTATGAAAATCACAATCGTGACGTCATAATTTTTTGGAATCAAATAGCGCTCTCAATGTCAGTTTTTCTGCATTTATAAATCTAAAATCATCAAAAAAATAAACTAAATGGATATGACCAGTGACTATTTTGTATCGTTTTAGTCATAAAAGCACAAAATAATTTATTTTTGTCCCAGTCATCTACCAAATTAACTTACTATTTTTACTTATACCTACATTACTTATATATAAATATTACCTTAAATACTTATTACCATAAATAAACAATCAGCTGATCCGAGTCTGAAAGTAGTTCAGTATCATATGTATATGGACTGAATTGACGCCTAAAATAGTTTCAATACATGTTAGACGTTGTATATACTAGTACTTAGTAGTCTTCTGATCTTAGGTTTAATATGGGCTGAAATCCGAGCTCTCTGGACGGGAGGGATAACAGAGTACATCAGTGACCTGTGGAATATTGTGGACTTCATCACCAACATGTTCTACATAGCTTGGATCAGCCTGAGAGTATCATCTTGGTATATCGTTCAGGTAAATTTACGATACCTACATACAATACCCGGCACATAAGTTGACCCAAAATGGCGGCTCTGCGCAGGCACGCGCAGGTATAATTAGAGGAAAAAGTGTGCGCAGTGACCGCCATTTTGGGTCAACTTATGTGCCGGGTATTGTAGTGTCATCTTCATTAGGCCTTTTTTTTAGTCTCCAATGCAGAAGCACGCCCTTATCTGTACTTGTATTTGTGTATAAATTTAAATATATAAAAAAAAATATATATCTGTACTACTAGAGCAACATATTGCCATAGCAGCCAGAGGCCTATACTCTCCACGTGCTGGCCAGACGGGTTGAGGTCACATTGATGTTTATAGGTTTTGTTTAGCTTGTATTTCCTAAGTCCGATTGATCCGATTTCGTTACGAAAATTCAGTTGACATCAATACTAAAAGAAAAGTGTAACAAAATCAAATAAATCTCAAGTGATTCATCATATCGAGTAAAGAAAATAATTAAGTATGATTTTCTAGCTAAGATTAAATAAATAGGACTGTCACAACCTAATGTGAGATTAACGACTAGATTAGCGGATTACATAAATATGTCGGTGGCTTTGAACTATGATATATGATTCAGTGGTTCCGAGCTGAGATAGATATTACAATAATATGTCTGCCTCTATATCTTTGACCAAGATATTTTTCTTTAGATTCTCACTCAAATAACCTTGAAAAATGAGTGCATTTAGAATCCAAGTGAGTTTATTCCACTCAAAATTTGAGAATAAAAGAGGATTTTAAAACGCAGCTGCTTACTAAATCTGCTATTATAATAGTTTCAGTATTAGATATAAGGTCATAGATACAAACTATTTTTTTTTTAGGATTCCGTACCTCAAAAGGTAAAAACAGAACCCTTATATCACTTACGTGTACTTGTTTGTCCATCCGGCTGTCACAGCTAATTTGCTACGAAACTACTAGACCGATTGAGTTGAAATATGGTACACATAATGTAAGTCAGTGACCCAAAGACAGACGTTTAAGGTGAAGTTAGAAGCAAATGACCTTGAAGTGGAGCCCTCATTTAAAATAAATTGTTAACTCGTAAATGTGATGAAAATTTACATATTTCTCAATTTTAAGCACTAGATAGCCCTTTAAATAATTTAATGAACCACCATTGAAAGTATTTCGTCTAGCTTTGAAACTTGCCTCCGGCAAGTTTTTAAAGATAGACGGATCACCAATAATAATTTCAACAGCAGTTCATAAAATAATTTAAAGGGCTATCTAGTGCCTAACATTGAGAAACATGGAAATTTTCACCATATTTACGAGTTAAAAATTTATTTCAAATGAGGCCGCCACTTCTGCTTGGTAACCTCATAAATATGTAAATGAATTTCAAATATGGCACTTATGGGGGAAATTAGACATTTTCAAAAAGGTTTGTGGACATAAGTAGTATAAGACATAAGGATGTCGTATGACATAAGTAATATAATGACATGTAATAATAATTACATATAAATGAAAGCGCGTTTTAAGATAATTTTAAATGTATTTTTTTATAATTTTTTAGATCGGTATTTTTAAAGTGAATAGTGCTTTACCAAAAGATTGCAGGATAAACTTCGAGAAGTATAATCTTCTTCACGCGAGTTTAACTTGCACTTGATCTGTTTTTTTTATACAATGTGGAAGGGACATACCCGGAATAAATCGAAACACGGGCTATACTAGATCTCTTAAGAATAATAAAATTAAAATACCAGTCTAGAAACTAAAAAAAATTCGACATTTCCATACAAATCGCCCGAGCGGCTGCACACTTTTTTATGGAAATGCCGATTTTTTTTTGTATTTCGGCTGTTATTTTAATTTCATTTTATTATAATGATCTAGTATAGACCGTGGTTCGATTTATTACGGGTATGTCCCTTCTATGTTGTATATGACAATACCAACTATCCCAATCCCATCCCATCCCAACGAATAAACAAATAAACAAACATATTATGTCATAAGATCGACTTAAGAATTGCCATTTTAACATCGGCAATTTTTAGATGAGTAATATAATGTTTATTAGTTTAAAAAAATATACTTAGTATCAATGAACAACCATTCTATAAATAGCTTAATAATATAACTAATGGCTAGATCTTGGATGTTGTTGATCCCTGACAATCGTTGATATTCTCGAATCTAGTCTGGTTTATGAATCATGACATGCTGAACTAACTGATATACAAATATTTATACACCCACGCTATCTACTTAGCTACTGTGATGTATTATCAGCTATAAAAATGTTAGGTAGCTTTTATTAGCGTTGGGTGTTTATCTATATATGTATAGAGGTATATTATAATATATAGTGTCGTTGAGATAGTATCCCACAACACAAGTTTAAATTTACTTTGGGGCTTGCTCAATCAGTGTTATTTGTTTCTATATTTATTTATATTTTATAAATTTAAATATTTATTAACTAAATACATAAAAAACCGTTTTTTGGAATGTATATGATGATATATAAAAATAGACGAGGAACGATGTTAGGTCATATGATACGACACGACAATTTCATAAAAACTATCATTGAAGGAAAGATAGAAGGTAAACGAGGACCAGTAAGATTTAAGCATAGCTACATGAAACAGATAAAAAAGGAGGTGAAAATAAAAATCAAAAATATCCCTTCCTTCCTTTGCAATCGACAGATTTCCTTGCATCAAAGATATCTTTTGGCTCCCTTGGAAACTTATTTATTTTTCCACAGCGTGACTTCAAAAACGGCCTAGATCCATGGTACCCCCGGGAGAGGTGGGACTCCTACGACCCTATGCTCCTCTCAGAGGGGGCCTTTGCTGCTGGCATGATCTTCTCTTTCCTCAAGCTGGTTCATATCTTCTCCATCAATCCTTACTTGGGGCCGCTCCAGGTGTCGTTGGGAAGAATGATCCTGGATATCATTAAGTTCTTCTTCGTTTATATGTTGGTGCTTTTTGCATTTGGATGTGGTAAGTTTAACTTTTACGAGTACGTTTCTACACAAATTTTATTAAAAAAAATATTTTCTCAAACTGGTGCATGTCTTCTCTATCAACCCGTACTGTGGGCCAAGTGTCTCTGGGAAGAATGACCCTGGGTATCATTAAGTTCTTCTTCGTTTATATGTTGGTGCTTTTCAATTTTGGGTGTGGTAAGTGTGGTAGTTTCTATACTAATTTCCTAAGAATTTTCTCTTTTCTCATCGATTTGTACTTCGGAGTTCGTACGGTCTTTTTCAACTACCGCCACCTGGTTCCGCTGAAGGAAAATATGGTGAGAAAACCTGCACAGTCGTTCACAAGTGTGTAATAATTACAGTCATCGAACTACGTCAGATGCCTAATAGGCGGCTCTAAAAATCTGCCACCAGTACCAGACTTGATAAGAAAATTCTAATTTCAGAAGTTCTAAACATTCATAAAAAGAAATTTTCATTTTAATTACAAATGATTTAAGCACTGATGTTCGTGTAACTCCTTAAAACCTAAAACCCATGGCATAAACCCTACTTCAAATCTGAACTCTTGCAGGTCTGAACCAGTTGATGTGGTACTACGCCGAGTTGGAGAAAAACAAATGCTATCACACTGCCAATGGTTTACCAGACTTTGACAACCAAGAACGAGCATGTACGATATGGAGAAGATATGCCAAGTAAGCTGGTCAACTGTATTTATTTATTACTCTATTGTTCTAAAGTAAAAAACATACTTTTAACAAATGGCGGACATAATGCGAAGATTTTAAGAAGAAACGAAGTTCAAAAGACGAGCGTGAACTTTCCTTTAAAAGAGAATTTGTTATGTCAACGGGTAAAGCATTCCGGAGCCGTGAATCTTGGAGAGAGGAGTTAGACATAAAAATTGTCCGTAAAAGAGAAACTGGTACCTCTTAATTATCTTAGCGCGTGAGGAGTGAAGAGTTTCTTGGCCCAGTGGAAGTACGCATTATTAGCGCTTTCGCAAGTTACGTGACACTGGGCGTGGTCCGAATTTGAATGAGTAAACACAAGTGGCATAAAAATTCTCGAGCTTTTCCGTGCTTCGGAAGGCACGTTTAACCGTTGCGGCTGTCACCATGGTATGGCAGTCGCCAAGCTATGTCAGATGCCTTTAAACAGCTTGAAAAATCATGTACCGAGCTGTAATGCCAAACAGCTAGAAGTTTTGTCAATTAGCGGATTATACAATCCAACTGCAAGCCTGCATCGACCTATTAGTATACCATGTATTTCAATAGGATTTACTTATTCTCGAGAAACAATAAGATAGGTTTCCCTGAATTTGGCATCTTTAAAGGTGTAAAATCAACGTGGGCGATGCCGTAGGCTAGTGGGGTATTCGTATGGAAATTGCCAACTGAAATTCCAAGTAAGCTTTATTCAAGATATGTCTGAGTAGTGCCTTCGGTTGAAGGCCTTCAAAACAGATGTTTTTCTGTAGGTATGTCTGTCTGTAGAAGAGAATAGTAGCATAGATAGAAAACTACGCTAGATAAATATTGCAAAAAATAAAGCGAATAACAATAATGTAAACACCGTATAGCCTATTAGTTTTTCTGGATAAAATAGGTTTTTCTTGATGAAATAAGAAAATAATTAGGTTAAATGTAATAAAAGATAAACATATTGTGCCAACATGTTTGCCATGGTGAAATATTATGTCATAAAAATAAGGATAATTATTATAATACTTATTCTTAAAGATCTTTAATAGACAGGCTACTTAAGTATGTAGCCTGTCTATTAAGTAAATATTTTAATGAGTTAATTTTGAGTACACGTACAAGTATATATACGATTTGTAATCAATAATAAAATTAATTATTCTTTTTCTTGAATAAAAAAAAGTGTTGTAAGTAGTTTTATAAAATAAAATAAATATTAAGTACATAATTTTACTCTACATTATGTTAACCCCTGACACAAAAAGAGAAGTAGTATAAAATTAACGTTTAAAAAAAATTATGTCTAATTTTACAATACAAAATAATGTTTTGTTTGGCGGCCGACTATTTTTGAACGAACCCTTCGATGAAATATAACACCCTTACTCAACTGTGATTATTTTCAATTAATATATTTTTATTTTATTTCAATTTCCAGCTTATTCGAAACGTCCCAATCGCTATTTTGGGCATCATTTGGCCTCGTGGACCTAACAACGTTTGAGCTGACCGGCATCAAGAGCTTCACCAGATTCTGGGCTCTTTTAACCTTTGGATCTTACTCAGTGATCAACATCATCGTGCTATTGAACATGCTGATTGCTATGATGTCGAACTCTTATCAAATCATCTCGGTAAGTCTATTTCTCTCTCTTAGCACATTGTCAGTCTCAATCGTATTAACAGTCTTTCAGATTTTTTAACTGATAAAATTTAAAACAAATTATTTCCGATTATATAATCTAAATTCCTTAAGATTGTATGTCTATGTAGAAAGTATTACATACATCGTGTTAATGAAACAACGCAAAACCTCTCAGATGGTACCTTAGCCCATGTAACTGAACAACTTTTGTTCAACAACTTTTAAGAAACCCAAAAAAAATATCGGATTTTCATACAAATTGACTCGATGAGCTGATTAGTTAGTATGAAAATTCAATTTTTTTTATTAGTTTCGTGAAAGTTGTTGAACAAAAGTGGTTCAGTTACATGAGCTGAGGTACCATCTGAGAGGTTTTGCGTTCTTTCATTAACACGATGTAGAATGTATTTTCTTTTACTATGAATTTGTTAAGTGTAAAATGCTATGCCCTGACAGGGACCATGTTATGTTATACATGTGTGATATGATATCTGTCATATATTCGCTGTGTAATGTATAGTGCATTTTTATGAATTGCATTGTTATGAATATATAATAAATTGAAATTGAAATAGTTTCACCTGACACCATGTCTATCTGTACTAAAGTGTAAACATATCTTCATAATAAGTTTGACCACAGAATAAATAATGCTTACGTACAAAAGTCTTACACAGTAAAGAAATCCAAAGAAATATCTACTCAATGTGGCTAGCGATATGGTTTAATTAAGCTCACGTCAGAACTCAGCACCTTTTCGTATAGATACCTAGACATCCATTGCAAGCCAATTTCATTCTTGTTACTCTGGACAAACGATTCATATAACTGAATTTACCACCCGGAGGGGTCGCCTGCGCGCATAGTAATAATGTAGGTACATTTCCGATACCTAAACGGGGAGTGACACAGGCCTGGTTTGTCCCACTTCCTTGTTTATTTTTTGTTTTGATTTAATTGAAACAATCCATACAGATAAATCAGATAATGATGCTCACGAAATATGACCATAAAAACTTAATAATGGACTAACAAAAGCTTAAACAACAATAAAATTCAAGTTTTAAATTAAGTTATTTACTAGTTCTACAATGTTATTAAGGTTTTGTTAGCAAAACAACATAAAAATAATAGGTAACCTAGATATTTCGTTAGTAAAAATATTTACTGCATCAATAGTTCTTAAAACTTGAAATTTTGTGACCTACTAACCATATAAATTTATAGGCATTTAATTCGAGACATTTTATTAGTTATTCCCAAAATAGAACATTACGAATGCGAGGCGTAAGGAGCTGAGTGTGTTTAACCAATATACGCACGTATATCGTACGACGTTTTTCAACATACTTGCGAGGGAAAATACCTAATACACTGATATTTTTGATTTTAAATAAACTCAACCATAAAACTTTGCACACTGCTTCTTTCCCGCCGTATTACTTTTTAAAATCAGCACGGCGCGCGGCCTACTGTCAAACTTTCTTACTCTCTCATTCATATTGGATTTACCATTCATTCTGTCCCTTTCTTTCGCAATAGCAAATCGTGAGTTATAGAAATATAACTTTACTATTTGCGTTTCTAACACACGCGTGTTTTATAGGCTGCTTTATATATCTAAAACCGGTGAAATTAGATCGATTTTATGAGCAAGGGTGTTGAAAAAGCTATTTAAATCCGGTTCCATAATAATTGTACACGTTACATTTAACATAATTGGCTGAATATTGACACTTCACGGGTAGAGGTTTTGAAGAAATATTATACTTACGTGGATAGGTATATAAGTCTTTTGGGAAGCACACGACTTGAATTTTAGCTTTGGTTTTCGTACTTATAACCGGCAACAAACTGCACTGCTTGCAAAGAGCAATAATGTACCGTATTCCAATATCTTTGACTACTTATTATGCCATGATGTCATTAGTTTTTTTTTTTTATTAAATAATTTTACGGCTCTGGATACAAGTCTTGTTTGGTTTTTTCTTTTTGTTCTTTATTCCTAATCCTAACAAGACAATCAAAGGGTGGTGTAGGCCTTTGACTGCTGCAAGGGAGCTTCTGGCGACAAATCTATACGAGTCCACTGGTTTACATAGACGATTGAGTGGCGGACGACGCCTGAAGACGCCCACACAGTCCGCATAATAAATATCACTACAGCCGTACTATGCCTGTCCACTTTAACTATTTGACACATTGTTCATGTCATTAGCATTTATAACACCAAACAACACCAATTTCATATTATAAAGCCCACTAAAATCAATTTGTAAAATAATTTAAAGCAAACCCCAACCGAACCCCTTAACTTCCCGCCATAAACTCGATGTCATTAGTGAAATTTAAAATATTGTCAATTTGTAAATTTAGTATGTCCCAAATTATGACATTTGTGAGTATACAAACTTTTATGAGGTCTGGTCGTGCACATGCTGCAATTCAGATGCTGTTTTAAAAACATTCTTGGTTTTGTTATGCTAAAATTCTAGCCGATAAGTTAAATAAAACAGGATAGTGTACGCCTGTGCTAACTAAAGGAATAACTATAGAGTTATAGCTACTATATATATATATATATTCATTATATGATTGTACTTGAAATCATTTCTAAAGATGCCTGCATAATATATAACATTTTTACTTCCCCAGGAAAGAGCGGACATAGAATGGAAATTCGCACGCAGCAACCTCTGGATGTCCTACTTTGAAGATGGCGACACCGTACCTCCCCCCTTCAATATCATCCCCACTCCCAAACACATCGTGTGCTGGATCAAACACTGCTTCAGTAACAAGGACCGAGGCTCTATCATTGTAAATATAATCTTATTTTGATTACTTATTTTTAAGTTAGTATCATGCATATTATCCATGTAGGGTTGCACGTCGAAACATCGGGTTATTTTACACCTACTTTGCCTTGCTCAACCGTTTCGCGATTTCTAAAGAAGGAATGCTTAAGTATAAAAATATCACCTACTGGTGTCTGTAATCGGGACAGTATGTGAGTCTGTTATTACTCTTTATGCCAAATACAGATGGCTGCATGCATGGAATGGCGGCAGAATGCATGGAAGTAAGTACTAAGTACCTATAAGTAAACATTTAATAAATTTTCTATAACAGCACAAAAGCCGTGAAAAAGCCAGACAGCAGCACGAAGCAGTGATGAGGGTGCTCGTCAGACGATACGTAACAGCCGAGCAGAGAGCCAGGGATGAAGTGGGAGTGACGGAAGATGACGTCATGGAGATCAGACAGGACATATCAACACTACGGTTCGAACTGATTGACATACTGCATAATAACGGCATGAAAACTCCGAGACTGAATATGCAGGAATCTACAGGTAATTGACCGAACGAAGCATCTTAGGGTCAGTTCCCACCGAGACGCGACGCGACGCGACGTAGCGCGCACTTTAGAAGAAATATAGAACTTGTTTACTAGGCAAAGAGATACTGATTTCAGCGACAGCCCGCTTTGCCGCGCTGCGTAGCGATGCATAGCGAGGCGCAGCGGGCTCTCACGCTTTTTGTCTAGTAAACAAGGTCTATATTTCTTTCACTTGCGCGCTACGTCGCGTCGCGTAGCGTCTCGGTATGAACTGACTCTTAGTTTCAAGAATGGCCAAAAATGCTTTTGTCCGTAGTCTGTCTGTTCTCGCCTAGGTGGCATTTTTCAACCAATTTTGACGACGACTTGGCACACAAGTTCCTTGATTTATTTAATTTTTTTAGTCAATTGCAATTTTTTATTGGAGGAAAAATAGGGGAGAAAAGGGGAAAACTTTGCTACAGCGTTATTTATTGACGGATTTCAATGAAATTTGAGGCTTCGACTTCATAAACTGATTCAACACAAGGTGTTGTAAACAAAATCCGAAACTGGGAAGTGGAGTGAGGAAAAAGGGAGAAGTTTGCTGTGGCGTTATATATGGATGGAAAGGGGAAAGTGGGAAGGGCGAAGGAGAAAAGAAAAGTGTCGGTGGTTGCATGGTTATAAGATCTCGCGAGGTCTACTGTTCTCACAGAACCACTAGTTTGTGTATCTGTCGTAGTTGGATGGTATAAACCGCAAATTCACGAAACCTCTAGTTGTTTGGCATTACAGCTCGGTTTTGTTAAAGAGCCGAATATCGTTCAGTTGGATTGTCTAAGATTGCGCAACGTGTTACGTTCATTGAAACCGCTAACCACGTTTCCAAACGGCTAGCGGTTTTGTGAAACAGTAGCGGTAATCCGCTGTTTGACAAAACCGTTAAACAATGCAACTGCGACATATGCATGATAAGGATTTGGTGTAGGCTTACCATAATGAAATATAACTGGGTGTCTATTAGAACACAAATTTTTTCGACATCGAATTTCATTTCCCAGAAAACTTTTCCACGATTTTTATTGCTATAGGTTTGCCCTAACCTAGTAAAATAGATACAACTTTTCTAGCACTCGCCGGCCGCTACCGCGGCAAGCTCGCTTCACTCGCTCGGCTCGTGCGTGTGTTGGTCGCAGTTCTAACCTAACCTAACCTATAGGTTTGTGCTAACCTAATAAAATGGATAGAACATTCATGAATAGAGCTTCGCTCGCTCGCCATTGCCACTTTGTAGGCATTCTACATTGTATATAATTTCTTTAGATAGAATTGTTCAACAACTTCTCTAGCCGCATGGATGAAAACAAGTCGTTCATTCCATCCCGCGTATTAGGGTTCACTGTTTTACAAACCGAGCTGTAATGCCAAACAGCTAGAGGTTTAGTGAATTAGCGGATTATACCATTCAACTGCGACATATCTATAAGTTAATCCTTCATATTTCAGTGTCAGGCAAGAAAGGAAAAGTAATGGAGAGAAGGATCCTCAAAGACTTCCAGATTGGAATCGTAGAGGGTATAATCAAGGATGTGATATCTCGGGAGAACAAGCCGAAAGACGTGTTCAGCCAAATTGCTAAGGCTATCGTAAGAAGAGGTAGCACTGATAGGTAAGTTACTCAGTCTCAGTATAATATTTATTATAATTCTAATATACCTCTTAGACTTTGTGGCGACCTCTACACCACTTCGAGAAACTACAACCACAATAGCGAAACTACATGGTTCGCAAAAAGCATACATGATGGCGCTAACAGGATCCTAAATCTCGATTTCAGAGTTCTGGTTGCAACTTGACATACATATTAATAATCATCCTCCGACAAATCCGACAATACACCTATGGAGCCGCGGTTCCCCAGGCGTAACACCATGCCTGGCGGGAAGACCTTCCCTTTGTTGTGGTCAAAAATATCACCTCGCTCCCTCTATAACTTCATTCATCTTATTATAAAACACGGGCTAACTTTAGTTCTTCAAATAGTTCGTAAAAAGAACGATGATTGGCTTTTCAAGATCAAAAATATGAGGAGGAAAGATAATATTTCTGTATAGTCCACAGGTAGACGAAAGGCCTCTCTCTCTCTCTTTGTCGCCTCTAACGACACCCGCGAGAGAGGTTTCTCATTCTTTTCCTTTTTCTCTCAGTCCAAATATACATAAAAGTAAAAAATAAGTAGCGATAAATCTTGCTGCTGTTTTGGATATTTATCAGCTTGAGGCTTGCCGTCTTACAATTTCGATGCTTGTGTAATTTCCAAAAAACTTGCAGTAAGAAACGCGACTGGAACGCCCTGGTCCGGACCAACACGGTCCGACGGGATCCTATCGGCACCACGGAAGCTCAGAAACGAAGTCGCCAGTCCCTCAGAGCGCATATCCTGGAGAACGTCTCTGCCAGGACCATAGATCCTCAGAAACTATTGGGTAAGTCGTTTTTTTATTGTACACCATTTGACCCCAGAGCAAAATGTTTTTTTGGAGAAAAGGATAAAGTTCGTAATGTCAACAAAAACTCTTTTTATATAATGTTAGCTAACGTAAGTGTGTATGGGAACTAAACCCTTCAAAATTCTGGAAATTCCCAGTACTTACTTGATGCCCACTTTGCCCATTAAATCCTATTTAAGAGTAGTTTACGAGCAAACTTAATAAAAGTCTTAAAAGTCTTATTTATCACAAGAGTTAATTTTCAGTCTATTACATATTATATAACCTTCTTTTAAATCTCTTTTTTGCACGACATGCAGTTACTTACGAGTAGGTATATTGGTATTGTGGTTAAGGAAAAGAATGGAAAAACAAATTTCGAAATAAAACATCTTTTTACATTGTCATGTTCTTCGTCTTCAATCTTCCATCCATTCTTATGAAACAGACATCCTGCAAGTTATAAAAATACACATTCTACATTCAAATTACTTTGTAAGCCAAAGTTGCGGGTCGCACCTCGATGAGAGCAGCACAGGACCGAGATGGATGGCGTCAACGAAGGAGGCCTATGCTCAGCAGGGAACGGACGGAAGAAGGGCTGAGATGATAAAATTTAACATGGCACTGCCCATTACACAGATTAAAAACGGGCCAAGTGCGTGTCGGACTATGCTGTATGTAGGGTATTTGCTAATTTTTTCAAGATTTTATTTTACTACTTTGTCGACGTGATACCCATGCCAAATTACAGCTTTCTAGTACTAATGGTCTCTGAGTAAAACGCGAACAGATAGACAGACAGACAGACATGGCAAAACCATAAGAGTTCCTTGTTTACTACGGAACCCTAAAAAAATCCAAGAGATGTCTCATGATTATAATATTTCCAGAATTCAACCCAAAACTGTCGGATGTAACTCCAACGACCAGAGTAGCGTACGCCAAGTTCATGAGAAGCAAGATCAAGTCGGACTTCACGGCAAGGGAGACAAAGGGGGGAGGCTCCATCGGGGACCTGAGCCTCGAGGACGAGGTCTTTGAGACTCCGAAGAGAAAGGATCCTAAGAGTCGAAGTAGTAAGTATAAAAATTTTTCGAATCATCATCTAGGTCTTTTTTTGTCTCCACTGCATGAGCACGACCTTCTCTGTACTACGGGCCATACTTTACAGCCAGAGTATTTGCCTCTCCACGCTAGTCAGACGGGTTGGAGAGGTCCCATTGATGTTTATAAGCTTTATTTAGCTTATGTTTCCTAAGTCGCCTTCTACGACATACACAGGAAGACTTGGAGTGGTCGTATTCTACTCTGCCTGGAGCCACAAATTTGATAAACTATTCGTCATTTTTATCATCGCGCCTTCCCTGTTGCATACTAACGAGCAGCTGTGTTGCTTCGGAGTACGGAATGCGATTTACATTCATTACTTTCTTGTTAGACCTTCTTCTTTTGACGACCTTCGTGGTGTAATGGTCAACCCGCTAGTCCGCCAATTCGGAGGTTCTAGGTTCGATCCCCGGCTAGGGCAAGATGGAAAATGGCTCTTTCAAATTGTCCGGGTCTTGGGTGTTTATCCATACATGTATTGATTTTAAAATTTGTTGAGTTGTTATACCTTATTACAAGTTTAAACTTACTTTGGGGCTAGCTCAATCAGTGTGATATTTATCTATCTATATTCTTCTTTCTCCGCCTTTTCCCTATTTTGGGTCGGCTCTGTATATCAATTTTCTTCGCCATCTCCATAGATATATCGTTGTAGACCATACGAGAATTAATTAAACACTAGAATATTATTACAAATATCGCTACAGCATTTACATGTCTGTCATGTCTCCTGAAGCTGCGTCTCAATACATATTTTTAAAAATAATGTTTTAGTTCATTGATTCTGTGGAAATCACAGCCATCCCAAATATAAAATAAGTTTCGAATCTTACGGGCCTTTGATTCAATTTATCTACGCACGGCATTTACATAAATCGATCAAACGATATCGCTTCACTACGTACACTCTACGACAAAAGTGAATATCAAAATTTATATGGAAGTAAGTCACGGATAGCGTAAAAGTTAAAATACAAAAATGTGTTTGAATTCTTCTAAATTCGTATTTCCATAGAATGATATTTGATAATAACCGTTGCGTATTGGTTAATTCGATCCCTAGCCAGGGCAAGTTGAAAAATGACCTTTTGCAAGTTGTCTTGGATGTTTCTCTATAACATATGTAACAAAAACCCTGTCCGAGACGTGATGATGATTTTAAATTGTAACTTACATGGCAACTCAGGGGGCGACGGGCGGGAAGCGCCTGAGTCGCGGCGCGGCGGCGGCTACTTTGCGGCGCGATCAAAGGAGCCGACAGTCGATGCCGCGCGCTAGCCGTGGTCTAGACATGCCGCCACCGGAGACGGTGTTGTCGCTCTCTTTGAATTTGCTCGATTTTAGAAAAAAAAGAATATTAATTTCTGATGTTTTAGAAATAAGATAACTTTTTAATTTTGAATACTATTGTCGTTTTCTTATTATTATTTTTTTTAACTTGTCATTAAGGTACTTATATGCCCTTTTCCAGTCGGACAGGGTTTTCTTTATATATATTATATGTATTTTTTTATAAAATATAGTATTGTTGAGTTAGTATCCCATAAAACAAGTTTAAACTTACTTTGGGGCTAGCTCAATCGGTGTGATTTGTCTTTATCTATTTTTCTATCTATCTTTATAACAGCGTCATCAAAAAATAGGAGACCGTAGTGCCTTTTATTGTTTTTTGTGCGTGTCCACCACTGATGTCAGATTTTATTACTGTCTAAAAGCATCAAAGTCTACTAACATTCTTGAAAATTTAAAAAAAAAACACGAATTGAAATATTTCTTTGACATGAAACTGAATTTGATCATCGACTTTTGTCTTTAACTGTACACGCAACACGGACTCGACGTAATAGAAATCTGTTCGGAAATGTTAACAAAATATTGTAGTATTTGTTCTTCTGGTTTTTTTTATATCAATGTTCAATTAACTTGCTCGTCTTGATCCTCTAAAATTGATTAGTTTTCTGTACCGATCTGATTGACTTTTATATTATTTAGTTAGATATAGTCCAAGCTACGATTTATGAAAGAAAAATAACTATAACATGGAAGGGAAAGAACATAAGATAGGTTAACAAGATTGACATCGTCAAGGGTGAAATGCGCATCAATGATCTGACCAAGGTTGCCAAAGTTTATGCAAATGATGAGAAAGCCGGAAAGCGGACCGCAAGCTCAGATGAGATTGAGATAATATTTATGGACAAAGGTTCTGCATTATAATGTAATAATATTAAGTAGATATTGAGTAATTTTCATCCCAATCTTTATTATATTAGGATTTTACATGTTATTTTCTACAGTAATTTAAAATCATCGAATTGTCACTATTATTGTATATATATATATATATATATATATATGTATATATATATACATATACATATATATATATATATATATATATATATATATATACATATATATATACATATATATATATATGTATATGTATATATATATGTATATATATATATGTATATATATATATCTACAATTTTTCTAAAGGCCTAATGTTTTTAAGGTACTGTATTTCATGTCTCTAATTTATTAACAGGTCGATCTTTCCGAAGTAGAACTCCCATTCCAGAACATTCTGACGATGAAACACTGAAGGATCATGAACTACAAGTAGAAGCAGACATTGAAGACAAAGGTACTTTATGGCAATTAGTTTTGGTATTGTTAGTCCTGCTTTATTGCTTTTTATAAGAAATAGTTAGTGTACTTTAGTAGTTAAAAATAAAAATAAGTCATTTATTTTTCTAAAATGTACTTGTCAATAATGTCCCTTTTAGAATTTTATTAAAAAACTATGCCTCAACAACTCCGGCATTAAGTACCCAACTCTAGCAGGATTATCGCTCTGTATTGCAGTACCTACCTTTTGCGTCTAAAATGACATGAGAAATATAATTTGCCAATGCAAGGCTAGGCTTATAGATTTTACCGTTTTAATTATTGTTTTAACAGGATCGGAAGGAGGATGTTCTGAACAGACGCGACCACTGAAGTCATCATCCCAAGAACCATCAGAACCTAGCACCCCTGACTTCGATCCCATAAGCGATAAGCGGTTCACGCCCCCCGCTCAATTCGACACCAAAGATCATATCATCCAAATAGACGAACCTGAAACACCGACCAAAACTTTATGCATGACGAAGGAAGAGGACATAATTTTACAGAAACCTATAACCCCAACCCCAAGCATTCATTCGGAACAGATATTATCAGCATCTGCTTTAGAGGAACAATATAAGCAGATGACCACACCGGTACGAGAAACTAAGCTAAGCCTTACTCCAGAGCCAGAAACTTCTACATGTCAGCCGTCTGTGTCCCCTGCACCTGAATCTAGGCCTCCATCAACATTAGAACCTAGACCAACAACTAGGCCTTCTCTAAGTAGTCCTAGATCAGCAAGAGTTAGTCCTTCCCCATCACCAACGCCGCCTCATACGGATAAAGGAAAGTCCAAAGTTACAGGAAAAATTGTTTCTGGGTGGCTCTAAACCTACACACACACTACAAACTAAATGGTCTGCCGATAGTTTTTTGATTATTAAATAGACAATATTTAAAGGTGGTTAACAAACAGGAAATAACATTCCTATGTTATGTAATATATAATAGTCTAAGAAAAGTCAGCCATGATTACTTGTAGGAATGCATGTAAATACTGATATTAGGAAAGACTGTCGGCAGATCAAAATATTTGTAGACTGCGGTGTGTCTACGGTAGAACTAACTTAGGAAATTGACGTATTAGTGAGATAATAAGTGCCCTATTTTGTAGCAATAATTAGATTTAGGTTAGGAAGGATATTTTCTTAATGCATTTGTATTTAAATATGAAAAAAACCTACCTATTAAATTATAAAACTCCTTTAGAAATATACCTACCAACAGAAGATATACCTAGTTTAAGATCTCATGTAATTTCTGATATAATTTTAAGATTCAAATTGTCAAATATTTTCTATATAAATTATTTTAGTGCTTCATTTTTATACTTGATCCCTTTATTGTAAGTTCTTGCCGATAGTTACCAATAGGTAAGTTTGTTGTTTTAT
This sequence comes from Acrobasis repandana, assembly GCA_963576875.1. Classification (NCBI taxonomy): domain Eukaryota; kingdom Metazoa; phylum Arthropoda; class Insecta; order Lepidoptera; family Pyralidae; genus Acrobasis; species Acrobasis repandana. Next base: position 4,743,451 of record OY756233.1, on the reverse strand, counting down.
TTTACTTTACGACAAACATCTAAGTCACAATATTAGGTTACCTAGATTATTTTGTTGACATAATATAGTATAAATAAGTTACCGTTAGAGTATAAAATAAAACGTGTGTTTTGCGTTTTTTAAGTGTATTTATTTCATGTGTCCTCGTCGCATTTCCCAAAAAATTAAATTCTCTTTGGGTTAATTTACTCTTTACTCGCTTTGAAAATTAATAAGTGGCATACTCAGACCAACGTGAAGGCAAGTTCCCTTGCAACATCGTAAATTATTTTATCAATTTCTAAAATCTAGAATAATAATGTAACACTTTTCTAAAAATGACTTATTAGGGTTCCGTACAAAAAATGAAAAAACGGAACCCTTATAGGATCACTCGTGCGTTTGTCTGTCCGTCCGTCTGTCACAGCTAATTTGCTCAGAATCTATTGGACCGAACCAGGCGAAATTTGGAAATATTTTTTTAAAATAAAGGTCATTTTCAGGGAATAAATTAGGAAATTGAAAAAAAAAGTTTTGTGAACCTTACTGTGTCATATATCAAATAAAAGGGCTCGTTATGAGGATATCAAATATATATCAAACTAGCTGTGCCCGCGACTTCGTTCGCGTAATGTTATATAGCCTAAAGCATTCCTCTATAAATGGACTACCCAACAAAAAAAAAATTTTTCAAATCGGACCATTAGTTCCTGAGATTAGCGCGTTTAAACAAACAAACAGACTCTTCCGCTTTATAATATTAGTATAGATATATATTTTGTTATAATTTTATAATTGTAAAATAAATAGTTTTCATTTTAATCATGAAAGAAGACGAAAATTGACCATTCCCCCCCCCCCCCCCCTCTCATCGCCGAAACTACTGAGCCTAAAATTAAAAAAAAAATACGAAATATAGTTCATTGCTTGTAGATTACAGGAAAACCTATAAGAATTCAATCAATTTTACGGAACCCTTTCCACGCGAGTTTAACTCGCACTTGTCCGGTTTTATTTTTTAATAATCTTTATATATATTTGATTGCACCCGTGTTGTTCCGGGTTAAAATAGGACCACTCCTTCTCTTTCTGTGGATGTCGTAAGAGGCGACTAAAGGACTAAGCACAAACATCTCGTGCTACAATTGCATTCCCAAGGAGGGTTAACGTCGGGTGGCGGCCGGTTGTAAAACTTTTCGCACAAATACATTCCCAAAGAGGGTTGACATCAGGCAGGCGGCCGGTTGTAAAACTATAGCCAAATCATTGAGTGTTCCGGCTATTTCTTCTCCATTTTACAAGGTCTTTGGCATCCTTGGGTGACCATTGACATGCATATTATATTTGGAGAAGAAAAAGCGGGAAAGCGCACCCCGGGCTCCGAAGCAGCACAGCTGAGGATGCAACCGGGAATGCGCATAGACGAAGAAGAAGATATATATTTGTTGTGCGAGCGAGACAGCCAACCAAGTGTAAAATGCCTCTTACTTAATGCTAATGTATTGTCATATAATCAACGTCTGTTATGCAATCATGTCTAGCCCTAATAATATATCCCGAAAGGGTGGGCCATGAATTCGTTAACATTAAAAAAACCCATATAAAAAAACTATCTGACATATGTCTTATCTATTAACAAGCCGGCTTACCTATTCTCAAAGCTCAAATTTTGCAATCCTAGTAAACGACGGACCAGAGCTCCATTAATGAACCATGTTCACAAAACCGTCGCCTTTGAAGGCAGTTTCCGTTACCAGGCAACTAAGTGCTGGAATAACATCCCACCACCTTTAAGATCATTCACTTCTAAATTTACTTTCAAAAAACATTTAAAGTTATCTTTATTAGACATCCAAAAAGCATCTTAGTTGCCTGGTTAACGAGACTTTCTCATATAGTATTTATATTTGTATTAATAAGTACCTATATTATTATAATGTAAACTAGCACACAATTTCAAACTTCTACTATTTTTTCCTATCTACACCCTTCATCTTGTGATTCCCTCGCCTGATTTTATAAAAAAAAATTATCTGTTTATTTTCATATATTACGTTGCTTTACTCTATACCTACTTACTATAGTGTGGCATGACCGTTTCGCTGCACGTACTCGCGAGAGCCCACAGGCGGCAGCTAAAAATCAGTGCCCTGCTCTTGTAGTGAGATACGCGCTGAGCTGCTGCCTATTTGTATCACTGCGACACATAATAACAGCCTGACTGGCATGTATGTGTTATGTTAATTTCGTTGTTTTTATTTTATTGTTTTTGATTGTATTGTGTGTCTTTGTTGGTACAAATAAAGTAATTACTTACTTACTTACTTACTTATATGTTAAAAAATATTTATTTAGGAGATGACTGAGTCAGTGACTTTGGTTTATTGATGTAGAAAAAAAGTCTTTTTGTGGGGTTATTTAAAGAGCCGTGTCTACATCAATAATAGTCTGCTGGGGATAAATCTGGACTCCTGGGTGGCCATGGGATGTCGCCTCTCCTGGAAATCAGCTTTTCCGGAAAAAAATCTTTAACAACCGGCAGGGACTCGTTGGATGTGTGAGAGGTGGCTCCATCTTGCTGAAACCACGTGTTACGATTGTAGCCGGCAAATTCCTGTAGTTGTGGTACCAAGAACTCCCGTAACATTTTTACATACTCAGCAGAGTTAACAGTAACTGTACGGCCGCGAGAATCTTCAAAAAAGTAGGGGCCGATGACTCCTTTGGCTGAAATTGCAGCCCATACAGTTACTTTAGGCGAGTGAAGTGGCCATTCATGCTTAGCTCTGGGATTTTCACGGCAATTCTGTTTGTTAACGTGTCCGTTGATGTGAAAGTGAGCTTCATCAGAAAATAAGATGTTCTCATAATCACTGAATTGACTCAACATTGTTTCGGCATACAATTTGCGTAAATTGAAATCATTAGGTTTTAGTTCCTGCACTATTTGGATCTTATATGGATGTAATTTTAAATCTGATTTCAAAATACAGTAAGTAAAGATGTGCGGGATAATCCTAATTCAGCCGAACGTTTGCGCGTCGATAAATCGGGATTACGCCGAACTGAAGCGGCAACTTTCTGCACGTTCTCTTCGCTCCGAGAAGTCCGTGGACCTCCGGTTTGCTTCACATTTAGTGTCGATCCCGTCTTTTAGAACTTCTTTACCCATTTCTTTATCAAAGGAGCACTCGGACACTGATTCAAGTCATGTACCTAAATTGTATTCAACGCGAAATAAGCGTCTTACAGTAATGAGCGAACTATTGTTTAAATAATATTGTTTCACACAAAAAGCACGCTGTGGTCCCGTGAAGTGATCCATTGCGACTACATTTCCGAGAAACGAGCTAGCGGTAAGACACCTCCCCGCGCCCCGCACGACGTGTGTTCGCGCGGGACGTTAGATTGAAATGTTTACGAATTCATGGCCCACCCTGTATAAAATCTTATTACCCCGGAAATCTGGTCAAAGACATTTATTCTCATAAAAGAATCTACAAAATTAGCTTATAATGAGAACTAACAAATTTACATTTAGTGGACGCGTACAAAATGTCGGTAGATAAATAATAAATGAATTTATTCCGTGCTGGCTGTGCGCGCGCGCGGAACTAGTTTGTCATAATCATATCTCTGCATCTTCGATGCACAATAATAATTATGCCAATGTGTGTGTGTACTAGTGTCTGCACACTAGTACACAGGCCACATCTAGTTGTGCTTATTCTGCAATAAGCACAACTAGATGTGGCCTGCGTACGAAACATTATTATTTTTAATTTACTGTTTATGCTTTTACAGATTTGCATAAAATATTTTTTATAATTCTTTTAATAACCTTAATTGTCCCATTGTTGGTAAATATATATCAAAATATTTTCTTTTGGTTTCTGTAGAAACCTGAATCTGTAATTGATCTGTAAATTAGAGAGTTTTATTCATCTTCTGCTAAAGGTCACCAAAAATACTAGTACCGTGGATTGAATGTGGATTTAAACAAGCATATACCTATATTTAAATCAAAGAGAAAGGTCATCTAAAGGATCAAGAAAAAACATTTATAATTATATTTCGCTTTATTCTCGTATTACAATTTACAAAATATATTTTCCCAGATTTTCCTTGAACCCTTTTCTTATATGTCTTCAGCAGGCCGAACCTGAATTTTCCGGGGTCCAGTGCTGCCCCCATTTAAAATAAATTATTTCAAAGAAAACGGAGACATCATTTAAATTTTGCTACTACCAAGTCCTAGATAACCCTTCAAAGTATTTTATGAACTAACTGTTTACAGTTTAAAGTGAGAACGTTAAGTTTTACTACGCACATTAGCCAAAAGTGGCCGTTTTTCGCAAATGTGCGTAGTAAAGCTTAACGTTCTCACTTTAAACTGTAAACAGTAGTTCATAAAATACTTTGAAGGGTAATCTAGGACTTGGTAGTAGCAAAACTTTAGATGATGTCTCTATTTTCTTTGAAATGATTTTAACTTAACAATCGGTTATAATTATAGCACGTTTTATGTAAGTTTAGGAAAATTATGAGAATTTCATTCAAAAGATGAACTCACAATTAAAACTTCTGTATAAATACAATACTCTCAATAATACCTGAAGTATTTCATATTATTAATCACTACATATTATAAAACAAAGTCGCTTCCTGTTGTCTGTCTGTCCCTATGTATGCTAGATCTTTAAAACTACACGGATTTTGCTGCGGTTTTTTTTAATAGATAGAGTGATTCATGAGGAAGGTATCATACCCGTGCAAAGCCGGGGCGGGCCGCTAGTTTTATATAAGTACATTATAAGTAGTTAATGTAAGGCAGAGGTATGTCTGTTTAACTTGTTCCTATGAAAATTTAGAATGCAAAAAAATAAACGGGCTATTGCGAGACGGATTCGTACATGAAGGGTTCCGTACCTCCGTACAATGTTTTAAAACGCTAAAACAACACGTTTTTTGTATGACGACCCCCTTTAATTTTTACTTATTTTTATTTTTAGTATTTGTTGTTATAGCGGCCATAGTAATACATAATCTGTGAAAATTTCAAGTATCTAGTTAATGCCATTATAAAGATCTAGTTAAAAAAGCTAAAAAAACACGTTTTTTGTATGGCAACCCCCTTTAATTTTTAACTTTTTTTTATTCTTAGTATTTGTTGTTATAGCGGCCACAGTAATACATAATCGGTGAAAAATTCAAGTGTCTAGCTATTACAGTTCAAGAGATAGAGCCTTGTGACAGACGGACAGACAGCTGAGTCTTAGTAATAGGTTCCCGTTTGTACCCTTTGGATACGGAACCCTAAAAATGAACTCAATGCTGAGAATAGGTAACTTTTTTAAATTTTGATAGCGTAAAGAGGTAATAAATCTGTTTATCGCTACAATGTAGGTATTTTTGCTTGGGATATAGGTAAGGTAAAAAAATCTAAATATCTTGAATGATTGACTCGAAATGGAAATTTACTTCTTACAAAGTACTTAAAGATAAATGCAGATACTATAGCGTCTGTATTCGTCACTAGGAAACAGAGTCATGGGTCCCAAGACTGGCCACGCTTAGCAAGATAGATTGTAGAATTGCGTAGATCCAAATCAGTCGCTATTGAATTTACAATATCAAGTTCAGGGTTTCTCCTCACGAGTTGAATATAAAAGTTTTGGGTAGACTGACAACTAAAATCAAACCCTTATGAAAGTTTTTTTCGTCTAAATCAAATCTTAGTAGTATATTTTACCCTTCGACACTAGGAGGCCGTTGAACTATCTGTCTTCCAAAGATTTGAACCCATTGAAGACTTGTGTAGGAAGTATAAGATAATAAGATTAGTTTATTACAAAAACTTTGCATACAGTTTTTAACGGTTATGTAAGCTAGGTCTAATATAAAGTAAATAATATCTACCTCCAAATAAACGATTTGATTTTATTTGAACTGCTTTGAGGAATGACTTTGAAGAATCACAGTTTTAATTGCTATTCCATAAAAGAAGAGAGAAAAACGTGATAAGTAAGTTTACCTACTTTCTCAATAAAATACTCCAGAGCTTGGCTTGTTTCTAAACAATTTGGACCATCATATGCTACAATAACAATGCTGTCAGGAACTTAAACAAAACCTTAGAACAAATTTATAATTTATTCTAAATCATTCGAGTCAAAATCGATACAAAATCGAATGGCACTTGAGTCGACAAGGACGGTCTATCGGACATTCACATTAGTCATGAATTTGACGCTCCGAAACTACACGGCCTGCTCGCTCTCATTTATCACGCATTCGATTCTGTATCGATGCTTTCTCGATATGTAAAACGTCGCGAAGACAATGAATCTAAACGCTGCACGTTAAATGGTTATCGTAAAATGTCTTCGAAAAATCAAACTAACCTCCTCGCCGCGCTTCAATTGCGAGTATTATGCCATCTAGGTAAATTAGAAAGTAAAAATTTTTACAATTAAACTTTAAAACAAGATTATACATATATAAGACCAAAATAAGAAATATATCTCAAAAATATTCCACCGATTATTTCCAAATAATCAAACCGGTCCATTCACCTTAGACAAATCGATGCAAGTATTTCTATTTCTTGATTGACCGTCAGTAAAAAAGCTATTTGATTGGACTAATAAGTAGTAAGTACTTGGTACCTTTTTCCCTATTCGAGTCAAAGATTCTGAAATAATTTCATGACGCCACCGAAATGCATATCCCGAAGTAGATCAATTAATTAACGGTGTAGGTAATTATTTTGAAGTGAGATCACCTTTTTACTAAGATAATTTAAAATAACTTGTCCTAAAAATAAATATACATTAGTAATAGACAGGCAGAAAATAGAACACATGTATTGTGAACATCAATAAGAATAAATGAAAATCAAATAAACTAGGGCAGTGGATGTCGCAAACTTCCTTGCACATAAAATACAAAGTATTAATACTTATTGAAATCTGTATTCAAACTATGTTATACTTGGAGAAGAAAAAGCAGGAAAGCGCACCCTGGGCTCCGAAGCAGCACAGCTGAGGATGCAACCGGGAACGCGCTTAGACGAAGAAGAAATCTCTATTCAATTCAATTTTGATGTGGGCGCGTTCAACAGACATGATTTAAAAGCATTCTTTTTGAGATTTCGGGTATTACCAGTTCCCATCTGGTCCTGCTTGGTGGTGAACGATTTCCTATCAGTGCGTATAGAATCTCTTGGCCTTGGCATAGTCTAGTAGTGCACTTTTTTGTGCAGAATCTGTTAACGTGACATTGATATACTAGAAATGATCATGATACAAAACATATCGTTATCTCGCAAGAGTTATCGACCTAACCGCACTTGACTGTATGTTACTATCAATATCTCTACAGCCATCAAAGACAAGATCTGATGCTCTTTCTATAGCCATCCAGTCTTCAGCTGTCGTTTGATTGTCTTCACGTCGTCCAGTTTCTTCACGGGCCGGAGAGGTTGTGGGGATGGTGAGGGTATCAGCTGCTCCGTGCTTGAAGTCGATGATAGGCGCTTAGGGGGCGATGGTGGGGCGGCCTGAAAAATGGACTAATTTAAGAAAGTTGTTATTTGTATTTATTTAGTCATAAAAAAACACATACAAATAAATTCACAAACTATACACTAATTCTAATAATAAAATATATATTTAATAGAGAATCTTAGTAGCTCAGCTGAAAGTATTTCGTACTGTACAACGATACGCACGCTCTTATTTGTACGGGCAGAACGCGTTATGCGTCGCGGGCCGCCAGGCGGGTCGCCACAAAATTGCCATATGTTTGTTTTTGCGGCGGCCCGCGTCGCTTGACGTGCCGCGTGACCGTGGACGCGCACTAACGGATGCACCTCCTAATTACACTATATTGAAATCCTCCATGCACGAGAAACTCCGGCTGATACATAAATGTCAGTCATTAAGCTCTATTTTAAATGATATTAGGTCATGCTTCAGAAGTAATTCACACGTGTTAATGCAGCTTTAGAAATCTGTCAGACAAAGGTGTGTTCGCTACCAAAACCGAAGAAAAGAAAAATCTTGATTTGACCGTGTCATCTTCTTTTGCTCAACAGACGTTGAAATTAATGGAGATGGCAGTTTCGTTGGTCAAGTTGCCTTAGTAGGTCGTGATGGCTTGGCAGGCACATGAGATGCTGTCTAAGTTAGTGATAGTAGTTTGTAGTGGACGGGCTTGTAGTCTTGCGAGATAATCAATTAACCATGAAGGTTAGTTCTAACGCCTTTCAAACCCCTGTTTTACATGCTGATTAGATCCATCTGCTGCTGGCAATTTATCTTAAGCTCTTCATAATATACTTACATCAGGTAATACAGATGTCGAAGGCTGCGGAGACGGTGATCTTGCCTTAGGAGGAGTTGGCGGCTTGGCAGGCATAGGAGATGCTGCTTTAGGTGGCGACGGTGGCTTGGCGGGGGAAGACGGGGCTGCCGCGTGGACTGGCGGGGTGCTGGGGGTAACTTCCATGATTGGTGCTGCTGGGGCCTATAGAGTACAATTAATGTTTATTTGAAGGATAAAATAAATAAAATACTCATTTAGTAGCAGATTATTTTGATTTAGATGAGCGAGGCGAGAATTAAAAGGTTGCAGAAGCAAAAATCTGTCTGATAAGTGCTAAGTATTGAAGTATTGGTGCGAGTATACTTTATTCAAAAAGTACATGAATTACCGAGCTTCACACGATCAAAATCACGAATAAAAAGAGGTTCAATAAAAATGAAACCTATCTAGATAGATTTTTACCCCCGAATCATACTACATACCAAATTTCATCGAAATCATTGGAGCCGTTTCTGAGATCTTAATCTATACTAATATTATAAAGCGGAAGAGTTTGTTTGTTTGTTTAAACGCGCTAATCTCAGGAACTAATGGTCCGATTTGAAAAATTCTTTTTTTGTTGGGTAGTCCATTTATAGAGAAAGGCTTTAGGCTATATAACATTCCGACAACCACGCGAACGAAGTCGCGGGCACAGCTAGTTGTATAATAAAAGAATTGCTCGTTTTTTTATTTATTTATTTAAGTTTATTGCATACAATCTCATATTTGATTGATTACAATGGGTCAAACTTAACGCTATGCATTAGCATAGCATGCATTGCTCTACCAGTTTGCCTTTGGGACACATCGAGAAGTTGGTAGAAGGGGTGCAAGTTTTAGCACTATTACAATACAACATTCCTACATAATATTACACAATAAATACACACAGCAGAGTTTTATTTGATTCCAGATAATATTTCTTGACCAGCATTTTGAAATAATCACGATTGTGTGATCTCGTAATGCTATCAGGGAGGGCATTCCAGCGCCGAACAGCCGTCATGGCAAATGAATTAAAAAAGAAACCAGTACGGTGAGAAGGAACAGCAAGTTGCATTGTGTTAGAGGAGCGTAGATTTATATCGTAAGTTGAGTTTAAAGTAATAGGTGATTTCTTGGTCCCCTTGATTCAGACCTGTTATGGAACCAATGGGACTTGCATTACGAAATTCGTGTCCTACTCAATAATTACACATTTTTTAATGTCCCTAAAGCTTTTTACTGCTTTTTTTATCGTTACCTACCTTTGGCTTGACAACCGGCGGTGGAGGAGGAATGGCTCCCTCTGCAGGTTTGATCTCCGGAGCGACTGGCCGCGCTACCGCTATGTCTTCCAGCGATTTAGTTTCTGATTCCGAGGTTGCCTCTGATGGCTAAACATTTAAAAAAAAAAAAAAGTCTAGACGAAAGTCAAAAAGAAAAAAATTATTATTCATCACAAATCATTTGTATTATTCAAATCATATAATGTTTTAATGAAAATCCCTTTAGAAGTAACCAAAAAAAGAATGAACATAACAAATGAACAAATATCTTGTTATACCCAGTGTGTTTTGCTCACTTTGCTGACTAATAACTAATCTCCGGACTCCGGATACTTTGCCATAGAAGGCATTATAAAAGCGTTTTTAAAAAACTTTTCTTCATTTTTACCAATTAAAAAATGGCAGCTTAAAACATACATAAAAGCAGCAAGGTATTTTTACCTTTTCTAACATGTGATTACCTGTTCATCACCAGCCTGTGCTGGAGGCACCGACGGCTTCCTCTTGATCACCTTTGGTGGAGATTCACCCGGCACACGCTTGGCTTTCAGCGGACTTGGTTCTATGTGAAATAAAAAAAGTTTGTCTTATATTGACGACCGAACATCATTTACCCCTCGAGTCACGTGTTCGATTTCGTTTCAATGAAAATGATAGAACTTATTATGAGAGGATCTAATATTTTGTGTTTTGTGATGTATCTCTTCACACATACATACTTAGGGGTTCTTTTCTTTTTACTACTGTTCTTCGCACGTTTAGCTTCTTCTATTGTCTATTCAAGTAGATATCAAGTCTTCTAAATCTCGAACCCAGAGAATCCAAATGAGAGTAATTTCATCGCGCTGGTTTGTGTGAAGTGTTCATAAACAAACACCTAATCATACCTGGCTGAGGAGGCTCCTCTCCAACTGGACTGATGGGTCTTGGGGTTGGACTTGGTCCCCTAGATGGCACTGGAGTAGTTGCCTTTGACCCTGGCTGTTAGAAAAAAGAAAAAATACTCAACGTTTAAATTTTGGATATTAATTCTTATTTTAAATTTCGGTGACGAGTTTCTATTATGTAGACTAGGTTTAGGAAATAATAAACTTACTTTAGAAGGACTTGGGCTAGTTGGTTTTGGAGAAACGGCTCTGCTCTGCGCCGCTGATAATAGTGACGCGCCCAAGGTAGCCTCACCAGCTATCAACAAACATTGAAAGTTAAATTAAAGTAGTAAACTTAAAAAAAATTACAAGGAGGATGAGAGACATATGTACTTTGTATAATCAACATACAAGTAAGACAAACATTAGAAAATAAGGATCAACATTTCTTCTTACTTGGTGGCTTCCACGGAGATGGTGCCGGTGAAGATAAGTCGACAGGCTCCCCGACTTCAGTGGAGAAGTCCTTAATGAGCTCCATAAGAGTATGGCCTGGAGTCACTGGCATTTCGATGGGAGATGCTCCGCGGGAACCTTCTGAATGAATAAAAGTCTCTTCTTCTTACAAAGTTTCTAAATTCTCCGCCTTATTAACACAGAGTAACTTTTGGCTTAAACCATTAAATGAAATTGACAGTGACAAAAGAGAAGGTAATTAAGGGCCCTCCCTTTCTTATTTTAGTCGGATTATGGTTTAAACCGAGTACTAAAGTTAGTCCGCATTTTATTATAAGACGGTCTTAATTGGCATAGATACTATACATGCATGCTAAGAACTAGTTATGTCTCTATTTGAGAAGAACTAATGAGAAAGAACGTAAAATTGTGTGCTACAGTATGGCAAATTTACGTTCTTTATTAGTTATTTTAAAAATGCAAGCGTTACGGACCTGGCAGTGGTGACCTAAGCACCAGCTTCCTGGCTTCGTCCATAGCACGCTGCAAGTTCTGTTGGTTCTTGTATGACTCTCTGCTGCGGCAACGGCCGATCTGACTCCTGTTAAACAAAAAGCAACAGCTAAATTCATAATTAAAATAATTTAGAGAGAAACTTTACTGTTCTAGGTAAATTTTCAAAGATAATAAGCAACGTAAATAGTAATAAAAAGATATTTGACAGGTCGTTGGAAATAATTGCCAACATGATCATGATCAGGTCTTTTTTAGTCTCCAATGCAGGAGCACGAGCAGAGCCATATATTAGCCAGAGCAGTCAGAGGATTTGGCCTACATTCTCCACTCTGGCCAGACGGGTTGGAGAGGTCTCATTGATGTTTATAAGCATTGTTTAGCTTGTGCTTATAAGCTTTAAGCCGTGTGGTTCCCGGCAGAGTAGAATAGGACCACTCCAAGTCTTCCTGTGGATGTCGTAGAAGGCGACTTAGGAAACACAATTGCCAACGATAATATGTAATTTTGCAGTCATTACAAATCATCTTCTCTAGTAAATTCTTACAGAAGATTTTATAGAACGGCCAGAAAGCGACCTTAGATTTATAAGCATTGTGTGGAATCTTACAGCATAATATTACTTACGCCACTCCAGTTCCAGCCAGAGTCTGATCCCACTTAGCATTAGTAGTGCTGGCGATAGCCATCTTGGCAATTCTTCTAAACTTGGACAGGCCTCCTTCATCGGCCGGAACTTCCTCGTCGATGCCAGCCACTGGGGCCACTTGGAAGTTCTTCATGAGACGCCGCTCCCAGACTTTCATGCGTTTGCCAAGGACAGCTTGAAAAAAAACACGCCATGGATTATTTTTGGTTTTTATTCATTCAAATAATCTGTCAAAAGATCTGTTGTTTATAGAAATCTGGAATGATGTGTATATGTTTGTAGAGATGGCACTATATTGTGACTCCAACTTAAATCTATTGCGTTACAAAGTATCCAGAATCGCTGATCTTCTACCTTAAAGAGTTAGCTATATTTGTTTATAAAACTTTATTGTACACGAGAGAAACAAATACAAAAACAGAAAATTAAACATACAATGGCAGACTTATTACGTACAGGAATCTCTTCCAGTCAACTGGCCAGTAATTAAAATGAATGTTTACCATAATATGTGTTTGGGGCAGAAATGGTACCAATTTTAAGGGTAAGATTACAGAAAGATTCTGTACAAAAATATGAGCAATATACATAAAAAATATAAACCTACACATATTCAAGTAAAAATAAACTTACTATATACATATTATACATACCTAACATTAAAAAGAAATAAGGTAGTTCAGAGGAACTCAGAAATCTTGAAAGGAATTCAAAATTTTGTTTTATAAGGTACCCAAGGATGATGCTATTTTAGTATCCCCCTCCGTCCTCTCCATTTTAGCTCCTTTCGGAGAGAAGGATTTTAAATAAAACTGCGAAGAATGAGGATTGAGGAGACTGATTTTTCTAGAAATCTGGAAGGCACTATTATTGGGACTGCAACTTAAATCCATTTCGTTACAAATATCCACCTTTGCGACTGCGGTGCCATTCAGACTGTCTGTCATGTCCGAGCTGCCCTACGTCATGTATAATGACCTTAATGACGCTAACGACAGAAGGATCGCCGTGGCCATATACTGGTCAAAGATGTTTTGAAATTGAAGCTACAGTGGAACCATTTCGAATCGACAAGAAGAGTCGCTGATCTTCTACCTTCTGCGTTGCTGTCTGCTTTAAAGACTTCCTAAAAATATCAAAATAATCTTTATGAACTTATAACTTACTTATAACTAATTTACCCGTGTGGTTCCGGGTTAGAATAGGAGATGGAGTGGTCCATCTCTTCCTGTGGATGTCGTAAGAGGCGACTAAAGGACTAAGCACAAACATCTCGTGCTACAATTGCATTCCCAAGGAGGATTAACGTCGGCCGGCGGCCGGTTGTAAAACTATAGCCAAATCATTGAAAGTGTTCCGGCTATTTCTTCTCCATTTTACAAGGTCTTTGGCATCCTTGGGTGACCATTGACATGCATATCATATTTGGAGAAGAAAAAGCGGGAAAGCGCACCCCGGGCTCCGAAGCAGCACAGCTGAGGATGCAACCGGGAATGCGCTTAGACGAAGAAGAAGAATCTTTATTAACTTACTCTTCTCTTTCCTATCAGTGAACGACACATCCATGCCGTTCTTTTCAAACACCTCCAGTAGCTCGTATCTCAGAGCGGACACGTCTCCCTTCAGCTCATTGATATCATCTTCAGTGACCGGTTCGTCATCCATCTTCCTATGCATGGCGGACACATATCGCCAAACAAGGGCTCTCATTACAGCTAAGTAGCGGACATCATGCTCTTTTTCCTTTTGCTCCTAGAACAAAGATTATTGTAAGATAACCATGGAAATGAGAGATACTTACAAACAATATGAGGACACTGAAACTATGGACACCCAAAAATTAAGATAAACGGGCAAGTGCGAGTCGGACTCGTACATGAAGGGTTCCGTACCATTGTACAATGTTTTAAAACGCTGAAGAAACACGTTTCTTGTATGACGACCCCATTAATTTTTAACTTTATTTTATTTTTAGTATTTGTTGTTATTGCGGTCACAGTAATACATAATTGGTGAAAATTTCAAGTATCTAGTTAATGCCATTATAAAGATCAAGTTAAAAACGCTGAAAAAAACACGTTCCTTGTATGACGACCCTCTTTAATTTTTAACTATTTTTTTTATTTTTAGTATTTGTTGTTATAGCCGCCACAGTAATACATAATCGGTGAATATTTCTAGTGTCTAGCTATTACGGTTCAAGAGATAGAGCCCTGTGACTGACGGACAGACGGACAGACAGACGGACAGACGGACAGACAGCGGAGTCACAGTAATAGGGTCCCGTTTGCACCCTTTGAGTACGGAACCGTAAAAAGTAATCTAAAATTGCAAACAAACACAATCCAATACAAAATCATAACTCTCCTTTATGCTTCGCCGTCGTCGGGTAAAAAAGAGTTTTTGGCGGGAAGTCAAGGTGTTCAGTTGGAGTTTAATTTATTTTGCTAATTGATGCTAGTGGACTTTATAAGCGAAATTGGTGTGGTTTGGGGTTATAAATGTTCTTACTCATGATCAATATGTAAAATAGTTAGAGTGTACATTCATTGTACGACTGTATATTTAGTCTGTGATATTTGTATAGCGGACTGAGTGCGTCTTCAGGCCTCGTCCGCCACTCAATCGTAAAATGAAAATAAAAACCAGTAGACTCGTATAGATTTGTGTCCAGAAGCTCCCTTTGATTGTAACTTATTAAGAATAAAGAAGCAACAAAACTAAAGATAGGCTCTAAAGGACTTGTCATCCATGCAGTAAAACTATTCTCAAAAAAAAAAACCAACAAAAATACCATGTGGCGCAGGTCTGAAAAAATTTAAAGCCAGCGAATAATTTTAAAATAATTGTTAAATGTATAAGGTTTTTCCAAAATTTAAAATTCAGATCGAAAGTAGCTTGGCATCCAATATTTATCAAGACAAATCTAACTTGGCTAGGTCATCTAACTACTTGTTCTAAGCTGCGTTTGCCAATATCGTTTAAGTAGTAAGTAGAATTTGAGCCAAGCCCCTCGTCCACCTTGTCAGCAAAAGTAAGCAAATCTCTTATCCTCCAATGTTTACGTAAGCATTGATATATATCTTTTAAATATGCTATATATATTATGCTAAAATATATTATTAGATACATTTGTTTAATTTCAAATCAAAATATCGAAAATTCTGCCAAGAAATATAAGAAACAAATAAAAGAAGATCGCTTACGAAATTAAAGTTTACATCCCACTCCCTGTCATAAAAAATAAGCAAATCAAAGACTCCCCCACCCCCTTTTGATGCTAACGAAATGCTTGAACGGCCCCATACGTATAAAAATACATTTGTACTGGTATTCAAAAAAAGCAACTGTATAAATACCATCCACAGTCTGCGTTTATTAAACGTTAAAATTATATTATTAAATGCACAGCAGGTGATAAAATTACCTCGATATACTTTAATGAAAGTTTAATTAAACAAAATGTCATGAAAACGCTTGTTAATTTATGTGCTCTTTTGAAACACCGGGGGTGAGCCAGAGCCAATGAGTCGTGAAGGGATGCTGATATTTTAATTAGGGTTGCACCGATCTCCCATGCTGGTCTGGGAGAAATGAAAATCTTGAATGTACCAGCTACTTCTTTTCCCGCGCAGATCGTAAAAGCCGATCGACGGTATAGGCGAGAATCTGAATCATGTTAATAAGCGATGCGGCTAGCATCCACCCATCACTATTTTGATGCTGTTTTTCCATCTTATCGCCCTTCTTCTTATATTTAAGAGGTGGGCTCTTGTCGGTGGAGTGCTTTCCATTCATCTCTTTTTCTTCCATCACCCACCATCATGCTAAAAGTGGCTATTAGGACTTACAGCCCTGGGCTCTTTTAACCCGTTAGGGATAAAGACGTGAAGTGTATCTGGATCTATATTGCACCGATACTAGGTACTTTAAAAAAATATTACCAAGGGGTTACACAAATGATAGGGTCTCTAAATATTTTTGAGAACAAATTAAAGAATTGAAAATTACCCAACCTTTTTTGTTAAGCCTTTAGTGTAACAAAATTTTGTTAAATAATAAATATATAAATAAATAAATAATTAGTTTAATCTAAATTTAAAATATGTAATGAAAACTTCGTTGCGAATGAGATTCGAACTCACGCCCCTTACATCTGTACTGTGAGTGCACTTCCAATTGTGATAGGTAACGGACTTCGAATCACCCTGACGAATTTCCTCATCACATATTAGGTACTTACGCAGTGTATTTGTAATATTTTGATGTAGGCGTTACTAGTTTGTTTTGTTTAAAAAAGTATTTAGTACCTATATAGTATCCGTAATTTTCCAAAACCTATATAGTATTTTAATTTTTGGCTATTTTCCAGCATATTTTGGCTCTGTATATTTTTTTCTTACGTCATAACACCATGAGGGGATTTGGACATAGGGCTAGATGGGCATATGATTTGCGTACATTTGATAAAGAATGGAAAGTGTAGACCAAGGATAGAGAATTGTGAAAGGAAAGAGGGGAGGTCTTTTCCCAGCAGTAGGACATAAATGGCTAGTAAAAAAATATGCTTTTCGTATTAGAATAAATATTGTGTCTCGAAAGCATTTTATAGCTTAATTTTTTAAGCGTTTGCTATTTTTTAAGCTGCCTAAAGGCATCAGACATAGCTTCACGATTACTATCGAGCAGAAAAATCTTGAAACTATGACGCGTATTAGTATAAGCAGAAGATCAATATTCAAATACAATATAAATTATATACATCGACATCAAATCATAATCACCCATCCCTAAACGAAATAATTAAGACATTTACAACATATTAACTACACACAAAATCCTTTTACGGTGACAAAAAGGCTAAAGAGCCCCATTAATTGTTTTATAACGCCTACTTAGGTAGTTACGCATCAAAGAAAATGTAATCCCACATGTAAACCATTTTATTTAATTTCAATTAAAGCAAAGTGACTGAGACAATTTCCTCATTTCCAGTGTATCCTGTGGGTGATGGCATTTCATAGACTACGCATAGACTTAAAAAGAAGAGACCAGTCAATGCAAAAAAAAGCAGTCAAGCGAAAAAGTGAACGGTGCCTGAATAATCGGTAGTTGTATTAAGTATAGTACCTGGGTAACCACGCTTTACTTGATAAAATACACCGGTAAAAAGAGGTTCTCTGTAAACAAAACCTGGTAAGATCGATTTTCAGCCTCGAAGCCCTCACATACCAAATTTTATCAAAATCGCTGGATCCGTTACCAAGATCCTCATGTAATAAATCGAACCACGGCCTTTACTTTATAGTTATTTTAATTTCATACTAATAGTAATACTAGACCACCATATACCATCATACTAACCACGGGCTATAAAAGCTCGTGGTTCGGTTTATTACGCATATTATGTGAATTACACGTTGTATACATACGGGAAATAGAGGAAAGTGGAAGGAGAACACATACTGCACGATCCCAGATGATGAGATAAGGTGAGGCAGACGATAATAATTTCTCGTTTCAGGTAATAGGTTATAAGTCCACACAATGGCTGGGAACATACTTTGTAACCTTGTTCGCTTTGTCGACAACGTGACTTCTCTATTCTTTTAAAGTCTATGGAACTAGCACGTCAGCAGAACAGGCGTGAAGTGGCTAGAAAATTTCATTCCCGTCTTGTTACGCGTGTTTATGAAAATGTACATCTTCATTCGATATTGTCTCGTGCAAGCGACTTTGTCTATAAATCATACTTTGCACATGTGCTGAGAAAAAATGCCGAAAAAAAACTAATTTACACAATATTAGTCACCTACGCGCCCGAAGGGCTTTGTTAGTTTACAAAGTATGCCCAATACAATGTTATCACAATATAACATGTAAGTGAAGCTTGCGAATGAGTGTCAAATCCAATTTACAGAAAAAAATGATACTTAAAGACGGAGCCGAGCTGACCAGTCCTGCTTGCTGGCTACTAAATAAATTTATTGCACCATAAAAACATATCAAAATTCAAGAGACAATAAAGGGTACTTGACTTACTTCATGCTTCTCCTTTCTGTCTTTATCCTTCTTCCTCAAGCCGAGCATCTTCAGCAGCAGCTTCGGAGTTGGCATGATGTTAAACGGAGGGGGAAGAGTCGCACTCTCCTCGAAGTAGCTCATCCAGAGACGAGTCCTGGCGAATTTCCATTCCACGTCCGAATGTTCCTGAGGTAACACAAATGAAATTAGTCAATCGAAATCTATTTTGACATTCCATAATTTTATCAAAGCAAATAGATCCTTTATAGAGCCTCCAGATCGATGGACTAGCGCGTCAATGGATCTCCATTGACGCGCTAGTCCATCGATCTGGAGGTTCTGGGCTCGATCTCCAACCAAGGTAAGTTGGTAAATGGTCGTTTACCAACTTACTTTTAAAGTTGTCGTGAGTCTTGGGTGTTTACTCCTAACTGATGACTTATTTATTCTTGAGCTAATCAGGTAACCCAGCTGTCTCAGAAAGAGAATATCCTGTATGGGTTGGAACAAAAATTTTCCACTTACCTTCTGCCGTCATTCATTCATCGTTCGTCCACAAAGTCAGAAGTTATTTATTTTATTTATATTTTATTTAAAATATTTATTTCATTTTTCAAATTTAAACAGTTTATCTTCACACCTGTCAGGTTTTCTTGACGATTGATTTACTTACATCAATCATAGCGTACGAATTGGACATCATGGCGATGAGTAGATTCAGCAGGACAATGACGTTGATCACCGAGTAGGAGCCGAACATGAGCAGGCCCCAGAAGCGGGTGTAGCTCTTGATGCCGGCCAGCTCGAAGTTCTCCAGGCCCACCATGCCGAACGAGGCCCAGAAGAGGGACTGAGAGGCTTCGAATACGCTAGATGGGAAGTCACAAACATAATTTATTTAGGTAGGTAACATAAAGAGCTATTTCTTCTAGACGATAGAAAGAATATTTCCTTCAATGGAAGAACACTGATAGGTATCCACGGTAAAAAAACGAGAAGAACTGGTAAAAACGAAGTAACCGTTTACTTCGTTTTTAACCGATTGCGCTAGGAGGGTTATGTTTTTTAAGTGTAGGTGTAATGTATGTATATTTCTATGGCACTTTACGCTCTACAGTGTCATTATTTTGTGACTGTGTACAAAAAAAAAATAGTTTTGACCATCAGTATGAAAAACTTCTACACGCTTATATTTTCTTTCAAGTTCATATAACTAGATTCTTTGAAATTACAAAATACTGCCGAAACGACATGTAATTTCAAAATAAAAGCTAGACTATGTTTGTATGAAAAACTCTAGGATAAGTGGCTCTAATTAATCTGCCTGCCTATACTGTAATCTGTTCTAAAACGAATAAACAAATTTGTTTATCAAAGATATTAGAGACGACGGTATTATTAGGGTTGGATCTCATCTATCAGCACGGAACAGCACTTTCCTATGCTGCTATCTTTTTCTGTCGCTCAGAACAATAATTTGCTAGAGTGAGAGAGAGCGACGGACCGCTGCAGCACGGCCGGTGCTGGAAGCGTTCCGTCGCTCCCTCTTGCTCTAGGAAATGACGCTTCTGAGTGACAGAAAAGGATAGCAGTATAGGAAATTGCTGTTCCGTGCTGATAGATGAGATCCAACCCTTAACAGTACTTTTTTATCAAAGTTGTTAGAGACGGTTTTATTTTAATATCAGTGTGGGACCTCGACCTGACCAGCGCTCTAGGCGAGTTCCCACATAGAAGATAGAAGGAGAAGTAGAGAATAGAGACTCGATAAACGATGGATTTTATGAAATTTATTATCTTATACTGACTGTTACATGCGAGTAAGTATAAAAGAATAATATTTAATTTATTAAGGTACAACAGATAGAGAGAAGCAAGTGATCAGCTTCAGAGATGATGGTGGAATGAGTGAAAAGGGATCAGTCAATGATTTCAACATGAATGAAAGGGAATTTGTAATGAAATGAAGAATGAAAAACGGACAGGATGAGATGAAGAAAGGAGGTTTGAACATGATGCATGTAGCATCGTTGTTTCAACGGGTATGGTAGTTGTTAACAACTACCATACCCGTTGAAACAAAATCATTCGCCATTGTAAGAATTTTCTTAAAACTATAAATACTTAGCTGGAATTACCTTTTTCATTTTCAGTGCCGAGCACTCTATAAAATATGTACTAAAAAGATGAAACAAGAACAAGCCAGATCCATCGTAAAAATCAAAGAAAGTAATGATTTTATACAGTTTTATTCTCATTCTAAAATTGCACAATTTTCGCATCAGGTGAAAGGCAAGCGTACCTATCTCTTCAATACTAAAAGACAAAATTCTACGATTTATTTCAGTAATTAATATGCATGGTAATCCATAGTTTCTCTTAGTGTCATGCAGTCGACTTCATCAATCTTCAATGTATTCATCTTCACATTAATGTCTTCTTCCAACTGGATCTGTGTTTGTAGGAGGTAGCGGAGAGAAGACGATGCCTCTTGAAGCATCTGCTGGAGTTGCTCAACGCTATGACGAAGCATCTCACATTCATAATACAATGCTTGGCCAGCTGGATCACGAACCAACTCAGCACCGACTCTCTGAGATCTTCTCCCAAGCCTCACATGAGCCAACCCCACGTTCCCTTCCTTCTGAGACAAAGCCTTTTTCAACTCCAAAATATTATTCTGCATATCCGCAATCTTCTGCGTAGTTTCGCGATGCATATCTTCAAGTTTTCCTTTTGCTATTTTCGTCTGTATTATTCTTTCAGAGAATTCATGGTTGCATTTCTTGTATGCGACCCAAAGATCATCAATCACCTGTTTTAGCAAAGTATCTACGAACATACGAATTGGACGTGCACTAGTCACTTCTCTCGCTGCAAGTTTAATATTATTTGCGGAATAAGCGTTGTATTCTTCAGCAGATATGTTAGAGGGATCCAAATTGGCATAGCCTTCGTATATTGACAGACATAAGTCTGTGGGTTTCAAAGACAGGGACCCTTGGTCTAAATCGATAGCTGCTTGTTTGTACTGAAGGTCACGATCAAGTAGGTACCGTGTAGCTCGCAAGCGTCTCATTTGCTCACAGAGCTGCTCCAAGGTCCGTTTCAATAAAGATTGACCTCCAAGTATTGTTGTTATTTCTTGTTGAAGTGCGTGTTCTACTTCATCAACTACTAGATCTATTCCAATACGACCGTCTCTCAACATCAAACATTTGCGACATATAGTTAATGCATTGGCTTGTAAAGACGCAAGGCAATCCATAAGTCTGGTCTTGTACATACCAAGAGCTTCTAGTTCAATGTATATTTCTTTTCTTTGGATCTGCAACTCATTCTTGTTGAACTCGACATCTCCAATGCGTTCTTGTAACCTTCTGTCTACAGTAGCTTTCATGATGTCTGATCGTTCTCCAGTTTCTTTGCGGATCCTGTCGCTTTCTCCGAGGACTCTGTCTGCCAGTTGTTGCTGGTCTTCCGTGTTTCTGCATCTTTGGTCATTGCTTAATTTCCATTCAGCAATGGTGAACTTAGCTGCCCTTGGTGGCATGCATACTAACGCCTGCTCTGCAAGTCTAGTGGTCGCTACTGGAGCGCCAATTACGTGACGTACTCCGAATTGTGCGTCCGCCATATTTAAAACTAATACTTTATAAACTTAACAATTTAAACGAAACTACAAAATTAAAAATAGCACCGACCGCGATGTTCTCTAAAAATATTGACGTAACAATCTAAGTCTTGTCATGGCAACGGGATCGAGGCGAAATGTCAGAAGACATGCATTTAACCTTCAGCCTATGAAAAAAAGGTTCTTTTCAACACTGAAAATTATTGTTAAAATCAACCTTATCTCATAATGTTTCGGTAAATAAGCCAAAATGAAGGGAATCGCGGCAATAACCTCACGATAGTCGGTTTCATTGCCGCTTAAAATTTAACGCTACATTCAGAACGTTGAGAAGGATGCCAGTGTTGTATGGTAAGTATAGCTCTTTTATTCTGAATGCCTTGAAGACCTGAAATATTATCATAATTAAGTTTTTTACTGATGGTTATAAAGTAGATAAGGTCTCATCAGAACTTTTTGAGCTTCATACACTGTGCGCACAGTTTTATGCGTAACTTTATTTAATATACTTACAAGAGCTTTTTAAGACTTCATCGCAAGCAAAAAGCGTATTTCTTCTTATATATTTTATTGGTAATAAGTTAATATAGGGCAAGTATTTATAATCTAAATACTTTAAAAGCATTTTAAAATATCTATTAAAGAAATCATATGACATCTTACGTATGTACAAAACCGAAAAAATCTTTTTTATGTTAAAACACCAACGAAGACATTTAATTCCTCTAAATAATTGTTATTAGGTACATGTGTGGGATAGTGAGCAAAATAACTTTTTCAAATCAATGTTAGGTACATTCTAGTGTACGGTCTATTTAAGACTCAACTAAAAATAGTTTATTATGAATTCCTAAAATTATAATTTGAATCCGTTAGGACCCAGGACGTAGTTATTGTTGTGATTTTGTACGATATTCTTTTCATAAAAATTATTGGTACAAGTTTTATTTTTGCTAGCCTGTGGGGTCCTATTGTTGGGCAAAGGCCTCCTCTTCAGCCTTCCATGCATATCTGTTAGTGTTGACAGATTTCCAGTCCTCCTTTTTTTAAGCCGTGAGATCGTCTAGGCGTCTGTCCATCTTGTTCTAGGCTTATCTAATGAAATAAATAAATAAAAAATTTAATTTAAAAAAAAATAGGAAAATGGACAACCACCTAAAAATGAGCGCCATCTACACTACTTTTCGAAGTTTCTCTATTTCATGAACGAGTCGCCAGCGTTCTCTCAGTCTGGTAGACCTCCAGGTAAGACGTAGCAATCCTGTTTCTCCAAGTCAGCGAATTACCAGAACATTAATAGTACAGCCAAGCAAAATAGTAAGAGACAAACTCTTACAAATTCTGCACTCTTCTGCACTTTATACAAATAGGTGCCTATAACCAACGTTGTTCCAGTCCGGTAGACCTCTAAGTAAGTTTCAGCACTTCCGTTCTGCCAAGTCAGCAAAGTATTAAACACAGCAGTTCGTTGAGACTACGGAGTCAAACAAAATATCTAGGGACACTCTCTTACAAATTACCACTAGCATCATCAACACCACTCACGACTCGCTTCTCGAAGCTTCACCACCTCATACAAGTGTCACCAACGTCACCTCAGTCTGGTAGAGCTCTAGGTACCTAAGATGTAGCACTTCCTTTCTTCCAAGTCAGCGAAGTATTACAGCAGTTCGTCGAAACCACGGCAGTCAAAAAACCAGAGGACAATCTCTTACTAATTTACCACAAGCATCATCTACACCACTCGCAACTCACTTCCCGAAGCTTCTCCACTTCATGCATGAGTCCCCAGCGTTGTCCCAGTCCGGTAGGCCTCCAGGTAACACGTAGCACTTTCGTTTCTCCAAGTCGGCGAAGTACCAGAGAAGTTGGTTGAGACCTAGGAGTTACTAGATTGCTTAAGATATACTCGACATCTAAAATTGACTTTTTGACTCACTGCTCGGTGTACTCTCTCTTTCTTCGAAAGAAAGAAGAAAAAGATCTAGATTACGAGCACAAAGCGAATGCGTTTTGTGTAACATGTTCATGCACTTGTGTTATGGACATTCTTTCTTTTTAACTTAAGAGCTTGCTCTTGTCGGTGGAGTTAAGTGGAGATGCCTTTTTGTGGACTGGACATACTTAAGTTCCTATAATTCATTGCTCATGCAACATGGTGCCAAAGAAGCCTGCGTGTCCTCGCTGAATAGCAAAAAGCGGTCAATCTTATGTTTAATTCTAATTATAATTTATAATTAATTATACAAGTACTGTACACAACAAGCTAGCTTAAAAAAATAGAGAAACCAAACAAGGGCTGAACCTCTTTTTACATATCATTTAATTATATTTAATTTTTCTAAAATTTGAGTTAGTATATATTTTAAACATTGAAAGTTTTAGTTGTTTTTCATTCTTGGATAAAATAAAATCTACAAAGAATTTCTTGGATAAAAAGATAAAATATCTTACCACAAGCAAAAGCGAAGAGCACCAAACTATAGATAAAGAAGAACTTGACGATGTCAATGACCATGCGGCCCAGCGAGATCTGCAACGGCCCGAGATGAGGATTGATGGAGAACAGGTGGACCAGCTTCAACGCACTGTGGACAAAGTTAAGATAACACTACCACAACCAGTAGATAACTGTGCCATACGGTTTGCAGCCTTGACTAGGACCACTCCTTTCCTGAGGATGTCGTATGGGCACAGAATAATATATGTGCAATATGGCGGTCCCCGTACCTCATCTCCGTTCTCGGCGACGTTTGATGGCTTTAACCACAGAAACTCACACATTGACGTCCGCACGGGTGTGCACGTAATATAGATTTTTTTTGTAGTAGTAGTAGGCATAAATGTTACTCTGCTTGTATGAAACGCCATACCTGTGCTAAGGGACTAAGCACAAACATCTCAACAACTGCCAACTAGATGAGGATTGACGTTCAGAGAAGTCGTTTAAATTTTACACACAAATTGATTGACAGAAGGTACAGAAAACCATGGCCGAATTTGTTTGAATAGAGTCAGTTTCTTTCTACTTTACACAGTCTATTGCACTCATTATCATCTTTCCAGAAGAAAATGCTGTAAAGTCTACCATAACAAATCTGCTTCGGATTTTAGCTGTGCTGCTTCGGCAAGACCGAAAAAACGCGTAACTCTAACTTCTTCTTCTTTAACTTAAGAGCTTGGTCTGTAACTCTAACTACCTACCTGAAAATATTAGCTGCAGCGAACAACCCCTCTGCAATCAATTGAGGATCGAAAGCATCCCACTGCTCTCTCGGAATAAACTTCGTCTGCGGGTCTCTTCTAATCTCCGCAGCCTGTTGGAGATAGGCAGCAAACCTCAGGACAGCCACTGCTACGTAGAGGGAGTTCCTGGTGAAGTCTATGAAGTTCCACAT
Organism: Acrobasis repandana; assembly: GCA_963576875.1. Taxonomy (NCBI): domain Eukaryota; kingdom Metazoa; phylum Arthropoda; class Insecta; order Lepidoptera; family Pyralidae; genus Acrobasis; species Acrobasis repandana. Next base: position 4,718,291 of record OY756233.1, on the reverse strand, counting down.
GTTGCGCAGGTAGGAGCGGATGCCTTCGATGTAGATCTCTTGGGTCTCTTCCCAGATGAATCCTGTACAAATATTGTAGAAATTAAATGCTACGATTATATTCAAAAATAACAAAACGATATATACAAATTTCATCTTCTTATTATCGAATGTGTTAATAGCTATTACTGGTGTCAGTGGTGGTTGCCGTGTGGTTCCCGGTAGAGTGGAATAGGACCACTCCAAGTCTTCCCGTGGATGTCGTAGAACGCGACTAAGGAAACAACCTAAACAAGCTTTTAAACATCAGTGAGACCTCTCCAACCCGTCTGGCCAGTGTGGAGAGTGTAGGCCAAATCCTCTGACAGCTGTGGCTAATATATTGCTCTGGTAGTATAGAGAGTCGTGCTCCTGCAGTAGAAACTAAAAAAGACCTGATGGTGATGGTGGTGGTGATATTTTAAACGTTGGTAAAATCAATCTTACCAAGAACATAGACCACGACCACCAGTTCTAGATACGTGGGTCCGTTTCCTCTCTGCTTGAGGAGTTCTTTCTCCAGCTCTTTGACCATCCACTCCGGACCGAACAGCTGAATTGCTTGCACCTCCGCTCTTTGTGACACCAATATCAATATCACTGAAAATATACAATACATTAGCAGTCATCATTGCTTTATATTCGTTGCATTAATTATCTTCAACAGCTTTCAGGTAGGTCTGTGCCATCTTGCTATGTTGCATTACTATGCGTTTTAAAATATTGGGTTACAAGCAGTCAACGTTTGGTCGAAAGAACTGGATCAATAAGCTTAATACTCCATGGTAAAGTGGCACTTACAATATAAGGGCTTACGCTCACCAATGGCCTGCTCAAAACTGATGATGATGAAACGGTTAACGTCGAGTAGTTTAATAATCTGAGCCTTTGGTAATCACTGCCTGAAGTGTGTATACAATTTTCCTTGAGGGACCCAGGAATTGGCTATTTCGCACACATTGTCCCAGGAAAAACATAAAATAATGTTAAGTAAGAAATATCATACTTTTTTTACCAGACTACGACAAAGCCAAAAGGAGGATTAAGAATTATACGTTCGCTGTGTAGCACACTGATAACCAAAGAGCAACGCGCTTGTCAAGTTATCTCCAGCAGTGTTCATCAATCCTGATAAATAATCTAAAAAGCACTTACACAAGAAAAACAAGTAACTAGAAGCGTGAATTAAGAACTTCATGAAGGGCTTTCTCATTAGCTTCCCAGTGCCACAATTCGGGGCAATCATGTACAGCATACAGTAGAAGGGGAACAGCAACGCCACTCGGCAAATGATCATAATTTTTTCCATGGCTGTCTTCCGACGGAAGCCTGGCACGCCCTCGTACCAGATGGATGCGAGGAGTTGTTGGATGTTTGGGTGGGAGACGAACTGTTGACAATGGGAATAAATCAGTTTATAGTAAGTGCAAGTATGCAAAAAATGCACTAACAGTTACATCAACCGGACCAGTGCAAGTTGGAATAGTTTGGAAAATCCAAAAGTGCACGCCTCATAATCTTATTTTTCACAATTAAATTGATTTTGATTGTTTTATTGCTAACTTAAAACGAAGAAAAGTATGTGTCGGCTTTAACGCACGACTGGAGATTATTTTTAACTTTTATTTTTAACTTCCCGCTGAGAAAGATATAGCGGGCACTGTGAAGGAGGACCCATTGCAAACCTCTTTGCCTACACCCCAACGATCTATGCGTGCGCGAAGAGCAGTTCAAGTTCTGTCACCCTGATTTGTTTTTGACAGTAAGATTTTGGTTTGTAACAAAATGGCGAGCTCACGCGCGACGATTTGAATTTTTTTGCTGCTCGCTATAACTAAACTACATTGAATTAGACCGTGATCTTCGAAAGGACTTAGTTTTGGATAATACTAAAGCGTATAAAAAAAATGGACTTGATCAGATAAGTTTTTCGGGAGTTATCGTGACCACGCCAGTTTCCATACATACAGACACACGGACGTCCACAAAATGATTTTATTAAACATTGTTTTTATTTATATAAAAGGCAAAATGTCTTTTAAAAATGTCATAAGTTTTGAAACTAGTGTTTTTCCTTGACATTTATGTGTAAATATTATTGTACAAGTGCGATAGAAAATAAATAGAGACACATTTAGTTAAAAAATCACTTGATTTTTGTAAGGCGAGAGTAGAGCACTACCTCATGCGCTTCGCTTATGAGGCGTGCAAAATGGCCTTTTTCAATTGCCCTGGATCTTGAGTAGGTATTTATGTAAATGTGCGCATATTTATTATAAAATAACTTTCTTTCGGGCTAGCTCAATCAGTGTGATTTGCCCTATTTATTTCTTTATTTATCAAGTGTGCCATGCTACGGGGAGACTAGGTTTAGTTATAAATGTCTCTCATTTTACCTTCTTCTGCTTGAATTCTATATAGTCTTGAGTCGTCCAACTTTATATCCTCCACGAAGGCCGGCTCGTCAGAGTATTGGTTCAGGACAATGGCCATTCTGTGAGTTGCGGGACTGGTGAAGCAAGTCAAAAGTAGCCTAGATCTAAGACATCTAATATTTTACCTTCTTTTGCTTGAAGTCTATAGCCAGTTCTAATCTTGCCAGCTTCATATGCTCTCCCTCTACGAAGGCGGGCTCGTCAGGGTCGTAGTTGAGGATGATGGCTAGCTCCTGTGAGCTCCTGGACTGGTCTAGCAGGTCCACGGCGAACTTCTGCGCTTGCCGACGCAGCTCTAGATATTCAGCTTTGCTTTCCTGTAAAACATCAGAGCTTGTTGTTCGTTTTTCGTGTGTGTAAGTGGGTAACATTGGTGTCAGAATCAAGAATCATTTATTTGCATTATACAATAGATGTTATTATTTTACTATTATCAATTAATAACATCTCTAATGTTATTAAATGATAATATGTAATGTACATGTACATGTCCTACAGGTTATCTACCTATCCTACCTACCTATGCAAACATTTTTTAGTTTATAATGAATTTAAACTCGCAGTACTCTTTGTGAGTCATATATTATTATTTCTTTTTGACTTGCAATATATTCTTTTAGATTTTCAAGCTGCCGAAAGTCATCTTATGTAGCTTGACGACTACCTTATAATGATGCATTTATACATATTAGATTCGGCAGGAGTAATCATTACTAGGGCTTTCTCAAATTAGCGACATCCGTTGCCCGCATTTTGGATGACTATCTACAAGTGGCAAAAAATCTTGAGCTCCTCCGTGCTTCAGAAGGCACGTTAAGCCTAGGTCCCAGTTGTCATCAGTGTATAACAATCGTCAAACTATGTTAAATTCCTTAAGACTGCTTACAAAATTAAAAAAAAAACAAAAACAAGCGCTATCTATAAACTGGTCAAGTGCGAGTTAAACTCGCGTGAATAGTTCCGTACTTCTCATAGGGTTTTCTGAAATTTAGGTATAAGTAAAAAACTATTTAATGTATTTTTTTTATAAAAATTTTAGGCCCTGTACCAACAACGTCGACCAAAGCTTCGTCCAATCCCGTTATTCACATAATTAAATAAAAAAAACTACCTACCAATATCACGTCTGTTAAAAACTAAGTCCATTAAAGACAGATATTGTAAAAAATAAAAGATTTCGTCAAATGAGAGGATTTACATTTAACAGTTAAAAAAAACAAGGTGTCTTATATTGTTAAGGGGATACATGAATTTTTTATCAAAATTTAAGGCCCTTTCGAAGATAAGGAGGCGGTCAAATTTTGCCTATTTTCTTAAATAACGATAAAAATACTTATTATTAAATTATAAAAAAATATCTATTTCAGATTCTTATAACAAGGCCTTTTATTTGATATGTCACACGATATAGTTTGAAGATTTTTTTTAATAATTTTCATATTTATCCCCTAACGAAATGGTCCATTTTCGCCGATTTTTGCCTATTTTCTTAAATAACTCCAAAAATACTGATCTTAGAAATAATAAACATTTGTACTTATATAAAATTTTCATAAAAAACTCTTTCGTTTGATATGTTACACGATATTGTTTACAAAACTTTTTTCTAATGTCTAATTTACTTAGCATAAGTAGCCCCCTTTTTGAAATTCATTTATTAACGTTTTACCTGTGGTTTTACGTCCATCTTTGGGTCCCTGAACTCAGTCACATATATGTGTACCAAATGTTAATAAAAAGTTGGGGAATAAATACCCCACAGGTTTGATGCCATACTAACAATAAATATTGTTCACTATTATTAGTACTAGCAATCTAAATTTTTGGCCGCCTCCCGGCCGGCTTTGACGTCTTATCACTTGATGGCGTAGAACCAAATTAAAACGCGCTATGGTTTGTTTTGGTTACAATCGTAAATATAAAAATAAAACTAGACCTAACTATCCAATTCGATTACTCTGCGGCTCCGAGTAGCCAGAGTTCCCACGCGATCCGTCCCCCCCGCATTCGTCGGAATCGAGTGCATAGGCGTAGAAACATTAGCTCGTTTACTAGGTACCGCCCGGCGGCACCTGGACGATTTGCGTCCTGATTAGGCCCTTCTGGCAACCGTAGCTCGGCCCTTCAGGCAAAACATGGGTGTTGCAGCACCCCAAAATTTGCCCCCCTAGCACGCCCAAAGCCGAGGTTTCCCCCTTGGGAGCCCTTTGCGCTGTTGCTAGTAGTATATAAATATAGGAAGCCGGGCCTTTGGCCCGCTCCTCAAACCGTGTCCGGTGGAGTAGGATACGCCGTCTAAGGCAACTTATATTTGTCAATCCTAAAAAAAAAAAAAGACCTATCTAGTGCGGAATTGTTCCCACTTCTGATATCAATTATATTTTTGGAACCTCCACAAGTTTTTTTTTATATTGTAGAGGTTAATTAATTACGTTCGTTACGTACGTCTTACTCAGAGATGTGAATTATTTGAAATACATATATATTTGAAATGCAAATACAAAACAAAATGCAAAATACCTATTTTTATTTTATATTTGAAATACTTTTTTTCTGAATGTATTTTGTATTTTATTTGAAATACTTTATATAAATATTTAGTATTTATCTATACTAATATTATAAAGCGGAAGAGTTTGTTTGTTTGTTTGTTTGTTTAAACGCGCTAATCTCAGGAACTAATGGTCCGATTTGAAAAATTCTTTTTTTGTTGGGTAGTCCATTTATAGAGGAAGGCTTTAGGCCTTATAACATTAGGTACGTTCCGACAACCACGCGAACGAAGTCGCGGGCACAGCTAGTAAAATATAAAATAGTTATGTTACATTTTTAATTCATTTTTCCTATTTTTCATTCTTAAATCCAAGATTACCTTTTTATGAACGCACTGATCGTGATCGTAGTGTTGACATTGTCAACTACAGTCTTACACTCAGGTCTTACAAGACTTTTATGGCACGTGAATGACATTGTCATGAGGGCGTGGGTGTAAAATTAGGGTTACCAGCTAACAAAATTTCCTTCGTTTTAGGGAATTGTTTAAATGCTATCTCCTTCATATTCATTTTAAACTTAGAACATTTTTGGATAGTAATCCTATTATGACTATATTTTCTAATATGGATATATTATATTAAAATAATGTAAATTAGAAAATAATAATATAATAATAAATAAAAAAATAAAAATATGTATATAGTAATACGTATTTTATGTTGTGTAATCTGCAAAAACTATACATTATTTCGTTTAAAATAAAGTCAAATATGTGTTATTATGCTATTATCTTATGGGATTACGGACTTAACGACTATTTTCTTTTGGTGGAATGATTATGAGGCCCCATAGGAGGAACATGAAACATGAACTCTTTGAACAAATACTAAATCAGTTAAATAAAAATAAGTGCTTATGCTTAACAAGGTATTTTATTTTCAAAACCTATTTTGAAAATACGTTTTGCATTTTGTATTTAAATACTTTTACTGAACTATTTTTCACATCTCTGGTCTTACTTAACCTGTTAGTTAACCTTTAATATAATGCTAGCTGATAACTGATCACATTACTACAGTAACATTTTAATTATATCCGTCCGACGAATAGTATTCTTGGAATTTTTAGTTTCCGCGGTTCCACTTCACTACTGACACCTACTGAAAGGAATTAGGCTTGCCACCCGTACTATATTGTACAGGGTTACTTTTAACTAACTGGCAACATTTTTGTAGCAAGTTCAGTCCATGATACTGAACTATTTTCTATAAAAAAGTTATTAAAAATCGATAAAAAAGTTTCGTCCTCCCATACAAAATCCGTTTAGCTGAGCGCTGATTTGTATGGGAGGACGAAAACTTTTTATCGATTTTTAGTAACGATTATTTATTATATTGATTGAAACGTTGCAAACCGATGTGGAATACATCTTCCATACATTTTTTTTTTCTATCAAAACAACAATAACAGGATGTTCTACAGCCAGTCTTGCAACCGCAAGAGATTAATTCTTGGCAGGCAGATGTTATCTTTGCATAGCTGTGTCCACATTATACCAACAGAGACCTTGATAATTTGCCCTTTGCAGATGGAGACTCAGCACTTCTCTTGTTAGCGGCAATTTGTTCAGTTCTTAATTACATGTTGGAACATGGCGATTTTTGTTATGTTTTCATAAGCCGGATAAATTGAAGTTAGAAGCAAATGACCTTGAAGTGGCGCCCTCATTTAAAATAAATTTTTAACTCGTTAATGTGGTGCAAATTTCCATATTTCTCAATGTTAGGCACTTTTATGAACCACCTCAACCACCGTTGACAGTATTTACATTAGTCCGTCTAATTTTCACCATATTAACGAGTTAACAATTTATTTCAATTGAGGGCGCCACTGCTGCTTGGTATTCACCTTTGAACAACAAATATGCCTCAATTTTCTCGAGTTGCGTGTCATGAAGTTGAGGAAACCGACCAAAATCGTTCAGTAAATAAGCGTGTTGGTATCATAAATACCGACTGGCCAGCTACTTTTTTTGGTATGACCGGAGATGGCTCTAGTGCTGTCGCATCCAGTAATAGCGGGTTACAATTACAAAAGTAAAGTGAGTTTCGGGAAATATTAGTGCTACAATTTAAGGATCAGCAAAGCCATCAGACGTCAAGAGTTCGTAAATAAAACAACAAGCGTTACAATTCGATCCTAATTACGAATCTATACTTACGTAGATAAAGAACTATTAATTATAATTTTAGGCTCATAAGTTTCGAAGATAAGGGGGAATAGTATTTTTATATATCTACGTATACCTATCTAAGAAGTAATAAAAATATATATTTCAAATTATCATAAAAAGTTCTTTCATTTGATATAATATCACACGATATTGTTTACAAATCTTTTCAATTCTTCAATTTCTTTCAATTTACCCCCATAAGTGGCCCCAAATTTAATTGAAATTTATTTATTTACGTTATACGAGTAGGTACGTCCATCTTTGGGTCACTTAGTTATTGTGTGTGTACCAAGTTTCAACTCAATCAGTCCAGTAGTTTCGTAGCAAATTATCTGTGAACGACGGACAGACAGACAAGTCAGTGATCCTGTATGGCTTCCGGTATGGAACCCTGAAAACGTCCTATGCCCTCAATGTAATAAAATACCAAACAAAAAGGAAAAGCAATCATGGGCGTTTCTATCTTCACAATGAAGAGCGTGTGGTGATGAGAAAACAGCACAGTACCTGTTCAGCAAACGCCAAATTACGAAGTTCCCAAGACAGCTGAAAGGCAGTCAATATGGGGTCAGTGGAAGAGAGTGCTATTAGAGATGGTGAGGCCAGGGCTCTGTACGCGTTAAGCCGAGCCAGCGAGTGTCGAAGCGAGTCTTCTGTTGATATTCTGATGCATTCCTCACAACCACATCTAGAAAATACAAAAATAATCAAACTCTATTTAATTTTTACATACTTTATTGAACAGGCTGATCAATGGACGTGGCTTTTATATGTACCATAATAATATATCAATTAGACTAAGGGATCGTGTGGCTTCCAGCCTAGAATAGGATCTCTCTATCTCTTTATGCGGATGTCGTAACAGGCGACTAAATGACTAAACACAAACTTCTATTTATCAGTGATTATAATTGTTCTGAACACCTACATATATTGTGATGTATTCTAGCAAATAAAGATGTCTAAGTTCTGATCTCATGCTGCAATTGCATTTCCAAAGAGTGTTGACATCGGGCAGCAGCCGGTTGTAAAACTATTCACATAAATAGATTCCAAAGAGTGTTGACGTTAGGCAGGCGGCGAACTATAGCCAAATTGTTTTTATTTGGAGATGAAAATGCGGAAAAGTGCACCCGAGGCTCCGAAGCGGCAAAGCTGAGAATGCAACGGGGAACGCGCTAAGATGAAGAAGAATTAATAAGAAAAGGTATCCAACTCTTTCTATGACTACATTTCATGTCAAAACTAAAACCAAAAGATAATAAAAACCACAATGTAGTTTTATTATAACTAGTAGTTTGCCGCGAACTTAGACCTCGCGATTCTAAAACAATTCAGTTTCCTAAGTAACACCTAGATGGCGCTATCCAAAGTTAGAACGCGCTATGGTTTCGTTTGCTACATAATCGCGGACAGTTTTATAAATATTTCAAAAACTACTGAACCGATTTTAATGCCCAACGAACTTGAAAATTCTATTAATGTTTCCTACATGCCTACCAAATTTCATCAAAATCGGAACATCGGTTGGGTAGTTATCGCGGTACAAACATATTGTACATACAATCAATGTGTTTTCGCCCCCAACTCGATTTAGAGACCTCGCTCGCTTCGCTCGCTCGGTCGATAAGAGTTTTGCCCCTAGTAAAATTTTTATTAACTTACCTAACGTCGTGGGGATCTGGCACAGTAGCTCCCCTGTCCAGCAGGATCTTCAGTATCTCATAGTTATTCTTGTGGGCCGCCAGCATCAGAGGTGTGATATCCGGTGTGAACATGGCCGTGTTAGGATCTACCTTCTGCCAACTCTGTTAAAAAATAAATTACATAAGGTCACACAAAGTAAGCACAGGACTTACGTGAAGTTCTCCATTCTTATATATCGACTCCTCATGCTCAAGTAGCCACTCTACAGCCTCCACAAACACAGCATTGATAACTTGAAGCAGAGCATCTTTAGGCTTGGCTACACCTGATCAACAGAACGGGAATGCGGCCGCATCGCCGATTCCGCAACATACCGGCTCAAAATAAGCAAATAACAGTTTTGGGCAACAGAAAAGAATAGCAGCGTAGAAAAGTGATGTCCTGTACAGCCAGATGTAGCCCAACCCTTAGTTTCCAATCCCATGATGACGAGGAGCTCCACCATTTCCTTTTTCCCCATTAATAGTACAAGAATCACATAAGATTTCTCCTCTCTATCTTCTCGATCTTAGCCCGTTCCCGGTTGCATACTTAGCTATTATGTTGCTACGGAGACTAGGGTGCACTTTCTAAGTTTTTCTTTACCAAAGAACCACTTTTCACCACCTTCACACTATTCACCACGACCACTCGAGATGTAGAAAAAGTCATTTAATAAAACGATTTGACTGTGGTTGACTAACTATAAACTTACGTATTTTTCTCCGTCGTTATGTATTATCTCTTCATTTTCTGCATTGATAGCTTTTAGCATAGCACCCTTGGTCTCCACCTTCATATTCATGAGCAGTTAAACTATCTCCATGTTTTCCCCATCAATAACACAGGACTTAAATATCAATTTTACAGGTTCCCCTCTCTATCTCATCTAAGCGTTTCCATGCAACTGGAATATGGAGATGCATTCTTAGCTGTGACTTGGTTACGCTTTTTAGCTTTTTCTTTTCCAACATGATATGCATATCAAGAATACCAAAAACCAAGCGAATTCTAGGAAAATTCATTTAATAAAACGATTTAACTGTAGTTGTAAGACTAATACTTACGTAAGGTTCTCCATCCTTATGTATCAGTTCTTCATGCTCAAGCAGTAGCTCCACAGCCTCTACGAACTCAGCATTTATAGCTTGAAGCAGAGCGTCCTTGGTATCCACTCCCATGATGACGAGCAGCTCGACCATCTCCATGTTTTCTCCATCGATAGCCAGGGTTAGGGCACCGCGTCCGAGGGAATCTACGCAGTTGACTTCGATGTGTTTGTGGCGGTGGGCTTTTTGAAGAATCCTTTGGAAATATAAACATTTGGGTCATTTAGTGGCATAGGTAGGAGACATTTTCTTCGCATATGTTTAAAACCCGCATATCTTCTTTGAATATATGCATGCCAATGGTCTTACAACTAAGGATGCCCAAGACCGTGCGTAGTAAAGAAGAAAAAGCCAGAAAGCGAACCCCAGGCTCCACAGCATTGCAGTTGAGGATGTAACTGGGAACACGCTGGGATGATAGATAGACCTCAAAGAAAAGAAAGCTAATATTGAAAGAAGCGGTTTCACATCTTACGATAACAGGCTGAGGACAGGCAAGTTCCAATTCTCTTGTTATTTATTGAGTTAAATTTGATCGACTTCTACAATCTAAACGGAAGAAGAAGCAGGTTCATTCTATATAAAAATGATTAACACACCTTCCCGCTAGGGTGGAGATTCTGGATTCGATCCAGATCCACATATAAGGCATTTAGAAACTTGTTGAAACAATATAAGTTTTGTTTTTTTTTTGGCAGCTAGTAATTTGATCTACGTACGCCCAATAAATACCAACAATTTCATTTCCAAGGTCCAGTCAACAATCGCAAATCAAATAATACGAAGTAATCCAATTAGTGAGTAATCTGATTGCGCAGCCAGCACGTTTCCGACCAGACAAAACAAATTGCACGTAATTATAAGCCGCCCGTTTGTTACATCATTTCAAAAGTATGATATCCAGAGATATAGGAATCTGTCAAGGATTTTCAAACTAACTGATTCTATTTACCAGAAGCTTCCACCGCAATCACTGATTGAAAATTTGAAATACGCATTGTTTAACTGGCCTTCCAATCCTGATAGAAGATAACTTAGTATGTATCCGCGAAAAATTCAATAAAAAAATTACTACCTAATAATTATATATTTTTCATATATTGATTGATACTTCAGATTTTGCATTTCATTTCATGATTTGGAAACACACTATGCTGAATTTTATATGCTGATTTTATATACATTGCCTGGATCGCAATGATCGTTCAAAATTGTATCACTACAAAACGAGCACTGTTTATTAAAATCATCATCTGAATTTCAGCTAATGGATTCCCAGTCTTACACGATAAAGACATTATTGTCTGTACGTACTGCCTTCCTACTAAATTTGTAACTGTCCTCTGCCCTACTGGTCGACTGGAAGAGATCCCTTCTGGGATAAGTCAACCATTTGTAAAATTGCCTTTGTTGTTTTATTATGTGTAACTATCGTTGATGTACAATAAAGTTTTTTTAAATAAAATATTGTCAGTATAACACTTTGCGTTCACCTACCGTCTCACATTACCCATATCACCCCTCTCCACGGCAAGAAGGTACTTCTTCTCCTCGAGGGTGAGGGCTTTAGGCAGTGTCGGCAGATCCATCGGTTTTCTGCCTTCCAGTGAGGGGTCACCCTGAAATCCAAAAATTACCATGAACAGGGTTATTGTCGACTTCATTTATATCATCGATAAGTGACAATTATGTTATGCCAGCGAGTCCGACTTTCAAGTCTGATTTAGATGTACCTATTCGATTGAATTTGGTTCGAGAGTCTTAATAGTTTAGAAAATCCAACACCATTAAAAAGATTGGTAGATTACCATATTTGAGACAAAAGAGATAATTTATAGGCTTATGTTCACTTTTAGCTGATTTTGCATGGAAAAATATACCTACAGGTTTCATGGTCATCAAACTATCACATAAGTACGTACATTATATGCATCACGCCTTTTTTCCACAGGCAGAGACTATGGACCTCCACTTGCTACGATCCTGACCTGACAGACCTCTCATCTCTCTCTTCATGCATGCCCGCCGGTTACGTGTACTTCTGACCACCTTCCTAAACTATCAAATTTTTTTTGATAGTAGTCGCGGGCATTCTGTTGCTCGGTCTGTGGTTGTTCGTCTGTAAGAGCCCTTATGTCGGTTGTACACACTCGCCCCCGCCCGCGACATCTAGTGTGTAGGTGCTCTCGTCTCTCTCTCGCCTTGCCTCAGTCGGTTTTTGCGCTCGCGTCAGAGGGTCTTGTTGGCTCTCGCGAGTGTGTACTATGCTCTCGTCGAAAGCCTCTTCGGCTGAGACTCTCGGCAAGGGGCTCTCGGCGAATGTGTATAGCCGGCATTAGTACCAGCCTTGTCATAAAAACTCAGTGAATACAAAAATATTGAGTAACTCACGCTTTCCAGATCCTTCTTTTCGGCCATGGTGGTGGTTTACCCCTTGCACATTCCAATGTAACAGTGGAGCAGCGCCGCCCCCGCAGGCGGGTGTTCTGCAACAAATAGGAGTCAGGTTAACCAAGCGAGTGCGATTCCTTTTTAAAATATAATCTCGTCTTTGTTTGCTAGATGTTTGAACAGAGTGAAAAATCTTGCCAATTTTTCAAGGTTCGTGTCTCTTATAAATTATGAAATTATGAAAAAAAAAAGAAAATGTAGGGGCATGCCAATCTATAAATATCCATCCATCCATACACAAATCCATAAACATTTTTTGGAAAACAAATGTTTTGTGTGGTTTTTTTTATACCCGACTAGCGTCAACTTTTTAAAGACGCATACGATCATGTATATTGCTTTTTCGTAGAAAAACCAGCATTGGATATAATATACCTTATATGCTTTTGCCAGCCTTGGATCACATTTTTTGATTGAAAAGTAGATCTTCATAGCGAGTTCTAATTTCGGATAACGCCTATTTACTATTATGAAATAATACAACTATGCAGTTTATACTTTAGCCTGTGGTTCCCGCCATAGTAGAATAGGACCACTCCAAGTTTTCGCGTCGCTGTCATAGAAGGCGACTAAAGAAACACAAGCCAAACAAAGCTTGTATACATTAGGGGAAGGGGGGGCAAAATGGAACGGGTGGGCAAAATGGAAACGCACAATAACTACATCAAAATATATAGCTAAGCGTATCATGGAAATGTAGACGCATTCTCGTTGCCCTCTGGTGGCCGCGTTTGGAATTTGGTGCGCCAGCGACAACCCAGCGAGACACACTCGTGCTGATTTTGAATTCGCGCCGATGCTTGTGAAAACACGAAATCTTAATTCCTGTATTAAATGTGTAAAGATTCGTACTTGTGTCATTTTGTTTTCCTACTTTGTTGCTTTTATGGTCGTATTTATTAGTAGTAATTCAATTATTTCTGTAATTCTACTGTTTTTAATAAGTTGTATTATCATTATAAATATGTCAAATGGGCAAAGTGGAATTTTTGACAAAGGGGCAAAGCGAAACAAGCGAAAACCAAACGAAAACTTGAAACTGAAAAATATTGTAAAAATAAGTATGAAATTAGAAAATACGATAAACATTGATATGAAAATAAAGGCAAAGGAAAGGGTGAGAAAACAAAGAAAAACAAAAAAAGATATTCATGAATATTCATTTTGTGGCGAGGTTTACTAATATCCGCCAATGAAGAAGAATGGGTGCAGTGCCAGCAGTGCTTTAAATGGTCCCATGAGCTGTGTGGTAAAGAAGTTCAAAGTCAATTAAGATGCATAAATTGCATACAATTTAGGCTTTTCCACTTTACCCTTCAGGGGTTTCCACTTTGCCCTCTTAATGAAGGCAAAGTGGAATATCAAGTACAATTAAAAAAGGCTGAATATTTTTGTTCCTATCAATGTGATTTCCCTTTCATATAAACATAATGAAACATTAATATATATGTGTCAATATTTTTATAATAACCATTTTATAAAAATACATTAATATTTTTTCTCTAATTTTAAAGTTATGGGTTCCACTATGCCCCCCCTTCCCCTAATTAGCCCTCTCCAAACCGTCTAGCCAGCGTGGAGAATGTTGGCCAAATCTCTCTTGACTACTTTGGCTAATATATGGCTCTGGTAATACAGAGAGGGTCGTGCTCCATATTTCATATTTATTTATTTCGATACAAAATAATTGTGTTGAAATATAGTTTTTACAATAATAAATCTCCTGCAGTGGAGACTAAAAAAGACCTGACGATGATACAGTTTACACACTGTGACCTAACAAAACCTAACCAATTCAGAACCTAAGTTGTAGTACGTAAGTACATCACCTACATGTAGGTAGTAAATTGAGTCATGTACGAGTATGTAACCCACGGAAGCCCAACAAGCGTCAGATACCTAAGCTGCTAGATACCGACCGTCACCCAGTTAGCTGACATAACCTTACGCAGATCCTAATTCAATTGATGTAAGTAAATAATGGGCCGAATGCTTTTGAAGTGCTAACGATAATCTTGCATTTTAGGTACCTATCTGTTTTAGACTTGCCAACCTTTTTCGAACCGAATATAGCGGGCTTGTGCGTGCACAAATCACGCGAGGTATTTTCGGCTACTTTTTGACCCAAGCATGACGTAGCATTCATTTCTGATATTATTTATTATAAATTTTATAATAATTTTACAAGAAAAACGTAAAAAGGTTAAAATGTCGGTTGGAGATTTTTACTTTGAGAGCTCATAACTTTTGTATAGTGACAAAAAATACCAAAAAAAAAATACTATGTTATAGCGCATTTAATACAGATTTATAAAAATATAAACTTTAAAAAACTCCTCATACAAAAAGATGGTGAAATAAAATTTTACAACCGCAGCGCGGAGCGTGGGTAGCTGGACTCACAAGTATTATCTTACAAAAAGGTCTTTACGAGTATAATATGTTTGCTTACGCTATTTTAAATTGCATGATGCCAAATAAAATACTATTTTATTCTATTATACGAGTATATATTTTTATAAAAAAAATTGAATGTTCACAGTTTTCGGCACAGAGACAAATTCTGTGCACTTTCTTTTTATACAGTTGCAACGATTTTTGCAACCTGTTTTGCACCTGCACCGAGAGAGTTCCAGGCATTACTTGCCAGCGACATTTAGTAACTCTGACCAAACAGGTGTCCAAACACTTTCTTCCATTCTCCAGCCCCAAGAAGAAGAAGAAGAAGACTCGGAAGGTTTTGGATAGGCACTAAGGCTTGTCCCCAGACACTGTGCACTAAACAAACACCTTTACACCCTAGGCATTACAGACAGCCCTCTGTGCAGAGCTTGCATGGAAGCTGATCAAACTGCGAGCCATCTCCTCATCGAGTACGGTGGCGTCGCACACATAAGAAGAGGGTTCCTGGAACATCAGAGCACCGAGGAGGAGGCGATCAGGACGCCGAAGTACGTCCTTGCCTTCTTGCAGGAGCTGGGGTGGTTTGGGAACTGACAGCGGCGCCAGCTCCCCACGCAAAACGGGTTCATCGCAATGGACCAAATTGCGGAAAAGTGTCCTCGAGGGAAGTAAGTAAGTGTCCCCAGACACTCTTCGGGCAATTTACCATATTGCCTAAAGTGTGTGCTGGTGAAGAATGGCTTCCATTGGAGGAATATTTTTTAACTGTCTGTCTGTCCATCTTCGTAAACGGCTACTTTCTGCATTTATTTACTGTTGTGCAGGGGCTGAAATATAAAATCTTGGAGACATTCTTGCGTCATCCGCTACAATATAGAAAATAGATGTAACTATTATCATTTACTGAGCGAGCGAAGGGTCTTAGTTTCGAGATTGTTTAAAAAATGATTTTGTCCGTCTGTCTGTTTTCTCCTACCGGTCACATTTTTCAACTGACTTTGAAGAACATTGGCACACAAGTTGCTACATAAAAGTTCCCCACTTTTCGTGCTATTTCTATTTTCCTTGATTGACATCAGTAAAAAATAACGTTTTATCATTATTTATTGACTCAAATCTGAGAAGCACACTAAGGACTTCATTCTACACAAGATGTTGCAAAACATACATACTATCACGCCTGTTTCCCACAGGGGTAGGCAGAGACTATGGACCTCCACTTGCTACGATCCTGACAGATCTCTTTCGTCTTACCTACACTCATCAACCTCTTCATGCATGCCCTTCGGTTACGGGTACTTCTTACCTCTCCCTTTTTCAGAACGTCTGCAATCTGATCGCAGAACGTTCGCCGAGGTCGACCCTGTCCCGCTCTTCGTTTCACACTTAACAAAAAATATTTATAAGGCAATGTTGCAAAAAACCCAAAAATTGGAGAGAAAGGGGGAAAAGAAGTTTGCTGTACCGTTATATATGGACGGATTTCACTGAAATGGCTTTGCTAAGCCAGGGGAAAAGGGGGAAAGTGTCGGATATTACATGGTTATAAGAGCTCGCGAGATCTACTGTTCTCACAGAACCACTAGTAATAAAATAGGTACGCTGAATGTGTATCAAACGTGTTAAATACTTACCGGTCAGGTCTTTTTTAGTCTCCACTGCACGACCCTCTCTGTACTACCAGAGCCATATATTAGCCAGAGCAGTCAGAGGATTTGGCCTACACTCTCCACTCTCTGGCCAGACGGGTTGGAGAGGTCTCATTGATGTTTATAAGCTTTGCTCAGCTTGTGTTTCCTAAGTCGCCTTCTACGACATCCACGGCACGGGAAGACTTTTAGTGGTTCTATTCTACTCTGCCGGGAACCACACGGCTTCTAACCACGGAATCCAGCTGTAATCGCCATTCCTCATTTAAGTAGGTGCATCCACAAAAGAAGCTCAGGCAGGCACAGGTATGAAACTTCATTAAGGCTGTACCTGAATTTTCCGGGGTCCAGTGCTGCCCCCGTTTAAAATAAATGGGGGCAGTACTGGACCCTGGAAAATTCAGGTACGGCCTTAATAAGTACTTAGTGTGGTTTTCGGCCTAGAATAGGACCATTCCATCCCTTCCTATGGATGTGACGTCGCAGGATGTGACTAAAGAACAAGCACAATATCTCGTGTGACAAAGGAATTCCCAAGTTTACGTCGGGTGCAGCCGGTTGTAAAACTTTTCGCGCAAATTTATTCCCAAGAAGGCTAGACGTCAGGCAGGCGGCCGTTTGTACCTAACACCACAGCCAAATTGTTGGTTTCTAATTTCTCAAGTTATATTTAATTTTTTTCTTACATTTCAGACACACAAAATCAAGTCTTATTTACCTACACAATTATTAAAACGTGTTCACTTGGTTTGTATATTAACATTTTCTCGTCACAATAGGTGATGCGGCTAGCAACCCATCACTAATTCGATTCCTTTTTCCACCTTTTCGCCCAACATCACGCTAAAAGTGGTATTGGGGTATTGCGGCTCTGGGCACTGTCTCTTATGAGCCGTATGACCCAAAATGCACTATTCCCTGAATGCACTATCACGTCTTTATCCATGATGGGGCAGACAGAGCATTTTGAGTCTTACAGCTCTAAGCAGACAGAGCCCAGGGCTGCAAGACTTAAAGGCCACTTTAGCGTGACGGTGGGCCAGAAGTAAAACTAATCCCTGAAAGAAAAAAATAAACTGGTCAAGTGCGAGTTAAACTCGCGTGAAGAGGGTTCCATGCTTCGTCGTCGTCATCCGAGCGTATTCCTGGTTGCGTCGTCAGCGGTTACGCTTCAGAGCCCAGGGTCCGCTACCTAACCTAGGTGATTCGACGAGGTTACTGGTTTTTACACAGAGCGACTGCCGTCTGACCTTTGCAACCCAAAGGGAACAAATCCTGGAACAGGTACAAACGCTAGATGGCGTTCGGGACCAACGGCTTTATGTGCCTTCCGAGGCACGGGATCATCTTCCTTTCCGGATAATCAGGTGATTCAAAAGCCTGCAATATCCTAACCAGACTGGAAACAACTTTTCACAGTGTGCTTCCCAGTGGGATTTGAACCCACGACCTCCGGATCACACGGCAGACGCCTTGACCACTGGACCACGGAGGCATTAAAGAGGGTTCCTAACTTCTCGTGAGTTTTTTCTGAAATTTATAGGTAAAGAACTATTTACTGTATTTTTTTTCATAATTTTAATCCGCTTTATTTTAGAATTTTAGTGATAAGGAGCTGGTTTTTCCGAAAATAAAAGAAATACAAAGGTACTCACATAAAACAACGCTTGAGGCTGACGGGCCGCCACTCCTGCGCGGGGGCGGCAGTCCTCACGTTATATACTCACCACCCCAACCCCTCATCCAATTATAGGGGGTGATGTTTACCCGGTTCGAAGCGGTATTCGTACGCAAAGACATTTGTATCGCTGAATTTCATGTAAATACAGCATCACGTCTTCACCGCTTACTGTTTAGACAGAGCTAAAGAATTAACTGTTTGCTCAGAAAATAGGTCTGCGCAATTTTTCACGTCAGTACGAATACTTAAGTTGAAGGTATAGGCAAATGGCCTTGAAGTGGCGCCCTCATTTGAAATAAATTGTCAACTCGTAAATAGGGAGATAATTTCCATATTGGTCTTCGTCATGCACCGTCCAGGCTATTCAAGCCCTTTAAATTATTTTATGAACCACCGTTGAAAGTATTTACATTAGTCCGTCTAGCTTTAAAACTTGCCTCCGCCAAAAGTGGCCACGGCAAGTTTTAAAGCTAGACGGATCACCAATAACAGTTTCAACGGCAGTTCATAAAATAATTTAAAGGGCTATCTAGTGCATGACGAAGAGCAATATGGAAATTATGACCATATTTACGAGTTAACAATTTATTTCACACTTCAAGGCCATTTGCCTATATCTTCACCTTAAGGCGAAGTGGGTTCACAATTTTGCAATACCGTGCGTATTATTAAAAAATCACTGTTATTAAACTACTACAGTTAATTCCTCAAAAAATTTACATAAAAATCTTAAGGATTTTTTACATACACCAGACACCAAAAAGAATTATAAATATATATTATAAATACAAAAAAAATAAAACACTGCGAAATATCGTCGAGCACGAATCCGGGCCTTTCTTCGCTCTCGACGAATATTTTACTGTGTTTTATTTATAATTTTTTTTTGTATTATATTTATAATTTGTTTTGTAGCCAAAACGGATAGATATTTAGGTAATATATTTTTTGGTATAATTTTCATATAAAAAGGTGATTGTATAAATTAGTAATATAAAATAGTAATATAAAATAGTAATATAAAATAGTATTATAAAGGCAAATTTAGACAAATTTAGAGGTATGTTTGTGATTTTTTTTCTATCGAGCCAAAAATGCTCAATCGTGTTTTGGATATTGTGGGTGTCTGTAGAAAAGCCTTAAGATTCTTATGTAAAAGTTTTGAAGAATAAACTGTAGTAGTATAATTACAATGATTTTTAAAAACACTCAGTTTTCTTGGCTCTGAACTGGCGGGGCCTTACAGTACTTATGTCAAAAGAGATGTAATCTTGGCAAACATGTTTTTCCCCCCACTACTCTTCCATGCTGGTCTAAGAGAAGAGTAAAACATAGTATGTATCCGCTGCCTCTCTTCCCGCCCAGATCGTAAAAGCCAATCGAGTGAATGGCCGCGAATCTGAATCATATCAATAGGCGATGCGGAGTAACCCATCACTACAATGATTTCCTTTTTCCACCTTCATGCCCAACATCACGTTAAAAGTGGCCTGCCTTATCGCCGGCCGTAGGCTCTGACTGCCCCGTTAGGGAGAGGACGTGATAGTTCCATGTATTATGTATTTTATGTATAACTACTTATACATTTTTACACTTTATCTTGCAACCTACATTTAGGACTTTCTGTATAACCCAAAAGTTGACTGGTAGACAACGCTTTTAGCGTTAAGTTCGCCTATGTTCTGTACAATTTGTATTGATGGGCAATAAAGATTAAATAAATAAATAGCTTGTAGGTACTCCAACATGAAAGAAGGGTTTAAAAAAATAAAAACGCTTGAAAATGTAAAATTTTATAACAACATCGTCACTATCAACATTAGATAGGTACTGTACACGCGTGGACATGACTAGTGCATTTACAGATATGTACGAGTAAGTCACAATATCTACAACAAATCTCGTAAATATAACTTTCCGAGCTACTGTATTATTAGGTTCATTTCATACTATAGTCTAAACCAGGGGCCTTACTCTGAATATTATATGACATCTAAACGCAACTCCGTGTACGGGATCCGTGCTAAACTCGTGTTAGCGCCTGTAACGCCTCGATCGGACTGTTACATTATTTCAGAGTAAGAATCCTGTCCTTTTTTACAAACTTAGGTATTTATAACAGGACCTTTACTCCAAAAGCGACACGACTGACGTATGCACGTAGCTAGGTGGCTACGTTTCAGTGTCAAGCAAAATTGAATTTTACGAAATGATGATAAAGTCTCATTTGGTTTGACATAAAAATAGTACGACCTATCGGACGATTCGACTGTCGTATCAGTTATGGGGTAACTGTATATATCAAATTATTTTTAAAAGAACAAACTTTTATTTTTTACTGGCCAGTGATTGTTAGAAACAAACAGGAATAGTTTCTTTTTTTCTTGTTTAATGCTGGCTCCGACATCATAACATTGTCTAAAAGTAATATGAGTTTTCATTAGGCTCAATTCACACCAAGATGGAAGCGGCCGGAAGCGAAGCGGTGAGCAGTTTCAGTGTCATATAATTTTAGACTTTATCGCCATGACTATAATACATAGAATCGCTTGAAAAACTTGAAAACGTTGCGCGAACGTCCGCGGCTTCGCGAGCATTCCAGCGGCGTCCGCGCAGCGTCGGTGCACGACTGCTCTGGTGGGCGCGGTCGGGCACTGGAAGTATGGTGTGAATTGAGCCTTAGGGTGGCACTACTAAAATATCATCTTATGTGAGTTTGGCCATGACATTCGATGGATCTTTGAGAGCTGCTATGGTCAGCTAAGTGGTATATCCTTATGGCTTTTGTTTTACGAGATAGAAGCATTTTAAGTCATAAGGTGGTAAAAAATATACGTACAATCGGAGAAAAAGATTTAAAAGTTTTTTTCTTTCCCCGATCATCAAACCAGATTATGGCTACGTACATTTTATAAATTTTAATAGTTATGTGAAGCTTTATCTACAGCATAACATCTTGAGATGAAAATATATAACTCTTATATAGTAACTGTGAATGGAATAAAGACAAATGCTAATTTTGATTTCAGGGGGGCTTACTCTGAAATATTTAAAACATCTGACAGCCGATATTAGGTATACTCACTAACATCAAGCCAAATTGGGTTTCACCAATTTTCTTTATCATACAACCTAATTTAGCCCGATACAGCAACGTGAACGTAGCTGTGGGATGATCGTATGATTCAGAGTAGGCCCCATGTTTGCACTTATAAGGAATATCTATGAATTAAATTGCTTATATACTTTCGTTGCGATATCATTTGTAAATTTTAAATCAGTTTCGGTTAAATGCATTACTAATTAGATATTTTAGTTTTTTTTTTTTTACTTTTCTTAATCATTAATTGTTTAGTGTATAATTTGTGCAACTTCAAACTTATTCACTAATTTCTAAATACAATCCAATAAATGTATATAGCACAGCTCCGCAAAGTACATAATATTTGATTAATTTTGTATGCCAGATTAAATAAATTTACATAACAAAAAACATATTATTTACAGGACTTTTAGCTTTCAAATGCTTGTGTGCCCTTTACAGTAAAAGAAAACGGACGGATACTACATTTCAACATAACAATTAAAGAAAGAATATTTTTATAAAATTATCGTCAATAATAAAATTATAGCATAAAATAACTAAATGGTAACATTTTAATCCTTATTATTACAAAAAACGTATGTAGATTTTACTTAAATTCCTAAAACTTTTCAAAATGTACTTAAACAACGAATTTTGATCATCTCAAAAGCAAACGCTTGAAAAATGCAAACATAAAATTATAACATTGTAAAATTAACGCTATAAAATAAAAATATTACATAAAACAACAGTTTTTAAATCAAAACGTAAAATTTTATTAATATAAATTTATACCTATGTCGGTTAGTAATATCATTCTACTATTATAAAGTTAGAATTGTAATAATTGACAACATTTTTCCTAAGCATTTTGCTTAACACGATTACCTACTACAAGAAAAAAGTTACTGTTTCAAAAAAAAAATACATAAACACATATTTTTTCTCAATATTCTATCAACAATGTGGGTAGTTTATTTATACGTATTTTTTTACTGCTACATTAACTGATACTACGCCAAAAATCTGCTCCACACTTAAAATAATTTTACTCTTAAGTGTCAGAAAGTCAGAAAAGATAAGAAATCTTAAGTCTTTAAAAATGGTCAACAATTAAATAAAATCAATGAAATAAAGAATCCTATTTATTTATACCTATCCAAGCATACATTGTCAAATAAATTGATCATAAACATTTTATTAAAATAAATTATTTACCTTATACATGGCACTTCAAAAGTGTAGAGCAGAATACGAGATCCTCTTGCCCATGCGATTCAGCGTCATCTATAAACCGTCGCTAAATTTATGTCGCTCCAATAACCAACACAATCTTATTGGTACTACTACTTTTTAAAACAAAATGGCGATAGTAGATAAGGCTAGATAAACGCATTGTCGCTAGTGCCCTAGAACGGCTTTTATCCGGCATTCACTTTCGTCAAACGTACGAAACGAAACGTTGGTAACGTACGTACATACAAAGATTATGTGGTAACGTTGATCAGCACGAAAGCACAATTTTGTAAATCATGTTACGTCATAAGTCGTAGGTCGAGCAGGTTCAGTTTAGTTCTCTACTGTGGTTTTTATTTCTGAAACACTCCACCAGCAGTCCTAAGTCCACCATATGCTTATATTATAAGCTCCTGCATGAAATGCGAAGACATATGACATCACATGAAGTTAGGACTTTTGACGAAAAGTGACGGAGAAGAGGATCAAGTCACGATGAAAGGTTAAATAAGCATATAGTTAATCACAATATCTATCAAGCCAAGTACATTCGTACATTCATTTCTTTTTACACAAATATTAAGATACTATGGCTGCCGGACGTAGGGCCAAACAGAACAACTTAAAGCGACGTGAAATTTCTAGTCAAACCTAGGTTGCAAAACAATGCAAGTTACGTGATTTTTTTTTTTATTAAAACTAACGTGAGGTGAGACAGACATTACTAAGATGCGATAAACGAAAAAGTTTATGTAGGTTTTACGTGAGTTACCCCACGTAAAACCCACATAAACTCTCCAATCAACCCAAAGGTTTGACTGTAAGAGAATGCTTTTAGCATTAAGTCCGCCTGTTGTACTATTACTTTTGTATGTGTATACAATAAAGTGTAAATAAATAAATAAAAAGTCAGCTACTGGCCGACATATTTCGACCTTATACGGAGGCCTTTCTCAGGGCAAATGTGAGTCGGCCAGCAGCTAACTTTTTGCGTAAATTACCCGTTTATCACAGATTAGTAATTACGTGATGTTGGTGACAAGCAAGAAACGATAACCATATACAACGTGGAAGGGGCATACCCGTTATAAATCGAAGCATGGGCTATACTAGATCACTATAGTATAATGAAATTAAAATAACAGTTAAAACACCAAAAAATTTTTAGACATTTCCATACAAATCGCCCGGGCGGCTGGACACTTTTGTATGGAAATGCCGATTTTTTTTTTGTGTTTTAGCTGTTATTTTAATTTCATTATACTATAATGAACAAGTATAGACCGTGGTTGGATTTATTACGGGTATGTCCCTTCCACGTTGTATATTAACTTTATTTTTTTTCTGTTTATCCTTACGAATGACTGGGAGAAAGTGCTCTTAGCATTAAGTCCGCCATTTGTTAAAAGTATGTTTTTACTTTGGAACAATAAAGAGTTGTAAATAAATAAATAGATTTCAAATGGACTCTGTACTCCTTACCACATTTTTTTTAAAGGGCACATCATCCACTGTCACTTACGTTTAGACTGGATCTTTACTCTAAAAGCAGGACAACATACGTAGGTAGCCACGTGTCAGCGTTGCAGTGTCAAGCAACAATGAACGCTACGAAATGATGATAAAGTCTAATTTGGGTTAACACTCGTTGTTCCAATGCCGTGTTATTTTATGTAGGGTCCTGGGGGGTTACTCCATAAAATAAAACTATACTTAGTCGTCCGATAGTGACGTTCTATTTCTATGTTAAACCAAAAAAGACTATCATTAGGTATGTACAAACTCTCAATGTCGCTTGACACTGAAACACAGATAAGCAGTTACGTGCGTCTTGGGTACCGCTTTTGGAGTAACCCTACAGGTGCCCACTATCATCGAAAGATGTACCTATCGTTTTTGACTTACCTACATTTTCATATTTTTTTATCGGTCACATTCTTACACCGCGACATTTAAATGCTGAAGCCTACGCTTTAATTTGTAGCCCATAATAAATTTTGGTGATGGAACTATGTACAGGCCAGCGAACTAATAATATTATAGAAGCATAATCACGCGCAAAAAGTTACCCCATCAAAAGTACATCCAAATCAGGAGTACTTAAAACTACATCTCTTTTTCCGCCAGTACTGTTACTGACGTCACTTCACGTCAATTGCTGGGCCAATGAGTGGTTGCTGTATAACGCTGCGTCATAGCGGACATAAGGCGAACATATGGCCGACAGTTGATGCTCAGCATCAACTGTCGGCCATAAGTTCATGCTACGTCCTGCCAGTCATTTATTAACTTCTGACGAATAGAGCGATGTTATAAGTGTGACGTGTCTGAGTGTCTGTATGTCTGTGCGTCCGTGTGGCTGTGTCTCGGTGTGTATCTATGTATCTCTGCATGTGTAAGTATTTGTGTATCTGAGCGTCTATCTGTGGCGTCGTAGCTCCTTAACGAACATATTTCAATGCGTTTTTTTGATCGAATACCATGTCTGTCGGGAAAGAGTCAAACCAGCGTATCTCTGCACAAGTATTTTTTCAGAATTCTGTATATGGCAACATTTTTATCTGTCAAACAATTGTCAATGAAATTTTTTACATAGACTAAAATATCTTAACACTTGAAAAAAAATGGTATTAAATCATTTTAAAGTTCAAAATAAAACGCAAATCTATCCTCAACCGCTATCCTAATTAGGGTTAAAAACAAGAACTTATACAATAAAAACGTAGCGTAAGCCTATTATTAAGTAAATGTTTTTATATTTATTAAAAGCGATATATTTCGTTCATGTACTCACTATTAATTTAATTACATTATTTATCACAGACCGACGATTGATCTAATAACCCCTCTAATTTAGTCTACAGAACATTAAAAAATATAATTGAAATTAATATTAACACCAAGTATCAAATTACTTTTTTCGCACTATGCTTTGTGTTACCAGTTAAAGATTTTTGGAATTTGCCGCTCTTTTCTTGTGCAGAAATACGCTGGTTTGACTCTAGTTCTTAACATGTTTGATGAAAATCGATTCAGCCGTTTAAAGTTAATGTAGGTAAACGCATCAAAGTCGGGGGTTTTATTAATTTGTCATGAACTTCGTGGGGCCGATTTGCGCGATGATAATGTAGATTTATTGTTACCCTTCCATAGTATAGTAGTTCGCTGGTACAAGTACAGACTACGACTCTTCACTTCAGGTCGTCTTCCTCATCCTCTACGTATAAGAGGTCGTCCATTTTGGTCATGAACTTACTGTCTAGTTCCTCTTCTACGGGGACTGGCGATTCCTGAAAATAGGACGTTTTTGTGAGTTTGCGTCGAGCTGACGTAGATTCCGCAATGACGTCTCAAAAGCATGTATAAAGCTGCTAAATAGAAAGGTCACCTAAACAGAAGTCAATATCATCAGACAATGTCATTTAAATTTTGTTGTATATGTGGTGAAATAAAAATATAAATTAGAAAAATAAACAAATGTATAAAATTATACAATTAAAGTACTATTCCTTATTTGTATAATTTTATATTTTGTTTATTTTTCTAATTTATATTTCATTTTAGGTTTTCAGGAATTCAGCGGAGCACGCCACAGATAAGCAGCAACATTATTTTGTTGTATTAACAGGTAACATTTTTACTTTTAACGTTTGACGAAGTCGCATTCTTGCAAAAGATCACAAAAAACACACTCTTGCAACTCTAGCGCAATTCTTTAGGGATTTTGAGCTTTCAATTACAGCTTTGATACTTTTGCAATCGTACCCCTCATATGAGTAGGTTGTCCTTACCCACCATAAGCAAAACTTTATTATTAAGGTGATACATAAATTTTTCGGGGTCCAGTGCTGCCCCCATTTGAAATATATTATTTGAAAACGGAGATATCATTTAAAAATTTGTCTCCAGTATGTCCTAGGTAACCCTCCAAACGATTTTTTGAACAACTGTTTACAGTTTAAAGTGAGAACGTGAAGCTTTTCTTCGCACATTTGCGAAAAACGGCCACTTTTGGCAAATTTGCGAAGAAAAGCTTAACGTTCTCACTTTAAACAGTAGATAAAAAAATAGTTTGAAGGGTTATCTACTAGGTCATACTGGAGACAAAGTTTTATATGATATCTCCGTTTCCTTTCAAATAATTTATTTCAAATGAGGGCAGCACTGGACCCCGAAAAATTCATGTATCCCCTTAATCAACGTAGGTACAGAACCCTTACCATGCGAGTGAAACTCGCACTTGTCCGGTTTCATTTTAAGCGAATTTCAATAATCCTGAAGCTAATGTTTGTACTAAATAATTTGCTGCATGGAAGTGTACTACGCCAAGTCTAGTGATTTCTTTCATTTGGAATATTTGAAAAACTAATTTATGTATAGGTAATACATAAATTAGTTTTTATTTCTACCTTAATAAATAGAATTTACTTTCTGCCTTTTCAAAATAGTAGAATATCATTCATTCTACCGAAGGTATTTATCACAGTACTAAGTCAAGATGTCAATAAAAGAAACATTGATTTTAGAGTATTTATTATAAGCAAACAAGTGACAAACAAAGCAAGTGTTAAATTGGTATCATTGACAAGCATTTGTTTAGTTTGCATGCGATTATTCTGTTCAGATATTTTCGAGAACCATTTCCTTCACATTAGTACAGTCAAAAGCGTTGTAGACCAACCTTCACGCAACTTTATGCAACAGTAACAGTAGAGAAATTGCATGAATTTGGGAAGTTTGATATGCTGCTGATACATTGCGTAGTTAATAGCATTTAAAATATAAAATCATCGCAAAGAAGCACGGTAGTGCTCTGTAAAATTAAAGCATTATATAAATCTAATAAAAGTATTATAAAATAGCATGCAGAGAATAATCGTCAAACAAAACTAAATACACAGACATGCAGAAAGCGAAAATTATTGGTAAGTCACCGATAAGACGCCTGTTTCAATGTAAATTCATAGGAACGAAAGGTTTAAAAGAAATTTTGATCCAAAATATAACCAAAAAAAATTACGTTACAAACTTTTACATTGAAACATGCTACACATCGCAAAATCGCTAAGTAGTTACAGTAATTTTAACAAATTAAACCAGAACAACATTCAGGAAATTTAAAATACGATTGAGTATAAAACATCGAATTCATGCAAATAAATCATTACAAAACATGCACAACCACAGGTTTTTTTAATTTTATATATTCTTGTTGTTACACTTGACAACACATGATTATAATTACATAGGTACAAATCACTCCCAATAAAAACATCTTAAAATCCGAATACCATTGACAGAACATTTGAGAAAATATGATTCACCTTTACTTTTACCCAAATATGTATGACCTATTTTAAAAATACAACTTACTATTTTAAAAATATATAAATCAATTCATACAAAATGCATGCATACAAGTCAAAGCTTATTAAGTCCTATTTCAGCATGAACACACAAAACATAGATAAACACAATAAACATTTATTTAACCAACCAAGCCATTAGTGATAAACAAATATTTTTAAAACCGTGCAAGCATTAAAACAATTAATTTTATAAACGAAATCACTAAAATGTACACTTACAGTGATGGACTTCGGAAGAATAATAATCTAGGAGCACGGCAGTGCCCCTGCCAAGTCTATTCTCATTTTCTCTTTTCAATCATGCAAATCATGCAAGTGTACATTTTTAGATACAACATACGTATTTTACATTGAAGCATTTAAAACCAGTACCTTTTGTTGGAAAATAGCACAAAATGGCTAGATATGTTATTTTAAACTATATATTTAAATAAGTATTTGCAATTTTAATGGTAACATATGTTAAAGATCATTTATTGCCCCTTTAATACATTTATCATTACATTTGACTATTTTGGTCTGAGTTATATTTTTGGAACATACTTTATTTTATTTTGGCCTATTAATGTAATAATTGTTTTATTACTTCTCAAGAATATAGCAAGCTCGACTTAGCGGAGGCACTGCCGTGTCCCCCCCAAATATAAATTCAGACCAAAATTTTTTTAAGTTAATGAAAGTAAAAATTATCACCTTTTACGTCATAAAACAAACAGCATTTATTTTTTAATTAATTGTTGCGTATCAGTTAATAAACACGTATGGCACAAATCAGTCTTACCTTTCGATATTGAATTGGAAACTTCAATTGACATTGAAATGAAACCCGGACAGAATTACACGTAGGTAATAAAAATCACAGAAATTGTTTGTAGAACTTGGCCGTCTTTTTAACAAATTTTGAAATTTAACGTATTATAAAAACGAACAAATCATTTTGATACATTTTTAAGCCTTAAAACAAAATCGCAAAAAGTTTTTATGTGTTTTATTTATCGACTAAGAGAAAGTTAAAAATGCGGCCAAGCCCTAACAGCTTAACAGGCACAATAACAGCTCAAGAGACACACTGGCGGTTTGAAATTAAAGCTTGTGCGATGGTTACAGAGTTCATATTGCGTTGTTAAGAGAACCGACGAGAGGGGGACATGCCCCAGTACTGGTTACGAGTCGTATCGAGGCATTTGAATGCACACTGCGAAGCAAACATCGACATTAGTTACAAACTAAAGCTTATGCGATGGGCATAGTGGTAATTTTTCATTGTTAGAAGATCCTACGTCAGATAGGTATGTACCAGGTCACATTCCAAATTTACCATATCAATATTCCATTAAAAAAATATCCTTTGAGATTATTTTGTAGAGATCCCATTTTAACCAACCCAAAAAGCAGAGGATTATATTATAGAGGTATACAGTGTTTTCCATCATCGGTGTCGAAAATGTTTGTGTTACGATATACAAGCACATTTTTATCGACAAATTCGCCCATTAAAAGTAATTTTACTTTTATTTTTTGACAATCGTCGAGGCGTATTAATTTACACTTTAGTTTGTCACTCGGAAGTTCGAGGTTCAATCCCCAGCTAGGGCAAGTTGGAAAATGGCCTTTTTCAAATTGTCCTGGTTCTTGGGTGTTTATCTATATACGTATGTATTTACTATAAAATAAAATATAGTATAATAAAAATTAACCTCTTAAGGCCCGACACCAATGACAGGACACACAGACATTACATCGATTTAAGATACATGCTCAATCAGACACAACATGCAAAGACAACATGCAAATTGCAAACAAACATCATGCTACAAACTCCTGACATAAAAATTTGTCATCATGCTATGCTTGTTTTTGTCACTGGTTCGAAAGATTATGTATCTAAGGGTCAGTTCACACCGAGACGCGACGCGAAGCGACGTAGCGCGCACTTTGGAAGACATATAGAACTGGTTTACTAGACTAAAGGATACTAATTTCAACGACAACCCGCTATGCTGCGCTGCATAGTGCAGCTCTCACTGAAATCTCACTCTTTTTGTGCAGTAAACTAGTTCTATATTTATTCCAAAGTGCGCGGTACGTCATGTCGCGTCTCGGTGTGAACTGACCTTAAGGCTTGAAACTACGTCAAGCCAGTTCAGAACAAAGAAAACTGTTAGTGTTTTTAAAAAATCACTGTAATTAAACTACCTACTACAGTTTATTCCTCAAAAAATTACATAAAAATCTTAAGGATTTTCTACAGACGGCCACAATAGCCAAAACACGATTGAGCATTTTTTGCTCGATAGAAAAAAATCACAAACATACCTCTAAATTTGCCTTTATAATACATATTACTATTTTATAAAATCACCTTTTTATATGAAAGTTATACCAAAAAATGTTATATCTAAATATCTATCAGTTTTAGCAACAGAAAAAATTATAAATATAATACAAAAAAATAATAAATAAAATACTGCGAAATATCGTCGAGCACGGCTCCGGGCCTTTCTTCGCGCTTGACGAATATTTCACTGTTTTTTTTTTGTATTATATTTATAATTTTTTCTGTAGCCAAAACGGATAGATATTGAGATAATACATTTTTTGGTATAATTTTCATATAAAAAGGTGATTGTATGAAATAGTAATATGTATTATAAAGGGAAATTTAGGCAAATTTAAACGTATGTTTGTGATTTTTTTCTATCGAGCCAAAAATGCTCAATCGTGTTTTGGCTATTGTGGGTGTCTGTAGAAAATCCTTAAGATTTTTTGTAAATTTTTTGAGGAATTTACTGTAGTAGTTTAATAACAGTGATTTTTCAAAAACACGCACAGTATTGCAAATTGTGAACCCACGTCGCCTTAAAGCCGGGCTCTTACAGACGGGTGACGGTATGCCAGCGACAGTTGGCCACACTAGTCGGCGACGGCCGGCGACCGTTTGCGAATTCCCTAGTATAATACACACATACGAGGGCTGTTTGATATAACCCGTTTATGGAAAAAAAAAAAATTTGTATATATGCATTTATTTTTCTACGTAGTCACCTTTTAACTCTATACATTTGTTCCACCTATACTCAAGCTTCAATAAACCATCCAAAAAGTATGATTTTGGAAAGTCATTAAAATAGGCCTCTGTGGCGGCAATGACTTCGTCATTTGATCCAAATCGCTTGCCAACGAGCCATTTTTTTAGGTTGGGAAACAAAAAGAAAACGCATGGGGCCAAATCTGGAGAATACGGGGGGTGAGACAATAGTTCGTAGCGTAACTGTGCTAATTTAGCCGTCACAACTCTGGACGAATGAGCCGGGGCGTTGTCGTGATGATACAGTACTTTTTTTCTTTTTTAAATGGGGTCGTTTGTCCTTCAACACGGCGTCAATGTCCTTCAACACGGCATCAAATTCATCCAATAAATTGGCATAGTACTGCCCTGTTATTGTTTTTCCCTTTTCTAAATAGTCAATATATATAATACCCTGCGAATCCCAAAAAACGGTCGCCATGACCTTTCCAGCCGGACGGTTTTTGCTTTCTTTGGAGCAGGTTCACCCGGTAAAATCCACTGCTTCGACTGCTCTTTCATTTTCGGGGTGTAGTGGTGGACCCACGTTTCGTCCACGGTCACGAAACGACGCAGAAACTCCTTCGGGTTATGTTTGAACACGGCCAAAAACACTGCTCCGAAGTAGTCAGTCGGTTCCGTTTTTGCTTCTCCGTGAGTAAACGCGGCACCCACCTCGCCGATACTTTCTTCATACCCAATTTTTCTTCTAATATGTGTTGTACCCTCTCGATTGAAACATTTACAGCATCAACGATTTCTCGAAGTTTAATTCGGCGGTCGGCTAAAACGATATTTTCAATTTTCTTAACCATATCGTCTGTAGTCACCTCAACTGGCCGGCCTGGACGATTCTCATCAAAGACGGTTGTTCTCCCCCGCTTAAACTCGTTATACCAATATCTGACGGTTGTCATAGAAGGAGCACATTCATGGTAAACCGCTTGCATTCTTACTTTTATTTCATCACATGTTTTTTCTTCCAAAAATAAGAATCTAATTACAGACCGATACTGTTCTTTCTCCATTTTAACAATTTTAAGTTCACGCCTTCACTGAATCGTTGTCAAATGAGAAAAAAAAAAAAGAATGCCATTTTTTTATTAATTTTCCCGCCTCTGAAAAATGGCTTAAAAAGGTGGTATACTTATTTGCGGCCAGTGATATTAATATATTTAGAAAACGGGTACTTATCAAACAGCCCTCGTACATACTATCACGTCTTTATCCCTAATGGGACAGACAGAGCATTTTGGGTCTTACGGCTCTAAGCAGACAGAGCCCAGGGACGCATAACCCAAATACCACTTTAAGCGTGATGGTGGACGCGAAGGTGGAAAAAGGATCAAAATAGTGATGGGTTGCTAGCCGTTGCGCGGGAACGGAGCTAGGTAGATCAGAAAACCATTGATGAGGGAGTATGGCTACTTACCGGCGCTATACTGCGCGGGAACGGAGCCAGGCAGATCAGTAGGACCGTCATGTTGTCGCAGCCCAGGCCCCCCGTGGCGCAGTTAGGGGCCAGGCAGCGCTGCATGAGGGCCTCGCACACCGCCGCCGGCTCCCAGCCGCTCAGCAGGCGCACGCGGCAGAACGAGATCACCTCCTAAAATAGTTTACATACTTTTGTTGCTTCTTCTTCTTGTCAATTTGAAGGTATTTTTTATTTATTTATAAAAACTTTATTGTTCCACAATAAAAATTGGTACAATTGGGTAGTATCCAGGGTCAAAAATAAATTATTATGTAATGATACGAGAATAAAACTCCACTGATCACATCCACTTTTAACCTGATTTTAGATTTTATATTGCAGAAAAACGGATACTTGACTCCAAGAAACTATGACGTCACAGTCCGATATTTCATACAATTCTCATAGAAAACGTTTGTTTTGACGTTTAGAAAAAAGTGTCTAATTTGGCTTGTTGGAAACTAGCGGATTTAAAGGTATTTTTGCACTTCATGTCGTGTGTATGGTAATACCTAACACTGGTGTTATTTTTCGATCTACCTACAGTGTCTGATTTGACTTGTTGGAAACTAGCGGATTTGAAGGTATTTTTGCACTTCTTGTCGTGTGTATGTTAATACCTAACACTGGTGTTATTTTTCGAGCTACCTACAGGCATCTGACGTAGCCCAATGACTGTCATCTAGTGACAACCAGCAGTCATTATTACACACTAGTTTTTCACGATGTTTTCCTGAACCTGAAGCAAGTGATGGTAGTTCAAAATGACCGTACATGAGTACAAACTTTGAGGTATAAGTCAGGATCGCCCTCGTGCCTCACAGATGCACAGTCAGTGTCTTAACCCTTTCCATGCGGCTGGCGTAATATTACGTTCCAACTTAACCGTTCACCACACGATGGGCGTATTATTACGTTAACATCATTACAATAAGAAACGTAGTGCTCCTGTACGGTGAATGAAAACACAGCGAACTTGCATGAAACGATGGAAACATACTAACTTATTATTATGTATATGGTTGTTGTATCTGGTTTGCACGCTTCACTTTATTCAGTTTGTGTTATAATGGATAACAAAGGTAAGAAATTGATTAAAAAGAAATCAAAAGTTCTAAATATATTTAATTTTTAGACGTTAATATTTATGTATAAATATCTATTACAAAAAACGTAATATTACGCCAACCGCGTCTGGTGACGGAATTGCCATAGACGCAATGATACGCCCTCCGTACAGAAATACCATCTTTTTAGGACATAATATCTCGCCCACCGTTATGTAGAAGAAACCTAATACAAAACCGCCCGTACAGAGTCAGCGCAATTGAATTAATAGTCCCGCATGGAAAGGGTTAACCGCTTAGCCACCGCTGCCACAGAAGACAGTAAGAGTTTTCAAGATTCTTGTGCGGCCGCGTGCGCCGTGCAATGTGTGTTTGCCCGCTCTCGCCCTGAGACAAGGCGAGAGCGGGGGAGAGGTGTGGGACGGGGGACGGGGACGCATATTGCAAGGGACCTTAGGAGATTCCGTTCTGTATACTCTTACTGTTTTCTGTGCCGCTGCTTCAAATCTTTGCACTGTCGATATCCCAGTTACCTCATTGGAGAGAACCTCCCAGATGCCGTCGCACGCGATCACTATGAACTCCCAGTCGTCGTTCAGCTGCCTCACTTGCACGTCGGGATATGCTGAAAATAATGATCAGGATATTTGTAATCTATATTTAACTTTGTGAACTTTTCGAGTGCTTTAGGGCTCGTACAGATGACAGTGTGTTGGCGACAAACCGAGATCAAACAGTTCAGGGGAAAAGAATCGAGGCGCAAACGCTGATTGTTTGGGTCCACAACCTACCAGTAACGATTTGCTCCTGCGGTGTAGTTCCTCTTGAAGATGTAGTCTCCTAGCGCCCTGGACAGAGCCAGGTAGCCGTTGACCCGGTTGAGCTGCATCCAGCCCCACCAGCCGTGACCCCGCCAGCTCCTCCTCATTGATAGACCATAGACTTGTTAACCAGTCAACTGTACCAGTAACAATAATTTTTTCTTATCGACTAGTCCGATGCTTTCAATATAGTGAAACACGTTATATCACCTTGCTATTCTTAAGCATCATCCACTCGTAGTCTTCAGTGTTGGTTTGGTGTCTTCAGTGTTGGTTTGGTTTTCTTAACATCTCTCCAATCTACAGCAAGCTGTTCGTAAGGACCGCGTGGAGGTTTACTAGGTAAGTAGAAATTTTCTTCCAATCAAAACTAAAATTACTTTAATACAATCTCTTGTTCTTCCTATTATTGATATGCTGATGTGTGTTATCCTGATCTAAATGCAGATCTTCTTGATAAGCTAGATCGTCTCATTAATAATTGCATTCGCTTTATCTTCTGCCTTCGTAAATATGACCACATATCTTCTTTCCGATCTAAGCTTAACTGGCTTCCTGTTCGTCAGCGCCGACAACAGAGAATGCTCTGTACTCTTTTCTCTATACTTAAGAACCCTCTTTCTCCCCAATATATGAAAACCAAATTTAAATATCAGTCTGAAAGCCATGACCGTGAGCTTCGCTCCAGTCATACTCTTCAAATTTATCTTCCGTTATTTCGGTCTGAATTTATGTCTAACTCTTTTACTCTTCAAGTTACGCGACTCTGGAATGCCTTACCTTAAGACATCAAAAGTATCTCAAACAGATACTTATTTAAGAAGAAAGTTCACACGAACCTTTCTTTAAAATTTTCGCAGCAGAATTAGTAATTATCTTAAAACATTTGTAGTATATATATATATATATATATGTATATATATATATATATATGTGTATATATATATATATATATGTATATATATATGTATATATATATGTGTATATATATATATATATATATATATATATATATATATATATGTATGTATATTTATATACATACATATATATGTATACTTGAATGTATTTAATTATACTTGTGAATAGTAAATTATTAAGTACATCTTTAAATCGCCTATCGCAATTAAATAATTTCTGTTTTTCCTAAAGGTTGACTGGTAGAGAGACCTTTTGTACCATTTTGGTCAATAAAGATTTTAATAAATAAATAAGTAAGTAGGTCAAATGGTGTAGGTCAAATGGTGTACCTCAAGGTAGTATCTTTCCACCTTTGCTTTCCTCTTTTTTTATAAACCTTCTTTTAATTTCTATTGATTGGTTTTACCATTTTTATGCGAACATCCAACAAAATTATGCTCAGTTGTCAGTTATTCCGCCATGGTTTGACCTTTGACTATTAGTTAAGACAGCCTACCAGTAACGATTTGCTCCTGCGGCGACAGCCTGTAGTTCCTTTTAAACACGTAGTCCCCTAGCGCCCTGGAAAGAGCCAGGTTGCCGTTGACCCGGTTGAGCTGCACCCAGCCGCCCCCAGCCGTGATCCGGCGGAGTTCTTCCTCGTTGTTCGGCTTGTGGTCGTACGACAGACTCTCCACCTGGAGAATGCAATCATCATCAGGTCTTTTTGAGTCTCCACTATCACACACTCACACGTCACACGACCTCGGCACGCACGGCACGGAAGGTCACACGATCCTCTCTGTACTACCAGAGCCACATTAGCCAGAGCAGTCAAAAGATTTGGCCTACACTCTCCACTCTGGCCACACGGGTTGGAGATGTTATTGATATTTATAAGCTTTGTTTAGCTTGTGTTCCTAAGTCGCCTTCTACGACATCCTTATGGAACCACACGGCTTCGTTACGTACTATTAACATTACATTTACTATTATTATTACAGGTTATTAACCTAACGCGATAGTGCATCTTAATTACGTCTCGTTACAATTTATCATGAGTGAATTACCCCTGTCAATTCACTCAGAGTAGTAAGTAGTAAACAAGTCGATCTCCCAATATGGTCCCCATACTACAAAGTACATGCTGATGAAATACAGCGAGTTTAGAATAAATGTTTACGGTTTTTGTGCTATCGTCAACATTTGGGACACACGTACATACCACTCTTGATTACGAGGCAAAAAATATTACAAAAATAATACACACTCGTTTTAGCATTTTTCTTGCTAAAACGATCTGTATTATTTTTGGTATAATTTTTGCTCAAATCAAAAACCGGTCAAGTGCGAGTCAGATTCGTACATGAAGGGTTCCGTACCTCCATACAATTGGCTAAAGCAGTATATATTATGTGAAAATTTCAAGTAAGTTAGATACTTACTTGATATTTTCACATGCATTATAAATGCACACATGCAAATAGTTAATGCCATTATAAAGCTCGAGTAAAAAACGCTGAAAACACATGTTTCTTGTATGACGACCCCCTTTAATTTTTAACTTTGTCTTATTTTTAGTAGTTGTTGTTATAGTGGCCATAGTAATACATTATTGGTGAAAATTAAACTATTACAGTTCAAGAGATAGAGCCCTGTGACAGACGGACGGACAGACAGCGGAATCTCAGTAATAGGGTCTCATTGGCACCCTTTGGGTACGGAACCCTAAAAATCTTTTTGGCTACAATGTGTGCGCGTGCGCAGCGCTTATGTGAGTGGTGCGTACCGCAGCAGGTTCTAGCGCTCTGGAGTACTATTTTTCATTTAGGGACTCAGCGAAACACAAAACGTGTAGTTTTCCAACTCACCACTCGCGTTCCGACGCATTGCATCGTATTTTTTAAACCGTCGTGTCAGCGATAAGTAATATTGTGTTACGCAGAAAATATCATTTGTGAATGATTTTCTAAACATTTCAACAAAAATAAAAAAGGAGCGTGAATTGGAACTGATTCTCCATGGAACGTTTCTTTGACATTTGTACGCTACAAATGTCAAAATTACGAGTGGTCAAGACCACTCGTTGCAAATCCTTCGCATACGATCAAATTCAAAAATGCGCCCGTTAGGAAACACTCGCGCAAATCATTCGTAATGTGAGTCCCTGAATGAAAAATAGCACTTCTGGGCACGACCAGCTGCGGCGGCCGAAGGCGGCGCCAAACGTATTTGTTTGGCACAGTTTGGATAGTTCAGCGATGGCTGATCCACGCGTCAACTCCTGGGTGCGACCAGTAAGGACTGGTTAGCTCGGCTTCGTTTTTTAAGACTACTCAGTGTTACTTTTTTCGGTAAATTGGACTTGTGATGACATTATATTACGCATTATATCTTTGTAAACTGACAAAGTGTAAATTAGTTTTTTTCGACGTTTCTTCTCATCAGTGGTCGTTGTGAAACGCTAGTATCGGTAGCTTTTTTAAATAATTTAAATATAAATAGATACTAGGTACACGTAATGTACACTAAAATTATCGACATCTAAAACTGCCTGCGAAGGCCTAATCACTAAATAAATAGTTAAGTTTGACCCATTGTAATCAGATAAATATAAGAGTGTGTGCAATTAAATTTAATAAATATTTGATTCTTGATTCACACATAGGCACTGTGACAATACGTCTGGATGGTTTTGCTTGCTCTATATCCAATGATGAGAAAATGATTACACTCACCGTCCCTCGAACACTAGCTATGGCCCTCGAGTCCCCGACGTTGGCACAATACAGGGTGTTGTCTTTAACGAGCACCACGACCGCGGTGCTGCCCGCCACCTTCTCTTGGAGCATGTCTTCTTCCAGCATCGCCTGGTCCAGATCAAGGAAGCCCTGGACAAGAGAAATCCGCTAGTTTCCAACAAGTACAATCATCTACTTTTTTCTTAACGTCAACACAAACACTCTATGGGATTTGTATGAAATACCGGCCTGTGACGTCAAAGTTTCTTCACCATTTTCAAAATGGGTGTGATCAATGGCAAGTGACATTATTTTGTGACTTTTTATTTTCTTATCAGTACAAAATCATGATGAAGTTTTTTTTAGTTTCCACTACACGACCCTCTCTGTACTACCAGAGCCATATATTAGCCAGAGCAGTCCGAGGATTTGGCCTACACTCTCCACGCTGGCCGGACGGGTTGGAGAGGCCTCATTAATGTTTATTAGCTTAAGCTTTACAAGCTAAAGCTTGTGTTTCCTAAGTCGCCTTCTACGACACCCACGGGAAGACTTGGAGTGGTCCTTTTCTACTCTGCCAGGAACTACACGGCTAACAATAAGAGAAATCCGCTAGTTTTCAACAAATATTTTCTATGGGATTTGTAGGAAGTGCCTGCGTGTGACGGCATAGTTTTTTGGAGTCAAATAGCGCTCTTAATATCAGTTTTTTTGCTTTAATAAATATAAAATCACTTTCAAAATGATGTCATCAATGACAAGTGACATTGTTTTGTGACTTTTTATTTTCTTATCAGTACAAAATAATGTATTTTTTACCTAGTCCACAGCCCTTTTGTTAGTCCTACGGTTGCGAAATACAAAAATTCAAATGTCAAAATATCTTTATTATTATAATATCGCTTAATTATAGTCACTTTGTTTTGCACAAATGTTGACGTCAAATCGTTATTTATATATATTTATGCCACAAGGGACACATACTAACAGCAGCACGGAACAACACTTTCCTATGCTGCTATCCATTTCTGTCGCTCAGAACTGTCATTTGTTAGAGCGAGAATTAGATGATAGAACCACAGAGAATGGAACCACCTTGGCCAAGCTTTGGCATAGGACTTATCATTATATCAGTCACAGGAAGCTACATTACATATATTAAAATAAAAACTTATTCAAATTCAATTCATAATGCCGAACATGTTTCCATAAGGAGCATATATCGAAATTTGAAAAAGAAATGCTTTTCACCACTGGTTGATTTATATGGGGAACTGAAAATATATTAGGTCCTTACATATGAAATTGCCGATTTTCAATACTGGCAACTTTAAAATCAAATATCTTGCGTTTCATTAGGAATTCCAAATTCAAATTTATTTCGAAATAAAGCCAGAAAAATATTGTTTTAAAATTCGTATTTCATTTGTTTTAACATCATTTGTTTGAGTTTCAACATTGCTATAACAACAACTATGGACAAATTGAAAATTCGCGGTATTTACGAATACGAGTTCCACCGTGGCACCAGTGCTGCAGAAACGACTCGAAGAATTAACGACGTGTATGGACCAGGCACCGCTAACGAACGAACGGTGCGTTTTTGGTTTCAACGTTTCCGTTCTGGAAATTTCGATTTACACAATGAGCCTCGTGGACGACCTGATACTCAAGTGAATTACGAAGAATTGAAGGCGATAGTGGAAGCGGATCCATCTCAAACCACTTCTGAATTAGCAGCAGCCTTCGGCGTAAGTGACAAAACGATACTTATCCACTTGCGCCAAATCGGAAAAATTAAAAAACTCGAAAAGTGGGTACCGCACGAATTGACTGAAGCAAACCAACAAACACGCGTTGCTTTCTGCGTTTCTTTGCTTAATCGCCACAATAATGAGGGGATTTTGAACCGTATCGTGACTTGTGATGAGAAATGGATCCTGTACGACAATCGGAAGCGATCATCACAATGGCTTGACCCTGGAGAACCGGAAAAACCTTGCCCTAAGCGAAAACTGACCAAAAAGAAGATTCTGGTTAGTGTTTGGTGGACCAGTGCTGGTGTTATCCACTACAGCTTCTTGAGATCAGGCCAGACGATTACTGCAGACTTGTATTGCCAACAATTGCAAACAATGATGGAAAAGCTCGCCATTAAACAACCGAGACTGATGAATTGCTCTAGCCCACTGCTCCTCCACGATAACGCTAGACCACACACTGCACATCAAACGATCGCCAAGTTAGAGGAGCTGCGACTGGAACCTCTGCGTCACCCACCATACTCTCCAGATCTTGCCCCAACCGATTACCACTTTTTTCAAAATTTGGATAACTTTTTACAAGGAAAAAATTTCAAATCTGATGAGGCAGTCAAAACCGCCTTCAAACAGTTCATAGACTCTCGCTCCCAGGATTTTTTTTCCAAAGGTATCAATGATCTGCCTATAAAATGGCGGAAGTGTATCGATAACAACGGCGCATACTTCGATTGATTAAATAATAATTTCATTAAAAAAAACTTGTTTCACTTTTTTGATACTGAACGGCAATGTCATATGTAAGGACCTAATATTTGGTATATTAAGTTACATGTTCCAGTGTTATTTTACTAAAACTAACGTGTGATATATTCATTATAGAGTGCAAAGATCAACACTCGCCCTGATGATGATCGACTAAATCGAAACTTGGTC
Organism: Acrobasis repandana; assembly: GCA_963576875.1. Classification (NCBI taxonomy): domain Eukaryota; kingdom Metazoa; phylum Arthropoda; class Insecta; order Lepidoptera; family Pyralidae; genus Acrobasis; species Acrobasis repandana. Next base: position 4,677,674 of record OY756233.1, on the reverse strand, counting down.
GGTCTTTCGGACTATATTACGTGAGAGAGCGTTTACAATATTCATAACATTGTTTTAAACCTTGAACCTACTCATTTTCCTAACAGTTTCAGTATGTTTTGTGAAACCTCATAATGTTATTTTTTTTAATGCTTAGAAAGTATAATCCTAACACGCTCACTAAAAGTCAAGTTCACACAATTTCCGTGAAACTAAATATTGCAAGAATGCGCTCTAAACTTGGCCTACATTACGTGCCTATAAAGTTCGTTAGAGCATGCAACATTTATTACCACATCAAGGCCGTAAATTTAGATGGATGTTCGAGGAAAAATTGAATGGAGTTACATTCAATTTTTCCTCGAACATCCATCAAAATTTTACCGCCCGGCTGTGCCGATTAATGCCGGCCCGATTATGTGTGTAGCAACCCTTAGTCCAATTACACAATGCCACAGACAATGCAAGTTTCTAATTTAAGGTCCAACATGACGCTAAATTGGTGAAGGGGTTGCTGAGATATGGGCAAACTGCTAGTTAGTTAACTTTTTGTATTGTTTATACCTGTTTCAGTGCCTCCTCAATGTTCCCCAGGTGATATTCGGGCCGGGCTGTTATGAACTTGTGTAAATGCTTCCCAGCATACTCAGCTATGTTAGCTCCTGAAATCAATTAATTTTATATTACACTCACCATGGCTACTAGCGCTTTCACAAGGCGTGGTCCGAACTTGGATGGATGACCACAAGTGGGATAAACATTTCTTAAGCTTCTCCAAACCTCGATGCGAAGGATGAAGGCACGTTACACCATTGGTCCCGAATGTTTATTGTTATATGGCATTTATTAAAATATCGTCATCATATTCATCGCAACCCAAAGGCCGCGGGCCGTTGCCTGGCGGCCCGTATCGCACGACGCGCCGCCGCGCCGCGTGTCCGTGGACGCGCCCAAAAGGTAGTTATCAAATGACAATGCTTACATGTAACGTAATGAAAACTAACAAAGAAACCTGGCTTCGGCCTTTGGCCTGGCACAACTATTGCTGAATAATGTATATTTAGCTTTTTTTGTGAAATGTATCCATCTTGGTATTTTTAAGAATATTAAAACATTCAGCTACAGCCATTATTTACACTTAGGCACAGAATACATAAGAGTCAAACAGAATGGAATCTCACAGCGTCTCCCGCAAATTGGCGTCCCCGCACTTTCTGTACCTTTCTGTGTTCTAAACTAGGGTTTAGTTACTAGCCGCACGCAATACACGACGTATCTTGTCTTGAGAACTGTCAATCAATAGTAACCATCATGGTGAGAAGATGCGCATATAATAATTATTTATCCACCGATTACAACAAAGAACACATATTTCATAGATTTCCAAATGATAAAAACAGGTAGCAAAGCAACAATATAATTTCACGTTATTATTCAGCAACCATCTTGATATAATATACCCTTCTCGCTCTCTCGCATTGGCGGGAGATACACAAGAGCGAGAGGGATTATCAATCGACAGCAGTATAAACCGGTAAAAATACATAGGCTCCTCACTCACAGTTAATCACATACACGCAGATGCCAAGTAGATTTCCGCGGGTTATAGTGTAGTGCTATAATGCCATTGTTGACAATGACAACTTGACAAACCGTGCGTAGAAGCGTGGTAAGATAAACATTTGTTTATTTTTATTGAATTTATTCAAATAATTACAGTATAGGTTTGCGCCGAATATGCAAATTACTATATTACAATAGTGAATTAGTGAATTTAGTGCGTTACATTATAAATGACTCAATAATAATCAGTAAAGTGAACTGGACAGTGAGGTGAAATGGACAATGAACATAATAAAAAATATTTGTGAAGTGATATTATGTAGCTGTTTCCGACTTTTCTGTAACATTTAATACATATAAAACAGAATATTTTTTACGTCATAGTGTTCGCAAATCTCCCGGTATAGAAAGATATAATCGTAAATATGTCGAACTCGTTAGTAGGTAAGTATTAAATAAATTCTGCGGTGCGACCCTAAGTATAAAACTTACACATCGACGTGTGTACAGACAAATTGATTCGTTTGTAGTAGTAGTAGGTATATACATATGTTACTCTGAATCTATGGAGAGTCATACCAGTGACTTAGGGCCAAACAATTAGCTCTGGCCAAAGTCTGAAGTCTGACCTTAGGTCCGACACTGTTCTACAAATAAGACATACCGCCATGTCCATCGTAGACTGCAAAATACGCTGTTCCAGGGTCATCAGGCAGTGACAGGATATGAGTGTGCGAGTCGTCCATGGAGACCCGCCACCCCTGCATGCATGACGAGCCCACCAGGTACCGCGAGTCCTGGCATGTAGACGACTGCTTCTCTGTCACCGGTTCTGATAGGGTTTGACCCATCACTCTAAAAGAAAAAAATACCAGTTTTCACTAGTTTCAGCCACAGTTTTCCTTTCCTTCTTTCTTTTACAGCCTATAGCAGTCTACTGTTTTTTTCAAAAGTTTTGGTGCAATAAAGTGTATTATTATTATGCTTTTCAGCCACGGGTCCATGGGGACCCGGTCCTTTGAGGCGTTCATGGGGCCAAAGCCAACATGAAGAGGCCTTTTAGTACCTTTTTATCTAAAAAATGAGATGGCTGCATCTATGGAGGTCTATCCCTTAATGTACCATTGAGATGCACTAACGGACAGTCCTCCATAGCTGCCGAACTATTGCCAGGCAGGGAATAACTTGGTTTGGGCTATGTGGATGGGATGATAGTGGACCGGATAACTGGGTTATGGAGTGAGATACGGACATCTACCTAAAAATCTCTCACAACAATTTTAGCCTGGTAGATGGTGACTTGCTGCTCGTTTGCTACACTGCCTGTGGGCACCCTAACTAGCCACGAAGATGCGGCCAGGGCGCAAAACAATGTAAGCAGCTGAGGGTGTCGAGAGGTGCGGCTCCGGTTTCACCGTCACGGGGCTTACCCCCGAGAGCGGGTTTCCCCGTTATTACGCCATTACGTGCAATACACTTCCACCCTGGAGCTTATGTTCTGCTCTTGCGACTCCACTCTGGCCGGCCGGTCAAAGCATCACAGAGGCGGGGGGTGAGTAACTGTGTGTATGTGTGTGTGTAAGCGCATGTGTGTATGGTCCCCTGGAGGTCCGTGGTGTCGCCACTCACCAACAGCTCGCCACAAGCTGCCCTGCGTTGACTGACTGCACTGGAAATCCAGTGGGCCGATGGGGTCGTCACGTCCCAACGCCGTTTTATTATTATTATTACTGTTGGTCGAGAGGCCTCTCCCAATAAAGAGATGATTTGCACATAATCACGCCAATCGACCATGTGGTTTCCGGCTGACCGTGTGGTTTCCGTCAGTAGAATAGGACCACTAAAAATCTTCCCGTGAATGTCGTAGAAGGCGTCTCAGAAAACACAAGCTAAACAAAGCTTATAAACATTAATAAGACCTCTCCTGGCCTGACCTCGTCTGGCCAGCGTGGAGAGTGTAGGCCAAATCGTCTGACTGCTCTGGTAGTAGAGAGGGTCGTGCTCCTGCAGTGGCGACTAAATAAACGGGCAAATGCGAGTCGGACTCGTACATTAAGGGTTCGGTACCTCCGTACAATATTTTAAAGCGCTGAAGAAACACGTTTCTTGTATGAAGACCCCCTTTAATTTTTACCTTTATCTTATTTTTAGTATTTGTTGTTATAGTGGTCAAAGTAACACATAATCAGTGAAAATTTCAAGTATCTAGTTAATGCCATTATAAAGATCTAGTTAAAAACGCTGAAAAAACACGTTTTTGTATGACGACCCCCTTTAATTTTTAACTTTTTTATTTGTTGTTATAGCGGCCACAGTAATACATAATCAGTGAAAATTTCAAGTGTCTAGCTATTATGGTTCAACAGATAGAGCCCTGTGACAGACGGACAGACAGCAGAGTCTCAGTAATAGGGTCCCGTTTGCACCCTTTGGATACGGAACTCTAAAAAGACCTGATGATAATGATGTACATAATCACCACGCTGGGTAGGCAGGTTGGTGATCCCAGTAGATGACATAAAGGCTCTGCAGAGGACACTGCTGCCCTTTCTCTGTTACTTGTACCTCCCTTAGTCGCGTCTTTACGATATTTAATATTTTATGTAGTAATAATGTCATTATGTCAATGTCCAAGAGGAAATCATAAAGTCAGCCCTGGATCTAGGGAGGGCAAGCTGGGGCCAATGCCCTGGGCGGCAAGGACAGAAATCAAACATTTTACAACCTGGACAAAGGGTGGCATATTAAGAATTTGCCCCTCCTAAAAAAAGTCTAGATCCGGTACTGAATCAAATCTAAGATTGTGATCTTGACTGTGAACATGGCTATTGTACGAGTTGCAACGCATAGTAGTTTGGCCGGATACCATTCTGCCTGGCCATGGGCCTAGCCAAATATCCAGCTAGCAATATTATTCATATAAATTTGACTTGCATTTTCGAGCAACGTGCTGTTAAATTTCAACATATTACATTTTGTAAGTTCATGCAAACGGCATTTTTAAATTAGATATGAAAAGATTTCACATTAACTAGATAATAAAGTTTATAGTGTGCGTGTATAATAGTTACTAAGGTAACATGGGAACGAAACACTATCCAGAGGTCCAGAATTAAATTATTTTGATGTCTTATTTTCTAAATAAGCATGACAATTTACTATTCAGCCAGATAATACCCTAATATTCAACATGTCTGGATAGGCTGAATACTAGATAGTGACTGGATATTTGTTGCAGCTCTAATTGTTTCTTAAAAGAATAAATTGTAATAAAATAAAGATAAACTAATCAATTACACTTTCACTGCTGAAAAATGCATCGTGTGTATTTTTCCAACGAGGAAAACACATACGGTGCATTTTCAGCAGTGGAAGTGTTAAGTAAGTTCAATGTTATATTATTACTTTGAGATCATGAAGTCTACTTTCTTGCTCTCTTCTCCATTTCATAGTCATATGTGACTATTATAAATATGGTATTCCCACACACGAACAGCCAAAAGATTATCGATTTCACTTCACCATGGATCTTTGATCCCCTAGGCCTGAGCGCAAAGCTCATTGTGCAGCCATAAAAATCCTAATGAATAAGCTGTGTTCATGCAAAAAAGAAGATCCTACTCGTTCTTCGCCACATTATGACTACAGGTCAAACTCCAATGATCTTCGAAAACACGATATCTATACATCAATGACTAATATCTGATGTCATTTAAAGAATTTTCAAAATTAATTTTCATTGGCATTCGCATGAAATACTCGATATTTATGATACAAATAGTTTGTATAAAAGAGCTACAGCCGGTGTTATCATAAATAAACTCTATTATCAATATTTATTGATATAAAAAACAATGTAACAAGATAGTATGTACTCAATGCATTTGTACCTGTTTTTTTGGTGTCACAAAGAATGTCTGGATATTTCACTTTATTCTGAATATTGCGCTTTATCAAATCTTACTTTAATATGTTATAGAACACAGTAATATCCACTGCAACGTCTGCAACGCTCTAAATATGAAATTTTCCGATTGAATTATTTTCGACAGACGAAATGCGTAAATATCAAACAAACGTCAACTTCAAATTGACGTTTATATGACGTTTTTGTAAAGTCTATCATAGACAAAGCGACCATAAAGATGAAACTATTATCACTTGTTTTTACCCGATTGTCGAAGGTGATGTTGTAATACCTACATGCTTTAGTAGATACTTCTTAAAATGGAATAAAAACAATATTACTTGAGGTGAGGAACGTTAAAATCGCACGAAGTTTTATATCTTATAAAGGTAATTTTGCAGATAAACGTGTATATGTATGTACACGTTTATCTGCAAAATTATATTGCATATTGTACATCATGAATTTTTCGGGGTCCAGTGCTGCCCCCATTTGAAATAAATTATTTGAAAAGGAAAATATAAATATATATAGGGACAAATCACACTGATTTAGCTAGCCCCAAAGTAAGTTTTAAACTTGTGTTATGGGATATTAACTCAACGATAGTATATTTTATGGTAAATACATATATAGATAAACACCCAAGACCCAGGACAATTTGAAAAAGGCCATTTTGCATTTTGCTGGGGATCGAACCCAGAACCTAAAAGAAAAGGAGATATCATTTAAAATCTTGTCTCTAGTAAACCCTAGAGCCCCTAGATAACCCTTCAAACTATTTTATGAACTAGTTTACAGTTTAGAGTGAGAACGTGAAGCTTTTGGCCGTGTTCACACCAAACGTATAGTCCGCCGCCGACTGTGAGCATGCTCACTGTTAGTATTGTCGGTTCGGTTCGGTTGGTGTGAACGAAAAGTTATGGAAAAGCGATAAACTGCGTAACGCGCGCTCAGTCTCGGCGGCGGACTATACGTTTGGTGTGAACAAAGCCTTTCTTCGCACATTTACGAAAAAAGGCCACTTTTGGCAAATGTGCGGAGAAAGTTTTACGTTCTCACTTTAAACTGTAAATAGTAGTTCATAAAATAGTTTGAAGGGTTATCTAGGGCTTGCTACTTGCTAGAGATAGAATTTTAAATGATATCTCCGTTTCCTTTTAAATAATTTATTTCAAATGGGGGCAGCACTGGACCCCGAAACTTTAATGATCCCCTTAATTCGACAGTCTGCAAGATCTGCACGGACGGACATTGCAGTTTATACTGGGTCTACTTAAATATACTTACACCCAAACAAGTTTAACTATTTGTCTTTAATGCTATTGGAAAAATATTTGAACTAGGTAGTAGGTAGGTAGGTATAATAATAATATGATCCCTCTTTTATGCCGAAACTCAAAAATTGAGAAAGTATGTAGCCGAGCTCTTTTAGAAACACTTATTACGGGACGTCTAGGTACGTGTTGTGTAAGACGTTTAAGGGGGTGAGGGGAAAATTCTGAATAATTCTAAAACGCCCACAAGTAATAAATTGAGACCTCCTTTTTATTAAAAAAAAACCGTATACGTACTTACCTACTTAAATAAAATAATATTGCTCTAATGTTTCAGGAGCTCGTCAAACATTGCTCCTCCCTTCCCATCCGATCAAATTCAAAAGTTCTCTCCCAGAACAATTTATCAAGGTAGGCAGGTACTTAGGTATTGTACCTTATAGGCCCTAAAGCATATTATGGACCTACACCAGGCTAAGCACCAGGCCTATAATTAAGTAAGTAGGTACATTTTGATCCATGGTATGTGAGTACATTACTACAAATATATATAAATAGATTACAAGTTATACAACACAAACCTGATTAATTTTGACGCACTAATCATGGTTTGAACAAAATGCACGATTCGCTTTTTCATTCAATAATTGCACATTAATTTGTAAAATAAATCAAAACAAAATTTCACAAATGTTATTTCTGATCGACTTTGATAGATAAGTCAAACGATTGTCAAACGTACCTAACCCCTTTTTTAAAACTTCTATGTAAAACCTCATTCAAACCCAGGAAATTTTATTATTATTAAAATCTTGAACAAAGCTATTATACAAAGAGCCTGCAGAATTTTTGATAGCAAATTCATGCTTATGGAAATAAGAAAAGTTACAAAAGTGTGGCTCTCTTCTTTCCTTCAAGTCTAACAGTATCGTAAAAGCCAAGAATAGGAGTTTTCTAGCCAACACAGAAAAAATTCTCAATAGGTGATGAAGAAGACGGGAAATAAAGGACGGAGAAGATACCATTACTGCTGAAAGCTGGAATTAAGAGGATTGTGTAGCTGGAAATTTTCATACAAAAAGCGATAACGTTTCTCCCCCCTTAAACATAGTCCAATTTTGATATTTTTTTACATGTTGTTGATATATTAGATAAGTAGGGCCGTACGTTTTTATTTGAAAGAAATATTGTTTATAACAAAAGTTATTAGCATCGCAATATCCATATTTTTTACTAAAAAACTACCTCGAGCGTTTTAATTAATTTTAGTTAAACTTAACTGAATTACTATAATTAAATTTTTAACAAAAAAACAACCGACTTCAATTAGGAGTTTCTTCCATATCTCCAAAGTTCTTCATCATATCTTCACCAAATTAAAATGGGACCAACTTGGTAGTGAAGGCTTTCAAATAAAAAAAGAATCATCAAAATCGGTTCACAATTGGCGATGATATCGCGTAACAAACATACATAAAAAATAAATTAAAAAAAAACATATAGTCGAATTGATAACCTCCTCCTTTTTTGAAGTCGGTTAAAAATAGGAAACCGTACAGCCCTAGATTAAGGTGTACTGAATTGAATGACACCAAAATTGCCTCATTTTGTAAAGGTTTAGGGGGGTGGAAACGTTATCGCCCGAAACAATATTTCAGAAGGAAAAAGTAGGCAATCGCCTCTAAGAATTGCAATTCCCTCTATCGCACGACAAGGGTTAGAAGCAGAGCGGTGTAAAACATAAATATTTTTTGCAAATGCCTACTCGCGATGCGTATCGGCACTACACACTAATACACCACGACTAATATTTTCTAGAAAAATATTAGTCGTGGTGTGGTGGCTTGTGGCGTGCCAGTGGCACCTAGGGCCGGATTATCCATAAGGCGGATTAGGCAACTGCCTAGGGGCCCCACCACTGCGACAGCCTAGAGACACGGCATCACGCAACTTATTCTGCTATCTCTTTTGCTCGTAGAGTTTGAGACAGAGATAGACTGGTGTGAGTCAGGATGGCGAGTGTATTTTGCAGAAATGAAATGTTATGAATATGTTATATATGAAAGCAATGTACCTGAATGTACAAACAAACAAAGAGATAAGTAACCACCTCACACCACTATACTTTTTGTGTGCATAATGACACTGTGTAGCATGAATTATTGCTAACCTATCAACACTAAGTTTTACCTGTGTAAGAATTACTTCTTCATATAATACACACCTGCACACTACTGTTACTTTGCAAAGCCTGTGAATCATAAGTCATAACAATAGCAAGCAGGAACTAGTATTCGTTATTTTACACATTTGGTTTCAACTGTCTGTAGCTCAGTGGTCAAGGCATGCCAGTGCAATGATGTCTTAAGCTTAAGTGATCGAGTTCGATCCTCGCCCCCATGATCTTAAACGATTTTGTTATTTTGTCATTTCGTTTATAATAACGAAAAAAATATTAAGTTTTAGAGTTGCCTGCTTGTCGGGATAGAAATAGTAGTTGGTTAAAATATTGGTTTAGCTGCCTATACTACCCACAATTACATATATTTAGACTTTGTAAAAAGTGTAAAGTTGAGGGTAACTAAGATGCTCTGTATGATGTATGCGTGTATTAAACTTGTTCCATTCGCCTTTGAATAGTATCTCACTATAGCCACTAGCTCATTGCGATTTGGCATTTCTCATTCTTAGATTTCGTTCTCTGAGTGCATTATTTTGTGAGCAAGATGGATACTTTTCACTTAAGTGTTTTAAAAAGGGCTGAGATCATAATTCTATATGAACAAAATATTCCTATTAGTGAAATCGCTAGACGTTTAATGATATCGGTAAGTGTTATTTGATATTTACTTAGGCAATGAATGTATCTCATTGTTTGTGAAGAATACTTTGTTTGAATGCTTATAATAACGATAATCTTTATTATAAGTATAAAATTAGCAATCAAGCGTCCTTGGTTATAATAGCTACCTTATTAAAATTGAAATGCCTTGTCGATGTTGGTTGTTATCAACTGTGTCATTGAAATGTTTCAGATTAAGTAAGAAATAAATGAAAGTAAAAATTAAAATAATAATCCGAATTAAAATTATTATTAATTTAATTATTAATTAAAATTACTATCTATTTAATTATATTATACTGAGTCTAACAAAATATACTGAAACTATTTTAAGGGTGAATTTAGTCCATGATACTAAACAACTTTCCCCAAGGAACATACATCGAAATATAAAAAAGGATTTTTGTTGTTTTGTTGATCCGAGTTTGCATGGAAAGCAAAAAATATTTTTCATATTTCGATAAATGTTCCTTGGGGAAAGTTGTTCAGTATCATGGACTGAATTTAACCTTAAAATAGTATCAGTATATTTTGTTAGACGTTATATATAATTATTAATGACTTCTAAAATCATAAACAATATAAATTTAAAAAATTTAATATATTTTTTTTTAATTTAAAGCATAATCTCTTAAAATATTATATTTAAATTGATTAAAAATTAATTTAAAGATCTATTTAAATAGGAAATTCTGACCAGGAAATATATGAGCTTACAAATTTTTTATCTGTTGTTATCTATTAGCATAGGCTAAATTAGTATACTTACATAAGGCCTACACGCACTTACGCTGCGCGACGCGACAAATATAGTTTATATGAGTTTGTATGGAGATGGAGCAAGACGCACTAGAGCGACACGGCACGCAACTGCGCGATGCGACGCACTCCATACAAACTCATATACACTATATTTGTCACTCAGCATAAGTGAGTGTAGGCCTTTAATCGTAAAATAACAATAATATAATAACACTTATTTATGATATTTTTTTACAGAGACGAACCGTTAAATTATGGGTGCATCGATATGCAGACTCAGGTAGCATAGATCGTCATCGGCCTGGCCCAAAAGGCTTATGCTACACCGATGCCTCCCGCCGTCATCGAGACAGTCGCTGCGCATTTACAAGATCCGTTCAAGACCACGCGCTCAACTGCCACCGCGGAAGGAGTTTCTCTCCAAACAGTGCGAAACCATTTGCGTGCCGAGGGATTACGATGTCGTAGACTAGCAAAAAAAATTTTTCTGAATGATACTCACAAGCGCAAGAGATTAAAATTCGCAAAAGATTTTGAAAACTTCGACTGGTTAAACAATGTTGTTATATTTACGGACGAAAAAACTTTTAAATCGGACAAGGATGGACGAAAAATATTGTGGAGGAAAACCGGTGAACGCTACAATGAAGCTAACGTTCTTCCATGCCGAGCCAGCGGTCGCATCACTTTAGGTTACTGGGGCTGGATGTCGTCAATGGGTCCGGGTGAAATAGTGGAAGTAGGGGGTCGTATTACAAGTCAAGGTTATTTAGATATTTTACAAAACGTAATGTTGCCAACTGTGCGTGTCGTATATCCACATGAACATATATATTTAGTTCAAGATAACTGCTCAATTCACCGCGCACAAATCGTTCGTGATTGGCTTAATACCCAAGAAAACTTAACTGTTATTGATTGGCCTGCTAAAAGTCCCGACATAAACCCCATTGAAAATTTATGGGGTGAAATGGTGTTAAATTGGGATTCAGCTGATGTTAAGACTAAGGCTAATTTACAAGAATTAGTTCATTCAACATGGGAGTTAATGCGGGGCATTGATATGTGTTGGAATATGGTTGCTGGCATGGGAGATCGTCTACAGGCAATTTTAAGAAGAAATGGATCACCAATATGTTATTGAAACCTTTACAGGGTCTTCTGGCCTTGGCCTCTGTCTACCCGTAAGGGATAAAGACGAGATTAATGTGTGTATGAGTATATCACCTACTTACTAAATTTTATCAACTTATCTGTTTTTGAATGTAGCAAAAAGGATTGATTCATATTGAGAGATGTTTATTGTTATATAAGTTTTACCGTGCGTGACTTTAGGTAACATGTTTATTCTCTCACTAAAATCTGACCTTTGTAAAACATTCTTTCATTATTTCGTCCATTCTTGTCTGACTTTGAAGATAGGTGAAACATATGGTTAATAGCATCTCTATTATATCGTTTAATAAATAATTGGGTCAAACATTTTTTAGTTATCTGCCTATAAATTTTACAAATGTGTATGATTGTTAAAAAAAAGTTACACTACCTACATTATTCATTTGTTATTATTTTATGTCTGTGCCTACTTACACATCATTTCATACATATGTTTCATTGTAACATAATATGTTTAGATAGTTATGAAAGTTGTAAATTGTGCATTTTTCTTTGAATAAATAATAGTTTGTTTAAAATAAACTTTTTACATTTCCTCGCTTTGTTTTTCTAAAACTTTACGGGTAGTATTTAAACGCAAATCAAAATTACTGATTGCACAGCAAAATACTCAACTGAAAATATTACTAAACAAACTGCAATTTATATTTGTGGCGCAGTAAAATGGATAGAACTTTCCTAGCACTCGCCGGCCGCTGCCGCGGCACGCTCGCTTCGCTCGCTCGGCTCGTGCGTGTGTTGGTCGCAGTTCTAACATAACCTAACCTATAGGTTTGCCCTAACCTAATAAATTTGATGTGCAGTCAGTATTTATTTGCTGTGCAATCAGTACTTATGATAAGATTGTTGATTTATTTGATGTAAAAAAGTATATAAATGATGAGATTAAATTGATGGGTGATTATTTATTAGATGTGCAATTAATAATATCCCAAACTTTACCCAATATATATCTTAATTTATAACGAAATCTTTAGATTTCTTCTATTTATAGAAGAGAAAATAAGAAAATAAAATAACAAATATAAAATTAACTCTCATAGGGGACCAGAATCGAACCAGTCGACATTTCATATTATTTCGTCTTCGTTCACTGTTTCGCCACTCGAGCTTCATACTTAATTTGCGAAATTATTGCTTATATTCAAACACTAAATGTATAGTGTTGACAGACGTTATAGTGTGCGTCATACAAAATATAATTACCTACACGTGTATTAAATGAAGTTCATTGGTTGTAATGATCCTGTGTGAGTGATCATGACAAGCACACATAGAAAAGGGGTGGATACTTAATTTTAAGTTTATTTGTACCTTTAATGAAATTCAATATACCTCCATGAAACAGGAACAATTAAAATAACAAATTGAGCCGCGGACCTGACGGTCAAGTCCGCGGGTGTATATTCATAATACATTTATTAGATATCTTGTGGTTACCTTATATTTACCAGAGCAATGTACCTTCAGTGTACCTCATAAAATAAAATCTGAAATTATAATGCTAGGTACTCGTAATTAATGAGAAAATCAAGAAAACTATTATAACGCCTGAAAGTTTTTTTCATGCAAATTTTTAAATTGACACTTTAATAATCATATTCTCGAAAATAAAATTCCTGTGTTTATTTTTACATCATTTTCACACTATTTTCATTGTTATATACCTACCACAAATATTAAATTGTAATATTTAGCTTTTGTACTAATATAAAAAACAGCAAACTGTTGTAAGTAAAACTTACCATATTAACCCTGCGGGAGGCTCATATAGCACATGAACATGAACGGCCGTTACCGGGTAAAACATACCCATAGCAACTTTGCATGCCCATAACTCCCAAACGGGTAACGTGGACTTGATGATGGAGCAATCCTACAATATCTACATACCACCAAAAGATTCGTTTGTACCTTAAGGAGGTCAAACATAGAGGAATTGCAAAACGGTAATTCGGCTATTTTTGGAGATACTCAAAATCTGCGAGCAGGGTGGGATTAGTCGTCGAATGTACCTGTTTTGTACCAATAAAAGTGTCGTTTGTATCTTAAGGGGGTCGAATATGCAAAACGCTATTTCGGTCATTTTTGAAGATAATCAAAATCTGCGAGCGGGGTTGGATTTGTCGTCGAATGTACCTGTTTGTACCACCAAAAGTTTCGTTTGTACCTTAAATGGGTCGAACATGCAAAACGCTAATTCGGCCATTTTTGAAGATAAACAAAATCTGCGTGACGGGTTGGATTCGACGTCGAATGTACCTGTTTGTACCACCAAAAGATTCGTTTGTACTTTAAGGGCTTAGATCATTTAATACAGGATAAGTTACGCAGACAAATCTTCTTACAAAACTTTCTGCCGTTTTTGGTGCGGGGGGAGCGTACTACTACATCTAAAAAACACACACAGTCACAAAAATAATTTGTGTCGTTATAAACGCACACTTACGTAAAATTGACACACTAGTTTATTTTCTGCACACTAGCAAGACTCACACTAAAACAAATGTGTATGTATGTACACGTAATAATACACCCTAGTGCAAAAGGATTGAACAACAAAAAAAAATATCGACATCGATATTTCGGAAAAAAAATTACGTTCGTTTTAACTCTGGAATGTTTTCATATAATTATGTCGGAAATTCGGGATAGAAGTTAATACGTCACGTGAGGCACCAAGTGAGCAGTTTAAATGATAGAACTTGTTTAGTATCTATTTAGTTTTACAAGTTTTATTATTTATACTGCCCACGTGGCGCTTCACGAATACTATAAAACTTGTTAATTAGTTTAACAAGTTTTATTATTTAAACTGCCTACGTGGCGCTTCAAGCATACTACAATATAATACAAGTTTTTTAGTATTTAAACTTGTATTATGGGATACTAACTCGAAAATATATATTTTATCATTTTCATCATCTAAGCGCGTTCCCGGTTGAATTCGTAGCTGTGCTGCTTCTCCTCTGTTTCTTCTCCAAATATAATAAAGTTATATACCCAAGGATGCCAAAGAACTTGCGAAGTGAAGAAGAAATAGCCGAAACAGAAAACTAAAAAACTTGTATTATGGGGTACTAACTCAACGATTGTATATTTTATAATAAATATATATATAGATGGGGTTATGGGGTTATGTCGTTTAATCACGGAGTTTCTATGGCCACCTTCCAGCTCCATCATCAGACCCTGGATACCATCTAAAGACAAAAAACCCGTCAAGATGAATCATACGAGCCCAAACTCGATGGGCTTATGTCGTTTTATCACGGAGTTCCAATGGCCACCTTTCAGCTCTATCATCAGACTCTGGATACCATCTAAAGACAAAATACTCGTCAAGACAAATCTACGAGCCCAAACTGGATGGGGTTATGTCCTTAATCACGGAGTTCCTATGGCCACCTTGCAGCCCTATCATCAGACCCTGGATACCATCTAAAGACAAAATACTCGTCAAGATGAATATTACGAGCCCAAACTTGATGGGGTTATGTCGTTTAATCATGGAGTTCCTATGGCCACCTTCCAGCTCCATCATCAGATCAGATCCATGTTGTCATAATATTGCATTGTCACGCAACATACGTATGCGTGCAAAATTTCAGCTCAATCGGAAACCAGGAAGTGGGTCAAATTTAACTTGCAAGATTTGATTACAGACAGATAGACAACGGGACAGGTAAAACTAAATAAAAGCTTGTAAAAAAATTAAAATATTTCGATATTAAAATTATATCACAAATAAAACTATATCAAGGAACTGTAATTTTTATCGTCATCGATAATAATGCGATGTCACGTCACTCAAAAAGCATTGTGATAAGCGATTATAGATCTTTTTGGTATGGTTATGGCAGTAAATAAGATAAAACATCGCTTGGGATGGCAGGTGCAAGCAGTTGCAAACTTGACTCGATTATTTTTGCCGTAATCTAAACTGAAAGATATTATATCGATTTTTACGTAATTACATTTAAATAGAAATCAATGTTAATAAAATAAAAAAATACTTACAAATGAAAGGTTATTCCATTTTTACTAAGATTAGAAGTATTTGACCTCTTTTAACATGCATTAACTGCACAATTTGGCATTTTTAATCGAGCACTTGTAGACGTCCTTTCGATACTTTACCGATGCACATAATGATCATAACCGATTACGCAACTAGTTTTTATGAACGTATTAGAGCATGCGATCTTATACTTCGGCAGAGGGGAACGCGCAGGTAAGGCTTATCATGTATTAAATGATCTAAGTTTAAGGGGGTCGAATATAGAGAACTTGCAAAATGGTATCTCGGCCATTTTTGGAGAAAATCAAAATCTGCGAGTCCCCGGTTAGATTCATCGTCCAATGTTTTTGTTTGTACCACCAAAAGATTCGATTGTACCTTAAGGGGGTCAAACATGCAAAACGGTATTTCGGCCACTTTTGATGATAATCAAAATCTGCGAGCGGGGTTAGATTCGTCGTCGAATGTACCATTTTGTACCACCAAAAGATTCTACAATAGGCCGTAATAATAATGTACCATGCCGTGCTGTGCGCTACAATAATATACTATGCTACTCTGCGCTGCTCTGCGCTACTTTACTACGCTGTCATATTTTGTTCTAGGCTGTCGTTCACATTACTAGGTACAATGAAGTACAAAGAAGAACCATAAAGTACATTTAAGTACAATAGAGTACAATGAAGCACAATTAAGTAAAATGAAGCACAATTAAGCGCAATGAAGTACAAAGCCGTACAATGAAGTACAATGAAGAAGAATGAAGAACAATGATGAACAATGAAGTACAACGAAGTACGATGAAGAACAATGAAGTACATTGAAGTGCAATGAATTACAATGAAGAACATTGAAGTACAATGAAGTACAATGATGCACAATGGAGTACAATGAAGTACATTGAAGTATAATGAAGTACAATGAAGAAGAATGACGAAAAATGATGAACAATGAAGTACAATTAAGTACAATGAAGTACGATGAAGTACAATGAAGTGCAATGAATTACAATGAAGTACATTGAAATACAATGATGCACAATGAATTACAATGTATTTCATTGTACTTTAATGTACTTCATTGTACTTCAATGTACTTCATTGTACTTCATTGTACTTCATTGTACTTCATTGTACTCCATTGTGCATCATTGTACTTCAATGTACTTCATTGTAATTTATTGCAGTTCAATGTACTTCATCGTACTTCATTGTACTTTAACGTACTTCATTGTATTTCATTGTACTTTAATGTACTTCATTGTACTCCACTGTGCATCATTGTACTTCATTGCACTTCAATGTACTTCAATTTACTTCATTGTGATTCATTGCACTTTACTGTACTTTATTGTGCATCATTGTACTTCATTGTAATTCATTGCACTTCATTGTACTTCAATGTAATTCATTGTGATTCATTCACTTCAATGTACGTCATCGTACTTCATTGCACTTCAAGGCACTTCATTGTACTTCATTTTTCTTCATTGTATTTCATTGTACTTCAATGTACTTCATTGTAATTTATTGCACTTCAATGTAATTCATCGTAATTCATTGTATTTCATTGTACCTTAATGTACTTTATTGTACTCCACTGTGCATCATTGTACTTCAAAGTACTTCAATTTACTTAATTGTTCTTCATTGTAATTCATTGCACTTTAATGTACTTCATTGTACATCATTGTACTTCGTTGTACTTCATTGTACTCCATTGTGCATCATTTTTCTTCAATGTACTTCATTGTACTTCGTTGTACTTCATTGTACTTTATCGCACTTCATTGTAATCCGTTGTACTTCATTGTACTTCATTGTTCATCATTGTTCTTTATTGTGCTTAATGAAGCACAATAAATATATAATAATTGAAGTACAATGGTACGGCATTGTACTTCAATGTACTTCATTGTACTCCATTGTATTGTGCATCATTGTACTTAAATGTACTTTATGGTTCTTCATTATACCTAATTGTACAAGATTGTATAGAATAATACTGCACAGTACTGTGAACGACAGCTTAGAACAAAATATGACAGCGTAGTAAAGTAGCGCAGAGCAGCGCAGAGTAGCATAGTATATCATTGTAGCGCACAGCACGGCATGGTACATTATAATTACGGCCTATTGTAGAATCTTTTCGTAGTACAAAATGGTACATTCGACGACGAATCTAACCCCGCTCGCAGATTTTGATTAACTTCAAAAGTGGCCGAAATACCGTTTTGCATGTTTGACCCCCTTAAGGTACAATCGAATCTTTTAGTAGAACAAACACAGGTACAAACAAGAACATTGGACAATGAATCTAACCCCACTCGCAGATTTTGATTATCTCTAAAATTGGCCGAAATACCGTTTTGCAAGTTCTCTATGTTCGACCCCCTTAAATTACAAACGAATCTTTCGGTGGTACAAACAGGTACATTCGACGATGGGTCTAACCCCATTCGCAGATTTTGATTATTTTAAAAAATGGCCGAAATAGCGTTTTGCATGTTTGACCCATTTAAGGTACAAACGAAACTTTTGGTTGTACAAACAGGTACATTCGACGACGAATCCAACCCCTCTCGCAGATTTTATTTATCTTCAAAAATGGCCAAAATAGCGTTTTGCATGTTTGCCCCATTTAAGGTACAAACGAAACTTTTGGTGATACAAACAGGTACATTCGACGACGAATCCAACCCCTCTTGCAGAATTTATTTATCTTCAAAAATGGCCGAAATAGCGTTTTGCATGTTCGACCCATTTAAGGTACAAACGAAACTTTTGGTGGTACAAACAGGTACATTCGACGACAAATCCAACCCCGTTCGCAGATTTTGATTATCTTTAAAAATGGCCGAAATAGCGTTTTGCATGTTTGATCCATTTAAGGTACAAACGAAACTTTTGGTGGTACAAACAGGTACATTCGACGACAAATCCAACCCTGTTCGCAGATTTTGATTATCTTTAAAAATGGCCGAAATAGCGTTTTGCATGTTCGATCCATTTAAGGTACAAACAAAACTTGGTGGTACAAACAGGTTCATTCGACGACAAATCCAACCCCGCTCGCAGATTTTGATTATCTTTAAAAATGGCCGAAATAGCGTTTTGCATGTTCGATCCATTTAAGGTACAAACGACACTTTTGTTGGTACAAAACAGGTACATTCGACGACTAATCCCACCCCGCTCGCAGATTTTGTGTATCTCCAAAAATAGCCGAATTCTACCGTTTTGCAGGTACAAACGAATCTTTTGGTGGTATGTAGGTATAGTAGGATTGCTCCATCATCATGTTAAGTCCACGTTACCCGTTTGGGAGTTATGGGCATGCAAAGTTGCTATGGGTATGTTTTACCCGGTAACGGCCGTTCATGTTCATGTGCGCCTCCCGCAGGGTTAATATGGTAAGTAAGTTTTTCCTACAACAGTTTGCTGTTTTTTTTTATATTAGTACTATTATAAAAGGTCAATATTACAGGCGTTATAATAGTTTTCTTGATTTTCTCATTAATTACGAGTCGCATAATAATTTCAGATTTTATTTTATGATGTACATTGAAGATACATTGCTCTGGTAAATATTAATTAACCACAAGATATCTAATAAATTTATTATGAATATACACCCGCGGACCTGACCGTCAGGTCCGCGGCTCAATTTGTTATTATAATTGTTCCTATTTCATGGAGGTACATTGAATTTCATTAAAGGTACTTTCAGGTACATTGCAGGTACATTGCTTTCATAAATAACATATTCATAACATTTCATTTCTGCAAAAGTACACCCGCCAACCTGACCCACACATAGACTGTGTCATAGTATGTCTTTGATAATTAAAAAATAAAGTTTCAGTCTATGAACTCAAGTCTATACTGATGTCTTTCATTTTGTGCTCTAATTTATAATTTTAATAAAATAACTTAACATGGCGCAGCCGGTAAACTAAAATAATTGGAGCAAGTAGCAAATATAATAATAAGTGAAAAGTTTATTGTTTGCAATTTATTAAAATGGAAACGGTATTGGCTCCGCCGCCACCATTTTTGTTTGATGATTCATTTTTAGATGTAACGTCGGGAAGACTCACGGAAAATTGGGAAAAGTGGAAAAATGGATTCCAAATATATTTTAAAGCATGTGAGTTGGAAAAGAAGAGTCCAGAAATACAGAAAAATATATTATTACACATAGTAGGTGAAAAATGCAGAGGTCATGGATCAAGAAAATAAAAAACCTGAAACATTGGAAGACATTTTAGAGATCTTGGATAAAAAATTCAAAATTAAAAGAAATGTAACAATGGAAAGGCACAGTTTTTCACTAGAGAACAAAAGGAAAATGAAACTATTGAACAATATGCCTTTGAATTAAGAAAGTTATCATTAACATGCGATTTTGGAACTCTGAGGGAAGAATTAATAAAAGACAAACTGGTTTGTGGAGTACGAAGTGATACAATTAGAGAAAGATTATTAAGGGAGGAGAAGTTAACGTTGGTAAAGGCTCTTGAAATTTGTAGAATAGCAATTGAATCGAAAATTTACTGTGAAAATATGAAGGGAAAAACTGTCATTGATGAAATAAATGAAGGAAGGGAAGATTTAAATAACATTTTTAATGTTAATAAAACAAGAAAATTGGAGCAAACTGGAATAGGAGCGAACTGTTGGGGTGGATGGCGAGGTGCTGATACGTCTGCGTTGGTAAGCAAGGGCACTGGGCCTTTGCAGCAGCAGCAACAAAGAATGGTGCGACCAATGCAATGTGGTCAATGTGGATTGACTCATAAAAGATATGTCCAGCATTCGGAAAGAAATGTGTGCGATGCTTACGGTTTAACCACTTTGCAAGAGTGTGCCGTGTTTATCAAGTAGAAACGATAGGTGAACAGAACAATGAACAGGTAAATCATTATAATAGAAATGATTGGACTGTAGATTTAAAAATAAATTCTTTTTATATAAATTTTAAGATAGACACTGGTGCAGATGCGAGCATTTTGCCTTATTTTTTTTTATCGAAAATAAATGTCACCCGGGAGGATTTGTTACAAACAAATGTGATTTTAACAGGTTATGCGGGACATAAAATAAATGTATTGGGTAAAATTTATTTAAAAGTAGAATATAAAAATAAAATGTTTCCTTTGGAATTTATCATTGCAGATGTGAATTCAAAACCTATTCTGGGCTGTGAAGCATGCTGTAGGTTAGACATCATTCGTCGAGTCATGTCTGTAGAGGAGAGTACAGCTAAGAATGTTCCTAATTTTATAAGTGATTACAATGATGTGTTTGAGGGAATCGGTTGCTTACCAGGTAAGTACAGAATTCAATTGAAAGATAATGTTGTTCCAGTTGTCCATGCTCCAAGAAAATTGCCTTTTGCTATTAGGGATCAAGTGAAGAAAAAATTAGATGAGATGGAATCACAAAAAATTATTGCTAAAGTTGATGGTCCCACTGACTGGGTTAATAGTATAACAGTAGTTAAAAAACCAAATGGTGACTTGCGAATTTGTCTCGATCCGAAAGAATTAAATAATGCAATTAGGAGAGAGTATTTTAGATTGCCCACATTAGATGAAATACTTTCTAATTTATCTGGAGCTAAGTATTTTAGCACTTTAGATGCTGCATCTGGGTTTTGGAATGTTGAACTTGATGATTCTAGTAAATATTGTACTTTTAATACACCATTTGGTAGATATCGTTTTCTTAGACTTCCTTTTGGAATATTTTCAGCATCGGAAGTATTTCATAGAAAAATGTGTGAAAATTTTGATGATATTGAAGGGGTATGTATGTATATTGATGATATTTTAATATATGCAGCTAATAAAAAACTGCATGATGAGATACTGAAAAAAGTATTAGATAGATGTAGATTGATAAACTTAAAATTGAATAAAAATAAATGTAAGTTTGGTCTAGAAGAAATTAAATATTTAGGACATTGTATTACAAAAAATGGGTTAAGACCAGATGACTCGCAAGTTTCTGCAATTAAAAATATGCCAACTCCAAAAAATAAGAAAGATGTTGAGAGATTTTTAGGTTTAATAACGTACGTAGGTACATTTATTCCGAATTTATCTGATAAAACTTTACCCCTAAGACAACTTCTAAAAAAAGAAGTTGAGTGGGATGATTTACAAGAAAATTGTTTTAAAGACTTGAAGAATATTTTATTGATGAAGCCAGTTTTACAATATTATAATCTAAATGTTCCTATAGTTATTTCTGTGGATGCTAGTAGAAGTGGTTTAGGTGCATGTTTGATGCAGAATGGGTTACCTGTTTGTTATGCATCAAAGTCTTTAACCGATACAGAACAGAGATATGCTCAAATTGAAAAAGAGCTCTATGCATGTGTATTTGCATGTGAAAGATTCAATGCATATATTTATGGGCGTTTTGATATTACAATAGAAACAGATCATAAGCCTCTTATTAGTATTATTCAAAAGCTAATTGTAGACACACCATGTAGATTACAAAGAATGTTGCTTAGGTTGCAACATTATACCTTTAAATTAGTATATAAACCAGGAAAACATTTATATATAGCTGATACATTGTCACGGGCATATGAACAATCAGCAAATGATAATACTTATGTAATGAAAGAGGAGGTATGTGTAATAAGGTCTATTTCAACTTCATCACAGTATACAGATAGTCAGTTCGTGAAACTTCAAAAGTATACTGAATTAGATGAAGAGTTAAAACAGTTAAGATCTTTAATAAAACAAGGTTGGCCTGACGAAAAATCTAAAATTACAGATATAGTAAAACCATATTGGACATTTAAAGAAGATCTGTCAGAGGCATTTGGTTTGATATGGAAAAATTATAAGATAGTGATACCTAAGATTTTAAGAAAAGAAATGTTAGAGAAAGTTCACATTGGTCATCTCGGGCTGGAAAATTGTAAATTACGATCAAGAGAGATAATGTTCTGGCCAGGGTTACAGAATGATTTAAAGAATTTGATAGAAAGTTGTGGTATATGCTTAACTTATAGACGAAATAATCAAAAAGAAGAATTACAACCTCATGATATACCTGATAGATCTTGGGCTAAGATAGGTATAGATTTATTTGAGATTAAAGGGCAAAACTACTTATTACTAGTGGACTATTACAGTAAGTTCTTTGAAATATGTGAGTTATATACAACAACAGCTGAGCATGTAATTAATTGTTTAAAGAATATTTTTAGTCGTCAAGGAATACCTAATACTATTATGACAGATAATGGTCCTCAATTTTCATCTAGTCTTTTTCGGCAGTTTGCTTTGGACTGGAATTTTTCTCATACTACATCGTCACCGAGGTATCCACAGTCAAATGGTCAAATCGAACGTACTGTGCAAACTGTAAAAAATATTATTGTCAAGACAAAAGCAGGGAATAGAGATTATCGTCTAGCCTTACTGGAATTGTTTAATACACCTTTAGATGATAACTTAGCATCACCTGCCGAACTTTTACAAAGTAGAAAGCTGCGTAGTATTGTTCCGATTTCTAATAAATTTTTAAAACCTAAAGTTCAAACTAATGTTTATAATAAACTAATTGAAAGGCAAGAAAAACAGAAGATCTATTATGACAGAAATGCAAGAAATCTAGATACACTAAATGTAGGTCAAAATGTTAAAGTATTATTAGATGTGAGTAGGAGATATTGGACATCTGGAATTATAACTAAA
Source organism: Acrobasis repandana (assembly GCA_963576875.1). Lineage (NCBI taxonomy): Eukaryota > Metazoa > Arthropoda > Insecta > Lepidoptera > Pyralidae > Acrobasis > Acrobasis repandana. The sequence continues at coordinate 4,654,421 of OY756233.1, read as the reverse complement.
ATATTACGTAATCGTTCTTATGAGATTAAACTTGTATCAGGAAATAGAATAATAAGAAACCGAAAGCACATCATTAAGGACCCTTCGCTGCGACATGACTTGCATGATGATTATAATTTTGAGTATGATGATATAAATCCCTGTGACAGCAGTAGTCTAGCACAGCCACAAACGGTTGATGATACATTTTATGAACGTACTTCTAATTTTTATAATAGGTCTGATAACTTTTGTACTACTCGCTCTGGTAGAGTTGTAAGACCACCAGATAGATTAGATTTATAAACTAGTTAATTTTATATTATACGTATAAATTTTAAAGAAAGGAGAATGAAGATATGTATATTTTAGATGATTACTTTAAAATACTCAGTAGGTAGGTACCTAATAAAAGAATATTTTATTTTTCTTTTATATTACGACTCAAATATTAATGTTGTTATTTTTTTAGGAAAAAGCAACCTTTAGATTTTAAGTTATGGTTTGTATCTGAATTCATACATATATATATATATTGTACATTTAAACATATTGTTGTTATTTAATCTTTTCTTTATAAAAAGGGAGATGTCATAGTATCTATATCTTTGATAATTAAAAAATAAAGTTTCAGTCTATGAACTCAAGTCTATACTGATGTCTTTCATTTTGTGCTCTAATTTATAATTTTAATAAAATAACTTAACAGACTGAACACGTCGCGTGGTCCCGCTTAACTCAGCTCACCCCATAGGCCTGGCACAGACTTACGATGTCCTTATTAGGTTTTCTGATCAGGAATTCAGATTCGGAAACCGGAATGCTCTTCTTACTTAAAAAGTATTCAGCAAGACGCACACGTTCTTATTTATTCCGAACGGAAATAAACCTCATGTTCAGTTTAAAATTAAAAACCGGACGTTTATGCAAGTCTCAATTAAGGAATTCCGAATATGAGTCTGAATCTGCAGATGAGCAAAAATATTTTTAGTCCATATCCGTATAATTTTTTTTATAGTGCAGAATAACAACTTTACCGATATTTAGTTATGACGTGCCTTATGTACATGATCATGTTATTATTTTGCGCCGCGCGATTTTGCTGATGGCGTCGACCGCCGCTAATGCAAGGTTTATTTTATTGCATCATTCATTTAATCATCATGTCTAGAATTTGTAATTCTAAGAAAATAATTATTCTTATACACCTTTAGTATTCTAGACCACAAACTATGTAGGGATCTAAGGATTTCTAGACTCAGTCTCGACTCTCGACACACCTGCCCTGCTGAATGTTAGTCGATATAGAGTTTTTTTTTGTTTGTCTTTCTTAAGACGCACGCACGTGGCATGCACGTGATAATAATATGAACTTTTTGATGTAAAATGTGCAGGCGCGTGGCGAGACTGGGATAAGTATGGCAATCGCCCGGGGCATTTGAATTATTTTTCACTTTCCTTCTCAGTAGTTTTCGATCCGAATAGCGCGTGTTTAATAAGTAAACTAATTATCTTGATTTCGCTGCCTCCGTGGTCCAGTTGTCTAGCATACGAACTGCATATCTAATTTCCACAAATGAGATGATAAGACAATATTGAGCTAAGAAACAAAAATAGGTAATATATCTACTTACTTAAGTGAAATCAACAAAAACTCGGCTCATCCTTTTGGGAGCTATGATGTCACAGACAGGAACACACATTAAACTTATAGCACCTCTCTTTCTGCATCGGGGGTTTTAAAGACCCCGTCCAAGGTGAACCTCCTTGAACCCTCCACTCATGGATTAACAGTAGATACTTAGGTACCTATCATTTTACAGCTCATTTTCGCGCTTAGAAAGCATAGTTTTTCGCGCTATTTCCCCGCGCGCTATTTAGATCGAAGTGCTACGGAATCAATATCATTAACCCTTAAATGTTATACAGGTAGCTTTTGACATACCGTTAAAAAAATTTGAAGCATGTTTAGTTAATCTATGATATTAAAGCACTTTTGGACATTCACATAACACGCCCGTTTCGAAAAGATCCTTTTAGCCAAAGTCATCCCTACTATTAAATGAGCTACTATTGAAGGATGTGGGTACTGAATGAAGACTAGGAGCTGGAACACTGATTTGTTAACGATTATTGATATACCTATGATTAAATAAATGTTAGTACTTACCTTGGTATCTAGTCCTAGTGGTTTACTTGATTTATTTTTATTTCGAATCACAGGAACTGGATAAAGCCCATGAACTGACCTCAATCCAGTGTCTTTTAAATCGGAAAATCCTAACACTCATTTGCTAAACAAGCAATAACATTTGTTAGGAATTAAATAAGTATACACCTAAATACTAATACGTTAGACAAGAAGTGAAGAAACGGGAGGTTAGTACCTACGGAGATGGTGTTGAAGAGAAAATTGTGGAGCCCGAAGTTAAGTGACAAAAGCCGATCCTGAATCCATATTTATTCAGAAAGACTGGATGTAAGTAGGTAAGTACTAAGTACTTATTAAACTTTGCCCACTGAAAAAAATCTTGTCACAGTCACAGGCAACACGACTAAAGTTTCTGTTAGACCTGCTGATAAGAGTACAGCGGTTATTACCGTCATTATCCAATTTGAAAGAATCCAAACTAAAAATAGTTAGGTTCCTGAATTGTTAGCTAGTAATCGCAATTCACACAAATTGCATCCTAAATCAAGGCGCGTGCGTGACAAAATTATCTTTATTGCTTTGTTTTTATTGAAAGGTTATTTCAGTTTAACATGTTGCTTGTTTTGGAATGAATTCACAAATTCTAAGGTAGTAGAAGCAGTCGGACAGAACGTCCTTTTTACTTTAAATCGGATCCAAACAGTCATATCTGCGATTACGTCTTCCGATTTCCTAGTTAGGATTCCTTCAAATTGGTTAGTGTAATAGGTCTTTTATCACAAGATCATAAATTCGTTGCATTTGCGGGTTAAGAGGGCGCCTGATGTTGATAATCTAAATTTTGCTCCCACTTCCACGCACACAAATTTACTCTAGCCGAAGCGAGACAGCGAACCATGTGGGGCGTAGGGAATCGCGGCGGGTCAATGAGACTGGTTTACGCGTTTCTGGTTTTTGAGGTTTTACAAAGAATATTTATTAGTTATTTAAAAAGTAAGACATATGATGACTGCTTTAGGTAGGTATGTACAATTATAATCCAAAGTTACAAGGGATAATTTATTGTATTTCTTGAATACTTTCTGTTTTAATATAATTCTGAGGTGATTTGGAGGCACTTTGGAGGCAACGTCGCAATTTTTTTCTATCGAGAAAATTGCAATTGTGTTCTCGAAACATATTGATTGGAATTAGTCCTAAAAATTGCTGTGTTTTATTTCAAAGTGAGTATTTCGTTAATATTGATATCTAATATTTAGGATCCCTCTAAGTACTATCGCGGTCATACGGGCTCTTAAGAGACAAGTCTTCGTTATCAAGGGGTTATGAAACCCACACCAATGCACAGACGATCCGAGTCAGTCAGTATCGAATAACGACGTGCCGGTCTGGCGTGTCCGCGAACCGATATTTTAACCTTACATTTATTTATAAGTTACAAGTTTTTTAAAACACATTAAAAATGGCCTGTCCCATGAGGTGAGTGTTGTCTACTTTATTATTAGTTAGGAATCCATTATCTAGTGAAATATTTGGAAAATAAGGGTTACAAATTCGGCTTAGGAAGTCCTAACTTAAGAAAGGTAGATGTGTTACTTTTTTGCAAAATTGCTTATAGGTATGCTATATGAGGAAAGTGTTCCCTACCTACTTTCTTATATTTTGTGAAGCCCAACGTTTAAAATATAGGTTAAAATAACGACACTGATGAATGCTGAACGTGGCTGAATATGAGGTTTTTTTTTGTTTAAAATCCATGTAGGACTAATTTTAAGTAGTTTTTTTTTAAGGAAATAAAAATTTATTCAAGAAACATTATTTGATATAATACAACTTTCTTTTATAAAAATCTTATTTTAAGTAATTCATTTATTATATTTATGGCGAAGGTATGATACAGTGGAGCCCTCATTTGAAATAGCTAGGTACCTACTACCTACCTACTTAATTGTATCAAAAATTTAAGCTATAAAAGTCAACATAATACAAAAGAGAAAATTAAAAAAGAAATTTAAAAGAAAATTTATCCATCTTATTTGAAAATTTACAGAGTTTGTTTTGAAGTGTAGATAGGTAGGTAAAAAACAGAACGCATATCCACAACATGTTTCGCCAAAAATACTCAATTAAAATTCGGATTTAGTTATACTTATAGCCCTGCAAGTTAGGTATTTTGTGAATAACCGTTCATAAAATAGGTACCAACCTATATTCCCTGGGGAAAGTTGACCAGCATCACGGACTGAATCTCTCTCATCTCAGCGTATTCTCAGTTGCATACCTACTCAGCTGTATTACTGTCCGCGTCCTCTTTCCGGCTTTTTCTTCTCACCACACGGTATTAAGCATACCTACTCGTACCCTATTAGGGTATATTCATGTTAATTTTTTATTTTTTTAAACGATTCTATAAGTTATTATATAACCGGAAAAAAATATAACACTTACAGAATATTATTAAATAAGCTTAAAAAAATAATTAAAATTACTATTATTTTTGGACGACTATAAACGCGGTGCCATTTTGCGCTTTTTTCTGTGACGTCACCGTGCATTGTCAATGTCATAGATACACTTATATGTCAGTGTCAGTCAAGTGCAAATTACAAATTCAAAATATTATCAACAAAACAACGAAGTTTTGGATTCACAGTTTTATTTTATAAGTAATACTATCTAATTTGTGATTATAAGTGAGTGATTAAAGCTTTTAATATCAATTTATTACAAATGGAAGGGCGCACAAAATTTTATTATAAATATTGTATGGTTCCTATGTGCAAAAATAACATAGTAACTGCACCTGACAAAATATATTTTCATATGCCCAAAGATGCAAATGTAAGGAATCATTCCGCGTATTAGGGTTCGCTGTTTTACAAATCCGAGCTGTAATGCCAAACAGCTAGATGTTTAGTAAATTAGCGGATTATACCATTCAACTGCAACTGTACATACCTATTGTGAACAAAAAATACATATTGTGAGCAAAATGAGTAGTGTCATCCTTTGCAAAACTACACAGTAGTATTGTAAGTACCTACTTCAATTATTTATAATTTAATAGGTAGTAGACTAGCTGCCTGCTACTATAAGATAATGTACTACCTACCGTAATTAATTAAACAAATTGATATTATTTAAGAAAAAAAATACCCAAAATTCTCCAAAAGTTTAATTTTTTTTTCTCTAAAATTTCCCATTTTTACCCAGAATTGCGAAAAAAATACCCAATCTGGTAACACTGCAAATTACAAATGACTTATTGACAGTGACAGATAGTCTTCTTCTTTTTAATTTGTGATTGACAGCACAGACTATTTAGAAAATTAAGTTTGACAGTGTTTCGTGACGTCACGTGGCGTTTCGGAAATTTGCGAGGGAATTTTAAAAATACAGCTTTTAAATAATTAATTTCTCAATGGAAACACGTTAAATTGAAAAGATATATATATGGGTATTTTTCTTTAGCAATGAAGTATACACATCATTTTTTTTGTTCGTTTCTGAATCACATGCATATTGTCTAGTATATCTATATGCATATTGTAAGAACATTGGCACGTAACTTCTTATATCATCCTTGACTACGTCAAGACAGTATTTCTTATTTATTTATTTATTATGTATTAAAATCTTTATTGACCACAGTGGTACAAAAGGTGAACTTAACGCTAATGCATTCTCTACCAGTCTGTCCAGCCTTTAGGAAACCTTTAGGACCTTTAGGAACCTTTCTTAGGTGTTTGCCGGTGCCCAGCAGAGGCGGTATATCTATATAGTATATAATCTTCCCACGTAACTTTGCGGTTTCCTAAGTAAAAAGCGAAAAATATATACAACCCGATTAAGTTGATTTGATATGTACCAACATGTAGAATATGTAGCCTGAAGGTATCCTTAGTAGTTGCAGGTACTTGTACTAATATATATGATGCAGGGTAAGTAACTTATCGCATGATTTAACAAAACAAAAAATATTTATGATATAGCACAGAATGAATACAAGTAGTACTTATACCTACGTTCCTACTTATTTTCGTAACCTAAGTAGGTACCTAGGTCCTAGGTATTAAACCTACTTAATGTACCTACCTATCATGAATGACAACAACATAATAATAATAACCACTTTAAAGTAGATCTTACCTTTCAGCGTCCTTAGGAAGTCTAAAAAAAGTTAAATTTGGATCGCAATCCTTGTTTAAGGCCGTACCTGAATTTTCTGGGGTCCAGTGCTGCCCCCATTCAAAATAAATCATTTCAAAGAAAACGGAGACATCATTTAAAATTTTGCAACTATCAAGGAAGGCCGGAAGGCTTTAAAAAGCCCATCAGATATGATCGCAAGTTGCTAGCTGCGACCATTTCAGATTCTATTTAGCATCTTGCTAAGTGTTGCCTTGGGAGTTTGTGAACATAATTTGTGACACGTACCTAAATTTTCCGGGGTCCAGTACTGCCCCCATTTAAAATAAATCATTTCAAAGAAAACGGAGACATCATTTAAAATTTTGCAACTATCAAGACCTAGATAACCCTTCAAAGTATTTTATGAACTACTGTTTACAGTTTAAAGTGAGAACGTTAAGCTTTACTACGCACATTTGCGAAAAACGGCCACTTTTGGCAAATGTGCGCAGTAAAGCTTAACGTTCTCATTATAAACTGTAAACAGTAGTTCATAAAATACTTTGAAGGGCTATCTAGGACTTGATAGTTGCAAAATTTGCGTTTTTGCCAAAAGTGGCCGTTTTTCGCAAAAATGCAAACTAAAGCTTAACGTTCTCACTTTAAACTGTAAACAGTGGTTCATAAAATAGTTTGAAGGGTTATCTAGGTTTTAGTAGCTTAAAATTTTAAATGATAGGTATCTCCGTTTTCTTACAAATAATTTATTTCAAATGGGGGCAGCACTGGACTCCGTGTATCGTCTTACTAGTACCTCACTTTGGCAAATATAATTTAAAAAATATAGTTTAGTTCAGTTTAGATACCCAAATGAAGTGACCAATAAGAAGGTGACATATTTTATAGGATAGTGTTTTAATCAGACATTAAAAACCTCTTTGGTTTTCATCATTCAGCCTAGTTTTCATCCATATCATACCATGCGGAAGTTGCATGACCGAAACTCGGTAAAATTACGACTGCAGTGAGTGCTATTTGAACTAAGTAGGTACTAATAACACAATGCCGAACTTACGTGGCATATTTCGCAAAGTAGTACAATATTAGCCTATAATTGTACCTATATTAGCCGCCGAACTTCGGTACCGCAACACAGTGTAAGACACCTATAGACGGGTGATGAAATGACGAGCCCAAATTACTCTTATTTTCTGCATTCAGGGATCAGTGATAAATGAAGCAAACCGGTTAAAATTGTTGATAAAATTGTATCGAAAATGTACCTACATTATTACAATGCGCGCAGGAGGCCCCTCCGGGTGGTAAATTCAGTTATACGAATCGTTTGTCCAGAGTAATAAGAATGAAATTGGCTTGCAATGGATGTCTAGGCATCTATGCGAAAAGGTGCTGAGTTCTGATGTGAGCTAAATTAAACCATATCGTACATAACTCTAGCTACATAGAGTAGATATTTCTTTGAACTTCTTTGCTGAGTGAGACTTCTGTACGTTAGTATTATTTATTCTGTGGACGAACTTACGTTGCATATTTCGCAAAGTAGTATAGTTATTAGCCGCCGAACTTCGGTACCGCAACACAGTGTAATTAGACACCTATAAAAAGACGACTGATGAAATGACGAGCCCGAATTACTCTTTTTTTCTGCATTCAGGGATCAGTGATAAATGAAGCAAACCGGTTAAAATTGTTTCGATTAGTCGTAGCTAGGTTTATAGAGTAGACTGAAATGTTATTGTCAGAATTTTGACTTTTTGGAAACCTTTTTGTCACGTTTTTTTTCCGATTCCTTTAACAAGTAGGTACCTATTTACCTAAGTACTGTACATTTGGCATGAGTAGTAGATGAAAATGTTCCGAAAATTGCTCTGCACGGCAGTTAGTGCATAGTTTATCAAATTTGATAACGTCTAAGTGCATTAGTTTATCAAATTTGATATGAACGCATTATACATATATTTATATTTTTGTTTATGCCAGTCAACTTTCTCGCGACAACAAACCATATATGTAGGTATAGAGCCAAAATTTATATTTATTTTAAAAATATAAAGTATCTATATTTAAAATGGTCGATTTGACACAAAATAAATTACATAAAATAGGAAGTGAAACATTTTTTTTAAATTGTTTATTTGTTTTTCGTGTATGTAAGTGGTCAACACTGGTGGCAGATTTTTCAAGCTGCCTAAAGGCATCTGACATAGCTTGCCGACTGCCATACAATGACAGCCGGGACCAACGGCTTTTGCGTGCCTTCCGAAGCATGGAAGAACTCGAGAAATAAGTACACGTATATATGTATAAAAATAACAAAACTGAAAAATAATTTTATTTTACAACGGGGGGCTTATTTTAAAAAATCTGGATTATTTTGAATTTTAGCCATAAATCTAAGATATTTTAATAATTATTTTCCCATGTTATTGACAAATGATGTAAGCTATAAGAAAGTCGGATATTTTACGCATTTAAGGGTTGAAACCGCATCATAAACCGTCCAGTGGTTTAATAAACAGCATACAAAAAGTACAAAAAAACTACTTTAAAAAATCCAACAAATATTATAAAATAGGATTTAAAAGGGCTCCTGACACCAGAATCTTAGAAATTTACTCCCGCTTCGCACACTTAACTCTAGCCGAAGCGAGACAGTGAGCTGAGCCCCGAACCCGGACGGCGGCGGGGCGGCGCGACGGCTGGTTTACGCGTTTGTGGTTTTTTAGCTTTTTGTTTGGTTTTACAAAGAATATTTAAGTTATTTAAAAAATAAGGCATACCTATGATTTTGATTATGATTCTGCCGTGTGTTTCCCGGCAGAGTAGAATAGGACCACACGAAGTCTTCCCGTGGATATCGTTAGAAGGCGACTTAGTAAACACAAGCTAAACAAAGCTTATAAACCTCTCAATAAGACCTCTCCAACCCATCTGGCCAGCATGGAGAGTAGGCCAAATCCTCTGACTGCTCTGGCTAATATATGGCTCTAGTAGTACAGAGAGGGTCGTGCTCCTGCAGTGGAGACTAAAACAGACCAGATGATGACGATGATGATTTTGCTGTATTTCAAAGTAAGTATTTCGTTTAATATTTATAATACTAAAGATCACTCTAAGAACATTTGGGGTAGTATGGGCTCTCAAATTATCGGTTTCGCCATATCCTATTTTTTTTACGGTTTAACGGTTTAAAAACAATAAAATACATTTATTTCAGGTAACTTTTTGTCAGTTCCTATTTTACGCTAGCTATTTGTTGTATTAGCCGGACTTTCGAAAAAAATCTTTAAGATTAAAAAAATCGTTTATGTCGAGCTGCAGTGGCCCATATCTTATTATCTGTCACCTCGCACTATGCTAGTATATTCTACATGTAGCTTGTTATACATCCCATACACTTCATCATCCATTCTACCATCTATCACTTTCTAGATTCCATTGGTGCTCCCACGCATTCTTCGCACCATCGAGGCAGACTTTTTGAGCATGATGGCATAAAAATAAATATTGCGCGAAATGCTATTTGTTATCAGCAAACGCATGATTGCATTTAACGGTTCATAATTATTATCAAAGCTATAAACAGCATAACAAAAATATTCAAGATCAAATCAACAATCAGGGTCAAAATTATTGTACGGAACCAACGACGCGTGCGCAGTTGTGTTGTGGCGGATTTTTTGTCGCCAGACCAGTAATTCTTGTTGATCGAAACGGTTGTTATAAACATGTAGGTACCTACATAAGTGTGTCGCAGAAATAAATTAATATGTAGGTCGGAATATTTTCTTCTTCTGAATTAATAGATTGGCAATTGCTATTTATATGAAACGGTAATTGATTGATGACAGGACCAAAACAGGATAGGAGGATAACTATGGCAAATAAGTATGATATGTGACAAAAAGTGATAATTCTAATTTCCAGAACAAGTCCAGTCCATATTATGATACTGATAGCGTTTTCAAAGACTTCCAATCCAAGACATACATATTTATTATTATAGGAACTGTTCATTTTAAAACAAATATCTCAAGTACGTTTGTGCACGAACCAAAGTGCTGCCCTCATTTGGAATCAATTATTTCTCGAAAACGAAGATAAAATTAAAAATTCCACAAATTAATGTTGAGAACAATCCTAAAAAAATGTAGTAGGTCTATCGGGATTAATAATATTCCCATTTGAACTACTGTTACGTCACAGCCAACCGGTAGATCTATTGGAAATAAAATTCCCAGTTGTCCTACTGGTAGGACTACTGGGACTAGCCCGTTTTTTTAAAGTCTTCTAGCTACCCGTTTCTGTTCACCGCTAAGTTGTGCTAATTTATAAAATCCATACTTATATTATACTAATATAATATACTAATATAAAATAACTAATAGCTTAACTAATAATAAAATATAATATACTAATATAAATGCGAAAGTAACTCTGTCTGTCTGTCTGTCTGTCTCGCTTTCACGCTAAAACGGCTGAACCGATTAAAACGAAATTTGGCACACAGACAGGCTATAGCCCGAGAAAGGACATAAGCTACTTTTGATTTCGATAACGTAGGTTAAGCAACTCTAACCATGGTTCAAATTAGGATGGGTGGCCAAAACTAAAACGGCTGAACAGATTAAAACGAATATTTGGCAAACAGATAGGCTATAGCCTAAGAAAGGTCGTGGGCTACTTTTGATTTCGATAACGTAGGTTAAGCAACTCTAACCATGGTTCAAATTAGGATGGGTGGCCAAAACTAAAACGGCTGAACAGATTAAAACGAAATTTGGCACACAGATAGGCTATAGCCTAAGAAAGGACGTGGGCACAATGAGGGATATCAAGAACAACCAGGATGTCATGGGAGGAATGGTGGTACTTTTAGCTGGTGATTATAGACAGACATAAATAAATAATAAACAAAACTCAGTATTCCACGCACGGACGAAGTCGCGGGTACAGCTAGTAAAGAATATCTTTTTCACCATCAGTAACATTTTTGGAACAAGTTCAGTCCATTATACTGAACTACATTATTTATTACGGGTATGTCCCTTCCACGTTGTATATGTCGATGGGGAGGACGATTTTTTTTTGTTTTTTTTTTAATAGTTATTTAAAATAATATATTTTTTTAAATAACATTCTATTAAAAAAAAACATCGGTTTTTTTAAATCGAATACCTCGTTTATCGTCGTCTAAGTTACAACTAATTACAGCGCTTATTTCTTATGGATCGTTCTATTATTTTTTGCATGGCACGCTATTATAACATTTAAGTAGGTAGGTACCTTGGCACAGAATTAATATAAACCTTGGCTAAGGCGCAGAGGAGTAGCTACCGCCGCCGTACCAAAAGTACGGGGCCCATTGACTTCTGTATATTACTAGCATAATCATTGCCCCTGGGCTGTAGGCTGCATGTAGGGCCCCGAACGTGTAAGCAAAAATTATGTTATCTACAATATAACTCAAAATATTTAAATAATATCTTTTCAAACAAGATCATTTCAAAATTTATTTACATGGACAATATGATTTCGGCTCCTACGAACATGTATTTTAGGAAGTAACCTGTAAACATATTTATTTTAATAAATGCGCGCGCTTAAATTTCTACTAAAAAAAAATTACAAAAGAAAACAACCGGCTTAATTTTCTTTGAGGAGTATTTCCATATCTTCTAAGTTCTTCATCATATTTTTACAAAATTTTTTTATGCGGCCAGCTTAGTATTAGTACAACAAGAGGTAGTAAAGGCTTTCAAATTAAAAAAGAATCATTAAAATCGGTTTACAATTCGCGAAGATATCGCGTAACATACATACCAACAAAAATTTTAAAAAAAACGACGGGTTGCACTCCGGGAGTGCCGGCAGAAGTGAAAACTTGAATATTAACGTTGTGCATTTTTGATATTTTGGAATGGTTAGGGAATAATTTTGCACGAATTGCTTTAATTATCAGTATAAAAGTACTATCATTTATGTGGTAGAATACAATATTTATTTATTGCGCTATCGTACACAAACATGACAATTTATATTACATTAAAAAGTTAACCTCTCAGCTAAACGAAACAACAGGCGCAGGCATACATTTTCGCCGCGCCGTAGAAAGAGAGGGGGATACTTCCTCTCCTACGCCGCGCCGGCTGTATACTCTCCATCCGTCTTACGAATTTTCGATCTGGAGTGCTATTTTTCATTTAGGGACTCAGCGAAACACACAACGTGTAGTTTTCCAACTGACCACTTGCGTTCCGACGCATTGCATCGTATTTTTGAAACCGTCGTGTGAGCGATGAGTAATATTGTGTTACGCAGAAAATATCATAAATTTGTCAATAGTTTTCTAAACATTTCAACAAAAATAAAAAAAGCAGCGTGAAACGGAATGATACTCCATGGAACGTTTTTTTGACATTTGTACGCTACAAATGTCAAAATTAGGAGTGGTTCAGACCACTCGTTGCAAATCCTTCGCATACGATCAATTCAAAAATGCGCCCGTTTGGAAACACTCGCGCAAATCATTCATAATGTGAGTCCCTGAATGAAAAATAGCACTCCAGGACACGTGTCCTGACGCGAGTTTAACATTTTTTACCCATTACAAAAAAAGTGCACAACGCCGCTAAAGAAGTTTTCACTTCAAAAAGATACGGGTTAAATGGATAACCTCCTTCTTTTTGAAGTCGGTTAAAAGCCTTTGACCATTAATTTCGGAGTTCGGGCTCTTCCGCAGTTAGAAGGGCTAACAGGGCCCGTTTAGTTCCAACTACGCCATTGCTAAGCCGTGTTTTTTGAACTAACTGATACTCATTAAATATATAATGAGCTAATCAAAATTTCAATTAAGTAATATCTTTTTGCAGAATCAACGGCCGCCATTATTCTTTTTATCATATTTTCAGTTCAGATAACCCGTAAAATAACTACGTTAACTGACAAGGTTTAACTGAGTTAGGTAATTTAACGATTTACTAAATAGAATAAACTAGTGGTTATACGAGAACAGAAGAGACCTTGCAAGCTCTTATGAATATAACCATGCAATAAAGACACTTTCCCCTTTCCCCTGGCCTTGCAAAGCCATTTCTGTGAAATCCGTTCATATATAACGCAGCAAACTTCCCTCTTTACTCCCCCTTTTGGATTTTCTTGCAACATCTTGTAAATTGTCATTCCGCGTTCATTCTCCGCCTCCCGCTTCACAGTCAGACGAAATATGTAAAAGCATGCGGGGTGCTTTGCGGATTACTCATCACCCCAGAAAGTGGGACGTTATTTGATCTGCGGCCGGACGACTCGTCGTCTGCGGTCGAGCAGTCGGGCTACGTGTCGCTAGCTGTAAAAGCTATTTCATAGAAATACATAGAAACTAGTAGTACCTAACGCCTCGACATGTCGTCTGCTGCTGCAGTCGGCAGTCGGTAGAGCAGGAGTGCTATTTTTCATTCAGGGACTCACATTACGAATGATTTTCGCGAGTGTTTCCACTCGGGCGGGCGCATTTTTTAATTGATCGTATCGTATGCGAAGGAGTTGCAACGAGTGGTCTTGACCACTCGTAATTTTGACATTTGTAGCGTACAAATGTCAAAGAAACGTTCCATGGAGTATCATTCCGTTTCACGCTGCTTTTTTCATTTTTGTTAAAATTTTTAGAAAACCATTGACGAATTTATGATATTTTCTGCATAACACAATATACTTATCGCTCAAACGACGGTTTCAAAAATACGATGCAATGCGTCGGAACGCGACTGGTGAGTTGGAAAACTACACGTTTTATTTTTCGCTGAGTCCCTAAATGAAAAATAGCACTCAAGATCTTCATGAATATGGCGGGAATGCATGTGTGATAATTAACGAAACAGTTTTCTTCGTCTTCTTTTAATTACCGAAATAATTTAAATACCGAAACGGTAAATAACTATTCTTAATTCCTTTACAGGTCATTAGAAGAGACGGGGCAGGATGGTAACCACCTGGGCAACGAAGCCGGTATGCTGTATGGAGAATACCTCATGCTGGATAGGCTATTAGGCGCGCAGAGGATGCTCAGTGCAGAGTCTTCACGACCTGTCCATGATGAGCATCTGTTTATAGTCACTCATCAAGGTACCTACCTAAATGTAATATTCTTCCCACTCAGGTCTTTACCACAAGGTTAGCAGTGTAGTTCCTGGCAGAGTAGAATAGGACCACTTCAAGTCTTACCGTAGGTGTCGTAGAAGGCGACTTAGGAAACACAAGCTAAACAAAGCTTATAAACATCAATGAGATCACACAACCCGTCCACAGCGTGGAGAGTATAGGCCAAATCCTCTGACTGCTCTGGCTAATATAAGGCTCTGGTAGTACAGAGAGGGGCGTGCTCCTGCAGTGGAGACTAAAAAAGACCTGAGATGATTATGATGGGTCTCTACCACCAGGAGCTCGGTGGCACGGTAGGAGTACGCATTGCTAGCGCTTTCGCAAGTTAAGCAGCGCCGAGCGGGGTCCGCACCTCCGCACCGCAAAAGTGGCACAAAATTACTTGAGCTTCTCCGTGCTTCGGAAGGCACGTAAAGCCGTTGGTCCCAGCTGTCATCGTTGTATGACAGTCGGTAAGCTTTGTCAGATGCCTTTAAAGGCAGCTTGAAAAATCTGACACCAGTGTTGGCCACTTACACTCACAAAAAACAAGTGGCACAAAAATACTTGAGCTTCTCCGTGCTTCGGAAGGCACGTAAAGCCGTTGGTCCCGGCTGTCATCGTTGTATGATAGTCGGTAAGCTTTGTCAGATGCCTTTAAAGGCAGCTTGAAAAATCTGACACCAGTGTTGGCCACTTACACTCACAAAATACAACAACCATCAGGAATTTTACTCCAATAGCTGCACGATATACATACGTATCTACGTATCCGTGCTGCAGTGTCAAGCAACACTGACTACTAAATGATGCTAAAGTTTAATTTGGTTCGAAATTGTACGTCTGATAGAGACTGCTGAGAATGCAGTTCCAACCGCGATATTTCCTTTGTTTTATTTGAAAATCACTCTATAGTATAGGTATACTCTATGGTATAGGTCAACTGCCTCTTCTATGGCGCGAAGTACCAGCAGTACAGGGGAGGGTAATACTGTGCTATCAGCCATTCCTTTCTGGAGCGTTCGCTTCTGGGGGAGGTATAGAAATAATATACAGCTGTATCTGTAGTGACGTGACTGCCTCCGCGGTCCAGTGGTCAAGGCGTTTGCCTTGTGATCCGGAGGTCATGGGTTCAAATCCCACTGGGAAGCATACTTTGTGAAAAAGTTGTTTCCAGTCTGGTTGGGATATTGCAGGCTTGAATCACCTGATTATCCGAAAAGAAAGATGATTCCGTGCTTCGGAAGACACGTACACACAAGGCACGAATGGAGGGGGTGGCTCACCCAGACAGGGCCGGATTTGGGGGAGGGCAGGTGGGACTACTGTCCTGGGGCCTCCACAAGAGAATCCCCCACATGTTTCTGCTAATAGGAGTCTTTAAGTTTGCCGAAAATGTACCTTTTATTCGGAAAATAATTAGGGGCGTCCGCACCTTCGCTGCCCCAGGGCCTCCACCCACACCTCTAAATGCGGCCAGCAGGTAGGGCCTTAGGGGAAAATCCGTTACTGCGTCAAGGAATATCTGCCCGAGTTCCCGCCAGACATAGGTTGCGCCTGTATGCTTATTGGGTTGCAGCTTCTAAATACTATTCAACGCAAAATATTTTTGCGTCTTTGTAGTTTTTAAGTGTTAAAAACTGCAAAGACGCAAACATATTTCGGTCTCCACTAATTCTCGTATCCTGCTTACCATGTTGATCTTTCTCATTCCAGCATACGAGCTATGGTTCAAGCAGATAATCTACGAAGTGGACTCTGTCAGGACGTTACTGGACGTGGAAGGCATGGACGAGAGCCACACAATGGAGATCCTCAAACGGCTAAACAGGGTCGTCCTCATTCTTAAGGTAAATGCTTTGGAATAAAGTTTCCTATCATTTTTAATCTACGTATCCTTGTTTCAAACATTGTGCTAAGAACTTATCAAAAACAAATGTAATAACCCCAAACTCGATGGGGTTGCGTCGTTTTATTACAGGGTTTTTTAGAGCCACCTTCCGGCTCCATTATTATCAGATCAGCTTCTTATCGTTATAATATTGCATTATCATCTGATTTACATTCTTCTTCGTCTAAGCGCGTTCCCGGTTGCATCCTCAGCTGTGCTGCTTCGGGGCCCGGGGTGCGCTTTCCCGCTTTTTCCTCTCCAAATATAACATGCATGTCAATGGTTACCAAAGAATGCCAAAGACCTTGAAAAATGGAGAAGAAATAGCCGGAACAGTTAAAATGATTTGGCTATAGTTTTACGACAGGCCGCCTGCCTGACGTCAACCCTCTTGGTGAATGTATTTCTGCGAAAAGTTTTACAACCGGCCGCCGCCCGACGTTTACCCTCATTGGGAATGCAATTGTAGCACGAGATCTTTGTGCGTTAGCCCTTTAGTCGCCTCTTACGACATCCACAGGAAGAGGTGGTCTTATTCTAACCAGGAACCACACGGGTATCATCTGATTTACATTAGCATACAATATTTCATTACAAACAGAAACCGGGAAATGGCTCAAATTTAACTTGCAAGATTTGTCAGAAAAAACAACAAGGCAAGCTAATTAGAAGCTTGTAAAAAATATGCACTAGATAAAAAAATATCTGTACCTATATATATAGAATATAGAATATAGAATATATATATAGAATATAGGTATACGTCATCATACTCGTACGTATGTGACCATGCTTCTCTTTAATTTCAGTCTTATGTAATTTAATTCTTTTCTGTAACCCATTGGCGAAGCACGTTGCGGATTAATAAAATTTCAGTCTTGTTTTTAAATGGAATTGATAACATTGTCGTATGACTATAAAAACGATAAAATAAGTAATAAAATAAGTAATAAAATAAGTAATAAAATCATTAGGTATATCAGTTAAATGAATGATACGTATTTATGATGATATAGTATGACGAGTTCATGGAATGAAAACAGGTTAAACAGGGAAGGCCATAGCTACTCAAGCGCTCCGGGGGAATAATTTTTAAGTGGCGGCCGGGTGGTTGAGTCCCCGGCGGCGTTGCGTGCCCATGCCCGGTGCAGACCTACACTCTGCACAATGCAGGAGTGCTATTTTTCATTCGGGGTGTCACATTACAAATGATTTGTGCGAGTGTTTCCAAACGGGTGCATTTTGAATTGACCGTGTACGAAGGATTTGCACCACGAGTTGTCTTGCCCACTCGTAATTTTGACATTTGTAGCGTACAAATGATGGAAGCTTTTAAAAATGCAGGCGTAAACTATAGAGATAGAAGGATAATAATGTACAAAGATCAAAAAACAATTATAGAGAAAAATAATGAAAAAGGAGAAGCTGAAAAAAATATTTTTATCGAAATTGCCGTTAGAGATATAAAAGATCTAAGTCAGGGAGGAGTCATAATTAACGGAGAAAAAATACAATTTATCAGATTTGCTGACGATATAGCTGCACTTGCAGAAAATTCAAAAGATTTAGAAAAGTTATTACAAAATATGGACACAATTTTCAAACAGCAAAAATTTAAAATAAATACAAATAAAACAAAAACTTTAATAGTATCAAAAACTGGACCGAAAAAGGAGAATATATAACTAAATAATAAAATAGTAGAGCAAGTAGATAAGTTTAAATACCTAGAAAGTATAATTCATGAAAACGAAAAAGGTTCACAGGGTACAAAACAAAGAATCAGTATAGCTAAAAATACTTTCAAAACTAGAAAAGATATATTTAGCTCCAATATTAGTAAAAAGTAAGAATACAATTTATAAAGACTTTTATTTGGAGTATAGCTTATATGGATGTGAAACCTGGACAATGAGGAAGAAGGACAGAGAAAGAATAGAAGCATTCAAGATGTGGTGCTGGAGGAGAATGGAGAAAATAAGCTGGATGGATAGAATAAGCAATGTGAAAGGTTCTAGAAAGAGTGGGAGAGAAGAAATATTTTAAAAATTATTGAAAATAGAAGAGGGAAGATGGCTGGACATCTAATAAGACATGACAATCTAATTCAAAATTCAAAATAATAGTAGAAGGAAAAATAAAAGGGAGACGAGGAAGGGGAAGGGGAAGACCAAGGATGAAGTTTTTCCAACAAATTACGGAAGGGTTTGGAGTAAAGTCCTACCAAGACATTAAAAAGATGGCAGAGAGAAGAGAGGAATGGAGGCATCTCCACCGACAAGAGCCAGCTCTTAAGTTAAAGAAGAAGGAGCGTACAAATGTCAAAGAATCCTTTCATTATGAATCCGTCGAGCACGGGACCGGGCCTTTGTTCGCTCTCGACTCGACGAATATTTCACTGTGTTTTATTTATTATTATTTTTGTTTTATATTTATAATTTTTTGTGTAGTGAAATCGACTAGTAATTAAGATTATACATTTTTTGGTATAATTTTTATATAAAAAGGTGATTGTATAAAATACCTAGTAATATCTTTTTTAAATGTAAATTTAAGCAAAAAAGGTATGTTTGTGATTTTTTTCTATCAAGCCAAAAATGCTCAATCGTGTTTTTGATATTGTGGGTGTCTGTAGAAAAGCCTTAAGATTCATATGTAAAATTTTTGAGAAATAATTTGTAGTAGTTTATTTACAGTGACTTTTTAAAATCACTTACAGTATTCGTGGCTCTGAACTGACGGGGCATTAACACACTTCTTTACATACTTACTCGTAGATCATGTATTAAAAGAGCTAAAGTTGAAAAATAAATTGCTTTTTAGCCGATTTTAGAAAGGTTGTTTAGGAGGGTTATGATATAATTAGCGATTGTTATCTAGAACATCAAAAAACCACGGAGTTATTTTCTTGTAAATTATAGTCAACAACTTTGTTAACTATCGGTTATTGCGCGCCTGTACGCAGAAATAGAAACAGTCGTATATTCATAACTAGGACCAACAACACATTTAGTAAGGGTGTTAGGTAATAAATTTCCTACATTTTCAGAAAAAGATTTATTTTTCGTAATATTTGTGGTTTCGTAATTGTCCAAAAACGCTTATCCAATGTCCAAAAACGATATAAGCATCATCATCATAATCAGGTCTTTTAGTCTTCACTGCAGGAGCATGGCCCTCTCTGTACTACCAGAGCCATATATTAGCCATAGCAGTCAGAGGATTTGGCCTAGCTACACTCTCCACGCTGGCCAGATGGGTTGGAGAGGTCTCATAGATTGAGAGGAATTTTTGGGTATGTAGGTATTTGAGGCAAGTTGAAAACTTGTCACATACGAGTACATCTCCTATTTATACGGGTCAACACGGAACTGCAGACCTGGCTAAAGCAAGCGATAAATTTTTTAATTTTTTTTTTTCAAAAACGGTATTTGAGTCAATATGCATTTTTTATATGTTGTAGTTTAGTGTTTAAGGAATAAAAAAATCAATAAGCCAGACGATTTGGTCGGGGCTTTGATATTGCCAGGCGCTTGCAAAAGTATTTTAAAAAAAAATATAAAAAAGGTATTTGAGGCAACTTGAAATTTTAATAGGGTATTACTTATAACTAAAAAATAAGATTCTCAAAAAGACAGGTCATTTTGATGGGACTTTCTACATGCCGGGTCAATCTAAATAAATCAAAATGGTGCAGCTGTGCTGCTTTGGAGCCCGAAGTGCGCTTTCCCGCTTTTTCTTCTCTAAGTATAGCATGCATGTCAATGGTCACCCAAGGATGCCAAAGACCTTGCAAAATGGAGAAGAAATAGCCGGAACAGTAGGCTATAGTTTTACGACTGGTGCCTGCCTGACGTCAACCCTCCTTGGGAATGCAATTGTACGAGCACGAGATGTTTGTGCTTAGTCCTTTAGTCGCCTCTTACGACATCCACATGAAGAGATGGAGTGGTCGGAACCACACAGGATAGTATTAGTTATAAAATATAGTATATGTGTATACACACATATACTATATTTTATCGTTGTAGTCATACGACTTCAACGATCAAAGCAGACAACTCTAGTCTTTATGCTATAAGGACATAAGGCCTAGTTTCGCTTGCACCATTTTGATTTATTTAGATTGACCTGGCAGGTAGAAAGTCCTATCAAAATGACCTGTCTTTTTGAGAATCTTATTTTTTTGTTATAAGTAATACCCTATTGAAATTTCAAGTTGCCTCAAATACCTTTTTTATATTTTTTTGAAAAATACTTTTGCACGCGCCTGGCACTATCAAAGCCCCGACCAAATCGTCTGGCTTATTGATTTTTTTATTCTTTAAACTAAACTATAAAAAATGCATATTGCCTCAAATACTTTTATTGAAAAAAAAAAACTTTTAAAATTCATAGGTTGCTTGCTAGCCCCGCTACTCACCAGCCAGGTCTGCAGTTCCGTGTTGGGGTACAATAGGAGATGTATGTGACAAGTTTTCTTGTCTCAAACACCTACCCAGAAATTCGTGCCAGCTCTCGGACCATAAAGCAATTGGTACATACCTATTCTGTTTCTTGCTATAAGTGGCATGAAAGAAATCGTTTTAATCATGCAAGTGAAATAACAACTTTTTTTACAACACAAAATTTAAAGTATTAATTAGGTATCCAATACTTAGTTCAGTCACGTTTATACAATCCGATAATCTGATTTATTTAGCCATTGGCTTACGTTAGTAATTATATTATCTTTGCATTGGCACAGTATACCTACATAACTATAGTGTTATGTAGGTATACTGTGTAGCTATCTGATATGTGATCTACGATCGTCGATCAATAACGTACTGTTTATCAACATGTTTACTAATTTTAAGTATATCAATCAAAAAAATTGACCCTGTTTATCATCACAACACAACACTTAAAATAATTTTTATTACCGTACTTGACCTTACGTACAACTTATTTTTAGGGTTCCGATGTTCAGATAAGGGACCCTTATTATTCGCCATGTCCGTCTGTCTGTTTATTCGTCCGCGGCTTAGTTAGCTCGGAGACGATCATAAAGACCTAAATAGCTGTAACTTTGCATAAGGTATTCTCTTCCCGTAACAGCTGGTCACGTAATTAGCTCAAGAACACGTCATAGTAATTATATTATCTTTGGTCATCACCTAAGATCAGTGGCGGATTTGCCCTAAGGGGGCGTCCATAAATTACGGGAGGATTTTTTTTTAATTTTCTGTCCTCCCTCCCCCCTGGTGAGATGTCGTGAGATTTTTCAAAATGTGGGTTTCTTACGTAAACGCGTTGGATTGTTATTGTAAAAAGAAAGAAAAATGCTTTTTGCCTTTTGCTTTGTGCCGTGCAATCTCATGTTGAATGTGATGTATTAACTCTTCTTTCGTCGGAAATTTTTGCTTCGCTGTATTTCATAATTTTATCACATCGTCCTGGCAGGACTTCTTCGTCTTATAGACGTATCTTTTGACGTATGCGTTATAAAAATCTTGATAACTCATTTTAAAATAGTAAGAGCATGCACTGAGTCAAGTAAAACATTTTTTAAAAGAATACAAAGCAGGTTAGAACCTGTCCGTGTGTCGCTGCCACTCAGCTCGTACGCTCTCGTCCATCAAGTCGCGCGTTCGGCAGACAGTGGCGCGAAAACAAAGGACGGGCTACACTGTACCTGTGACTGTACCGTAAATTCAGATTAAATTGAGCTATTTAGTATAAAACAAATATGGTGGTTTGACATTCAGTAGATTTATAACATCGAAGTATGAATGAAATTATTTTCTTTCGAGCGAATTAGTGAATGATCTTAATCGTATTACAATTACGCTTAAGATTTAATCTTAAGCATGTACAATCTGGATTAAATGGACCAAAATAGTATTTTTTTTTTGTTTCCATCAGAAAAAAAATTGCGTGATATTTGCCGTGGCCCCCCCTCTCTCCAACGTAAGATTAGATGAGATTTGACTCGACCCCCTCCCCCCTTGAACATCTCACGTAATTTATGGACGCCCCCTAAGGTCTAGTAGGCCCGGGCCTAGGGCGGCCAGATATGAAGGGCGGCAAATCGTGCTAAAAATATGTAACTGTTTAAGCAAATTGTATTGCGATGATTTAATAAATGATTTTTCTGCGCCGAGTTTTGTAACACATTGTAAAACATTTATTAATAAACAAAACCTCAAACCGTTCTATATGTTTTATTTAAATGTCCAATCATCCCGCAGGCTTTGGAAAATATTATAAACTAACAGCTTTTTGTTAACGTTTACCAATTTTCTGAATCAATTAACTGTGGCCCACTTTTGTAGCCACTTTAAACGGGCCATAAAGTAAATCCATGAATTATGTATCTAGTCTATGATGGGTGCTGAGAAAGGGGCGACACGTGGCCTAGGGCCTAGAGCGGCTAGGACTGCAAATCCGCCACTGCCCAATTTAAATTTTAAACAACAACAAACAATTTCAACAATTGTCCAACACAGGACAATTTTAAAAAGGTTATTTCCAACCCACTGACGGGGATATATCATACTCAGAACAGAATCTCCGGAGTAGCCCGAGTAGCGGGGTGATAATACATGAAATCAAGCGCTGCCCCCTTTTTAAATAAATTATTTAAAAGGAAACGGAGATATCATTTAAAATTTTGTTCTAGTAAGCCCTAGATAACCCTTCAAACTATTTTATGAACTACTGTCACAGTTTAAAGTGAGATCGTAAAGCTTTTCTTCGCACATTTGCGAAAAACGGCCACTTTAGGCAAACCACAGATCTGTATATACTATACTAGATAAAGAAAGTCCTTCAATTTGTATGAAAACTTGGCGTGCCAATTTTCAATTAAGAAATTCACTACGGAAGAAATCTTTTTATTACTTCCTCCAACGTTTTTTGAAAAGTTACTACGTCTCAAAAATGCAGATTTAGGTATTTAACAATAGACAGCTCAATGTCGTATCTAATGATTTGACATAGGTACACGGACTAAGAGTGACGATCCTTAATGAAAACAATTTGACGTCAGATCGACACGCAATTTCATACGAAGCTGTGTCTATCTTGATCCATGGTCTGTAATAGCACAGAATAAATAATAACACTGCCTATGTTTACAGCTCCTCGTGGATCAAGTGATGATCTTGGAAACCATGACTCCTCTGGACTTCATGGACTTCCGGAACTACCTCCGGCCAGCGTCCGGCTTCCAGAGTCTACAATTTCGACTTTTAGAAAACAAGGTAGATATTTATCAATCATCGATTGATATTTTATAACTTTTCCGGAAAAAAAATGTTTTTGCTCGTACTTTGGTCTTACTTGTCTCTGCACCACCCAGTTGACCGAATTCAATTTTTGTAAATAAGTAAAAAACTCCATCTAGTGACCTGTTAAAAAAACATTTATCTCTGTTATTTAAATTGTTCACTAGTGTGTGCTGCCATCTCTGATTCAAGTTTCTGCTATTTACGTAGGTGTACCCTCCAAAACTATGCATTACGTTACTAATATTATTATCTTTGCTTATGTTTAGCAGTTTTTGACGTTTATAGCGGTTCGTACACATAAATGTTTTGTTCTATTTGTTTACCTAAGTAGGTACATACCTTACAATTGATTTCTTTTATTCGAAGTTCACATTTTTTTTTAGTACCTAAATATATTCTTAAAGACTAGGTATTAAGCAGCCTACTTATTTTTTTTCAGCTGGGCTTAAAACAGGCGTTACGAGTGAAGTACAACCAAAACTACCAGACTGTGTTCGGTGACGACGCAGAAGCTATGGAAGCTTTACAGAAGTACGTAGACTC
The DNA here is from genome assembly GCA_963576875.1 of Acrobasis repandana. Taxonomy (NCBI): domain Eukaryota; kingdom Metazoa; phylum Arthropoda; class Insecta; order Lepidoptera; family Pyralidae; genus Acrobasis; species Acrobasis repandana. The sequence continues at coordinate 4,630,294 of OY756233.1, read as the reverse complement.
ATTGTCCCTTTTAGCATGAAACGAAGTCCCAACACCAAATAAGCAAAAAAACTGTACTTCCTTATTACAAGCTTTTATTTAGTTTTACCAGCCCGTTTTCTGTGTGTCCGTAATCAAATCTTGCAAGATGATCCTGAACAACTTTCCCCAAGGAACATACTTATATCGAAATAAGAAAACTAATTTTGGTCTTCTATAAAAGTTGACCGATCAGCTGATAAGAGATTCGATGGTGAGCTAAAATTATTTTTTATACTCAATGATACGAGTATATTATATAAACAAGAGGCAGATATGTTATAGGCGCGCGCACTGTGAAGACTCGAATACGTCCCAATTGGGACGTCTTGTAATTAGTCTGCGCCGAGCGCCTCGTCGAGCGTACCGCACCGTAAGTTCCTGTGTCCTTACAAAAATATCTAAAAAATTCCATCGTGTGTGTTTCGAAAGTGTACCAATTATGACTCTAAAGTAAACAAAGTACAAGGGATCTCTTACCACATGTGAGTATGCAAAAATACTTTGATTATTTAGTATATTTCAATTATTTTTCCAAACAATCTAATAACTGACGCCAAAGCGCCATGTTCACATAAAGAAAGAGAGATTCTAGTTTCAAAACTAGAATCTCTCTTTCACTCTTCTTTCAATCTTGTCAGTCTTGACAAGGATGCGTGCGATGCGGACATAGATTAGTTGGTTACTCTATGCACAAGAAACATTTGACGAGGTATCATTAAAAATTATAGCTACCTCTTTCATTCGCATGCTATTTTATATCTTTTGTTTTACTCATCAGTAAAACTTGTCGATGTGTGCAGTTTTGGATTGCTCGGAACAGATTTAAAACGCAAATTGCTTTGAACGTAACATATCTCTTATATAATATATCATTGATTATATTTCTATTTCTGTTCTTTGGTAAAAGTTGTTCAATATCATATAGCGTATACAACGTGGAAGGGACATACCCGTAATAAATCAAACCACGATCTATACTAGATCATTATAGTATAATGAAATTAAAATAACAGCCAAAAAACAAAAAAAAAATCGGCATTTCCATACAAGTGTGCAGCCGCCCGGGCGATTTGTATGGGAATGTCGAATTTTATTTTGTTTCTTGACTGTTATTTTAATTACTTTAGTGATCTAGTGTATATAGCCTTTGGTTCGATTTATTACGGGTATGTCCCTTCCACGTTGTATATATGTATTTAAATAGCTTCAGTATATAATATAATATTATATTATATTTTGTTAGACGTTAAACAGGATGACTTTTTATCCACCGGCAAAATTTTTGGAGCATGTTTAGTCCATGATACTGAACTAAGTACCTATTTCTATAAAAAAATTATTGAAAATCAATAAAAATAATTCGTTCCTCCATACAAAATCCGTTTGGTTGAGCGCTGATTTGTATGGGAGGATGAAAATTTTTTATCGATTTTACTTTACTTTAACTTTTTATAGAAAGCAGTTCATTACCACGGACTGAACATGCTCCAAAAATTCTGCCGGTGGTTAGAAAATCAGCCTGTATAGCTCAGGCCAGTCAGGATCAATCTCATTAATAGAACAGTGCGAATGCAAAGCACAGGACTACTAATATTTATGTCTAAATGTCACGTTAGTTATACCAGATTAAATAATTATTCTTTATATTACAGATCTGAAGAAGAACCAGCGCTGTCGGCCCTGATAGAGCGGTGGTTAGAACGCACGCCGGGACTACAAGCCCACGGGTTCAACTTCTGGGGCAAGTTCCAGGCCGCCGTCAACAAGACCATCAAGGATGACATCGATGCTGCTGAGGTCTGTCGATATTGCTTTTTAACCCCCGACAAAAAAGCGGGTGTTATAAGTTTGACGCTTATGCCTGTCGGTCTGTCTGTGGACCTATTTCAATGCGGTTTTTTTATGTGAAAGCAAGTTCCCTTGCAGTGGTCCTTAGCTATGTTTGATGAAAATCGGTTTAGCCGTATAAAAGTTATTGGGGGTAACGCTTGATAGTCCAGGCTTTCTCTAGCAAATAATAAATGGCGCTACGGATATCAAGTCGTATTGGTAGTTTTGCTACTATATGGCGTTCTTGACATTCGGGGATTTTTTAATTTGCCTAGCAAACAGACTTGTTACTCTTACAAGTAACTTACTTCTAATGGATATGGATGAAGGTTAAAAACATCCTCCCGGGCTAAAACGTGGCTTTCCGCGCCCACTAGATGAGAACCATGACGATGACGATACAATAAGATTTGAAAGACTATAAGATAGATGATGGCAAACGCGCAGCGTAGGTCAGTAAACGGTTGCACAATATAAGTTTTCCGTTAGCAAGATACCCATCTTAAGACGACCTCGATGACGAAATCAGAAAGATCGCAGTTTGAACATGATTATGAAAGAAATAAAAAAAGAAAGAGAGAGAGAGAGAGAGAGTTCATGATACTAAACGACTTTTCCAATGCAAATAAATAATTGAGTCAACCCCAAAGTAAGTTCAAACTTATGGGATACTAACTGAACGGTACTAAATTTTCTAATATTTAGATACATATTTACATATATTATATATAAACACACAAGACCCAGGACCATTTGAAAAAGGCCATTTTTCAAACCTCTGAATGGTGGATTGGCGTGGTAACTAGGTAATAAATACACCATGGAGGATGGAGGTCGTCAAATGAATGATGAGATAAATTGGTCAGCGATTTGACATGCTTTCAAATGTGTTTAATTGTTTATCTCCTGTATTCCGTGGTTTATTAAATTGCAGAATGAACCGAATGAGAATGTGCGCCGCCATCGTCTCCAAGATGCAGAGAACAGGCGAGAGATCTACCGCTCGATCTTTGACCCCGCCGTGCATGACGCGTTGAGGTCTAGGGGAGAGAGGAGGTGAGCAAAGAAATTGTTTAAGATTAAGGGGAAAGACAAGGTTAACACTGTAATGTAGCTGCAGTCTTCAAGATGCAGAGAGCAGGTGAGAAATCTACCGCTCCATCTTTGATCCTGCCGTGCATGACGCGTTAAGATCTAGGGGGACAGGAGGTAAGCAAAGAGATTTTCTAAGATCTAGCGAATAGAGGAGGTTAACACTGTAACGTAGCTGCAGTCTTTAATATGCTGGGAACAGGCGAGATATCTACCGCTCCATCTTTGACCCCGTCGTGCATGACGCGCCGTTGAGGTCTAGGGAAGAGAGAAAGTGACCAAAGAAATTGTGTAAGATCCATGGGAAAGAGAACGTTAACACTGTAATGTAGCTGCAGTCTTCAAGATGCAGAGAACAGGCGAGAAATCTACCACTCGATCTTTGACCCCACCGTGCATAAAGCGTTGATGTCTAGAGGAGAGGGAAGGTGAGCAAAGAAATTTTTAAGATCAAGAGGAAAGAAGAGGTTAACACTGTAATGTACCTAGCTGGAGTCTTCAAGATGCAGAGAACAGGCGAGATCTATTGCTCCATCTTTAACCCCGTCTTTGTTACAGCCAAAGATACTAGAGGTATAATTTCTAACGTAATAGATACCCAACGTCACGCTAAGCTTTGAAGGGTACATAAATAGCAGAAACTTGGTAATAAATTAATACCAGCTGCTCACAGAGATGGCAGCACACAAACTACAAGCAAACCTGCGAAAGGTAGGTAATATAGGTTCCAATCGAGTATCTTTTAATTAGTTGCGATCAAGCATGCTACGTCGCTCGACCTTTCCACTCGTTTTGCAAAACTACGAAAGTTGAGGCTTGAGCATTATTTATAATGAAGAAGAATTTTTACTCTTTCTGTTCCAGGCTCTCACACAAGGCGCTACAAGGAGCCATCATGATCACCATCTACAGAGACGAGCCCCGCTTTTCGCAGCCACATCAACTGCTCACATTGCTCATGGACATTGACAGTCTTATCACCAAGTGGCGTTGTAAGTTTTTCTACGGGATACGTACGTAATAAAAGGCCGGCCTAAAAGTGGTATCTTCTTTCATATCAAGTGTCATCACCATCCGAGCGTATTACCGTATTCGACTCGAGAAGAAGTTTACCAGTTGCATCCTCAGCAGTAACGCTTCAGAGCCCGGGGTCCGCTACTCCTAAGTGATTTGACCAAGTTACTGGTTTTTACACAGAGCGACTGCCGTCTGACCTCCACAACCCAAAAGGTAAACCAGAACCAATCCTAGGATAGGTTTAAACAAACGCTGGACGGCGTTCGTGCGTGACCCACAGCTTTGCGTGCCTTTCGAAGCACGGAATCATTTTTCTTTTTGGATAATCAGATGATTCAAGCCTGCAATATCCTAACCAGACTGGAAACAACTTTTCACAAAGCTGAAGCCATGCTTCCCAGAGGGATTTGAACTTATGACCTTCGGATCACAAAGCTCACGTCTTGACGACTGGACCACGGCAGTCTCTTTATCGAGTGTTAATAAATAGCTAACACTGATGTCAGATTTTTCAAGCTACCTAAAGTCATTTCACGTACCTCAATGACTGTCATCTAGTGACAAGTTGACAACAGTCATTACATACTAGTAAGTACGCAGGTTTCCTCACGATTTTTTCCTTCACAGGAAACAGGTAATGGTCTTGTACAGACAAGAGTACAAACTCAGAGATACACATAGTCTATAGTCGCACCTAGTGAGGATCGAACTCGTGCCTCACGGACGCACAGCCAGAGGCCTCAGGATTGGGTTGGGACACATCTGTCAGCACGGAACAGCGCTTTCCTATGCTACTATCCTTTTCTGTCGCTCGGAACAGTCATTTGGTAGAGCGAGAGAGAGCGACGGAACGCTCCAGCATGGCCGGTGCTGAAGCGTTCCGTCGCTCTCTCTCGCTCTACCAAATGACGCTTGGCCACCACCGCTTCAAAGTGGTATAGGTATAATAGGAATGACGTAACATTTACACTACACCCGGTGATGATGAAGAAAGCCTCACTAATGATTTTTCAATTTACTTTGCAGATTTACATTAATATCCTGTTTAATCTTCACGCCCAAGATCACGCTAAACGTGGCCTTTGGGTCTTGCCCCTTCTGTCTGCCTTGATAGGGAGGAAGACATGATAATGTACTGTAATGCACTTTCCAGACAACCACGTGATCATGGTGCAGCGCATGATAGGCTCACAGCAACTGGGAACTGGCGGCTCCTCCGGGTACCAGTACCTTCGCTCCACACTCAGGTAAAACTCGCTTTACATACATACATACATACAAATTATCACGCCTGTTTCCCTTAGGAGTAAGTAGGCAGAGACTACGGATCTCCTCTTGCTACGATCCTTGCAAACCTCATTCGCCTCCTCAACACTCATTATTTTTTCATGCATGCTCTTCGGTTTTTGGTACTTCTAACGTTATCTTGCAATTTGGTCGCTTTATCCTTATATATATTGCTTAGTTTTTAGGGTTCCGTAGTCCGACAAGGAACCCTTATAAGATCGTTCAGTCCGTCCGTCCATCACTCACGTAAAGAAACAGGCGCGGAAACTCTTATTTAAAATTGTTTCGGGTATCCTGTGATAAATACTTTTGAAATTATAAATAAAATAAAAATATATACTTTTTTCCAAAAGAACAGTATAAACTAAAAAGTTTTTTTACATATTTTACTGTTAGGACTGAATGAAGCTTAATAATTTTAAATAACATCCAGAGAAGAATAAATAGGTAAATCATTTAAATATAACTTAGAACTAGAAAAAAACACACGCGGCGACAGACAAAATGAGCCGCGGCCACAGGCCGGAAACTCCTAAGGTACGCGCAATATGCGTCACCCAGGCGTCCCCGTTCCCCGTCCCCGCACCTCTCCCCCGTTTTCGCCTCGATTTCTCACGTTGGCCGTCAAGAACCGGGGGAGAGGTGCGGGTGCGGGGAACGGGGACGTATATTGCGCGTACCTTAGAAGAGTCCCTTCTGTTTACTCTTACTGTATTCTGTGCCGCGGCGCGGTCTAGGTGCGCGGTGCGGTGTGGAGGGGGAGGTGCTCGAGTGTAGAACCCGAAAGCGGGCAGCTTTGATATACTCCCTAGATAGAGCGCAGAAACGCAAAAAAAAATATCCAACAGGGAAAAGGCTAGGGAGATGATGATGATGCAAGAAATGCCAAACAGCGCGGTGTCAAAAATGACTACAGAACCCTACTTTATGCGTGGTCCGACACGCACTTGGCCGGTTTTTGATTGAATTACCTCAGCACCTCAAGACTTTTTAGCTAGTCGGAATGGCTTTTTTATAGGGTTGTGCATCAGTGTGTAGCCACATATTAGCCAAGTTTAAGTCGTCTTATGTAAAAGAGCCGTGTGGTTCCCGGCAGAGTAGAATAGGACCACTCCAAGTCTTCCCGTGGATGTCATAGAAGGCGACTCAGGAAACACAAGCTAAGCAAAGCTTATAAAACATCAATGGGACCTCTCCAACCCGTCTGGCTAGCGTTGAGAGTGTATGCCAAATCCTCTGACTGCTCTGGCTAATATATGACTCTGTTAGTACAGAGAGGGTCGTGCTCTTGCAGTGGAGATTAAAAAAGACCTGGGTGACCTGGCTGAAAGGTGGCCACGGCATGTGATAAAACTAAACATTTACTTGTTCCCTTATAAAGTTCAGAAAGGGATTCAAACAGGCCTCTATAAATTATTATCAATGTATTTATTTGATGGTGTTCCGTCATAATTTCATTTTTGAGATAAGACGATAAAAACACGCATAGGTCAGTCATTATCGTACTTAAGTGCAAGTGCGTAATATGGATTCTTACGTATAAGATATTATCTAGTATGCTAATTATTTTTATGAGGCCAAAGTACTTAGTTATCAAGCTAAAAGAAATAAGTCTAAACTCGATAGGGTTGCGATTTATTACTGAGTTCCCATGGAGCCATCATCAGATAAGCTTCTAGTCATAATAATACTCGTATTATATTGTCATCTGATTTACATTTGCATACAAAATTTCATCTCGATCGGAGACCAGGAAGGCGTCTTTCGTGTTGCCTGTCATAAGTGTATTTAACGCTTTTTTCACCAATTATCTAAGCCAAGATGGGCCAAAATGTTACTGAAAACACTTTTATTTAATAATTTAGTTTCTAAATTATACATGTACAATGTCCAGGCCTGGGCTCCATACATTCGTGAAACATCTCCTTTAAAACCGTAGGTACTGGGTGGCGCAAAAGTACTGGCACTAAAGAAAATACTTTTATTTTTTTTATATGACATTTTCTGTTTGTACAATTGTGTAGTGAACAAATGTAAAATACACTGAAAATAAACATGGACCGTTTTACTCCCCAAGAACGTGGAATAATTGTGTCAATGTTCTTACGGAATAATTCATCAGTGATAAGAACACAACGTGAATTTCGTCGACGATTTCACCACCGTCCGGCACCGATTGGTCGCACAATTCGACGCTTTGCCACACGCCTTGGCTCAACATTGGATAGACCTAAGTCTGGGAGACCAAGAACAGGCCGTTCAGCTGAAAATATCGATGCTGTGCGCGAAGATGTGGAAGAGTGTCCAGAAACATCAACGAGGCGACGTGCCACGCAATTGGGCATTTCCAGACGGACCCTGCAGCGTATTTTGGTGAAAGACTTAAAGATGTTCCCGTATAAAACTCAAATGACTCATCAGCTGCTGCCTGCTGACCACCGAGCTCGTCTAGATTACTGCCAGCGCGTCATAAACCTCAACCTTGAAGAGGATGATTTTCCTTCAAAATTGGTTATGAGTGACGAAGCGCATTTCCATCTCTCAGGGCATGTCAATAAGCAGAATACTCGGTTCTGGGGCACTGATAATCCGCGCATTATTCAAGAAACACCTCTACACCCACTAAAAGTTACTGTATGGTGTGGCATCTGTGTTGACAGAGTGATCGGACCCTATTTTTTCGAAGACGCTGGAGGCAATGCGATAACTGTCACTGGAGAACGCTACAGAACCATGTTACGAGAGTTTTTGATACCCAGTTTGGACGAATTGGGGCTGGAGCACATCTGGTTTCAACAAGACGGCGCTACGGCACACACAGCGCGCGACACTATGGACTTAGTGAGGGACGCTTTTCCAGGCCGAGTTATCTCTCGTTTTGGCGATTTGCCTTGGCCTGCAAGATCACCCGATCTGACCAGTCCAGACTTCTTTCTTTGGGGTTTTTTGAAATCTCGGGTGTATGTGAACAAGCCACAGACTCTCGCAGCTCTAAAAGAAAACATTCGTCAAGAAATAACGAACATATCGCAGGAAGTGTTACGGCAAGTTATGCAAAATGTCATAAATAGGGCTCAAATGTGTATCAACTCTGGAGGTCACCATTTAAAAGACATCATCTTTAAATCCTAATGGTACGAAATTTAATGGCACAAATATACATTTAAAAAAACCTAAATCTAGTTTTCTAATTTAGAAAAAATGTTATAGCTGAACCAAATAGGGTCTTTACTTTTGCGCCACCCGTTACATTGCAAATTAAATACAAGCTTCTAAAAATAAAAACAAAGATTAATTTACATGTCGAAACGGCCTCAATCTGATATTTTACAAGCTTTTATATTATTTCGTCCCGTTGTCTGTGTGTCCGTACCTAATCATATCTTGCAAGCTAAATTTAGACCCACTTTCCAGTATTCGATTGAGCTGAAACTTACTGTTTTCTTTTCTCTAAGAAACAAAAATTGACGAATATACAGCGCATTTAAATTTCGCATGACGTCACGCACGGCTAAGTACGATTTTTACATAGCAGAGTGACGTCACAAGCCCCTACTTGAACTTGTTTGATTGTAATAACTTTATTGTACTTTGAAATCTTGATGCTCTGTATCTTTGTGAATACTTTTTTGATTAACTGTAAAATATGGGTCCATTACTTTTGAATAATCTACAAGACTGACTAGTGACTAATTAGAACTGAACTTTTCTGAACTTGTCGTCACCGTATTGTAAACCAATTTTTAATGATACGTTTTTTCTCTTATAGTGACCGCTACAAAGTATTCCTTGACCTGTTCAACTTATCCACCTTCCTGCTGCCGCGCTCCCTGATCCCGCCCCTGGACGACGGCATGAAGAGAAGCCTCAACCTTACGTGGGGCGAGAGGGAGACCGGAAGTGAGGCAAGCGGAAGTCAGAACAGAAACGAAGTGGCTTCGAGAATAGACAAGTTGAAAATAGCTGATGTGTAAATAGATAGTAACTGACAGAGTACTCAAATTAAATAATGAAATAAGAAATGGTGGAAAAATCACCATTTCTTATTTATTTTATTTGAGGACTTTAGTACCTGCATCTTGAATGCCTATAAAAAAACTGACAGAGGTTTAAATTCACTCTATCCGGGACACTCAGCCAGTCACAATGGAAATAAAAATTGATTTACGTCGACAACCGTAATCGTCTTCTCAGTTTAAAATGCAGACTTATCTAGAACTTGGTTTAAAACTTTAAACCATTATCGCAGAAGATAAAAAGAGTATTACCATTATTGCAGAATTCCAAATCCATCCAACTATAGATGTAGGATTGTGTACCTATAGGTACATACCTAGGAAACAACACATTCCATAAACAACGTAGGTATAGACAACACGTTGTCTATGGAATTTTTCAAATTTGGGCAGATAATTGATTAAACCTAGTACCTACATTGCTTATATTTTCTTAATGTCGCAAGGAAAACTTCGTGTATCGTCGGAATGGCCGCTTTAAGGCCGTACTTGAATTTTCCGGGGTCCAGTGCTGCCCCCATTTAAAATAAATAATTTTAAAGAAAACGAAGACATTATTCAAAATTTTGCTACTACCAAATCCTAGATAACCCTTCAAAGTATTTTATAAACTACTGTTTACAGTTTAAAGTGAGAACGTTAAGCTTTACTACGCACATTTGCGAAAAACGGCCACTTTTGGCAAATGTGCGTAGTAAAGCTTAATGCTCTCATTATAAACTGTAAACAGTAGTTCATAAAATACTTTAAAGGGTTATCTAGGATTTGATAGTAGCAAAATTTTAAATAATGTCTTCGTTTTCTTTCAAATGATTTATTTTAAATGGGGGCAGCACTGGACCCCGGAAAATTCAGGTACGGCCTTAAAGTTTATACAGTAAGTAGTTATTACTCTTTTTACTTACCTACTTATTATTATGTGATAAAGTTGACTGGTCCGTGTTTCATAATAGGACAGTAAGTGTCCCGGAATGTGTTAAGCTTGCTTGTATGGACCACGATATACTTAGGTACTTATCTACCTAAATGTTTTAAGACGACCGGGAACTTACGTATAAGTACTTACAAAAAAATTGGTTGCCTGTAAAGTCGGTATACGGGCGAAAGTTTTACGTGACAACGACTTCACTCCACTTCACTCCAAACTTGACTTCCACTCGGGCATGGTTAGCCCGCCTAAGAGCGAGAGAGACAGACATAAAAAGTGAAAGGCACGCGTGCCTCTCACTCGCTCTCATTGTGAGCGCATAACGTGAGCGGAGCGTAACGCAGTTTCTTGAAGTGTCACCCGGCTAACCAATTTATAAGACGTTGTCACGTCAAAAGCGCAGAACATTCTACTGTAGAAATTTTCTGTGCTTTCTAGCCTACGTGTAGGTATAGTCCATTCGTTTAAATAGTAGGTAAACTGTTGGCACGCCGACAAAGGTGGCACCGGCTCTTTTAAAATCGCAGCCTTTGTAGCGCGCTGACATCATGCACATCATTTCAGCGAACGAACTACCCCATTAGTTTGAACACTAGATTCATGACAGTAGCCACAATACTGTCGTAACTACCTATTCGACAATTCAAATGTACCTACAACTCATCGTAGGCGCAATGTTGAGGCGACGCCCTTACATGTAATAACATGGATTCTCACCATCTTACACTCCGTTTACTGCGCGTCTATCACTCAATCAATATATCATCAATATAAAAAATATTTGGACTGAAACTTCATGTAGTATCAAACGCTCTGCGATCAGTTGGTTAGCTGAAATTCGAATACCTGTATTGTTCGCTGAATATTTTTATACGTACAATTAGGTATGCTTTTCAGGGTTGAATTGAATAAATAAAGTATCTATACAAGAAAAAAATGTTTTATTTACCTACGAGTATTCCTCAGCTTTCGTTAGGAAAGGCGTAAGGGCTCAAACGGACGGACGACAGTGTGCTGCGAGCAGTTGTAGTCGGCGAATATCAGGCCTGCACGAGCGTTTCCAAAAAGTTTTTGAATCGGTCGTACGCAAAGGATTTGCACGAGTGGTCTTGAACACTCGTAATTTGACATTTGTTGCGTACAAATAATGTACAATACATAATGACAGTCGGAAGAAACTTTTCACTTCACTATAGAATCCATTTCGATTCACTCTGCTTTTTTTATTTATATTGAAATGTTAAGAAAACCATTGACCAATTTATGGCATTTTCTGCGTATTAGTATATTATGTTACGCTGACACGGTTTCAAAAATACGATGCACTGCGTCGGAACGCGAGCGGTGAGTTGAATACCCTCAATGAAAAATAGCACTTCCCAAGTGTCTTATAAAGTAGCGCAACGGTCGCCAACAGTCGCGAACTGTCGCTGGCAGCACACTGTGTGTGTAAGACCCCTAAAGCTTACTCACATGGATACTCAGATATCAAAATGCTATCGTAATTCATTCATATTACCTACTTTAAAAATTTGTTTATTGGGAATAGTAGCTGGTTTCGTCTTTGCTTATGACTTGTCTTCATAGATCATATTTAATTTGTTTCTTAGAACTAACATAGTGGCTGTTTTTCATATGGATCCATAAATATCTTGGAGACTTGAACTCTTTCCTGCATATATTACAATTGTGAACTTTTCCATCGTTATAGTGCACCCTTCTCATATGAATGGCTAGATAACCTTCACTCGCTAAGCGAGAATTGCATATTTTACAATATACTGCCTTACTGTGCACATTCTTAATATGAGTGCTCAGAGCCATTTTGTAACTATACACATCTTTGCAAAGATCATATTTAAATATCCCATTGTTATTGCTTTTTCTTTCCCAAGGCCTAGGTTTACCTTCATGTACGTACTGTACATGTCTTGTCATGTATCTTTTGTTACAATATTTTTTATGGCAAATATAGCATTCGACTTTAATTTGAAAGTGGGTGTCCTTATTTTCATGCCACCTTTTATAATTAAATATTTTTAGGCAAACATTGCATTGATACAGTCTTTTTGTAATTGGTATATTTATGTTATTGATATCTTTTCTGGTATCCTTCTTTGGGTTTTCTTCATCTATAAACTCATCGTTACCATTCTCTGATTGAACATTATTAGTTTTACATTTTGTGCCGATCACAAAGTCTTCTATGTCTATGAACCGATCCATAATATTTTCTGAAGAAATTTCTACAATTTCACATTTTGTACCATTCTCAAAGTTTCCCATGTGTATGAATGGATCTATAATATTTAATGAATTCATTTCTTTTATTTCATTTAATCAATTTCATATTTAGTATCTTTCAAGTTTTCTACACCTTCGGACTTATTCATACTATTTTCAAAATCTATATCTTCAGTTTTACAACTCGGTTCTTTTTTTAAGTTATCTATGTCTATAAACTGATCCATAACATTTACTGAATTAATTTCATCAAGTTCATATTTTATTATACTAGAATCAAAACGTATTTCTAGTACTTCAGACTTTAAATCACTGTTAATACAATTCCTATTCGTTTCGTCTGTTTCCATAGGTGTTTTTGGTTGTTCGTACCTACCGAGTATTTTATTCGGAAATTTGACTAGATTGACTTGTAAATGAGTTAAATTATGTCGAAGGAGACTATCGCTGAAAGAGATAAAAATAATATTTTTTTAATCGAGAAGGTCGTATGCATTTACCTAGCGGGAAAATTTCGAATTTGATAGGGGGAGGGGAGAAAGGGTAATAACCTGAACCTACGTACCTAGCTTTCTGCCCTCACAGTCTTTTTGGGTGGTCATAATCAATATGACCACCCAAAAAGACTGTGAGGGTAGAATTTAAATTTCCATTATAAACCATCAGGTTTCCATTATATGAATTTTTCCGTAACAATGCTCCGCGGGGTGTGGGTGGCAGAGGGGGTAGCACCCCTTCCGCTACCCACTTAAATCGACGGTCCACAATGGAAATTTTAGCCTAATAAGCTTCTAAGCACACAATCACATGCCGAACTTCGTCGAGGTTTGTATCTAATATTGTTAAGGTCGTACCTGAATTTTCCGGGGTCCAGTGCTGCCTCCATGTAAAATAAATCATTTCAAAGAAAACAAAGACATTATTTAAAATTTTGCTACTATAAATTCCTAGATAACCCTTCAAAGTATTTTATGAACTAATGTTTACAGTTTAAAGTGAGAACGTTAAGCTTTACTACGCACATTTGCGAAAAACGGCCACTTTTGGCTAATGTGCGTAATAAAGCTTAGCGTTCTCATTATAAACTGTAAACAGTAGTTCATAAAATACTTTGAAGGGTTATTTAGGATTTGGTAATAGCAAAATTTTAAATAATGTCTTCGTTTTCTTTGAAATGATTTGTTTAAAATGGGGGCAGCACTGGACCCCGGAAAATTCAAGTAAAAAAGATAGTTCACTCCATGGCAGGTATGTTCATTCAAGTGATTTTGTAAACTGTCCACCATTTGAACGCGCGAAGTAAGTATAGGTAGTTTAATGTAAGAAGAGTCTGAGAAAACCTGTCATAAAACGTTGCGGTGCAGCGAATACACGTGTAGGAATTTTTACTTAGCTCATATATTTGAATATCTTCAACTTTAGGCACGTTAATAGGTACATCTTCAACTTGTGAGCACACGCCAACCGTTGTATCTTCGATTTTCACCCGAAGATCTATATAATCCATAGATTAATATTTTTTTTTAATATTGGTATACATTAAGCTATGATGACAAGTGTCATTTTTCTCTATGATAGTTTTTTTTTATAGCTGCGATCAAACTTCGTCGAAGCTTATTTTGCTAGTTTTTTTTTTCTTGATGGTGACGCTCAAACTTTGAAGCTGCCAGCAATGTTGCCTTGCCAGATGCACATACCATACAAACCATAAAACAATTGTATGGTACGTCCATGAAACTGACTTAAATTATTTACATTCCCTGTTTTGTAATAATCTATCTGTTATATCATTACAAAACAGGTAATTAAATGGGAAGATGAACTCAATTGTACCTACTCAACTCCAATGATAAATCAGTAACAAAACAATTAAGTGCTATCAGTTACAAAACAGTTATCAGCCATAAAAATTTTAGTGACTTGTACTGTTAAAAGAATTTCAGTTCAGTGATAACTTGATAAGACATTATGTCACGGAATATGTTTGTGAATAAGATAAGTACCTAACTAATATTTATTATGTACAACACCATGTGTACCTTACATTATATTCTCAGTCCATGATACTGAACAACTTTCGCCAAGGAACATATTCTGATTAAAATAATATTTTTTGCTCTCATTCGCATCAGCTGATCGGTCAAGTTGAATGGCATAAAATATTTTTATGTCTACCATACAACTTGACCGATCAGCTGATGCGAATGGAAAGCAAAAAAAAATTTTCTCGGTAAGTAAGTATATGTTCCTTGGGGCAAGTTCTTGAGTATGATGGACTGAATTCACCATTAAAATAGTTTCAGTACTTATAATTGTTAGATGTCTGTGTAACATCAGGCAGCAAGAAGCTGACTTTTTAACCACCAGCCAAATTTTAGGAGCAAGTTCAGTCCATGATACTGAACTACTTTCTATAAAAAAGTTATTAAAAATCGATAAAAATTTTTCGTCCTCCCATACAAAATCCGTTTGGCTGAGCACTGATACACTTGAACAATCCGACCGCTAATTCGAAGATTCTGGGTTCGATCCCCAGCCAAGGCAAGTTGGAAAATGGCCTTTTTCAAATTTTCCTGGGTCTTGGATGTTTATCTATACATATATAAAATATATTATAGTATTATTAAGTTAGTATCCCATAACACAAGTTTTAAAAAACTTACTTAAATTTGGGGCTAGCTTAATCAGTGTGATTTGTCCCTATATATTTATTTTATTATTTATTTATTTAAATATTTATGTTTCGATTATGCTTTATTTTATATTTTAACTGATATTTATACTACTGATTGATTTATATTTTAACTATAAATCAACAATTAAAATAAAGCCTTCTTCACTTTATAATCGAATTTCAATTTATCTAAAATGAAACCACAGTTCTAAATAGTGGGCAGTGATAAAGAATACGCATACTTTAAATGCGTGAGTAATAATGTGATGAGGAAATTCGTCAGGATGATTCGAAATCACGGTCTTATAAAACCGCTATTTAATTCATATAAAAAGTTCTTAACATAATTCATTTACAATAAAAAAAAAACAAAAAAACCGCTTATTGAAGCATTAAAACTGAAATGCTACTCACATCACCTCCATATAACTTTATATATATAAAAAAGTAAAAAAATACTAAGGTCAAATAAACTAAGACCAAAATAAATAATTTATTATTTTCATTGCTAAAATTGGCATCATAAAACAGGACTATACAAGCATGGATCCAGGGGGAGTCAGGAGGGCCTCCCATGCACTGGTCCCTGGCGAGCGGAGGGGGAGGAATGATATCTGCATTATCAAAGAGGGTAAACGTCGGCGGCGGCCGGTTGTTAAACTTTTTGCACAAATGCATTCCAAAGAAGATTGACTTCAGACAGGCGGCTGGTCGTAAAAAAAGCAGCAAAAAAAACTAAGCAGCAACTACTGTTGGTCCAGCAGCTACTCCCGACCCAAATTTATACACCACCACATGTTTATAAACATCTCCGGGTAGCAAAACAGCGCTGGGGAAGTTCTCATGATGCACAGCGTCCGGGTACACCTGGGTCTCCAGACAGAAGGCCCCATGGCGCCGGTAGCCCTCGCCAGACTTGCCAACCAGGGCGGGTTCGGAGGGGGCTGGCAGGAAGTTTGCTGTGTAGAACTGGACCCCTGGCTGGTTGCAGTAGATTTCTAGACTACGTCCGGAGGGGTGTTCTACTCGGGATACGAAGTTTAGGTCCTGGAAGGAGATGATATAATACAGATAAGAATTATTCATAATTTTAATAACAGGTCCCTTCCCCTTCCCCTTCCCCTTCCCCTTCCCCTTCCCCTTCCCCTTCCTTATAAAAAATACAGAGTTTTGCTAAACATATTTTAGGTAAAATTTGTTTTGTCCCATATCACTAATTTTCCATATCTGACATTGCAAGAACAAGACAAAACATATTTGAACTTTTTTATGAATGATTGGGCATACAAATAAATATAAATGTATAATTTAAAACACTTTTAATTAAATAATTCAAAATTAAAAACATTTCTTTTAAAATACTGTGTTTTTAGAAGAAGAAAAAAACGAGCAAGCCTTACAGTAGTCGCATATGTTGTGTCACCCATAGATTAATATTGTATATACTGAAATAGATAAGAAACTGCAGCTTTAACATTAGATCAAACCAGTTGCGCCATCTGGTAGCATGCTTTCGCAACACCAAAGGACTAAAAGATGAAATAAAATGGTGAAAAAATTGCTCCGTGAGCTGGGACTTGAACTCGCGATCTCGGTTCAAATACGACTATGTTCAATAGCCTAAACAATTGAGCTATTAAGTGATTAACCACATTTGTCGAATTTATCCATCATTTAATATTCCTATCGAATAAAAAAATGGTGTAAAAAGGATAATGCGTGAGTGGGACTTGAACTCACAACGTTGCTCTTATTTGAACCATGCTCTAATCAACTGAGCTATCACGTGTTCTACCTCATATGACGAATTTCTCCACCATTTCATATTCCTATTCTATAACACGCATTACGAGTTAGGTCAGCTGATTCGTGACTAGATGGCGTTTTATTGAATTTTTTTATCAAAATTCTGCAATGTTCTAAGTTTCATAGGCATGGTGTCACCATCACCACATCTGACATCTCACCTTGGTAATAAGCAACCGCGTTAATTGGTCAAATCAAATAGTTGGAGAGGTCTTATTGAAGTGTATGTATATGCTTTGTTTAGCTTGTGTTTCCTAATTCGCCTTCTACAACATCCACGGGAAGACTTGGCGTGGTCCTATTAATTTAATTATTTAACCACACGGTTAAAAAATAGGTTACACATCAAAGAAGAACAAGCAATTAGTGGGTTACTCACCTTGTTTCCAAAAGTAGTAACACAGAAATTATCATCGAACAAGTTGGACTTCTTCACCATTACATCGGCAAGTCGGGAGGGCACACGGAGGTCGTACGGCGTGCCCCCCACATCCAATAGCTTGCCTGTGGGGATGGAGTCTGCATCAGTCTCTGTGACCCTGCAAAAACATTACTACTATCAGATCGTAGAAAATCATTTCATGATATTTTGGAGCTAGTTCAGTGTGATTTGTTGTCTATTTATCTCAGCGAACAGTTATAAGCAAAGCTAAAACCTAAGCTAAAACCAGACTACTGAAAAATTTAATGTAAAAAATTAAATTAAAATTAAATTAATTAAATTACGTGAGCTAAATTAAACCTCCGTGGCGTAATGGTTAACACGCTAGACCGCTAATCCGGAGGTTCTGGGTTCGATCCCCAGCCAGGGCAAGTTGGAAAATGGCCTTTTTCAAATTGTCCTGGGTCTTGGGTGTTTATCTACACTCGTATATGTATTTATCATAAATATAGCATCGTTGAGTTAGTATCCCATAACACAAGTTTTAAACTTACTTTAGGGCTAGCTTAATCAGTGTGGTTTGTCCCTATATATTTATTTATTATTATTATAATTCTTACGGCCCTTTTATTTGATACCCTACTACATGGTATGATTCGATTTACTTATTTTATTTTTTGTTATTGTTGTTTGGGTGTCGTAATAGCTAGACACTTGAAATTTGCACCGATTATGTATTACTGTGGCCGCTATAACAACAAATACTAAAAATAAGATAAAGTAAAAAATCAAAGGGGGTCGTCATACAAGAAACGTGTTTTTTTTCAGCGTTTTGAACTCGACCTTTATAATGGCATTAACTAGATACTTGAAATATTCACCAATTATGTATTACTATGATCACTATAACAACAAATACTAAAAATAAGATAAAGTTAAAAATTAAAGGTGGTCGTCATACAAGAAACGTGTTTCTTCAGCGCTTTAAAACATTGCACGGAGGTACGGAACCCTTCATGTACGAGTCCGACTCGCACTTGCCCGTTTATTTCAGGACAATTTGAAAAAGGCCATTTTTCAACTTGCCCTGGCTGGGAATCGAATCCAGAACCTCTAGATTACCGGACTAGCGTGTTAACCATTACGCCACGGAGGTCGTCAAACTATTAAAGTATATACTTGTCAGCATTTATGGTGACCACGTGGTTGTAAAGCTCCTGGGCACCAGACTCGTGCCCTCCCAGGTTGAAGTAGGAGTGGTTGGTGAGGTTGATGACAGTCTGCTTGGTCGTGGTGGACTGGAACTCCATGTGGAAAGTGTTGTCGTCGCGAACCTGGTGAAATGTTAGAATATGTAAATCTGAGATCTGGGTTTTTTACAAGCTTTATTTAGCTTGCCCTGTTTTTACCCGGCTATGGCAAAGTCAAGAGGAAGGATAATGATTTTAGCAGTGGTTCCCGGCAGAGTAGAATAGGCTACTCCAAGTCTTCCCGTAGATGTCGTAGAAGGTGACTTAGGAAACACAAGCTAAACATAGCTTTATAAACATCAATGAGACCTCTCCAACCTGTCTGGCCAGCGTGGAGAGTGTAGGCCACATCCTCTGGCTGCTCTGGCTAATATATGGCTCTGGTAGTACAGAGAGGGTCGTGCTCCTGCAATGGAGACTAAAAAAGACCTAGATGATGATGATGATGATGAAATTGAAGCCACTTCCCGGATTGAGATGAAATTTCGTATCGTATACAAGAAGCGGATCTGATGATGGAGTCTGAAGGTGGTTATAGGAATAGTAATAAAACGACGCAACCCCATCGAGTATTTAGAACTAACATTTTTTTTTTTGTAAAACTTATTAACGTTTGGGCTCCTCTATCTTCTTATGCTCTTACCAGCAGGGCTTGGAATACCGTTAAAAATCTGGTAACGTTAATTCTGTCAAACGACGTTAACGTTATCAGCAAAGATAACGTTATGCTGGTTAACGGTATTTTCCCACTATTTACCGTTAATCAGATAACGTTACCAATGAAACGGTAAAAGGTATTGTTAGCACTGTATTTCTTTTTGATATTTGACAGAATAAATTAATGAGAGTTTGTCTATAGCTATTTATATAATATGTTACAAGTATTGGAAAAAAGTATCGTTAATTGATAACGTTATAAACTGTATTATCGATACCCTTTACATAAAATAACGTTATGTAACGTTACTTTTAGCGTGAATTTGGTATCGTTAACAAGCCCTGCTCACTAGTGTTTCTTGTATAAGTACCTACTGACACATGAGTTTATGGTTCATGTAATAATGGAATATTTGTAGTTGATTACATAGTTTTCATCCTGAATGCTAATTCCTTTAGGGGTAAAGACATAATAATGTATCATTATTTCTACTTAAAACGTTTCAGGTTATGGGCCCAGTACACCTCGGCAATTATTTTTACAGTCTGGATTTTTTACCTCGTATGTAATATTGGTGACCAGATCGCCAGGGTAGCCCTCCTCGCCGTCCTTGGACAGGTAGCTGAAGGTTACCTTGTTGTCTTTCACATTGGACTTCCAATTAACCTAAGGGGCAGAAAAGTTATTTTAGAACCTCAATCAAAATTGTGAAAACAAGTTAGTTACTCCGTAAGTCTAGTATTATTTATGCATCTAACTATATTTTAGTTTTTTGTTTTACTTGAATAAGATACTAACTATATCTTTCTGATATTTAGACGCCGACTTTGCTGTCGGTTTAATTTTTCTAAAGGTCGACAGGGAGAGAAAGCAAGTTAAGTTTAGTATTAAGTCTTGGTACCTACTTGCTTTTGGACACAATAATGTTTTAAATAAATAAATAATAAACAAGATGACCGTTACTTTATCTACTTACTTTTCTTCATCTTTACTGGCAAGAACAGCTTAGGAATTCCACCAGCTAGTAGTCAGCCAACCTGAGCACGGCTGCACGAAAATGCTGAATGTAGGTTCCAATCATCATTTTGGAAATCAATAAACATACAAACGCCACATTGGAGACTCAGAGATCTTCACTCACCTCGCTAAGGAATCGTCCATTAAACATGTGTGGCTCGAAACAGGGGGAAAAATCACGAAACATAGCAAAGGAGAAGGGGGATATGTGACATACGTGTATTTATTTTACGCGCGATTTCTAATCCGAAAAGCGGTGCGTAAGATTAGATGTGAAGATATAGATTATATCTTATATTATATCGTAAGTATAACGTGTAACAAAAAGGGGGTATCAACCCGAAATGGAGTAAACGTACTAATCAATGTAAACAACTTTTACAATGGGACCAACCGTAAAATCGCAAAAAAAAATCGGCAGCTTCATACAAAATTAAATACCTACCTATCTATAGAGCTGCAGATTTTGTTTTTGCGATTTCAGGGATGGTCCCATAGGTAGTAATAATTGTACACATGATTTTGAGAAGGGTGGATTTAGTCTAAAACATCACCAAACAGAGCAAATTTCTCTCCTCTGGTGATAACCAGAGAGGGATGGTTAAAACTTGCTAAAAAACCTCATGTGATTAATGGGCGTCCTCCAATGGCTGAAATTATGCCGTGATGCTCAGACAGAATTAAAACTTCAAGCTAGAGATGGGCCGAGTATTCGGGTACCCTTTTCAGTACTCGTATTTGGCCGAATAACTCGGTTCAACTGCCGAGTATTGGAGCTAAATATTTTATTTATAAGTCCAAATTCTTGATCTTTCACGTCAATTTATTGTGTAGCTTATGAATGCTAACGATGGTGTGTGTAGTAGGGTACGTGTACCTAGCTGGAGGTAAATAATAATGCGTGTTCTATGCTCCTGAGTCGATAGTCGAATGAATAATTTATTTACAAAATTCGGGTTTATATACAGTGGTTAGGGACAAACAGATAGCCAAATAAGGTAATGTTCTCGTTCCTGTGTTTTGATTGGCTGGCGCGGTGCGACACTGCTCCCGTGTCCCGATATGTTTCCTAATTTGGAGTTGTAGACGAATAGCGCGTGCGATGTAAGTTGATGACCAAATATGGTGATGAATTTTCAGCGCGACGTATTCTGTAGTGGCTACAGTACTCCCTCCTTAGCGAAAACGTACCGGTAACTTGATGTTCCTTCCGGAGCGAGTTTGTCTTGTGGCGGGAAGAAGCGTTGTATCAGGCGCGGCCGGGATGCGTAAACTGGATCGCGCGGGCGGTGTGTGCGATGCGGGCGGCTCGCTGCTGGCACGCGGCGGCGGGTCATTGACGTTATTTAACGCGCGGGCGATTGCGGTTGGAATGGGATTGCAGTGCTGTGTGATAATGATTTGTGATGACGAATCCGGGAGTGAAGTGTCTTGATGTGAACTATCTTGAAAATCTTCTATAATGTAGGCGGGCTTCAGTCGGTCGATCGAAATAGTAGATTGTCGGTTCGGTAATTGAAGTTTGAATAGCTTGTCGGTTCGTGAAAGTATTTTGTATGGGCCTTCATATGGAGTTTGGAGTGGTTTTCGAACTGCATCAGTCCTGATGAAGGCGTGACTACATGTTTTCAAATCCTTGTGAACGAAAATACGCCTGCTGTTTCGATGTGACGTCGTTGCGTTTCGTGGCTTGTTGTCGTCTATTATTTTTCGTAGTTTTTCGACGAAGTTGTAGTCCAGGGTGTTTTCTGGTGATGGTGAGGTGATGAAGAAGTCTCCAGGAAGTCGTAGGTTGCAGCCATAGGTTAGTTGCGCGGGCGTAACTCCATTTTCGCGTAGGGCGGTTCTAAGTCCCAGTAGTACTGTTCCGAGTTCGTTGACCCAATTGGTACTTGCGCTGGTGAGCTTGGCACGGAGTGCAGCTTTCAGACAACGGTGGAAACGTTCCAGGATCCCGTTCGATTGAGCATGATAGGACGAAGTTCGATTCCGTTGACAGCCCATGAGGTTCATAAGTTTGGTGAAAAGTTCACTTTCGAACTGGCGGCCTTGATCGGTAGTTACGGTGATCGGACATCCAAATCTTGTGATCCAGTGGTCGTACACTGCTTTTGCGACGTTTTCGGCTGTTATATGGTCTGTTGGTACACATTCTATCCATTTCGTAGTTCGGTCGATCATGGTGATGAGATAGCGATGTCCTTGAGCGGTGGTTTCGAGAGGTCCGACTATGTCGACGTGCAAATGCTCGAATCTGTCCGTAGGCGGGAATTCGGCTAGTTTGCTTTGAGTATGTCGATGTATCTTGCTTTTCTGGCAGGGAATACAAGTTTTCGCCCATAATCCAATGTCCGTGTTCATTGTCGGCCAAAAGTACTTCTGTGCTATTATTTTTCTCGTACTGCGAATTCCGGGATGGCTTACGTTGTGAATTGCGTCGAAGACTTTTCGGCGAAAGTTCGCTGGTACATAAGGGCGAATTTGCGATGTCGACGTTTCGCAGTAGGTAGCGATGTTTGTACCGGGAATCGTGAGTTTCTTGATCGCGAGATTTGGCTGTTGTAGTAATGATGGAATAGTGCTATCTTGATCTTGTGCGCGTGACAGTTCTTCAAAGTTGATGGTAGACGGATAGGTAATTGTTTCAATTCGGCTAAGTGCGTCGGCAACGGTATTTTCTTCTCCATGGATGTGTCGTATGTCTGAAGTGAATTCGCTAATGAAGGCTAATTGTCGCGTTCGCCGTGGTGTCTCGGTCGCGGATTGTACCTTGCCCATTGCGTATGTCAGTGGCTTGTGATCAGTGAAAATAATAAGTTGTCGTCCTTCGAATGTTTTTCGGAAATGTTTCATAGACATGTAGATTGCGAGTAGTTCTCGGTCGTACGTCGAATATTTCTTCTGTGCGTCGCTGAATTTTTTCGAAAAGTAGCCAAGTGGTTGCCATGTGTTGTTTATGTTTTGTTGAAGTACTGCGCCGGCGGCGGTGTCCGACGCGTCGGTGAAAATAGCGAGAGTGGCTTCGTGCGATGGGTGGGCGAGCAGAGCAGCGTTGGTGATGCTTGCTTTGCATGCCTCGAATGCTTTCGTAGCTTCGTCGTTCCAAGTGATTGGTGTTTTGTCACGTTTCTTCGAATTGTGTAGAAATGAATTAAGCGGTGCTTGTATGACGGCGGCGTTCGGTATGTGCTCACGGTAGAAGTTGACCATACCGAGAAATCTTCTAAGTTCTTCTATTGTTTTTGGACGTGGATATTCTGTGATGACCTTGACCTTTTCTTCGGGTGGTTTGATGCCGTTTTGTGAAACTGTGTAGCCAAGGAATTTAACTTCTGTCTTGCCGAGGTTGCATTTGGCGGGATTTATAGTGAGGCCATTTTCTTCAAGTCGTCGGAGAACTTGTCGTAGATGGTCGCGATGTTGAGTTTCTGACGAGGAAGCTACCAGTAGGTCGTCGAGGAATGGGAAGACGAAATCGAGTCCTCTGAGTACTTCGTGGATGTACCGTTGAAAAGTTTGACCGGCATTCTTCAAACCTGGAACCATTTTTGGGAATTCCCATAATCCCATCGGTGTTATTATCGCAGTTTTCTGAACATCTTCTTCACGAACTGATAGTTGGTGGTAGGCACGATTTAGGTCGATGGTAGAGAATATTTTCTTGCCGGAGAGTTGGTATGTGAAATCTTTAACACGTGGTACGGGATATCGGTCTGGTTTCGTGATGGCGTTTAGTCGTCGGTAGTCGCCACAGATACGGATGTCACCATTCTTCTTAGGTACGATGTGGAGTGGTGATGACCAAGGGCTTTTGCTTGGGCGGCATATTCCTTGTTGCATCATATCTTCGAATAGTTTTCGTACTTGTTCATAGCGATGAGGCGCGATCGGGCGAGCGCGGCAGAAGACTGGTGGGCCTTGAGTTTCGATGTAGTGTTCAACAGCTGTTTTCGGGTTAACTTTTGTCGGTGTTAGGCGAGTGATGCCGGGAAATTCAGCTAGTATGTCGTGGTATGACTGTTGAACGTCGATACTTCGTATAGTCGGAGTGCTTGAGGCGCAGACTGGAGCGTGAATTTGGAGATTCGTGATTCCATCAACAAGTCTTCGATTTGTAAGGTCTACAACGAGCTGGTGGTGTTTGAGGAAGTCGGCTCCGATGATAGGCTTCGAGACGTCGGCGACTATGAATTTCCATTTGTATGGACGGCGTAGGCTGAGGTCGAGTTCGAGCGTTTTTTCTCCGTAGGTATTTATCGTAGTGTTGTTCGCGGCGTACAGCTTGAAAGGTAGAGGCATCGATTGCTGGCCTGCTCTGCGTGGTAGGACGGAAATATTTGCACCGGTATCGACGAGGAATGATAAGCCTGTCTTCTTATCAGTGACGAATAGGCGGTATGTTCCGGCGGCGTCGCTGTTGTCTGTCGATGCGAGAGTTCTAGCTTCCTTGTGGCAGGTCGTCGTAGAACGGGCAGGTGACGTGGGACGCGGTAGTGGGATTCGTGAGCGGTGATGAAAATGTGCCGGACGGTGATGACTCGACTGACGATGTTGATGGCTGTACCCGGTGTTTGAGAAAGTGGCGGATCTGACTTTCTTGAGGTGCGCGATTTCTTGTGATAGTTTTCGAAGACTCTGGACGAGCTCTTGATATTCTTGAACGGTCGTGGACATCGTAGTGCTTGGTACATACAGTGCCAGTGAAATAAGGTGCACGATAAAAGTAACGCTGGTTGCGTAGAGATGAGCTGGAGTTCCTGGTGCACGGCGCGCAGCTGGGCAGAATTTTCTTCCGGTGGCAGCTGGACGTGGGTGCGGAGGATGTGGGCTCGGTGAGTGTTTCTACATCACTTGCTTTCCTAAGCTTTTCGCGTTGGTTGACGCTGGAGCTGGTGGTCCACGTGTCGCGTGACACGCGGAGTCGTCGGCGGTCACCACTGTATCACGTCGGGGTCACCACTGTAGCTTATGAATGCTAACGATGGTGTGTGTAGTAGGGTACGTGTACCTAGCTGGAGGTAAATAATAATGCGTGTTCTATGCTCCTGAGTCGATAGTCGAATGAATAATTTATTTACAAAATTCGGGTTTATATACAGTGGTTAGGGACAAACAGATAGCCAAATAAGGTAATGTTCTCGTTCCTGTGTTTTGATTGGCTGGCGCGGTGCGACACTGCTCCCGTGTCCCGATATGTTTCCTAATTTGGAGTTGTAGACGAATAGCGCGTGCGATGTAAGTTGATGACCAAATATGGTGATGAATTTTCAGCGCGACGTATTCTGTAGTGGCTACAATTGCAACAATAGTCACGTAAAGAACTAGTGTAACACTTAATACAACTTCCCTCCAAAAGCAGTGTTATTGCAGCCGTGAATGAATGAATTATGAACGCGAGCTCAGAGAAAAAAAGACTGGCCTGGTGAATGCGGAGGGCGCAGGAAAGATACGCTCGCGCAGCGGCAGCGAGGAGCGGACATGGTAAGAACTCGTTTTCGCGCCATTATTGAACCGAGTCATTCGGCCAAGTACCTACTCGGTTACTCGGCTTTAAGAAGGCAACGCCAAATAATACTCGGTATGTAGCACTCGGTCCATCTCTACTTCAAGCATAAGGTTCTACCTTGTCAAACCCTCTTATTCCACCGTGCAAATGATTCTCTCCTACGTTCTTTGCCAACTTATATTCCACCCCCTCTATCCTGAAGTGGGCTCCTCCGATCCTGTTAGCACATCTCCCGACAGCTGCTCCCAGGTACGGCGTGTTCTTCGTGGTGTAGGACTGAAGGTCGTCGAACCCTAGGACGACGTCTTTGGTGATGCCGCTTCTGTCCGGTACCTGGAACGCGACGAGGTTTGTTATATTTTTATACAGATACAGTGTATTATATATTGTGTACATATTTATTTTAAGTATATATCAATTGTTTGTGTAATTACTGCAGCATCATGTGTTTTATTAGTTTGGTGTTGTACAACGTTTCACCCAAATTTTTGCATTATCGGATCTCTTCTGGTTTTTTTGTTGGTTGATAAGTCCGCCTTTGTACTTGTGTTGTCTTTTTATAATGTGTTTTTTAGGTGCGCATTGTCTTACATAACTTTTTAACTTCTATCATCGGAGGTCCGAAAATATTTCTCATACCATTTAAAATTATAATGATCATTCTTCATAAAAAATTGAAAAACTAATGATTAAAAATTAGAAACATTGAAATTTATAATATCACTAATAATACACTTAGTTTTTACTAATATTTGTTTTCATATATTTTTTTATACTAATGATCAAAACTCCTAATCATTCGAATAAATAACTATAATATTCATAAATTTGTTTTATTCTAATATTTGTTTTTATAAATTTCTTAATCATATGTGTTTTTTTTATCTATATTATTGAAAATCATAATGTCTATAATCATACATTTGTTATAATACATATTATTTTTCATATAGTTTTTAGGGTTCCGTACAAAAAATGAATTAACGGAACCCTTATAGGATCACTCGTGCGTTTGTCTGTCCGTCCGTCTGCCACAGCCAAATTTGCTCCGAATCTACTGGACCGAATCAGGTGAAATTTGGTAGGATGGTGTAATCCTATGACCCAAACACATATGTGCAAAGTAAATAAATATTTTTTTTAAATAATGGTAATTTTCGGGGGATAAATTAGAAAATTGAAAAAAAATGTTTTGCAAACCTTACTGTGTTATATATCAAATGAAAGGGCTCGTTATGAGGATCTCAAATATATTTTTGTTATAATTATAAAATAAATAGTTTTGATTTTATTCATGAAAGAAGACGAAAATTGACCATCCCTGATCACCGAAACTACTAAGCCTAAAATTTTGAAAGAAATACGAAATATTGTTCATTGCTTGTAAATTACAGGAAAACCTATAAGAATTCAATCAATTGTACGGAACCCTCTCCACGCGAGTTCAACTCGCACTTGGCCGGTTTTATTAATAATAACTGTTAATTCAATTCAATTCAATTGTTTTTATTCGGATAACCATGATCCATGATTTGTTAGTATTACAGTAACTTAAAACTAGTGTTAGTACTTATAGCTACACAGTATTTTGGTAACATAGAATGCAACCTCTGTGTCGAGAGGGTCCTGCGGGCATGCCTTTAAATTTGACCATATAAGGCCACCGGCATGGTCCCCTGCACAAGGTGTCCCATTATTTGCGAATCCAGTCTATCCGCCACAGTTTTTAGAATGCTGTTAGGTTGTGGCATATGATCATTGAATGTTATGAAGAAAAAAGTTCTGCAAAACAAATTATAAATTTAAACTTGTTCTTGGTAGTAACAGTAAGTATTAAGGGCCCGGTCCTTATTTTTAATGATTTTGACTGCTTTTTCGGAGCTAATTGGAGCCAAACTATCTTAGTAACAATATGTTAAGACATGTGAAATTGAAGCTTATTTAAGTATTAAAAAAGTGAATGAGTCGATTTATTGATTTTCATTGTAATAGTTTGTTTAATTCCAAATAACCTGAGACGTGTTTCGATTTTTTTCAGTGCGCGACGTTCATGTCATTGTTGTTTACACGGAATTTAAAACATGAAGTTGTGTATAAATTACAGAGAAATAAAGACAAAGGAAAATCCTAAAAAGTGAATGAGAAGATTTTAATATATATTTCTTAAATTCATTCAAACGCTTAGTTAAAAAGGTTAAATTTTGAAGAAAATATAAGCGAATTCAATACGTCGTCGGATTTCTTGCGCATACGACTGAGTTAAAAAATAAAAATACACATATATGATGATTGATTCATGCTTAAACACGTACAATAAATAAATAAAATTAATTTGCCTTTTATAAAAAGATAGAAAAATTAAAGTTCTCCGAAATTCTCAAATAAATATGGGGACGAAAACGCTGAGCAAACCGCTCGCTGCGCTTCTGAATTCGTCTAAATTCATCTCTATGGTGCATGTACAATACACTGCGTATGTGCAGATAGAAAATATAGATTCGGGTGTTCAATCAAAAATTCCCACGGTAGAAGACTACAGTCAAAAAAAAATATGATCACTAACTGTTATGAGCTCCGTTGGAAGTAATAAAAATGTATGAATAAAAAAAGTATAAAAAATAAAATTATGAAAAGAGATTATTATGAACACAAACCGGTAGTGCGATAAAGAATAGGTTTAAGAATTTTATGTGAGCCAATATAGACCCGTGTTTTTTATGTACAATTATGATTTACTTACTTACAATAACACGTCTCTATTCCTAACGGGGTAGACAGAGCCCAGGGCCGCAAGACTGAAAGGCCATTTAGAGTGATAGTGGATGTTAAGATAGAAAAAGAGAAGGTTGCTAGCCGCATCGCCTATTAAGGTGAATATATAAGCAAATGGCCTTGAAGTGTGAAATAAATTGTTAACTCGTAAATATGGTGATTATATATTGCTCTTCGTCAGGCACTAGATATCCTTTTAAATTATTTTATGAACTGCCGTTGAAACTATTATTGGTGATCCGTCTAACATATCAAGATGATTCAGATTCTTGCTCATTCCCTCGATCGGCTTTTACGATATGCGCGGAATGAGAAGCAGCTGGTCCGTTCTTATTACGTTTTTTCTTTTCTCCCCGACCAGCACAGAACGCTTAAGGTGAATATAGAAGCAAATGGCCTTGAAGTGGCGCCCTCATCTGAAATAAATTGTTAACTCGTAAATATGGTGATAATTTCCATATTGCTCTTCGTCATGCATTAGATAGCCCTTTAAATTATTTTATGAACCACCGTTGAAAGTATTTACATTAGTCCATCTAGCTTTAAAACTTGCCTCCGCCAAAAGTGGCCACAGCAAATTTTAAAGCTAGACAGATCACCAATAACAGTTTCAACGGCAGTTCATAAAATAATTTAAAGGGCTATCTAGTGCATTCCGAAGAGCAATATGGAAATGATCAACATATTAGGTTGGGGAAAAAGTCTTTTCGCATATAGTATGTATGAACTATTTTGAAAAAGTGGAGCAAGATCGGCATATCAGTAGTTACGACGTAGCTGAAGAACTGGGAATTGACCACAAAACAGTTTTGGCGCATTTGAAAAAAAATGGGTACACAAAAAAGCTCGATATTTGGGTACCTCACGAGCTCTCTGAAAGAAACCTAATGAATCGTGTACTCATTTGTGATTCTTTATTACGACGTAATGAGACCGAACCATTTTTGAAGAAATTGATAACTGGTGATGAAAAGTGGATCACGTACGACAAGAACGTGCGAAAAAGGTCATGGTCTGACTGTGGCGAAACCCGGGTTAACTCGCAACAAGGTGATGCTGTGTGTGTGGTGGGATTGGAAGGGTATTATTCATTATGAGCTGTTACCACCAGGCAGGACCATCGATTCAGAACTCCACTGCGAACAACTGATAAGATAAAAGCAAGAAGTTGAGAGAAAGCGGCCGAAATTAATCAACAGAAGGGGTGTGGTTTTTCATCATGATAACGCTAGACCTCACACATCTTTAACCACTCAGAAAAAATTAAGAGAGTTTGGCTGGGAGTTGTTAATGCATCCGCCGTATAATCCTGACCTGGCACCTTCAGATTTCCACCTGTTTCGGTCTCTTCAGAATTCTTTAGGCAGTGTCAGGTTAACATCACGAGAGGACTGCCAAAATTTGCCCCATAATTTCTATAGCAATGGGATCGTGTCCCTACCTATAAGATGGCAAAAAGTTATCGAACAAAATGGTACCTACGAGTACATACTTTAGTTAAATGTAAATAAACTATATTAAAAAATGTTTTGAATTTTCATATAAAATGCGAAGACTTTTTCCCCAACCTATTATTTACGAGTTAACAATTTATTTCATACTTCCGCCATTTGCTTATATATTCACCTTAACCGACCAATTTCTACAGCTCACTTTACTAAATAGCATCATAATTAATTTAAAAAGGCAAATCATACCTTAATGGACTGTACAATAGCACCATAGGAGATCGCGGATAGTGTAAGCCCACTCGTGGTCTTCCAGGTGAACTTCTTTACTGGCTCACCCTCGTAGCTGCCAAACGATTCTTCGATCAAGGTCACCATTATTATGCCTGAAAACGCTTCGGCCGTTTAGGGTTGGATCTTATCTATCAACACGGAACAGCACTTTCCTATGCTGCTATCCTTTTCTGTCGCTCAGACCAGTAATTTGCTAGAGCGAGAGAGAGCTACGGAACGCTTCAGCACCGACCGTGCTGCAGCCTTCCGTCGCTCTCTCTCGGTCTAGCAGTATAGGAAAGTGCTGTTCCGTGCTGATAGATGAAATCCAACCCTTATAGAACTGGAGTTTCGGTACTGATGGATCGGTTCCGATCGAGGCTTTTAATTGAATTTTATGAAACTGGTTCCGTATGAATGGAATTAGTACCGATCGAGGCTTTTTAATTTATATGTAAAAGCAATTAATTCCTTGTATGAAATCTATCCATATAATATTTAAATTGAACGGTACATACGTGAAAGTCGTGGGTTTAAAATTGAATTTCACTCTAGGTGATTTTTTTCATATTTTTCTAAGTTTAAAAATATTTTTATACTTATTCAAAAAATATGTCAGTAGGTACTTATAAAAATATGTTTATGTTAATAAGTAGGTACTTATATATTTTTGAATATTAAAAAATATATATATTTTAAGGGGTGATTCAGTCCAGCATTTAAAACAACTTCTTATACTGAAATACTTAGGTACGTAAAAATGTTAGGTTCTCATACAAGTCAAATTAACTACTTAAGTATGTATAATACGAAAAAAAAAAATTCCATAGTAAGTCAACTTGACTTAGTATGGAAACTAACTTTTTTTTCGTATTTCAATAAACATTTAATCCCAAGGATGCCAAGGACCTTGCGTAATCGAGAATAAATAGCCGAAACCAAAAGTTTTCGCCAAAAGTGGCTACTTTTGGCGAAAACCCGTTTTAAAACTAGACGGACTACCAATATTACTTTCAAAGGTTATTCATAAAATAGTTTAAAGGTCTTTTTAGACATTGATACAAATAACATTTTTAAATATCACCACATTTACTTTTAAACAATTTATTTCAAATGAAGGCGCCACTTATGCTACCACTTCACCTTAAAATGATTTTAACGACCGGCCGCCTGCCTGACGTCAACCCTCCTTGGGAATGGAGTTGTAGAACAATATGTTAGTGCTTATTCCCTTAGTCGCCTCTTATGACATCCACAGGAAGAGATAGAGTGGTCCTATTCTAAGCCGAAAGCCACACGGCAAATCACCTCTTAAAATATTTTTACATAATTAAAAAGTACCTAAGTACCTTGTATATCTTCATACCAACTGAGCACATCCTGTAGTGTGAAGAATAAACCGATTTAAGTGTAAGGTTCTTACTTCGTTATCATAACAATAAGGAATATGCATGTAATACCAATCCGGCTCATATTTTTATTTTACAATTTCTTTTAATACGTTACTACGCCTAGTTAATTAGTTTTCTTACTGACTCTTATTTGGATTAGAAATAAATTATTGAAAATATGCAAATATTGCGCGGGAACTTTTGACAAACAAAAGGGAAATGACGACAACGTTCATAAAAAGGAAATGACAAGTTTGGGTGCGTTCGGTAGAACTGTCCGTCCATGTAGTTTGACTATCGATGACATTCGAAATGTATGTACTTTTCTATAGAAGTTTAACAAACATCACTGGCTGATAACATCGAAAGTACCCAAAAAAGAAAAACATGCGTTGACAGCTTCTGTCTCTAGCGGATATTGCAGTCGTTGACGTCATATTTTGAAATGGCGTGTTTTAGTTGTTATAATCTACTTGCTATTTTTAATATTTATTTTCTACACCATATACATGTTTTTCGACACTGATTTTTTTTTGCGGCTATTTCTCGACGAGGACTATCGATTAAAAATATAAAAAAAAATCATGCATACTCTCTATTGTCAATTTAGCACACAACTCTTTTCGTAAACATTGTACTGAAGTAGATACAATACCTGACTGATAAATAACTAGTAGGTAAGTACTTCACAGTTATCATGTTACATACGAATTTATATTATGGCTAAGTATGTTATCAAACAATATAATAATTTAGTATAAAATTAAAGAAATACTTACGTCGCTCGTCTTTGGCCGGTTGTAACACACTGCCCACAGAGTACTTTTGTACACTGCCTTTCAGTATAAGTTTAACTATGACACTGCCTTTATGCTAAAGTTGGTTTCAAACACTCATTTTATAGAGTGAAGTTAACCACAAGTGATAGTGAAGTTGATAAGTTCACTTTGGACGAGTGGTTTGGCACAGTGTTTTGGTGTATGATCGAATGAATTAGCCTTTATATTAATAAAAATAACTATTTTAAAATGCTTGTTTGTTTGTTTCTAATAAATGAAAAACGGCATATTTTAAGCCCTTGGTCCCGACTGTCATCATATGATGGCAGTCGTTAAGTTCTATTAGATGGGTTTAGGCAGCTTGAAAAATCTAACTTCATAGTCTGTCACTTCCACAAAAATGATTTGAGGTGACTTTTTGACACATCCCGGGATAGTTACTGAGTATTACCGTGGTGAGTCTTCTTCTTCTTCTTCTTTTAAGCGCATTCCCGGTTGCATCCTCAGCTGTGCTGCTTCGGAGCCCAGGCTGCGCTTTCCCGCTTTTTCTTCTCCAAATATAATATGCATGTCAATGGTCACCCAAGGATGCCAAAGACCTTGTAAAATGTAGAAGAAATAGCCGGAACACTTTCAATGATTTGGCTATAGTTTTACAACCGGCCGCCTGCCTGACGTCAAACCTCTTTGGGAATGTATTTGTGCGAAAAGTTTTACAACCGGCCGCTGCCTGACGTTAACCCTCCTTGAGAATGCAATTGTAGCACGAGATCTTTGTGCGTTCGAGTATTACCGCGGTGAGTATTATTTAAATGTAAACAGGCGGACTGGGAACGTGTTAAGAGCGAATAAAATTTGACAGCTCTATGAATAGAGGAACTTCGGCACTGGGCACTCTTGGCAGACACAGTTAGACAAGTGACAACTCGGTCAATTTGAACCCTCTTTGTGTAGTGTTTACTACTGTTCACACTTGTTATATTTTATTGTGTGGTCACCGGTTGCTATCATTTCCACTGACTGATAAAATATAAAAAGTAAGTAGATATACACATATACCGGGTTACTTTTAAAACACCGGCAACATTTTTGGAGCAAGTTCAGTCCGAGATACTGAACCACTTTCCATAAAAAACGAAAAAAAATTTCGCCTTATCATACAAATCGGCGCTCAGCCAAATGGATTTTGTATGGGACGAAATTCTTTTATCGATTTTCGTCTCCAAAAGCAACACAAAATAGTAATGTACCAAATGTAGTGTAGCCACAGAATAAGCCAGGTGTAGCTAGCTACGTGTCCGCATTGCAGTGTTAAGCAACATTGTGCACTACGAAACGATGATAAAGTCTAATTTGGTTTGACATTACACATATCGGACGCCTGTCGTCAACTGTCGTGTTATTTTATGTACTAATGTCCCCCGGCCGGCTCCTACTCTTATATAATAATATATGAAGGAATTTTTTTTACAAAAAGAACCGACTTCTTTTTTAGGAGTTTCTTCCATATCTCCAAAGTTTATCATATCTTCACCAAATTAAAATGGGACCAACTTGGTAGTAAAGGCTTTCAATAAAAAAGAATCTGTTAATCGGTTTACAATTAGCGAAGATATCGCGTAACAAACATACATAAAAAAAAATAAGAAAGAAAAACTTGTCGAATTGATAACCTCCTCGTTTTTTTAAATCGGCTAAACAGAAATCTTTTTCTGAAAACTGGAAGAAAATTGCTTATTAAATGAGGCAGTAATAAGACGTCCGTTGACGCTACGCAAACGCTGACACGACGACGACGCTCGTAAGACGCTAGTGTGGGGGGTTTCTTAGCGAGATAGATGTACCCACCACGCTCCCACTTTTTATCATACTATTTGAAATGCTTATTACTGCCTCATTTAATAAGCAATTTTCTTCCAGTTTTCAGAAAAAGATTTGTTTAGCCGACTTAAAAAAAGGAGGAGGTTATCAATTCGACAAAATCCTCCTAATGGCAGTGACATAACATTTCTATACGAGCATCCTTTTCCTGTGACAAAATAAGTACCGTATTCTATAAAACTGTGCGCATTCATGACGAAAATGCGCGCAGTTTATTTATGTATAAAAATTTACGTTGCACAGCGGCGGGCGCTTACCGAGAAGCGAGTAGATTCCTAGGGAGGGAGATATGGGTTAAAAAAACGTGTAATAGCGACATATTTTATTTGGTAGAACAATACGTATAAATAAGAAATAGATAAGATTTTATTTTATAAGCAAATACATAAGTAATGACTTTTTTTGGCTGACGGGCTATGAAGAGGGCTATGCTAGGTGTTTCTTTACGTGATCGAATCAGAAATGAGGAGATTCGTAGAACTAAGGTCACAGACATAGCCCAGCGGATCAGTTCATTGAAGTGGCAGTGGGCGGGGCACATAGCGCGAAGAACCGATGGGGCAGAAAGGTTCGCGAATGGCGGCCACGTTCCGGCAGGCGCAGCGTAGGACACCCACTTGCTAGGTGGTCAGACGACCTGAGCAAGGTTGCAGGACGTTTTGGAAATCCTTGGGGGAGGCCTATGTCCAGCAGTGGACTTCCTGTGGCTAATATGATGATGACTTTTTACCTATCATCCAGCAGGAAGCTTGATTATCAAGCGCAAAATATGTCCAAAGTAGGCGGTACAGTTTTCCGCGAATAGTTACTGTTGTTACCCGCCAACACCCTTGACAAGGCGAGAACGGGGGAAAGGTGCGGGGACGGGGACGCATATTGCGCGGGACCCTAGGAGATTCCGTTTATGTAATACTTATACACCCTTATTTTAAATGAATTTCTTTTTTCGTATTTCGATATACATTTATTGGGAAAAGTTGTTCTAAATGATTGACTGAATCACCCCTTAAAATTTGTGTACTAATTTAAAAATAAGGGTGTATTTATTCTGTGCTGCTGGTCGCCCAAATGGGGGTATACATCCATTGATTTTATTCGTAGATTACATCCTTAAAACCTAACGACTGCCTCCGTGGTCCAGTGGTCAAGGCGTCTGTCTTGTGATTCGGAGGTCATGGGTTCAAATCCCACTGGGAAGCATGCTTTGTGTAAAGTTGTTTTCTGTCTGGTTAGGATATTGCAGGCTTGAATCACCTGATTATCCGAAAAGAAAGATGATTCCGTGCTTCGGAAGGCACGTAAAGCTGTTGGTCCCGAACGCCATCTAGCGTTTGTACCTATCCTAGGATTGGTTCTGGTCTACCCTCTGGGTTCGGAGGTCAGATGGCAGTCGCTCTGTATAAAAAACCAGTAACCTTGTCAAATCACCTAGGTAAGGTAGCGGACCCCGGGCTCTGAAGCGTTACCGCTGAGGATGCAACCGGGAATACGCTCAGATGATGATGATGATCCTTAAAACCTAACATCCAGTAAAGAGATATATTCCTCAATGCCGCACAAGTTCTTTCCCATTTCTATGTACACGTATCCATTGTCTCCGAAATCGGTTCCCCACGAGTTCTTGATGATGTAGTAATGTGTAATGTGGCCATCGTTTACGTGGTAATCATACCCCACTATTTGTACCACGTGGTTAGGAACGCCCCTGCAAAGAATTTAAGGTAATTTTATTTTAATAATAATAATAACAAAAAGCCGCAATATTAAACACGTGCCGTATCGTCAGAAAATTCCTCCAAACAGACGAAAACGGCCAGACTGAAATAGCACCTCAATAGATATAGAAATGCCATTTACTTGGTTAACGCCCGTAAATGGCATGAAAATACCAGCTTAGGCTGAGATAAAGAAACTTTAAAAAATAATAAAAACTTTATTTCACACAAAGGTCCATATAAGTGTACATTCTTTACATAATTTATTATGTTTGATCAGACATGGGAGACGGATCCATTTGTATGAATTTGAGTCCAATGCCCCATCAATACACCGTCAAAATCCATCCTATCTGCTATGAGTTTCATATAGCTGTTGAGACTGCCCCTTATACGCCGCATCAAGGACGCAGTTCTTTTTATTATAATGGCCGCAAAGCTGTCTACACGTGCGGTAGCAAACATCCCGGACGCGCTACAGAAACGAGGCAATCTCATCATCTCTAATATTACTGTTAACCACAATAAAATGCGAATCATGTTGATTAGCGATGCGGATAGCAACCCATCACTATTTTGATTCCATTTCCACCTTCTCGCCGACCACCACGCTTTGAATCTGAGCTGCAATACCTAAATGCTCTGTCTACCCCATTAGGGATAAAGACGTGCTAGTATGAATGTGTGTAGGTACCTATGTAAGGCTGCGCCTGATGTGGATATTTGGATAATCTAAATTTTGCTCCCGCTTGCGTGCCATGCGAGGTGAAAAGATCACGGGAGGTCAATGAGGCTGGTTTACGCGTTTCTGGTTTTTGAGGTGTTTTTCGTTTTACAAAGAATTTTTAAGAGTTATTTAAAAAGTAAGACATATGATGACTGCCTAACGTTTAACACAATTATGATCCAAAGTAACAAGGGCAAATTTAATGTATTTCTAGAATACTAGCCGTTTTAGTGTAATTCTAGAATACTAGCAGTTTTAGTGTAATTCGGAGGTGATTTGGAGGTGTAACTTCGCAATTTTTTTCTATCGAGAAAATTTTAAGCAATCGTTTTTTTAAAACATATTATGTATAGAGTTAGTCTTGAACTTTGCTGTGTTTTTATTTCAAAGTGAGTATTTAGATAAAGATAGATAAAAGATTTATTTTGTTTTGTCTGCAACACACATTATACAGTTGGCTGCCTCCGTGGTCCAGTGGTCAAGGCGTTTGCCTTGTGATCCGGAGGTCATGGGTTCAAATCCCACTGGGAAGCATACTTTGTGAAAAGTTGTTTTCAGTCTGGTTAGGATATTGCAGGCTTCAATCACCTGATTTTCCGAAAAGAGAGATGATTCCGTGCTTCGGAAGGCACGTAAAGCTGTTGGTCCCGAACGCCATCTAGCGTTTGTACCTATCCTAGGACTGGTTCTGGTCTACCCTGTCGGTTGCAGATAGGGTTGCCAACTCTCGAAAGGATCAACCCGGGAGGTTTGTATGTTTAAGAAATTTATCGGGGCCCCGGGATATAAAGGTAATCATTAATTAATTTTTATTTTGTTTTCGAGCAGCATCTAATATTCGTCGGTTTTTCACCACAAAATCATAAAAGATTTAACATGAAAAATAGAAGTTTGTTAGTACTTGTACCTCTTACTAAAGAACTTTTACTAAAGAAATACTCATTCGGTTTCTTTCCTTGCTCCATACTTGCTCCATCATGCTGAGTACGCGCTCGCAGGAAGCATTAGATACAGGAATGGAAAGAACGTAACCATTTTTTCAAGGATGCATTTAATTTTTAGAAAAACCGGAGAAATTATTGTTTTCCGGAAGGTCGGGAGGTTAACCATTATTACCGGAGTCTCCCGGGCAATCCGGGAGGGTTGGGAACCCTAGTTGCAGAGGTCAGACGGCAGTCGCTCTGTGTAAAAACCAGTAACCTCGTCGAATCACCTAGGGATCAGTATCAATCAATAATCAGTAGTGGACCCCGGGCTCTGAAGCGTAACCGGGATACGCTCGGATGATGATAACACATTATACACTTGAAAAATTATTTAACATTAAATATCTTAATATTACCTTAACCTAACATGCATCATGTGTGCCACAGAAGCACAAAAGGGCTTCAGCTCAGCGAAATGTTGCTCGTGTTGAACAACCGCTGATTTTCAGCTGTTTTAACATCTTCTACTGCGTGCACATCATAATATTGTCTCTAGTTAGGTAATTAATTGAAATTATAACTCTAATTTTTAAAAACTCTAAGATTACAATATTTCATGACATTACAATAATAATAAAAAAGAATATCTATAAATATTATTTCTACTTAGCAATTAAAAGACCATAGCACATTTATATTAATTGAATTATGTTGGAATGAATTCTTTCTTCTTTGCTGGTCTGGGAGAAAAGAAAAAACATAGAATGTACTAGCTGCTTCTCTTCCCGTGCAGATCGTAAAAGCCGATCGAGGGAATGGGCGAGAATCTAAATCATGAATAGGCGATGCGGTTAGCAACCCATTACTATTATGATTTCCCTTTTCCACCTTCATGCCCACCATTACGCTAAAAGTGGCCTGGGCTTTACCGCCCTTGGCTCTGTCTACCCCGTTAGGGATAAAGACGTGATAGTGTATCTGTATGAATAATTTAAATTGAATCCTAAACAATAAAATGCATAATAGCTAAAATATGTCACATAAAAAAAATTAAATTTACCAATTACGGATGGTCGTAAGCGGCAACCAAAGCCCTTGGGAATCTCAGATATTTGAATATTTAATAAAAAAAAATTAATTGCTTTTTAAAAGTTGTCTTTGTTTAAATATTACGTATAGGTGGAGGGATGTTGTTCCAGCACTTTGTTGCCGCATATCTACAACTTCCCTCGAAAGCCATGGTCCTGTGTCGTTGGACAGTCAAGACCGGACGAACTGCTCCGACATATCGTCTTGTAAACTGCAACTTATCGTAAAGATAGTCAGACTGCTTTAATTTAACACTGTCAAATAACAAGTTAGCGAGGTGCAGTTCTCTACGAGCTTCCATATTTAGCAAGGACGCTTTATTCAAATATGGTGTTATGTGACTTCGCGGTGGAACGTCATAACAAAACCGCGAATACAAGCATTTTGTACCCTTTGCACTAGTCGCTTAGTCTTACATAAAAGTCGCGATCCATAGACGACGTCTCCGTAATTCAGCTTTGATAGGATCAAAGATTCACATATCTTTTACCTCGTTTCTTCGGTAAGATAGTTACGTATTTCGTGAATATTTATCTATACCTATATAACCATTTTATTCCTGCTCCATCTTACACCAAATAAACATTTCACGTAGCAGCGAGTCTCTGATACGTTAGGGTCAACTGCTACATATTTTACACATTGACTTATATATAATCATTGTTTTTACTACAATAATTAAATTACAGTGACATTTATATAGTTCATAATTCCGCGCCGCACTCGTACTTACCTGCTGCATCCTTCCGTAATGATTCCGCCATTGTACCAGAGCCAAGACCCCGCGTTCACAGTGGCGACCAAGGGACCATGGCTCCAAAGCCAATATTTGATCAGTTCTGAAGTCACTTGCCCTTGCTCTTTACTGCAACATACAAATTATTTTAATGTTTAGTATGGCACTTCATAGAAGCGCAGTATCATTTATGCCTACTACTAATCACGAAACATACATCCATGCACACGTCAATGCGTGTGTGTTCGCCCGCTCTCGCCCCTCGACAAGGCGTTTATTGCTAGGCTAGTTTATTGGCCAGACAAATTAAAACCCCTGACTTTCAAGCGTTCACCCCCAATAACTTAAACGGCTGAACTGATTTTCATGACACACAACACTGACACACAGACACGTCTAACTAACCCCTCTTTTTCACCGGGGGTTTAATAAAAAATAACGACTTTTAGCCAGAAGGGCTTTTTCAGTTAACAAAGATATATATTTTATAGGGTTTTTAGGCATTCAAGATGCAGTACTAAATAAAGTACTCAAATTAAATAATGAAATAAGAAATGGTGAAAAAATACCACGTGAGCAGGACTTGAACCCGCGACCTTAGTCTCAATACGACTATGCTCTTACCATCTGAGCGGTATTTTTTCATCATTTCTTATTTCATTATTTAAAGATAAATATGCCTAATCAGATACATTGCCGCGCGTTATATGCTTTTAATACTTGCGAACGAGTGCCAAATCAATTTACAGAAATAAGTCTTCAAAAACGGAGCCGAGCTGACCAGGCCTGGCGGTTCACGAGTTCACGTGTGGATAAGCCAAAACCAAAGGAGGCGAGGATCGGGTGACACCCGAGTCTCAAGTCTCCTATTTGCACCCCCCCAACCCCCAATCTCTAGAAAAGAAGTGGTCATGAGACGACATATAAGTATATTGTACCGCACCAGGTGCCCCGTGCCGTGCCAGTGCCACCCATGATAGCCCACTGCCCGTACTTCCAAATCTGTTCAGGCTGAATAAAGACACTCACGTAATTCTAAAAACATTTTGCTCCTTTTTTGGGCAGTTGTGTAAAGGGAGTAGCACTTTCGCCTTACTTTTATTTTTTACTAGCTGACCCGGCGAACTTTGTTTCGCCCGTTCCCGGCTTTTTTTTCCATATTTTCTCACCGTTTAAACCTTCCCTGGACTACGACAAACATTTCAAGACCAAAATTAGCCAAATCGGTTCAGTCGTTCTCGAGTTTTAAGCAGACTAACGAACAACAATTCATTTTTATTTATATAGATAGATAGAGGACTAATAATATAACATACAACGTGGAAGGAAGGGCCATACCCGTAATAACTCGAACTACGGCCTATACTACATCATTATAGTAGGTACTAGCTTTTGCCCGCGGCTTCGCCCGCGTAGATTCGGGGTATGAAAAATAGATGTTGGCTGATTCTCAGACCTACTCAATATGCTCACAAAATTTCATGAGAATCGGTCAAGCCGTTTCGGAGGAGTACGGGAACGAACATTGTGACACGAGAATTTTATATATAAAATAATGAAATTAAAATAACAGCCAAAAACAAAAATAAATTTCGACATTTCCATACAAAAGTGTGCAGCCGCCTGGGCGATTTGTATGGAAATGTCAAATTTTTTTTTGTTTTTTGACTGTTATTTTAATATCATTACACTTTAGTGATTTAGTATAGCCCGTAGTTCGATTTATTACAGGTACCTATGTCCCTTCCACGTTGTATAATAATAAAATATTTTATAACGAAAAAATCCATCTTAAAACCGAGATGTCAGTCATGAAAAGTCGACGCACCAAAAAACTTTAAAGCTCTCGATTTGGACTCCCTTAGGGAAATGGTGATCCGGAAACTCGCAGGGCTGGACTTTCAGAGTCAGAGGATACTCCTGTTCAGTGACTATGCTGGTGTTGTCCTTCAACATTGTTTCCAAAGCAGAGCGCGGGTTGCCTTTAGAGCAACCTGGCTTTTTATATGAGCAGTCGATCAATTCCTGAAAAAAGAAACAACTGTCGCGAACAAGAAAGAATCTTCGAAAAATGGTGCAAGCCAAATGGCCCATATGTCTTGTATCATAAAGTCTAGAGTTGCTTGACCATGTTACACTCGCACACATACCCGGCGCCTGGATGCTTCGAAACACGTTCGTATTCGATGGCACATATAAATAGGGAACGGTGGGTGCGCCACAGCAGTTCAATACGAGCTATCAAAGCGATCACTTCGAAGCGAAGGAAACCTACCTTAGTGCGACAAGTGGAAGTACCTGCGACTACCTTGGCGAGACACCTGGACCTCAGCTGCTACGCGACTTGGACCTTGGACGTTTGGAAGACCATCTTCACGTGTCATCTTAGGGTTCCGTAGTGAATAAATCCCTCATACGAAGTTTGGCGTTTCTCTCCAAATTCGAACCCCAGTTTCGTAACACAACTATACAACCTCATTCCTTGTCAAATTACGGCGAAGCCCAAAAAAAGTAGTGTTTCACCCAAAGGACAAAAAGGTACCATCTTAAAGAGATAATCTGGTAACCCTTCTTTTGACCCTTTCAAACCTTCAGACCCTTTCAGCAAACGGATTTTGTATAGGAGGACAAAACAAACAAATTTTCGTCCTTCCATACAAAATCCGTTTGGCTGAGCGCTGATTTGTATGCGAAGGCGAATTTTCATTTTAGTTTTTCGTTAATTGTTTTATGGAAAGTAGTTCAGTATAATGGACAGGACTTGCTCCAAAAATTGGCTGGTGGTAAAAAAAGTCAGCCTGTACCTATAATATAGTATCCTACTATTTCCGTGTCTAACTACTATATTTAAAAAATGTATTATATTAGGCGAAACTACTATTTTTTATCAGCAAAGTCGCTAAAATCAGTATATTACCTAAAACGGAATTAATCATAGCTTTAAGAATGCTCCGATTCTTACAAATATCGGCGGCGATTACAAAACAGTCGAGGATGGTACCTCAACAACATCACCAATACCAAAAAGGAAGGAAAGTAGCTAACGAAATTTAAAATTAATGGAAGTCTAAGTACAATAAGATATAACATATATTTTTTTAATGTAGTACTATATTTTTTTAAATTATTCCCTATTTACTAAATTTCCTATATTAATCCAAAAAATACTATATTAGGTCTAAAAAAAAGTTGGCAACCCTACCAACAGTGGACCTAATGATGAATATAAAATCAAGAACATGCAAACCTGAATACTGAGCGGAGTGGTGCCGTGGAAGGTGCCCTTAGAGATCTGCTTGATGCCAATCATCGACTCCATAACGCCTATGATGCTGATCTCCCAACAAGCGTCGCATTTCCGCTGATCCACTACACCCCCTACCACGCCCATATTTCTCCTGCAAAGAGTACTTGATTTGCCATTAGATACTTTGATCATTTAATAATTGACAACATTTCATAAGTTGCAAAGCCGAAAATAAAAAATTCCATTTTCGTTCCATAAGTATGATAAACATATAAATGTATCTATTATATTTTACAGGGTTTTTTAGGCATTCAAGATGCATTTTTCCAACAAATTAAGGAAGGGTTAGGAGTAAGGTCCTACCAAGACATTAAAAAGATGGGAGAGAGAAGAGAGAAATGGAGGCATCTCTACTTAACTCTACCAACAAGAGCAAGCTCTTAAATTAAAGAAAGAAAGAAGATGCAGTGAGCATGGCTTGAAAGCCTAGTGCGTGTAATAGGAATATCAAATGGTGGCGAGATTCGGCGTGTGGGGTTGAACACGTGATGGCTCAGTTGGTTAGAGCATGGTCGTATTTAGACCTAGGTCGCGGGTTCAAGTCTTGCTCACGTGGAATTTTTTCACCATTTCTTAATTTATTATTTAATATAAATCTATTCTTCTTCAAATATAATATTTACAGGGTTACTTTTTAGGGTTCCGTACCCAAAGGGTACAAACGGGACCCTATTACTGAGACTCCGCTGTCTGTCCGTCTGTCACAGGGCTCTATCTCTTGAACCTTTAAGGCTTTTTTCAGAGATATACTCGTACACTATCCAAAAAACGATTTAGTATTTTTAGCTCGATAAAAAAAATCACAAACATACCTCTAAATTTACTTCTAAAAAATGATAAGAATTTTATACAATGACCCTTTTACATGATAATGATACCAAAGAATGTAAACATAAACCGCGAAATATCGTCGAGAGCGAACAAAGGCC
The DNA here is from genome assembly GCA_963576875.1 of Acrobasis repandana. Classification (NCBI taxonomy): domain Eukaryota; kingdom Metazoa; phylum Arthropoda; class Insecta; order Lepidoptera; family Pyralidae; genus Acrobasis; species Acrobasis repandana. Next base: position 4,586,593 of record OY756233.1, on the reverse strand, counting down.
GGAACCTCAGAATAAAGAAGCTGAAACTCGTGCTGAACGATATTTGGGGTTTTTTTAACAATTGTGGTCATTAATTTACCCCGTAGGACCTAAATAAGGAGATTCTCATACCAGTCGGTTGCATCACCAGGTTTGACGTCGGGCCTAGGTGGGTCATCATTGGATGGGTAAGGTTCACATTTTGTCTCCAAAAAGCCAAACATCGCCTTAAACTCTTCTTGTGTCAAATGGGAAAACTTCGTCTTGACCAGAGGGTCTGCTTGGGCCAAATTCACCAGCCTCATCTAAAAATCAACGGCAAAGGTTAGTTCTTTTGCGCAAAAAAATAAATACAGAACATAAATACTGTTATATGTAGATATGTGTATAGTGTGTGTAGTAATACATACTTATCTTTAAACGCCTATCGCTAATTTAATTTTTTCTGTTTTTTTCTAAAGGTTGACTGGTAGAAAATGCATGTCCACCTTTTGTTCCATTGTGGTCAATAAAGATTTAATAAATAAATAAATATGTTCATTATCACCAGGTCTTTTTTAGTATCCACTTCAGGAGCAGGACCCTCTCTGTACTACCAGAGCCATATATTAGCCAGAGCAGTCAGAGGATTTGGCCTACACTCTCCACGCTGGCCAGACGGGTTAGAGAGGTCTCATTGATGTTTATCAGCTTGGGATTCCTAAGTCGCCTTCTAATCAACGGGAAGACTTGGAAATATATATCTTAAAACGTAGGAAATACGGAAAAAAAATCCTTTCAGGCGACCTCGCCTGTAAAATAAATTTATGGGAATTATTATAATAAACATACTTGTATACAGATTGATTTTGAACATCGTAGATATATTCAAGGAAAATACTTTATATGAGAAATGAAAAATACATACCTATTCTGTAATATAGTATCTTCTTTCATAATAAAAACCAAAGATATCAGGCAGCAAATGCATACCAAAAATCTCCCATTTTAATGTCACCACCCGCTACTGGGCTTGCCGGCAAGCGGGAAGGGCGTCGGCCGCGCGTATAGTCAAGTCAGTAGGAGTCATTTAATATATATATGGGAGGAAAATAAGTGGACTTAAAATAAGTCTTTTACGAAATCAGAATCATTAATAAGACAGAAAAGTATTGTATTAATGATTCTATTCAATAAAGCTAGGGGCTGCAAAATAATAAAAATACATAATATTACCTACTTCTTCTTCTTCTTATCGAGTCGAAATGGTTACACTGTACACACACTATTACCTACTTTTAAATACATACTTACACAAAAAAATTACAGGACAAGATGAAGAAACTAAGTGAAAACATACGTACCGGCGTTCCTTTTGCTTTTGCCTTTTTTTTAAGCTCGGTAGGTAAAAGCAAGTTTAGCAACAGTAACACAGACATCAAAATCATCATAACAATAATAAAAGTATAAAACAATATTTCTCGAAAAGAAAAATTTCGCGTAGGTGTTTCATTGTTAATTAATTTACTATATTCTGTGTACTTGCCCATTTTGATGTGCACTGTAACGCAATAATTTAACAAATGACGCTTAGAATAAGGATACATAACTGAAGGAAAACGTATATCTAATAATAGATTCTGTATAACCATAAATAGATATGGAACCGATGGTTTGCTTAGCCTACTTCATGAACAAGAATTACACTAGTTTACAGTACATCTGTTGCCAAAGAAATTTTAGCTGTTGCTGACTACATATGATATGCTATTTTCAAAAATATAAGTAAAAGATTTTTATCAGCTCTAGTTTCTGAGTTTCAGCTATGTAGGTATAAAACAGAAAAAAACATGTATTTACTAAGAAAAACTTTATTAAAAAAAATAATTAATCATTGAGTTCTAAAAAACTTCGTTTTAAAGCTCTTCTCTGATGTGTAGACTTTGGAAAATGACGTATTAGCGACCAACAATAGTCAGACATCATATTTGTATCCCAGAAACCCTGATAGCGCTCTTCCATGACACGTAAGTCCTGATGCATACGCTCTCCCTGCTCTTCGCTCATATCTCCTAAATTTTTACCTCCATACCTCCTAAAGCCGTAATTCTTTATCTCTTTCACGATAAAAACTTATATCTGAGGAAAGCAATTTTTTTTCTTTCAGTCTTGATGCTAACAATTCTGAAGCTTGTTTAGAAAGATTTAAATCTCTTACAAGATCATCTAACTCATTTTGGGAAAAGCATTTTGGCTCATTTGACATACCTTCAAAATCAGCATCATTTTGTGATGAGTATGGTCCTTCGATATCTTATTCCATGGGTTCAGATATATTTTTAGGCACTGAAGAGTCAGTTGAACGCTGCACTGGACGCTGAACACAACTAGTACTTGGGTACTGCCATTTAGCTCGATTTTTAGTATTTAAACCGTTTACGTTTACGCTACAAAAATAACAGTCTTCGAGATGATTTCGTGGTTCTCGCCAAATAGTCGGTGTTCCAAATTTAAAGGCACTTCTTTTACCATATTTCCACAATCTTAAATATTCCACACACGATTTACAAACACAATTGGGAGCCCAAGACTTCTCATTTTTATCCAAGAGCATTCCAAAATACTCAAAATAGGTATTTTTCACCAACTCTGATATAACTTTTCTACAATCGTTAAACACATATTCCCCGCATATATAACAAAAATGATATGGATTGTTTAAACAACGTCTCCTTGAACTACTCATGACGCAAAAACTTTGGATACTAATCTTAACACAGTAAAATATGCCTGTTATCGCTTAATATATACGCTTAAATGACAAAAATCAAAAACAAAGTAACTCGAGCTGCTCAAAAAATTTTGAGGGTAGATTTGACGAAAACAAGTCATAAGTGAACATTATCAACCACAAAATTCGCGGCAACAGACAAAAAGTTAAATTTTGTAAACTAGTGTTATCATGGAGATAGGCAATGGTATGTAAAATAGGCTTTTTACCTGACTGCCCGAAAAAAAGGGTGGGGTTGGATCTCATCTACTCGTATCAGCACGGAACAGCACTTTCCTATGCTGCTATCCTTTTCTGTCGCTCAGAAGCGTCGTTTGCTAGAGCGAGAGAGCACGCTTCAGCACCGACCGTGCTGCAGCGTTCCGTCAAAAGTCAAAATTATTTATTGCACCGTCGCACTCTCTCTCTCTCTCGCTCTAGCAAATTACTGTTCTGAGCGACAGAAAAGGATAGCAACATAGGAAAGTGCTGTTCTATGATTTTGATTTGCGAAAAACGGCCACTTTTGGCAAATGTGCGAAGAAAAGCTTAACGTTCTTACTTTTAACTGTAAAAAGTGGTTCATAAAATAGTTTGAAGGTTTATCTAGGTTTTACTAGATCAAAATTTTAAATGATATCTCCGTTTCCTTTCAAATAAATCAGTTGTTATTTTTAAGCAACTTCAAAAGGAGGATTTCTCTCCAGTTTTGCCAACTTGCGTATATCAGTTTAACTTTCTACGTATACTATATCTGTATTTCTATCACTTAGGTTTTAGATTTTTTAGGTTTTAGATTTTTTAAGAGTATAAAAAAGAAAAGAAAAGTAAAAATGCTTTTTTATTTTTTACCCCAACCACGACTTAAATATATAAAAAAAACAATTTGTACAAAAATACTTAGTTTATTGTACTTAACTAGAAAACATTTGGAAACTTAGGTACTGGCATATTATTTACAAAAAAAAATTATATTTATTACAGAGTATTTTTCCAGTGTTCGAATTCTTGCGTGAAGTGATTGATACTGATTTACAATAAAAATTACATTTCCCTTATACACAGGAAAAAATAAGTTTGTTTTCAATAATAACATTTTTGTATTTTTATTATGAACGCAAAAATTACCTCATCAAAATAACATTCAAGTAGGCGACACTTAAAAACCAGTCAAGTGTGAGTTGAAATCGTACTTAAAAAATAGTTCAGTATAACGGACTGAACTAGCTCCATAAATCCGCTAGATGACAAGAAGTCAAATTAGACACTTTTTTCAAAACGTCAAAACAAACCTTTTCTATGGGATTTGTTTGAAATACAAAACCGTGACGTCATAGCTTTTTCGAGTCAAACAGCGCTCTTAATATCTTTTGTAATAATAAGTGTAAAATCATGTTGAAAATGGATATGATCAATGACAAGTGTCACTTTTTTGTGGCGTTTTACTCTCTTAACAGCACCAAATAATTTATTTTTGACCCAGTCATCTACCCAATTTGACTGGTGGTTCAAAAGTCACCTGTATGTCGGCGGTATATTTACATCCGGTAGTATCTTTACTTAGTAGTTAGAAAAATTTCTTAGACTACCTATGACTACTTAAACAACTACTTATGCTTAATTTAACGAAAGTAATTAAATGCGATATATGACACCCTGTCTCAAATATTGCTTTTAAAATGTTACTTAAATTAAAAGGCAATTTTCTTTGTTCCGTTGCGCACAACAATAGGCATGATGACTGAAAAAAAAATAGAACTGTCAGTTTATAAAAATTTTGCTCACATATTTTTTCTTTTCTCAAAACCATGGACGAAAAATACAAGAGGACTGAAAAACCCATAAAAGCGTATTCTTCTAGAAAGTCAATCCTGTATAATTTCTAGATGTCGCTACTATCTCGCCTGCTAGTCATACAAAGGATGCTTGGTACCGGTGATGGTGTCCACGAAATAGGCGATGAGATGGTGCTTGTTTGTTCGTATAAAATAACGCTTATACCGCCATCTTTCCGAAATTAAGCGGCACCACTACGAATCTACCTTCTTTCGAACTAGTACGAATGTATATGGAGCATCTAGCTACGCTACGACATTAAACTAAACGTCGAATTACGCTTCAAAGTATGAACGTTAACAGTCCTCTTGTATTTTTCGTCCATGCTCTGACCAAAGAAATTACATAATATACAATCTAGAATGCCGACGAGGTGGTAAAGCCGTTCCCAAAAAAAACACCTTAAGTTGTAGGTTTCCCTTTCTATTTAATAGCATTGACAGTTTGGGGGAAAGGACGCCAACAATTTTAGGGAACGTTAGGTATTTAAACAGGAGGATTATGAAAATATAAACTTTATGTGTGTGGCATTAAGTTTAATTTTGAATATTTTTTTTTAGATTATTACTTGTAGTCATTCTAGATTGTATTTAATTTTTTTGGCTCTGACTAACAAAATGACGAAGATACAGCGCATTGAAATTTCGCATTACGTCGCGCCGTGATATCTTTAGCCCCCCTCCGGAACTCTGTATCTTTGTGAATTTTTACTTTTTTGATAAACTAAAAATATTTGTCCATTATTTTTGGATAATCTTTACTGACGTACTAAATAGACTATTACTTTTCTGGCCCAGACATTATCCCTATATCTTCACCCTTAAATTAAACATAACATTAATATCGAAAAGAATTTTCACAACAATATATGTTTTTGTTAATTTTTATCACAATATCACAAATATTTACCACGATTATATTGCATAGTACGTATGAGTGAGTACGTATTACAAAAATGGCACTTAATAAGGCAAGTTATTACTTATAGATAGCTGCATTTCTATGTGTATATGTATACTTATTATACAACATGTAATTGACATATGCATAATAAATCGAACCACGGGCTATGCTAGATCACTATAGTATAATTTAATTAAAATAACAGTAAAAATCAGAGAAAATAGCATTTCTATACAAACAGTGCAGCCGCCCGGGCCATTTTTATGGGAATGTAATTTTTTTTTGTTTGAAAGTAAGAAAGAAAGAAAAAATCTTTATTTGGTACAAGCTTACAAATTATGTACAATGTTAAAAATTAAATGTTCATTGCACTAGGTAATGAGCTTTATATTTTACAAATAGCATGATAATATTATAATATATATATACATAATAGTAATAAAAAGTAGATATCATATTATTGTTATATATTGAATGTGTAATTGCTGCATTTTTTATGATTTTTGGATGTTTAAAATGTGTCTTTTTAATTTAAGGCCGTACCTAAATTTTCCGGGGCCCAGTGCTGCCCCCATTTAAAATAAATCATTTCAAAGAAAACTGAGACATCATTTAAAATTTTGCAACTATCAAGTCCTAGATAACCCTTCAAAGTATTTTATGAACTACCGTTTACAGTTTAAAGTGAGAACGTTAAGCTTTACTACGCACATTTGCGAAAAACGGCTACTTTTGGCAAGTTTTATGTTTTGGGCAAATTAGGCGGTCAGGTATTTGGGCTCGTGTGGTGAACTTTAATATATCAAATAAAATGGGCTTTTTTTTAATTATACCAAAGAGTAATGTTGCAAAATGTAGAGTGCGCCGGGATTATACAATACAATACAATACAAAAATCTTTATTGCACCAGATAAAAAACAATAAAAAAATTACAAAGTTTACGGAACTTATAAATAAATAAGGTACAAGAGGCGGCCTTATCGCCGAAGCAATCTCTTACAGGCAACCATAAAGAGAAGGAGTGCGAAGTATATGAGTAAGATAACAGGTGGCGCAGTTAAATTTAAAATATAAATTATAAATAACCAATAGATAGAGATTAAAATACTTATACAAAATATATATTATAAAAAAAAAGATATATTTATATAAATAAATGAATATATATATATATATATATATATATATATATATATATATATATATATAATAATAATAATAAGTAATTTATTACATACATACAAATAAATAAATATCACAATGATGTAAACAGATCTGTACATGGTGATTTTAAACAGGAAGATAGAAGAAATAGTAGGGGAAAGAGATGAGGAACTAAACAGAAGTAAAAAAGTGATTTTTAGTTAGGGTTTTAAATTTATTCAAAGTTTTGGCGAATCGAATGGAAAGGGGTAGAGTGTTCCAGAGATGAATAGCATAGTCAGTAAAAGAATATTTGTAGAAATTGGTCGATTCATTCGTCGGTCGTTGGGATTCCATGTTAAGTAGATCGTTACTGTTTAATAATGGTGTTATGTGTGATCTGCGGGGGATGTGAAAGCAATATCTAGCACAAGAATTTTGAACTCGTTGTATTAATTTTTTTGAGCGAGCTAGTAAACAATTTCCAGTAACAACATTAAACAACAGTAACTGCATAATTGAGCTTAGATAAAATGAGAGCCTCACAAAGGTAAATACGTGACTCTACACTAAGGTATTCACGAATCTGATACAAAACTTTTAACCTGTAATAACACACTATAACAGTTTCTACTACATGCTTTTCAAATTGTAGCCCGCTGTCTATTACTACACCAAGATTTCTACCTTCATAAACTCCTTGAATAAAATTGTCATTTAATTTTAGTTCGGGCAACTTATTTTTTATTTAGAGACCTGAGCTTTAGTGCCTAATACAATATATTTGGTTTTATTTGGATTTAAAACTAGATTATTAGCAACTGACCACTCCACTACCCGAGCAAGATCCTCATTCATTTTATCTACAGAAATGTCAGTGTCACAGGGCTTAAACGTTTTATAAATTTGAAGATCATCTGCGTAGAGATGATATTCGCTCTCATTGATAACGTTAGGCCAGTCTGCGGTATATAATATAAATAGAATTGGGCCCAGAATTTACCCTTGCGGTACACCTTACGGTGTCACTTCCACTCTTTGGCAACGATCAGTTAGATAGCTTGAAAACCATTTTAGGGTAGGAGCGTCAAAACCATAATATGTTGGCTTAGCCATTAGCAACGTCGTATTGATCGTATCAAAGGCTCTCGTGAAATCAAGCAAAACAAGAATTGAACCTTCGCCTATGTCTCTCCCTGCCAATATATCATCAACCACGTCTAATAGAGCAGTGGCAGTGCTTCTGCCTGAGCGGAAACCAGATTGCTTAGAGGGTAGGATTTTATTCATGATTAAGTATTCTACAAATTGTTTACAGACAATTTTTTCCAGTATTTTTGATAGGAACGGTAAAATACTAATGACTCGTAGATCTTGATACTCTTTAGGGTTATTGACTTTTGGAAGTGGTCGAACTATGGCATTTTTCCATTGGTCTGGAAAAACACCGTTTACAATGGACATATTTACAAGAGTGTTTTTTGATTTATTTTAATATAATTGTACTATAGTGATCTAGTATAGCCCGTTGTGCGACTTATTTAAACAAAGTGGAGATCGTAACCGTTTATTTGTTTTACAAATTCAAAACCGGTCACGTTTAGTTAAGCTACAGGCTAACTGGTCCTTAGCACTATACAAATAAAGACCAAAATGGCAATGCACTGACTGACAATGTCAAAATGTAAATGTTGGCAAAAAAAACTTTGGCAACAAATAGTCATTTAAATAGTTTTAGTGTTAAACAAGTGTGTTGTATTTTGCATTTAGTAAATTAGAAAATTATAATTATTGCATTTTGAAAACGAGAATAGTTTTATATTTGTACCTATACCACTGGTATGACTCTCCATTGATTCAGAGTAACATATATACCTACTACTACTACAAACGAAACAATTTATCTGTACACACGTCGATGTGTGAGTTTTATACTTAGGGTCGCACCGCAGAATTATTTTAATACTTACCTACTAACGAGTTCGACATATTTACGATTATATTTTTCCATACCGGAAGATTTGCGAACACTATGACGTAAAAAATATTCTGTTTTATATGTATTAAATGTTACAGGAAAGTCGGAAACAGCTACATAATATCACTTCACAAATATTTTTCATTATGTCCATTGTCCATTTCACCATTAGTTCACTTTAATGATTATTATTGAGTCATTTATAATGTAACGCACTAATTTCACTAATTCACTATTGTAATATAGTAATTTGCATATTCGGCGCAAAACTATACGGTAATTATATAAATAAATTCAATAAAAATAAACAAATGTTTATCACGCTTGATGATGATGACAAATTGACACGCACAGCATGTCAAGTTGTCATTGTCAACAATGGCATTTAGCACTATAACCCGCGTAAATCTAGTTGGCATCTGCGTGTATGTGATTACCTGTGAGCGAGGAGCCTATGTAACATTACCGGATTGCTTATTAGCAATCCGGTAATGTAACAATCTCGCTCTTGTGTATCTCCCGCCAATGCGAGAGAGCGAGAAGGGTATATAATCAAGATGGTTGCTGGGTAATAACGTGAAATTATATTACTGCTTTGCTTACCTGTTTTCATCATTTGGAAATGTATGAAATATACGTTCTTTAGAGTATTAGGTGGATAAACAATTATTATACGCTCACCTACTGACCATGATGGTTACTATTGGTTGACAGTTCTCAAGACAACACACGTCGCGTATTGCGTGCGGCTAGTAATTAAACCCTGGTTTGGAGCCGTCAAAGCTCACAAAGTGCGGGGGAGAGGTGCGGGGACGCCAATTTGCGGGAGACGGTGTGAGAGACCATTCTGTTTGACTCTTATGTATTCTGTGCCTATACTTACTTTCCTTATTTTTAAACGAGTTTGGCCTCGAGGAAATGTAATTCCTCGTAGCCAAATCAGTTTGGCGAAATAGTTAGGCCACGAGGAAGTACCAGAATATTTAATGTTTTGCGTTCAGAATGTAATAATTTCTTATAAAAACGTATATCATCAAACTTCTCTATACTAAAGTAGTCTTTAAGTACTTGAAATAAGATGCAAAGTCAAGTGGTATATTGCGACAGCCGGCTGTCGCTTGACGGCTGAGAGATTAAATTTAGTTTTTTCCACAATATGCCAAGGTTAACTAATCTATTTGTTAACCATTATAATTTGTGGGCGGACCCTTTGTGACGCCCAAATATAACTTTGCATTACTCCGCAAATATCTGAAATACCAACTTTCGATTAACATTCTTTGCACAAGGGACAAAGGCCTCGCAAAGGTTAAAGCCAGTTTATACACCAAAAATAGCCTTTCTCAGTAGACGGCTGAGGTGATGTAGATGACAACATCGTCCATACCAAAACTATTTGATATATTCGTTTATACACAAGAAATACGTAGCTGCATTTTTACACATTATTGTAAAAAATCACTTGTTTTTATTACTTGACGTCGTCAGAGGCAACCTCATTGGCAACCCCACATATATTATTCTTCTTACCCAAAATGCGTGCTGCACATTTCATACAAAAACATTTGTTACGTATATTATATAAAACACAATAATACAGCTGCATTTTTCCATAATCTTACAAGAAATCACTTGTTTTTGATGTGTAACATTTTTCCTTTCGCTTTCAGCAATCTGTGGGGGTGATATCGTGAAATGAGACGGAAGTGTGTAACAGGAAGCTGGAAAAGCGCGCGCTATTTGATTTGCCCAATTAGCGCAGTTGCTTATTACCAAGGTGTGATGTCCGATGATACACATCATATGCGACTACTGTAAAGCCGAGTCCGTTGCGCCAGTTTTGGAACATTACATTGTTAGGATAAAAAAGGGGCGTGGCCTTGATGTTTTGTCGAGCCAATACACTTGAACGTGTAGCAAAGGGAAGATCTTCCGTCAGGCATAGTGTTGCGCAAGGAAATGCTGCTCCACAGATGTAATGTCGCAGATTGTATATAACGTGGAAGGGACATACCTGTAATAAATCGAACCACGGTCTATCCTAGATCATTATAGTATACTGAAATTAAAACAACAGTCAAAAAACAAAAATAAATTTTGCTCTTTAAATACATAAGTGCGGTCGATTTGTATGTGGAATGTTGAATTTTTTGTTTTGTTTTTTTAATTTCATTATACTTTAGTAATCTAGTCTAGCTCGTAGTTCGATTTATTACGGGTATGTCCCTTCCAGTTTGTATATTATGGTTAGTTGCAACCAGAACTCTGAGATCGAGATGTAGGATACTGCTGGCGCCATCTCGTGGTCTTCTTATGAACTATGTTGTCACTTAGTTGTGGTTGAACTTAGTTCCTCGTAGTAGCGTAGAGGTCGCCACAAACGTGTATGCAGGAGTTTGTGGAAAACGTCTTCAAATCTTTTAGAATTTGACGCAGGAAGATCGTTTCAAATGTTGATTGTTTGTTTTTCGTATGTGTAAGTGGCCAACACTGGTGTCAGATCCTTCAAGCTGCCGAAAGGCATCTGACATAGCTTGACGACTGCCACAGAATGATGACAGCCGGGAACAACGGCCTCATGTGCCTTCCAAGCACGGAGGGAAGCTCGAGAAACTATTATGCCACTTGTGGTCACCCATCCGAATGCGGACCACCCCGGGGTTGCTTAACTTGCAAAAGCGCTATCAATGCGTACTCCTAACGAGCCACCGAGCTCCGCAAATGTAAAAGTTTTGTTAAAAAAACTTTATTGACAGAACATTGCTGAAAGTCGCAGCGTACAGTAAATGTTTTTAACAATTTTCAAGAACAATGTTTGTTAAAAACTGACGCAGCGGATACGGCTTAGTCTGGAAACTGAGTTTGGGTCGGCGCACATATGGCGAAGCGCAGCGCAGGGAATTTTTCACTTCCAAAGTAATATCGACTTTGTTTGCGTTGAAATAAAATCGAATACGAACTACAGTACGGCACAAGTGTCGGCGACAAAATGGCGGATACCGCCCGAGTTTTGTTAATTAATTTTCGACCTTATTTAAACGCAGACAAATACGATAATGCTATGACAGTTAAAATTTTCGCTGCGCTGCGCTTCGCCATATGTGCGCCGGCCCTTAAGCGGACACCCGCGACGTCTTATAATTACTTGACATCGACAGACGCAACCTCATTGGCAAGTCCACATATATTACTCCCGATGCCTATGTGCAAATAGCCCCCTAACCCAAAGTCGGTGCCCCACGAGTTCTTGGCGATGTAGTAGGGGACCTCCCCGGTGCGGTCGTAGCCGATCAGCTCCACGGCGTGATTGAGCTCCAGTGGTGAGCCGCTGGAATGGTTACAATACAAATTAACCCTAAGGCACAGAAGACAGTAAGAGTATACAGAACGGAATCTCCTAAGGTACCTTACAATAAGCGTCCCCGTTCCCCGTCCCCGCACCTCTCCCCCGCTCTCGCCTTGTCTCAGGGCGAGAGCGGGCGAAAACACACTGCACGGCGCACGCGGCCGCACAAGAACGGGGGAGATGTGCGGGGACGGGGAACGGGGACGCATATTGTAAGGTACCTTAGGAGATTCCGTTCTGTATAATCTTACTGTCTTCTATGTCTTAGGCTTGAATACAGAATACAGTAATAGTATACAGAATGGAATCTCCTGGTCCCGCGCAATATGCGTACCCGTTCCCCGCCCCCGCACCTCTCCCCCGTTCTTGTGCGCCCGCGTGCGCCATGTAGTGTGTGTTCGCACTGTTCGCCTGCTCGCGCCCCTAGACAAGGCGAAAACAGGGGAGAGGTGCGAGGACGGGGAACGGGGACGCATATTGCGCGGGACCTTAGAATATTCCACTCTGTATACTCTTACTGTCTTCTGTGGCTTGAAACAGCGATTAACGGAGACCCGCGACGGGTTCAGTCCGTCTCTGTCACAAACCCTACGTGCGATAGAGATAGATAACACACGTGACTTGCGACTTCAGCTACTCTATCGCACGTAGGGTTTGTGACAGAGTCGAACTGAACCCTGAACTGACGCCGGTCTCCGTTTGACGTTTCCAAGCCTTAGTCTAACAAAATAGTATACTGAAATTAAAAGGGTGAATTCAATGTTACTGAAAAACTTTCCCTGATCTACATATTACGTCACAACGATGGAGGGATGGGCGGGGTCATGCAAAATTAAATAAACGGGCAAGTGCGACTCGGATTCGTACATGAAGGGTTCCGTACCACCGTACAATGTTTTAAAACGCTGAAGAAACACGTTTTTTGTATGACGACCCCCTTTTATTAACTTTATCTTATTTTTAGTATTTGTTGTTATAGTGTCCACAGTAATACATAATCGGTGAAAATTTCAGGTGTCTAGCTATTGCGGCTCAAGAGATAGAGCCCTGTGACAGACAGATAGCGGAGTCTCAGTAATAGGGTCCTGTTTGCACCCTTCGGGTACGGAACCCTAAAAAGAGTGAGAAAATCAATTAAGGCGAGGCGACTAAAAATTCGAAATTCCGCGTTACCTCCTCCCCACCCCCGAAATAAAGACACTTTACGGTTTTTGAAAAATCTTCGTGGTGTTTTTTTATAATGAATCGACCCCCTTCTTCCCCATCGCTCCCCCCCCCCCCCCCCCGAAAATTTAGTGAGATGAAAAGTGCATTAACCTGCAGTGGTACTGTATGACGCCGCCGAGGTAGTTCTGCCAGGTGAGCGCGTTGACCGCTACCGTCACCGGCCCGTGCGTCGCCAGCGCTTGCAGGATCTTGTCTTCCGCACCCACGAAACTGAAAACAAACACCAACCGATATCAAAACTGTTTATTTATAATCCACTTAGTTAATTTCAAGTCATTCTCTGTTTCAACAGCAAGGCTTTGGAACAAACTCCCTTTAGAGATTAACATGTCCTCGTCTCTGCATTCTTGTAAATAGAAAACTACAAAGCTCCTGGTAACGTCCTTAAGGTAGGACACTTACTAGACGCACGTGAAGCTCGCTACGCGTTTTTCTTGGCTCTGCAGGTACCGTCAGTTAGCCTGAAAGGATATATTGAGGTAGTAGAATGTACTCACCAATCGCACATGAAGGTCGCTACGCGTACACCTGCCGCGTTCTATTTGGCTCTGCAGGCGCCGCCTGTTAGTCTAGGATATTGGTTAACCGGTTCCTCATCAGTGTTGCTCATCAGCAGCCAGTCCAACAATAGACAGAGATGTACTAAATCCACTCGGCGTTCATGCATCTCTGTTGCATATATAGTGTGTGAGTGAGACAGACGTATTAAGGTCGTAGAAGGCACTTACTCATCACACGTGAAGGTCGCTACGCGTACCCCTGTCGCGTTCTTCTTTGCTCTGCAGGCGCCATCTGTCAGCCTTAAAGGGTATTGCGTGTCCGGTTCCACAGCAGTGTCGCTCATCAGCAGCCAGTCTAACAATAGACAGATGTCGCCGCCAGCGCAGCCGCTGTTGCCGAGGCCGGCGCAGTCGATTACTTCCTAGAAATTCATGAAAATAAATTAAATCAGTAATAGTGTATTAAAGTAGGTACCTGCTTTGGTTTGAAATCTTCCTTGAAAAAAATGCATGAACATTTTTTGAGAATTTTTATTCGATTTTCATATTAGGTAGTGGACCCCGGGATCTGAAGCGTTACCGCTGAAGATGCAACCGGGAATACGCTCGTATGATGATAATAAATGTCTTAAGGGGGATCATGAATTTTTCGGGGTCCAGTGCTGCCCCCATTTGAAATAAATTATTTCAAAATATTTTATTTGAAATAAATTATTTCAAAGGAAACGGAGAAATCATCTAAAATTTTGTTCTAGTAAGCCCTAGATAACCTTTCAAACTATTTTATGAATTACTGTGTGTAAAGCTTTTCTTCGCACATTTGCGAAAAACGGCCACTGTGCGAAGAAAAGCTTCACGTTCTCACTTTAAACTGTAAACAGTAGTTCAAAAAGTATTTTGAAGAGTTATCTAGAGCTTACTAGAACAAAATTTGAAATGATACCTCCGTTTCCTTTCAAATAACATATTTTAAATGGGGACAGCACTGGACCGCGAAAAATTCATGATCCTCCTTAACAACAGTATGCTAAATATTTTAAATGGAAATTATGAAGTACCTGTACACTCACAACAGTATGCTTAACATTTTAAATGGAAATTATGAAGTACCTGTACACTCAGAGTCTCCAGCTTGCCGGTCTTGATGGCAGCCATAGCCTCCATAGCGCCTACGGTGCTGAACGCCCAGCACGCTCCACACAGGCCCTGGTCGCGCACAGGACCTATCACGCCCTGGGCTCTCCTGAAGAAGTTATTAGGTTTTTACCTGACTGCACTTAGAGTAGTAACCGCTTCTACTAATATAGTAGCAGTAAATACTACGAGAACTTAAGAAACTGACAAATATACATGAACACTGAAACCATGAATCCGGAATACTCTTTTTTCAAGGCAGTTGTGTAACAAGAATAAATATTAAAAAAAAAGATTTCAATGGTTTGAAGGCCTGTCACAAACTCGACGTGCGACAGAGACATGGCATCACACGAAGGATTCTGCTATCTCTTTCGCACTTAGAGTTTGTGACAGAGATAAACAGAACTCGTCGCGTGCGCTGCGTGCACCCGCTTAACGTACGACGTAACGTACGTACGTAACGACGCCCTAAAAGGCTAATAGCCTGCCCAAAATGATGTTCCAGTGACGGAGCGATATCAAATAAGAGAGCCCTAATAAACGAAAAATCCCCGGTTCGATACCCGCTCGGCGTGACTTGTCCTGCCTCAAATTCATAATTTTATTCGTCTGGAACATTGCCACTCTGAGTATTGTATGTACCTTTGAGTACTAACTCAGTTACCAACCAAGATCATTTCATCAACCACTACTTGCTTCCGTTGAAGGAAAACATCAACCACCAGTTTCTTCATCATCCATACTTAAGGTGAATACCATTCACAAGTGCCGCCCTCATTTAAATAAATTGTTTGATCGTAAATATGGTAAACATTTCTATATTGCTAAAAGTTAGGCTCTAGATACCGTTCAAAGTATTAAATTAGTCCGTTCAGTTTTAAAACGTGTTTTAGTCAAAGTGGCCACTTTTGGCGGAAACGAGTTTTAGAGCTAGAACACCTACGAACAATAATTCTCTAGAATCGTAACTAATCCCGAAAAATCATTCCACGCGATATGTACCGCGGCGGGCGGGGCTTAAAATATGAACAGCGCGGCGCGACAGTTCGTTGTGACACTGGAGTCGTGCGGTTGCGTCGCAAGAAGTTTCCTTTGAGAATATTGCTGTGTTTTTGCGATAATCGGTTCATTAAAAATGCCGTCATGTGCCGCGAAGTGGTGTAGAAGCCATACAGACATGAAAATTAGTTATTGAAAAAAAAGTAACACGTAAACAAGGTTATTTATTTTAGCGTAGCGTTTTGCATAATAGGTACTATCCGCGCGATGTACCTCACCACTCGTTGCGTTGACTGCCCCACCCGACCGACGACGACGCGTGACCTTGTCGCGACTAATCGCATGCATCTTTGTCTATGTGTGCGTTCGAGTGTTTCGTTGTAATTACTGTTCGTTTGTTTGCGTAAATGGAATCAGAATCGAAGCGGTGAATGTAGGAGCGTTAGTTTTCTAGAGAATTATATTTCGATGTAGAACACCAATAAAAGTTCAATAACCAATAAAGAGATACAAGGCGTTTAAGTAATATTTTTAAGGCGAGGGCGCTAGTTTGAGTCCATAATTAAACAAAGGATTCTGATGAGACGATGTATATTTACATGTACATGGGGCGCACTATAAGTTTCCGGAATGAATATGAAAAAATACTATTAAAGGTACAAAATTAATTTATTGTTTTTCAAAATAATCTCCCTTGGCGTCTATGCACTTTTTCATTCGATGAAACCAGTTTTGAAAACTTTTGTGCCACTCCTCTGTGGTGACCTCTGGAACGTGTTTTTCATACTCCTCGACAGCCTCTTCTGGTGATGAAAATCGTTGACCGCGTAATTGGTTCTTAATTTTTGGGAACAGAAAAAAGTCACAAGGTGCCAGGTCGGGACTGTATGCAGGATGACTCATGAGTTCTACATTTTTCGCCTTCAAAAAGTCGTTTGTCTGTTTGGCCGTGTGAGAACTAGCATTGTCGTGGTGCAGGATGATACGGCGTTTACGGTTATTTTTACGGAGTTCGTCAATAACTTCCGGCAAACAAATGGTCGTGTACCAGTCACTATTTACTGTACGACGATTCTCTAAAGCAACAGTAGCCACGTGTCCAGTTTTATTAAAAAAAGAAGCAATCATCCGCTTAGATGCACTTTTCACGCGCGCCACTTTGGTTGGTTTCGGCTCATCTTGAAAGACCCATACGCTCGATTACTGCTTTGTTTTGGGATCGTAGCAATAAATCCATGTTTCGTCACCTGTTACTATGTCCCACACCAAATTTGACGCACCTTCGTTGAATCTGGTAAGCATGGCACTGCACCAAGTGACGCGGTCCGATGTAGTGTAGGATTAATTGTATTTGACTCATGCCTATTTCTAAGGATGCGCGAATTTCATGGTAGGTCACATGCCTGTCTGTTTCAATCATACGACGCACAGCATTGATGTTTTTGTTAGTCACAGCGGTGGACGGCCGACCATCGCGAGATTCGTCACTGAGATTGATACGACCACGCTTGAATTCTGCAAACCAGCTATAAACAGTTGTCTTGCATGGTGCTTCATTGCCAAAAGCTGTTTCAAGCCGAGCGATGCTCTGTTGAGCTGTCAAATTACACTTAAAATCGTAGAAAATCATACTACGAAAATTTTCCCGAGTTAAATCCATGTTGATGCAGACACACAATTTTTTAAATGGCGCCACAAGGTAAAAACAAAAGACAGTCAGATGAAACAAACTGCATTCTACAGCCAAAGAGTTCTATTTTCAAATGTTGCAATAAATTTTTAAATATTGTTTATGTAAGTGGCCAGTTCCGGAAACTTACAGTGCGCCCTATGTATTCGTCTTGATTCATGTACACGGTTGATTTATGTTTATCGCCTAAAGTTAAAATATTACAATACCCGAGTAGCACACTCTATTTTTCATTTTCATGTATGCGAAAAAATATCAAATTAAATATAGAATATAAAGAAAAGTAGTTAGAACACCTGCATATACCTAATCAGAGTTTAACCGACAGTTACTAAGCTTTATTTGGTGTCGTTTTCATTAATTAAATTAAACTAACAAAACAAAATTCAAACCACATTTACATATAAATACAAAATAACCTAAATCTTTAATAATTTGAATCAACAACAACAATTATATATAAACAACAAAATATATATATATATATATATATATATATATATATATATATAATATTTTTCCACTAAGCGTAGAACATAAATTGTTTACCATCTGAGTGTTTACCTATATTCATCCTTGTAAAACATGTTAATAAGGATATGCATTCTAAATTTAAAATGACGACGCCTGTGCCTATTACTTATTATTTTAAGACGGCGCCTGATGTGGATAATTTAAATTTTGCTCCCGCTTCCACACACACAAAACTCTAGTCGAAGCGAGACAGCGAGCCATGCGGGGTGAAACGGTTACGGCGGGTCAATGAGGCTGTTTTACGCGTTTCTGGTTTTTGAGGTGTTTTTCGTTTTACGAAGAATATTTAAGAGTTATTTAAAAAAATTGACATTTTAGTCCTGCCTTATGTTTAATACAATTATAATCCAAAGTTACAAGGGCTAATTTATTGTATTTCTTGAATGTTTTCCGTTTTAGTATAATTCTGAGGTGATTTAGAGGCAACTTCGCATTTTTTTTCTATCGAGAAAGTTTTAAGCAATCGTGTTTTCGAAACATATTATGTACAGAGTTAGTCCTGAACTTTGCTGTGTTTTATTTCAAAGTGAGTTTGGTTATTCAGATACCTGTGGCACCGCGCGCGTCACCCACTACGTGAGGAGGCGGTACCATATTTACGATCAAACAATTTATTTCAAATGAGGTCGCCACTTCTATATGGTATTCACTTTAAGAGCTATGCTCTTGTCATCATTTGTCTCTCTCATCCGCCAGCCGTTTTACTTTGCTATCCGACACGACATTCACCTTCTCCTTTATCTGTTTCATGTAGCTATGCCTCGGTTTTCTTAGTCCTCGTTTCCCTTCTATCTTTTCTTCAATAGTCTTTGGTCTAACCAGTTTACTTGTGTATAAAAATTACTGTTGTCTCTTCCTTTTTCGTTGTACACGTCAGATGTCTTTAGGCAGTTCGAAAAGTCTAACAACAGTGTTAGTTAGTCAACAGGCCTGTGTAACTCCCCGTTTAGGTATCAAAAATATACCTGCATTACTCGTATTATTTACTATGCGCGCAGGCCCCTCCGGATGGTAAATTCAGTTATACGAATCGTTTAAGTAATAAGAATGAAATTGGCTTGCAATGAATGTCTAGGTATGTAAACGAAAAGGTGTTGAGTTCTGACGTGAGCTAAATTAAACCATATCACTAGCCACATTGAGTAGATATTTCTTTGAATTTCTTTGCTGAGTGAGACTTTCGTACGTTAGTATAAGTATTTATTCTGTGGTTTTAACAAACTCGATATAAAACAAAAGTTTGATTGCACCGCAGGCAAAAAACTAATAAGTTAATTATTTAAATCAGGTTTTCGAACCTTGCGCATAGAACAGGTTCTTTTTTTACAAAAAAGACCACTAATATTAATGTAGTGGGCGCATAACTCGTTATGTGGTCACCTTGAACGGTTAATGTACTAATGCGACGGAATTAGGAATATTTCTACGAAAAAATAAGCATCGTTGATCGATGCACTTGAATTTTATTGGTAATCTAGTTTGAGGGTCGACAGTTCGATTACCCTATACTTACCTTATCTACTCATGTACATATACGAGTAGGTAGGTATATGTACATACTTATTTTTTTATTACAAATATTCTATTTATTATGTCCTTACATATGAAATTGCCGATTTTCAATACTGGCAACTTTAAAATTAAATATCTTGCGTTTCATTAGGAATTCCAAATTCAAATTTATTTCGAAATAAAGCCAGAAAATATTGTTTTAAAATTCGTATTTCATTTGTTTTAACATCATTTGTTTGAGTTTCGACATTGCTATAACAACAACTATGGACAAATTGAAAATTTGCGGTACTTACGAATACGAGTTCCACCGTGGCACCAGAACCAGAAACGACTCGAAGAATTAACGACGTGTATGGACCAGGCACCGCTAACGAACGAACGGTGCGTTTTTGGTTTCAACGTTTCCGTTCCGGAAATTTACACAATGAGCCTCGTGGACGACCTGATACTCAAGTGAATAACGAAGAATTGAAGGCGATAGTGGAAGCGGATCCATCTCAAACCACTTCTGAATTAGCAGCAGCCTTCGGCGTAAGTGACAAAACGAAACTTATCCACTTGCGCCAAATCGGAAAAATTAAAAAACTCGAAAAGTGGGTACCGCACGAATTGACTGAAGCAAACCAACAAACACGCGTTGGCTGCGTTTCTTTGCTTAATCGCCACAATAATGAGGGGATTTTGAACCGTATCGTGACTTGTGATGAGAAATGGATCCTGTACGACAATCGGAAGCTATCATCACAATGGCTTGACCCTGGAGAACCGGCAAAACCTTGCCCTAAGCGAAAACTGACCAAAAAGAAGATTCTAGTTAGTGTTTGGTGGACCAGTGCTGGTGTTATCCACTACAGCTTCTTGAGATCAGGGCAGACGATTACTGCAGACTTGTATTGCCAAGAATTGCAAACAATGATGGAAAAGCTCGCCATTAAACAACCGAAACTGATGAATTGCTCTAGCCCACTGCTCCTTCAGGATAACGCTAGACAACACACTGCACATCAAACGATCGCCAAGTTAGAGGAGCTACGACTGGAACCTCTGCGTCACCCACCATACTCTCCAGATCTTGCCCCAACCGATTACCACTTTTTTCAAAATTTGGATAACTTTTTACAAGGAAAAAATTTCAAATCTGATGAGGCAGTCAAAACCGCCTTCAAACAGTTCATAGACTCTCGCTCCCAGGATTTTCTTTTTCCAAAGGTATCAATGATCTGCCTATAAAATGGCGGAAGTGTATCGATAACAACGGCACATACTTCGATTGATTAAATAATAATTTCATTAAAAAAAACTTGTTTCACTTTTTTGATTTTGAACGGCAATTTCATATGTAAGGACATAATATTTATGTGGCCGTGTGAAAGAATTAATAAGAGTATTAAATACAGAACGGAATCTCCTGAAGTCCCTTGCAATATGCATCCCTTTCCCCGTCCCCGCACTTCTTTCCCGTTCTCGCCTTTACGAGGGTGTTGATCGGACGAACACATACCTACGCATTGACGTGTGCACGAATGCATAGTTTCGTTGTGTTCTCGTAGTAGTAGTAGTAGGCATAAATGATACTTCACTTGTATGAAGTGCCATACCTGTGGTGTAGCGACGGCAGAGCAGAATACGATATGTCACCACGCCTCTCCTCTCCCACGGGTGTCGTAAGAGGCGACTAAGGCAAGTATAAGTAACAGGGAACGGGCAACAGCGTCCTCTGTGCGAAGACTTTACACCATCTACTGGGATCACCAACCCATACGTGCCTTCCGAAGCACGGAATCATGTTTTTTTCGGATAATCAGGTGATTCAAGCCTGCAATATCCTAACCAGACTGGAAACAACTTTTCACAAAGTATGCTTCCCAGTGGGATTTGATTGAACCCACGACCTCCGGATCACAAGGCCAACGTCTTGTCCACAGAACCAGTGCCGGTTTTAGCTCTACCAGCGACCGGGCAAGATTTACCCCCTCTCCCCCCAAACTGCAATTCAGACTCTGACTTAGGCTTCAATCTTAACGATATAGGAATAGAATTCTTTAAATTTGCCGCCTTTTTTTGTAAACGAAGGGAGGGGAGGGGGTACAATTAAGAGTCTAGGAGTTGCCGCCATTAAACAGCGCCCCCTGTCACCCCTTTGTATCTGGCGCCCTGGGCGGTCGCCCAACCGCGCCCTACCCTAACGCCGCTACTGCACAGGACCACTGAGGCTAACTATGAAAGGTAATCTCCTTCCCTTGTTTCCACTTAGTTTCTTCATTTTGTCCTGTTATGTTATCTTTGTATAAGTTGTATGTATTTAAGTATTAGGTGTATGTATGTTTATTATAATTATTGTACCTATATAAGTATGTTTATTATATTGACCACCCCGCACTACCTAATTTCCCATAATTTCTTTTATATAAACGAGGTTGCCTGGAAGAAATTGCTTAACGATAAGGCCGCCTTTTGCGCATTTCCTAGTTTTTAAGATAATTATGTTCTGTTTTTTACTTTTGTGCAATAAAGGTTATTGTATTGTATTGTATTGTACTGACAGTTGTGTCCCAACCAACCCTAAAAGCGTTCTCTCCCAGTCAACCGTAGGGAAAAACATATAAAAACAGCAGTATTACTCGGAATTTAATTTCCAGTCTCATTTCTTTCGGAAATAGATAGATAGATAAAATCTTTATTCACTAAAAGGCCACAGGTACATGAATAAGTCACATCACATAATGTTTATCAAAGATCTAGTATAGAATTAATAGTAGGTATGTAGTAATGCAATGTGATTGTACAAGTAAATAGTAAAAAGTACGTAGTGAATAGGACTAGGAGTTACATGTGTAAGAAACATAATAGCAACGAACAATTGACTGAACTAGCTATTATAGTCCCCTACAAAAGATCAATTTAGATTTAGTAACACTTGTGCTCATAGAAAGATATTTTAGTTTAGATTCTCACGGAACTTACGGTTTAAGGTTTAAGAAATTTATTTCTCATAAAAAGAATACAATTCACTAAAATGACGAATACGGGATATCATTTTTATACCTAAGTAGGATAGGAGCAAACATTTAATTATTCCTGCAAGTATCAAATGATTATTGTATTAATAACATAGCGTCATTAGTTTAATTACGAAACAAGTGATAACTTTTGACAATTATAAATGCGGGTATCGAAAATATTTGAAAGACCAATTACGTATCGAAAATGATAGCAAAATTACACTCAATGAGCGAATTCGGTCATTGAGCGTATTACCCTCATTTAAAATTAATTATATTTTAGAAAATGAAGGTGAAAATTTAAAATTATTTTTGTTGATATTTATACTTAAGAGCATACTTGAATTTTCCGGGGTCCTGTGCTGCCCCAATTTTAAATAAATCATTTCAAAGAAAACGGAGACATCATTTAAAATTTTGCTACTACCAAGTCCTAGATAACCCTTCAAACTATTTTATGAACTACTGTTTACAGTTTATAATGAGAACGTTAAGCTTTACTACGCACATTTGCCAAAAGTGGCCGTTTTTCGGAAATGTGCGTATTAAAGCTAATAAAACATAATAGAAATCCTTCTATTATGTTTTTAAGGTGAAGATATAGGCCAATGGCCTTGAAGTGTGAAATAAATTGTTAACTCGTAAATATGGTGATAATTTCTATATTGCTCTACGTCATGCACTAAATAGCCTTTTAAATTATTTTATGAACTGCCGTTGAAACTATTATTGGTGATCCGTCCAGCTTTAAAACTTGCCGTGGCCACTTTTGGCGGAGGCAAGTTTTAAAGCTAGACGGACTAATGTAAATACTTTCAACGGTGGTTCATAAAATAATTGAAAGGGCTATCTAGTGCATGACGAAGAGCAATATGGAAATTATATCCATATTTACGAGTTAACAATTTATTTCAAATGAGGGCGCCACTTCAAGGTCATTTGCCTATATCTTCACCTTAATAAATTAAATCAACTTTTCGAAGAGGGATGGGAAAACCAAGAAGAGCATTAATTTATAGATCAAGTAAAGGAGAAAGTTGACGCCGTGTCATATAGGAAGGTCAAAAGGATGGCTCAGGAGAGAGACATGGAAACTACCTACTCCACCGACGATAAGCCTAGTTTTGACGATACGCGTGTATTTGATAAGGAATGCAAAGTGAAGACCAAGGATAGGTAATTGTGGAAGGAAAGAAGGGAGGCCTTTGCCCAGCAATGGGACATAAATGGCTAAATATATATGTAAAAAAAGCCTAGTCTTATATAATTGTGATATGATACAATTTTTATATAAACTCACCAATCAACCTGCATGGGTAAGATCGCTCGCTTGTGTCTGATGATGTCGATATTGTCGTGAGATTCAATGGTATGATCGTGATCTCCTTGAGGATCATCTATGCTGTACTTGTACCGCTCGTCAGACTTACTCCAACTAAAAAAAAACACATGGCACATGAAGTTGCTTGTCAATGTACGCATAGCAAGTGAGCCCCATAAGAAGAGAAAACCCCATACAAATACAAAGAAATATATTTATTTATTTATTTATTAAATCTTTATTGACCACAATGGTACAAAAGGTGGACTTAATGCTAATGCATTCTCTACCAGTCAGCATTTAGGAAAAACAGAAAAAAATTAATTAGCGATAGGCGCTTAAAGATGTAGTTTACACACACTATACACATAGCTACATATACAATACATACATAATATAAAATACAAAACAATTTATGATAATGATTAGTTCTGCTGCAACAAATTGGCATAAAGGTGCGTGTGGACTTTTCTCTTAAAAAGGAACCTATTTGAGATACTTTTGATGTCTTCGGGTAAAGCATTCCAAAGTCGCGTAACTTGAACAGTAAAAGAGTTAGACATAAAATTTTAACGAAATAATGGAAAATGGAGATATAGGGGGATAGGGGTAAGCATGGTTTAATAAAACAACTTGTTCTCTTCCCGCGATGGTCCAAGACAACGTCACGTATGTCAACATAAGTGTTACCACTGATTATTCTTTTCAGTAAGTTTAGGGACTTTCACAATTAGTTAATGAATATAGAGGTAAAATACAATACTAATTAGTAATTTCACTATTTCGTATCGTATATAGTGTGATTTATATGTTTAATTTTTAATAAATTTATACAACGTGGAAGGGACATACCCGTAATAAATCGAACCACGGTCTATACTAGATCAATATAGTATAATGAAATTAAAATAACAGTGAAAAAACAAAAAAAACATCGGCATTTCCATACAAAAGTGTGCAGCCGCCCGGGCGACTCGTATGAAAATGTCGATTTTTTTCTTTGTTTTTTGACTGTTATTTAAATTTCATTATACTATAGTCACAGAATACAATAAGAGTAAACAGAACGGAATCTCCTAAGGTACGCGCAATATGCGTCCCCGTTCCCCGCACCCGCACCTCTCCCCCGGTTCTTGACGGCCAACGTGAGTCATCGAGGCGAAAACGGGGGAGAGGTGCGGGGACGGGGAACGGGGACGCATATTGCGCGTACCTTAGGAGATTCCGGCCTGTGCTATGGTGATCTAGTATAGCCCATGTTTCGATTTATTACGAGTATGTCCCTTCCACGTTGTATACTGAATTATTAGTTCATTGATCGGTGATAGCTAGACAGTTGACATTTTCACAGATGATGTACATAATTAGAAGTTGCCGCTATAACAACAAATGCTAAAAACAGAATAAAATAAATATTTAAGGGGGGCTCCCATACAATAAACGTGACTTTTTGCCGTGTTTTGCACGATATTAAATAAAGTGTCAAATGTTGCATACATAATGGTACGGAACCAGTCGTGCGCGAGTCCGACTCGCACTTGGCAGGTTTTATTACATTATTTAATAATTTCTTCTTATTTAAATCTTATCTTTTATGAGCTGCACGGCATACCATGCTTGTCTTAAGAAGCAGCTGGTAGAAAAATACCTTTTTCTTTTCTTCTAGCCAAGAATAGAAAGAAGAAAACATTTTCTATACTTACTAGAATATACAAACCTTTTGCCATACAAGTGTGGGGACTTCTTCATCTTCTCATCGGACAGGTGTATGTCTCTGTATTCCGCTTTGGACATGTCTGACAGGTGTGTAAGTCCGTACCGGGCTCGGTAGCCGTCTGAACCTCTTGATTCTGAATTCAGCTTCTCTATTTCTTCTACTGATGCCTATGAAATTCAAAAATTCAAAATATAATTCAAAATAATTTATTCAGTGCTCAGGTATACATTATTCTGCGTGGCAATGGGAATCACTTTTAAGCATGGATATGTTTGTGTTAGTGATACCCGCTCTCTATACAAAGGTTTTAGCTAGTCATACAACTGTATTCCATTACATTAAATACTTAAATCAATATATTACAATTTAAACATTAGTATTAATAATTTTTCATATATCATTATTAAATTATTAAAAAGTCAAGATATTATACAATTATTAGATTACCTTGTTTTAGAAATTTATTTGTTTTTTGTCATTTATACATATACCTATTTCTGACTTGGAATCATCACTCCATCTCTTCAGAGGCGTAGGTAGACCTGGGCCAACCACGTCACCCACGTCCAACTACGCCGACAGACATTAGGGTCAAACTTATAACACCCGTCTTTTTGTCAGGGGTTAAATATAGCAAACTGCATACCTAATGCTTCATGCGACTATTAGCCTCGGTGATACATTTACAATACTAATTAAAAATCAACTATGAAAACCAGAAAACTGGTAATCAAACTTGCATAATTGGTGTATAAATAATATAAATGATGACCTAATTAAAATGTAATCATCATTTACTTAGAGCAGTGATTGGAGCTAGTTTACAGTTTCATTACTTATTTAGAAAAGCTAAATTGCAATAAGTTATGAAACAATATTTTGAAAAGCTAAATTGCCATAAGTTATGTTATAAAACTATTTTTAGAAAAGCTAAATTGCTATAAGTTATGAAAGTATTCTTAGAAAACTAAATTGCAATAAGTTATGAAACAATATTTTGAAAAGCTAAATTACCATAAGTTATGTTTTGAAACTATTTTTAGAAAAGCTAAATTGCAATAAGTTGTGAAAGTATTCTTAGAAAACTAAATTGCAATAAGTTATGAAACAATTTTTAGAACAGCTTATTTGCCTAAGGTTATGAAATTATTTTTTAGAAAAGCTAAATTGCAATAAGTTAAGAAACAATTTCTATTTTTACTAGCAGTTACCTACTGCTTCGCTCGCGATAATCCATTCTTATGTATAGTTTATATGTATACCTACTGTGGGATCTTGAGTTTGTGTCCACTGACTGACCCTAAGCATTTCCAACATAACTGATGAAGAGTACATTTAAAATGTAACACAGTTTCAATTTCCATAAATGAGAACTGAGATCTATTTGATTTGCAAGACAATTAAGACTCAAGATTACTGTTTAAATTGATTTTTTTCTCTCATATTTCTAATACATGGCTAACCTACTGACTGTCTGATGCGCGGCTATTGCCCGCTCCTCTCGCCACCCGAACCTCCAGAAACCCAGTAGTGGGTTGTGACATTAAAATGGGATATTTTTGGTATGCATTTGTCAACTGATATGGTTTTTATTAAGAAACCAAAGACAAACCCCGGGCACACTTGGATGGGTGACCAAAAGTGGAACAAAAATTTCTCAAGCTCCTCGGAAGGCACGTTAAAGCCTTTGGTCCCGGGTGTAATTGTATGGCAGTCGTCAAACTATGTCAGATGCCTTTAGGAGTTTGAAAAATCTGACACCAATGTTGGCTACTTACATACACGAAAAACAAACATTAAGAAACAAGTTACATTTGACAGAATATATATATTTATTTATTTTGCCTAAAGGGTACTTTCCTTGAATAGAAGATAAGAGAATCTAAATCACTTGTATAATGATGAAATTCATCTCGAACCCTATATAAATTTTAGTTGTTCAGTATCAAAAAGACTTGTTACAAAATATTTGTATATTTAATTAGATTGATGCAACTATGTTCAAAAGCATTCCTTGGGAAGGTTATATCAGGTTCGGTTATATCAGGATAAAAATTAATTACATTATATGCAAAAAGGGGTGGTAAAAATAAACATACACACTTTGCATGTAAAATATTATACAAAGTATTATTAAATTAAAATAATTTGATAATAGTACAAGGTAGTTTAAAAAAGTGAATATTCATTTTTTTCTTTTCAAATGGTTAAAATAAGAAATCTCTTAGAGTTGGCGAGTTCAAGTGACTTACATAAATATAATACATGTGTTGATATTATGATGCCTACCATGCCGATGCTTTAATATCGCATCTCAAGGATCATAAGATCAAAATATATAGCATCTTAGCTGTCTCTGTCTGCGTCACCCATCCACAAGGCTCGTTAATAGCATCATTGTTTACAAAATTATGTTATTCACCCTCTGTTGTCATATCGATACCTAAACAAAGTTATTGTAACACACAGGATGGCTGATTTATTAAATCTATTAGCATTTAAGCATTAATACTCACCACAAAATGTAGAAATCTTGTTTGGTATTCATCGGGATTATTCTTATAACTTTTATTAAACTTTTCCACATAATTATCAAACATAGATTGCAACGCTGCCTGTTTCTTGCTAGAATAACTAATAGGTATCGCCAGGAACAACAAACACAGTATAGCTATACCGAGCAGCCAATTCCACCATTTTTTCATTTTATTAAATTAGAAATTAGAAATAATTTTCAAAATTAAAAGAAATGCACGTCCAACCCAAACAAGTTTTAAAACTTATTAAAATGACATTGACATGAGTAGAGTACGGTACGTGACAGCTGATTGACAGTTATGTTGTTACCAGAGATAAATAGATTCCGCGATGAGTTGCCCACACTATCCGCTAGGGGCACTGTACAGTAGAAATATGACGTCATACGTGGTCATACACAGTAACTGTACTGACTGAAATTTTCTAAAATACAGAAAAAAATACTCAAATTTATACTGATATGCACTCCCTCATCATCATCGTCACCACCGAGCGTATTCCCGGTTGCATCCTTACAGCGGTAACCACAGACCTACCACTACTAGACCTGCACTCAACGTATTTATTCTGTGGCTCGACCTGCATAGTGAGTGGCCACATGAGTGCATCCCTTTCTATTTTGATTTTTGCCTTCATCCACCCATATTTAGCACACGTCACAGAACACACTATGGTTACTAACACTTACGTTGTTTGTACTGTGTGTGAAAGAAACGCTAATATGTTTTTTGTCTCTATTTGATATGTATTTGACAGCCTCTTTCTAGCAATATCGTTGTGGTGTCTTGTAGTGGTAGGTCTGTGGCGGTAACGCTTCAGAGCCCGGGGTCCGCTACCTAACTTAAATGAATTGAAGAAGTTACTGGTTTTTACACAGAGCGACTGCCGTCTGACCTCCGCAACCCAAAGGGTAGACCAATCCTGGTAGATGGCGTTCGGGACCCACAGCTTTACGGGCCTTCTGAAGCACGGAATCATCTTTCTTTAAGGATAATAAGGTGATTCAAGCCTGCAATATCCTAACAAGACTGGAAACAACTTTTCACAAAGTATGCTTCCCAGCGGGATTTGAACCCACGACCTCCGGATCACAAGGCAGTCACTGATATGCACTCCCTGTTCCATAGAAATAATTTACTACACTGCTAGTACATCCGTCTACGGTAAGCCAAAACTCCCTCCCGGTAGGGGTGCGAAGGGTACGTTCGCTTAGTAGTTCTGGGTGTGAGAACTAGATGGCGTAATACTGCAAAACGCAGTAATGGCTCAAAGCAGAGATATGGGATAAAGATGTGGAGGATCCGCGATGAAGTGACAAAAACCTGTTTTGAAATGTAGCTAGTAGTGGCAGGCCTGTCTCACTCATTCCCATTCCCGTGTACCGTAAAATGGGGGGAGTAGGGATGTCAGGGGGAGAAGGGACACCAAACATGATTTAGTTTAGAGCTGTGTGGTGTAGCGAAATATTAATGGATTTTTATTAAATCGATCGATTTAAATATTTTGATGATTTATTTTTTATTTCCTGGCAACACCAAGTGTCTAAGCCATTTAATTCTTTAAAAAAAAACATTGAAACTTCGTGATCGGAACTTGGGTGATTTTTGTGTGTTTTAACTTTAATTGTATAGCAAAACTAATAGGCAAATTGTACAGGTTTATAGTGAAATCGTTTAAATATCTTTCGAGGCTCAGGAAACATATGAAAGTAAGTAGTATTTTTCGTTAATATCTGTAAAATTACTTACATTAGAGTTCACTGCATTTTATTCATGATTTTGGGGTGACAAGGGATGTAATAAGGGGTGAGAAGGGAAGAGAATGGGGAGAGTTGGGATGGTGACGGGTCAGTGGTGCACAGGAACGGGTTGAGAAGGGATGATTATGGGTTGAGCTGGGATGCTTCTTCTAGGGTTGTCGCTTTTAACTTACTTGAAAGAAATTATATACTAGCTTACACCCGCGGGTTCGCCCGCGTTAAAATAGAACATAGAGGATTTTTGTAGGTCCGGATTAGGTACTCGTAGCCGTTTAGACGGATTTGACAAATAGTTTTTTTATTCAAAAGAGTAAACCTTCTTTCCAGTTTTGGGAATTTAACTTATAAATATTTTTTTTTCAGGATGCCAAGGATTTACAAGCCTAAGCCTGGGGCAAAAATCCGTAAAACATATGACGAGCTTATTATTAAACAAGCTTTGGAGGAACTCGCTAATAAACAACTTTCGATCAGTTGTGTGGCAAATAAATATGGTATTTCTAAATCAGTTCTTGGTCGGCACAAACTACGTGATATGAAAAAATCAGGAGGACAAACTGCGCTCTCTGTACAATCAGAAGAGTTCATTGTAGAAAACTTGAATACATGTGCCGAATGGGGCTATCCATTGACTACCATGGATTTACGATATATTGTTAAAATGTATCTCGATTCGTTAGGAATTAAACACACTCGTTTCAAGGGTAATCTTCCAGGCCCGGATTTCGTATGTGGGTTCCTGAAAAGGAATAAGGATAAAATATCTAAAAGCCTTTGCCAAAATATAAAAAGGGCAAACTCTACCCATCTGACACAACCATTGGATGTTGCATTCTTCCGGCCAATGAAAGCTGCCTGGCGACAACTGCTGGAAAAATGGAAAAGGACTGATGGGAGAGTACTATCAAGCATTCCAAAAGGCTGCTTTCCAAGACTTTTAAAGCTGTTGGTGAAACAGTTGCAAGAGAAGGCAGAAAGCAACATAAAAGCTGGATTTAGAAAAACTGGTATTGCCCCTCTTGATGTTGAACAAATTTTGGCAAGACTGCCAAATATAAACGATTCACAAGCTGACAAAGAAGCTGTTGACAATTCATTTGTTACATTTTTGAAATAAATGCGTTTCGGAACAATGGACATACAGGAACCAAAAAATAAGAAAAAACTGACTGTAGTGCCCGGCAGAAGTGTGAGTGTATAAGAAGCAGAAGAAGAAAAAAAAAACCTGTAACAAAGAAACCAAAATTAGCCATAAATGAAAATCCAATTACTTCGCAGAGAAAAGGAAAAGGAGTGGGCAAAAAGTCAAAACCGAACGCTGCCGTGGTTATAGATAAAGAAAATAGTGGTCAAATGAATAAAAACATAGGAAGAGACAAAGAGAAAATTACATCGAGAGAAATTAAACGCAAACCTGTTACTAGAAAATCTGAGCTGAATTCTGTTTTAACTTTGAAAAAAGAAAACGATTATCACACCGAGAAAAATATAGAAAAGCAAATACATAAAACTAATTTGGGGAATAGTGATGGCATGATGATTTACTCAGAAAAGACAGAAGTAGAAGAAGAAAGACTCATGGAAATAGCAAACGTTAATGATGAAAAACATCTTTTTGCTGAAGTCTTAGATTCGCAAAGCATGATGCTTGATTCAACTAATATCGCAGACATGGCAATAGTTTTTGCGGACAGTTTAGATTGCAACGACGAGGTCATTATTGAAAATGAAGAAGAACCAGTGGTACTACAGGAACAATTAGAATCTCGTAATATTGTCAACAAGAAACCATCCCAAGTTAAAATAATATCAAACGTTTTGTTGCCGCTGCCAGAGACTAAAAAGAGACGTACTTCTGTGAGAAAAGCTAATTTCTATAATGAAGCAGAAGAAATATTAAAGATTTTGGAAGAAGAATAAAGATTTTAACAAATAGGTAAAAGGTATTTTTAAGGTTTTTAAGTATGTTGCTTTAAAAAAGTATGAGACTGACGACAATTCTAAGACTTAAGAAGACTTATAAACAGTGTTCAATTTGTTACCAAATAACTATATTATTAAGATACTTACTATGTTACTACGAAGAAGTTAAAAATCTGTTAAATGGTGTTTCAATGACTTAAGATGGAAAATAATTATACAATGAATGATAAACCCTATTTAAACAGATGTTTAACTTCTTAATAAAAGCCTAAGAGTTAATTTCTAAGATTTAAAGTATGTGTGTGTTAAGTTCCTTTTAATGAGGCTGAAGAAACAATTTAAGTTTTCGTTGATGGTTATATGTTTATTTTTATTTTGATGGATAATACATATATCAGGTTATATTGATAAATATAGCTTTCTTTTTCAAATATTAAAAAAGTTAATTTTGCAGTTTCTCTCTTTTATTTTCCATAAATAATTTAGATTCTTTTTTTGGGTAGGTATTTACAACTTGTGGTAAATAGAAAATACTGTCGGAATTAGATTGTCGTCTAAAAAAAATTGTGACAACCCTAGCGAAATTCCCGTCTGACCCCTATAACCCCAATGACGGGGTGAGCTGGGATCCAACATATTTTAGGATTTTTTGGCTTAATTATTGAATATATATTGATTTTAGTATAAAAAGGTTAAAGTATATATCACCGGACAAAAAAAAATACAGATACAATTAACTTTTGAAATAGTTAAGTAGGTTAAAATAGGTTTCAAAGGCAGAATTCGTCCCAACTCCCCCCATTTTACGGTACGTAAGTATCATAAACTCTATGCCGCGCGTAGGTATAAACATCATATCTGTGGCGTTAACAGTCATTCGGCAAAAAACTTGAACACTGATTTTGATATCCTTCTCGCTCTTGTGTATTCTCACGCCAATGCAAAAGAGCGAGAAGGGTATATCAATCGGTGTTCAAGTTGTTTGCCGGGTAGAGCGAAGAGTCGGCGAAGCGACAGAGTTCAGACCGTCAGATTGTTGGAGCGACAGACCCAGAGATATGGGATAACAGACCTTTGCTTTTGCATTGCTTTGGCCAGCTTGAAAATTCTGACATTGGCCGAAAAGGAGTTTGAAACAAAAATCATTAATTACAGAAAGTAAAATTTAATAACACTACACACTTAAAAATAAATTACCATAACTATACAATTAGTACTCATCTTCTTCATCTTAACGCATTCCCGGTTGCATCCTCAGTTGTGCTGCTTCGGAGCCCCGGGTGCGCTTCCTCGCTTTTTTTTTCTCCAAATATGCATGTCAATCGTCACCCAAGGATGCCGCAGACCTTGCGAATTAGAGAAGAAATAGCCGGAACAGTTTAAACGATTTTGCTATAGTTTTACGACCAGCCGCCTGCCTTTCATCAATCCTCCTTGGGAATGCAGATTTAGTTGACTTTGACTTTGAAAATTCTTATTCGTTATCACTGGGGACAAATGTGATATACCCAATTAGTACTGTTAGTTCTTATATCTACTTTTCCTTCTTGATGATGTCGAATATGACAAAGGTCCATTTCTGGTTGCGTGAGTTGCCACTGCTGAAGCGGAACACGTCGGAGTGCTTCCTCAGGGTCTCGTGGACGGTGGCGTGGGTCGTTGAGGGCACCATAGACTTCACGTACGACACTAGGCAGTCCAGGGTAGCCCCTAGCGGGTGGACCATTAGAAATGCTGACAGGATGCTGATGACCAGTGGTCGTTTTTGTTGGTACACATTATTTTGGTAGCAGAGCGTAGTTGTTAACAGCTCTGATTACGGGCCCACATATTGTTTGTTTTTTGGTTTGTTATTAAGGTAGGGTAAACACTATTTCCCATAGAAAATTTGGAATAAAATAATTTTGTTTGCTTGTAATTAATAAGTATTGGGCCGTCTCAATCATACTATTAGATAGTATTATAGCTTGTTTGTTTGCCATTAATAAACATTAGCCCGTGTCAATTTTACTATTAGATAGTACTTTGATTTGTTTGTTTGTATTTAAAAATTAAGTTTAACTCATAATTAGGTTAGGAGGTCCCTGGACCTTATCTAGGGTGGTAGCAGACTGCGTAGGTTTGTTTGTGTGTTTGTTTGTTGCCGGTGGGATTGCCGGACTCGTACCAAGAGCGTAGTTAGTAACATTTCTTGGTAGCAGAACGTAATCTTAGCTATCTGCGCTAACATTTTTGGTTGCAGAGCGTAGTTGTGCCCGATTGGCCACCCGAGGCAGGGCCAATAGCTGCGCCACATGTGCGTCGGCCAACAGCCGAACGTTCTGGTAACGGGAATTAAGCAGTTCCCAGGCCGTGTCATACTGGTCATCCTCCACACGGAGGTGGAGGATGAAGCGCGGTCGCTCATCCATCCCCCCGTCCCGGTCTGAGAAGCAGACCGCTAGCTTACTCTACGGGGAGGCGAGAGAGAGAGGATACGGCTCTCCGCAGAACCGAACCCTCGACCAACACCTCAGCCAAACGCGGAGTTCCGTCTCCGCCAAAAATCAAACGCAAAATGCGCCCTCAGCGGCAAAGTAATGATGGCAGATTTGCCTCTTTTAACAATACCAAATCTCCCTCCCTGGGTGGCTCAGTCCTGTCTGTCCATTTCACTCTTTGTTGCAACAGATGCAAATATTCAAGAGACCAGCGAGCCCAAAAGTTCTGGCTTATTTGCTGTAGCATTTGAAAACGTGACAACCGCGATGTACGTTCATCCCTCCACGGGTATTCGGGTAGGGCATTTAAAGGCCCTCCCACCAAAAAATGACCAGGAGTGAGGACTTCCAAGTCATTTGGGTCCTGAGATAATGGACAGAGAGGACGAGAGTTGAGGACCGCCTCAACTTTACAAAATACTGTGGCCAGCTCTTCAAATGTTAGAGCTGTTTCCCCTAAAATGCGGCGGAGGTGGGTCTTTGCCGATTTCACAGCGGCTTCAAAAATCCCTCCCCAATGAGGGCAATTTGGGGGGCTGAACCTCCATGTTATCCCCTTTGGGCAGCAATTTGACTTAAACTATTACAATTCTTATCAATAAATTCACAAACATCCTTAATATAATTTACAGTGCCCTTGTAATTTGTGCCATTGTCGGAGCGAATGAGTGAAGGTAGACCTCTACGCGACACGAAACGATCTAACGCAGCGACAAAGGCCTCCGTAGTCAAAGCTGACACCACCTCCAAGTGGACAGCCTTGGTAGCCAAACAAACAAATACACATAAATAGCCCTTCACGATCCGGGCATTACGAAGGGTGGTCGTTTTGACCGAATAGGGTCCTGCAAAATCGGTGGCCACACCGTCAAACGGCCTCGTAGGCCGGATACGATCAGCAGGCAGATCACCCATCTGCGGCTGCATCGTAGATGCTCTCACTCTATAACAAGAGATGCATCGAAACAAAACACTTTTCACTGCTCTTCGGGCTGACAAAATCCAAAATTCCCGCTGCAAAATAGCCAGCAACGCACTGCACCCTGCATGAGCGTTCCGAATGTGTCGATCAGACACCAAAAGTTGCACCAAGGGTCCGCCCTTGGGCAATAACAAAGGATGGCGACTCCCAAACGGAAGGTCCGCCTTCCGGAGCCGGCCACCAACCCGAAGAAGCCCATCTGAGTCGATGAAAGGGTTCAAACGAGCGACCGCGCCCTTCAACTTAGCGCGTCCCTCGCGCAAAATACGAAATTCCGACTCAAAACGTTCGGTCTGCACGACACGAACCCAATGCAACAATGCGCTCCGGCGCTGGGTGCTGACCCATCAAAGACAGTTCTCAATTTGCCCGTCGAGGCCTTCACAACAGCATGGTGTGGCGCATAAATTCTATATATTTATCACGAAGTACGGGATCACGCTGCATGCGCCGTTCCATGGACAGCAGTCGTTTCTCCGCAAACATCCTACTATGCCCTAGGCTAGGACGAGAAGCAACAAAGGGTAACCTAGTTACCAACCGACCGGAAGACAATCTTTCCGTATTGGCCTGATAAAAGGCCTCACATTCTGCGTGGTCCGGATCCATCCTTGAGACCATAGGTGGCTCCTCCACCTCCCAAAACCTTTGCATGGTTTTGGCCAAAGACGCATTCGCAAGAACTGTCGGCTCCTCCATGGAGTCATGTTCAAAGACAGGCCCCATCAGGGCGTAACCAAAAATTGTAGACACTGCCACCAGTGAAGAAGAACCCAGAGCCTTCTGGGTGCCCAATAAAATCCAACCCAATACGTCCGAACCCAGGAGCAAGTCTACTGGGGCGGGGCGAAGAACAAATGGGTCAGCCAATTCCAGGCTTGACACCATAGACAACGCGTCTGGCGGTATGTCTGTGGCGGGCTGCCAACCCGCAATGGTATCCATTACCAAAGCTGAAGTCGTGATCCTCATTGTCGAGGATTTCAGCGACGAAAAGGTGACAAGTGTCTGTCCCGTCAAACACTTCACTTTTATACCACCAACTCCAAGAAGTGGCACAGGCGAGTCCTCCACGGCTAAGCCTAATGTATGTGCCACTCGAGTGGTAACCAAACTTTTCTGAGCCCCCGAATCTAACATGGCTCGTATAGTAACCGCCTCCCCCCCATGTCCCCATACGCGGACCACCGCGGTGGGGAGCAGAACCGTCCGCGGTTCTGTCCTACTGAGGGAGCAAGCTAGCTATGGGCTCCCTACTCTCTCCAAACCGGGCAATACATCGCTCTAGGGCCCCCGCCCATGGGGGACCCCTGCCTCCTTGCCTGGGAGCCAGCCTCGCTCCGGTTCCTGCAGAGCATCAAGTGGTGCAGCCCATGGCACGCACTGCATGGCTCGGCAGAATGGCAGTCACGCGCGTAGTGACTACCCAGGCAGCAAAAACACAATTCATTTCGCCTCGCCACGCGACGCCTTTGTTCTACTGGCAGCCGCTGCCAGTCCCTACATTGGGTTAGGCTGTGACCCTTCCGGCCACACTGCAGACAGTCCGCGTCTCTCGCGACGTCAGGTCTCGCTTCGGAAGGCAGTACCGATGGTCCTGTAAACAATAGATTACGTAGGCTTCAAACTACGTCAAGCGGACGCCCCGGAATGGGTCAGTCCGTCTCTGTCACAAACTCCATGTGCGACAGAAACACGTGATCTGCGACGGTTTCAGCTATCTCTATCGCACGTAGGGTTAGTGACAGAGACGGACTGAAACCGTCCGCTTGACGGACTTTCAAGCCTTAGGCCGCGTCCACGGACACGCGGCGCGTCGTGCGACACGGGCCGACCAGCGAACCGACGCGCAAACCGCCGCAAAACCATAGTTTGCAGTTGCGGCCGCCGGCCGCCGAAAAAATGTATTGGGCTTGGCCGTTTGCTTTGTTAAGACACGACTTTGTCTTTGGCATGATTTTTAAAATAATTTATAAAAATTTAACTAAAAAAATATGACGAAATATTCAAATTAGTTTCTTAAATTACGCTATATTTTGACATAAAAAATTAAAATTAGACATTAAAAAAAATTAACAAGCCCCATTGGAATTGTACCTCTATGATTAAGACGTAGAGTAGGATTGTTCGTTTGACCGTTGCTAGAAGGCTGTTCATGGAATGTAAATACGTGAATTATTTATATGTCAACGACAACCCTAAGGTGAGCTGGTAGACAATGCTTCACATTAAGTTTAACCTTTTGTATTATAATCATTAGATTATTGTAAAATAAATATAAAAAAAAAATATAAAAAAATCCGCTTTTATTCTGAAAGTGCATCAAAGTGCAAAGGGCATCATCCTAACGGGGATTCTACAGAATCTAATGACGATGAGCAATCTCAGGATCTCTCCTGATAAAAGAAAATACCTAAAGTCAAATATTTGTTACCATGAGCCCCACAGCATGGCACCGGCGACAGCGTTTGTCGGACGCTATCATCCATCACTATCTCGCTCTGCGCAATAATAACGAGCGGGATGGCACTAGTCCGTCGCGCGAAATAAACTTTAGTTAGGTTTATCAACGTTGCCATGATACGGGGGCAGCAGTCGAGACGGGAAGATAATTTATGTTAGGAGTTCCTCAAGTATCCATTATAGAGCCCTTGACGAATAGAAGTCAAAGAATTCATCATCATCATCCAGTCTCTCTGCAGGAGCACGACCCTCTCTGTACTACCAGAGCCATATATTAGCCAGAGCAGTCAGAGGATTTGCCCTACACTCTCCACACTGGCCAGACGGGTTGGAGAGGTCTCACTGATGTTTATAAGCTTTTTTTAGCTTTGTTGCTTTTTTTTGTGTTTCCTAAGTCGCCTTTTACGACATCCACGGGAATACTTGAAGTGGTCCTTTTCTACTCTGCCACACCGCTTAGTCAAGTCAAAGAATTACCGGAAGTCATATATTTGTCGTCATCAGGCATCGGCGGCGACGGCAGCGGCGGGTACTGCCCTAGCTGGAATCAAAATCGTAATTAAGAGATTACAACCAATTGGGTAGTTTCCTGGGTAAAAAATAAATTATGTGGTACTGTTAAGGGAATGTCACAAAATAATGTCACTTGTCATTGATCACATCCATTTTGGACGTGAATTTACATTTATTAATGCAGAAAAACGGATATTAAGAGCACTATTAGACTCCAAAAAACTATGACGTCACAGTCCGATATTTCATACAAATCCCATAGAAAATGTTTGTTTTGACGTTTAGATGTCTGATTTGACTTGTTCTAGCGGATTCTTCCATGCTGGTCTGGGAGAAAAGAAAAATCTAATGATGTACCAGCTGCTCTCTTCCCGTGCACATCGTAAAAGCCGATCGAAGGAATGGGTGAAGAGCGGTCAAGACCACTCGTTTGCGCTACAAATGTCAAAACCTTCGTGCTGTTTGTCATTGAGAATCCGTAAGTTCTGCGTAAATGCATATTATTTTTCGCTGACTTGACTTGGGAAAATATGCGTTTTATTTCGCTGACTCCCGCGTTTAAAAATTGGTTGGTGGTTGCTTTTTACATTAATTACCTGTTTCTGTACCGAGTTCTGCAAAGCGTTCTGCGCAATGAAGTGTGCCTTGAACTTCTCGAACTTCCTCTCCGCCTCGTCCTTGGCCAGGTAAGCTTCATTCTTGTATCCTTCCAGCTCGAATTGCAGATTTTCATTTTCTGCCTATAAAAGGAACAAGTCATTATTAGTAAGAGTCATAACTTACCCTTTCCCATGTTAAGCAACCAATGCTGTGATCTGCACTAAGGTCCGTGACCACAAGTGGCATAAAATATCCCGAGCTTCTCCATTCAGTGTGTTGACCACAGCAAGCCCTTAAATTTCGGAAAAATGTAGGTATCTTATATTACTCGGGGTAATGCTTGGAGCCTAACGATACTGCATACATTTAAGGAGACTAATAAGAAAACTTTTGTCATTTACCTTCAACTGTTCGTACTTCTCCAAGGAAACAGCGTTCCTGCCAGGCTTTTCACTTTCTTCTTCGTCGAAATGCGAGTTGTATTCTTCCTTCATGTTCTCCACCTCCTATAAAACGAATTAATATTAATTCAGTAGGTCAATAACAAACCATATATACAAGTGCAAAATACACGCTGAATTTTGATTGGTTTTGGAAAAGAAAATGTCGTATAGTAGATAAATTCCTCTATCCATATACGTAATCCAAAATTGTGTACGACATGAGATAAAAAAATTGCGAAAATGATTTTCGATCGAGACCGCGTAGTTACGCCCGTCTTCTCAAAACTGCCGCTTGACGCCGATGAACTCGAATGTATACGTAGGTACTCGCACGGCCAACGACGGACTTTGTTACGCTATTCATTGATCTCATGTTTTGACTTTCGAGTTTTAGTCAAAACTTTTTGTTTCTGAATTTTTATTTTGACTAGCTGATTGAGTCTTACTAAAGATCCTTATGAAGTGGCCTTCAGCTCCAGAACCGATAAAAAATCACCGTGTATAGTCTCCGATGTAAAAAGTTAAGGAAAGGTATAGTTCAACAACTAAGTTAGTGGACCTGACGGAACAGATGGCGCCACAGAACGTTTTTTAATCTATTTTATGGACAGTGCCATGTTAAGTTTAGCCATCTTTTTCAAAATAGCGAGGTCCACTAACTTATGTATTATCATTAAAAAAAAAGATTAAAAATAAATCTTGTGCTAACTTTTACTTATAATCTTACTGGAAGGATTTAATATTAATAAATGTAAGGTTAATGCAAACGCTACGTCGTAGAGCGGTGGGTCTCGGGTTGTCTCGCTCATTTATTTATATCTGAAATAAATGCGCGGTAAAGAGACAACCCAAAGCCACAGAAGACAGTAAGGGTATTACATACAGAACGGAATCTCCTAAGGTCTCGCGCAATATGCGTCCCCGTTCCCCGTCCCGCACCTCTCCCCTATTCTTGCATTGTCTTGGGCGAGAGCGGGCAAACACACACGCACTGACGTGTGCACGGCGGCACATGAACGGTGGAGAGAGGTGCGGGGACGGGAAACGGGGACGCATATTGCGCGTACCTTAGAAGATTTCGTTCTGTATGTAATACTCTTCTGTGCCTAAGCGACCCCTCTGCCTTTGTAGTTTGTGCACCTGCAATCCCTTTTTTGGGTTATTGGTCGTTGCGTTGTTGACTTACCGCTTTATATACGCTTTACATCCTTTGATTAAACAGGACTCGATGACAGTAGGTGGAACACCATCACACATTAGTAACCGCCTCCACCAACATTGCTGATGTGTTCCCATTTTAAATGATGACCAAAAGTATATCTGGACGGCATGGACAGTACATGATGACCCGTAGTACACGACCTGGACACGAATCTTCTGCTTGCGTGATATCACAGATGCGCGGTGCCGACGAGAAGTTTCAGCAACTCGACAGTATATGGAACTTATACCTAGATTTTTACTTCTAAAGGAACGTCGCTCTATGTTTCTGTCTGGCAATGAATACGGTAGTAAGTCGCCGATCGGTGTCGCTCACCTGTGCGAGCTGTCTGTGAAGTCTGTCGCAGCCGCCAACCGCTGTCGCCACTCCAATCGCCCCATCTCCTGACGTGGTTGGTCCAAATAAAAAAACTAATCCTGGTACATACAAGGAAAACGTCACACGCACGAAACTGTTCATGAAAACGCGCGTAGACCTAAAAATCTATGGTAATGTCCCACCACTATCTCTTGCATCTTCTCTAGCCAGCCAGCATCTGTCGATTGTCAGGAGTCAAAAACGGTTTGGCCATTGTTGCTGCTTCCGTAGATATAACAGCAGTTATTGACGCCTAAAATAAGCTGCATGGCAGTATTGGCAGTTTTCGCAGTAGCCACTTGGACTTTCCTTAAATCACTAGGGATTAAAACGTAGATATGTAGACTAAATCGGACCAGCAGGAGACAACCTAATTCAAGGGAAAATAGGAGCTGAAGTGATGGCTGCCGTTGTCCGAGGCGCACAGAAGAAATCATTTTTTAAATCTATTTTAGGAGAACCTTACATTGTCCTTTATGTGAAATTCAGACGTAGATCAGACGTCGTATCACCAACTTTTAACACTTATCTTCAATGCATAAGTCGACAGGCAGCAACTCCATCAAAGGAAACTTAGCAATGGTGTGAAAAGGGTCACCATGTAGCTGTTACGCAGGATCAAGCTCTGCTCTAATCTCTAAATAAGATAATTCTAATATGCTTTATATGCTAAAAAAAATAAGAATAGTTTCAGCATCGCCAGCACAGAATAACCAGGATTAACAAGTTGATAAAGTCGCATCTTCGCGTTCCTTGTTCAACCGGATAACCGGCTATGTAGCCTCGTATCCAACAGGTATCAGTCAGGAAACAGCGATTTAGTTAAAGCTAGAAATACTGAAATACATCTTAAAAAATAGCAGGACATGTGCCTGCATTCAGGAGATTAATTAGAGCAGCACTGTCAATCTTAAACTAAAGACTTGATCTTATACTTACAAGTGAATAATCAGGCTACGAGTCTACTATTTCAAATGTACTTGCGACGACAACAACTTTATTTCGAACATTTCGTTCATTGTAATACACTTGTATTAGTAGACTTGAGCTCGATTTGTAGCAAGCGCCAGTTAATGAGTCAAAAGCGACTATTGACATTAATCTGCCTTTGGACACCCTGAATTTGCAGTTCAATCTATTAGGGTAGTATTCAGGGCAATATATATATATATATTTTTTTGTGAAGTTAATAAAACGTCACAAAAGAATGTCTCGATTATGTCCATTTTTAAGGCGACATGGGTTCACAATTTGCAATACTGTGCGTGTTTTTGAAAAATCACTGTTATTAAACTACTACAGTTTATTTTATGGATTTTGTACAGACATCCACAATAGCCAAAAGACGATTGAGCATTTTTGGCTCGATAGAAAAAAATCACAAACATACCTCTAATTTGCCTAAATTTGCCTTTATAATA
This sequence comes from Acrobasis repandana, assembly GCA_963576875.1. Taxonomy (NCBI): domain Eukaryota; kingdom Metazoa; phylum Arthropoda; class Insecta; order Lepidoptera; family Pyralidae; genus Acrobasis; species Acrobasis repandana. The sequence continues at coordinate 4,544,315 of OY756233.1, read as the reverse complement.
CATATTACTTTTTTATACAATCAATAAAACACTGCCAAATATCGTCGAGCACGGCTCCGGGCCTTACTTCTCTTTCGACGAATATTTCACTGTTTTATTATTATTTTTTTTCTATTATATTTTTATTTTTTTTTTGTAGCCAAAACGAATTGATATTTAGATAATACATTTTTTGATATAATTTTCATATAAAAAGGTGATTGTATAAAATAGTAATTTGTATTATAAAGGCAACAGTTTAAGCGTTGACTCAGTGACCCAAAATGGATCTTGGCCTCCGATACCAGAAGACGCCACTGTTCCCTATTCTGCGCCATCTGCAGATCTTCTTGGAGGGCTTTGACGTCTTTGCCGGCTTCGTCTCTCCAGCAGCGGTATCTCGGACGACCCACCGTATGTATATTGAAGTATGGAAGCAGATACGAAAATATTTATGTATTGGCTAATCGCTGCTCACGGAGGCTGCACGGTCGTTCTCTACGCGAGTGAGACATGTATGTGTTAATGATACTTTTGACTCCAACTGGCGCTTGTCGCTAAATTCCAATAAAACATATACCTCGGTCATTTTGAGCCACATCTCAATGTTCCTGCGCTGCTGCTTGGTGAAGTGATCCGAAACGCGCTGGTGCTTCGCCGCCGTCAAAATTTTCGCAATGTGCTCCACTGTTGTTGACAAATAAACTTACAGTAAAACATGATATTTTCATTAACAGCCACTAGGTCGCCACCTGAATGGCGAATGCGTCGGAAGATTCGGTCTGATGATTGAAACGCACTACTAGTAAGCCATTCAACTTGCGTTTGTTGATATTTCATCTCGTGAACGCCTTCGATGCGACTATGCTAAAAGCCTGGTTAAAAAAGCCTCAATCAAAGACTTTGTTCGAGAGTCGAAAGTGATCATAATGCCACCAGATACAGCGGACACGTGTAGAGGCTGCAAAGACGAAGTGAAGTCACTAGTTCACCGTTCGGCGCACGGCATTGTAAGCTGAATGTATAAGACACGTTAGCTAGTAATAGGCATGATGACTGAAAATTTGTTTTTAGCCCATCGGCCTACATTATTAAAATATTCTACACATATTAGATACTCTGTATCTTTGTGAATTTTTACTTTTTTTAATAAACTGAAAAAAATGGGTTCATTATTTTTGGATAATCTAACTAACGGACTAATTAGAATAATACTTTTCTGACCCAGTCATCATCCCTATTGATGTTGTAAGATGTCCTTTGGTATGTCCTTTCTTCGAAGTGCGGCAAGACGCGCAGAAATAGCACGAAGATGCCACTTATTTTCGCCGCTGTATACTTACTCATACTCGTTTTTATAATTATCATAAAGTAACAACGGTACAGAAATAAAGTTTTTAAATTTCATTTTCTCAAACATGCTCGGAAATATAGGCATTATTGTAGTAAAAAGAAGACACGAAGTTTGCAATTCTTGGGCCATGCATTACTTTACCGGCCTAGGCCAGGAAAGTGAGTATGAAAATTTATTCCTGGCCACTGCTCAAAACTTGTTATTTTAACATTTGTTTGTAGTATTACATCTTTTAATATTTCCTCACATTTATTGAGAAAAGCACTATACATACCTCGGCGAGAATGGGATTGCCCAACTCGTAATTATTGTAAAACTAACTTCCCGGCCTCTGCAGTAATGTACTATTCTATTTTTTTATCTCAAAGAACGTATTTCTTTACTAACTCATCATTACTGCTAAACGTATACAGACATTTTATAACAATAGTGTCTCGAAATGTAATGTTGAATTCGTCAGCGCTTGTACATACCTACTTGAATACCGCTACAGCACAGCTCCTGCTAGTTTGAAATACAATGCTGTAAAAACAGACCCTAGAAAGACGACGTTTTTAGAGTTCCGTAGTCTACAAGAAACCCTTATAGTTTCGTTATGTCCGTCCGTGCTCGTACTCCGCTGCTACTGCACCGATTGTCACGATGGTTTTTTTTCAGCCTCACTCCTATACAACGAAAAGTGAATTAAAAAATTAAATTGGACTAACCTCCCCCCCCCCCCCCTTCCCATACAACGAAAAGTGAATTTATAAAATTAAATTGGACTAACCCCAACGTGTCGTATCGTTGAAAAGGTCTTTTAAAATGCAACAAAAACTGCTTTGAAACTATGTAGATCAAACCCCCCAGTCTTGAGATAATCTAATACAAAGTTAAAATTTGAGGTAAATTAATTCTGTTAAAAATGTGGTATATAACTCAAAGTATGTACTTTCAATTAAAACTATAGCGGTCTCGGTATCATATATAGTTATTTTTTAATACTTCATAAATCGTAAACCGCAATTTACCTTTAGAACTTTTATATTATGTTACTTGCTGCTACGGAACCCTTCATGGGCGAGTCCGACTCGCACTTGGCCGCTTTTTGTTTAATTACGAGATGTTATTGTAAAAAATGCCTGTATAGGGCAGTTAACACAGGCAAGCCAGTTTTTCTGGGGATGGTGTGCAAAACATTGAGCGTAAATGTTTACGTAAACCCTTATTTTTTTACCTACACTATTACACAGAAAAGGGACGTTCGCAGCGTACCTACATGCCTTATTTCTTGTGCTCGGACTGCTAATGTTTCGTGAGCTGGATCAATTTGTGCATAAGGGTTGATACACATATAAGCGGGCGGTAAAATTGGATATATGTAGCCTGAATGTTCGGGCAACGGAAATATGTAGCTGAATGTCAACAACAGCGGGATGACATTAATCGGCACAAACCGAAGGAAGCCAACCAAGTGCAGTAATTGCTTCGTTATTCGAGAAATACTGCCGAACCGACAATGCCGGCCCGTTTATATGTATAGCAAGCCTTACTGATGAAAACAATTGTAGTTAAAACTTTATTTCTGAACTCCGTTACTTTGTGTCGCTTACCCATCCAGACACCATCACCTTGACAAAATCCTGCTGGAATCTCCCCCATCTTGGCGTATTCCCGGCTGTCCCAAAATGGGAAGTTGTACAAAGAGTGTTGTCAGCCGAACGCGTCAGTCGCAAGCCTTCGATGCTACGCCATACATTTTCATTGTGCGACTATAGCCGCATTGCTTTCCGGTGAGAATTTGCACGACTTCTGGCTTCCTTGATGTGAGACAACAATCCTGTTGCCATAGCTTACCGTAGTTACATTTTCAGATCAACAGACAGAAGCCTGACGAGAGCCTGTGGATCTATATGAGAGTTCATATTAAAATGTATTAAGGCTTCCATTCGCTGTTCAGTGGCGATATTTTATGTTATGGCTGTTATATAGCGAGCTACCCATTTCGATGACATGTAATGATAAAATATAGCTTGCTCTGGCACATTTACTTAATTTATTTCTTCATTTAATTAACTTCTCCTTCCAAGGTACTTTTTTGTCAAGGTACCAATATTTTTATGTCGATGTAATTAGGTTGAGATTCGTCTGTGTTCGACCGGCCCCATGAGGCCGCTCGGGGCTGAGGGGTTAAACTGGACTCACACAATCTTAAATTCAGATCCAGATTTCATATAAATACACTGTTTTTTGTAATTCAGTCAGTGCGAGACTGACGTTACAGGCAAGCTGACTCTCGGTAGTCTGTTGATGTAGTCATTAACATTAATGTCTTAGATCTAAAGACCCGAAGAAGTTAATTGAAACTTACCTGGTGGTAGTTTGTGAGGACTTGTGATGAAAATGTTCATCCAGAGCTTGCATATGTTTGTTTGTTTGTTTAACAGTCTCCACCCCGCACTTGCTTGGATCAGACAGTCGATTATATCATCTAAATTTTCACTGCTGTGATAACTTCTCTCGCAGCTCCTTGTCTGGTTGTTGCTTGGATCATACCGGTAGCTTCCTAATCTATGCTGCATCAGAGTCCAAGGTCTTCTTTCCAGCAGTCTGCTCTCCAAAAAAAGGTGGCAAAGTGTAGAAAAAACAGCCGGAACTATAAATACAACTTAACTCTAATCTTACCACTAGCCGCTGCTTGACCTTAACCCCTTTTTGGAAATGCTGTTGTAATCTTTGTGCTTAGTCCTTTTTGCGCCTCCCTCCCGCTTTATCTCGGGGGCTGTCAGTCAGTCGTGTGTGTTTCAGGGTTGCTACACACTTATTCGGCCGGCATTTTCGGTTTAGCAGTATTTGTCGAACAACTAAGCCGACCCGTAGCAATTATATCGGCTTTTCCCCCGAACATTCATCTACATATATTCGATTTTACCGCCCGGCTATGCCGATTTATGCCGGCTTGAATAAGTGTGTTGCAACCCTTAAGTCGACGCAACGATGCAGCGACAGCGCTACGTCGTCGCAAAGCTGATGCAACGCGCCGTTTGGACTCGAAGTGGTCTTATTACAGGTTGGTAACGCCAGGGCTTGCCTAAAACAAGATTCTTTTACAATCTAGACTTACATTGCAGTATGATAAGCGAGAACTTGTCACGGAGTGATTGTTTCATCTTTTCCAGATCCTCATCCAGAGTCATCTTCTCATTGAAGAGCCTTCTGGTCTGATTGTTGCTCGCTTGGATCAAGGAGTAGAACGTGTTGGAGTTCTTCTTGTTGCATTCACCGCGTTCCAGCCAGAAGGCTAACGTCTGAAAAAACACAAAAATTGTTTGATGCCTTCTAGTGTACGACCGAAACTGGTTTTTACGATCGAAATCGAAACAGAATTGCGGCAACGGTCTCAGTTTCGGCTGAAACCGAAACTTCCTTACAAGAATGCTTTGTCTTCATGTACTTATTTAGGGAAAAATTTATTATAATCAGCCAGTTTTATTTTTATCTTTAAATCACATAGCTAAGCAATCTTTGACATGTTCACTTATTGATAATCAACACAAAAACCCCTTATTTAAGAAAAAAATAATGTGACTCCCGAATTAAATAGTTCATATACAGTATTTTTATGTAAGTATTTAGCTTTTTACGGCGCACAATTCTTTTTTACTCTGTTTATGCCTATGGTTACTGGGAGAAAAGGCTCTTAGCATTAAGTCTGCCATTTGTTAAAAGTATGTTTTTACTTTGGAACAATAAAGTGTTAAAATAAATAAAATAAAATAAAAAAACTTACGGGCGCAGCTTCCAGGAACTGGTCATCACTCTTTATTTTCTCGGTAACAGCAGTGAGAGCTTGTGAGCTGAACGTCTCCACGCGTGGCGGGGTTGGCTCCCTCCTACGCTTATTACGCTCAAACTCGACTTGATCATCGCGGTTCTGCAAAAACGTGATGTTTTTGTTACTTTATAACCAGGTGTCGCCAAATGGCGGACCGCCGATCCATTTTGTGCGGACCGCGAGAACACAGCCAGCCACTTGCACTTTTTTTTGTAGAGGAACTTTATTAAGAATACATTTTGATCTTGACTTATTAATTAACATCTCCAGGATTTAATGTCAATAGCTTGCACCAATTTTATTCCTTCAGACAGATAGTCCGCAACAAAACATGTATTTTTTTTAGGGTTCCGTACATAAAATTAAAAAACGAAACCCTTATAGGATCACTCGTGTCTGTCCGTCCGTCTGTCACAGTCAATTTGCTCCGAATCTACTGGACCGAATCAGGTGAAATTTGGTAGGATAGTGTAATCCTATGACCCAAACACATATGTGCAAAGAAATTTTTTTTTTTTAAAAAGGGTCATTTTCGGGGAATAAATTAGGAATTTGAAAAAAAAAAGTTTTGCAAACCTTACTGTGTCATATATTAAATGAAAGGGCTCGTTATGAGGATCTCAAATATATTTTTGTTGTAATTATAAAATTAATAGTTTTGATTTTATTCATGAAAGAAAACGAAAATTAACCACCCCAGATCTCCGACATCACTGAGCCTAGAATTTTGAAAAATTACGAAATATAGTTCATTGCTTGTAGATTACAGGAAAACCTATGAGAATTCAATCAATTATACGGAACCCTCTCCACGCGAGTTTAACTCGCACTTGGCTTGTTTTATTCTCATTTATATGTAAAAGAATACCTTTGTTATTTCCATAATTACATTCATTTAATAAATATATTTTTCTATAAAATGTTGTGCTATATCTATCTATATTTAAGATCTATGCTCTTGTTGGTGGAGTATGAATTCCCTTGATAAATATAGTCATACCAAACACGAACAAATACTTGAGTACTGACAACACCATACAAAAAAACTCTAACTCTACTCTGCTAGAAAGACAAAATCCTGTATCATTTCTAGATGTCACTACTATCTTGCCCACTAGTCATTACAATGGAGGCTGGGTACTAAAGCTGACGGTATCCACAAAAAATCAGAGATGGCGCTGGTATGTTCGTAGAATATGAACGCCTATACCGCCATCTTTCCGAAATTAAGCGGCAACATTAAGAAACTACCTTCTTTCGAACTAGTAGCTCCATCTAGTTCAACATTTAAACTAAAAATCGAATTATGCTTTAAAGTATAAAGGTTTTCAGTTTCTCAGTATTTGTTTGTCCAAGCTCTATACTGATAAATATACAGTCATTCTCAAGGACGCTGGCTGCCAACAAAAAAATATCATAAAATTCTTTAGGCCGGACCCAAATGCCAACTAATTCCAATACCTTTCCATTCACTAATACCAGTCCATCAGTTTTAGGTGGTATTTTGTCAACTTACCAAGGCATAGTCAATGAAGAGCGTTGTAGCCTCATTGTCCAACTGGTCAGTGTACTTGAACCTCCATCCAGACATTATGAACGAGTCTTCCACACTCTCGTGCTTCTCGAAGCGAACATTGCACACTCCTTGCTTATGTAGCTTCACTCCGATGATCTGACCGAAACGTTGGAACACCTAACAAAGAAAATGTATATATCACCTGCAATATACACTAAGATGTAAAGAAGTTGCCTTTGTACAAAGAGACATTGAAGAGATCGGTTGCTCCACAGATAAGAGCTTTATAATAAGTTAGAAGAATATACTGGGTAAGTTGTACTTTAACCTTTAAGTTTTTACATATTTCTATTAAAATATAATAGATGCTTCTGGTAGCCAAGACAACCACCACCACCCCTTTTGATGTGTCTTATGAGGAACTACGCCAAGCGGGCGCCCCGGACAGGTTCAGTCCATCTCTGTCACAAACTCTACGTGCGACATAGACACGTGACCCGCAACGGTTTCAGCAATCTCTATCGCACCGCACAAACCCTATGGTTTGTGACAGAGACGGACTGAACCTGTCTGGGGCGTCTGCTTGACCTAGTTTCAAGACTAAGAGAGGTATAGGTTAAAGAGAACGAGCAGCAACACCCTCAACATCTAGTGCAATCACTAACTATTATGGGTAAACCCTCTTTGTATCGGGAAGGTCTTTAGTCCAGCAATAGACGTAGATATAAGCTGTTAAAGAGAAACAACTTACCTTAGTTATAACTTCCTGCTTTATTCCATTTGGTAGCCCACCAATTAAAATAGTCCTGCACCCTACAGGTTTCTCTCTACGGTTAGGAGTAGAAGCTCCCGGTATTGGTGGAAGCAGGACTCCATCAGCGACATACATAGGCTGATTTGGCAACGGCATTTGCTGCATTATCATCATGTTCTGGTCCATCATGTTGGTCATCATATTCATGCCAGGCATCATGTTGGGCATGTTTCCCAATTGTGCCATGGGGCCCATGTTGGCCATATGCGGCATGTTATTGCCAGCATTAGGCATGTCCATTTGTGCTTGACCCATCATGTTGTTGTTATATGGCATCATAATGTTCATGCCAGGGACGATGTTCATGCCAGGCATCATGTTGGGCATGTTTCCCAATTGTGCCATGGGGCCCATGTTGGCCATATGCGGCATAATATTGCCAGCATTTGGCATGTCCATTTGTGCTTGACCCATCATGTTGTTGTTATATGGCATCATACCTTAATAGTAAAATAACAATATTAGTCAATGCTGCATCAATCAGGAGAAAGCACATGGCAATTGAAAGCATGTCTCAAATGCGGCTTACCTGGCATCATCATATTTCCCATCCCAGTGTTCATGCCTGGGTTCATTCCAGGGTTCATACCAGGAGTCATACCTGGGTTCATCCCTAGATGATCCTGGCCACTGTCCCATTTTGTATGGCTATCATGACGACCTCTATCATTCCGGTCTTCTGGCCGGTTTCTATTACCCATTCTGTCGTTGCGATCATTGCGATGGGGTGATCTAGAACGTCTCCGGCCTCTTTCTGTAAATAAAGTGTTAGAAGAGATAGATTGTAACAAATCAAACATAGACTTTTACCCCTTGTGGGCAGGACAAAGCAAAGTGTTGCAAGACCCAAAGGACTTTGCAAGTTACTGAGCATATAGATAGAACCAGTGGCAGATCCAGTCAGGGAGTGTGAACCCAATATGAGTGGATTTTATCAAGATAAAGTTAACACTAAATAAGCACACAATTTAGTTTTTTTGGGAGGGGATGATGCTTTTGAGGCTTGAGCCGCCCCCCCCCCCCCCCCCCCACCCCTTTCATAAATCCACTACTGGATGAAAAAATATTGGTTACATTCGTTTATCTTCCTATTCTTATATTTATATATCTTTAGCTTTATTATAAAAATAAAGGGTCCTGCGGGACTCAGCAGACAGATCCCAAGGCCGCAAGACCCAAAGGCCACTTTTAGCATGATGGTTTATACGTAAAAAAATATAAACAAGGGTTAGAGTTTTAAACGTGACATACCCCCTCTATCACGAAAGTCTCGTTCTCTCCTGTTGTCACCGCGGCTCGTGCCTCTCTGTAGCTTATCATGTTGAGGGTTCGAATTGCCATCCGTCTCATCGTTTTCATTGTTCTCAGCGCCTCTAGGAACGAAGCCGGCAGGCACCACGGGACCGATGAGAGGCGTGTTCTCCGGAATGAGAGGCGCATTCATTTGTTGGGGCATTTCCGGCATCATCACCATTGGATTGGGCATCATGCCCATCATCGGGTTTGGCATCATCGGGTTCATAGGCATGCCGTACTGGTTCGGCATGCCGTTATATTCGTTTCTCCATGCATTCATGTTGATTGACACGAAATAAATTCCGGATGAAACCTACTAACAGACCACAGACTACGGAGCAGATACTATACTAGTATCAGACAACCGACCACAGACTACGGAGCAGATACTATACTAGCACGGCCGATTCACTTGCCTTTTAAAAAATTAAGATATAGCAAAAAAAAAGAAATTAATTCTTAGTGGCGAGGCCTCGAATGACCTGCCAACTCGCGCACCGCACTTCACCCCCGCGGTCGCCCAGCACTTACTTACCCAAAAAGGTTGGTATTACTGCACAACAATATCCCCGAACTCTTTGTTTGGTTTCGATTTCGAAATAATTTGAATTCAATTTTTTATCTTGGCGCCATTTTGTGAAAATTATGTCAACTATTGAAAAAATTAAAACAAGTAATTATAATTTTGTTTTTTAAGATAAACAAGCGACAGTTCATCTTAATTTGTGCTGATGTTATATAGATTGGAGTTTTCGCTCGTCATGGAATGAGGAACATTGAAAGAAGTAGGTAGGTATTTGGTAAGTAGGTACCGATTAGGTACCTCTATATATTTAAGTAGGTACTAAAATGGTTTATTCTAGTGTAGGTAGTAGGTACATATATTTTATAACTTGTATTTTATTGTTTTAGCGCAAATAAATTCAAGCAGTCAACCATGGAAAGAACAAATCGATTCACCCCATTGTGAAAGTTTAAACATTCAATACCTAACCTATCTTCCATATAAAAGGTACCTACCCTAAGAAAATCCGTAGTGAAGTCCAACTGTAAGTACATATAATACCTAAGTTATTATCGTAATTGTCATGCTATTGTAATCTTCCATGCCATTTTTTGGAAAAAAAGATCCTACGCCAGTCGTAAAAGCCGAGTCAGAACTCACTTCATTCCAAAAGTGCAGATATAGGTTTACTTTGTCACAAACTATTTAGGGATATCTTTGTTTGTTTACCTCTCCCTCAAACTCGGCTTTTACGACTTGAACGGGTGAGGCAGCAACATCCAACGTAAGTTTATATTATTTGATAGGTACAGAATTAAAGTAAGTAGTACTTAGGTATGTAAGTACATATTTAAAGTAAAATGTCTTACCTATAGCTAAAACTAGGAGGACAAATTGACCGTAAGACCATCGGCATTAGTTTGTAGTTTGTTTGAAGTAACTGCTGCGGCTATGCTAGCCCATGTGCGAAAGCTCTAAACTTGTGTCTTGACATTTTGAATTCCTGATAAAGACTAAATTTTTTGCTGACGACGTAAAAATAGTATATATCCTAGCCTAGGGCCGCGTGACCCGAACGCCTCTTTTAGCGTTATGGTGGAGATAGGAATCAAAATAGTGGTGGGTTGCTAGTCGCACTTATTAAAATGATTTGTTTTTTCGCCCATTCCCTCGATCGGACTTTTTACGATCTGCGCGTGAAAATAAGTAATGGGATATACCAGTCCAATATTTTCTTTTCTCCCTGACTAACATGTAAAAATGTCTTATACCTCTACCTGTGCGTCTACATAAAAAAGTAAATAAAGATATTTTCTTTTTTTTCAGATAAGAAAAATCACACAAATCAAATTAGCTTCTCCCTGCCAGAAAGGACTACTTTAAATTTTATATAAAAATTAATAAGTATTATATCGATGTACCTACCTTTTATATTTTACGTACGACGTAATATTATACATAAATAAAAATATTTCCTTTTTTATTTCGTTGTTTTCTTTGTAATAAATATTAGGTTTTAATTAACCTTAAAAGGTACCTGCTATTTAAAAAAAAAACAAAATAGACAATTTCTTTGCTTTAATACCACGGGACAGAAAAAAAGTCAAATGTCAAATTCAATCAAGGCCCCGCCCATAGACACTATCCACAAAAAAATATGTATGGCAGTCGGTCCTCTGATACTAGTATAGTATCTGCTCCGTAGTCTGTGGATTTCACCATGTCGAAAGAAAATTGCAAAATGATGAAATTTGAGCATCGAGCAGTGATTAAATTCCTAAGTAAAGAAGGAAATACGCCTACGCAGATCAGAGAGCGCATGTTAAAGGTGTTTGGTGATTCAAGTCCTTCTGAATTCGTCATAAAGTTTTGGTCGAAGCAATTTAAACATGGCCGTGAGAGCCTGGAAGACGACCCACGTAGTGGAAGGCCAATTTCTGCTGTTACCGCAGATAATGTTGAAAAGGTGAAGAACCAGATTCTTGCAGATCGGCGAATCAAGCAGTGGGAGATAGCCAGAGATGTGGGCATTAGCAAGGAACGAGTTCATGAAATTATTCACGAACATTTGGGCATGTCCAAGGTGAGCGCGCGTTGGGTCCCTAGAATGTTGACCCTCTTTGACAAACAAAGGCGAGTAGAATGTTGTCAGGCATTTCTAGACCTGGTCAAAGGTAAAGAAGAAGAGACTATCTCTCGAATTGTGACCTGTGATGAAACTTGGATTCGCCAGTGGGATCCGGAAAGCAAACAAGAGTCAATGCAATGGAAATTTAAAGGAGAAAAGCCGCCAAGGAAGTTCAAGGTTCGGCCGTCGGCTGGAAAACTAATGGCCACCGTATTTTGGGATGTCGAAGGGATTTTGATGATAGATTATTTGCCTAAAAATACAACAATGAATGCTGAATATTATGCAAACTTGCTTGACCAGCTTCGTGAACAAATCAAAGAAAAGCGGAGAGGCAAACTCAGCAAAGGTGTTCTGATTTTACAAGACAATGCTCCTGTACACACAGCCTTAACGGCGAGGTCAGCCCTGAGCAAAAACGGCTTCACAGAAATTAACCATCCACCTAATAGTCCAGATCTGGCTTCCTGTGACTATTTCTTATTCAAAGATTTAAAGAGAAAATTGAGGGGTCGCAGATTTTCGACGGACGAAGAAATGAAGGAGGCTGTGACTGACCATTTTGACAAGCAAAATAAAAATTACTATTATAACGGCATGATGTCACTTATCTGCAAATGTCATAAGTGTATTTCACTTGCAGGAGACTATATAGAAAAATAAAAATAAACTAGCCATCAGTCTTTTCTTTCATAGTTAGGTAGATTACTTATCAGCCTCCCCTCGTAGATGCCGCGATGAGTTGCCCACACTATCCGCTAGGGGCACTGTACAGTAGAAATATGACGTCATACGTGGTCATACACAGTAACTGTACTGACTGAAATTTTCTAGAATACAGAAAAAAATACTCAAATTTATACTGATATGCACTTCCTCATTATCATCGTCACCACCGAGCGTATTCCCGGTTGCATCCTTACAGCGGTAACCACAGACCTACCACTACTAGACCTGCACTCAACGTATTTATTCTGTGGCTCGACCTGCATAGTGCGTGGCCACTTGAGTGCATCCCTTTCTATTTTGATTTTTGCCTTCATCCACCCATATTTTGCACACGTCACAGAACACACTATGGTTACTAACTTATAATAAGCTCAAATAAAACCCTAAATCACCTTTTAAATGATAAAATCCGTAAAATTAATAACTTTCTTTGATTGTTTTGTGGTTTGTTTGGCCCAGATTTTGACAGTAGGCCAGCTTATAGCAGCCACGCCGATAGAGACAAAAACATATCAGCGTTTCTTTCACACTTACGTTGTACTGTGTGTGAAAGAAACGCTGATATGTTTTTTGTCTCTATTTGATATGTATTTAATAGCCTCTTTCTAGCAATATCGTTGCAAGTCTTGTAGTGGTAGGACTGTGGCGGTAACGCTTCAGAGCCCGGGGTCCGCTACCTAACTTAAATGAATTGAAGAAGTTACTGGTTTTTACACAGAGCGACTGCTGTCTGACCTCCGCAACCCAAAGGGTAGACCAGTCCTGGTAGATGGCGTTCGGGACCCACAGCTTTACGGGCCTTCTGAAGCACGGAATCATCTTTCTTTAAGGATAATTCAATTCAATTCAATTCAAAATATCTTTATTATCATAGGATATTTATAATATCTCTTAATAATAGTCACTTTGTTTTGTTTTGCACAAATGTTGACGTCAAATCGTTACTTAAAGCTAAGTTTACGCCGCTTCCTAGGCGCAAGTGCAGAAGAAGCGGCAACAAACTGCACTGCACGTTTTCTCCAAAGACGTCAACTAACAAACTAAAAACTTAAAATTAGTTATATAGATGGACAGAGATTACATTGTTTATTATGTCATAATTAAATTGAATTATAAGAATTACGAAATTTAAAATAATGTCAATTTGTAAATTTAGTATGTACCAATTTACCTAAATTATGACATGTCTAAGTATACAAACCTTTAAGAGGGACCCGCGCCAAGCTCAAGCCAGACCTTTTTGTCTTTAAGATAGTCATCGGTCCTATAATAAGCCTTCTCACAAAGTACTTTCTTTACATAAGCTTTGAATTTTCTGTCTGGCATATCAAGGACCGATTCTGACAATTTATTATAAAAAAGTATACACTTCCCCATAAAAGACTTACTGACTGTATTCAGCCTGTAATACGGGCTAACTAAGTCATTCTTATTACGTAAATTTCTATCTGTAAAATCACTTACTTTATTGAACATGGAAATATTTTTCCTTACATACATTATATTTTCAAATATGAATTGTGATGCAAAAGTAAGTATACCTATTTCCTTGAATAATTCCCTCAGTGAGTCTCTCGATCCTAAACCGTAAATAGCACGAATTGCTCTTTTTTGTAAAAGAAAAATAGTCTGAATGTCGGCTGCACTCCCCCATAGAAGTATCCCGTAAGACATTAGACTGTGAAAGTAACTAAAGTAGACTTGTCTAGCAGTTGCTACATCTGTCAATTGTCTTATTCTCCTAACAGCGTAAGCCGCAGAGCTAAGCCTATTAGAAAGTTTAGTTATATGAGCGCCCCATTGAAGTTTCGAATCAATTGTGATTCCTAAAAAGGTAGTACTTTCAACCAGATCGAGTTTCTGGCCATTAATTAGTATGTCAACGCAGGCTTGATTCACATTAGGAAGAGAGAATCGAATGCATTGGGTCTTGTTCGCATTTAACATGAGGTTATTGGCCGAAAACCAATCAGAAATTAAAGATAAGGTGCTGTTCACCGCGCTAGCATCACTGTTATGTCGATCTATTTTAAATATTAGCGAGGTGTCATCAGCAAACAGCACCATGTCAGCCTCTTTCTCAACCATGTAAGGCAAGTCATTGACATAAACTAAGAAAAGGAACGGTCCTAGAATTGAACCTTGGGGAACGCCCATTTTCACATTAGACCCGTGTGATTTTACGCCGTTTATATCAACAGTTTGAAGCCTATCTGTTAAGTAAGATTCTATTAATTTAATTGACTTATCATCAAAACCGTATTGACGAAATTTGAGCAAAAGTGTTGGATGATCAACGCAATCAAATGCTTTAGAAAGATCGCAAAATGATCCAATTGCATCATTTCTGTTTTCCCACGCGTCGTAGATATTAGTAATAAGTGCTACTCCTGCATCGGTGGTCGATTTTCCAGCAGTAAAGCCGTATTGTTGGCTATGGAAAAGATTATTGGTCTTAAAGTGAAGTAGCATTTGATTGAGCATTATCTTTTCGAACACCTTACTCAAAACTGGCAGAATAGAGATAGGTCTGTAGTTGCCAGGGTCTGTTTTTTCTCCTTTTTTGAATAAGGGGATTAGTTTACTACATTTCATTAAGTTAGGAAATATGCCTTCATCAATACATTCGTTAAATATGAAAGCTAAATCGGCAGCAATTATGTGTATAATATGACTTACTACGGCTACTGACATGCCCCAGTGATCTTCTGATTTTTTAAAATTTAACTGTTTAAAAGCATCTATTATATCGCTAGGGCTAACATGCTTAAAATTAAATTTAGAATCACAAGGGCTAACATTACTCTTAAGCAAAGCCTCAGCACGCTGGGCGCTAGAACTCACATTAGAAGTGAGTTCCAAAGGAATGTTAGTAAAATAATCATCAAACATATTTACTATTTCTTCAGTTTTTGAAGTATTTTTACCACTACATTTGATTCGGCAAATATTTTCTTTGGTTTTATTTTTACCTGTTTCCTTATTTATGACACTCCATGTTTCTTTAATTTTATTAGGAGCATTATTTATTTTTTTGCTAATACTATTCGACTTGGCTCGTCTACAAACTTTTTTAAATATTTTAGAATAATTTCTAACATATTCTATAAAAGAAGGATTAAAGTTATATTGTTTTTGGGCATATAGATCATATAACCTGTTTCTACTTATGTAGATGCCGGTAGTAGCCCATTCACTAAACTGTGATTTACTATGAACTACTACTCTTTTTTGTTTCAATGTTTTAGAATACTCAGAGGAAACAGTACTAAATAGTTTATTATAATGGTCGTCAGGATTATTTCCTGTATATACCACTGATAATAATTTGTTATCTAAATTATTTTTAAGTTTTTTTATGTTTTTAGAAGTAATCGGTCTACACAAGATCTTATCTTTTCTCAAATTACTGGTGGACTCTTTGACAAAAGCTACATATACACCAGAATGATCTGAAGGCAATTTGTTGATAACAGATTTATCACAATATTGAATATTACTAAAAAAATTATCAAGACATGTGCCAGATGTAGCTGTAATTCTGGTTGGCTCAAAAAATAAGTTTTCTAATCCATAACACTTAAAAAGATTTAGGAATTGTGTGCTCTTTGGATTATGTACTAAAATATCAACATTAAAATCACCGCAAATAATTAAATTCTTTTTACTAGTTGAACAGGACTTAAGGACCTGGTCCATTGCTTTTAAAAAAACTTTTGAAATTACTATCTGGTGGACTGTATACACAAACAATTATATGATGATCAAGCTCGGCACAGGCCACCTCACAACAGCGCTCAACAGAATGTCTGACAATATCCTTCCGCTCTTTGCTACGGAAAGAATCTTTTATAAAAATTATAGAACCCCCTCGTTGAGCAGACTTTCTGTTAAAGCAGCTAACAATATTATAGTTGTTTAGGCTGAACATCATCTAACTCTCATGCAGCCAATGTTCAGTCAAACATAAAATGTCCACATCCATTTCTTTTAAAACTAATTCTACTAATAATTCTTTGCCGGAAAGACCTTCTAAATTTTGATGAAGTATTCTTAATTCATGAGGCCTTCCCGTTGTCTGAATGGTCAGTTTAAATCTGTCGTCAAGTCTACAGAATTACCGTTACATAAACTTGGTAAGTCTGTAGGTGTCTTAAAACTAGAATCTTGTTTACAATGTAAACTCGTCCAAAAATTAATATTATTTGCTATCAATGTAGCAATCTTATGTCTAAAATATTTTGAAAGATAAATATTATCTTTTGTCACATGACATTCACTTATAAAATTGTTAGTGTCAAAAAACACTAATTTATCACTATAACGACATGTCATATTATGTATCAAAGTATTGAGATAGTGTATGATTTTGTTAGTTTTTGGAGACTGGCAATGTAGATATGGGAACGCACATAATATTATTTTGCTTACTTCTAGTTCAGATAAATAATCCATACAGCTGATTATTTCTTTCTTTCCTACTTTGTTACTATTGCCTATTAATAATACAACAGTAGATTTACAATTCAGTTTGGTTGATTTCATTTTATCTAAAATTTGAGTATAGGTTGCATCCGGGAAGCAGTAATTTATACAAGTTTTATCTAGAATTTTGTTTAACATGCAACCCATATTGCGACCTATACTGTCAGAAAATACTATTGTATTACATGGAGGGTCAATAAAGTCAACACAATCAGACACATTACTACACAAACTACCGTCACAAGGAGAGAGCTCTGGTGTGGAGACACTGATGGTGGGCTGGGTGAATTGCCCGCAGGTACATTGCTTAGTTAATAAATCAAGAGTTTCTTGATTGTACCTGCTGTCGTTAATCAATTTCTCCACAGTCAGCATGTGTTCGGTATTTTGTTTTTGTTGGAGGTCATACTTAGAGAATAATTTGGAATAGTCCTCCTGCAACTTAATAATATGAGATTCAAGTCTAATCCTGTTGTCCTCATATGACTCCTGACTTTCCGCCAATTGTTTATTACATAACTCTAACTCTGACTGCAATTTACAATTTAATGAACTGGATTTTAATAAACATGATTTCCTGAGATTAATTTTTAATGTGATTCAAGCCTGCAATATCCTAACAAGACTGGAAACAACTTTTCACAAAGTATGCTTCCCAGCGGGATTTGAACCCACGACCTCCGGATCACAAGGCAGTCACTGATATGCACTCCCTGTTCCATAGAAATAATTTACTACACTGCTAGTACATCCGTCTACGGTAAGCCAAAACTCCCTCCCGGTGGGGGTGCGAAGGGTACATTCGCTTAGTAGTTCTGGGTGTAAGAACTAGATGGCGTAATACTGCGAAACGCAGTAATGGCTCAAAGCAGAGATATGGGATAAAGATGTGGAGGATCCGCGATGAAGTGACAAAAACCTGTTTTGAAATGTAGCTAGTAGTGGCCTGTCTCACTCATTCCCATTCCTGTGTACGTAAGTATCATAAACTCTATGCCGCGCGTAGGTATAAACATCATATCTGTGGCGTTAACAGTCATTCGGCAAAAAACTTGAACACTGATTTTGATATCCTTCTCGCTCTTGTGTATTCTCACGCCAATGCAAAAGAGCGAGAAGGGTATATCAATCGGTGTTCAAGTTGTTTGCCGGGTAGAGCGAAGAGTCGGCGAAGCGACAGAGTTCAGACCGTCAGATTGTTGGAGCGACAGACCCAGAGATATGGGATAACAGACCTTTGCTTTTGCATTGCTTTGGCCAGCTTGAAAATTCTGACATTGGCCGAAAAGGAGTTTGAAACAAAAATCATTAATTACAGAAGGTAAAATTTATTAACATCTACACACTTAAAAATAAATTACCATAACTATACAATTAGTACTCATCTTCTTCATCTTAACGCATTCCCGGTTGCATCCTCAGTTGTGCTGCTTCGGAGCCCCGGGTGCGCTTCCTCGCTTTTTTTTCTCCAAATATGCATGTCAATCGTCACCCAAGGATGCCGCAGACCTTGCGAATTAGAGAAGAAATAGCCGGAACAGTTTAAACGATTTTGCTATAGTTTTACGACCAGCCGCCTGCCTTTCATCAATCCTCCTTGGGAATGCAGATGTAGTTGACTTTGACTTTGAAAATTCTTATTCGTTCAAAATATCTTTATTATCATAGGATATTCGTTATCACTGGGGACAAATGTGATATACCCAATTAGTACTGTTGGTTCTTATATCTACTTTTCCTTCTTGATGATGTCGAATATGACAAAGGTCCATTTCTGGTTGCGTGAGTTGCCACTGCTGAAGCGGAACACGTCGGAGTGCTTCCTCAGGGTCTCGTGGACGGTGGCGTGGGTCGTTGAGGGCACCATAGACTTCACGTACGACACTAGGCAGTCCAGGGTAGCCCCTAGCGGGTGGACCATTAGAAATGCTGACAGGATGCTGATGAGCTTCGCTTCGGAAGGTAGTACCGATGGTCCTGTAAACAATAGATTACTTAGGCTTTAAACTACGTCAAGCGGACGCCCCGGAATAGGTCAGTCCGTCTCTGTCACAAACTCTATGTGCGACAGAAACACGTGACCTGCGACGGTTTCAGCTATCTCTATCGCACGTAGGGTTAGTGACAGAGACGGACTGAAACCGTCCGCTTGACGGACTTTCAAGCCTTAGGCCGCGTCCACGGACACGCGGCGCGTCGTGCGACGCGAGCAGCGAACCGACGCGCAAACCGCCGCAAAACCATAGTTTGCAGTTGCGGCCGCCGGCCGCCGCAAAAATGTATTGGGCTTGGCCGTTTGTTTTGTTAAGACACGACTTTGTCTTTGGCATGATTTTTAAAATAATTTATAAAAATTTAACTAAAAAAATATGACAAAATATTCAAATTAGTTTCTTAAATTACGCTATATTTTGACATAAAAAAATTAAAATTAGAGATTAAAAAAAATTAACAATCCCCATTGGAATTGTACCTCTATGATTAAGATGTAGAGTAGGATTATTCGTTTGACCGTTGCTAGAAGGCTGATCATGGAGTGTAAATACGTGAATTATTTATTTACGGATCAGAAGGTTTTGGAAGCTAAATGACCTTGGGTGCACATCGACTGCAATATAAAATGCTCTGAGAGCAAAACGTCCTCAATTTAAAATAGGTACGGAAGCTAATTGGCCTTACCAATAAATTAGCCCTCTAGATATAATGTCTTTGAATCTATTTGACTATTACGGAAAAACAACCAAGAAGCAAATCGTCCTCATTTCAGAAGGCATTTACTGCAGATGGTCTTCTCAAAAAAGAAAGTTTATATAGCATTAGTGTAGATAAAACCTCTTTAGAATATTATCTATGATTGTTTTATGTCAACAACGATGCAAACCAAAGAGCAAAAAAAACATATATCTTTGATGCAAACGACATTTATTCTGCAAACTTTATGTTATGTTGTCGTAAAATCCTTTAAAATGGAAAATAATCCAAGTTGTAGTACGGAACCGGACCTAGTTTTCATTGATAGTCAAAAGAGTAAGCCTGTTTTGCTAATCGATGGGTACAGATTCAACCGAATCATCATTAATAAAGGTGGCTCTTCACGATGGAGATGTGCGTATCGCGAAAATTGCAGTGCAACTGTTACATTAAATAAAGACCGAAATGGAATTCTACCGTGGTGAGCTGGTAGACAATGCTTCACATTAAGTTTAGCCTTTTGTATTATAATCATTAGATTATTGTGCAATAAATATAAAAAAAAATATAAAAAAAATCCGCTTTTAGTCTGAAAGTGCAAGGGCATCATCCTAACGGGGATTCTACAGAATCTAATGACGATGAGCAATCTCAGGATCTCTCCTGATAAAAGAAAATACCTGAAGTCAAATATTTGTTACCATGAGCCCCACAGCATGGCACCGGCGACAGCGTTTGTCGGACGCTATCATCCATCACTATCTCGCTCTACGCAATAATAACGAGCGGGATGGCACTAGTCCGTCGCGCGACATAAACTTTAGTTAGGTTTATCAACGTTGCCATGATACGGGGGCAGCAGTCGAGACGGGAAGATAATTTATGTTAGGAGTTCCTCAAGTATCCATTATAGAGCCCTTGACGAATATAGAAGTCAAAGAATTCATCATCATCATCCAGTCTCTCTGCAGGAGCACGACCCTCTCTGTACTACCAGAGCCATATATTAGCCAGAGCAGTCAGAGGATTTGCCCTACACTCTCCACACTGGCCAGACGGGTTGGAGAGGTCTCACTGATGTTTATAAGCTTTTTTTAGCTTTGTTGCTTTTTTTTGTGTTTCCTAAGTCGCCTTCTACGACATCCACGGGAATACTTGAAGTGGTCCTTTTCTACTCTGCCACACCGCTTAGTCAAGTCAAAGAATTACCGGAAGTCATATATTTGTCGTCATCAGGCAGCGGTGGGGGAGGCTTCGGCTTGTTTGACGATGAACGCGGCATCATGTTTGGCATCGGCGGCGACGGCAGCGGCGGGTACTGCCCTAGCTGGAATCAAAATCGTAATTAAGAGATTACAACCAATTGGGTAGTTTCCTGGGTAAAAAATAAATTATGTGGTACTGTTAAGGGAATGTCACAAAATAATGTCACTTGTCATTGATCACATCCATTTTGGACGTGAATTTACATTTATTAATGCAGAAAAACGGATATTAACAGCACTATTACACTTCAAAAAACTATGACGTCACAGTCCGATATTTCATACAAATCCCATAGAAAATGTTTGTTTTGACGTTTAGATGTCTGATTTGACTTGTTCTAGCGGATTCTTCCATGCTGGTCTGGGAGAAAAGAAAAATCTAATGATGTACCAGCTGCTCTCTTCCCGTGCAGATCGTAAAAGCCGATCGAAGGAATGGGTGAAGAGCGGTCAAGACCACTCGTTTGCGCTACAAATGTCAAAACCTTCGTGCTGTTTGTCATTGAGAATCCGTAAGTTCTGCGTAAATGCATATTATTTTTCGCTGACTTGACTTGGGAAAATATGCGTTTTATTTCGCTGACTTCCGCGTTTAAAAATTGGTTGGTGGTTGCTTTTTACATTAATTACCTGTTTCTGTACCGAGTTCTGCAAAGCGTTCTGCGCAATGAAGTGTGCCTTGAACTTCTCGAACTTCCTCTCCGCCTCGTCCTTGGCCAGGTAAGCTTCATTCTTGTATCCTTCCAGCTCGAATTGCAGATTTTCATTTTCTGCCTATAAAACAAGTCATAATTAGTAAGAGTTATAACTTACCCTTTCCCATGTTAAGCAACCAATGCTGTGATCTGCACTAAGATCCGTGACCACAAGTGGCATAAAATATCCCGAGCTTCTCCATGCAGTGTGTTGACCACAGCAAGCCCTTAAATTTCGGAAAAATGTAGGTATCTTATATTACTCGGAGTAATGCTTGGAGCCTAACAATACTGCATACATTTAAGGAGACTAATAAGAAAACTTTTGTCATTTACCTTCAACTGTTCGTGTTTCTCCAAGGAAACAGCGTTCCTGCCAGGCTTTTCACTTTCTTCTTCGTCGAAATGCGAGCTGTATTCTTCCTTCATGTTCTCCACCTCCTATAAAACGAATTAATATTAATTCAGTAGGTCAATAACAAACCATATATACAAGTGCAAAATACACGCTGAATTTTGATTGGTTTTGGAAAAGAAAATGTCGTATAGTAGATAAATTCCTCTATCCATATACGTAATCCAAAATTGTGTACGACATGAGATAAAAAAATTGCGAAAATGATTTTCGATCGAGACCGCGTAGTTACGCCCGTCTTCTCAAAACTGCCGCTTGACGCCGATGAACTCGAATGTATACGTAGGTACTCGCACGGCGAACGACGGACTTTGTTACGCTATTCATTGATCTCATGTTTTGACTTTCGAGTTTTAGTCAAAACTTTTTGTTTCTGAATTTTTATTTTGACTAGCTGATTGAGTCTTACTAAAGATCCTTATGAAGTGGCCTTCAGCTCCAGAACCGATAAAAAATCACCGTGTATAGTCTCCGATGTAAAAAGTTAAGGAAAGGTATAGTTCAACAACTAAGTTAGTGGACCTGACGGAACAGATGGCGCCACAGAACGTTTTTTAATCTATTTTATGGACAGTGCCATGTTAAGTTTAGCCATCTTTTTCAGAATAGCGAGGTCCACTAACTTATGTATTATCATTAAAAAAAAAGATTAAAAATAAATCTTGTGCTAACTTTTACTTATAATCTTACTGGAAGGATTTAATATTAATAAATGTAAGGTTAATGCAAACGCTACGTCGTAGAGCGGTGGGTCTCGGGTTGTCTCGCTCATTTATTTATATCTGAAATAAATGCGCGGTAAAGAGACAACCCAAAGCCACAGAAGACAGTAAGGGTATTACATACAGAACGGAATCTCCTAAGGTCTCGCGCAATATGCGTCCCCGTTCCCCGTCCCGCACCTCTCCCCTATTCTTGCATTGTCTTGGGCGAGAGCGGGCAAACACACACGCACTGACGTGTGCACGGCGGCACATGAACGGTGGAGAGAGGTGCGGGGACGGGAAACGGGGACGCATATTGCGCGTACCTTAGAAGATTTCGTTCTGTATGTAATACTCTTCTGTGCCTAAGCGACCCCTCTGCCTTTGTAGTTTGTGCACCTGCAATCCCTTTTTTGGGTTATTGGTCGTTGCGTTGTTGACTTACCGCTTTATATACGCTTTACATCCTTTGATTAAACAGGACTCGATGACAGTAGGTGGAACACCATCACACATTTGTAACCGCCTCCACCAACATTGCTGATGTGTTCCCATTTTAAATGATGACCAAAAGTATATCTGGACGGCATGGACAGTACATGATGACCCGTAGTACACGACCTGGACACGAATCTTCTTCTGCGTGATATTACAGATGCGCGGTGCCGACGAGAAGTTTCAGCAACTCGACAGTATATGGAACTTATACTAGATTTTTACTTCTAAAGGAACGTCGCTCTATGTTTCTGTCTGGCAATGAATACGGTAGTAAGTCGCCGATCGGTGTCGCTCGCCTGTGCGAGCTGTCTGTGAAGTCTGTCGCAGCCGCCAACCGCTGTCGCCACTCCAATCGCCCCATCTCCTGACGTGGCTGGTCCAAATAAAAAAAGTGTTTCTCGGCAGACCAGTGGAAGTCCAAGCAGAAGGAACACTAATCCTGGTACATACAAGGAAAACGTCACACGCACGAAACTGTTCATGAAAAACGCGCGTAGACCTAAAAATCTATGGTAATGTCCCACCACTATCTCTTGCATCTTCTCTAGCCAGCCAGCATCTGTCGATTGTCAGGAGTCAAAAACGGTTTGGCCATTGTTGCTGCTTCCGTAGATATAACAGCAGTTATTGACGCCTAAAATAAGCTGCATGGCAGTATTGGCAGTTTTCGCAGTAGCCACTTGGACTTGCCTTAAATCACTAGGGATTAAAACGTAGATATGTAGACTAAATCGGACCAGCAGGAGACAACCTAATTCAAGGGAAAATAGGAGCTGAAGTGATGGCTGCCGTTGTCCGAGGCGCACAGAAGAAATCATTTTTTAAATCTATTTTAGGAGAACCTTACATTGTCCTTTATGTGAAATTCAGACGTAGATCAGACGTCGTATCACCAACTTTTAACACTTATCTTCAATGCATAAGTCGACAGGCAGCAACTCCATCAAAGGAAACTTAGCAATGGTGTGAAAAGGGTCACCATGTAGCTGTTACGCAGGATCAAGCTCTGCTCTAATCTCTAAATAAGATAATTCTAATATGCTTTATATGCTAAAAAAAATAAGAATAGTTTCAGCTTCGCCAGCACAGAATAGCCAGGATTAAAAAGTTGATAAAGTCGCATCTTCGCGTTCCTTGTTCAACCGGATAACCGGCTATGTAGCCTCGTATCCAACAGGTATCAGTCAGGAAACAGCGATTTAGTTAAAGCTAGAAATACTGAAATACATCTTAAAAAATAGCAGGACATGTGCCTGCATTCAGGAGATTAATTAGAGCAGCACTGCCAATCTTAAACTAAAGACTTGATCTTATACTTACAAGTGAATAATCAGGCTACGAGTCTACTATTTCAAATGTACTTGCGACGACAACAACTTTATTTCGAACATTTCGTTCATTGTAATACACTTGTATTAGTAGACTTGAGCTCGATTTGTAGCAAGCGCCAGTTAGCGAGTCAAAAGCGACTATTGACATTAATCTGCCTTTGGACACCCTGAATTTGCAGTTCAATCTATTAGGGTAGTATTCAGGGCAATATATATATATTTTAATTAAAGTTAATAAAACGTCACAAAAGAATGTCTCGATTATGTCCATTTTTGAGGCGACATGGGTTCACAATTTGCAATACTGTGCGTGTTTTTGAAAAATCACTGTTATTAAACTACTACAGTTTATTTTATGGATTTTGTACAGACATCCACAATAGCCAAAAGACGATTGAGCATTTTTGGCTCGATAGGAAAAATTAAAAACATACCTCTAATTTGCCTAAATTTGATTTTATAATACATATTACTTTTTTATACAATCAATAAAACACTGCCAAATATCGTCGAGCACGGCTCCGGGCCTTCTCTTTCGACGAATATTTCACTGTTTTATTATTATTATTTTTTTTGTATTATATTTATTATTTTTTTTGTAGCCAAATCGAATTGATATTTAGATAATACATTTTTTGATATAATTTTCATATAAAAAGGTGATTGTATAAAATAGTAATTTGTATTATAAAGGCAACAGTTTAAGCGTTGACTCAGTGACCCAAAATGGATCTTGGCCTCCGATACCAGAAGACGCCACTGTTCCCTATTCTGCGCCATCTGCAGATCTTCTTGGAGGGCTTTGACGTCTTTGCCGGCTTCGTCTCTCCAGCAGCGGTATCTCGGACGACCCACCGTATGTATATTGAAGTATGGAAGCAGATACGAAAATATTTATGTATTGGCTAATCGCTGCTCACGGAGGCTGCACGGTCGTTCTCTTCGCGAGTGAGACATGTATGTGTCAATGATACTTTTGACTCCAACTGGCGCTTGTCGCTAAATTCCAAAAAAACATATACCTCGGTCATTTTGAGCCACATCTCAATGTTCCTGCGCTGCTGCTTGGTGAAGTGATCCGAAACGCGCTGGTGCTTCGCCGCCGTCAAAATTTTCGCAATGTGCTCGACTATTGTTGACAAATAAACTTACAGTAAAACATGATATTTTCATTAACAGCCACTAGGTCGCCACCTGAATGGCGAATGCGTCGGAAGATTCGGTCTGATGATTGAAACGCACTACTAGTAAGCCATTCAACTTGCGTTTGTTGATATTTCATCTCGTGAACGCCTTCGATGCGACTATGCTAAAAGCCTACTTACTACTAGCCTAGGCTAGTAGTAGGCCTCAATCAAAGACTTTGTTCGAGAGTCGAAAGTGATCATAATGCTACCAGATACAGCGGACACGTGTAGAGGCTGCAAACACGAAGTGAAGTCACTAGTTCACCGTTCGGCGCGCGGCATTGTAAGCTGAATGTATAAGACACGTTAGCTAGTAATAGGCATGATGACTGAAAATTTGTTTTTAGCCCATCGGCCTACATTATTAAAAATATTCTAAACATATTAGATACTCTGTATCTTTGTGAATTTTTACTTTTTTGATAAACAAAAAAAAAAGGGTTCATTATTTTTGGATAATCTAACTAACGGACTCAAATTCAAATTCAAATTATCTTTATTATCATAGGATATTTATAATATCTCTTAATAATAGTCACTTTGTTTTGTTTTGCACAAATGTTGACGTCAAATCGTTACTTAAAGCTAAGTTTACGCCGCTTCCTAGGCGCAAGTGCAGAAGAAGCGGCAACAAACTGCACTGCGCGTTTTCTCCAAAGACGTCAACTAACAAACTAAAAACTTAAAATTAGTTATATAGATGGACAGAGATTACATTGTTTATTATGTCATAATTAAATTGAATTATAAGAATTACGAAATTTGAAATAATGTCAATTTGTAAATTTAGTATGTACCAATGTACCTAAATTATGACATGTCTAAGTATACAACCTTTAAGAGGGACCCGCGCCAAGCTCAAGCCAGACCTTTTTGTCTTTAAGATAGTCATCGGTCCTATAATAAGCCTTCTCACAAAGTACTTTCTTTACATAAGCTTTGAATTTTCTGTCTGGCATATCAAGGACCGATTCTGACAATTTATTATAAAAAAGTATACACTTCCCCATAAAAGACTTACTGACTGTATTCAGCCTGTAATACGGGCTAACTAAGTCATTCTTATTACGTAAATTTCTATTTGTAAAATCACTTACTTTATTGAACATGGAAATATTTTTCCTTACATACATTATATTTTCAAATATGAATTGTGATGCAAAAGTAAGTATACCTATTTCCTTGAATAATTCCCTCAGTGAGTCTCTCGATCCTAAACCGTAAATAGCACGAATTGCTCTTTTTTGTAAAAGAAAAATAGTCTGAATGTCGGCTGCACTCCCCCATAGAAGTATCCCGTAAGACATTAGACTGTGAAAGTAACTAAAGTACACTTGTCTAGCAGTTGCTACATCTGTCAATTGTCTTATTCTCCTAACAGCGTAAGCCGCAGAGCTAAGCCTATTAGAAAGTTTAGTTATATGAGCGCCCCATTGAAGTTTCGAATCAATTGTGATTCCTAAAAAGGTAGTACTTTCAACCAGATCGAGTTTCTGACCATTAATTAGTATGTCAACGCAGGCTTGATTCACATTAGGAAGAGAGAATCGAATGCATTGGGTCTTGTTCGCATTTAACATGAGGTTATTGGCCGAAAACCAATCAGAGATTAAAGATAAGGTGCTGTTCACCGCGCTAGCATCACTGTTATGTCGATCTATTTTAAATATTAGCGAGGTGTCATCAGCAAACAGCACCATGTCAGCCTCTTTCTCAACCATGTAAGGCAAGTCATTGACATAAACTAAGAAAAAGAACGGTCCTAGAATTGAACCTTGGGGTACGCCCATTTTCACATTAGACCCGTGTGATTTTACGCCGTTTATATCAACAGTTTGAAGCCTATCTGTTAAGTAAGATTCTATTAATTTAATTGACTTATCATCAAAACCGTATTGACGAAATTTGAGCAAAAGTGTTGGATGATCAACGCAATCAAATGCTTTAGAAAGATCGCAAAATGATCCAATTGCATCATTTCTGTTTTCCCACGCGTCGTAGATATTAGTAATAAGTGCTACTCCTGCATCGGTGGTCGATTTTCCAGCAGTAAAGCCGTATTGTTGGCTATGGAAAAGATTATTGGTCTTAAAGTGAAGTAGCATTTGATTGAGCATTATCTTTTCGAACACCTTACTCAAAACTGGCAGAATAGAGATAGGTCTGTAGTTGCCAGGGTCTGTTTTTTCTCCTTTTTTGAATAAGGGGATTAGTTTACTACATTTCATTAAGTTAGGGAATATGCCTTCATCAATACATTCGTTAAATATAAAAGCTAAATCGGCAACAATTATGTGTATAATATGACTTACTACGGCTACTGACATGCCCCAGTGATCTTCTGATTTTTTTTTAAATTTAACTGTTTAAAAGCATCTATTATATCGCTAGGGCTAACATGCTTAAAATTAAATTTAGAATCACAAGGGCTAACATTACTCTTAAGCAAAGCCTCAGCACGCTGGGCGCTAGAACTCACATTAGAAGTGAGTTCCAAAGGAATGTTAGTAAAATAATCATCAAATATATTTACTATTTCTTCAGTTTTTGAAGTATTTTTACCACTACATTTGATTCGGCAAATATTTTCTTTGGTTTTATTTTTACCTGTTTCCTTATTTATGACACTCCATGTTTCTTTAATTTTATTAGGAGCATTATTTATTTTTTTGCTAATACTATTCGACTTGGCTCGTCTACAAACTTTTTTAAATATTTTAGAATAATTTCTAACATATTCTATAAAAGAAGGATTAAAGTTATATTGTTTTTGGGCATATAGATCATATAACCTGTTTCTACTTATGTAGATGCCGGTAGTAGCCCATTCACTAAACTGTGATTTACTATGAACTACTACTCTTTTTTGTTTCAATGTTTTAGAATACTCAGAGGAAACAGTACTAAATAATTTATTATAATGGTCGTCAGGATTATTTCCTGTATATACCACTGATAATAATTTGTTATCTAAATTATTTTTAAGTTTTTTTAAGTTAGAATAATACTTTTCTGACCCAGTCATCATCCCTATTGATGTTGTAAGATGTCCTTTGGTATGTCCTTTCTTCGAAGTGCGGCAAGACGCGCAGAAATAGCACGAAGATGCCACTTATTTTCGCCGCTGTATACTTACTCATACTCGTTTTTATAATTATCATAAAGTAACAACGGTACAGAAATAAAGTTTTTAAATTTCATTTTCTCAAACATGCTCGGAAATATAGGCATTATTGTAGTAAAAAGAAGACACGAAGTTTGCAATTCTTGGGCCATGCATTACTTTACCGGCCTAGGCCAGGAAAGTGAGTATGAAAATTTATTCCTGGCCACTGCTCAAAACTTGTTATTTTAACATTTGTTTGTAGTATTACATCTTTTAATATTTCCTCACATTTATTGAGAAAAGCACTATACATACCTCGGCGAGAATGGGATTGCCCAACTCGTAATTATTGTAAAACTAACTTCCCGGCCTCTGCAGTAATGTACTATTCTATTTTTTTATCTCAAAGAACGTATTTCTTTACTAACTCATCATTACTGCTAAACGTATACAGACATTTTATAACAATAGTGTCTCGAAATGTAATGTTGAATTCGTCAGCGCTTGTATACCGCAACAGCACAGCTCCTGTTAGTTTGAAATACAATGCTGTAAAAACAGACCCTAGAAAGACGACGTTTTTAGAGTTCCGTAGTCTACAAGGAACCCTTATAGTTTCGTCATGTCCATCCGTGCTCGTACTCCGCTGCTACTGCACCAATTGTCACGAAAATTGGTGGAGAGATAGATATTGAAGTTACAAAAGTTGGTGTTTAAAATTATGAAAAAATGGTTTTTTTTCAGCCTCACTCCTATACAACGAAAAGTGAATTTAAAAAATTAAATTGGACTAACCAATACAACAAAAAGTGAATTTAAAAAATTAAATTGGACTAACCCCAACGTGTCGTATCGTTGAAAAGGTCTTTTAAAATGCAACAAAAACTGCTTTGAAACTATGTAGATCAAACCCCCCAGTCTTGAGATAATCTAATACAAAGTTAAAATTTGAGGTGTAACCCCACCGTAATTTTTGAAATATTACTAAAATAATTCTGTTAAAAATGTGGTATATACCTCAAAGTATGTACTTTCAATTAAAACTATAGCGGTCTCGGTATCATATATAGTTATTTTTTAATACTTCATAAATCGTAAACCGCAATTTACCTTTAGAACTTTTATATTATGTTACTTGCTGCTACGGAACCCTTCATGGGCGAGTCCGACTCGCACTTGGTCGCTTTTTGTTTAATTACGAGATGTTATTGTAAAAAATGCCTGTATAGGGCAGTTAACACAGGCAAGCCAGTTTTTCTGGGGATGGTGTGCAAAACATTGAGCGTAAATGTTTACGTAAACCCTTATTTTTTTACCTACACTATTACCACTGGTATGACTCTCCATTGATTCAGAGTAACATATATACCTACTACTACTACAAACGAAACAATTTATCTGTACACATGTCGATGTGTGAGTTTTATACTTAGGGTCGCACCGCAGAATTATTTTAATACTTACCTATTAACGAGTTCGACATATTTACGATTATATTTTTCCATACCGGAAGATTTGCGAACAAATAACATAAATTAACGTAAAAAATATTCTGTTTTATATGTATTAAATGTTACAGGAAAGTCGGAAACAGCTACATAATATCACTTCACAAATATTTTTCATTATGTCCATTGTCCATTTCACCATTAGTTCACTTTACTGATTATTATTGAGTCATTTATAATGTAACGCACTAATTTCACTAATTCACTATTGTAATATAGTAATTTGCATATTCGGCGCAAAACTATACGGTAATTATATGAATAAATTCAATAAAAATAAACAAATGTTTATCACGCTTGATGATGATGACAAATTGACACGCACAGCATGTCAAGTTGTCATTGTCAACAATGGCATTTAGCACTATAACCCGCGGAAATCTAGTTGGCACCTGCGTGTATGTGATTACCTGTGAGCGAGGAGCCTATGTAACATTACCGGATTGCTTATTAGCAATCCGGTAATGTTACAATCTCGCTCTTGTGTATCTCCCGCCAATGCGAGAGAGCGAGAAGGGTATATAATCAAGATGGTTGCTGGGTAATAACGTGAAATTATATTGTTGCTTTGCTTACCTGTTTTCATCATTTGGAAATGTATAAAATATACGTTCTTTAGAGTATTGGGTGGATAAACAATTATTATACGCGCACCTTCTCACCATGATGGTTACTATTGGTTGACAGTTCTCAAGACAACACACGTCGCGTATTGCGTGCGGCTAGTAATTAAACCCTGGTTTGGAGCTGTCAAAGCTCACAAAGTGCGGGGGAGAGGTGCGGGAACGCCAATTTGCGGGAGACGCTGTGAGAGACCATTCTGTTTGAAAAGGGACGTTCGCAGCGTACCTACATGCCTTATTTCTTGTGCTCGGACTGCTAATGTTTCGTGAGCTGGATCAATTTGTGCATAAGGGTTGATACACATATAAGCGGGCGGTAAAATTGGATATATGTAGCCTGAATGTTCGGGCAACGGAAATATGTAGCTGAATGTCAACAACAGCGGGATGACATTAATCGGCACAAACCGAAGGAAGCCAACCAAGGTAATTGCTTCGTTATTCGAGAAATACTGCCGAACCGACAATGCCGGCCCGTTTATATGTATAGCAAGCCTTACTGATGAAAACAATTGTAGTTAAAACTTTATTTCTGAACTCCGTTACTTTGTGTCGCTTACCCATCCAGACACCTTCACCTTGACAAAATCCTGCTGGAATCTCCCCCATCTTAGCGTATTCCCGGCTGTCCCAAAATGGGAAGTTGTACAAAGAGTGTTGTCAGCCGAACGCGTCAGTCGCAAGCCTTCGATGCTACGCCATACATTTTCATTGTGCGACTATAGCCGCATTGCTTTCCGGTGAGAATTTGCACGACTTCTGGCTTCCTTGATGTGAGACAACAATCCTGTTGCCATAGCTTACCGTAGTTACGTTTTCAGATCAACAGACAGAAGCCTGACGAGAGCCTGTGGATCTATATGAGAGTTCATATTAAAATGTATTAAGGCTTCCATTCGCTGTTCAGTGGCGATATTTTATGTTATGGCTGTTATATAGCGAGCTACCCATTTCGATGCCCTATGACATGTAATGATAAAATATAGCTTGCTCTGACACATTTACTTAATTTATTTCTTCATTTAATTAACTTCTCCTTCCAAGGTACTTTTTTGTCAAGGTTATTATATTTTTATGTCGATGTAATTAGGTTGAGATTCGTCTGTGTTCGACCGGCCCCATGAGGCCGCTCGGGGCTGAGGGGTTAAACTGGACTCACACAATCTTAAATTCAGATCCAGATTTCATATAAATACACTGTTTTTTGTAATTCAGTCAGTGCGAGACTGGCGTTACAGGCAAGCTGACTCTCGGTAGTCTGTTGATGTAGTCATTAACATTAATGTCTTAGATCTAAAGACCCGAAGAAGTTAATTGAAACTTACCTGGTGGTAGTTTGTGAGGACTTGTGATGAAAATGTTCATCCAGAGCTTGCATATGTTTGTTTGTTTGTTTAACAGTCTCCACCCCGCACTTGCTTGGATCAGACAGTCGATTATATCATCTAAATTTTCACTGCTGTGATAACTTCTCTCGCAGCTCCTTGTCTGGTTGTTGCTTGGATCATACCGGTAGCTTCCTAATCTATGCTGCATCAGAGTCCAAGGTCTTCTTTCCAGCAGTCTGCTCTCCAAAAAAAGGTGGCAAAGTGTAGAAAAAACAGCCGGAACTATAAATACAACTTAACTCTAATCTTACCACTAGCCGCTGCTTGACCTTAACCCCTTTTTGGAAATGCTGTTGTAATCTTTGTGCTTAGTCCTTTTTGCGCCTCCCTCCCGCTTTATCTCGGGGGCTGTCAGTCAGTCGTGTGTGTTTCAGGGTTGCTACACACTTATTCGGCCGGCATTTTCGGTTTAGCAGTATTTGTCGAACAACTAAGCCGACCCGTAGCAATTATATCGGCTTTTCCCCCGAACATTCATCTACATATATTCGACTTTACCGCCCGGCTATGCCGATTTATGCCGGCTTGAATAAGTGTGTTGCAACCCTTACGTCGACGTAACGATGCAGCGACAGCGCTACGTCGTCGCAAAGCTGATGCAACGCGCCGTTTGGACTCGAAGTGGTCTTATTACAGGTTGGTAACGGCAGGGCTTGCCTAAAACAAGATTCTTTTACAATCTAGACTTACATTGCAGTATGATAAGCCAGAACTTGTCACGGAGTGATTGTTTCATCTTTTCCAGATCCTCATCCAGAGTCATCTTCTCATTGAAGAGCCTTCTGGACTGATTGTTGCTCGCTTGGATCAAGGAGTAGAACGTGTTGGAGTTCTTCTTGTTGCATTCACCGCGTTCCAGCCAGAAGGCTAACGTCTGAAAAAACACAAAAATTGTTTGATGCCTTCTAGTGTACGACCGAAACTGGTTTTTACGATCGAAATCGAAACAGAATTGCGGCAACGGTCTCAGTTTCGGCTGAAACCGAAACCACAGAATACAGTAAGAGTAAACAGAAGGGACTCTTCTAAGGTACGCGCAATATACGTCCCCGTTCCCCGCACCCGCACCTCTCCCCCGGTTCTTGACGGCCAACGTGAGAAATCGAGGCGAAAACGGGGGAGAGGTGCGGGGACGGGGAACGGGGACGCCTGGGTGACGCATATTGCGCGTACCTTAGGAGTTTCCGGCCAGTGCCGAAACTTCCTTACAAGAATGCTTTGTCTTTATTTTTATCTTTAAATCACATAGCTAAGCAATCTTTGACATGTTCACTTATTGATAATCAACACAAAAACCCCTTATTTAAGAAAAAAATAATGTGACTCCCGAATTAAATAGTTCATATACAGTATTTTTATGTAAGTATTTAGCTTTTTACGGCGCACAATTCTTTTTTACTCTGTTTATGCCTATGGTTACTGGGAGAAAAGGCTCTTAGCATTAAGTCTGCCATTTGTTAAAAGTATGTTTTTACTTTGGAACAATAAAGTGTTAAAATAAATAAAATAAAATAAAAAAATCTACGGGCGCAGCTTCCAGGAACTGGTCATCACTCTTTATTTTCTCGGTAACAGCAGTGAGAGCTTGTGAGCTGAACGTCTCCACGCGTGGCGGGGTTGGCTCCCTCCTACGCTTATTACGCTCAAACTCGACTTGATCATCGCGGTTCTGCAAAAACGTGATTTTTTTGTTACTTTATAACCAGGTGTCGCCAAATGGCGGACCGCCGATCCATTTTGTGCGGACCGCGAGAACACAGCCAGCCACTTGCACTTTTTTTTGTAGAGGAACTTTATTAAGAATACATTTTGATCTTGACTTATTAATTAACATCTCCAGGATTTAATGTCAATAGCTTGCACCAATTTTATTCCTTCAGACAGATAGTCCGCAACAAAACAAGTATTTTTTTTAGGGTTCCGTACAAAAAATTAAAAAACGAAACCCTTATAGGATCACTCGTGTCTGTCTGTCCGTCTGTCACAGTCAA
The DNA here is from genome assembly GCA_963576875.1 of Acrobasis repandana. Lineage (NCBI taxonomy): Eukaryota > Metazoa > Arthropoda > Insecta > Lepidoptera > Pyralidae > Acrobasis > Acrobasis repandana. Next base: position 4,510,293 of record OY756233.1, on the reverse strand, counting down.
TTTGCTCCGAATCTACTAGACCGAATCAGGTGAAATTTGGTAGGATGGTGTAATCCTATGACCCAAACACATATGTGCAAAGAAAATATTTTTTTTTTAAAAGGGTCATTTTCGGGGAATAAATTAGGAATTTGAAAAAAAAAGTTTTTCAAACCTTACTGTGTCATATATCAAATGAAAGGGCTCGTTATGAGGATCTCAAATATATTTTTGTTGTAATTATAAAATTAATAGTTTTTATTTTATTCATGAAAGAAAACGAAAATTGACCACACCAGATCTCCGACATCACTGAGCCTAGAATTTTGAAAAATTACGAAATATAGTTCATTGCTTGTAGATTACAGGAAAACCTATGAGAATTCAATCAATTGTACGGAACCCTCTCCACGCGAGTTTAACTCGCACTTGGCTGGTTTTATTCTCATTTATATGTAAAAGAATACCTTTGTTATTTCCATAATTACATTAATTTAATAAATATATTTTTCTATAAAATGTTGTGCTATATCTTTCTATATTTAAGATCTATGCTCTTGTTGGTGGAGTATGAATTCTCTTGATAAATATAGTCATACCAAACACGAACAAATACTTGAGTACTGACAACACCATACAAAAAAACATACTCTGCTAGAAAGACAAAATCCTGTATCGTTTCTAGATGTCACTACTATCTCGCCCACTAGTCATACAATGGATGCTGGGTACTAAAGCTGACGGTATCCACAAAAAATCAGAGATGGCGCTGGTATGTTCGTAGAATATGAACGCCTATACCGCCTTCTTTCCGAAATTAAAGAAACTACCTTCTTTCGAACTAGTAGCTCCATCTAGTTACAACATTTAAACTAAAAATCGAATTATGCTTTAAAGTATAAAGGTTTTTAGTTTCTCAGTATTTGTTTGTCCAAGCTCTATACTGATAAATATACAGTCATACTCTAGGACGCTGGCTGCCAACAAAAAAATATCATAAAATTCTTTAGGCCAGACCCAAATGCCAACTAATTCCAATACCTTTCCATCCACTAATACCAGTCCATCAGTTTTAGGTGGTATTTTGTCAACTTACCAAGGCATAGTCAATGAAGAGCGTTGTAGCCTCATTGTCCAACTGGTCAGTGTACTTGAACCTCCATCCAGACATTATGAACGAGTCTTCCACACTCTCGTGCTTCTCGAAGCGAACATGGCACACTCCTTGCTTATGTAGCTTCACTCCGACGATCTGACCGAAACGTTGGAACACCTAACAAAGAAAATGTATATATCACCTGCAATATACACTAAGATGTAAAGAAGTTGCCTTTGTACAAAGAGACATTGAAGAGATCGGTTGCTCCACAGATAAGAGCTTTATAATAAGTTAGAAGAATATACTGGGTAAACCCTCTTTGTATCGGGAAGGTCTTTAGTCCAGCAATAGACGTAGATATAAGCTGTTAAAAAGAAACAACTTACCTCAGTTATAACTTCCTGCTTTATTCCATTTGGTAGCCCACCAATAAAAATAGTCCTGCACCCTACAGGTTTCTCTCTACGGTTAGGAGTAGAAGCTCCCGGTATTGGTGGAAGCAGGACTCCATCAGCGACATACATAGGCTGATTTGGCAACGGCATTTGCTGCATTATCATCATGTTCTGGTCCATCATGTTGGTCATCATGTTCATGCCAGGGACGATGTTCATGCCAGGCATTATGTTGGGCATGTTTCCCAATTGTGCCATGGGGCCCATGTTGGCCATATGCGGCATGTTATTGCCAGCATTTGGCATGTCCATTTGTGCTTGACCCATCATGTTGTTGTTATATGGCATCATACCTTAATAGTAAAATAACAATATTAGTCAATGCTGCATCAATCAGGAGAAAGCACATGGCAATTGAAAGCATGTCTCAAATGCGGCTTACCTGGCATCATCATATTTCCCATCCCAGTGTTCATGCCTGGGTTCATTCCAGGGTTCATACTAGTAGTCATACCTGGGTTCATCCCTAGATGATCCTGGCCACTGTCCCATTTTGTACGGCGATCACGACGACCTCTATCATTCCGGTCTTCTGGCCGGTTTCTATTACCCATTCTGTCGTTGCGATCATTGCGATGGGGTGATCTAGAACGTCTCCGGCCTCTTTCTGTAAATAAAGTGTTAGAAGAGATAGATTGTAACAAATCAAACATAGACTTTTACCCCTTGTGGGCAGGACAAAGCAAAGTGTTGCAAGACCCAAAGGACTTTGCAAGTTACTAAGCATATAGATAGAACCAGTGGCAGATCCAGTTAGGGAGCGTGAACCCAATACGAGTGGATTTTATCAAGATAAAGTTAACACTAAATAAGCACACAATTTAGTTTTTTCGGGAGGGGATGATGCTTTTGAGGCTTGAGCCGCCCCCCCCCCCCTCCCTTTCATAAATCCACTACTGGATGAAAAAATATTGGTTACATTCGTTTATCTTCCTATTCTTATATTTATATATCTTTAGCTTTATTATAAAAATAAAGGGTCCTGCGGGACTCAGCAGACAGATCCCAAGGCCGCAAGACCCAAAGGCCACTTTTAGCATGATGGTTTATACGTAAAAAAATATAAACAAGGGTTAGAGTTTTAAAAGTGACATACCCCCTCTATCACGAAAGTCTCGTTCTCTCCTGTTGTCACCGCGGCTCGTGCCTTTCTGTAGCTTATCATGTTGAGGGTTCGAATTGCCATCCGTCTCATCGTTTTCATTGTTCTCAGCGCCTCCAGGAACGAAGCCGGCAGGCACCACGGGACCGATGAGAGGCGTGTTCTCCGGAATGAGAGGCGCATTCATTTGTTGGGGCATTTCCGGCATCATCACCATTGGATTGGGCATCATACCCATCATCGGGTTTATAGGCATGCCGTACTGGTTCGGCATGCCGTTATATTCGTTTCCCCATGCATTCATGTTGATTGACACGAAATAAATTCCGGATGAAACCTACTCACAGACTACCAGATTCACATTCGACCTCGATAATGCAATACAACTTCACTACCACAGAGTTTCACTACAATAAAATTAAATTAATAAATGTGTACATAGTTGATCTTAACTTTGCAAAACCTTATAGTTTCATTTAAATACAAAATACTGTGTGCCTTATTGCGAGAGCTTCACAAATTAGATAGATATATATGAGAGCTTATACATTTCCAATTTTCCTTATTTTCCACGTAAATAATATGACAGACAGTGTTACTCAAAAATATTTATCCCTAAAGTTTGTGACAAAAACCCCTAAAATCGCAATAATGAATGAGGGCTTTTCAACGTTTTTAATTATGCCAATAGATGGCTACATTCCGACTTCCGAACAATTTTTTTTAATTAAATAATTTTACGGGTCTGGATACAAGTCCTTTATAGCCTATCTTTAATTTTGTTCTTTATTCTTAATCCTAACCTAACCTAATCCTAACAAGTTACAATCAAAGAGTGGTGTAGGCCTTTGACTGCTTCAAGGGAGCTTCTAGCGACAAATCTGTACGAATCCACTGGTTTTCATAGACGACTGAGTGGCGGACGACGCCCGAAGACGCCCACACAGTCCGCAAAACAAATATCACTACAGTCGTACTATGACTGTCCACTTCAACTATTTTACACATTGTTCATGAGCATGAGCATTTATAACACCAAACAACACCAATTTCATATTATAAAGTCCACTAAAATCAATTTGCAAAATAATTTAAAGCAAACCCCAACCGAACCCCTTGACTTCCCGCCAAAAACTCCGACTTCCGAACATATGTCAAGCAAAGTTGTCACTTTCTTTGATCAGGAGTGCTATTTTTGAAATAAGGAGTCACATAAAGAATGACTGTCGCGAGCGTTTCCAAAGACGCATTTTTAAATCGGTCATACATACCGTACGCAAAGGATTTGAACGAGTGGTCCTGACTTGACCACTGAAAGAGCAAAAAAGGTTTCTTTTTAAAGAGAAAATAAGTTAGAAATTTACAAGTTTTGTATTTCGCTGATTAGTCGTTGAAAAATGGCACTCCTATTTTGTTTTGATAGCGATGTTTTGACCTAGATTTTTCTTAACATTGATTGACATTGATATATGTGTTCTATACAGCGCCCTCTACTAACAACATATGACAACTTCACATTGTCAGTTGTTCCCAGAGATATGGGATTGTTCTGAGGTTGTCCCCCTAAAAACTGTTTTTTTGATTTGGCTTTGTACAATTTTATTCTTTTGTTTTTTAGATTTGACATTGTCGGCTGTAACTTAGGGGAAAATAATCGACAAAACAAAATATTGATTTTATTTTATTGACAAAATTAGAAAAAACATTTTGTTTCTGTGTACATAAAGAATTTGAAGTTCTGGAATAAAATTGGTACAATTATAAATGATTTAAACGTGATGCATAGTGCAGCAAGGTTTATACGTGAATAATTTATTGCTAGTATAAGACAACACAATCAATATGGGGTAAGTAAGAACAAACAAGGTTTCAGCTCTTGGTCAGAGGTGGCGTAAGGTGTAGGCGACGACGTAGGCCACCGCCCACGGCCTCGCGGTCTGCAGGGCCTCGCATATAACTCGCAATAACCAGCCTTTTTGGGGATACCTCGCGTCTGAAAGCGGTTTTTTTAGAACTATCTCGCCCACGTAAAACTTCGATCTTGCCCCGCCACTACTCTTTGTCCATGATAAAAATTAAAATACTTAAATCTTTTTCTTTACGTATTCAAAACAATATACATAAACATATTATTTTAGTTCCGAGCCATTGCCAATGCCTAAAGAATTTGAAAGAGCTACAGAGGTGTTGCCCATAGTGACTTATGGAATTTCGACTATTGAGGACCTTCGGAGAGCAGAGGCCGATATCCATTTGTTGGAAAAGCTGAGAAGGGCTGGCCTGTCTTCAGAGGAAGTTAAGATGTACCGTGAGAATGAAGCTGGTGTTAAGGATAAGTGGTCAAAAGTTGAATCTACAGTGCTTAAACAGAGATTGGAGGCTATTTACGAGAAGATTCATGAATATGAAAACTCCTTAAGGTAGGTTTTGAGTAAGTCTTTTTAAAATATAAAATAAATATATGTATGGGGACACTGTTTGAGCAGGCCCCAAAGTACATAAATAAATAAAAATGTTTTTTTTATGTTAACAGAGGTGATCTTACATCTATAGGTTACATCAACTTGTGGAATGGGATAGTTACTAACTGAACAATACAATATTTTATAATATGTAGAATTTGTTCTTATTAAAGAGCTTAGTGGCTCTTTCTTGGAGTGAGTCGCCAAACCGGTAGTCAGCCTTATTCTTTACCACAAGTTGGTTTACATAGCTCTGGTCTTCCTGGACCCCTTTACTTTAAAGTTTTTAAATAAGAAGAAAATTATTGTGATAAGACGGAAGACATACCACATATTGTCTTGATGGAATGTAACCAGTATACTGCACTACGTGACCGATTTTTAGCGGGACTATCAATGTGCAACGGTGAGCTTAACATTGTGTTAAGCAACCCACTATCACATATGGCAAATGCCATATACTTTTTCATAAGAGCTGTGATGTTGCACAGAAACTAGAAATTATCTAATCGAAATCCCCCATGAGGCTGGCATGGTCACACCAAGTGAACTGAAGCCTCGGAAAAAAAATTGATAAATAAATAAGGCAACAAGATAGGTAATTAATCCTTTTAGGTTTGCTCTATACTTAGTTGCCATCTAGGAAGCACCAGTTTGGTTGTGGTGTGGTGATGTTATCGCTCACCTGTCTTGTTTTGTGGCACTGACTTCGAATTATTCCTTTAAGCAAGTTTAGAAAGAAGCTTCAGTTCACTTTGTGAGACTATGCCAACCCCATAGGAGACTTTCTCATAGGAGACTTTGATTAGATAGCATCAAATATCTGAACTGAATATCTCTTAAGAAAAAGGAGATGGCTTTTGCAAATTTTTTTTTGTCCTTTATTTTCATAATATTTTCAGCCTAAAGGAGAGTAAAGAAAAGCCAAGTACCTCAACAACACCAGAAGATATATTTGAGAGGCTTCGTGACAAACCCATTACCATCTATCCTCACCCCGAACACCCCATGAATAATATCAAAGACATTGAAAAAAACTTATTCGGCCCTCTATCTGATGATGTCACTTCTCTCACTAAAAGACGGAAAGCATTGCGACGTTTCGAACGGAATAAGACCAAAGTTCTTGAAGAAAAGCCTGTTCATATCCCAACAAGACCTATTGTAACCACCAATAGACCGGGAAGTCTATGGGATATCAAAGAGTTACCAAAGATGTCAAGAAATGAAGAGTTTCAAGTTGTGCCAACAATTGGCCCAGCTAAGAAACCCGTAATGTACTCTATAAGGAATAATAAGATAGTTAGGCTTGAACCACTGCCGGGGGACCGAGGGGTGCATGAGGAAGAGTACCAGGCTGTCGAGATCGTAACGCCGGTAAATGCTGCCGAGCGGCAGCTCTTGGAAGGCACCAAAATGACTGTAGACGACATTAAGAAAATGGATAGGTTCAGAAATTATGAGCCCGGAATACCATCGAGAGTAAGCACCATTTTTCATGTTAGTTAACTTCTCTGTTTCGACGTATATAGTGGGTTTCCGAAGGATGCTTGAGTATCTAAGGCCTCTTGTCCACGTATCCGGTTTGCGGCCGTACGGCGCGCCGGACCGCCGTACGGTCGACGAGTAATGTATGAAGCCTCTAGGAGGTGTGTCCACGTCGCTGGCGCCAGCGACGTCGCGGTTTGCAGCCGGGCATGGCTCGCGCCATAGCTGAACCAGTCGGGTCACGTATCTCTGTCGCATGTAGGGTTTGTGACAGAGACACACTGAACCCGTCCGGGAAGTCCGCTTAACGTAGATTCAAGCATAAATATTTGTTAAGCCCGAAACTGTTTCAACCACTCATTTCGCTCATGTTCGAAATTAAGACTTACGTATACTTACTTTCGCAGGTACTGTACCTGAAGAATGTGTCGCCTACAGTGTCCCAGGAGCAGCTAGGGCTTCTGTTCAACCAGTTCATGTTGGCTAACGGGGGCCCCGTCGACGTCCGGCTCATGGCTGGCCGCATGAGAGGACAGGCGTTTGTTTCGTTCTTTAGTAAGTTTGTACATATATTACGCATTTTTTATATCTCTCCAACCCATCTCGCCAGCTTGGAGAGTGTAGGCCTTATCTAACTTTATTTATTCGCTCGCTCTCTCGTTCTTTAGCCAGCTTTAATAGAAAATAAGCAGCTTTATAGTCGTGGATCTTCGATCTAACGATTTACCATGGCATGTGTAACCGTTAGCGCCGATTGGAATGTCAGCAGCTGGAGCATTATAATAGCTTGAGAATGACTTGGCCGCTACCGCGAGACTAGTTTTTCTCAAGCTATTCTATGAATTTCGCAGAGGCAAATGCTCTCAAGCGGCCTTAGATAAACAATATAATTAGACATTGGGCCGGCGCATAAAATACGGCTCGTTAAGGTGAAGATATAGGCAAATGGCCTTGAAGTGGCGCCCTCATTTGAAATAAATTGTTAACTCGTAAATATGGAGATAATTTCCATATTGCTCTTCGTCATGCACTAAATAGCCCTTTAAATTATTTTATGAACCACCGTTGAAAGTATTTACATTAGTCCGTCTAGCTTTAAAACTTGCCTCCGCCAAAACTGGCCACGGCAAGTTTTAAAGCTAGACGGATCACCAATAATAGTTTCAACGGCAGTTTATAAAATAATTTAAAGGGCTATCTAGTGCATGACGAAGAGAAATAAGGAAATTATCACCATATTTACGAGTTAACAATTTATTTCACACTTCAAGGCCATTTGCCTATACCTCCGCCTTAAATAAGAGCGCACTCCGGGCGGTGAGCTCTTATTTTGTATAGTTCAGTCAAGGAGGAAAACACTTTATAAGTAGTCTAATAAAGTTGACTTCACAGTGAATGTTATTATTTGATATTCAAGCGGACAGAATTCTGCTTTGATTTTGTAGGTAACGCGTTATCTAATTGTATTGTTAACCCTTTAACCGCGAACGTCGGATTAATCCGACAAACATTATCGTGCCTATTTCGCGAGCGTAGGATTTATCCGAGCAAAAACTATGGATATTCACAATTCCTCGCGTTGGGAGCACGACAACTAATATAAAGTCACGCGCTGAGAGGGTTAATCGAAGGAAGCGGCTCTTGTTGTAAATTTGGAGCAGGTGATAGTATTCATATACGTTATACATCAGTGAGACCTCTCAACCCGTCTGGCCATTATGGAGTGTAGGCCAAATCCTCTAGCTGCTCTGGCCAAGCATAGCTCTGTAGTACCAGGCCTGTGTCACTCCCCGTTTAAGTATCGAAAATGTACCTACATTATTACAGTTATATATACGAATCGTTTGTCCAGAGTAATAAGAAAGAAATTGGCTTGCAATGGATGTGTAGGTATCTAAACGAAGAGGTGCTGAGTTCTGACGTGAGCTAAATTAAACCATATCGCTAGCCACATTGAGTAGATATTTCTTTGAATTTCTTTGCTGAGTGAGACTTCTGTACGTTAACATTAGTTTTTATTCTGTGGTAGTACAGAGGGTCGTGCTCCTGCAGAGGAGACTAAAAAAAGATCTGTTGATGATAATCATAGGTACTCAGGTACTTAAAGTTCTATTCTTTCAGGCGAGGAGTTGGCTATCCAAGCTCTAGAAGAGGTCAATGGGACCATAATGGGAGGACGACCAATTATTGCAGAGTTTGGGAGAAACAACAATACAAACAGAGAGGACGCTAATGTTGAAAATATGTCCGATTCCAGCCAAGAAAGTATAAACCAAGATGAAAGACCGGTTGATGAAAATAGATAGTTTTGTGTTTATCTACTAGATGTAAGACTAATTTATTAAGGCTGGGCCTGATGTAAATAGTCTAAGTTTTGCTCCCGCTTCCACGCACACAAATTTACTCTAGCCGAAGTGAGACATCGAGACCATGCGGGGTGAAAAGAACATGGTAGATCAATGAGGCTGGTTTTGGTTTTGAGGTTTTTTTTCCTTTTACAAAGAATATTTAAGAGTTATTTAAAAATTAAGACATATTATGACTGCCTGCCTAAGTACTACTAACTGCCTAAATACAATTATAATCCAAAGTTACAAGGGCTAATTTATTGTATTTCTTGAATACTCTCCGTTTTAGTATAATTCTGAGGTGATTTAGAGGCAACTTCGCAATTTTTTTCTATAGCGAAAATTTCAAGCAATCGTGTTTTCGAAACATATTGTCGCGAACGAGATAGAATCTTCCCGAACAATATTCGCGAACGAATACTACGATAGAATGGTGCAAGCCAAATTGGCCCATATGTCTTGTGTCATAAAGTCTAGAGTTGCTTAACCATGTTACACTCACACACATACCCGGCGCCTGGATGCTTCGAAACACATTCGTCGACTATGTAGAATATTCGAGATTAATGTGGACCTATTCGATGGCGCATATAAATAGGGAACATTGGGTGCGCCACGGCAGTTCAATACGAGCTATCAAAGCGATCACTTCGAAGCGAAGGAAACCTACCTTAGTGCGACAAGTGGAAGTACCTGCGACTACCTTGGCGAGATACCTGGACCTCAGCTGCTACGCGACTTGGACCTTGGACGTTTGGAAGACCATCTTCACGTGTCAACTTAGGGTTCCGTAGTGAATAAATCCCTCATACGAAGTTTGGCGTTTTTCTCCAAATACCGAACCCCAGTTTCGTAACATTTGGTGTCGGAAGTGGATTTGGAGATGCCAGTTTTCCCGAGGGAAGAAGAGGATACCACCAGGGAAGGTGTCAGGACCAGGGCCCAGCGTGCCATGGAGGCTCAAGGGGGCGTGGCTCAGGCCACGCCTACTGAACCTCAAGCCACGCCCACTGACCCTGAGGCCACGCCCACCGATCATCAGGCCCCGCCCACCGGGCCACAAGCCCCGCCCACCGGACCTCAAGCCACGCCCACCGGACCTCAAGCCACGCCCACTGGCCCCGCCCACCTTGGCCAGGCCACGCCCACTGACCACGCCCACCAAATAGTGCCGCGTGCATTAGAGGCATCAATGGATTTAAACTTTTTAATGCAGATGTTACAAGAAATGCGGCAGGAACAAAAAGAGGCACAAAATGCAAGCACAAAACGACTTCAACGCATAGAAGAGACACAAAATTTACGATTTTCACGCTTGAGTGAGGACCAGCAAATAGTTTTGGGGAATGTCTGCAAGCTCAATAAAGCAGTGGAGCGGATCCGTCATGATGTAGACGTTGTGGAAAATCGTATGACTGATTTGGAAAACAAGGTGGAAAATAGAGTAATCGACTTAGAGACTAATTTCTCTGGTCTTCAAAAGAAAGTATTGCGCCTTGAGACAGTTGGAGCAATCCCTAGCGCATCCGACTGTGAAATTAAGGGACTAAGAGTGAAAGTGCCATCATATGACGGTACAACATCCTGGGCCGCATACAAACAGCAATTCCAGACCGTCGCTGGTGCAAACGGCTGGACCGATGAACAAAGCCATACAGCTCTCACTGTGGCTCTAAAAGGTTCAGCTCTATCAGTCCTGGAGGCACTGCCTAGCTCTGGCAGCACCTTTAAAGATTTGATGGAGGCGCTTGAAGCCAGGTATGGAGAACGTCACCTTGAACACGTTTTCCGAGCCCAGCTGCGTGACAGAATTCAGCGTTCAGGGGAAGGACTACAACAATGGGCATTGGAAATTGAGAGGCTCGTACGTAAAGCCTTTCCTTCTGCTGACTCTAGAACGGTGGACACGAACATTTTACAAACCTTCGTGGATGGTATAAGGGATACGGAGGTAAGAGCTGCAGTGAAGCTTCGCCATCATGCCTCTCTTAAAGATGCCCTGGCACACGCTCTGGAAGTCGAAGCTGTAAGGCAAGACGTTCGAGTACACAAATTGCGGGAAGTCACAGAAGAAGTAAAGGCAATCAAGAACCCGCAAAAGAAGACCAATAGCTCTGCGCCTGTTTGCTACAGATGTGGTGAAAGGGGACATTTGCGACTCTCTTGTCCAGAAAAACAAGAATTAACCAAATTGCGTGAAGAGCTAAATGAAGTAACAAAAAGGCAGGAGAACTCCCCTCCTACGAGAAATCAGGGAAACGAGTAACAGCCAGGACTAAGGGGCGGGTACTGGCTGGCGTAGAGGAAGCCCCAGCAATCGTCATCTCGCAAGTGAGCAATAGGAGCAGTTTGGCGATATGCGGCAAAGTGAATAGGACAGACTGCAAATTGACCATAGACACAGGAGCCTCCAGAACAATAATCAGCCCGCACCTGGTAAAGGCTGCGATAAAACGAAAGAACCTCAACTGTCGGCTTCTCTCTGCCTCTGGCCAGCCAATACCTGTCCTAAGAGAAATGAAGGTGACGATGTATGTGGGAGAGTCACCATACACCCATGATGTCATTGTGGCTGAGATTATGGATGAATGCATATTGGGCTTAGATTTCATGAAGAAATATAATTGTAAAATCGATGTCACCAATGGAGTTTTTAAGTGTGGTAACGAAGAAATGTTCATCCTTGGAGCCACTACCGGAAAAGTAACTTGTCTAAATAAAATCGTCATACCTGGTCGAACACAAGCGCAAATAATGGTAAAACTGCCATCAACTAAAACACGCAAGCCAACAAGATGCGTTCTTATCGAAGATATAACGAACAAAACAATGAATCGCAGATTCCTGACAGCAAGGACTTTAGTCAGTGGAAAAGATACAGCAGTCGTTAGAATAGTTAACATAGAGGACCACGAAATCATTCTGAATGAAGGAGATGTTGTTGGAAAATGTGAGGAAGTTGTCTGGATGAAAAAGTGTCAATCAACACCAAGCTCAGACACATCTAAAAACACAAGTAGTTCTATTATTGCCGAACTTCTAAAAGATTGTAAAAGCAACCTTACTTACTCGCAGAGCTTGAAAGCAAAGAAGTTGCTGCTGAATTTTGCTGATATTTTCTCTTCCAAAGAAGGTGATCTAGGAAGAACTTCGCTAGTTCAGCACAGAATCGATACTGGAAGCGAAAGACCTATACGTCAGCGAGCAAGAAGAATTCCATATGCTAAGGAAAATGAAGTGCAAGATCTGCTGGAGGACATGAAAAGAAATAAGATCATTGAACCATCTGCAAGTCCATGGTGCTCCCCGGTTGTTTTAGTTAAGAAGAAAGATGGCAGCACACGGTTTTGTGTCGACTATAGACGACTGAACGACGTCACAAAGAAGGATAGCTACCCATTACCAAGAATTGATGACACCTTGGATACCCTTAGTGGAATGCAATGGTTTTCCACCCTAGACTTGAAATCTGGTTACTGGCAGGTGGAAATACATTCAAAAGACAAAGAAAAGACAGCGTTTTCGACAGGAAAAGGGTTATGGCAGTTCAATGTTATGCCTTTTGGATTATGCAACGCACCCGCTACTTTTGAACGACTTATGGAGTGTGTACTAGCAGGATTAGTAGGAGACACTTGTCTAGTTTATCTGGATGACGTAATCATCATGGGTCAAGATTTTGAAGATCATCTGCGGAATCTGGAGCAAGTCTTAATGAAAATACGGGGTGCCAACTTAAAACTGAATCCAAAGAAATGCAATCTATTCAGAAACAAAGTGAATTACCTTGGGCATGTTATCACCAGTGAGGGCATCCAAACTGATCCTGATAAAGTTGAAGCAGTGAAAAACTGGCCTACCCCCAAAGACAAGACAGAGGTGCGAGCATTTATGGGACTTTGCTCATATTACAGGCGATTTGTAAAGGGATTTTCTGAAATCGCTAAACCTTTGCATCGTCTTACAGAAGACAAACAGCCTTTCAAATGGGACGTTACCTGTGAGAATGCATTTTTTAAACTCAAAGAATGCCTTTGCAAGACTCCAATCTTGGGATACCCGCAGACTAGTGGCCAGTTCATCGTTGACACAGATGCTAGCAACACAGCGATCGGAGGGGTACTATCTCAAAAGCAAGGTGACAACGAAATAGTAATTGCATACTTTAGTAAATCTTTGTCAAGGCCTGAAAGAAATTATTGTGTAACAAGAAGAGAACTCTTGGCTGTTGTGAAGACGCTGCAACATTTCAACAAATATCTTATTGGTAGACAGTTTACACTCCGCACAGACCATGCTGCTTTGAAGTGGCTGTTACAATTTAAAAATCCAGAAGGCCAAGTTGCACGTTGGATTGAACAACTTCAAGAATTCGACTTTGCCACTGAACACCGTAGTGGTAAGGCCCATGGAAATGCTGATGCACTCTCAAGAAGACCGTGCCCGAAAGATTGTAAGCATTGTGCTAAACAAGAGACAAAGGAGCTTACGGTTAAGATCACAAGGACGATCCCTACAGGACAATGGGACGATGAGAACTTCAGAGAAGCTCAAGAGGATGATGAAGATATAAGGCTCATTATCGCATGGAAAGAACGTGGTGCAGATAAGCCGAGATGGGCAGAGGTTGCGCCTACGAGTCCCATCACTAAAGCTTATTGGGCTCAATGGGACAGTTTCATCCTGCAGAATGGAATACTTTACCGTAAATGGGAAAAACCGAACGGCAGAGAGTTTCATCTACAGGTTGTTGTTCCCAGGGATAAGGTGAAAGACGTTCTCCGTGAAATACATGATGGTGTAACAGGTGGACATCTTGGCGTCAAGAGAACGTTAACAAAAATTCGAGAACGGTTTTACTGGTTGAATTGTCGGGAAGATGTGCAGGATTGGTGCCGCAAATGTACAACTTGCGCAGCCGTGAAAGGCCCATCAACAAGAACTCGCGGTGGTCTACAACTTTACAATGTTGGTGCGCCCTGGGAAAGAATTGCAGTTGACGTTGCCGGACCGTTCCCTGTAACTGAATCAGGAAATAAGTACTTCATGGTCGTCATGGACTATTTCAGCAAGTGGCCAGAAGTATTTGCTATATCTAACCAAGAAGCTACAACAGTAGCCTCCAAGTTGGTTGAAGAAGTAATCTGTCGGTTCGGTGTGCCACTAGAAATACACTCAGATCAGGGAAGGAACTTCGAATCGCAAATTTTTCAGGAAGTTTGCAAACTCTTGGGAATGCATAAAACTAGGACCACCCCATATCACCCTCAGTCTGATGGCATGGTGGAGAGATTTAACCAGACGCTGGAGAGACATTTTGCGAAACTAGTTGACAAACATCAGAAAGACTGGGACAAGTACATACCGCTTTTTCTCCTGGCTTATAGGACATCGGAACACGAAAGCACGAAGCTAACCCCAGCTCAGGTGAATTTCGGTAGAGAACTTAGATTACCTGTAGATCTACTGACAGGAAGGCCACCAGAAGATCCACATACTGTGCCAGACTACGTATCTGATCTTCGAAAGCGAATGAGTGACGTGTACGATTTGGTTCGCGAAAACGGGTTGCAGGCAAGCGAAAACATGAAAACTAGATATGACCGAAGAGCAAACACAAGTGGCTTTGAAGAAGGAGCATTAGTTTGGCTTCATAACCCGATTCGCCGGAAAGGAAAGTCACCGAAATTACAAACAAGATGGGAAGGTCCATATAAGATCATCACGCGAATGAACGACGTGACCTATCGGATCCAACGTCAACCAAGAGGATCACTTAAAGTGGTGCACATAGACCGTTTGGCACGTTACCATGGCAGCAATAGTGACGCTCGGGACGAGCGCCTCTAAGAAGGGGGCAGTGTCGCGAACGAGATAGAATCTTCCCGAACAATATTCGCGAACGAATACTACGATAGAATGGTGCAAGCCAAATTGGCCCATATGTCTTGTGTCATAAAGTCTAGAGTTGCTTAACCATGTTACACTCACACACATACCCGGCGCCTGGATGCTTCGAAACACATTCGTCGACTATGTAGAATATTCGAGATTAATGTGGACCTATTCGATGGCGCATATAAATAGGGAACATTGGGTGCGCCACGGCAGTTCAATACGAGCTATCAAAGCGATCACTTCGAAGCGAAGGAAACCTACCTTAGTGCGACAAGTGGAAGTACCTGCGACTACCTTGGCGAGATACCTGGACCTCAGCTGCTACGCGACTTGGACCTTGGACGTTTGGAAGACCATCTTCACGTGTCAACTTAGGGTTCCGTAGTGAATAAATCCCTCATACGAAGTTTGGCGTTTTTCTCCAAATACCGAACCCCAGTTTCGTAACAATATTATGTATAGAGTTAGTCCTGAACTTTGCTGTGTTTTTATTTCAAAGTGAGTATTTCGTTAATATCGATAATATTTAAGATCGCGATCTTTAGGGTAGTACGGGCTCCTAACAAGATATACCTAGTTTAAAAACTAAAACCAGACTACGGCAAGATTCTTGCTCAAAACTATGTTTATCCAGTTAATGCCAGCATAGCAGGGACAAACAGCTAGAAATGTATTTATTTTTGAAATGTGCTAATTTAGCCCTTTATTTGATACCCTATGTATGTTTTATTTTAGTTCATTACATTATAGCCTATAGAGGGCGCCATTACTAAAAATTTACTGTGACGTCATATAGCCTATAACCAGCGTACAGGCAAGACGCTTCCAACGATACCTTATTTGTTAAGATACCATGGTAATCATAGAACAAAATAAAATACAGAGAACATACATAGCGGCGAAACATATCCTTTTGGCTTTGTCGCAGTCGGGTAAAAGTCATTTAGTACCTATTACCTAAATGTTCCAATTATACATGTGCAATCAGAAAGATTTTGTTTGTTTAATTGGAACACTCGACGTATTCCTAGTTGAATCCTCAGCTGTAATGCTGTGAAACCTGGAGTCCGCTTTTCGGCTATTTCTTCTCCACTTTGCACGGTCTTGAGCATTGGAACGCATATCATCCTTGACGACGGGTCTTGGGTACGATTCAGAGCAACCGGTCCGCACCGGCCCGGGCCGGTCCGCGCCGGTCCGCACCGGCCCGGGCCGGAACGGACGTCGCGGCAACCGGCGCCGAATTAACATAATGACAATCATCTCCCGGTCGGCCGTCGCGGAATGTGAATGTGCTTTATAAAATGCCGGCCGGCCTGGGACGGTGCCAGCCGGTTGGTCTAAAACGACCTTTTTTGGGTGTTGGGTCTAAGACTGCCGGGCCTGGTGGAGGCGGTGGTTTGCCTTGGATATGTGGTCAAAGGTCATGTTTTCATGTTTAAATTCAAAGCAGAGTAGGGAAAAATAAGCTACGGACATGACTCGAAGTCTCGGCGCGCACGCGGCGTGAGCGTCATTCACACGCTCGAGAAACGCCCACGCTCAATAATAATAAAATTAGTCCCCGTGATTATATGGCCTGTGTCACGGAGCGTATTGACTTCCTGAAGCAGAAGGTCTATGCGTGGGCGGGTCGTATTCGTCGGTACAGGGAGCGTGTGGATAGATTCCAGCAGAATCGCCTCTTTCAAAGTGATCAAAGGAAGGTATATCGGAAATGGGAGGGAACCGACCAACGTGTGGTCGACGGGCAGTCACCGGATGCCTCTGCTATGATTAATTTCTGGCGTGGCATCTGGTCGGCACCGGTCGAACACACGGAGGGCGATTGGATGAGAGTCGTCGGACGTGAGTGTGAGAACATCGAGACCATGGGGGCTGTCACTATCAGCCCCGATGACGTAAGTTGTGCAATTTGTACGGCACAGAATTGGAAAAGTCCTGGGCCGGATGGATTGCACAACTTTTGGATAAAATGGTTTCGAAGCTCACACGAACGTCTGGCGGAGCAATTCCAAAGTGCCCTAGAGCTTGGTTCACTCCCAAAGTTCTTGATAACTGGTATCACCTTCCTACTCTATAAGTCTGGTAGTACCACGGATCCGAAGAACTATAGACCCATCACGTGGCTAGAGAGGATATTAGAGTTGTACAAAGTAGACACAACTTTAAGATCCTTTCTGAGCACTTGTATGAGACAGTGGATCACAGTCCTTTGTCAACCAGGCGGTGGAGATAGTACCTCAGATCCGTCAGACTATATAAGGATTGAGCGAGGCATCTTCCAGGGTGACAGTTTGAGTCCATTATGGTTTTGCCTAGCCCTGAATCCTCTTAGCACTTTGCTGAAGGAGTCAGGATTGGGCTACCGACTCCGAAGATGGTGAAGTTATTTCTCACCTACTGTACATGGATGATCTCAAACTATTTACACAAAAACGCACTGACTTGTTGAAACTACTAAAAATTACAGAAGTTTTTAGTAGTGGCATCAAGATGGAGTTTGGTGTAGATAAGTGTGCGGTTATGCATGTACAGCGGGGAAAGGTAGTAAATTCAACAAATTCACAACTTTCTGAGACAATGACTATCAAGTCTCTTTCGGAGTCTGAAACCTACAAATACCTTGGTATGTCACAGTCATTGGGTATTATGGATGGGGACATAAAACAGGCAGTGAAGGAACGCTTCTTTGGCAGACTGACAAAAGTACTTAAAAGTCTTTTGTCAGGTGGCAATAAAACCCGTGCCTTCAACGCTTGGGTGATGCCCCTACTCATTTACTCCTTTGGCATACTAAGGTGGACTCAGACTGAGCTAGATGCCCTAGATAGGAAGGTCCGCCTACTGCTCACAACACATCGTATGCTACACCCACGCTCATCTGTTATGAGACTGTACATCCCACGAAAATGTGGAGGTCGTGGCTTTTTAAACGCCAAGAATCTTCACAACCGTGAGGTGTGCAGCCTTAGGGAATATTTTCTTAGCAATGAGTGTGGGTTGCATCGTGGTTGTAGCAGTAGACAAAGGCCTCACGCCGCTCTCCTTGGCAAAAGAGAACTGGCGCAAACCAACGGTGCTAAGTACCGAGGATCGCAAGAACGTATGGAAGAGCAGAGCTCCACGGGCGGTTCTATCGGGCCTTAACAGGGCCTGATGTGGATCAGCTCGCATCGGTGAACTGGTTATGTTTCGGCGACCTCTTTGGGGAAACCGAAGGTTTTGCCTGTGCAATTGCAGACGAAGTCATGATGACAAACAACTATCGGAGATATATCCTGAAAGACGGTACGGTTGATGTCTGTCGAGCATGTCGACGTCCCGGAGAGTCGATCAGGCATATAATCTCCGGTAGTTCTCATCTGGCTAACGGCGAGTACTTGCACAGACATAACCTAGTAGCCAGAATTATTCACCAGCAGCTTGCTCTTCGATACGGGTTTGTAGAATCGGAGGTACCGTACTATAAGTACTCACCGGCGTCAGTTCTCGAAAATGGTCGTGCCACGCTCTATTGGGATCGATCTGTCATCACGGACAGGACTATTGTCGCCAATAAGCCTGATATCGTGCTGACAGATCGATTGATGCGCCAGGCAGTGCTCGTCGACATCACCGTCCCGCATGACGAGAACCTCGTGAAGGCCGAGAAGGACAAACTTAGCAAGTACCTTGACTTGTCCCACGAGGTGACTGCTATGTGGGATGTGGATTCGACGATCATTGTCCCGATAGTCGTATCGGCGAACGGTCTTATAGCGAAGAGTCTTGACCAACATCTTAAGACTCTCTCGCTAGATGGCTGGATCAAGGGTCAGATTCAGAAGGCAGTACTCCTGGACACGGCACGTATTGTCAGGAGGTTTCTCTCTCTGCGGCCCTAACCGCCGGTAGCTTGGGCCTTGCCCCGCTGCCAGTGGGCAGCTAGGTTAGGTTTTTGTAAATGTTTATATTTTGTAGTATGTTTTATATTTTACTTTTTATAAATGTATACCAAAACCTAGCCTAAGTTTCAAATTAAATAAAGAGAATAATAATAATAATGCTCAATGTAGGGTCAGCCTTAGACGTTGCACAGAGAATGCTGCTGCCTGTTCTGTTACCTATTCCTCCCTTGGTCGCCTCTTACGACACCCGTGGGAGAGAAAAGAGGTCCTCTGCCCCCATTGATAAACCCAGATAAAGTTTGTATCGCGCGAGGGACTAGTGCCATCGCTCATTATTTATTTCGTAGAGCGAGATGGTGATGATGATAGCGCTCGATAAACGCTGTCGCCGGTGACATGCTACGGGGCCGATTAATTAAAATAAGTAAAAAGCAGTTTTAGTCCATAATTATAGTATTTATTTAGCATACATCATTCATACAACTAAGTATCTACCTCACCATCAAATCACTTCTCAGATCGGTTATACAAGAATGAAATTTACATAATACCACTATAATGTCACATCACATATAATATGATTCACTATCACTGTGGTCCATAGCAGACTCTCCTCAATCTAGAACCCGATCAAAACATTTTTTTTTATGATAGGTACCTATACTAATATCCTTTTAGCAAGAGGATATAAAAATATTTTTCTTAAGACTATTTGCAGCTTTAGATTTATGAACCTTAAAATGCAGGCTTTAGTTACATAACGAGCGCACTGATTTTACGATGTACAATCAACAGCTGAGTAAATTACTTCACGCACCTTTATGCAGTAGTAAGAGTGACGAAATTGCAATGAATTTGGGTAGCTTGATGAGCTGTTGACTGTACATGACTCGTCAATGTATTGCTCAAAGTTCGCACGATTAATACACCTATCTATCGTAGACCGACCGTCCAATGTGGAAACCCGCGATGGTTTCAGCCCCTCTTTCACAAAGCCTACGTGCAACAAAGACAGACGACACGCGACGGTTTCGGCTATTTCTGTCGCACGTAAAGATTTTGACAGAGAGGTGTAGTTGGTCTAGCCTAAAAAAGAACTCGCTGTCGCGCGTTCATGCCATTTATGCTCTAGTTGGTCAACAACTGGTAGTTCGGCATTTTGACAAGCAGTCAATGAATGACCAATGACGAAAATAAATTGTATGTATTGAGTATAAATTAAATTTCTTGTGAGCGTAAACCGAGTGGGCGAGCATTTTTACATTAGACTATATAACGTCTTACACAATATACCGAAATTATTTTAAATAGATCAGTAAAAATTGTTTATCATTAACTAAATTCACTCTTAAAATAGTTTCAGTATATTTTGTAAGGGAATATACTGAAAACTGTCGCGAGTCTGCTTTTGGACGGCCGTCGTTTGAAATCTATCTAGATTGAGCGAGTCTGTGTTTTAGGCTTGAAACGGCGTCAAGCTGACGCCCGCGACGGGTTCAGTCCGTCCCTGTCACAAGCTTTACATGCGATAGAGATAGCTGTACCCGTGTGGTTCCGGGTTAGAATAGGACCACTCCATCTCTTCCTGTGGATGTCGTAAGAGGCGACTTAAGGACTTAGCACAAACATCTCGTGCTACAAGTACATTCCCAAGGAGGGTTAACGTCGGGCGGCGGCCGGTTGTAAAACTTTATACATTCCCAAAGTGGGTTGACGTCAGGCAAGCGGCCGGTCGTAAAACTATACCCAAATAATTTTAACTGTTCCAGCTATTTCTTCTCCATTTTGCAAGGTCTTTGGCGTCCTTGGGTGACCATCAACATGCATGTTATATTTGGAGAAGAAAAAGCAGGAAAGTGCACCCCGGGCTCCGAAGCAGCACAGCTGAGGATGCAACCGGGAACGCGCTTAGATGAAGAAGAGATATAGCTGAAACCGTCGCGGGTCCCGTGTCTTTGTCGCACTAAGGGTTTGTGACAGAGACAGACTGAATCTGTGGCGGGTCTCAGCTTAACGCAGTTTCAAGCATTAATATGCTAGCCGTGAGTGCTGCGCTCACTGAGCGTCCTTCGAGGACGACTTGCGACGCCGTTTCACGACGCGCTTCGGTGACAATCATTCGCTTTCCTTTTTGGCCGGCGGCTCCTCAGCTATAACAAGTAAGTTACATCAAAATCTTATTTAAAGACCCATTTACACGTGGATGTCGTAGAAGGCGACTAAGGAAATACAAGCTCAACAAAGCTTACAAACATCAATGAGACCTCTCCAACCCGTCTGGCCAGCGTGGAGAGTGTAGGCCAAATCCTTTGGCTGCTCTGGCAGTACAGAGAGGGTCGTGCTCCTGCACTGGAGACCAGAAAGACCAGATGAAGCAATAGATTACTTACTCACTACTACACGACTCTGTACTACCTGAGCCATATATTAGCCAGAGCAGTCAGAGGATTTGGCCTACACTTTCCACGCTGGCCAGAAGGGTTGGACAGGTCTCATTGAGTCGCCTTCTACGAAATCCACGGGGAGACTTGGAGTGGTCCTATTCTACTCTGCCGGGAACCACACTTTTTAACATGAAACCGTCCATTAACTAAAAAAAATCCGGTGGCACCATCATTTATGGTCTACTAACTTAGTTGTTGAAGGCAGGTAAAAAAAAAAACGTATAAAAACAAAAAATGTTGATCAATACGAACTATTGAACAAAACAAGTTTTGATGTTTTAGTCACTTACTGCAGAAGTTTACATTATAACATAACAGCTGCAATGAGGGCTTTCCAAGCCACGTTCTTTAAAAATCACATAGATGGCGCTGTGCAACGCTGCAACCAAATATTGCAGCCAAGTCGTCAGAGTGCAGTAGAATCGGAATCCAAATATAGTAGCCAGGTTTTAATATAAAGCAGTAATCAGAGTCCATAGAAAGAGGTCCAAAGTCAATAGAAATAAAAGATTATCACGCACAATACAACAACAGAAACTATCGAAAGAACAGCAAAACAAGGAAAACCATAGATAGCATAGGAAAATAGAAATGTCAGTGATATTTTTTTTTACTTTGTTATCCTTTGTCCAGGCTAAGGTTCAAAAGCGTTGCACAGCGCCATCTATGTGATTTTTAAGGAACGTGGTTTGGAAAGTCCGTCATTATAGATTCGAAAACAATGACGTCACTGCGGGAATAGGGTAGTTTCCTGGGTCAAAAATAAATAACTGGGTACTGTTAAGAAAATAACACGTAACAAAATAATGTCACTTGTCATTGATCACATCCATTTTGAACGTGATTTTAGATTTATTATTGCAAAAAACGGATATTATGAACGCTATTTGACTCCAAAAAACTATGACGTCACAGTCCGATATTTTATACAAATCTCATAGAACATTTTTGTTTTGAAGTCAAGAAAAGTGTCTGATTTGACTTCTTGGAAACTAGCGGATTTCTAGGCAGAAATATGTTGATAAAATGTTAAGAGATAGATGTAAGATTCCCTTATATTCAACGTGCAGGTGTATTTAATTGCAATAATATAAATGTGTATTTCACAATTCAAGGCACATAAAATGGGGATGGTCTTGTTACACAAACTTGAATTATATAATGGTTAATGTTTGTAATGAAGTACTCGTATATGACTGGTGTTTTAATACCTAGCGTTAAATATGATGAACGGACTAAATTTTAGTCTTTCTTATGTTACTATATGCTGTAAACAAGTAACTTACTTTAAAAGTCAGCTACTGGCCGACATTTTTAGACCTCATCCTGAGGCCTTCCTCAGGGCGAATGTGATTCGCGACGCCCACACTAAGACGTCCCGAGTCACTCAGTTTTTCACTTTCTTCATGTGTTAATATCTATTACTGGTATCAGATTTTTTTAAGCTTCCTAAAGGCATTTGACGTAGCACAATGACCCATTTAGTCATATCAGTGATTTTACACAATAGCACTGGTATGACACTTCATAGATTCAGAGTAACATATATACCTACTACTACTACAAACGAAACAATTTATCTGTACACACGTCGATGTGTGAGTTTTATACTTAGGGTCGCACCGCAGAATTATAATAATAATACTTACCTACTAACGAGTTCGACATATTTACGATTATATCTTTCCATACCGGGAGATTTGCGAACACTATGACGTAAAAAATATTCTGTTATATATGTATTCTAAATGTTACAGAAAAGTCTGAAACAGCTATATAATATCACTTCACAAATATTTTTGTGTATTCTCCCGCCAAAGCAAAAGAGCGACAAGAGTATATATATCAATCGGTGTTCAAGATGTTTGCTGGGTAATAACGTGAAATTATATTGTTGATTTGCTTACTGTTTTCATCACTCGGAAATGTATTAAATATACGTTTTTTGTTGTATTCGGTGGATAAACAATTATTATATGCGCATCTTCTCATCATGATGATTACTATTGGTTGACAGTTCTCAAGGCAAGATACGTCGCCAATTGCGTGCGCCTAACTAACTAAAGTAACTTAACCCTGGTTTAGAGCGCAAAAAGGCGCACAAAGTGCGGGGGAGAGGTGCGGGGACGCCAATTTGCGGGAGACGCTGTGAGATTCCATTCTGTTTGTACTCTTATGTATACTGTGACAATAGTGAACTAGTGTACAGGCACAGAAGACAGTAAGAGTATACAGAACGGAATCTCCTAAGGTACGCGCAATATACGTCCCCGTTCCCCGTCCCCGCACCTCTCCCCCGTTCTTGTGCGGCTGCGGGCGCCGTGCAGTGTGTGTTCGCCCGCTCTTCCCTAAGACAAGGCGAGAACGGGGGAGAGGTGCGGGGACGGGGAACGGGAACGCATATTGCACGTTCCTTAGGAGATTCCGTTCTGTATACTCTTACTGTCTTAACAGACAGGTTAAACTAAAGGTCGACAGGGACAGAATGCTTCAGCATTGTCTACATTTTGTACTCAATAAATCAAAATAACGCTTAAGTTTTAGTAAAACACCAGTCATGTACGTACAGCGTAATTAGTTTGAGCAGTGCAGTGCTACTCACGCTTGACATCGTGGTGAGGCTGGTGCGGCGCGTGGTGGGGGTGCGCGGGCGCGTAGTGGTCGGGCGCGGGGGGGGTAGTAGTGGGGGTACCCGCTGGGGAAGCCCCCCGCGTACCCGCCGTAGTAGCGGCCGCCGTACCCGTACCCGCCTACAACCACACCGTGACCACGACATGTACACCGCAACGGACAAGGACGCTCACCAAAACGAACAATTTAGCCTCGCGACGGAATGACTTTCTGTAACGGTTGGATCTCATCTATCAGCACGGAACAGCACTTTCTTATACTGCTATCCTTTTCTATCGCTCAGAAGGGTCATTTGCTAGAGCGAGAGAAAGCGACGGAACGCTTCAGCACCAGCCGTGCTGCAGCGTTCCGTCGCTCTCTTTCGCTCTAGCAAATTACTAAATATAATAAAAGTGGCCACTTTTGGCGGAGGCGAGTTTTAAAGCTAGTCGGATCACCAATAATAGTTATCTATCTGCCTAACATTGAGAAATATGGAAATATTCACCATATTTACGAGTTAACAATTTATTTCAAATGAGAACGCCACTTTTGCTTGGTATTCACCTTAAGTAACATTTGAAATTTTAATAAAGAAGTAAGTTTTAATAAAGAAAATCATAAAATAAAAGAATAACTTTCATAATTTAAACTTAAATGTCAAATTATTATTTTTTCCATATGCAAGTAATGGTAACCCGAGGATGCTAAAGACTGGGATTGTTATAGTACATCGTTTTGTTATATTGACATGTTGGAAAAACTACTGTAATTTCCAAGTTATTATATGAAGAATAGGTAAAACAATTTTTGAATTTGGGTTCGATTGGTACCAGATTTTTTGCAATGAAGTTTATTTTACCGGAAGGTACAGTAAATATATATATTTTTTTAGAAAAACTGAACAGATTTTAATGATTCTTTAAATACATTGTTTAGAAATAATGAACAGATTTTGATGATTCTTTCACATCATTATTTTTAGCATATAATTTTTGTAAGCCAACAGTAAATCAAAATGCCTACCAATTTTCTTTTATTATAAAACAGAAAGCCATACGTCTAAGGGACAATAAAGTGCATTTAAGACACTGCACAAGATTGAAAGCTACAATTTTAAACAAAAAGTACTTGTCTATTGTTTCTCCGTGTTAATAAATAGTACAATGCACACAGCAAGGGTAAAGCACGAGTGCAGTCGAAGCAACACGCGACATTTTGCAACATTGTTTTATAAAAAGACTGCTATAACACAGATACATACATTATATTATGACGTCTTTATCCCTACGGGGTGGACAGAGCCCAGGCCACATTTAGCGTGATGGTGGGTGTTAAGATGGAAAACGGAATCAAAATAGTGATGGGTTGCTAGCCGCATCGCCTATTAACATGATTGGCTGGCTTTTTTCAATACATTATACATTCTAAGTTCTTTTTTCTCCCAAACCAGCATGGAAGAATTATTACACAGTCTTTTTACAAAACAAGGACTTCCGCGTTAGTATTCGTTTTAACCCATAAAAAATACATTGTGAGATGAGAAAGAAATACATACATTGGTATATATAGCATCTTGTTTTGGGTCGATTATGATTTAAACCAAGTACTAAATTTAGTCCGCGTTTTATATTAAAACGGACAAATTTTCGGTATTCGGGTAAGGTTAACATTTGAGAATGAATATGAAATGGATGAACGTGAACATCCCATGATGTATGAACGTATCATTTCGATCGTCCAAGGAGCCTCTCAATATGAAAGGTCTGATAAAATATATATATTAAAAAAAAAACCAATTCAATTTAAAGCACTTTCAGACCAAAATACTAAACAACCTTAACAACTTAACAAGATACTAAATCAGCATCACCAATGTGTTGCCTGGTAGATAGTCTATACGAGCTTTAAGTCGGCCTATTACATTTGTAATAAAATTAAACGAATAAACCTTTTTCATCGAAAATATACCAGAAGAAGCATAGGTAAGTTCATAGAGAAACGTAAAAACTAACAGTGAATGGTTTTTTAGGGTTGCTATTTATTAGGGCCGGCATTGTCGGTTCGGCAGTACTTGTCGAACAACAAAGTCGACCCGAATTAATTATATACTCTTATCCTCTGAATATTCAAATACATATATTCTATTTTACTGCCCGGCTGTGTCGATTAAGGTGAAGGGATAAGCAAATGGCCTTGAAGTGTGAAATAAATTGTTAACTCGTAAATATGGTGATAATTTCCATATTGCTCTTCGTCATACACTAGATAGCCCTTTAAATTAATTTATGAACCACCCCTGAAAGTATTTACATTAGTCCGTGTAGCTTTAAAACTTGCCTCCGCCAAAAGTGGCCACGGCAAGTTTTAGACGGATCACCAATAATAGTTTCAAAGGCAGTTCATAAAATATTTTAAAAGGATATGTAGTGCATGACGAAGAGCAATATGGAAATTATCACCATATTTACGAGTTAACAATTTATTTCACACTTCAAGGCCATTTGCTTATCCCTTCACCTTGATTCCGAATATGTGTAGCAACCTTTAGGAGTAAAGGTTTAGTATTATGGACTGATGATGCTATTTAAGTAATTTCAGTACATTTTATTAGACCTGCACGTACAACTGTAAAATACTTGTGTGCATTGTACGAACCCAATCCCAATCATTATTTAAATTCAACCATAGTCTTTCTAGTTTTCTCGTTAGAAACAAATGGTGTGCAAATCCTTGTTTATTGTGACAATGAGTCAAATTAGTAAGTTAAGGAAATTGTGTTACGGTGTATAAGCATATGTATAAATATTTGTAATAGTATGTCAAGTATGAGCAGGCCAGACGCACTCCGCGGTTTTAATATGAAGCTACGAGTACATGGCGCGCCGCTCAAATGCGGCTTACTCATAAACATAAGTTTGAATTAGTTGAAAAATTTAAATCGACCACTCCGCTGGAAATAAAGAGATCCAGACAGTGACTTGCACCCCGGGCTCCGAAGCAGCGCGGACGGCTCTGACGCTATATTGTTGGTGTTTGTATATAATATGTCAAGTTGCAACCAGAAATCTGATATTGAGATGTAGGATACTGTCAGCGCCATTTCGTAGGCTTCTTGTGAACTATATTGTAGTTTCGCTGTTGTTGCAGTTCCTCAAAGTGGCGTAAGTTCCTCAAATTTGACACACTATTAGAAATATTTTTTTATATAGTAAGTAAAATGAATCAAACCTGGCGGCGGGGGCGGAGCTCCATGCGGGGGCGCAGGGTGTACGGGGGCTCCCGGGTTTGGTGGCATCATCATTGCTGCAATGAACAATTTTATTACGGGCCTACATATAACGTCACGCAGATTTTTTAATTTTCAACCTTTCCCTTTGTCACGCTTCGCACGAACTGTCAAGGTAAAGAGTCCTTCTGGGGAGTAGGCGGCCAATACCGCCTTAATGAGTTTCTTTTGGCGGTTCTTCTTAGCAGTGGCCGTTGTGACGACTATCTAGTTTGTACATGGAATTAGTACCTAGTGCTGACTGACTCGGTTAAAAATTTTATGTTACGTATTTACAAATTTTTGTGGATTTAATTGCGACAAAATAATAATATTTTAATTGAATACTGCTTACGTAATTTCAACAGGGCTTTTTTCAAACAAGTTTTAAACCATAATAGCAAAGTTAAATTAAGGGAGATTAATAATAATTTTTATCAGGTTAGTGGTTGTATCAACTCTATGTTATGTGCCCTCATGAAGTTTAGGTAAATAAGCAGACTATCCGAGCACTATTCATGATGTAGGTACATACGGTGGTGCGGCGGGGACGCCATGTGGTGCGGCGGTACCGGGGCGGCGCCGGGGGGCGGGGCGCCCGGCGGCAGGGCGGGCGGCGGGGCGGCCGCGCCGGGGGGGGCGGCCGGCGGCGCGGGGGGCGGGGCCGCCGCAGGGGGACCTTCCTTCTGTTCTGGTCTGTCAGGCTTTTCATCTTTGCGCTCAACTGCAAAATAATTATAATTTCATTAGTACCTTGTACTCTGTAGTGAACAATGTTACCCTTTTTTTTTAAGTTTCGTTTACTTACTTGTCAAAGGAACTACGTTCCAATGGAAAGCATACAATATACACTGGAAAACATTCAACTGTTAGGTTTACCTTTTTATACAATACAATCTATTAACCTGTTTATACACGACTAACAGGTAATAGGGGTTAGGGTCCATTGGAACTTAGTTCGTTCAACTAGGCTAGCAACTCAGTGAAATAAAAAAATACAGCGGGATATAGTTAACATGATTTATAATGAATTATCTTTTATTGAATTGACCGAACAGAAAATTTTATGGTAAAGAGGAATGTTATAATACCTTCGGAGCCCGGTGTGCGCTTTCCCGCTTTTTCTTCTCCAAATATAACATGCATGTCAATGGTCACCTAAGGATGCCAAAGACCTCGCAAAATGGAGAAGAAATAGGCTATAGTTTTACGACCGGCCGCCTGCCTGACGTCAACCCTCTTTGGGAATATATTTGTGCGAAAAGTTTTCCACCGGCCGCCGCCCGACGTTAACCCTCCTCGGGAATGCGATACAGATCGTAAATGGAGTGGTTCTATTCTAACCCGGAACCACACGGGTATGTTATAATACCTAACCAAAGATAAATATTCCATTTATTTTCCCATTTCCATTATGGATACAAAAGGTCTGAAGTAAACGCATTTTATTTTTTAAATACGAAATTAATGTACTTAGTCCTGTGTCACGTGACGCAGAAAATATACGATATGACTCATATCCAGAACCATTAAAATATTTGTATGCTGTTGGTACAAAGAAAATGATGTGACGTTTGCAAAAGTCCATTTATCAAATAAAATACTATAACTATATGCTATAAACGGGTAACTCACGTCAAAGGTCAGCTACTGGCCGACATGTTTCGACCTCATCCGGAGGCCTTCCTCAGGGCGAATGTGATACGCGACGCCCACACGAAGACGTTCCGAGCCACACTGGCTGACTTTTGACATTAGTTACCCGTTTATAGCATATAGTAATTCTCTCGTTAGTTTAAAAAAAAAAATGTATAACTTTAAAGTTACCAACCTTCAGTATCTGTTCCATTGATCCCATTCTCTTCCTTCTTAATCTCGATCTCTGGTTTGTTCAACTCCGTGGTCACATGACCATCCGGCTTGACTTCTGTGGTAGACACTTTGTCCACTTGAGTTGGTGGGTTGGGTCCATTCGACTCATTCTTGATTTGAATCTGATCTTGCTCCATTGGCTGAGAAATGAAATAAAATGCATAGATAACACTTAGTTAGCCATTGTGTCCTGCCACATACCATTGCATGTAGTGTCCGACCGAATTTTCAGTTTCGGTTGAGTTTCGGCAAAAAAACGGGTTTCGGTTTAGTTTCGGTATCGGCGGCAAACCTACCGAAACTACGACCGAAACCGAAACTGCTTTAGTCGGGAGTTCTCGGGCTGTGCTCGGTCATGTTTGGCGCGGTAAATTCTATCCAAGCGTGAAGCGACGAAGACATGTTGCCGCTTCCACGTGCCTAATCATGTCGTGACTGGCTTGTGTTTGCAGTTCATTTTGTTTGTTGTGAGTTTTCGTGTGATTTTAACATAAGAGTAGGTAGTAAACATTTATAATAACGCTTTTATTTTATTTTTCTCTCTAAACATGATCTTTGTAAGAAAGTTTCGGTTTCGGTTTCGGTCGTTAAAACTATTTTCACCGGCGATATTATAAAAAAAATTAAAGAACAAGTAATTTTTAAGAAAACAAAAATCCCGACTGCCTGCTACAACAGCAATATGCCTAGAACACGACCGAAAATACTCTTGTATAAACGAGATTACATTTAAACATCTAAGTAGTATATATTTTTTTAATCCTTATAAAAAATCCTTTATTTTGATACTCGATAGGTTTTGAATAAAAAAAAATATAAAGATAGTATAATTTAGCTCCAATGATCCACCAATGTGGATTTTTAAAATTTTTAATAAACCCTCAGAATTATGACAAATCTAACGACAGCTCTCAAGCTAAAATCCGACGACCCGTTTAGGCTGTAGAGTGTGCCAAAAAAATATACATACATACTTACACTCGAAAAGCAACCCTCCTTCTGGCGCAGTCGGGTAAAAAGAATTGACAATGACAACACAAATGATGTATACAAAAAGTTATGCTGCATACAATTGGGTAGATGACTGGTCAAAAATAAATTATTTGATACTAAAAGAAACGTCACAAAATAGTGTCACTTGTCATTGATCATATCCGTTTTGAACATGATTTTAGATTTTTTAATGCAGAAAAACTGATGATAAGAGAGCTATTTGACTCCAAATATCTATGACGTCACGGTTTTGTATTTCATACAAATCCCATAGAAAATGTTTTTTTTTGACATTTAGAAAAAAAATCTGATTTGACTTATTGTCATCTATCGAATTACAAAATAATAAGAGAGGGAGTGTGTGTGTATGTATATTACCTCGTCCTTCCTCTCAGCTGCGAGCGCGCTGAGTGTGAGCGGCTGCGAGGCGGGGTTGACCCCGCGCCGCATCTGCTCCAGCGCGCGCTCCACCATGCGGCCGAACGTCTCCTCGTCCACCGCCGGCTTGCAGTGCTGCAACCACAGGGCTCATTACCACTGGTGCAAGGATCATCGGCCTCTTATTTGCCTATACTTCACGCGGGTACATAACACAGCGTTGTTACAACCACCAACAGGATAATAATAAATATCAATCTCTCTTAATGCATACTGTTACTTTACATTAGATACTATAAAGTTGCAAATGGAATAACTATAAAGGTAAGTAGGTATCTAGCGCTGACTTCTTTAAAAATGTTACCTTATTAAAAAAACAAAAAAAATAAGAATATTTTAACAATGATGGAGCCACTATGTCTAGTCTTATATCTCAAGATAATTACAAGTATCACAACTATAGTTTATCACTCCTAGAACACTTCATCATCATCAGGAATTACCCCACATTATATATATATATATATACATATATATAATTCAGAGTAGTCAGAGGACTAACCATAGACCTAGTATAAAAAAATTAAATGGTGCTTACTCTAAAACTGTCAAATTGACATTGACATGACACTGTTGCTAAACGTCATCGTGCACTTAAGTAGTCAAAGAAATCTAGGTTGATACAGCCAAATCGTTTTCGTTGTCCTTGTGAAATATCAAAATAGTGTGCTACCTTTTTAAGCTCCTCCTGGAAAGACTCGCTGCTCTCAATGAATTTGCGCTTCTTGTTCTCAAACTTCTCCTCGATCTGCTGCAGTTCATCTTCCAACTTCTTCTGGTGCATCGTCAGAGACTGCACTTGCTTCTTCAGGATCTAAAAGATGGCATTACAATATTCAAACATTTGATCTCAAAAGTGGCTAGACGACTTAGGAAGGATGTGAGATGATGCTCTAAAAAATGATTTTGAAAATCCTGTGTCCTGCAGTGGACTTCATGTAATGATGATGAAGTATTGGGTGTAGTTTACTAATAGGAAAAACACATCTTGTAGCCAGCGAAGTCCGGTTTCACACGATAAATTCAGTCCCAAAGGAATGCAGTTATTGCACAAGATTTTGTGCTTAGTCTTTCAGTCTTGTTCTTTTGGTCACGTTTCCATCAACCGCTGGCTGCGGAAAATACTTGGCATTCTCAGGTCAGATTCTGAGAAGAACTACAACGAACGCCTGCGGGAGGCGTGCCGGAAATTGCCAATTGACTAGCAGATCATGCGCCGCAAATGGGCATAGATAGGCCTGTGGCAAATTCTTGACATTTTCTGGCCTAAGATCTTCAACGGACGCCTGTGGGAGGCGTGCGGGGAAACGTCAATCAACAAGCAGAACATGCACCGCAAATGAACATGAAAGTCCATACTCTCAGAAGGAAGCCTTCACACATCCTGAGGCAAGCCCTGGAGTGAACTCCCCAGGGCAAGCGGAAAGTTTGTTTGTCCCAAGCAGACCTGATGACGCACAGATGCGGCGGAGATGAAGACAATTGGGGTAACTTGAATCGAAGAAGGCGTCGGTATCAGTCTATCTTTGTCACAAACCCTACGTGCGAGTCGACAGAGACACGACATCACGCGACGGATTCTACTATCTCTTTCGCACGTAGAGCTGTAGCTCTACGTTAAGCGGTGTACCGCTTAACGTAGCGGGCGCCATAAAGCGCGTAGCCAAAGACCGATTGCGGTGGAGAAAGACTGTTAAAGCTCTCTGCCCTACTGGGGTCCTTAGAACTTAGGTTTTAGTGTGACGACAAGCATAAGTATTGTAATATAATTTTTGACATGATGTTATTTGTAATTAATTATCACCGTAATCTGGTTTACTTTTTTATACATACTAGATGACGTGTAAACATTTTTTATATAATATACAAAGTGGAAGGGACATACCCTTATTAATCGAACCACGGTTTATACTAGATCATTTTAGTGTACTGAAATTAAAATAACAGCCAAAAAACAAAAAAAATATCGCCATTCCATACAAAAGTGTGGAAAGTCGACATTTTTTTGGTGTTTTAACTGTTATTTTAATTTCACTACACTATAATGATCTAGTATAGCCCGTGGTTCGATTTATTACGGGTATGTCCCTTCCACGTTGTATAAGATTATGATTAAGTAGTTACTGCAATCGTACCTGCATCCTAGCTGTGGTGACGACGGAGCGGACGTCCGGCACCACGGTGTCGGAGAAGATCTCGTTGATCAGCCGGTGGTTGCGCAGGTAGCGTGCGTACGCCACGTGCTTCACGGAGAGCCCTTCGTCTTGGTCTGGAAGTTAACAAGCATATGAACACTACCGCTTGAGTGATATATTACAGTGATAAGGGGGTTTCCGAAATTCAGATTTATTAGATAAGGACAAAAGAGGATGAAACGGGAACGCGCTAAGATAAATAAGTCGAAGTAAGTTCAAGAGCCCGTACTACCCTTAAGTTCTAAGAGCGATCTTAAATATTAACGAAATACTCACTTTGAAATAAAAACACCTAAGTTCAGGACTAACTTTATACCTACATAATATGTTTCGAAAACACGATGGCTTAAAATTTTCTCTATAGAAAAAAATTGCGAAGTTCCCTCTAAATCAGCTCAGAATTATACTAAAACGGAAAGTATTCAAGAAATACTATAAATTAGCCCCTGTAACTTTGGATTATAATTGTATTAAACATAAGGCAGTCATAACATGTCTTACTTTTTAAATAACTTTTAAATATTCTTTGTAAAACGAAAAAAACCTCAAAACCAGCCTCATTGACCTACCATGATCTTTTCACCCCGCATGGTCTCGCTGTCTCGCTTCGGCTAGAGTAAATTTGTGTTCGTGGAAGCGGGAGCAAAACTTAAATTATTCACATCAGGCCCAGCCTTAAGACTTGTAGTTAAGGGATACTAACTCAACGATACTATATTTTATTATGGACTCTTACATAATATGGAAAATCACCGAAGACCCAGATAGTTACAATAAAAAATATGAGACTACTACTACTACTTTATTACGCTAAGAGACTTAGGAGAAAAAAATTACCCCGAATAATTAAAACGAAACAAAGGGTATTTTCCCTACTCAATCTTACGGCGTAAAACTGTCGCGGACAAGATACGCGCAGAAGTTTCGAGCAGAAGTCTAGACAAGGGCGTTAGGATGCTACAATAGAAACTAGGCCTTATGTCTTATAGCATAAACTTTAGTTGTTTGTCCCGACTTTTTACTCCGTTACTCACATACCCTGGAGTCTAGATGTATCCCGGCATCTAAAATATATTTACCATCAACTTACCGGCATCATACCTAATTAATGCGTCCTTTTTTCCTCTTAAGAAAAAAGGTGACGCGTTAATTAGGTAGCGAACAAAAGGAATGGAGAAACTGAACTAATAAAGCAACTTCTTAACTTACCCTCCTCATCCTCTGCGGGCTGTATGTCAATTCTTCTATCTTGCTGCTGCTGTTCCTTCTGTGAGGCTCCTTTCTTGCTGGAGCTCTCCTCCTCCAGGTTACCTACTGCTGACGCAAGTACATTGTAATATCGTTCATTCATTGCGGACGCTGTTAGAAGTGTTAGAACATCGATGCATTCAAATGTGACTCGGTTTCTATTTGTATATGTGTGCAACGTGGGGATATCTCGTCAGAACTAGACACCAAGCCAGAAAGAAAAACCAAATCTTCTAACAAGTCAAATGAAATACTGTTTGGAACAATACAGTTGAATGACAATTGGTATACGAAAATGAATGAAAATTGAAAAAATGATGTTATCGTACTTGGTAGTCAAATTAAGTTATTTTTTTCTTGTATGCTGGTCTGGTATAACAGAAAACACTTGTGAATATACCAGCTGCTTCTCATCCCGTGCAGATAGTTAAAGCCGATCGAGGGAATGGGCGAAAATGCGAATCATGTTAATAGGCGATGCGGCCAGCAACGTAACACTTACACATATTGATTTCTTTTTCCACCTCGCCACCATCAGCCTAAAAGTGGCCTTTGGGTCTTGGGGCCCTGGATCCCAAAATGATAAGTCTGCCCCATTAGGGATAAACACATGATAGTGTAAAGTTATAGTAACCAACTCAAAAACTGAATGTGATCATCTTGATCTTATAAAATTGGATTTTTAAAAATTAAAAAAAAAGAATATCAAAAATGAATGTTTCGATGTTCTTAACAGTATTTAGAACTACAGCAGATATTCTTACGTCAAAAGCAAGTGCAAGTGACTTTACTTATTTTGTATTCAAGACCAAAGTGACTTTTTCTTTCTTTTTATTAAAATTATGCTTATCACTTGCCATTGCGAAACGAGAAATCTGCTAACGTTCAATTAACCGAATGCAATACGATATTAGTACTTACATATTTAAAACAAATAATAAATTCTAATTAAATATAACAAGAAAGTGAAAACACATTTCATAAAAATAAACATAAAACAACCACCAAGCATTTACGAAACAATGTTAAAAGTGTGGATAGTTTATATTCGGTGTCTTATAAAGGGTCTGAAACTATTTTATTGGCTGAATTCAGTCCATGATACTGAACAACTTTACCCAAGAACATACCTACATCGAAATATGACAAATATTATTTGGCTTTTCATACAAACTCGGATCAGCTGATTGGTCAACTTATATGGGTGGCCATAAATTATTTTACACCCTTAAAATAGTTTCAGTATATTTTGCACGTATATATGTCGCAGTTGAATGGTATAATCCGCCAATTCACTAAACCTCTAGCTGTTTGGCATTACAGCTCTGTTTCGTAAAACAGCGTTAAATAACTAAACCCTCATACGCAGAATGGCGTGAACGATTTGTATTCATCAATGCCGGCCGCGGCACAAGACGTAACATTGTAGATTTTCCGAGAATAAGCTGTTTTCATCGAGAGATTGATTTTGGACTGCAAATGGTTCAGAGGAATAAAGCAGATCTTTAGCTTGGTTCCCATATAGTTATTTCGACGTCCGCCTTCCAGCAAGATGGAGAATTAACGTTAATCAAATGAAGGCCGAGGGAAACCGCTACGCCATTGAGATTAAGTTGTGTTAACAAACTTTTCTGTATCCACTTGTATCATTCCTTATTTGGTGTTTTATGATGTTGGAGACTAGATTACATAGTAAGAAGTTGAATTGATTTCTTTTATTTTAATGCCACTCGTGATAAAAAAAAAAACAATAAATCGCCCCGTCATAAATTTGTTTAATAATAACATGCCTGCAAATAGCCTATTCTGTGGTCTATACGTGGTTAGCTGGTTGGTTGAACGTGACACATTGATAATCCAGCAAAACGATATTCAGCTGTTTAACAAAACCGAGCTGTAATGCCAAACAACTTAAGGTTTAGTGAATTAGCGGTTTATACCATCCAACTGCGACATATACATCATTATAATGATTTGAAAATATGTGAAATTTAGTGTTTATAAGGTGTAAATTGTTTAGCATTTGAGAAATATATTTGTATAAATTTCATGCAATTTAAAAGACACTAATAGAAATATTTTATGAGGACTTTTTTTAAGAAGAAGAATTATTTTATTAAGCACGCGAGTAACAAGATTTTAGAGCGAAATATTTTGAAACATGATCTAAATTAAAATTTCATTACGCGCTGGTACTGGCTCTTCACAGATTTTTGACGTAAACCTTACTTTCTTGTATGATTTATGTTTATAAAAAATTTAATCTAAAAGGTTTATCAAAATGTTTTAAGTAATTTGATGAGTGACCGGATGAGATATGTAAAAAAAATTCATCATTGTAAAACGTAGTACCTTTCATGGCCCTTCGTCTATAAGGACACCTGCCCTGCCCCCCTAGTATGGCAATGGCACCGGTGACAGCGTTTATCGAGCGCTATCATCTATCGTTGACATACATAAAACGGTTTGCTATTTGGCAGTATGCTATTTTGACGGATTGCGATTTTCATGAATTTGACCGATTGCGATTTGACCATTCGCGACGAAACGTATCACTATCTCGCTCTACGTTATAACTTATAATAAAGAGCGGGATGGCACTAGTCCGACGCGCGATATAAACTTTATCTGAGTTTATCAACGGTGCCACGCTGCGGGGGCTGGTGAAACTAATGTTTTTTACAACCTTTCATTTATTATAGTCGAAACATTGACTACTATCATTATCTAATTGTGTCGTTGAATGTAACAGACTGTGGTGGACATCATCAACATCTTCCTCGCCTTCTCCCTATTCGGGGTCGGCTCTGCATATAAACTCTCAATCAGTGACATACATAAAAAATTTGGCAATGTTTTTTATCGGCCGCCAACACAACTTCCCCTTTTTTTAACCTGGTACCAGGCTTAGCAGAGTGTGCTGGACATGTAGAAAGTATTTTTTACTTTCCAGGTGGTCTCATAGAATTTTTATTTTGTGTGGTTTGTTTTTAAACCAAAATAACTACAAAAAATATGTCGTCTAAGTATACAATTGTTTAAATATTTAGCTATTCTTATCAGAAAAGTCGGTTTTTTGTTTTGAAAAATATCAATAAATTATTGTATTAATACCTCTCTATTCTGTACTAACATCAAATGGATGGAATTATGATTATTGGTTCATGTCACATTTAACAAAACATTTTAAAGCATAATCTGTTAAGAGCCAGCCGTACATCCAAAAGCGTAAACATTCGTCGACTGGACATAGACCTTACCTACAGCCTTATTTTTCGCCGCAATGTACGCCAAGTAGGCTGGTGAATTGTGGTACGCTTTGAGCGTCTTTTCGTACTCCGACTGTACCCGTGCGAATGAGGTGATGTGCATGGAGAGTACAAAAACTGCGTTAATGTGCGTGTTAGTCACTGGTGGGAGGGAAATGGGAGGATGACATCATAATATTTTATAATTTAACTGTTTAACTGTACCCTTTTTGAAAATGCGAGACTTGGTAGTCAAGGGTTGGCTTGATGCCGCGTCTGGCTTGTACTACCCCGCTTCCAGCCGAATTTCTTAAATAAGGTTCATGGATTAGCTATTTCTAAAGTGCATTAGTGTCAACTGATTTTAAACATAAGTCAGCTACTGGCCGACATGTTTCGACCACATCCGAAGGTCTTCCTCAGGGCGAATGTGACTCGCCAGCTCGCGACGCGTACACGAAGACGTCGCCACCCGCGCTAAGCATCGGCAACATCAATGCGGCTCGGAAAATCTTCGCGTACGCTTCATGAGTCACATTCGCCCTGAGGAAGGCCTGCGGATGAGGTCGAAAGATCGGCCAGTAGCTGACCTTTAACGTGAGTTACCCGTGTATTGCATATCAATAATGTCTGTCTCAAGCTAGCTTTACAAAAAAAAAAAAAAACTACACTAGTCTAAATTTTGCAGTAAAAAAATATCTGCGCTTCGTAAAGTTTTTATGGTGTTCATCCTCCTATTTCAACATCTTACACAATTAACTAAATGGAACATAGGTATACAAGTAAAATGATTGCACACGACTTTCAATTTCCATTTGCTATTCCATTGGAAATTTATTTATTTGTATAACAAATGACGGAATAAGCTGGTGTAAAATCATTTCACAAGATTACATGTGCCAAAATGTACAGTGGCGTTTACTCCAAGTAGCTGTGTCTTGTAGGACTTCGTCACAATGGGTACCAACATTGCTTGAAAACTGTGTGGTCGGTGTTTGCAATAAAAGCTATTTTTCCCCAAAAATTATCTCATAGGGAGGAAATGGCTTATAGAGCGATTTCACAATAAAGTTTGTCCAAAGTAGATGTTTCTTAAATGCTAATTAATACGCAGGAATCAATATCAGACCCTATACTAATCACCAAGTAGTTAGTCAATAGAGTTCATTCACCCATGCCTTAGCTCAATATTTGTACTGCTACCATTTCACCAAGTGACGTATGAACGAGGCTCAATTTACATTGCCGCGGAATCGAGGCGAATTTAAAGAAATTTACAGAGGATAATTACTTCTACAATCTAGGAGAATACAGTACAAATTAGCGTGAAGAAAGAAACTTCGCGTGAATTCCTGCGTATTCCGCGGAAGTTATTTTTGTATCACAATTTTATACATTATCACATTGACATAGGGTTCAATATGCTTTGTAGAGTATAAAAAATCGAGGGTTTAATATGCTTTGTAGAGTATAAAAAATCGCTTCCATACCGCGGCAATGCAAATTGAGCCCAAACCGTCTCTACTGTAAGTGAGCTACATACGGAACGTACGGGTGAATAACCTATATTGACTAGCTTACTGGCTACTATTTATTAGTGAATACGTATCACGATTCATTTTCGGGACAAATAATATTGTGAATTTCTCAAGACCACAGTAGAAACCCATGTTAACAAGCTGTGTGCAGGGTGGTTATACACAACACTGATCCCCATTGCACCGGCATAGGGTCCAAATTAGTACCTCGGGACTTGTGAGCCAGCCACTGTATGTACGCAGGCGAAGATTGGTACGCTTTCAACATTTCTGTATACTGCGCCTGAGTTCAAAATAAACTTTTGTAAGTGCTGACAGTTATTAAAATCGGTTCAGAATTATTAAAAATGCTGAGAAATTATGGTAAAAACAAAACTTGTCCCACTGCAATCTACGTACTCAAAAAAGGATTTGAAAATGTCATTATGGTTATTCAAACTGAACTTTATGTTCATGAAAAAAAAAAAGAAAATGATAGGCGTCATAGGAATTTACAATTAAATAACAATCCTTCTCTATTATAGATTAGTCCTTCGACTGTACTTTCTATCATTTCATTCATAGCATTTGGTGTTGCCTTGATATAGTCCCTTTTAGGCCGCGTCCACGGACACGCGGCGAGGCGTGCGACGCGGGCCGCCTGGCAGACCGCCGCAAAATTGCCATAGTTTGTTTTGAGCGGCCACCGCAACTAAAAACTATGGAAATTGTGCGGCGGCCCGCGTCGTACGCCGCGCCGCGTGTCCATATACGCGGCCTTAGAACAATTTGAGAAACATGCCAGCAAGTGACGCAATGAATAGAAAACTAAATAGAAATTACCTTCTCAGCTTCATACTCCTCAACGAACCCGGCTTTCTCCGAGTCGGGTAGGTCTCTCCACATGCCCCCGATGATCCTGCCGATCTCCCACAGCTTCAGATCGGGGTGGGCCGCCTTTACACTGTCCCATACACGTCGGGAGTACCTCATGTACGGCATCAGCGGCTTTTCTGGCGGCTTCGGCGGTTTGGGCAGGCCAGCGCCCTGCAAGGTTGCATTTTAGAATTTATTGTATCAGGGAGAAAAATTCAGAAGTGCATAATTACACAAACACAGCTTGCAAAACAAAAGTTGATAGAACAATACAGAAAAAAAGCAAATAGAAAAACCTTTATGCTGTCTGGACAGTGATTAGTAAATAGTTTATTTTTGTTAAAATCTGTATATTCATGGTAATCATCGCTTTGTACTATCGATCACATATTATGAGTACACCTAAGTGAAGTCAAAATACGAAAATAGCTATTACTTATGTATAGAAAAGAGTATAAAACGTAAAACTCACCGCGCTGGAGCCTTTTCCAATTTTCTGCGGTTGGAATCCTGGGTGCGAATGCAAGGTGGATACGAAGGGGCTGGTCTTATCATCCTTGCCGGCCTGCGAGCCTGCGCCGCCGGCCGTGCCGCCCGTGGAGCGGCGCGCGCTCTCTGCACCGAAACGCGGCTGTTGCGGTTGGCTCTGAGGCCCCCAACCACCGTACCCCCCGGGGTGCCCCATCGGGGGACCGCTCTGGTATTGCGGGTGGTACTGGTATTGGTTATGGTGCGGCGGCGGTGCATTCATACCGCCTTCAAGCCAAGCAGCGGGCGGCAATACAATGAAAGAAAAAACAAAAAGCATAAGGAAGGGGACAGGAGGCGGGCGGGGCAAATAAAAGATAATCAAATATGCACTAACACTATCAATTCAATACTATTAGTGAGAGCGAGCGGTCAGTACTAGCATAGTATTTTAGTAGGCTACTAGCAGACAGAGGAGAATTCAGAAAAATAAAATAAAAAAAGAGAACAAGAGTGGACTATGATGATGGCTTGTGATGTGGAAACGGAAAGTTTTGTGCAATTACAAATTATAAAATCCCCACAGAGTACCTAAATCCATTTGAGTGTGAGAACAATTTTGAAAAAAAAATATAACAATAAAAATATAGTAAAATCAGGTTGAGATATTACCTTTCATCATACCGAAACTCATGGGGGGCCCCGCAATCATGTAGTCTGTTTCAACATAACAAAACATGAAACAAAACCAACATAAGAGAATAATGTAAGTCTAAATGAGTGGAGAATTTCAAAATCAACAGAAATCAAAGGTTGTTACTGATGCAAAACTCTGAAAAAGCATAGAGTTGGAGCCATGCTTCACGGGAACAGCAGTTAGAACCAGCCATATCAAGAACTCAGCCCGGCTAAGCTTGCGATGGCATATACCCTTTATGTCCATTTGGAAAACTTTCCAAGAAGGTCCATTTCTCTTTGTGAGACTTTTAACGAACAGTAGGCTGACCCGTAAACGAGTCAACTCGTGAGCGAATGCTGCCAGGTGGGACTGGCCAGCTCAGCTTCGCTTTTTGACTAATTAGTATTTCTTATTACGTAATTTATGTTTG
Organism: Acrobasis repandana; assembly: GCA_963576875.1. Lineage (NCBI taxonomy): Eukaryota > Metazoa > Arthropoda > Insecta > Lepidoptera > Pyralidae > Acrobasis > Acrobasis repandana. The sequence goes on along the minus strand of OY756233.1, from coordinate 4,469,286 downwards.
TTTGCTCGTTCGCAAGCATTACTTTTTATTATGTGTTAACATTGTATTATAAGTACTAGCTGTGCCCGCGACTTCGTTCGCGTGTATGTCGGAACGTAATGTTATATAGCCTAAAGCCTTCCTCTATAAATGGACTACCCAACAAAAAAAGAATTTTTCAAATTGGACCATTAATTCCTGAGATTAGCGCGTTTAAACAAACAAACAAACAAACTCTTCCGCTTTATAATATTAGTATAGATAAAGTACTCTTAACCAACAACATATTTATTTGAATAAAGATTAATATTATTATGTTGATACAACTTAAACAAATTATTTCGACCAAATTAGGTACCATAAAAACGGTTTTTGTGAGTTAATCTTAAAAGATAGTCATATACTATTGCGGACTGTTTTTTAGATCATTAAAAGAGCTATTATTCTTTAATACATATTTTTTGTGTATCTTGAACCGTTTTCACGGCGCACGCAACGGAAGGCTTCAAAGATGAAATAATTTCTCCCGTTTTTTACACATTTACCACTATATCTTTGCTCCTATTGGTCGTAGCATGTTATATAGCCTATAGCCTTCCTCGATAACTGGACTATCCAACACAAAAAGAATTATTCAATTCGAACCAGTAGTTTCGGAGATTAGCGCGTTCAAACAAACAAACAAACTCTTCCGCTTTATAATATTAGTATAGATTTGTAAATTGACAAACATATGATAAAGCCCTTCTGGCGCGTAGGCGACCAATACTGTGTATATGAGTTTCTTTCGACGTTTCTTCTTAGCAGTGGTTGTTGCAAAACGCTAATTAATTTAAAATAATACAGTTAAGCAAAGTAAAAATTTGAAAAAAAGTCAGATTGTTGACATTTCAGCAGTTTTCTTTAAGAGAAAAGAAATGTAGTTTTTGGAATGTTAACAAAATGGACATAAAGGGCATCAACTGGCCACTAATTGCATGTTAAAAAGTTAGTTTCAAAATGCTACTTAATAGACAACAAACTTTAGTTCTTTTTTAATAAAAACCTTATCAGTAACACTGGCACATTACAACATAAAATTTTTATCGTTTTTGTTATTTTGTCTATGCTTATTCTATTCTACATCTAATCATGGTACAATGTCTAATGTCTGGTATTTCCATAGAAAAAATCTTACTGAACCATGTTAGAAATTAACACAAAAACTCTTATAAATGAATGTAATCCAATGAGTAAAATAAATAATAATAAGCCTCTTCATAAACTTAGCTGTAAGTAATGATTTGACATCAACATTTGTGCAAAACAAAGTGACTATTATTATGAGATATTATAAATATCCTATGATAATAAATATATTTTGAATTGAAATAAATTATGCACTATTTTATATCCAGCTTGATTTGGCACTCCTTAGCTGTATTGCAATCTTTAATAGAACACAAAACCATAAGAAAGACTTATTTTTGTCAATATTATTTTCTCCCATATTTCTAATAAATGGCTAACATACTGACTTTACTATACGCGCGGCCGTTCCCTCCCCGCTCAGCGGCCTGCTAGCAGGTGTTGACATTAAAATGCGAGATTTTTGGTATGCATGTGTCGGCTGATATCTTTGGTTTTTATTATGAAACAAGATACATACTTACGGAATATATATTTTTTTATTTCGCTTACTACCTACTTTCCTTGAATATAGCTTAGAGGTTCAAAATCACCCTGTATACAACATGTTAAGGTGAAGATACAGGCAAATGACCTTGAAGTGGCGCCCTCATTTGAAATAAATTGTTAACTCGTAAATATGGATATAATTTCCATATTACTCTTCGTCATGCACTAGATAGCCCTTTAAATTATTTTATAAACCACCGTTGAAAGTATTTACATTAGTCCGTCTAGCTTTAAAACTTGCCTCCGCCAAAACTGGCCACGGCAAGTTTTAAAGCTAGAAGGATCACCAATAATAGTTTTAACGGCAGTTCATAAAATAATTTAAAGGGCTATCTAGTGCATGACGTAGAGAAATATGGAAATTATCATCATATTTACGAGTTAACAATTTATTTCACACTTCAAGGCCATTTGCCTATATCTTCGCCTTAATGAACTAACACAAAACCTCTCAGTTGGTACCGCAGCCCATGAAACTGAACATCTTTTGTTCTACAACATTCCCAAAATGCCAAAAATAAAATTCTGAATTTTTTACAAATTGACTCAATCAGCTGACTCAGCAGCAGGTTTCGTGAAAGTTGTAGAACAAAAGTTCAGTTTCATGGGCTGAGGTACCATCTGAAAGGTTTTGAGTTAGTTCATTATGATATGAGACACCATTTAAAAATTTGCTACTATCAAGTTTACAGTTTAAAGTGAGAATGTTAAGCTTTACTACGCACATTTGCGATAAACGGCCACTTTTGGCTAATGTGCGTAGTAAAGCTTAACATTCTCATTATAAACTGTAAATAGTAGTTCATAAAATACTTTGAAGGGTTATCTAGGATTTGGTAGTAGCAAAATTTTAAATAATGTCTCGTTTTCTTTGAAATTATTTATTTTAAATGGGGGCAGCACTGGACCCCGGAAAATTTAGGTACGGCCTTAACACGTATTGTATGGAAGTGGCATGCAGCTAGTGCCTACCTTTATTTCTGTCACATCATAATTGATGTGAGATTATTATCCTGATTATATTTATTATTATTTATATTTATCTATAGTATTTTATGCATGTTAGTATATATGTATAGTTATTATATGTTTAAAAGTATATTTGTGCATAAGTATATGTGTTTTTGATTATATATATTTTATTTATATTATGTTTGCTTATTTTAGTGAATTTTTTTACGCCAGCCACACATTTTCTGCTTGGTCTAATGGTTGACCGGAAGAGAATGCCATATGGCATTAGGTCGCCACTTGTACTTTTATTTTATTGTGCAATAAAGATTAAATAAATAAAAATAAATAAATTAATAGTTTACAATGGTTCAATAATATTTTTCTAATGCTTATATCTGTACTATTGTACCAAGCAACTAATGATACTATTTGTCTAGGGGTCAAATTCTAGGTTTTCTAATTATTGTTAAAAAAGGAATACAAACGCGGGTTGCCCTGGGGACTTGGCATCGACATTGATGTGTTTGTTTTGTAGCTGCTCGGGGCTGCCATTACAGGTCCTGGAAAAAGATTGTTGATTGATGTCAAGAGGAGTTTATTATCTTGAATTGGCTCCCGTCTACCCTTTGGGTAGCGGAGGTCAGACGGCAGTCGGTCTGTGTAAAATCCAGGAAGTTTGTCAAATCAGCTAGGTTAGGTAGCGGACTTCTAGCTCTGTAGTGTTACCGCTGAGGATGCAACCGGGAATACATTCAGATGATGATGTTATATGGAGTTCATAACTTTATTGGACAACGTGACCAATATGAGGAATAAGAATTCAAGGATGCATACCTAATGCAGGTATTTTTATTCCAATCGGGTCACGGTCCCTGATGTCCATTTGGTGCTGCACAGGTTAGGCCATTGGTCTTGACTGTCATGATTAGATGGAAGTTGCCATGAAGGACTAATAGTGAATAACTATTACTTATATAAATACACCAGATGCACAGACTGACACCAAGTAGTTAAAAATGCCAAACAAATGACATATATACTATATAACGTAACTATTGAGGCACAGTTTAGGCAGCTTGAAAAATCTGACGCCAGAGTTGGCCACTTACACACACGAAAAACAACAAAACAAAACGAGGCACAGTATGGTATTCTGGCATTTCTGGCTAAACATCGGGTTTATCAATATTTGGTCATATAACTACATGGAAGATAAAGTGAAATCAATGAGCATGTAAGTGATTTCTGTATGAACTCTGTGCTTGAGGTTCTACGGTCTTAGGCTTGATATGCAACTGCCTAGTATGTATGCAAGGCAATAAAAGGGAGGTACACACAAGCCAAGCAATGATATTGTTAGTTAGTTAAGATCTTTATTGCACCAAAACATAATGATACAGAGTAATAGATTAAAGAAAACAGATGTCAAAAGGCGGCCTTATCGCAGCTGCAATCTCGATAGTCTCTTCGTCAAGAACCGATCAGAATTGTTTTTATTTACTTACCTAGACCTAATGAAATTATACTATCTTTGTATTATCGCAGATCTTTGAAAATAAATTGCACTTTTTTCAATTCACAATAAACCAAAAGCTTTCTTTTCTTCATTCATCAAGACGCCATGTTTGATGATGTTTGCTAAAAATGCTAAATCCAATCCAATATGGCGGCAAGACAACGCTGTCACGCTGCTGTCATTATTGACAGTGACAATTCTAGTTTTTCTTGTTGCCTTTATATTGGCAATATATTTTTTGGCAGGAGTTGTATTTTGCCAATACTTTTACCTAAGATTTAAAAGACATTTGAATTATTTTTTCTTAAAAAAAAATTCAGCCTTCCAATACTTCCAAACTAATTCCAATAGCTCCTATTCCTACAACGCGTGTCCACAACGCGGCTTAAAATAAATCCTTTTCTTGGTAAAAATCAACTGGTAATCAATTGTAGATAATAATGGAAAAAAATAAATAAAGAGTAGACTCATGCATGCCTAATCGTTTGCGTCTTTAGTGCATTTAGCCAACTACCTATTAATAAAATACTACAGGCGCATATACTAGTGCCTACTAGTACAACTTTTATTTTTTAGTATTAGTTTCTGTGTCTTGTGCCTAGCCAGCCTTGGGTAGGCACAAGACACAGAAACTAATTACTTGATTTATCTACCTATGGCACAGAATTAATAGGAGTACCTATTACATACCTACTTAAGGTCATAAGGCTGCCAAAGGGTTTTAACAGTCTTTCCCCATCGCGATCGGTCTTTGGCTACGCGCTTTAGTCAGGCCAGTTCATGCCAGGTCAGCCCGATTGTCACAGAAACTAAATACCTACCTACTTAATTAAGCGCATGGTTCCTACACTAGACTATCATATCTAACGATCGGGCTCGAAGGACCGCTGCTCCGATGTTTAATTCGGTCTCGTGAAAATGTCAATCGGTCATGATGAAACAATGCAATTAGACCGACATTTTGCTGTATATACGGTCAGCTGGTGCGGTTTGGCTCGGCAGTAGAACTACGTGCCAACTTCCGGGGTCGCTTCGCTCGCTACTGATAGCCCTAGTAAATTCGGTACGTCCGGGCGTCCGTTTCATAAACAGTTTCATATGCTTTGCTGACGATCATACTTATCTAAAACAAAACTGCCGTGCCGGTAGAATCCACTACGGCCCTTCATTACATAGGCTACAGAAAGTCTCTACTCTTCGAATATGATCGAAGCATCTACTGGATATAGGCCTATTCTATAGTAGTCTGTAGGCCTATCTTACTTAGTCCATATTTACCCATGATAAATTAGGTAATTCTGTGCCTAAGTAATTTAGTTACCAGGTTTCACTAACTTTTGACAGCCACCTGCTAGGTGGTCAGACGACCTGAGCAAGGTTGCAGGAAAACGCTGGATGCAGGCCGCTTCCGATCGGTCGCTTTGGAAATCCTTGGCCTATGTCCAGCAGTGGACTTCCTGTGGCTGATATGATATCATTCATGATGATGACTAACTTTTGATCATATATGTACATCACAGATATATTGATTACGATATTTACGATGCTCGGAACAATATCAGAATATAAAAAAAATCGATGATTTTGTCTGTCTGTTCGTCTGTCTGTCTGTCCCTCTGTCCGTCTGTCACAGGGCTCTATCTCTTGAACCGTGGCCGCTATAACAACAAAAACTAAAAATAAAAAAAAGTTAAAAATTAAAGGGAGTATCGTCATACAAAAAACGTGTTTTTTTAGCGTTTTTAAGTCGATCTGTCACAGGGCTCTTGAACCGTAATAGCTAGACACCTGAAATTTTCACCGATTATGTATTACTATGACCACTATAACAACAAATACTAAAAATAAGATAAAGTTAATAATAATTAAAGGGGGTCGTCATACAAGAAACGTGTTTCTTCAGCGTTTTAAAACATTGTACGGTGGTACGGAACCCTTCATGTACGAGTCCGCGTCGCACTTGCCCGTTAATTTTTTAATTTTAAATCACATAGAGTCGCCTACATAAATAATTCTTGGTCTTCTAGGTAGAGTTTAATCACATGAGGTGGGCAATGAAGTAGCATCCATTGCAGGCCAATTTCATTCTTATTACTATGGACAAATGATTCGTATAACTGAATTTACCACTCCGGAGTGGTCGCCTCGCGCATAGTAATAATGTAGGTATATTTTTGATACCTAAACGGGGAGTGACACAGGCCTGCCATGATGTCGCTTCTTGTAAGGTCTTATTGATAAGATCCTAGAGTCTAAATCCTACGTCAGATTTTTCAAGCTAAATGATACAGGAGAGTCTACGGAGAATCATCTACGGTTCTACGGCGACTACGGCGTAGACGATAAAAACTGAGAAATGGATGATGATTGATGGTCTTTTCTCGTAGACTATATGCTACAGCGCAGTCTACGAGGATCTATGGGGAATCCTCTATGGCGTAGCGATAAATGAGAAAAAAATGCTTCGAAACGTCTACGCGTCAAAAAATAGTTTATAGGTTTATAGGTACTTACCTAGGTTACATATATAATTTTTGCATGTTCCTATTGTGTACTGTGATTTACAAGCATGCTTGTAAGTATACGAGTACACAGATTTTTCGACGGTTTGTCTATCTAGTAATTTCTACGTCTTTTTATCAAATAACAAATAATCGAAATGTACCGAATCATCTGAAAAAACAACTGTGTAGGCCCATTTTCTTAATAAATATTTGATTCGTTCATTACGTATGTACATACTTGTTCAGAATAGGTATGTAGGTGACACGGTCCCCGGGAATGTTTCATCACTTCAATAAAGTCACATGATAAAGAAGCATGATTATTACTCGTACATCGCCATAAACTGAGTAACGCTGTTTAAAATGCTATAAATTAATTAAATATCACGCATAGTTCCGATGTTACATTCATGATCGTGATTCAGTAACTTCCTGTCATTGTTTGGCTCAGCCCAAAATGCTTGACCCGTATGGTGTGTACACGTAGAGAAATCAGGGCGAATAGAAAACCTCGTTTGACATTACCTTACAGATTTGGTTATGCTGTAGCCAGTGTTAAAAAGATACTTCTCTTCCCGTGCAGATCGTAAAAGCCGATCGAAGGAATGACTGAAAATCGCATGGGGAATCATGATTCGCAATGGTGATGGATTGGTGGCCACATCGCCTATTGATAGGCGATGCGGCCAGCAATCCATCACCATTTTGATTTATTTTTGCCTTCTTCCCGCCCATCATCACGCTAAAAGTGGCCTTTAGGAATATTCAGTTCATTAATGCGAATGTTTCATAAATCTCGGGCGTAGTCCGCATTTGGATGGATGAGCATTACAAGTGGCATAAACTTGTCCTTAGGAAGGTCCCCGCTATAGTCATGGTATGGCATTCATCAAGCTATGTCAGATGCCTTTAGGCAGCTTAAAAAAATTACACCAGTGTATAAATCAGCTGTTTGATACATTTTGTCATATTAGGTAATTAATTTTGAATGTACTTATAAAAAAGTCGATTTCACAGTCGGTCTCATAGTGAAAGTTGTTTGTAATGATAGACTGAACTTACTCTTAATTTTTAGGGTTCCGTACCTCAAAAGGAAAAAACGGAACCCTTATAGGATCACTTTGTTGTCCGTCTGTCCGTCCGTCCGTCCGTCTGTCAAGACCCTTTTTCTCAGGAACGCGTGGAGGTATGAAGCTGAAATTTATATCAATTACTCAGGTCTACTGTCCCTTGAAGCTGTGAAAAAATCAAACTTCTAAGCCAACGCAATCAAAAGATACAGCCGTTTATGCCGCAAATTTTCGACACTTGCAAGGGAATCAAAACCTACAGGGTGCTTCCCGTGAACTCAGAATCTTGAAATTTGGTACGAAGCAACGTCTTATAGCATAGATAAAGGAAAAATTACGAAGACCATAAATTTTTAGTTACATCACATAATATATTTTACGGAACTCTCGGTGCGCGAGTCCGACTCGCACTTGGCCGGTTTTTTTTATATGAAAGTAGGTTAATAGTAATTCCTATTGTCCTTATCGTGAATACTAGTAAATACTAACCAATGTAGCTACATTGGTTAGTATTTCTTTATTGGCTTATTTCGTCCCAATATTCTGAAACATACAGGGTGATTTCGAATTTCGTAGCTACATCCAAGAAAAGTACTCTAATATATATTTTGTCATATGTATCTTGTTTCATAATAAAAACATACCAAAAATCTGCCATTTGAATGTTACCATCCGCTACCGGGCTCGTGGCGGGCGGCGGCCGATGAGCGAGGGGGGGGCAATGGCCGTGCGTATAGAAAAGCTAGCCATTTATTAGAAATTTGGGAGAAAAAAAATACAAATATTAAGTTTGTTTTCTTACGGTTTTATGTTCTATTAATGATTCTAATAACGAAAAAGATTTCAATATACCTACCTAGTTAGTTTGTTTACTTTATTCTGACCCCTCATACTGACTCTACAATTTTTTCTATGTCTGATCGCAGCGATAATACCTAAGGTATGAAAATAATGGAAGGAAAAATAGAAGGAAAAAGAGGAGTAGGAAAACCCAGAATTTTTTTTTAGATCATATAAAGGAAAAATTTAAAGTGAAGACATTTAAGGAGGTTAAGAACTTGGCGGAAGAAAGAGAGTCATGTAAAACACTCCACCGACAGGAGCCCAGCTCTTTAATATAAGAAGAAGATACCTACTTAAGATATGAATAAAAAAGTGCAATTATCTGTGATCTTCTTACAATTATCTGTGATCTTGTTAAACCAATTCATATAAGATTCCTTGCTTACTCTATTTATTTGCAGCTCTATTTACCTAATCCAGTTTGAGTGCTATACGCATGATTTGTTAATAACGCCTAACATTCACACCTATATGAGCCAGACATCAGATTATGTTTACATAATCTCGATTATCAGACATCATGTCTTGATCATCTTCAGAGCAATTCTATTTTACCACCAAACAACGAATCGACCTCCAAACCGTATAACCTCACATTACAGCTAATAGCAATATTTACTTCTACATTACAGCATGGAAATCAGTACTTTTGGCACACAACCATGTTTACTAAATAGAACCACGCTTTACAGTCTTTACACTACTTTGTTTTCGTATGCAAGGCGGTAATCTAAAAATAAATTATCGATGCACAGTTACGTTGCCTACGCTGATCGAGCCGGACGCGTGTCAAATTAAATCAAAATGCTGGTGAAAATGGCTTTACATTTATCTTATCCTGATGTTGACATGTTGAGGGTTAAAGACCTAAATAATTATTCAACTGAGTGCGTGATACCGAGGCGTCCGAAGCGGAGTCTGCCGCCATTGCCCGAGGATAAAGAGTGCAGTAATATTGAATTTCGGAACTGCAGGATGCAGAAGCGGCGCAGAAGTAGACGCCAGTGCCTAAGTCTTCCAGAGCTGCCTGAACACGATGAATGTTGAACAAGGGAACCAAATACCTGTGATTAAGTGATTATTAGGTCTTTGTTCTGTTTGGGAGCGTTTTGGAAGCGTATCGGGTTTCCGTGAGTTCGAGGACGTTGGAAAGTGTTGCAATGAGTATTTTGTACTTGTATTTTTAAGCAAGGTTCTTGTGACTTAGTTCCTGGAATTATTTCGTTTGTTTGTAGCATTTCAATGCCGAGTTAAAACTTGAGTTTAGTACAATATATGATAGATTAGTAAATGTTAAATACATATGGTTTTTTAATAATTTCTTTAGTTTTTACCTAAATTATGTTTAAAATTATAATTAGGAACTTATAGATTGATCTAGTCAGTCATAATAGTTACCTATTGAGTGTTTATTTAATATTAGTAGGTAAATATGTTTATATAAAGTGTAGGTAAGCATTTAAAATCATTTAATAAAGTTACCGCCGAACTTAATTTAATAGGTTTGTGTTAGTAATGAGTAGATAAATTATAATTAGGTAGTTACTTATAAATATTTGTACGTAATATTTAGATATAAATAAAATAGGTCAAAGGTATTATTAAAAATGTTAACTAAATATTGTTAGTATATTATATGCTATAACATATGCTAGGCAAATGGCATATTTTTTAATTAAATATTTCAATTTCTACGAACTCTACATATTTATCTTTTAGTCATAATAAAAACAAGAATGTACGTATATAAATAAGCACTTATAAGGTACAATGCATAATTAATGTGTCTGATTAAATATCAAAACAAATGACTAACTATTTTATAACAGTACTTAGGTAGATATGGAGTGAATAATAGTTTCTGAGAGCAGATGTCACCCAACAATCGACATTTAGAAACACGTTACCTACTTGTTTATTGTTAAGCAAACACATTTTATTATTTAGATATGTAAATAGCTATTTGGAAACAAGTGCATCCAAAGTGCATCATTATTTTTACTTACCTTTGTACAGATTACTTTATTGTCAAAGAGGACATTGAACAAAACGTTTATTGATAACAAAAACATAAACTCTACCTCCCAACCCAACTCTACTTAGTTACTGATTCTACATGACTGGGTCAAAAATAAATTATTTGGTACTGTTAAGAGAATAAAACGTCACAAAACAGTGTCACTCACTTGTCATTGATAATATACATTTTCAACGTGATTTTAGATTTTTTAATGCAGAAAAACTGATATAAAGAGTGCTATTTGACTCCAAATATCTACGACGTCACGGTTTTGTATTTCATACAAATCCCATAGAAAATAAATAAATAAATATATAGGGACAATTCACACTGATTAAGCTAGCCCCAAAGTAAGTTTTTTAAACTTGTGTTATGGGATACTAACTAAATGATACTATATTTTATGACAAATACATATATAGATAAACATGTTCAAATGTTTGTTTTGTTTGACATTTAGAAATAAACGGGCAAGTGCGAGTCGGACTCGTACATGAAGGGTTCCGTACCACCGTACAATGTTTTAAAACGCTGAAGAAACACGTTTCTTGTATGACGACCCTCTTTATTTTTAACTTTATCTTATTTTTAGTATTTGTTGCTATAGCGGCCACAGTAATACATAATCGGTGGAAATTTTAAGTGTCTAGCTATTACGGTTCAAGAGACAGACAGACGGACAGACGGACAGACAGCGGAGTCTCAGTAATAGGGTCCCGTTTGCACCCTTTGGGTACGGAGCCCTAAAAAGTGTCTGATTTGACTTGATGTCATCTAGCGGACAAACATACAAATGTAACAAAAACAATAGGCGGAATTATTGCTATAAGAATTATCTGATACTGATACACTATCACGTCTTTATCCTTAACGGGACAGACAGAGCCTTTTGGGTCTTGCGGCTCTAAGCAGGCAGAGCCCAGGGCCGCAAAATCCAATCATCACTTTTAGCGTGATTTTCTAACTTCTTCTTCGTCTAAGCGCGTTCCCGGTTGCATCCTCAGCTGTGCTGCTTTGGAGCCCGGGGTGCGCTTTCCCGCTTTTTCTTCTCCAAATATAACATGCATGTCAATGGTCACCCAAGGATGCCAAAGACCTTGCAAAATGGAGGAAAAATAACGGGAACACTTTAAATGATTTGGCTATAGTGACGTTAACCCTCCTTGGGAATGCAAATGTAGCACGAGATGTTTGTGCTTAGTCCTTTAGTCGCCTCTTACGACATCCACAGGAAGAGATGGAGTGGTCCTATTCTATCCGGGAACCACACGGGTAAAAGCGTGATTATCTAATTAATTATGTAACATTTGCTGCCAACTATGAAATAAAGCATATAAGATAAAGTTATTTTATCGAAATGAACTTTTTTGGGGTCTCATTGGTTAACATTAACTTTTTGGTAGTGATTTTTTATTTTATTTTTTATCCATTTTTTATTGATGTAATTTCAGGATTGATATATGAATTATAAGTAAGTATAATGTGTATTTGAAAAGATAGAACTAACCTTGTGGAAGTTGTTTACTTACCTAGTTTTATATAATAGTTATGTATTTTTATAAATATGTAATTTTATTATAAAAGGCGTTTGATCAAAAAATGTTTCTTTAAAACTTTAACGTTAAATCGTCCGGTGATTCGTTAGTATTCTTCTTTTAAATATTTTGGTGGCTGCCATTGATGACGGCATCTTTCAAGCTGCCTTTAAGGCATCTGGCTTAGCCACTGCCATCAAAATATGAGCAGTGTGACAATGATAAGAAACTATACAGTTAAATTGAATTAGTAAAATTGTATGACACTACTTTAGGTGGTTTATTTTATTTGAAAAAACTCATATAGAGTTGCAAGGCTTTGTATGTTTGTACAAATAATATTTTAGGAATTGTACTGTAGATCTTTTTATTTTCTGTAGTTTTGAACCTGTGATAGCTCTACTAGTCCTTACAGATGAAATAAATATTATATAATTGATTGTTTTTATAATAAAATAACTCTTAAATTTTTTTTGTTTTATTTATTGTGCTCCTGCAGTGGAGACTAAAAAGACCTGATTGTGACGATGATTTATTGCATTGCTACGTAGCAGCTACGGGCTGTACCGGTATTTTATAGTATCGATATTCACTAGTAGTAATATTATCGATAAATATACAGAGTATAACAAATATACTGAAACTATTTAAAAAGATAATTTTCATATTTCGATACATGAATATGTATCGAAATATGAAAAATATTTTATTCAAGTATTCTACATTATATGCATAGCATTTTAGCCCAAAACGCAGTGTATCTTATCATGGAGATAAACATAAATCCGTTGACACTGATAAGCTACTGTTACTGGTTATATCATAACATAACAAACGAACATAAAAAAATGATAGCATCCACTTTACCAAACTTGCGTCACACGCACGGTTTATAGGAATGGTATATGTTTATATACGTTCATTTATATTTTATCAAGACATGTGAGTCCCTCTTCCTCTCCCACGGGTGTTAGCTTGGTGACGGCAGAGTAGAAACAATTTGTCACCTCTTCTACGGGTGTCGTAAGAGGCGACTAAGGAAGGTATAGGTAATTTATACTATCTGATACGATTGCTAACGCCAGGCGCGTTAGCAATGACAAATTAGTAGAAAATCCTTTTTGGAATTGGAATAGACCTTTACTCGACTGTTATTGGCTGGAAAAAAATCACTTAGAACACTTTTATATTATATGACGTCACGTTAAGAGAACCAAAATCATGTTTGATCAGCAGTAAATTATGTAGGTAGGTACATTTGAGGGAATCAGGGAACGCTCTTAGTTAGGACGTTTGGGCCCGTTTGCACAGCCCTGTCGTAAATGTGTGTACCAGACTAGCCCTAACACCTAAGACCCCTGTACACATTTGCCAAGAGTATTGGGCTTAACATCCATAAGACCTAAAAATTTAGAGAAGCATTTTGGTTCTTGCCGCGTTGGGCGATAGCTCTTGATGTTCGTCAATCCTGACATATTTCGTAGTTATGGCGTCTGAGATGGCAGGCGAAATAGGGGCTTTGTTACTGTACTTACGAGTATAAGAAGATTTTGATTCGCATTTTGTGGAACGCAAAAACACATTCGATTTTTTTTGCGAATCGAACTGGAATCAAAGCAGACCTAATGGTCTTTTTACACACAAGTCAAAGGGATTCAGAGTCACCGATAAGCCAAGACTTTAATTAGCACGTTGCCTTTCTTTTGTTTGTCGCGTTGACTCAGCACTTTTTCGAATGTGTGTACGGTCCTTAATTTAATACGCCCACATCCACGCATCACAATATTCACAATGCTTTCGTGGAAAACGCGCGTCATCGTGAATTGGAACGGACGTAATTTTCCTAATTCAAATTTTATTGTTTTTCTTTCTAGCCAGAGTTCTGAGAAATTTTATTGTTTTCCACATGCCAGTATTATACCACAAACCGCATTTTTCAAAATAAACGGGCAAGTGTGAGTCGGACTCGTAGATGAAGGGTTCCGTCATACAAGAAACAAGTTTCTTGTATGACGACCCCCTTTAATTTTTACTTTATCTTATTTTTAGTATTTGTTATTAAAGTGGCAAAAGTAATACATAATCGGTGAAAATATCAAGTATTTAGTTAATGCCATTATAAAGATCTAGTTAAAAACGCTGAAAAAACACGTTTTTTGTATGACGACCCCCTTTAATTTTTAACTTTTTTTATTTTTAGTATTTGTTGTTATAGCGGCCACAATAATACATAATCGGTAAAAATTACAAGTGTCTAGCTATTACGGTTCAAGAGATAGAGCCCTGTGACAGACGGACAGACGGACAGACAGCGGAGTCTCAGTAATAGGGTCCCGTTTGCACCCTTTAGGTACGGAACCCTAATAAAAAAGTTGCTTTATTTTTTTAATAGCTACTTATTGAGTGAAGTGTAGCCACCTGACAAAGAGAATGGTATTATTTATATATTACTAATGAAATTCACTAGTACACAGCCTTAACCATTTTGTTTAGTTACTAGTTTAAGTTGTTTATTTAAATAAATGATTTATCGGATAAATAAACTAATTAATAAATAATTGGATTGACAACTGAACTCGTTACTGTCGCTAGAGGAAAATTACATTACCTAATTGATACTTGCACATGAATCCACAACAACAATAAACAATTTGATAAAATTTTATCTATGACGCCATCGTACCACCTTATCATTTTTACCGTTGCAGTTTGTGAGGAAAATTTTGCTTATCTGAGATATCAATATCTTGGGATTTTTTCATACATATAAATTGTCTAGTAAGTAGATTGGTTTACCAATATTTACAGATTTAATTGCAATAAGCGTAGATACCTTATTTCTGCTTCCAATCAGCTCTTTGCCCAGCAGTGGAACACAGAAATAGGCTAATAAAGTACCTTTTATTCTTTTACAGAAGATCAGATTAATTGGTTAAAATAAAAATTATTTGTAAAAAAAAAAAAAACTAATACTAATAGAATACTTCCTCCAACGCACCGCATTGATTTTGAGGCAACGTAGGTGCCCAGAATACTGGCAACGTTTCCTAGCTGTATCGCTATACCTATACGCTGCGCGAAATAGCAGCAAGCTCTACGATCATCAGTTGCCTCAATGAGGCGCTTAGTGAGGTCCTTATGAAATAGTTTAGCTTCTGATGAAACTCTACTACAGTAGAACCTATCTAAGGTTATAATAGATATATTGTTTGAGGTCCAGCAATGGGCTTTGAAACCAAGGAAGACAGAAATAACTGCTCTATATGTACATAAGATCTCTACTTCTTACTATGGAAGACCTAAAAAACTCTGTAGGTACTTCTACCTAACAAATTCTTCTTGCGGCAAACATTTCTAGGGAAGACGGATATCCAAAAGGGCTATGTTTAATGTTCATGTATGTAAAGGTACATACGTACATCTGCTACAAACCGCAATTTCTGACGTCACGTTATACGTACAGCCAGCAGCTAAAATATGTCACCAAATGAAAGCGTTTACTAATGTGTCGCTTTTATTTAGTAGCATATGACCATACTACCTAATTTCCCATCATGTTTGCTATTTAAACGAGTTTGCCTGGAAGAAATTGCTTAGCGATAAGGCCGCCTTTTGCGCATTTCCTAGGTTTTAAGATAATTATGTCATTTATTTTTCTTTTGTGGTATTGTATTGTATTTTGGCTGCTGACTGTACACCCGGAACACCTGATTGTTTATAAAAATATGCTATTAATGTTTTATGTAACGCACGTGGAACGAAACGCTTTGATAGCGTTTCGTTTCTGACTTTCTGACGCGATGCGTTTTATAGGATGACGTATATTGCTGGCTGGGTATGTACAGCCTGGTTTGATCCAGCTGGTGTGACGTCAGTAAACACCTTGAGTATCCCCAACATCATTGATTTCAGGGCGATGTGACCTGCGTTATCCAGCCCACTAGTCGAAATTATTGGATAGTACCTACCCGTGCCTGGGTGATCGAGCTTAGCTCGATGAAAACACAAAGAAATAGGTTTTGTAAAAATGGAACCTAGCTAGAACGATTTTTCACATCCAAAACGTACCAATTTTCATGGAAATTGTAGGAGTCGATTCCGAGATCCTAGATTTAGGTATATTACCTAATTGAATTGCTCGTTTAAAGTAATAGGTCTACGAAACTAAAGGCAGTATTTTGAAGAAATCTGTAAGGAGGTTCATCATCATCATCAGGTCTTTTTTTAGTCTCCACTTCAGGAGCACCTCTCTGTACTACCAGAGCCATATAATAGCCAGATCAGTCAGAGGATTTGGCCTACACTCTCCACGCTGACGCAACGCCAGACGGGTTGGAGAGGTCTCATTGATGTTTACGAGTATAAGCTTTGTTTAGCTTGTGTTTCATAAGTCGCCTTCCACGACATACACGTGAAGTCTTGGAGTGGTCCTATTCTACTCTGCCGGGTATCACACGGCTCATACATAATATAATTTGACCTTTTTGAGAACTTGGTATTTGTATTTCTAGGGTATAAGACTAAGTAAGAATCCTACATTTAACGAATAATAACGAATAAATTTAGTCGATGAAAACTTTTATTTTTCTGATGAGAATCCTACAATTTCGTAAGTGGGTCAAAACTTCTACCAACCAACCTTCGGAAGCCACAGCTAGCCGACCGTAAATAACAAACGCGGTAATCAGTTGTTCTTTGACCCAGTTCGGTGTTGACAGTAACAAGCTGAACGGTAGGGCCCGGTAGGGACATTAGATTGTGTTATCTAGGGCCTTCAGGCCACATGTTTACGTTCAGTGTGAAGTTTAAACTAGGTTAAACTATACCTTCCTTTGAATTTAAATCCAAATATCTTCCCAACTGATGACATATTCTTGTTTTAATCACGTGACCAGCTGTCACGGGAAGAGAGTACTACATCTTATTAACTTATTTATGCCGTGGGTTTACTCGATGATGTGCTATTAGCGGTTGTCAATCGAAAACTTCCTTTTACATAATCATTTTCTAAAGGCGTTTGACAAAATTATCAAAACATATTAATCTCTTACCTACCTAGCAATAGAAGTACTACAGACCTAGATTTTTTTAATAAAACAATAATCAGATTGCAAGAAATCTTTTCTTACACTGAATTTCTTCAAAATTTTCTTTGTTGCAAACTATTTTGCAATGGCTTTTTAATTTTTTATACACATTTATGTGACTTTTTGTCATTCTTTGTAAAAACAAGCCAGTTCATTCACATTAGCTATCAATTTACCAAATATTTTTTTTGCGATACCTTTCGTTCGACTTATTTATTTATTTCAATTATTAAAGCTATCATTCCTTCACACCTAGTAGGTATCTAGTACAAGTATAGTAGGTATTATATTATAGGAACCTTATCAAGTAAACAGACTGCCTCTAGGGGAGCAAAAGCCTAAATAGGTACTTACATATAAACGGGATTCAGAACAAGAAAGTACCAAAGTTTTTAGCTTATCTACCTCTATTCCCTTGGTTGATTTTTACGACCTGCAAGGGAGAAAATCTTTAGATAAAGAATTTTCTTTAGGTTTCTAAATAATGTTGTGTTCAATGTCAAATATAACCCGGAATCTCAAAATGGACGCCTAGGGCGCTGTAAAGCTACACTGTACGCAAACGCAAAGTCGTTTGTATGCAAATTACTCTGACATTTTCGAGGCACTCTAGTTTAGTTATTTATAGAGGTAAAGAAATATTTACGAGAAAACACTAAGCTTACGTGAAATAATCAGTTTTATTACTGGTGGTGGTGGTAAAACTTATTTTATGAAAGGAGTCAGAAAACGACCTTGTATAGATACTCGTATATTTTAATTTACTAGATAATATCAAATAATATATCAGTAGATAATATCAGTGTCAAAGATCTGGGGCTGCATATTGACTCTACTCTTAGTTGGTCCAATCATGTCGCTGAGGTTAGTCGCAAGGTTACAGGCACACTGCGCTGTCTTTATAGATATAAGAACTTTCTTCCGCTTAAAACAAAAGTAACTTTGACGCAATCCCTAATTATTCCTATAATCGATTATGCAGACGTTTGCTATACAAATTTAAATCAATTTCTTCTACATAAACTCGACAAACTAGCTAACAACTGCATCAGGTTTATCTTCGGACTACGTAAATATGACCATATCTCCTCCTTTCGGTCACAGTTGGCGTGGTTCCCTATCCCCCAGCGTCGAAACGTTAGAATCCTATGCATGCTTTATGCTATCCTCAATAATCCTTACTCCCCTGCTTATCTCAAATCTCAATTTTCTCTTCTCAGCTCTACGCATTCGCAAAATCTTCGCTCTTCTAATGTTCTAACATTATCCATCCCTCATCATTGCACTGAATTTATGAATAAATCTTTTCAAATTCAAGCCATCCTTCTCTGGAATTCTCTTACTGATTCTATTGGACGAGCGCCTAGTCGTCACGCTTTTAAACGGGCGGTTCAAAAACGGTTTCTCCAAGAAGTCTCTTCTTCTCGTCGTGTCCCTGCGCGGTAATTAGTAGTCATCCATACATGTATTTATCTATCCGCATACATATATAATTAGTTCTTTTTTTTTTTTTTTTTTTCTTTTTATTATCACATGAAAGATCTTACAAAACAATCAGTTGACTTAGCATAGAAAAACCACGAAGGTTTGAGATTATACTAAGAATTAAGTATTATATTTATGTATTATATTTACATAATTATATATTTTGTATATTTATTTTATCTATAGTTATTGTATTGGTATATATTTCTTTAAAATTAATATTTATGTATATTCTTGATTTATTCTTGTAGGTATTTATAGATACTTTTAAATTTTGTTTACACACTCTGTCGCACCACCCAAATTATTTGTCTACTTGGTCCAATGGTTGACTGGCAGAGAACGCCATAAGGCGTTAAGTCCGCCATTTGTACACTTTTTTTATGTGCAATTAAGTTTAAATAAATAAATAAATAATATAATATATTTAGTACTTACTTACTAGTTAGGAGTAGGGTCCTACCAAGACATAAAAAAGATAGCAGAGAGAAGAGAGAAATGGAGGCATCTCCACTTAACTCAATACTCAATATTTTATTGCGAACCATAAAATACATAAGATAACAACAATACAATTTAAGAATCATTTTATGGACCCTGTCGGACTCCACCGTCAAGAGCAAGCTCTTAAATTAAGGAAGAACTTACTAGTTCATAACATTATTTATAAACCCTTTCGTTTACTCAGTTTGTTATATGGCAGATACAACAAATTGAGTGATGTAATAAATAGTATAACGGCAACAGAATAGATCCGAATAGAGACTAAATATTATTATGGGTAAACTAGCACCAAACAATATTCGGTAGTACCTGCATAAGTAGCCGAATAAAAACTGTAATCGCGAAGAAGAATCAATCGATTTATTAGTAGAAAATTTTAACATTGTAAAGAAACAATTACAACCATAAATCGTAATCATTTGATACAATTTGCGACATGATAAGCGAGGTTATAAAAACAAAATTATATCAAACCCAGATATAACCAGTTTATACTTGTGTTTTTTTTTTTTTAACGTTTACTGGATCATGCAGTGTAGACATGAACTGGTAGTAATTGGTCGCGCAGTAATTGTAATCAAGACAAAAATAATAGTTTTTAGGGTTCCGTACCCGAAGGGTGCAAACGGGACCCTATTACTGAGACTCCGCTGTCTGTCTGTCTGTCCGTCTGTCCGTCTGTCCGTCTGTCTGTCCGTCTGTCTGTCCGTCTGTCTGTCCGTCAGTCACAGGGCTTTATCTTTTGAACCGTAATAGCTAGACACTTGAAATTTTCACCGATTATGTATTACTGTGGCGAATATAACAATAAATACTAAAAATAAAAAATAGTTAAAAATTAAAGGGGGTCGTCATACAAGAAACATGTTTTTTCAGCGTTTTTAACTTGATCTTCATAATGGCATTAACTAGATACTTGAAATTTTCACCAATTGTGTATTACTATGACCACAATAACAACAAATATTAAAAATAAAATAAAGTTAAAAATTAAAGGGAGTCGTCATACAAGAAACGTGTTTCTGCAGCGTTTTAAAACATTGTACGGTGGTACGGAACCCTTCATGTACGAGTCCGACTCGCACTTGCCCGTTTATTTTTATAATTATAGCTACGAATCACCTGACGAACGGGTCTTATACAAATAAAAAATTGATGACATGGTATCAGTAAGTGATATGGTTACTCTAGCTAGTAAATAGGACGATGTAATTAGACCAACGACCCCTGAGAACGACCCTATGTTTACTAATCATCATGTGTGTGATGGTCGAATGTGGATGAGAGTACCAGGACCGTCGTAAATGGCATTCATTGAGAGAGGCCTATTCCCAGCAGTGGGAGGTTCCAGGCTGTGAATGATGATGTGTGTGATAAAGAAGAAAAAGCAGCTGTTAACTTAGTCTTATACTTCGTTTTTCTATGCTCCATGCTCGAAAGCACTTTTAAGTAAACGTAGATATTTTAAGGTAGCTATTTTAAGTAACTACTCTACAATATTGGTAACATCATAACTGTTTTAAAAACAATCATAATCATCAGGTCTTTTTTAGTCTCCACTGCAGGAGCACGACCCTTTCTGTACTACCAGAGCCATACTTAGCCAGAGCAGCCTATTGTTGTAGTAGAGTATTGGAAACAATAAGTTTGGTTTTTCCAAAAGAGCACACAATAAGTTTTTCTTTTCCCGGCAAAACGGAGCAACAGCTCTCCAAATAGAAACAGAGCTAAATACAACAAGCACACAAAAGGCGATAAAATCTTGTTACAATGACGCAGACTCATGCAAATCCAGAATCGTTTAGCACTCGTGACGAACTGATAAGCTTAATCTTCAAGTCTAAGGTTGGCTTAGGACACTGTGGCAACTTTTTCGTTCCATGATCCGTAGTGGCTAACATGTATGAGTATTTATCAAAACGCCAATAACAACAAAAGATAAATTTCAGAAAGTAAACATAGTCCGGTCAGGTTTGTGGATGTCTTGTACCATTTCAATTCAATCGATTTAAATTACTTTTAGTAGCTGTGGAAACACATACGGTACAAATATCAGATAACTGTAATCATGTCACTCATATCATATACGAGTGAATTTCTCAAGCGAAAATTTTACGCGTCCTGGCTGAAAACGCGAAGATGCTTTGCAGATAATATCACTGTTTTTTTTAAGACTAAAGAAACGTATATCTAAATGAAGTCATATTAATTACATTTGTTAAAATAATTAGTCTTAAAGAAAAAAATCAGTAAATTATGAAATCTAATTTCTGTGCCTTGTCCACAATTACTTTAATGCAATATATTCACTTCTCAGCAAAATAATCTCCAATAAATATAAGAAAAGGTATTTTCATTATGTTAAGTATTATATGTTGTACAAGAAAATAATAAAATTTAAATTTTGAGACCCATAGTTAATTAAAATTTATCAAAACTAGTTTTGTCTGAGCGAAACAATCAATTTCTGTGGTCATTTTGTCTCGCCAATCCTTACTTCCCCTGGTGAGTATACACGATTTACTAAATCCTTCCCCCGCAAGGATCTGCCGTGCCCTTTCGTGCTGTGGGAATGGTGGTGCATTATCATGCTACGTCTTCCCGACAAAAATGTAAGTACCCGATTTTAGTTTACGCGGAACGAAATTTTGCAATCTCTGTGGCTAGGTTTTGAATGGTTACCTTAGGAATAAAAATTATGATTTTTATACATGTTAATAACCCTTAGATACACTATTAATTTATAAGTAGAAACCTGAAATAACCTTGATACTTTTTTGTAATTTTTAAATAAACCACATATTTCCAATTTCTGAGGGCTAATTTCTGTGGTTTCTGTGGCTGATTTGTGTCCTCAGAAATTGTACGAATCAATTTAATATTACTTTTAGGGTTCTTAAAAAAGAAAACATTTATTCAATATGTTTTTAACACAACTGCCATAAAAATAGGCCTGTCAGCTGACATTGTGCGAAGATCCATGATAAGGAGAAGGTGTTGTGCAGTAAGGCTTTCACCTGGTATGACTTTGCAGTTGGTTACTTTGGTGAGGTGATTAGGTGTTTGGATTTCTTCTTAACGTGTTCACAACGGTAAGGTCGGCCGCCTCACACGTTGAGAGGATGTTTTTTTTCCTCTGGGTTGCGGCTACAGTATCCGTACCCACCATGAACAAATTCAGGCTTCTGACACGCCTTACCCATATAACGGTTCAAATCACCAACCATAACCATTGTAACAATGGGATGGCTTGCAACACTTTGTCTAGTTGGTTCCAGAACCTCATCTTATCGACTTCGCTGCAACCAGCCTGTGGCACGTAGGCACATATAAAAAGGGTACCACTTCGATAAGTATTTCTACAGCTATAAACCTCTCTATAGCATTTTCCCTCCAAACCTCTCGCAGCCCACCCTGTTCTCGCCACCAGGTACACCGTTATAGATTGCTTTATAACTGTTTCCTATAGCCCGGAATCTGCTGCTTTTTTTATCGATTCCCCTGCAGGATTGCCACAGCTAACTTCCGCCTGGAAAGTACATCGACTACCTCCCTTGTGCATCCAGTCAGCGTGCCATTGTGATATGTTGGGTTACTGAGATAAAACTGTTGTTTCCAATAATAGTATAAATGCTATCAAATTAAAATTATTTGTATTATGACCGTTTTTTCTTACACCATGATATATAATTTTTTTTTTATTTATTTACTAGCGATATTGTCAATTTTAGTGGACAAATACAATTTCTGTGGTACAGCAAGTTCGATTGTCAAAATAACTCTTCAAGTATTATAGTTATTTAATTTTTTTTTGTCAAGAATATCATTTATTTGCTAATAAGAGTTTTACAAAAGGTCTTATATTTATAATACAATAAAAAAAAAAATACAATATGCACTATATTTCTAACCCGCCCCTTGACATTTCTGCTGCAAAGGTGCCCAATATACTAGCTGCGTTACCGCGTTGAATGGCAATGGCCAACCTTTGCATCAAAAATGAGCCTGAGCGGGAGTCACCATTCTTTTCCCTTATTCTGTGTCCTAACTCCCGGATTAGATGCTTGGCGTCTGTACCCCAACATCCCATGGTTTCTACGGCTATTGGAATGAAACTGTAGTGCTGTCCAATAACCGCATACTTCACCCGTTTCTTTTCGGCTGCATCTTCAGCAGCTGCTGCTGCTGCGATAATAGTGCGTCCCAGATGACTGGCTGCCACTCTGCTAACACACGTAGCGTCCCATACCAGACACCTGCCATGTTTCCAAGGGACAAGAGTCAAACCATCAGGCCTCTTGCCGTCCAATCGACTAAGCCCTGGGGGCTCCAGCACGCAGGGAACATTAGCCGAGACAAAGGCTCGACGAACGATGTCATTTAGTGCGTGGTGACGCGGAAACCTCCCTGTGCAGCGACGACAACTCAATGCATGATAACCGTCGGCTTCCACCATGGATCCGCAGATGCATATATGCGGCTCACACACTCTGCAGCCCAGGCGGAGCGCCACGGCTATCCGCAAGGAGTTATCGTCCAAAAAGGTGCCTAGGTAAGGCGATGGAAGAGCCTGTAACCACGCTCCCGATTCTACCTGTGACACTGCTCTAAGTCTCGCCGTATCCGCCCCCAAAGTATTGTCCAGCAGGGATTGATGGGTATTTTTGACACCAATAACATCCCATTCCCGCTGAACGTGAAGGGCAACGGGACACGACGCGCCGGAGTTGCCAGCCATCCAAGCAGATTCTGCCTCGGTCACATACGGTATACTTACCCTGTCACCATTGGATGAAAGAATTACAGTGACAAGATCCGCAACACCATGAACCGAAGCCAAAAAAGCCGGGAGGCCAACATCAACCGCACGCCTGACCCCGAGGCCCCCGAACCTTATGGGAAGACCTGCTTGTTTCCATTGCGACTCATTAAGGGAAACATTTAATACTGCCTCGACCAAACCTATCAAAGTATCGTCAAAAACAGATATCTCTCTGGGACACAACCAAGTTGGTGCGGTTCTCAGCAGGTAATTAATTTTAGGCAATGCGAAACATGCCCGCAATAGCACCAACGCCACGTGAGCCGAAAGTTTCTGCAGACGTTCCCCGGCAGAAATAAGTAGTTGCATGCGTGAGGTTATGGCCGCTGGAACTGCCTCAAGAAATATAGGCGAGCCCAAAAGATTAAATGAGTCAGTCGAAAGCTCTGCTATACCAGGCAATAGAGAGCTTAAATGTGTGAACTGGGTCCTTGCGTCACTGCTGCAGGGGAAAAACTCGCATTTGTTGGGATTCACCTCCAATCCAAGCTTTTTGAACTGTGGGATCAAAGTCTGCAAGTCCTGGTAAACCGTCTCTGGTTCGCCTCCGATAGTACCGTCATCCAGGTACCATACATTCAGAGGAGACTTTAACTCGCTGATAACTTTATGTATAGCCAGGCTGAAAACGAGAGGTCCAAGTGGGTCTCCCTGCTGCGCTCCCACTTGAGACAGAATAAGATCGTCGTTGAAATATAGATTTGATGGGGCTTGGTAATTCTGGTGAATAAACGGGTATAGAGGCGGGATCCTCTCTCTGACTTCACCCAACAAAACGTCTCTCTCTAAAGTATTGAAGGCATTGCAGATATCAACCTTTAAAACGATGCAGTTTGCGTTGCCCGGGTCCGTGACAAATGCACGAGTGGCGTGAATAGCCGCTTCACAACCTAGACGCGTACCAAAGCCCAATTGGAGTGGCTGCAAGTATTGCGACATATCCTCCTTTACGACCCGGCACGCCAGCTTAGCAGTAAGACGCCTAAAAATACTGCCGATGGCTATAGGTCTCAGGCCCCCGTCTTTTTTGGACAAGGCGCAGAGAGCCGCCCCGTACAGGTACGGACACACCTCTGGATTGACCTGACTACTTAACATAAAGTTGCAAAGTCCCGCTAGACTCTCCATCAAGCGTTGCCCATTGTCACCAGCAGATTTAGATGTGAGTTCCTTCAAATGAACAGGTCGAACTCCGTCCAGGCCAGCCGCAGAACTGCTATAAAACGAGTTAAGAGCTGCCCCCACATCGTCTGCTGTAACTTTCACTACGGCGATAGATATATCGGGTGCCGGTGGATTTATAAGAGGACGTGATGGATCCGGGTGTTTGAGCTTCAGTGCTGCTAATGTATCGGGACTCTGCTTCGCAAAAGTGTCATCTGTTACAAGTATACGAACCGCTCCTCTCAGGTCACCCTCAAAAATCTTGGCTTCTATGGTTTTGTAGACAGAGCGAGGCCTGTATCCCTCCGCTTTAGGGCCTGAACTACCACCCGACCCACTCAGACCAGATGCCTCAATGTTCGCTTTCACTTTGGTCGTCACATTACCTGGCATCCCTTTTGATGGCACTCTCAATGCGCTATAAGTGAAAGAAAGTAGCGAAAACCAATCCTCCACCCCGTTACACTCAACGCATTTATCGATTATGTCGCATAGTCTACCTGCTGCCTGACTCCTAGCACCTTTAGGGACGTGCCGTAACACCGGTGTACTTTGCCTCAAAAGAGAAATAGTATTCAATTGACTCTGATGCGAGGTCTGTGTTGGTGCACTTTGTCCTTGACTCAAGTCAGTGGCAACGACACCGATTGTAGGAGAAATAGACGATTGAGGGTCACAAGTAACCTTATGTTTAATCCCTATATGGACCTTGAGGCCATGTGAAGAAAATAAACGCGTAGCCCCCGGGCAATGAGGACAAGTAAATTTAATTCCCTTTTAGAAAATGTATATAAAATGTGGATCGTTTGCGCTCTTACATAAAAAAATGATGAAAAACCTGAAAATAAAAAAATCCACAGAAATTAGGAAAAAAATCTACTTGTTGAAATTGACTCATACATTACTAAAGCCTAGCATGTCTGTATGTTATCAAATTTAATTTCAAATGCAGAAATACCTTCAGAGAAAGCGCGATCTTACCAAGGATGCTCAAGACCGTGCGAAGTAGATAAGAATTAGCCGGAAAGTAGACCCCACCTCAGCTAAGGATGTAATGTAACTGAGAATACGCTGAGATGAGAGAGAGAAAGCGCGATGTTTCATAATGATGATTGGCCAGCCAGCAAACTACTAACACTGCCAAAGAAATTCCAACAAACTTTAACAGCAGCTTCTAGAGCATTCAATGGAGTTTCCAATCCTTTCTTGCTGGCCTGAGAGAAAACAAACTTGAATCAATTTACGCGACTTTGGAATGCCTTACCCGAAGACATCAAAAGTATCTTAAATAGGTACCTTTTTAAGAGAAAATATAGTGTGTGTAGTTTAATATATACTTATCTTTAAGCGCTATCGCTAATTTAAATTTTTCCTAAAGGCTGACTAGTAGAGAATGAATTAGCATAAAGTCCACCTTTTGTACCATAGTAGTCAATAAAGATTTAATAAATAAATAAATAAATGTACCAGCTATGTTAATCTCCTCCCGTGCAGATTGGAGTCGATCGTGGGAATGGGTGACTACTGAATTATGCCAGTAGGCGCTGCGGTTAGCAACCCAGCACTATTTTGATTAACTTTTTTATTCTTGATGCCCACCATCACGGTAAAACTCACTTGATCTTGCGCCCCTGGGCTTTGTTTGCCTCGTTTGGGATAGTGACGGGATAGTATATCTGTACGATATGTATCCAATCGCCCAGTCAGCAACCGCCTTAAAGTTTAAGAGGGCGTCATTGAGGTGCTAATGCGCCGAGTTGGACTTCAGCCAGATATGGCGGCCGTAAATAGTATTTTGTCCAAATAGAACGCGCACAATCGACTCGCTAAGTTTGGACTGGCTTTGGTTCCCTTGAAACTGCACTGGATTCGATTTCAACATAAGAAAATGGATACCTGTTTAGTTACAGTGTAAAGCGGTGGTGGACGAGCGATTAAGGCACTTTCTTTACTCCAAAAGAGGTACGTTACTGCGTATCCGCGTTTCAGTGTCAAGAAACATTGAGCGTTAATACGTAATAATAAAGTCTAATTTGGTTTGACATAGAAATAGAAAGCACTTTCGTACGACTATCGTATTATTTTATGAAGTAACCACCCTCCATTTGATACAATTAAAACTTTTTTTTGGAGAGAGATTCTAAATTTATTCTAATTCTCCGTCTCAGTAGCTATTGTATGGAGTTCGAAGGGTCGAACTGCGGCTAATAAGTCGGCTGGCATAGGGATGCCAGCCGACTTATTAGCCGCAATAGTTTTTTTAACACAAAACCACTCGAAGGCGACCCAAAATCTTCCGGGATCCGAATGTGGCGCAGCAAATACCCACCTCCTGATTTCATTCAACCATCGGAGGAACTTCCACCGGGTCATGAGCTTCCATGGACCACCTGGAAAAGCTTAAATCGCCTCCGAACAGAGGAAGGCCGGTGCAGGCATAATTTTGCCCGATGGCGTTATATTGACCCAACTGCAACACAGTGTCAGTGTGGTCATAACGACCAGACTTTATCACACTTCCGCTCCTGCCCATCGTGCCCCACCAGCTGCACTAAGCTTGACCTATGTGAGGCTACAGCCAACGCTGTGAAAGTGGCAACCTTCAGGAGGGAAAAAAAAATTACATTTTGAGCTTTCGACACGAGAAGAGGCCAGGGGCCAGGGGCTCTGTCTGCTTAGAGCAGCAAGACATAAAATGCTCTGTCTCAGTTACTTACAGTGATATATAGAATCTACATTCAGTCACGCTGATCAAGCATGATACGTTTGTAAAAACACATTGTCTCACAAACGTCATAAAGTAGCCATTCCACTGTGATCCGATATAAAGTAGCTAAAGCCAATTGAGCTGGTCCAATCTGGATGCGATCTCCAGCAATTGTCATCATTAAAAATGGTTTGCATGCATGAAAATAATTACGAGTACAATTGATGAATCGTTCCGTAACTGAGTCAGGAGACTTTTTTTGTATGATATATGTTTTTTTTTAGAGATTAGAATTACTTTCATCTATCTAAATCTGGTTTTTGTTTAGGTAAAGCTAGTAAAGGTTACCTACATCATTTCTAAAGAAGAATATTTGTCTATTTCTAGGTCGTGGCTATTTCACATCATGCTAAGCATGGGATTTGGGGTTTGCGACTCCTTGCTCTGAAACAAGAATGTCTGTAATATTTGACACTTTTTAATAGTGATGTTGCATTTGTGTGTGTTAACTAGTGGCCAACACTAGTGTCAGATATTTCAAGCAACTAAAAGGCATCTGACATGACTGCTCTACATACAATAATGACCGTCGGGCCAAGGTACATCCTTTCTTGCTCTTTGGCCGGGACCAACGGCTTTTATAACTGCTAAAACATAGACATTAGACGTGGGATACATATGGCAACGCTGTCTATGTTCTAGAAGCGCGTAATAAAGCAAGCAAAAACATTTGACATTTAACAAAATAGTTACGCTCGCGGCACGCCATAACAAGCAGATGTAGCTTGAGGCATTTATTAAAACAGGAGGTAAAATAATAAATTAATTCATCTACGTAGGTGAAAGTTCAACCTTACTAATGTCAAGAGCAAAGGTCACAGAGTCCCGGGCGGCAAATTAAATTATATGGTATACGGAAAATGGAAGCAACATCGCAAGCTGTAACGAACTTTCCAGACTAATTTACGTTCAGAGTATTAACACTTTATTGGACGCTCTCGTCTTTAAGCGTTAGAAAAATTCAAATTCTTTTGTATCTGGTCCATGACTGTGATAACTGGATTAGGATAGGAACGTCTGAAATTGTAGAAACTTTTCTAAAAAAGAAGAAAATTGTATCTTATTAATCAGTGACGGCTATCCCCTAAGCTTTTAATAGCTGTGCTGGAAAATATTATTAGTCAACTTAAATGGGAAATGAAAGGATTATGGATTGGAAACAAGTACCTCAGCCATCTTCTATTTGCAGACGACCTAGTGCTCCTATCAGAGACAGGGTTAGAACTCCAAAACATTATAGAGTCGCTAAACGAGAACAGCAAGAAAGTCGGCTTTGATGATGAGCATACCGCCCACGCCTTACGCCATACATGTATTAAATATGTATGTATGTAGTATATATTAAATATGTCGTAATATTAGGCGGGGGCTTATTATGTACGCATACATATTTAATTTACCTCGTATCTGACCATCATCAGCCTCACCTTATCCCATCATCTAGGGTCGGCGCAGTATGTATGTCTTCTCCATTTATACCTTACGAATCCCCTTACCTTAGTCACTTTTCCATACAACGTAGTCCAGCTTTTATTTTGAAACTTCATGTCAGATTTCGGCAAAAGTTTTGTAATTTCAAAAAAATTGCACATAGAGTAAAACCCGGATAGTCGCCCCGGGGGTATAGTTGCATTGATTGCAATTACTCTAGTTTCGCAAATGAAACACATGTTGTTAAATTTATCTATCGAGAGACCTGCATCTTCAACTATTGTGCGATTGCATGGGACGGCTAGGTGCGATCAAAGTTTTTGCGGGATAGATGTCCTCTTTCTCGACAGTGCATTTATCCTAAACGTAATTTACATAGAATGCAACTATCCCCTATTTTTCAAGCTGCCTTAAGGCATCTGATATAACTGGACGACTGCGACTCGATGGCTGGTAAGCGCATGGACCTCTTTGGATCAGAATATCCTGAGTCAGAGGACTACAGGCACTACGCACCAGGTGATATTCTAAAGCTTATGTTGTACTTCTTCAGGAATCCCGAAGCGGGTAAGTAAGGCAAGGGGGTAAGTAAAATATAACCCAAAGGTTCGACGTGTTTCCGTACGTGGACCCCAAATGCAAGAGACGATAGCTTGACGACTGCTATCTAATGATGACAACCGGGACCAACGGCTTATCTTGCCTTCCGAAACACTAAAGAGCTCGGGAAAATTTGTATGCCACTTGTGGTCACTCATCCAAGTGCGCACCGCGCCTGGTGTCGCTTAACTTACGAAAGCACTAGAAATGCGTACTCCCACCGAGCCACCGAGCTTCTCACCATACCGAGCTTTTGGTACTACTGGTGTCCTAAATATACCCGAGCACAAAATCACGTTGCTTTGTTATGTAGCAAGGGATGGACAAACAAAATACAAAATACGTGCATGGCTAACATGGGTTTTAGCAGATTTTCAAGCTACATCTAGCATAGCTTCACGTTGATGATGTCAGCCGGGTCCCATCCACGACTTCAAATATTTGATGCAACTTGTTACCAACCCAGTCTCAACCACGTTGCTTGATATTCGCCTACGAATATGAAACTTGACTAATGTCTATAAATATATGGACTGAAATAAATTATGGCTGCAATTGGATTATATAGAATTACTCGCAGTTTTCAGGCCTTAGTGCAAAACAACTGTTCATTGAATACATTAGTAGCGACTAGCTTATATTAGCAAACTATTTATAACATTTATTAAAATAAACAGTGCAAAGTTTAATAAATCAGTTGAACATTTGTTGAAAGGAAATGTGCTTCATTGATTAACACAATTTTTGCTGAACTATGTATGTAAAATTATTTAAAACCCAAAGTTTATACAACAAAGTATACTTGTTCAAGATTGTTTCACAAGCTTCAATTCCTAACACTTTCAATACTTAGTTTGACAACGAAAGAAATACGGAACCTCCAGACATGCCGTAGGAATTTTCAAAGCAAATCCGTTCCAGCTTCTGTCATTTCGACCACTTGACCTTGAAAAGAACTTCGAAGGTCACTGAGTGAGCGACAGGTCCTATAATTGTTCGTTGTCAAAACCTGAGATAAGGGAGTCAAAACAATGAATTTCAAAAACGTGTCTGTCAAAAGACTTAGGTACACGTACAGTATATGTATAGCACACTAAGACAGAAACGAAAAGTAATCCGAAAAACGATTTCTTGATGAACAGTCGTGGTTAACCTCCGACTTCGTGTGTATGGAAAGGTCTACATTGGTGTAGGGTAAGGGGACATAAATGGCAAAGACTTACTGTGCCAACTACAGATCTGCCGATTATTACTTTTTTATTTGGATACGTATAGCTTATGTTGTAGCTAAGTATCCAAATAAAAAAGATATATGGAATTTCTTTGAAATTGTAAGTTTTCGTAATAGATTGAATATGTTCGTAAACATTTACATAAAAGTGAAGAAGGCTTGTTTTTTATTGATTCATACTTTCTATTTTATGAGGCGTATTCTCCTTCCGCTGAGTTCCGCTTAGCGATCTACATGGCACAGAAAGTAGAGTCAAAACTTAGGCTGAATCATTTTACAGCTAATAATTATAAGGTAATGTGCTGTCTTATTTGGAAATCCCAGGCTACGAAGCAACACAGCTGAGGATGCAACCGGATACACGCTTGGATGAGGTTGATGAGGAGCACAGAATGTAGAGTCGTGGATCAACGTTTACAATTTTACAGTAGGTTATGGTTTTATGTTCTTCTTTGCAGATCGTAAAAGACGATCGAGAGAATGGACGAAAATAATCACGTTAGCAACCCATCACTATTTAAATACCTTTTTAGGGTTCCGTAGCCAAATGGCAAAAAACGAAACCCTTATGGATTCTTCATGTCTGTCTGTCTGTCCGTCCGTATGTCACAGCCACTTTTTTCCAAAACTCTAAGAACTATACTGTTGCAACTTGGTAAGTAGATGTATTCTGTGAACTGCATTAAGATTTTCACACAAAACTAGAAAAAAGACAATAAATTTTGGGGGTTCCCCAAAAACTAAAACTAATACTCAATTTTTTTTTTCATTAAACCCATACGTTTGGTGTATTTATGGATAGGTCTTCAAAAATGATATTGAGGTTTTTAATATAATTTTTTCCTAAATTAAATAGTTTGCGCAAAAGACACTTCCAAAGTGGTAAAATGTGTGTCCGTCCCCCCTGTAACTTCTAAAATATAGAATAATAAAACTAAAAAAAATATATGATAGATTGTAGAGAAAAGATTAAAACCGATAGCTCAGACTATTAAACTTTTTCATGCTGCTGATTATGTAGCCATTAATAACCAACTGGTATCTGTTGATTGGGATATACTAAATGTGAGCGATATTGATGAAGCCGTGGGTATATTTTATCAGAGAGTCAATAGCATTATTGAATGTCATGTACCAAGAAAACTGGTTAAAAGCAACACACAATATCCATGTTGGTACTCCAAGGCATTAATAAAAATAATTTCAGAGAAATTAAAATACCATCGGAAATGGAAACGATATGGTCGACAGAGTGATTATGATACTTTTTGTGTTTTGCGTGACAGACAGAAGAGTATTCAAATTGAATGTTATGACAGGTTTATTGAAGATTCGGAATCTAGGATTCGAGTCAATAGCAAATATTTTTGGTCCTTTGTCAAATCAAAAAGAAATGGTGGTGATATTCCAGAGACTATGCAATATAACTCAAAATGTTCGTCAGACGGACATGAAATATGTTTAATGTTTAACAGTTATTTTAGCTCAGTTTTTGAAACTCACGTTCCTTGCCAAAGTACTCTGGATAATGAACGGAATCAATTTCCTGGCACATCAATTAGTTCCATTCAATTGTCTTCTTATATGGTTGAAAAATATTTAAGAAATCTAAATATTCATAAGGGTTGCGGACCAGATAAAATTCCTCCTATATTTTTTAAATCTTGTAGTAAAAGTCTTGCATTCCCTGTATATGTCTTGTTCGATAAATCTTTAAGGTCTGGAACTATGCCATTGGTTTGGAAACGGTCATTTATCACACCTGTATTTAAATCTGGTAATAAACATGATGTGTGTAGCTATAGAGGTATTTCCAAGTTAAACACTTTACCAATGCTGTTGGAAAAGATTGTTTATGATCAGATATTTCCTATTTTGAAGCCTAGTCTTATTGACGAACAGCATGGCTTCACCACAAATAAAAATACTGAAACCAATTTGTGTGAATTTGTTCATCGTATTTGTACAGCAATGCACGATGGTTATCAAGTTGACGTTGCGTACACAGACTATTCAAAAGCATTTGATAAGATTCCACATTCGATTATGATTAATAAACTCGAAGACTGTGGTATACATGGTGACCTTCTGCGGTGGTTTGAATCTTATCTTTGTGATCGCAGTCAAGCTGTAGCTATGAAGGGCTATTGTTCATCATTTGTTCCTGTAACTTCTGGTGTTCCACAGGGTTCCCATGTTGGGCCATTATTATTCAATTTATTTATAAATGATATTGGCTCCGTTTTTAAAAATTCTAATATACTTCTGTTTGCGGATGACATAAAAGTCTTTAAAGTTATTAAATCACCAGAAGACTGTTTATTGTTGCACAATGATCTTGATGGCCTAATACATTACTGTAGAAATAATTTGCTTCAATTAAATATTGCTAAGTGTAATGTCATGTCATTTTCACGGAAATTTAAAACTATAAAATATCCTTATCATTTTGGTAATACCCCAATACAACGAGTATCTGAGATACGTGATTTAGGTGTATATATGGATAGTGAACTTACTTTTAATACACACATCAATAAAATTGCATCTAAAGCTTACAAAATGTTAGGATTTGTTCTCAGAACAGGAAAAGATTTTAAATATAATTCCACGCGTATTCTTTTATATAATTCGTTTGTTCGTTCAAGTTTAGAATATGCATCAACTATTTGGAATCCTCAATATAATATATATATAGATATGTTAAATAAACTACAAAATAAGTTCATCAAACATTTGCAATTCTATGAAAATCATTGTCCTCAGAATAAATTAAGTCCTCTGCCTTCTTTGTCTGTTCGTCGCATGGAAAAAGAACAAATTTTTCTTTATAAGCTTTTACATAACTATTTAGATTCTGCTTACCTTCTTAGTAATATAGGTTTGAGATGCCATCGTCTACACTCAAGGAATAAGAAACTGTTTTTTGAACCAGCACTTAAAACCAATTATACAAAAAATACATTTATATATCGTGCTTGTCATAATTATAATTGTCAATTTAATGACCTTGACATATTTGTATCATCTATTGGTTCATACAAAAAGGGAATTAGGTCGTTGGTTGCTAGCACGTGAAGTAATTGTTATAACTACACTACCTATTAATACTTATTTGTGTTACAATTGTTATTGTGTAGGTATCTTTCGATCAAAATTTTGTTTTTTACACTTCTTTTAATTTTTTAACATTGTCTGTTCGATATTTCTGTAGTAGTAATCAGAGGAAACTTTATTGGTTTAGGTATTTTATTTATGTTTTGTTAATATTGTTTATGTAACTGTTTGTTTCCCAAATAAAGTAAAATAAAAAATAAAAAAAAATTACCATACAAACTTCCACCGAAAATTGGTTTGAACGAGGTCTTATAAGTAGTTTTTTTTATTACGTCATAAATCGTAACCTGCAATTAATTAACCTTTAGAACTTTTATATTATGTTACTTGCTGCTACGGAACCCTTCATGGGCGAGTCCGACTCGCACTTGGCCGCTTTTTTTCACCTTCTCGCCCACCATTACGCTAAAAGTGGTCTTTGGGTCTTGCGGTCCTGGGCTCTGTCTGATTAGAGCCGCAAGACCCAAAATTCCCCTATTAGGGATAAAGATGTAATTGCATACGTTCATGTTCAATTTCACATTAGTTAATAGTACATTAAGATATAAGTGCGTTATGGTGGTTATAACACACGAAGCAGAATTTCAGCCCGAGCCGAAGGCGAGGGCGTAAGGAGCTGAGTATGTTTAACCAATATACGCACGCACGTATATCGTACGACGTTTTTAAACATAGTTGCAAGAAAAAATACCTAATAAACTGATATTTTTGATTTGAAATAAACTCAATCATAAAACTGTGATGCACACTGTTCCTTTCCCGCCGTTTTACTTTTTAAAATCAGCACGGCGCGCGGCCTACTGTACGGCGTCGCGGGGCATGCGAATTCGAAAGAAAAAAAAACAATTTGAAGCATAAATGTAAGATAGAAAGATAAATATTGAAACAACGATGACGTTCGATATCAGATTTATTCTTTTTCTTTGTGTAACCTTCACTGTTCACTTCATGTTATCTAACTATCTCGCTCACACACAACTGTCAAACTTTTTTACTCTCTCATTCATACTGGATTTACCATTAATTCTGTCCCTTTCTTTCGCAATAGCAAATCGTGAGTTATAGAAATATAACTTTACTATTTGCGTTTCTAACACACGCGTGTTTCATGGGTTGCTTTATATATCTAAAACCGGTAAAATTAGATCCATTTTACGAGCAAGGATGTTGAAAAAACCTTTATTATTTTGCAGGTACATACAGTATGTTGTAATGCTGTGAGCTGTGATGCAGTGAGTGGCGTGAATTGGCGTAATATCGTTTAGGAATTAGGAAGTAATAAATGGAATGGGTGTTGTATTTGCCGCACTGGATCATTCTAGTGAGGGAGTGATGACCGTCACTCAATTACGTATGTGGGGCGATCGATGCTAATAGGGATAAGCCATATGATTCTCGATCTATCGGGCAAGTGTCAAGACCACAGGGTCAAGATGCAGACATGTACCTACTACTGTCAGTCGTCCATTCTATTCGTCTAATACCTATCTTATAATTTTTTAGATTGGGGAATATGCCTTAACTATTTGTTCATCTGGTAATCCCAATTTATCTTAATACTACTCTGCTAATGTGACTTGACTGCTTCCGTAATCCAGTGGTCAAGGCATTTGCCTTAATCCAGAGGTCGTGGGTTCAAATCCCACTGGGAAGCATACTTTGTGAAAAGTTGTGTCATCACCTGATTATCCGAAAAGAAAGATGATTCCGTAGTGTTTCGGAAGGCACGCGTAAAACGGACCCGAAAGCGCCATCTAGCGTTTGTTTAAACCTATCCTAGGATTGGTTCTGGTCTACCCTTTGGGTTGCGGAGGTCATTCGGCAGACGGTCTGTGTAAAAACCAGTAGGTAACCTCGTCAAATCAATCTAGTAATTAAGTAGCGGACCTCAGGCTCTGATGCGTTACCGCTGAGGATGGAATACGCTCGGATAATGATGACTACTCTGCCAATGTCTTATTCGTATAGGTACTTCCTACTTTTGACTAATATTTTGTTTACCGACGCAAATCAGCCATGAAGATAACCTCTAATGTTTTCTCAATTTGCTCAAGATGGCCGCCCATTTATTTTTTGGATAAATAAAGTCCGCCTCGTCTCCAGCCGCATCGGTGCCAAGGTCAACGAACCTCGCTAGAAGGTGACTCTGTGTACTAATTAGACGTGCAATGCACATAAGGATGCGCTTTGCATTTCTGCATACATTTGCATTTAGCTGATTGGGTTTTTACGTTTAAAAGTTAACAAATTGACTCACGTTATCCGCTTTCGGCATACAAAACACATTTTATACATCCAAAGTGGGAATCAGGTAGGTACACAATTTAATTGGAAAGTGGGTATTTTGTTTATTACAGGTGCAACAAAAACCATCCACTACCGAGAATGGCCACAACATAGGATTTTGACGATTTTGTAGCCAGGTATTTTACAGCTACTTTATCAGACAGCTAACTTAAAATTGTATATACATATATATGTTGAAAATTGATATTATCAATGACAAATTAGGTTGTTATAATATATGTTTTTATTTATTACTAGCAGTCCACTCCGGCTTTGCCCGTGGTACACACATAGCCTATGTCACTCGGGAATAGTGTAGCTTTCCAACGGTGAAAGAACTTTTTAAATCGGCCCAGTACTTTTTGAGCCTATTCATTACAAACATACAAACATACAAAAATAGGTACAAATCTTTCCTCTTTATAATATTAGTGTAGATGTAGATAGTGTAGAAGTGTAGATGTAGATATTATATATGCATGTAGTACAACTTGTCGGAAATATCTGCGGACCTCGCTGGAAGGCGGTTCTACTTATACTAGCCAGGTCCGCAGATATTTCCGACGAGTTGTATATCATCATCATCATCAGCAGGTCTTTCTAGTCTCCACTGCACAAGCACGACCCTCTCTGTACTGCTAGAGCCATATTCGGCCAGAGCAGCCAGAGGATTTGGCTTACACTCTCTGGCTAGACAGGTTGGAAAGGTCTGATTGATGTTTAAAAGCATTATTTAGCTTGGATTCCCTAATTATTATTCCATATAGCTAGGGATGCAACATCAACCATTTCACCTTCAGTGGAAATAGCTTTCCGAAAATGAAGTATTTTTCTACCTTCACTTGTGGGTCTTATGATGGACTACGTGTATTATTTATTAATGAGAAGCACACTCATTAGTTGTAATCAGGTCAATCGATAGCTACGGCCGTGAAGCATCAGGGACATTACACGCACCTGCCCATGCTCCCATACAATTACACGTAACAATAGCGTGAATAAATCTTCAAAGGCCTGAATCTGGCCTAAACGCTCGGAAAATAAAGGCTTTTCATGGTTATTAGTACATAGGTAATAACGGTCCATCTCCAGTTTTTTTTCACTACCAAATTAACGCGCCTCCTTTTTAACTGACTTCAAAAAAGGAGGAGGTTATCAATACGACTGTATGTTTTTTTTGTTTTATGTATGTTTGTTACGCGATATCTTTGCCAATTGTGAACCGATTTTGATGATTTTTTTTTATTTGAAAGCCTTTACTACAAAATTGGTCTCATTTTAATTTGGTGAAGATATGATGAAGAACTTTGGAGATATGGAAGAAACTCCTAAAAAAAATTGAAGCCGGTTGTTTTTTTTGTTAAAAATTTAATTAACTCCACTTAAATTGTAAAAAGTTGTCATTTTATACAGCATCAAAATCAACAGCGGATTTTCCATAAGGTATATTATTCGTTTGTCAAATCAGACTAGGCTAGGTAAATACAATATACATATGTAGATAAATAGGTACTTATGAAGATAACCTACTTCCATTATTTTGGATGATTTCTAATTTCAAGAACTTGTGAATATCATCATTTTCTTAACTAGATAAATACTCGTATATCTATTAACAGGTACACATATATTGACGCCAATAGATAAGACAATTTTTTATAGCCCATGTTTTTATTGTAGCACGGAAATCGTATTTAATAAAAATTAGTTTTTAACGGCTTTCTAGCGACAACCCAACGAAAACTTTATTATCCAATAACAATAAAAAATTGACCTGTTTCTTCAATTATTAGATTTCATTGGAAAACTAATACAAAGAAAGCTGTATTTTCCAAGAAACATATCGTTATTCTCAATCTCAGTCCTATAACTGAATTTATTTATAGTTACATTAACCTTTTCACTAATATTATAAATGCGAAAGTTCGTATATCCATACGAAATACGGTATGGATGTTTGTTCCGCTTTTACGCCAAAACGGCTGAACGGATTGGAATAAAATTTAGCATGTAGATAGCTTATTATCTGGATCAACACATAGGATACTTTTATCCCCTGAAAATGGCAGGTTCCCGAGGAATTGACAAAAATTTGAACACGCAGGCAACGCCGCGGGCATCAACTAGTACTACTATATTTCATTTATATACTGGCCGCTGTATTTATAAAAATCTGCCATGTGAAATCAGTCATATATAGTGAGAAATTTACCAATTTTAATAGTGAAAACTTTTATTGAATTTGACAAAAAAATCAGCGCTCTTAAGGTGACGTGGTTCACAATTTGCAACACTGTGCGTGTTTTTGAAAAATCACTGTTATTAAACTACTACAGTTTATTCCTCAAAAAAATTACATCAAATTCTTAAGGATTTTCTACAGACACCTACAATAGCCAAAACACGATTGAGCATTTTTGGCTTGATAGAAAAAAATCACAAACATACCTCTAAATTTGCCTTATTACGTATTACCATTTTATACAATCACCTTTTTATATGAAAATTATACCAAAAAATGTATTATCTAAATATCTATCTGTTTTGGCTACAAAAAAAATAATAAATATAATACAAAAAAAATAATAAATAAAACACCGTGAAATATTCGTCGAGAGCGAAGGAAGGCCCGGAGCCGTGCTGGATAGATATATCAAAAACACGCACAGTATTGCAAATTGTGGACCCACGTCGCCTTAAAATCGGTAGCGTTATGCTGTAGTCACGCTGTACTCGTACTGATATTCCGAGTGCAGATTTTCTTATGACTAAGACGGTAAGTCTAGATGGCTGATAAAGAAAATATATATACTTTAAAAGAAAATGAACAACTTCCATTAAGTATGACATCAACTTTCAAATACAGAAAAAAAACCTCAGTGGTTTTTCTTCATTTACCTATCCTACTCTTAGTGAGATCGGTATAGCATGTAATTCACGTCCATTATACTCTATCCTTCGTCACCTTAGTTCTTTACTTACTACCTCTAGTTAGAGTCTGCTCAGCGAGTCTGCACAAGCATTTTTCAGAATTCTAGATCATGTTCATAGACTAAACTTGCTCCAAAAATTTGGCAGGTGGTTAAAAAGTCGGCCTGTATAGGAACAAGTCACACAGAATGAGCTCGCTCCAAAGTGAGTTTTAAACTTGGAATGGGATACTTACTCAACTAATATTTTATATAAATACATACATATATAAGTAGTTAAACATTCTCCACTTCGCTAGGTCTTTGGTATCTTTGACCTTTGACAT
The DNA here is from genome assembly GCA_963576875.1 of Acrobasis repandana. Classification (NCBI taxonomy): domain Eukaryota; kingdom Metazoa; phylum Arthropoda; class Insecta; order Lepidoptera; family Pyralidae; genus Acrobasis; species Acrobasis repandana. The sequence goes on along the minus strand of OY756233.1, from coordinate 4,429,438 downwards.
GTATGTTATTTGGAGAAGAAAAAGCGGGAAAGCGCACTCCGGGCTCCGAAGCAGCACAGCCAAGGATGCAACCGGGAAAGCGCTAATATAAAGAAGATATAAGTAGATAAATAATCATATAATATTAATTATTGGAATTTCAGAGTTGGTTACACAGAGATAGTTGATCGTGTCATGTCTAGCTATTTTGCCCATCTATAACATCCACTGAGTTGAATGACCTGCGGCGGCCATGATGGAAATCTGGAAACTGTAACGTGGAAAAACTTGGCACGATCCGTACTTCGATTGAGAATTGATATAGCTTTATTATTTTATATCAAAAGACTACGCACGTGAGCGAGTTTATTGCATTCATATTATTTCAATAAATAATAATCTGTCTATCATCTTTCGTTTGATTCGTAATTATTTATGCATTATGATATGATATTATTTTTCATAACATTTGGTAGTGAGTGACATATACTTCTTTATCTTAAAACTTCTTTCGCCAAATGCTGAGTACGTATATGTGTACGACGAGGTCGATGTATAGGTAGATACTTGGAAACAATGCCGCCAGTATCATGAGAACATTTGGGCCTGGTACGATACGGGGCGGATTTTAAATGGGGGCAGCACTGGACCCCGGAAAATTCAGGTACGGCCTTAATGTTATAACTTTTGAAATGAGTAAGACGATGCACGAAGTCCAGTGCTGCCCCCATTTGGAATAAATTATTTGAAAGAAAACGGAGATATCATTAAAAATGTAGATCTAGTAAAACCTAGATAACCCTTCAAACTATTTTATGAACCACTGTTTACAATTTAAAGTGAGAACGTTAAGCTTTTGCCAAAAGTTTTTTGCAAAATTGCAAACTAAAGGCCCATTTACACAGTGCAAGTTTCTTGCCTGTTGCATACAATTTTATTAAAGCAATAAATGATTTGTATGGCTGACGTTCTGTTTAGACCATGCAAGTTTTCTTTTGCTTCAATTTAATTGTATGCAACAGGCAAGAAACTTGCACCATGTAAATGGGCCTTAAAACTAAATTATTTTATGAACTGCCGTTAAAACTATTACTGGTGATCCGTCTAGCTTTAAAACATGCCGTGGCCACTTTTGGCGGAGGCAAGTTTTAAAGCTAGACGGACTAATGTAAATACTTTCAGCGGTGGTTCATAAAATAATTTAAAGGGCTATCTAGTGCATGACGAAGAGCAATATGGAAATTATCTCCATATTTACGAGTTAACAATTTATTTCAAATGAGGGCGCCACTTCAAGGCCATTTGCTTCTATATTCACCAAAAATTATGTTTTAGACGACCTTCGTGGTGTACTGGCAACCATGCTAGTCGTCAAAGGGCGAATTGGAAAATAGCTTTTATCAAATTGTCCTGGGTCTTAGGTGGTTATCTATATATGTATGTTTGAGTATACTTAAACATAAAAATATCGTATTGTTGAGTTAGTATCCCTTAACACAAGTTTAAAAACTTACATCGGGCCTAGCTCAATCTATGTAATTGTCTCTATATATTTATTTATTTTAATATTTACTTATTTAATAGTCTCAGTATGTTTGTTAGACGTTATATAACGTGTAACATTATATATACAGGGTGAATTTATAAAACCAGCCAAATTTTTGGAGCAAGTTCAGTCCATGATATTATTATAACTACTTTCTATAAAAAAAATTAGTAAAAATCGATAAAAATTTTTCGTCCACCCATACAAAATCCGTTTGGCTGAGCGCTGATGGGAAGGTGAATTTTTATTTTAGTTTTTCGTCAATTGTTTTTATGGAAAGTAGTTTTGTATCATTGACCGAACTTGCTCCATAAATTTGGCTGGTGGATAAAAAGTCAGCATAGTGAAACTATGTATCTTAAGGGTGAATTCGGTCCATGATACTGAACAACTTTCCCCAAACATTCCCATACAAACTTGCATCAAGGTGATAGGTCTACTTGAATGGAAGAACCAATTTTTTTTTTCATATTTTGTTATATGTTCCTCGGGGAAAGTTGTTCAGTATCATGGACTGAATTCACCCTTAAAATAGTTTCAGTATATTTTTTTAGACCCTGTATATATGAATAGACCTGATATATGCTCTCCCAAACTAACTGCGTCTACCACACCTCTGAATCCTCTGATATAATCGTTCCTCTGACGTCAATCCTTTATTTCTCTTAACCGGGATACGCTGCGATCTGGGTTATAGCAAGTTATGTGTTGTTTACAATGTGCCAACTGCCCAACTCTGTAACGAAACACGGTTGTGCAACTGCAATATTTTGATTCGTATCGGAAATAACACAGCCTATGAAAATATAGACCAGTGTATAATATTATAACGTCTAACAAAATAAACTGAAACTATTTTAAGGGAGAATTCAGTCCATGATACTGAACAACTCTCCCCATTCAAATAATTTTTGGATTTCCATGCAGACTCGGATCAGCTGATCGGTCAACATGTATAGTATTCCCAAGTAACATTTTACTCCATTTAAGAGTACACATTTAGTTCCCATGTGTACTTGAAGCATTATTATAGTTCACTCGTTGGATAAGCTGCATTATTGCGATTAATAACACCTATACCTGTCTAAGGGACTTATAGGAGTGTAGAGTTATACTTTTATACGTTTGTTGGTGTTATAATACTCTCACAACTATCCTTTAGTCAGCCGTCTGACTAAGAGCATTATAGGAGGGTAGAGATACGGCAACCGCTGCTTTACGACCTACTTGTACGATGTTATAGAGCCAGCATTATAATAGAACACACATGGTCATTTATAAAGCCAAAGGCTGTTATGTTTACTTGTTTTAGACTGTTATACAGCTAGTAGCTGCAGTAGGACTTGTTTGTGATCATTAAAATAACCTTTTTTACTATCTGTACAGAAGTGTTTAAATGGTTCGCATGTGCACTATAGGCTGTTAAAAAGACTATATGTGTTGTCTATTAACATCAATAGCGGTTTATTTGTCCACAAGTACCACTCTTATCTGCTGTAAGCTGAACATGAATGTGAATGTGATATTCTATTACACTTATCCCACAATCTGCGGTGTGTTTATTTCGTCACGTGAAAATGTATAAAAAATCTTGGAAAATAAGAGCGAGAACCGGTGGAATAAGAAGGAAAATTGCAAAAGAATATTCACAAATTGTAAATATTAACAGTCGATTGACAACGACGCCCGAAAATGAGCCCGTCGATACGGCTTCAACAAGTGCGACTTCAACCGTTGTTCATGGTGGTTCTGTACATAATGCGGAGGATAATTATAAATTCAATAGATAACAGCATTTTAACAGAACACATGTCAACCTATATACGCTCACCGCATTAAATTGGAGTTATAACAGTTCACATAGCCGTATTTCATTTCCACCATTTTGTTCTAACCTAAAATATTTACCTAATAATAAATCTCCAAAATTATCATGCAGATTTATCACAATAAAGGCAGATAGAGCGATTGAGTTTTGGTTTTATTATATAATTAATTACCGTAGTATAGTTATAATGCCAATATAATATCGAAAACTGAAAATTGTAGATTTCCTCTCAGCTAGTTTTAAATATTTTAAAGTGAATATCGCGTTTTTGTAGAGGCGCGTGAATATTTTAGCTGTAAATATGTATACATTTCACGATAAAGTTGCATTCCCATGGCAATAACATTATTAAGTCTTTGAAACAGGTACTTATACCGCGTGTTATCATAAATTTTTATTCAATATATATCCGCCGGAGTAAGGTCTGCTTGATGGCACTCACAAAACCAAACAAATAAATAATTTATAAAATAAAGAAATAGTGTAGGACACACGTAAACTTTAGGTAGCACTGGAGTACTGTTGTCGGATTTTATAACTGTGAAGGCTGTGTATTTAGCCACTTTTTACTCTTTATTACGCTCATGTACGTTGTATGGTTCACACTGCGTCTTATATAGTGCCGTAAGACAGCCTTAAGTCCGATGTTACTACTTAAACTGCTATTATAAGGCTGTTATACTGCTAATGTACAGCCATAGTGAACTTAAGGCTGTCTAATTTGTGCCCAAACTGGTTCTATACAAGCATTACAGCAAGCTATACAGCTCTTATACAGCTGACTTACTCAGCTTGTGGAGTATATGTGAACGATAAGACATCTTATATAGAACCCCGAATGCTACTTGGGTTACCACACATATGCCACACATACTAAAAAAACATACAGTCGAATTCATAACCTCTTATTTTTTTAAGTCGGTTAAAAATAAAGGACTGTTGTTTACAATAAAAGCTTGTACGTAAAAATGAAATTGTTATAAAATTCCAGCTTCCAGTATTTTTTCATCTACAAAATCGTACAATATTTCCATTGATATTTATGTGAGCGTTTGTCAAGCCAAGATAGAAATAAACGAGGCTGTTACGAGATATAGGGTACGCCAAGGGTACGCAGACCCCAACCCCACATTTATTTTTCCGACGAAGGCCTCAAATCTTGCTTGGGACTGTACGATGTTCCTTTAGATATATTGTAAGATATAGGGGATGGTGTGGGGACACCATTAGCTTGGAAATACTTCAAGAGCCCTAGATCCCTGTTAAAGTTATTGCATTGGCTTTAGAGATTTTATTGCGGAGAAAATTCTAGAGGGGATTGAAAATAAAAAATAACCTTGAAACATTGTAATCAGATAATAGGGTATTTCACTGTGTTTTTTTGGACACTATACGAAACCAACTTTTATTAATTCTGGGATGAAACCACAAATTAAATATTAAAAAGATATCTGTTTTGAAAACAGCATGATAATTGGTTATTTTTAAAAGCAGCAATTAGCATTTTAAATATTAGTATGAAGAAAAGTTGAAGCGTGGTGGGGACATCTTGCTATCTCTTTCGTACGCGCGACACCTAACGGCAGTGACGTCTCAAGCGCAGTATGTGCATCCTTTTTCTGTTAGTTTCCCTTTCCACCAGATTTGAAAGGCTTACCTATAACCACTGAATACAGTAAGAATAAACAGAAGGGAATCTCCTAAGGTACGCGCAATATGCGTCCCCGTTCCCCGCACCCGCACCTCTCCCCCGGTTCTTGACGGCCAACGTGAGTCATCGAGGCGAAAACGGTGGAGAGGTGCGGGGACGGGGAACGGGGACGCATATTGCGCGTACCTTAGGAGATTCCGCCCTGTGCTATAACTTAATTATTTACTAGTAGTTCGCCGCGAAATTAGACCTCGCGATTATTCGCGTTTTTATTGATAGGTATACTCGTATGTGCAAAATCAAAATAAAATATTTATTCAGTAATTAGGCCTTTGCAGGCAGTTTTACACGTCAATAATTATAGTGCACATTACGTGTAATGTCTATTTATAACTAAGTTATTTTTTTCATTGTTCAAAAGCTACCGATACTAGCGTTTCGCAATGACCACTGCTGAGAAGAAACGCCGAAAGAAACTCATTTACACAGTATTGGTCGCCTACATGCCAGAAGGGCTTTGTCAGTTTACAAAGATATTATGCCTAATACAATGTTATCACAACATAATATGAAAAGCTTGCGAACGAGTGCCAAATCCAATTTACAGAAATAAGTAACACTGAGTAGTCTTAAAAAACGGAGCCGAGCTGACCAGTCTCTACTGGCGGCACCCGTTCACGATTGACGCGTGGATCAGCCATCGCTGAACTCAACCATATTAGAGGGAATCCAGCGACCCGACCCACGATGCACTCACCCGTGTGGTTCCTGGTTAGAATAGGACCACTCCATCTCTTCCTGTAAATGTCGTAAGAGGCGACTAAAGGACTAAGCACAAACATCTCGTGCTACAATTTTATTTCCATGGAGGGTTAACGACGGGCGGCGCGGCGGCGGCCGGTCGTAAAACTATAACCAAATCCAACGAGATCTATGTACTTTATATTCATGTCAATGGCCAAATCATTTAATTAAACTGTTCCGGCTATTTCTTCTCCATTTTGCAAGGTCTTTGGCATAATTATTTATTAGCGGATTAAAATAATTCTTTTTGTTTTCGGTTTATGTTACTTTTTGATATAATTAATAAATAAACTGGTCAAGTGCGAGTTAAACTCGCGTGAAGAGGGTTCCGTGCTTCTCATAGGTTTTCCTGTAATCTACAAGCAATGAACTATACTTTGTATTTTTTTCAAAATTTTAGGCTCAGTAGTTTCGGAGATCAGGGGGGAATGGTCAATTTTCGTCTTCTTTCATGAATAAAACCAAAACTATTCATTTTACAATAATAACAAAAATATATTTAAGATCCTCATAAGCCCTTTCATTTGATATATGACACAGTAAGGTTTGCAAAACTTTTTTTTTAAATATCCTAATTTGTCCCCGGAAAATGACCCTTATTTTAAAAAACTATTAATTTACTTTGCACATCTGTGTTTGGGTCATAGGATTACCTACACCATCGTATCAAATTTCACCTGATTTGGTCCAGTAGATTCGGAGCAAATTGGCTGTGACAGACGGACGGACAGACAGACGCACGAGTGATCCTATAAAGGTTCCGTTTTTTCATTTTTTGTACGGAACCCTAAAAATTGAGTGAAATACCGTGTTGTTTGTTTGTGATCATATCTCATATCATTAAAAAAATCGGTATCTTAATAAGTATTAATATATTATAATGTTTCATATTATTATGTAAACCATGCTGAGTATTGATCATTCAGTAATTCTGAGTATTCAATTAACAATACTTATAGAGTAGAAAAAAAGCGAATTTGATTATGTATTTATGATATTCACTAGTGGTGCTTTTTTTAAAGTAGAAACTTAGGAAGGAATTACTAAGTTCCTATTTTAGTTTTATTTAATCTTAAACATTGTAAAAATGCTAAAGCAAAGTCCATAAACCGTGGCGATGATTATTGCTATTATCAAGGCGACAATGGAAATAACCAGGGAAATTAAGAATATAAAATAATCTGATAAAAAAACACGCTATATTAAATTATGATGTACTACGTATTGTCTGGTATACGTCATGGTTATGATCACTTGGTACATATATACAGGGTCTAACCAAATATACTGAAACTATTTTAAGTGTGGATTCAGTCCATCGTACTGAACAACTTTCCCCAAGGAACATATATCGAAATATGAAAAATAATTTTTGGCCTCCCATATAACTTGATTGATCAGCTGATTCGAGTTTGTATGGAAAGCCAAAAAATATTTTTCATATTTCGATATATGTTCCTTGGGGAAAGTTGTTCAGTATCATGGACTGAATTCACCTTTAAAATAGTTTCACTTTGGTTAGACGTTATATATATATATATATATATATATACCTATATATCAATATATATTTATTTGTATGTACATTACAAATATGTGCAATAAATATATATACGTTACTGAAACGATTGTACTGTACCTGTTTATTTTTGCCAAAAGTGGCCGTTTTCCGCAAAAATGCATAGAAAACCTTAACTTTCTCACTTTAAACTATAAACAGTAGTTCATAAAATAGTTTGAAGGGTTAAATAGGGCTTGACAAAGACAAAATTTTAAATGATATTCCCGTTTCCTTTGAAATAATTTATTTCAAATGGGGCAGCACTGGACCCCAGAAAATTCATGTGTGACCTTAAACTGTAAACAATAGTTCAATAGTTTGAAGGGTTATCTAGGGCTTAACAAAGACAAAATTTTAAATGATATCTCCGTTTCCTTTCAAAGTTCATAAAATAGTTTGAAGGGTTATCTTGGTACAAGTCGGGCCGCCGGGGATTGCAGCAGGGACCTTACGGTTATAGCTTGCCACTATTCCCGTAGGGATAAAGACGTGAATATGTATCTGTATAGGTATTCATATCTTTTGTATGCTTAGCCTAGCCATAGCCAGGAATCCTTCCTGCCTAAAGTATACATTATGTATTACCACCAGAATTGTTTACATTTCAATCATGTGCCTCGGAAGATGACGAAGTGACAATTTGTTTTTAGTCTGGGAGCTTCTTGTACGGATGTGGACTTGGTTAAAAATATATTATTTTGTACTGATAAGAAAATAAAAAGTCACAAAATATTGTCACTTGACATTGATCACATCCATTTTGAACGTGATTTCAGATTTATCGTGTCAATGTTGCCAGCGGTTTGGGAACTCTACCGCAGGGCAATGACCTACATGACATTTCTTGTAATTATTTTTTGAAGTGAAATCTTCTAAGGCGCGTTGGGCATTTTGTTGAGATGGGAAAAACACCATTGAACTCGCGATACTGTTACTGTAACTGACACCTCTCGTAACTGTTCAAGTTTCCACTATGTCAGCACTCCCGGATTGCCACTGTCTTTTTTAAATTTTTTTAAAGTTCTAGTTTTGATTTAACCCTAGAACCCTACATGGGGTGCTGGGGCACCCCAGAGGGTTTTGTTTTTAAATTTACTTCTCTGATTAATGCACAACTTTGACTTCCCGCTTATTTGACCTTGAGATCACACGCTACGGATTAGCCTGTGATTTGACGACAACTGGACATATCACTCGGTTAACTGTACCTACTCCCATTTCACTTTCTTTATTTCATATTTTCGTATGGAGTTCACATGTGCAACGTCTTTTGACGACTTTTGTACTCGGCCTCCCGTACTACATATGTAACTTTAAAATCATTATCAGCAGAAGGCTCCGTTATCAAACGAGGACAGGCACAGGATATCTATTCTCGTACACATTGTCATTCGACTTCCTTAAACCAAAATAGAATGTTTATTTTGTTTCTGACACGGCCGCCGTGCTAATTTGTTTTGTATCTGTGGACTAGTTTTTTTTATTAAGATTTTTTATTGTTTTGTTTTGACCACCTTGTAAAGATAACATTATATGGCGTTGTTCTAACTAGTTAGTTATTTTTTTCCCGTCCTGGGTCTTGGGTGTTTATCTAGACGTAGATATAAGTTAGTATCACCTATAGATAAAAACCCATAAGTTTAAAAACTTACTCTGGGGCTAGCTAACTAGCTCAATCAGTGTGGATTTGTCCCTATATATTTATTTCATTTATTTATTTATACTTGTTGTAATGTAATCCTAAGATTGGTTCTGGTCTACCCTTTGGTTTTTTTTCCAAATAAAATGTGCAAGTAAAAAAGTGCAAGTATGTAAGTAAATTATTTAGTGATATTGTAATAATGACAATTTTGTACTAAAGGTGTAATATTTTTAACACTACGCTATAGTAATAGCTGTGTGTGTACCTTATTGTGTGTGAAATGTAATATCGATGTATATTCTGATATAATGTGCACCCTGGGCAATCTGCGTGGACAGCCAGTCGGTAACGCAGATTGGCTGATCCTTTCGATACGGAATGTCGATAATTTTAGCCATTCCGACTCGCTAAGAAGAAGAAGATATAAATGATTTTATTATTATTTATATGCACTGAAAATGGCGATTCCAACACGAACCTGCTCCACTTTTTAAGTCAGCTGTAAACAGGTGCTAACAAAACATTTCTCACCAGGCCAAGGCTAGCCTCGTCAAACAGCCACGTATTATGGGTACGGTGAGAATTCCCGCCCAAACTGACGTCAACACAGATAAATTAATTGTTGCGCCCATTTTGAAAATTTGCGAACGCCCGCATGATTTCATACTGTTCGCAGAAATGCCTACGCCTCTGGGAACGACCTATTCAATGACGATTGTAGCGTATATAGTTAATATTTCTTTTTCGGAATTTAAGCAGACAAATATACATCACACTATCGTCTTTATTACTAAGGATCAGGGCAGATTGAGCCAAGTGCTTCACCTACTTACAATACCCGGCACATAAGTTGAAACAAAATGGCGCCTCTACGCAGGTATAATTAGAGGAAAGATTGTGCGCAGTGACCGCCATTTTGGGTCAACTTATGTGCCGGTTAATGTACATCACTTGAATCCGCGGTTGCATGTCATGTTGAATGCTACGAACAATAATTCTCTAGAATCGTAAGTAATCCCGAAAAATCATTCCACGCGATATGTACCGCGGCGGGCGGGGCTTATAATATGAACAGCGCGGCGCGACAGTTCGCCGTGACACTCGAATCGTATAGTTGCGTCGCAAGAAGTTTCCTTTGAGAAAATTGCTGTGTTTTTGCGATAATCGATTCATTAAAAATGCCGTCATGTGCCGTGAAATGGTGTAGAAGCCATACAGATATGAATATCAGTTATTTAAAAAAAGTAACACGTAAACAAGGTTATTTTTTTTAGCGTTAATCCTCACCGCTCGTTGCGTTGACTGCCCCACCCGACGGCGACGACGACGCGTGACCTTGTCGCGACCAATCGCATGCATCTTTGTCTATGTGTGCGTTCGAGTGTTTCGTTGTTTTTACTGTTCGTTGGTTTGCGTAAATGGAATCAGAATCAAAGCGGTGAATGTAGGAGCGTTAGATCTCTAGAGAATTATTACCTCGATGTCTGAATGTCTTTAATCTGTTCGCAGTATGTATAAAATATAATTGCAATAAAAAGATTTTGTCTGACTTCAAAAAGAGGATAATTTTTGATATTAAAGTATATTAATATGTTAGTAAATAAGTATAAAAATTATGCAATGGGGTCACAAGTATAGGTACTTAGTTGAAAACGGTACAATCTACGTATCTACTTGACTCACTAAAAGTGAGATAAAGCTAATCCATGTCATTGATTGAGCAACTGTTCAGCAGTTGCGGATTTGCTTTCCCGCCGTAGCACAGAATACAGTAAGAGTAAACAGAAAGGAATCTCCTAAGGTACGCGCAATATGCGTACGGTGCGGGGACGGGGAACGGGGACGCATATCGCGCGTACCTTAGGAGATTCCGCCCTGTGGCCGTAGGTTGTTCATATTAGGAGCAAAAAAGAAAGCTCATGCGCCTCACGCAGCGTATAGAGTTGTACATGAGGCGTCAAGGGAAAACGGCCATTTTTGGCAAAAATGCTAAGAAAAGTTCTCACTTAAACTGTTAATAGTAGATCATAAAATAGTGAAGGGTTATTTAGAGCCGTATGGTACAAAATTTTAAATGATATCTCCGTTTCCAGTGTACTACAGTAGGTTGATGTGGGCTGAGAAAAAAAGAAGCAGAAGGGGGCAGCACTGGACCCCTTAACATTCATGTACTCCCTTAATCGGTATTTTACAGACAGCGACGAGTTGACTGCGGGCAAGGCACGGGGAGGGCGGGAGGCAAGGCATTGGAGGACAAAATTAGCATCAAATTTGCGGCCCTCTAAAATCTACCGCCCGCTAGGCTTCAACCTAATCAAATCAGCCTGCTGGTAAATCCGTCACTGGTTTACCGACGTTCTTTACAGAATCATTTTCCGCTTATAATAATTCTGACGCTGAAGAATCCTTAAACAAGTCTACATTTTTTTCCACTTAGACTAGGATAGAGGGTGAATCCGAGGGAATGGCAATGACGATGTAAAAATGGTAATGATTGCACGTCCTATGGTTATGATAACAGTCAAATGGTAATGATGTTTAATAGGATTATTAATATTAATATCATCACCAATACCTGTTATCATTACCATAGGACGTGCAATAAAAAAAAATCATTACCATTTTTACATCGTCTTTACCATTCACGACGTAATCCTCGGATTCACCCTAGAACATATGTATTAATATAATTAACGAGTATTACCTGTACTATACCCATATTGATAGCTACGTCGATGATTGATTGTTAATATTTTTTCAATATGATAATTTATAGAAATCTGTTATTAAGTGAATTTGAGTGTGGTGTGTGGTAATACTGGTAATCGCACTGGTGTCATGTTTTCAGAGCTGCTTTTAGGCATCCGAAAAACACTAGTGAACTAGTGTGCAGGTTTCCTCATTATGTTTTCTATAAAATACTAATGATACTTAAAAATGACTATACCTAAGTAGAAACATAGAGTACGAGTCGCGCCTAGTGTGAATCAAACTCAAACTTGAAACTACGTCGAGCAGACAAACCGTACGTTCGATAGAGATAGCTGAAACCGTTGCGGGTCACGTGTCTCTGTCGCACGTAGGGTTTGTGACAGAGACGACTGAACCCGTCGCGGGTCTCCGCTTATCGCAGTTTCAAGCCTTAGCAGTGCGTAAGTAACCGTAGAAATTTCATTCTTGTTATGTCACCCCTAACACATAAACTCATTTTTAAGTTTAGCTCGAATCTGTTTATCCCGTTAAGAGGAAAGAGGGTCAGTGTATAGAATCGTATTCGTATTATCTGAAATATCAAAACAAATTAGTTCTATTCCGGATATGAGTCGAAATGTCACGATGCAGAGTGAGTAATGAGTAATCTATTTGTTTGAATGAGCCTTTGTACGACTGAAATAAGCGCACCTGTGTCGCAATAAAATTGGTTATACTTAGAGCAAATAAAAAACAAAAAAAAAATTGGTAAGGATCGCTCCATTGCCGTATTCTGCTTTTTTATACTTATATACAGGCTGATTTTTAACCTCGTAGCTCTATTCAAGTACTCTTTAAGCGAAATAAAAAATAAATATTCCGTCATATGTATCTTTTGAATCAGGCCTATGTCACTCCCCGTTTAGGTATTGATAATGTACCTACATTATTACTATGCGCGCGGGCGGCCCCTCCGGGTGGTAAATTCAGTTATACGAATCGTTTGTCCAGAGTAATAAGAATTAAATATTGGCTTGCAATGGATGTCTAGGTATCTATACGAAAAGGTGCTGAGTTCTGACGTAAGCTAAATTAAACCATATCGCTAGCCACATTGAGTAGATATTTCTTTGCTGAGTGAGACTTCTGTACGTTAGTATTATTTATTCGTAAGGGTTCGTGGCGGGCAGCGGCCGGCGGCGAGCGGGGAGGGCAACGGCCGCGCGTATAGTAAAGTCAGTAGGTTGGCTATTTATTACAAATGTGGGAGAAAATAAAATTGACAAAAAATATAAATAAGATTTTAATATAGCCCCATGGTCTCATACAGGTTGATTTGGCTCCCCATTGGGCCATTACATAACCTTAAATCAACCTGTATGAGTTTTATTACAAGTATTCCTTGATCACACGATTTACACGTCAAGGCATCGACGTCAAATTGGTGTATGGGCTAAGGCATTACAGAAATGATGTGCCGTTCCCGTTCCCCAGATTTCCGGGAATGTTCCCAAAACATGGAAATGTCAGGGAAAGTTGTAATTTTATTTACCAGACATATTTTTTATCACTGTACATATATTTTACTAATGTAAATGCATCACTTGATATGGTTATAATACAAATATATATATATATATATGTCGTAGTTGGATGGTATAAACCGCTAATTCACGAAACCTCTAGTTGTTTGGCATTACAATTAATTAATTATTATTATTACAGCTCGGTTTTGTTAAACAGCAGAATATTGTTCAGCTGGATTGTCTAAGATTGCGGGTTCATTTAAAGCGCTAACCACGTTTCCAAACGGCTAGCGCTTTTGTGAAACAGTAGCGGAAATCCGCTGTTTGACGAAACCGTTAAACAATACAACTGCGACACATGCATGATAAGAATTTGGTGTAGGGTTACCATAATGAAATGTGGTAACTGGGTGTCTATTAGAATACAACTTTTTTCGACATCGAATTTAATTTCCCAGACTAATTCCACTATTTTTATTGCTATAGGTCTGCCCTAACCTAGTAAAATGGATAGAACTTTTCTAGCACTCGCCGGCCGCTGCCGCGGCACGCTCGCTACACTCGCTCGCCATTGCCACTTCGTAGGCATTCTAAATTGTATATAATTTCTTTAGATAGAATTGTTCAACCACTTTTCTAGCCGCATGGATGAATACAAGTCGTTCATTCCATCCAGCGTATTAGGGTTCGCTGTTTTACAAAACTGAGCTGTAATGCCAAACAGCTAGAGGTTTAGTGAATTAGCGGATTATACCATTCAACTGCAACATATATATATCCAATATTCCGTAACATTCCCTAGAAATACGTTCCCGGGAACGGCACATCACCAGGTTAGGCTGCCTGGAGGAAATTGCTTTCCTATAATGTATACAATTTTATATCTTATAAACGGATCTGGGGATATAGTATATACGAGTATCATGCAGGTACTTAGTACCTATATTTTGTACCTACTTATATTAATTTTGTGCCTTAGATGTCAGTCACGACTTACGACCACAGACCAGGATCATGATAGTCACAGCCTCCGTATGAATTTGCATGTCAATCTGACGTCAAATTGACTTCATTTAGGATCGTCACTTTTAGTCGGTGTATGTCAATTCATTAGATCGGACATTCATTATCTACTGTAAAATACCTAAATCTGCCGTTTTAAGTCGTAGAAACTCGTCGAAAAACGTTAGAGGAAGTAATAAAAAAGTTTTCTTCCGCTTGTAAGTCAATTTTTTATTAAATATTTGTATTGAAAATTGGCACGCCAGGTTTTCATACAAATTGAAGTATTTTTTTTCTAGTATATACAGATCTGTGCTCACGACGAATCACTCAACTTTTTCGCGTAAGTTGATATTGATTATCATGTAAAAGTACCTATACATAGTTAGACAACAGTAACCCATTTAGCAAAGTGGTGGTAAGTGAACTAAAAATCAAAATATGACAATGACCCAACTACGTATGATTGAACTCGCTAATCGGAACTGTTTCTGCTGTTTACCTTCTTTATAAGTATACTTTATTGCATGATTTGCGATCGATGGATCATTCGACTATATCGTGGGCAAATAGAATAAAAATAAATCAATGTATGCAACTACAGGCTAATGCCTGTAGTTGCCATATTCGAACATCAGTCGTGCTTTGCTCCGGACAAAAAATATCACGTCTTTTTCCTAAACGAGGTAGACAGGCCCTAGGGCCGCAAATCCAAAGCTTAATGGTGGCGTATAGATGTAAAAAGAGAATCAAAATAGACTTCCTAGCCGCTATTGACATGATTAAGATTCTCTACCATTTCCTCTCTCGGCTTTTACGATCTGCTCAGGAAGAAAATCAGCTGGCACATTTTACGTTTTTTCTTTTCTCCCAGACTAACATGGGAACATATAGGAAAACTTCCTTACTCCGAAAGGTTCGTCATATTTTCGGTAAGTACATCCATCAGGAGGCTTGTCAACATATCCCAGTCCCAACAGGTTACTGAGAAAAACTTTTCCACGAAAACATAAAATCGCGAGCTCAATATTAAAATAAGAAGGAAATGTTATTTATAATGACGTCAAGCCGTTAACACGTGTTTAATAAACACATTAAACTGTCGCTTTTTTCAAAGGGGCAATTACTTCTTCCACAACAGGAAAAAACCTCTTGGGGAGCCATAATGCGCTTTCGCACGTATTCAAATAATTATGACATCAATTTCGTTGAAGTGACGAAGTTCACCTTAGCTGCAAGGGAGGCAGTAAACAAATAGAAGGTACAGTTTTCACTCTACATCTTTATGGATAAATATTAAAGAAGTAACTTTTGTTGTCTGTATATTGGTTTTGTTGTCTGTAAGTTTTTTTTTACAATAGTACGAGTAGCGATAGTTATAGTCCTTAGTTCGTATAATATTTGTTTGTCACCACTCATAGCGGATGAGATTTCTTTTCGTCTACCACTCATTCATTTTCTCCTTTTAACTGGGTAATAAGGAAATGAAAGAGTCCTTTCAAAGAAGTCCTATGCTGCTCTCATCTAGGTGCCAATACCGTAACTCGACAACGTACTAAAGTACGAAATGATGATACAACGATCATGAACTTAAAGTGAAACTGGGCAGGACACCTGGCCCGACGAAGAGATGGCAGGAAGAGTAAGGTACTGACTGCTGGTGGCCCAGAACGAGTGAGAGAAGCATCGGGCGTCCGCATATGCGATGAGTTGACAACATAATCAAATTAAAACTAACTAGTAGTTCGCCGCGAACTTAGACCTCGCGATTTTTATTAATATTTCAAAAACTACTGAACCGATTTTGATGCCCAACGAACTTGAAAATTCTATTGATATTTCCTACATGCCCACCCAATTTCATCAAAATCGGACCATCGGTTCGGCAGTTATCGCGGTACAAACATACAAACATACATACATACAAACAATGTGTTTTCGCCCCAACTTGAATGCCCTTGCTCGCTCGGTCTATCATACTCTATATATTTACACCTCCTTGTAATCTAATAAACGGAGTAGGTACATACATTTTTCTTGAAACCAAATCTCTGGCTTTCGGCCAACCGTACTACGAAGAGACGCAGTAGACGAAATAACTAATTTTCTGTATAATTAGGCAGTGTGATAAATTATTTCGGACAGAGAGACGGCGTAGGGCCTTGAGTACCGGCCAATATTGACGGAAGTGAGAAGGTACATTAGTTGCTGGATTTTCTGAGATTGTGACTAAAGACGCCCTGATTAAAAATCAGAATTTTTATTTTATCTGGAATTTTTATACTTTATGAATAACTAGCGGGTCACCCCGGCTTTGCACGGGTTTGTAATCACTACATAGTATAAAACAAAGTCGCTTCCCTCTGACCATATGTATGCTTAGATCTTTAAAACTACGCAACGGATTTTGATGCGGTTTTTTTAATAGATAAAGTGATTCATGAGAAAGGTTTATATGTATAATGCATACCCGTGCGAAGCCGGGGCGGGCCGCTAGTAAACACATAAACCTTCCTACTCTATCTATTAAAAAAACCGCATCAAAATCCGTTGCATACCTACTTTTAAAGATCTAAGCATACATAAAGACAAACAGACAGAGCGGTAAGCAACTTTGTTTTATACTACGTAGTGATAGTGATAATTAGTTTGGGGTTAGCTCAGTGAGAAATTGCTTAGCGATAAGGCCGCCTTTTGCGCATTTCCTAATTTTTAAGATAATTATGTTCTGTTTTTTACTTTTGTGCAATAAAGGGTTTTGTATTGTATTGTATTGTATTGAGATTTGGCTTTCTTTATTCATTATTTATTTAAGTCCGTACTTGAATTTTCCGGGGTCCAGTGCTGTCCCCATTTAAAATAAATAATTTCAAAGAAAACGGAGACATCCTTTAAAATTTTGCTACTACCAAGTTCTAGATAACCTTTCAAAGTATTTTATGAACTACTGTTTACAGTTTAAAGTGAGAACGAAGCTTTACTACGCACATTTGCGAAAAACGGCCACTTATGGCAAATGTGCGTAGTAAAACTTAACGTTCTCATTATAAACTGTAAACAGTAGTTCGCAAAATAGTTTGAAGGGTTATCTAGGACTTGGTAGTAGCAAAATTTTAAATGATGTCTCCGTTTTCTTTAAAATTATTTATTTTAAATGGGGGCAGCCCTGGACCCCGGAAAATTCAGGTACGGCCTATGGTTTCTAACATTTATTTCTAAAATAATGGCAAGGGTGTCCCTATCTATTTTAGATAAAAGCTGTGTCGAATAAAGATGCATAGGTATGCGTGCATCGGTATTTTTCTAGGCTTTAGAAGTAAAGTAACTACCTTCACCACTTAACAAATACTAATTATTTATTTATCCCTAATAGGGCAGATAGAGCATTTTGGTGTTTGCGGTTCTAAGCAGACGGCCCAAGGCCGCAAGACTCAAGGCTACTTTTACCGTGATGGTGGACGAGAAGGTGGAAAAAAGAAACAAAATAGGCCACATCGCATTTTCGCCCATTCCCTGGATCAGCTTTTACGGCAATATAAAAAATATATTATGGAAGGATAAACAAAAACCACGTACTAGACTATTATTTACCTCCAATAAGCTAGGTATCCCACAAGGAGAACAGATGTGGCAATATACGTACTCGTATAGTCTTGGGAATTATACCTACATGTCAGTAATGCAAACCACTATTTTATTGTTTCAATAGATTTATTGTTTCTCTTTATTTGGATAGGTGGCAAAATTGAATGGTTTACGCAAATATACAATTCTATAAGTAGGTAGGTATGATTTTACGTCACACACAATGTGCGTATCTAGAACATCAACACATAATAGGTAGAGTCACAGAATAAATACCAGTAGTACAGAAGTCTCACTCCGCAAACGTTTTCAAAGAACTATCTACTCACAGTGGTTAGCAATATGTTGTAATTTAGCTTGCGTCAAAACGCAGCACCTTGTTGTTTAGACACCTACAGAAATCCATTGGAAGCCAATTTTATCCTTATGACTCTGGACATACGATTCATAATACACACAAAACCGACAAAAATAGACTCAGCGAGTGACGCTCTAGGGTTGACTACTACAAGAAGCTACTATCGCCATTTAGCGCACCGTATTATCGGTCTTCCATGCTGGTCTGGGAGACAAGAATAAAACTTGAATATAAATATAAATAAATATGTAAGGACAAATCACACCGATTGAGCTAGCCCCAAAGTAAGTTTAAACTTGTGTTATGGGATACTAACTCAACGATACTATATTTTATAATAAATACATATATAAATAAACATCCAAGACCCATTTCAAAAAGGTCATTTTCGAACTTGCCCTGGCTGGGGATCGAACCCAGAACCTCCAAATTGGCGGACTAGCGTGTTGACCATTACACCACGGAGGTCATAGCTGCTTCTCTCCCCGCGCAAATCGTAGAAGCCGATCGAAGGAATGGGCGAAAATGCAAATCATGTTAACAGGCGATGCGGCTAGCAACCCATCACTATTTTGATTCCTTTTTGTGTTTTCGTATTGCGGCCCTGGGCTCTGATTGCTTAGAGCCGCAACACTTAAAATGCTCTGTCTGCCCCATTAGGGATAAAGACGTGATAGTTATTAAGGTTGCATAGCAGTACCTACACTAAATAAAAAAGTAAAATGTCTATTCGAAAAAGAAAGGTGGTTGCTATGTTATCCAAAAATAACTGTGTTGTCAATTATGTAAAAAATATGTGTCGCGTGAATTAAGATTTTAAAGAGATAAAACTATATTTTTTCCCAGTGTCTAGCTAGAATCCTTGTGATACAAATTCCTTTCCACTACCCACCTGCCTGTCTGGTAAGACATAAACGTTAATAATAGTATGTATGTATGTATCATCGTTTGGTAGTAAACTATAATGAATGAAATATAATATAACATGAGCGAAATTAAAGACTTTAAAGTCTTTAAAGTAGATACCGAATTCTAAAGGATGTACTTAGTAGGTACACACCATTTCTGTAACTTTCATAATTATTTTGCTAGCGAACAGAAAAGGGGTGGTGGTGGTGAAAAGTAGGTGGGCTCAGATTAAATATAGGTCCAGATACCATATGCGCCACCCAAAAGTGACACCAGTTAAAAGACACCAAAATTGGTGTCTTCGTTCTTAGCCCCGCCCACAGCTTGTCATTACGCTATGGAAGTTCACGGCGTCACTACGTAACGACACGGTGATAATTTATTGTAAAAATAACTGTTTGTGCAGTGAAATCGTGCAAAAATTACACTAAAATAAAAGACCAGGAGACGGACATCACTTCTCATAAGTAAGTAAGCAAATTTTCGACTAATTCCTACATATTATTCGTAAAATTATTACGTAAAAATAATGTCAACAAACCAACGCCATGACATCTAGTGTTGCCAGAGCGTGGAATATTTTTACCATCTCTTATTATTGAGTCAACAAATCGTATGATTTGGAGAACAGTTTTTTGTATGTTTGTTTACTTGTACGTTTTGCTATGTATGTTTGTGTGAGATATTAACGTTAACATTTTCATATTGCGCTAAGAAGAAATTATAATATATTGGTAAGTAGGTATGTATTGATGAAATTTTGAAGTGGCCGTATTAAGTATGAGTTAGTTATTGAGGATAAAAATGTAGTCGTTATAATATTATTTACAAATAACATTTATTTTTACCCGACTGCGCCAGAAGGAGGGTTATGTTTATCGAGTGTATGTATATGTATTTCTTTGGCACGCTCTACAGCCTAAACGGCTTAGAGGATTTTAGTTTGAGTTAAGAGGTCTCATTAGATTTGTCCTAATTCTGAGAGTGACATTAGATATATTAAAATTTTTTAAAATACAAAATGGCGGATTTTTGGCGCCAAATGACATATATTTTTTCATTTCAAATATTTGTTCGTTGAAAACCAATCAAGTGGTTTATCAAAAGAAACGATTTTATATAAGGATTACAAATATATATAACTTATACGTTTTAATGTAATTTGTAATGAAAAGTACTAAAAACACATACAGGCTGACTTTTAACCACCAGCCAAATTTCTGGAGCAAGACCAGTCCATGATACTAAACTACTTTCCATAAAAACAATTAACGAAAAACTAAAACAAAAATGCGCCTTTTCATACAAATCAGCGCCCAGTCAAACGGATTTTCTATGGGAGGACGAAAAATTTTCATCGATTTTTAATAACTTTTTTTATAGAAAGTAGTTCAGTATCATGGACTGAACTTGCTCCAAAAATTTGGTTGGTGGTTTAAAAGTCAGCCTGTATAATGACGCTGATGCTGTATCAAGCAATCGGTTTTTTTTTTTAAATAATTACTTGTTTCCGTTAATTTCCTACTGATCCAGTCATTGTACTGAAATAATAAGACGGAAAATGAATTCTGGTGGAAGTGGCAGCCTAAAGAATGAACGTTTTCAGCTAACTTTCGTGTCCAGGACACATACACAACAAAGAGTGATCGTCGAACAATCGCTCAGGGGCTGTGCCTACAAAGGTATTTTTTATTTATTTATTTATTTATTTAATCTTTATTGCACAATAAAATAAAAGTACAAGTGGTGGACCTAATGCCATATGGCATTTTATGGATTTTTAAGGACTCAAATAAATAATGTTGATTTGATCGTGTTTTTTTCTTTTACCTAGGTATTTTAATATAATTTTTGTTCACCTACATACACAATAAAGCTTAGGGGTCGTCCACATACTACGTCACGCAAAATTCCTGGACTTGTCACGCTTTTTCCGATCCCTATGACACGTACCGACACGTTTTTCATGACTCTCCCTCCTCCTATCACTGTAACGTAATATGTGAATGGCCCGTACGAGGTTTAATTTTATACACTTATTTATAATTTGTCAATATGAATAAGAACAACACGTCAAAAAATCTCCCACATTCTGGGGTAATTTTCTTGCGCTGGGAACAATTTACTTCACACACACAAGAACAGTAATGATAGTAATACACGCGTGGGCGTGGGGTGCTCACGCACACGCATATCACAAAATGGCTTCACTTTGAACGTGGCATTTTGTTTAAAACGCTCAATCTAGATTAATCTAAGTAGGTGGGTTAGGTTTTCGTAACCTATGAAGGTACCTAGGTCCTAGGTATAAAACCTACTTAGTGTACCTATCATGAATGACAACATAATAATAATAACCACTTAAAAGTAGATCTTACCTTTCATCGTCCTTAGGAAGTCTAAAAAAAGTTAAATTTGGATCGCAATCCTTGTTTAAACAGTTAAAAACTGCGCAGTATTTCTAAGCCTTCTTTTTATGTTTTTCCATTGTTAAAACGGCCGGATCGGTGAAGTACCTAGGCGACGAACAAAGCTCGCGCGTGCGTCGCTGCTCGCACGTGAGCCCCGACTAATTAGCCACCCGAGAAGGCCGCCGCGCGTAGGTATATTTTTGATACCTACACGGGGAGTGACACAGGCCTGGTAGAGTCTATGCGGAAAGAGATCCGTCGTAGTATTTGGGGGCGCTGCTGTTTCTCGTAGAACTGCGTAAGGATTTTACCCCTTATTCGACATTATTTTGCATAAAAATCACAAGAAAACAACACGATACTTGAAAAGATTCAACACGAAATAGTATTTAATCGAAAAAACGTCCCAATCGGGTGGCAATGTAAAAAACGTAGTTAGTTCCTTTTATTACGCTGCGACGTTCTCCGCACAAACTCTACTTACGCTAAAGATAGACAATTGCGTATCGGGAATGGGCGAGGAACATTTTGAAAAATACCCCTTTCCAACTTGCCCTAGCTGGGATCGAACCAAGAACTCCGGAGTGGCAAAAAAGTAAAACATCTGCCATTCAGACTGCATTACAGTTTCTATAAATATTTATCTTAACAACACCTTGCAAACATTATAAAATCCCAATTGTCTACCTACATAATCAAAACGCATTATAATTGGCTACAAATATAGCATCAATCAACGCAGCTAAGTATGTCACTGCACGATGATTCAGATCGTAAATATTTCATTGCATCGACGCTATCATGTGACAAAACAATCACTTGGCAGGAGCATGCCGAATCAATCACTAATAATAACACAAATTATTGAAAGTACAGAGGTAACGGCGGTCCGGTCAACGTCCAGCAGAGTTAATAGAGGACAGGTCGCGCCAAACTTCTAGATCGCTCTGAAGTTTCCTCACTCAGGTTACAAACAGGGACAGAATATAATATTATATTATATTTACCACAATAATATTTTTTTCAGAATGATTGCAAGAATGTAGATATGATATATATACACAATAAACATAAATAAAGTAAATTCTATCTGCTATGGGTATCTGTATTTTACTACTGCGACGCGAATCGCCTCAACTTCAGAGCGATTCAGAAGTTTGGCGCGACCTGTACTATTATATAGATTCTGCGATAAAGTGTCAAAAGTGTAAACTAATTTGAAACGTAGTAGTGGCATATTTTTTAACGCGGTACGCCAAGTACCTACATGACGCCACTAAATAGAAAAGTCATACGTACATGACGATACTATAATAGAAAAATCATCTTAACAGTGTTCACTGTCATTATAAGTTTTTTTTAAACTTTGTGCTTCAGCATTAGCTAAACCGTTAACACTCAAATTCAATAAGTCAATAGCTGAAGGAACATTTCCTTCCCTATGGAAAATAGCGAAAATAACTCCAATATTTAAATCCGGGTATAGAAAAGACATTACAAACTATCGATCAATTAGTATTCTTAATTACTTTTCTAGGGTGTTTGAAGGTATTGTATATGAACACATATATAATCATATTAAACACAGGCTCAACACTAATCAACACGGTTTTGTATCGGGTCGATCCACTAAGTCTTATTTACTTGTCTTTACCAGTTATTTGTGTAAATCTTTTAATGATGGTGGCCAGGTGGATACTGCTCATATGGATTTACAAAAGCATTTGACCGAGTCGATCACATCATATTAGTGAAGAAATCGGATAGATATGGCATCCATGGTAACCTTCTTAGGTGGCTGGAATCGTATTTACTTAATCGCACCCAGTTAGTTGTTTTGTATGGATACGATTCTAGGCCATATGTGTCATACTCTGGCGTCCCTCAGGGATCTAACTTGGGCCCACTCATGTTTTTAATATTTGTTAATGACCTTTTGGAAATTATTGATTGTGAGTGTATTGCTTATGCCGATGACATTAAATTATTTACTCGAATCCTTGATATAAGCGATAGTGAAAGATTACAGAATGATCTGGATAAGATTCACGAGTGGTGTCTGGACATCAAGATGGAGCTTAATATTGGAAAGTGTTCAACAATTACTTTTACTAAGAAAAGGCGCCCAATCATGTTTAGTTATAAAATGGACCACCACCCTCTAAAACAAGTGGATACTGTGCGTGACCTTGGAGTTATCTTTGACAGTGAACTTTCCGGTTCTCAGTTACTTGAATAATTGGGATTTAAGATTCCACATCATTCAGCCAGGGTTCCACAGCTGTTTAGCGTGCCTTTTTCCAGGAACAATGTCGGTCATAATCCTTTGATTAGAATTTGTGAATTATATAATAATATGAGCACTAATGTTCAACAAGATTTATTTGCTGATAGATTGTCAAAATTTAAATATTCTGTTTATCAACATAATTAGCAGTTATATTTATTGATTCATGTTTGATTGATTGTTTATTTGCTTGCATGTATTAATATTCTCTGTAGTGTCGTGTACAGTCTTTTGGAGGATTTCAGAATAATATTGGTCTTAGATATACTATAAATGAAGTAGTTCTGTTATCTGTGATTGTACCTTAATAAATAAAATAAAATTAGTCATTAGACAATGTCATTTAATTTTTTTCGTATTAAACAGAAAATAGGCTACATTTTTACTTTTGACGTTTACCGAAGTCTTATTCTAGCAACAATAAATAGGAAAAGAGATAGCCATTTTCCAACCTAACATTGTCACCTAAATTATATGATAATTAACAAATAAAGTGTTTTTAAAGCAACATACAATACATAAAATCTTAACTAAACTATAAAATAGCTGCACGGTAAATCTCAAAAGAGAATATGATGGTATTGTAAATGGACTAAACATTAATGTATTAAATGTATTATGTAAATAAATAATAATATTAATAAGCTAAAAAATTGTCGAAAATGCTGTATCATTTTGAACTATCGCACGAGAAGCAAAACAAATACTAAAGAGTCCCCTTACCCTACACTTTTCCATACAAACGTAGTAGCTTATAATTTAAAACGACATGTCAAATTTTGTCAAAATTTTGTAATTTCAACAAATATAACTGGTTTTCGACGGTCAAAATATGAACTTGAAAGAAAATATAAGGGTGTAGCAGTTTCATATACTAGTTATAGTCAAAAATTTTATGATACACTATATTCTCTTTCCAGTTCATAATATTTTAACTGTCAAAACCAGTTATATGCATTGATATTTCTTTGTTCAACATATCATAACGAAATGTTGCCGAAATCTGACATGACGTTTCAAAACAAAAGCTAGACTACGTTTTTATGGAAAAGTGTATTTAAATTAAATATATTTTACGTAAAACGTCTATGATCTTCACTTCTGTCCGATTTTTTTTTCTTTAGTCACATGGTCAACTGGAATCTTACAATGATTCGAATGGCGATCGATTTTATTGTTATGGATTGCTATTCCGTTTTAAATACAAAATGGATCGTTATAAATGACAATGGCAGGTCTTGACGTAACTCCATCCGAAAAAGTTGAAGTAATTCGAACCACCGTTTGAAATGGTTTACACTGATGTCAGATATTTATCCAGCCTAAAGACATCTGACATAACTTGATAAAAGCCGGGCGGCGTATCGCTGAAACGTGCCTTCCGCAAGTCCAAGTGTAGGCCACGCCCAGGGTTGCTTAACTTGTGATCGGGCTTCACGGAGTTGTTCATGTAATGTGATTTTTGCTTATTTCTACAGATTATGATAAATCAAACTTTACCGAAACATTATAATCCAACTGGAGAGATATGTTTCTAAAAATTCAAAAATGTTTAAAATGTTAACACCGTTTGACAAATGTCTTTTTTTCAGACTATACATTCAAGTCAGAGATCAAAAGGACATAAGAGCTACTTCAGTCCGTATTTCAGTGTGTTGGCTGCGTGCCACCTCACACTCGAGCCGAAGATGAATGCATGTTTTACCTTCTGGAGATGAAGATTGAAATGGATCGGTAAGGTGACCTGTCCCGATGTTGGATTACAGGTCGACTTATTGCCCTGTGTGTAATCGATCATCGATGTGCTATGTCTGTTATAAACTAGGGTTAGCAACAATCGATGTACTTAATTTTAATCTTATTATATAAACGAGTACCTAAGTATAGCGAGTGACTTTCTCCGAGGCTGATTGGACAATCCAGCTTTTGTATGTAAAAATAAGAAACCGAAAATGATGTTAATATTAATAAACCAGCGAGCGAAGCGTTTCTGTTTAAAGATTGGCCAAAAATGCTTATAGTTAGTTCACTCTAATCTTCGTCTACTCTCGCCTACAGGTCGCTTTTTCAACCGATTTTGATGAAATTTGGTACACAAGTTTCTTGATTTATTTAAATTTGTTACTCGATCGTTATGTTTTGATTTGGGGAGATATAGGGGGAAAATGAGGAACTTTGCTGTAGCGTTATTTAGGTATTGACTTCTACCTATTATTTTTACCAAGATCTCGGCTTGTAAAGGGGTTGCATTAAACTTGATTCACAGCTCAAGGTGACTTACTAGGGCTAAATTTATTTTCAAAAATTATATTTTCGTACCAGGTTTTATTTTAAGAATTGAGTATTATATCATATAAAATCATGTAAAACTTAAACAAGAGTATTCGTCAAGATAAAATATTAACAGTTATGTTTATTATTTTCTACACCACGCACTACCACCCATTTTTAATCACATTTTCTATAAGCGAGATTACCTTGAAGAAATTGCTTTTAACGAAGTATAGCGATAAGATAATTTTATGTTCTTATTTTTCTAGAGAAAAAATGGGTATTGCAATGACCATTGACATGCATACCTATTAGCTCTATATTTGGAGAAGAAAAAGCGGGAAAGCGCACCCAGGGCTCCGCAGCAACACAGCAACCAGGAACGCGCTAAGATGAAATATATCAGTGGCTGAAAAATAAACTTATTTCAATAAATTAAAAGCTTGTAACCTTCTTGTAGTCCTGTTGAATCTTACATCCTTATGTCTGCTAAATAAGTAAACAAGACTTATCCGCTATCCTCTTTTCAGTGTGACGCACGAGGTTTGGAGAGGATCTGAATTCTGAATCGCAGTCGTTTATAAGTCGAAACAGAAGACCACTTGACGGGTGGGTTCGTACCACGGGTTTTAGTTCAGTTTGAAATTTAAATCACATGAAAAAATTAATTGAACTAGGTACTCGCTTTGTATTTAAAAAACTATTCAACAGAACAGTTGGAATGTCGAAATATCTTTTGAGAGATGAGATGAATATATAAGTGGGACTTTGAAGGTAGCACCAATTGTAAAGAAGTTAAAACGCCACCATTTAACATGGTAGGTACGTCTTCTTAAGAAACGGGATGCCGAACATCAGGTTAATAAAATGGTTAACTTGAAGGTGGATGGCCACCCACAGAGATAGAGGACGACCTACAATATATGTAAGCGGGATGTGTGAAGAGGGTCATGAAGAAGAAGGAGGTTAGTACAGATAAAAAACGATGGAGGGATTTGACATAAAGAGTCGACTCCAAAAAGGGAGAAGGCGAGGAAGATGATGATGATATGACCATAGGTACTTTTACCTGTGCTTTTACACCCGATAAGTATAGCAAGAGAGACAAAAAGTCCTTTACTTCTCAAGCTATACGGCTTTGGAATGCATTGCCCGAGGACATCAGACAAATATCTAGTAGACATTTATACAAGAAAAAAGTGCATGATTTACTTTTTGAATCTTTCAACCATTAGGAGAATTCATCGTTTCTTTCTGATCTTCAAATATATATATATATATATATATATATATATATATATATATATATATATGTGTATATATGTATGTATATGTATGTATATGTATGTATATAATATGTTGTATGTATAAATATAGTATATTTATTTTATACGATATTTATGTATGATCATTTAAAAGAAGTTACTTATTATTTCTGGATTGTTTCTATCTATTTTAGACGCCAACTATTCTATCTGTTTCTCTTCTCCTAAAGGTTGACAGGGAGAGAATGCTTTAGCATTAAGTCTACCTATTGTTGCTTTTGGCTCAATAAAATTAAATAAATAATTAAATAAATAAAAGGATTGAATACTTAGAAAATTTATACTTACCTTCCTTTTGATAAGTTTCAATATATGTTTTGAACTTCAAAAACATTAACAGAAACAAAAAGTTTTAGAAGAGTATCATAGTAGTACCCTGTTCTCAAAACCAGAAGCCCATTGGGACCAAAATAACCCCTCTTGGAGACAGCGCGGCGCTTCAATATAGATAGTGACGCAAGTCGATCTGTCTGTCTGTAACTCTGTAGTCATTATCAATGACATTGGACACAAATAGTGCTTGAAAAATATGACCCTGGGGAATATAAAAAGTAACTTCTTTCTTTTATATATAAAATCTGAGCGAAGATATATAAATAAAAAAAAAGATATAGGTGAAAATTTGTGAAATTATACACGATCTAACAAAATATACTGAAATTATTTTAAGGATTCAGTCCACGATACTGAACAACTTTCCCCAAGGATCGTATATCGAAATATAAAAAATAATTTATGGCTTTCCATACAAACTCGGATCAGGAGATCGGTCAACATGTAAACGGGGAAAGTTGTTCAGTATCATGGACTGAATCTATTCTTAAAATAGTTAATGCAAATAGGCATAAGGTACTAACACAATTTTCTTTTTCAATTTATATATTCCACCTACGCGCCCAGCACTCTGAACGCGGCCTTTGGGCACAGAATACAGTAAGAGTAAACAGAAGGGACTCTTCTAAGGTACGCGCAATATACGTCCCCGTTCCCCACACCCGCACCTCTCCCCCGGTTCTTGACGGCCGACGTGAGAATCGAGGCGAAAACGGGGGAGAGGTGCGGGAACGGGGACGCCTGGGTGACGCATATTGCGCGTACCTTAGGAGTGTCCGGCCTGTGCTTTGGGTCTTATTGCCCGATACTCTGTCCACCTCGTTCGGAGATAAAAACCAAATAACCTCTCTTGGAGACAGCGCGGCGCTTCAATATACCTACTTAGATAGTGACGCAAGTCGATCTGTCTGTAACTCTGCAGTCATTATTAATGACATTGGTTTGACACAAAAATAGTGATTGAAAAATATACGACCCTGAAGAGTATAAGTCAGTTTATTCTTGCATTAATCGTAAAAGCTGAACAAAGGTATTGGCGAAAATTTGTGGACTTTTATATACAGGCATAACGGGTAGAAACCTTTACTTATTTTTTTTATTTCTACGTAGGTATATTCCCACTACATTCCCAGCACTCTGAACGTGGTTTTTAGGTCTTATTGCCCGATACTCTGTCCACCTCGTTCGGAGGTAAAGACAAAAAAACCTGTCTTGGAGACAGCACGACGCTTTAATATAGATAGTGACGCACGTCGTCGATCAGTCTGTAGGTAGTCATTATTAGTGATATAAATAATAAAATACAGTGTGAAATATACTGTCTAACGGTTCAGTGTTTCTTAGCATTTTTGCGGCAATCGGCTACTTTTTAAACAGTAGTTCATAAAATAGTTTGAAGGGTTCTAGGGCTTCACAAAGACAAAATTTTAAATGATATCTCCGTTTCCTTTCAAATAATTTATTTCAAATGGGGGCAGCACTGGACCCCGAAAATGCGTGTATTTTTAGATGACGATTACGAATTATTTTATTAAAACTAACGTTAAATAACTCCATAACTAATAACGTGAAATAACTCCTAATTTTAAAAGGTTGACTCACTTAAATAGTCAGAAAAGACCGAGCCGGTTAGACGATCCTCGTCAGGGCGAGTGTCAGGAACGGCGACCCGAATTATAAAGATGGAGATTTAGGTTAAAAAATCAAACTCGTTAATTAGTAAATCTCTTAAAAAAAAACAAATAGTTGTTGTTAGACAATTACACATCAGTTAGTTAGATTTAAGAAAATTTTCCACTCGAAAATAAATTCATTTAAATCTGTTTTGACCAACCCGATGAAAATATGCATATTTATAACTCTTATAAAATCATCAAAGTCATTTATTTTATTCACTGATACAAAAACGACGCTGATGATTGAACCGAGGAGCAGCCAGACACTATGTCTCCGGTTTTACATACTCGTAGAGTTCTGGAAGTAGTAGGTGGTCGCAGACATAAATATACTTATGCAAGATTGCTTGTTATTTATGATGTTATTTGCTTTGGCTACGATATCAACTGCGATGTAATTGGGCAGATGACTGGGTCAAAAATAAATGATTTGGTACAGTTGAGAGAATAAAACGAAACAAAATAGTGTCACTTCTCATTAATCATATATATTTTCAATATGTTTTTAATTTATCAATGC
Source organism: Acrobasis repandana (assembly GCA_963576875.1). Taxonomy (NCBI): domain Eukaryota; kingdom Metazoa; phylum Arthropoda; class Insecta; order Lepidoptera; family Pyralidae; genus Acrobasis; species Acrobasis repandana. The sequence goes on along the minus strand of OY756233.1, from coordinate 4,399,533 downwards.
AGAAAAACTGATATTATGAGCGTTATTTGACTCCAAAAAACTATGACGTCACGTCACTTCATACAAATTCCTTGGAAAATGTTTGTTTTGACGTTTAGAAAAAAGTGTCTTCTACGACTTGTCATCTAGCGGATTACCGTTTTTACAAGCTTTTATTTTGTTTCACTTGTCCCGTTGTCTGTGTGTTCGTAATCAAATCTTGCAAGCTAAATTAGACCTACTTCTTATTATTCGATCGAGTTGAACCTTCACATAGGTACTTATGTTAATTGGTTGACATTGCAATATTATGGTATTTATGATACCAATGACATGATCTCATGATGAATACGGAAGGTGGCCACGGCATCTCTGTGATCAAACAACATGACCCCACCGATTTTGGTTTCGTTTTAAGGCCGTACCTAAATTTTCCGGGGTCCAGTGCTGCCCCCATTTAATATAAATCATTTCAAAGAAAACGGAGACATCATTTAAAATTTTGCTACTACCAAATCCTAGATAACCTTTCAAAGTATTTTATGAACTACTGTTTACAGTTTATAATGAGAATGTTAAGCTTTACTACGCACACTTGCCAAAAGTGGCCGTTTTTCGCAAATGTGCGTAGTAAAGCGAAACTTTTTCACTTTAAACTGTAAACAGTAGTTCATAAAATACTTTGAAAGGTTATCTAGGATTTGGTAGTAGCAAAATTTTAAATGATGTCTCCGTTTTCTTTGAAATGATTTATATTAAATGGGGGCAGCACTGGACCCCGGAAAATTTAGGTACGGCCTTAAGGAGCACTTTAAACTTTTTAGTTCATGGTGTCAGATATAATATAAGCTTGTTTTAAAAAATATTTTATAAATAATTACTTGTTTTGATCACTACGGAAAATTATCTAATGCAATTTATGTGATCTGGATTTATAGCAAAAACAACTCTATTAGACTCTCGGAGTTGAGTATTTTTAACTTTGATTTAGCTTTATTTTGGTACTATTACAGCGTTTACACACGGCGTCTTCTACAACTTCTCTAGCGGCATAGATGAATACAAAACGTTTATGCAGTTCTACGTAAGTTCAGTTTTTTTACTAAAACGCCAAAGGCATTAGGCTATTTGACAAAACCGAGCTGTATTGCCAAATTGCTAGCGGTTTTGACAAACAGCGACTATACTTTTTAATAGATACGAGTACATATGTACATAGTTAAAAATAGAAAGAAGAAGAGGCAAAGAAAGATCTAGAGACAGTTTTATATAACCTTTAACCAACAAAGATGTAAAGAAGTTGGCTTTGGACAGAGAGAGGTGGGAGGCATTGGTTGCTCCACAGGCAAAAGCTTAGCTCTTTAATAAGAAGAAGATATATAGATAAACACCCAAGACTATTTATGATTAATATTTATTATTCGTTCGATTAAAAATCGTCAAATTTAAATTAATTTAAAGCATAAATTAAAACTTATAGGAACTAAAAAAAATACAAATTGTGCAGTCTCACAAAGACATTATCCCTCGGCAGCGTGGCAGCTTTACCACGTTGAATGGCAATGCTGATTCTTTGTGTCAGATAATTTCCAGTCCTTAGGTTACGGGATACCTCGAAAAATATTTTTGATAAATATTTATATAAATTATGGCTGAAGGACCCCACGAACCAGAAGTATTTACCCCAAAAGGTTTAAATATGTAGTTTTATCCGATGTATTTTTTTTTTAATTTTTTTAAGACAATTTTTATAATTTTTCCAATTTGCCCTGGCTGGGATCGAATCCAGAACCTCCGAGTGGCGGACTAGCGTGGTTTCCAATACGCCACGGAAGTCATCATACAGCCTGACTTTTTATCCACCAGCCAAATTTATGGAGCAAGTTCAGTCCATGATACTGAACTACTTTCCATAAAACAATTAAAGAAAAACTAAAATAAAAATTCACCTTCCCATACAAATCAGCGCTCAGCCAAACGGATTTTGTGGAGGATGAAAAAGTTTTATCGATTTTAAATAACATTTTTAAAGAAAGTAGCTCAGTATCATGGACTGAACTTGCTTCAAAAATTTGGCTGGTGTTTAAAAAGGCAATCTGTATATTACAATACATATTTCTTAAAACACATTCTCACGTGGAATCTCGTGTATGGAAATGAGATCGTACATACAATTTACTCTCATTTCCATATTTGCACATACAATGTGCATAACCGTAACGGTCACTACCGTTGGTCCGCCGGCCGCGCTGAAAACACTCCTGAATTATTCAATGTGCAGTGCACTCCTATTCATGAATGAAGAATATGTTAAGATAGATTCTAGAAGCATCGCTCAATAGAGCCATTATTACTTTTTAGGGTTCGATATCCAGGCCGACAGGAAGCCCTATTATTTATTTATTTAATTTTATTGAGCCAAAAGCTACAATAGGTAGACTTAATGCTAAAGCATTCTCTCCCTGTCAACCTTTAGGAGAAGAGAAACAGATAGAATAGTTGGCGTCTAAAATAGATAGAAACAATCCAGAAATAATAAGTACTTTTAAATGATCATACATAAATATCGTATAAAATAAATATACTATATTTATACATACAACATATTATATACATACATATACTACATATATACATTATATATTTGAAGATCAGAAAGAAACGATGAATTCTCCTAGTTGTTGAAAGATTCAAAAAGAAAATCATGCACTTTTTTCTTGTATAAATGTCTACTAGATACTCGTATTTGTCTGATGTCCTCGGGCAATGCATTTCAAAGCCGTCAGTGGCTGCTATAACAACAAATACTAAAAATAAGATAGAGTTAAAAATTCAAGGGGTCGTCTACTAGAAAAGTGTTTTTTTTAGCGTTTCAAAACATTTTACAGAGGTACGGAACCCTTCATGTACGAGCCCGACTGTCGGATCTACTGCAAATTTCCACCACACAATAATTTGTTCAGAACATTTTCCTTGTGAAGTTCGGCACATTTTCCTTGTAAAGTTCGGTATCTATTTATCTGGGGTCAGTATTTTCGCGGGAGATCAGAACGAGAATAAGAGCCATATAGGTACAGCCATATGTCACCAATACTGTAAGGTCACCCGGGGTAGCAGCCAAGCTGGCAAGCCATCCAAAAAAAAGAATTCTATTAACCAACTACTTTGCTTCTGTGGAAACTCTTCTTCTTCTTTCTGTGTTGAAACTGTTGACCCGTGGTGTCCGGAAGCAAAAAGCTTCATAACTGAGACAGGGGCGCCGCTAAATAAATCGAGAATTCGATTCGAGAGAACTCCAAATGGTATCTGGGTCAAAGAATTGCCATCGCAGTGCAAAGAGATCGCAGTGGCGTCATGGGACACCTCTGAACCTGAAAATAATCGAAATTGCATGAGAACATACATACGCAGAAAACATACGTATTCCATCGTTCTTCTCCTTTAATTGAATAATTTATTTCTATTATTCACATTACGGGACTTAGTCAGTCTAGCAGTGAACATGACGGCAGTAATGAATTCAAAAAATTAAATATCTAGGTCAAAATAAAATCAATCGAGATAAAACTCCCGTAATGTGAATAATAGTCATTGTGACCGCGAAAATCTAAAATTAGTGTAGGTAATTTATCTCACCACATGACGTAGGTACCTACTTTCGCCTTTATCAAGTCCCACAAAGCTTTTTCTGCAATCTGTTGCCCTACATACACCAATTCAGCGTGGACGCACATCAAAAGCTTTTCACTCCCTACTTATATAAATATAAATTACAGTATTTCGGCGAATCGTGTACCTGAATAAGATGTTTACAACTTACAAACATACAAACATGCAGTTTGACGTCATCGCGCGTTCTATTTTACACGCGGTCGCCGACCTACCATTTTAAAGGGTTCACACTCATTCGCCCTTTATATTTTGCACTATAAGCTAAGGCACACTGAGTTACATTACTCTGAAATTCAGGTCAGTGTGAGGTCGGTTTTAGAATCTACATCACGATGTAGATGTAGGAATCAAAGGTAAACATTAGTTAAGTCACGTTTAAACCAAGAATCGATTTTATAGCTTCAATAAGCTCTTCTTCTTCTTCAATAAGCTCACCGAGCGTATATCATAACTTATAATGGTAATTAAAAAAATCTAAATTCAAATTTTTATTCATTAATTCAGGCCTTCGCACGCACTTTTACACGTCAATAAGTTTAATATACATTATCTATACTAATATTATAAAGCGGAAGAGTTTGCTTGTTTGTTTGTTTGTTTGTTTGTTTGTTTGTTTAAACGCGCTAATCTCAGGAACTAATGGTCCGATTTGAAAACTCTTTTTTTGTTGGGTAGTCTATTTATAGAGGAAGGCTTTAGGCTATATAACATTACGTTCCGACAACCACGCGAACGAAGTCGCGGGCACAGCTAGTGTGTAATATAATGTTTATTTTGGGTGGCATCGACGAAGAGAGGCCTATGCTCAGCAGTGGGCGGAAGAAGGGCTGGGATGATGATGATGATAATGTTTATTTATATATTATTAATTGCGCCCATCGCTAATTTAAATTTTCTGTTTTTCCTAAAGTCTGACTGGTAGAGAATACATTAGCATTAAGTCCACTTTTGGTACCTTTATTGTGGTCAATAAAGATTTAATAAATAAATTATTATTTAAAAATCTACCGATACTTCAGTCGAACGGCAGGTATCCCCCTAGATATTAATTATTTGTTTAGCTTTAAACATTGGACTTTATACCGTTCTTATTACAGCCGTTGAGGTAAAGTACTACAAACATAATATTTGTTTTGAGAGGGCGAGAGCACTAACTGACTGAGTGCGATACCTTTCAGAGTTTCAGTATATTTCAGCGAATTGACGATGACCCCAAAACACCAATACTGCAGGCCATTCTCGTAAACTTTCGTCATATGACATAATTCCGCGGTAAACATCATCTATTTGTTTTGCGATGAAACAAATTGCTCCACTTGTTGCCAACTCTTGTTGCGTGGCGATTACCGTTTTTAGGGTTCCGTAGTCTACAAGTAACCCTTATAGTTTCGTCATGTCCGTCCGTCCGTCCGTCTGTCCGACCGGGCTCGTACTCCGCCGCTACTGCACCGATTGTCACGAAAATTGGTGGAGAGATAGATATTGAAGTTACAAAAATTGGTTTTTAAAATTATGAAAAAATGATTTTTTTTCAGCCCCCCAACGAAAAAATGATTTTTTTCCCATACAACGAAAAGTGAAATTAAAAAATTAAATTGGTTTAACCCCAACGTGTGGGGTATCGTTGAAAAGGTCTTTTAAAATGCAACAAAAGCTGCTTTTAAACTATGTAGATCAAACCCCCCAGTCTTAAGATAATCTAATACAAAGTTAAAATTTGTGGTGCCCCACCGTAACTTTTGAAATATTACTAAAATAATTCTGAAAAAAATGTGGTATATACCTCAAAGTATGTACTTTCAATTAAAACTATAACGGTCTCGGTATCATAGATAGTTATTTTTTAATACGTCATAAATCGTAAACCAAAATTTACCTTTAGAACTTTAATATTATGTTACTTGCTGCTACGGAACCCTTCATGGGCGAGTCCGACTCGCACTTGGCCGATTTTTTTATCATCTTCGACGAATTCATAGTGTAGTTGTGGTTGTCCCAAGGAACTGTTTTTTTTAAACAACAAGAAAGCTGCACACTTATTTGTCTAAGCGCGTTCCCGGTTGTATCCCCAGCTGTGCTGCTTCGGAGCCCGGGGTGCGCTTTCCTGGTTTTTCTTCTCCAAATATAACATGCATGTCAATGGTCACCCAAGGATGCCAAAGACCTTGCAAAATGGAGAAGAAATAGCCGGAACAGTTTAAATGATTTGGCTATAGTTTTACGACCGGCCGCCTGCCTGACGTCAACCCACTTTGTGAATGTATTTGTGCGAAAAGTTTTACATCCGGCCGCCGCCCGACGTTAACCCTCCTTGGGAATGAAATTGTAGCACGAGATGTTTGTGCTAAGTCCTTTAGTCGCCTCTTACGACATCCACAGGAAGAGATGGAGGGGTCCTATTCTACTCTGCCGGGAACCACACGGGGAACACGAAACCTGCACACTAGTGTCCATTAATTGAGTTCCTAGATACCTATTTAAGTCATTTTACATGTGTCGATATTCGAACTGTATTAGTTTTAAAAATAAAATAAAATTAGAATAAATAAAACAAGCTGACCTCGTCTGCGATATGGAGAAGACAACGGCTAACCACTTCCTTATCTCTGCCAAATACCGTTATTGTGAGAGTTTCAAAATAGGATTAACTATACCTACTCGTATATTTGAGTCATCCAAAATACAGGGTCTAACGAAATATACTGAAAGTATTTTAAGGGGCTACATGAATTTTCCTGGGTCCAGTGCTGCCCCCATTTGCAATAAATTATTGGAAAGGAGATATAATTATTTTTGTCTTGGTAAAGCCCTAGATAACCCTTCAAACTATTTTATGAACTACTGTTTACAGTTTATTTTCTTATCATTTTTGCCAAAAGTTACCGTTTTCCGTAATAATGCTAAGATGTTCTTTTTTGTGCTGTGCGTTCTTATGTAAGAAAATGCTTTCTTACCCGAGGAACATACATCGAAATGTGAAAAAATAATTTTTGGCCTCCCATACACGTTGACCAAACAGCTGATCCGAGTTTGTACGGTAAGCAAAAAAATTTTTTTTACCTCGATATAATTATATTCTTTGGGTAAAGTTGTTCAGTATTACGGACTTAATTTACCCTTAAAAGAGTTTCAATATATTTTGTGAGACGTTTATACAGGGTTATTTTTAATTAACCGGCAACCTTTTTGGAGCAAGTTCAGTCCGTGATAATGAACCACTTTCCATAAAAACAATTATCGAAAAACGAAAAAAAAAATTCGACTTCCCATACAAATCGGCGCTCAACCAAATGGATTTTGTATGGAAGGACGAAATTTTGTTTATGTTTTTCGATAATTGTTTTTATGGAAAGTGGTTTAGTATCACGGACTGAACATGCTTCAAAAAGGTTGCCGGTTAATTAATAAAACCGGCCAAGTGCGAGTCGGACTCGCGCACCGAGGGTTCCGTAAAATATATTATGTGATGTAACTAAAAATTTATGGTTAACGTTGCTTCGTACCAAATTTCAAGATTCTGAGTTCACGGGAAGCACCCTGTAGGTTTTGATTCCCTTGCAAGTGTCGAAAATTTGCGGCATAAACGGCTGTATCTTTTGATTGCGTTGGCTTAGAAGTTTGATTTTTTCACAGCTTCAAGGGACAGTAGACTTGAGTAATTGATATAAATTTCAGCTTCATACCTCCACGCGTTCCTGAGAAAAAGGGTCTTGACAGACGGACGGACGGACGGACAGACGGACAACAAAGTGATCCTATAAGGGTTCCGTTTTTTCCTTTTGAGGTACGGAACCCTAAAAATAACCCTGTATACGCATTTATTACGATATTATTGACTGTCTGGAATATACAAATCCGGTGTTTTCTCAATCGTCATACTCCATTGATTAAGTAGGTGAAATACATATCGTATCGACTGTACTAGTCATAGCAAATACATTATCCTAGACCTACAGACATCGAGACATATACATTACATTACTATTTACATTATTATATATTAACTACATTACTATCAGTTACGTTCGTCCTTCCCATCTGGTGTCGGGTTTTTTATAATTTTATTACCTACCTACATAAAAACAACACATAGGTAATGTTCAATTGTTTATAGAATTTATAGAGCCACAGGACTTCCATGTAAGGCTTTTTTAATTATTCATGTTAATAGATGTAGGTACATATGACTGATTATGAAATTTTCATAATTAATAAAAATTACAATATCAAAAAGGAAAGGAAGAAAAACAGCTGGTAAATTCAATGTTTTTATTTTCTCCCAGACCAACGTGATAGGACTTCTGAGGATAGGACATAAGTATTTCATTATTTTCCGAATAATCTTTATATTTTTGACTCTCGGTAAGGTTATTTATTAGATAAAAGGATACATCATATGTATGTACAATAACTTGGCACTTTTAGTTTGTATTTATATCAATACATTATGACATATATTATATTATACATACCCAAACGATAATAAGGATAGAATCTACGTTTCCTATCAGTAGCGTCCTTCACGTACATACGTATATTTTTAAATAATATAATTTTACATTCACAATACACAGGAAGTGTGCAATTGAAGAGCCACGGGTTTTCCATGTCAGGTTTTTTTAATTACATATGATAAGTATATTAGATAATATGGACACAACTCAGCATAGCCTATTCATGTTTTAGACCCAGGGCTAACGAGGTTCTTGTCTATGATTTTGATTATGAACAACTTTTCCTAATGTATGTATATAAAATACTTAAAAATATGTTTGCATCTCTTACTAACTTTAGCAGTCATATCATCTGGTTACTATGAAAAACGTTTTTTTTTCGTATTCCTATATACATATAGGTGGTGTGAAAACAGTAGACCTCGCGAGCCGTTATAACCAAGCAATAACCAACACTTTCCCCTTTCCCCTGGCTTAGCAAAGCTATTTCAGTGAAATCCGTCCATATACACAAACACAAAGCTACAGCATACTTCCCCCCTTTTCCCTCCTCCACTCTTCTGGATTTTTTGCAATATCTTGTGTAGAATGAAGTCCTCAGTGTGCCTCTCAAATTTGATTGAAATCCGTCAATAAATAACGCTACAGCATAGTTTCTCCACCAATCAAAAATCGCGGAACCTGTGTGCCAATTTTCATCAAAAATGTGTAGGCGAAAACAGACAGACTGTAGGCGAAAACAGACAGACGGACAAACGCAAACAACCAATCTCGAAACTGAGACGCTTCGTTCGCTTCGCTCGCTGATCGAGCGAGCGAAGCGAACGAAGCGTCTCAGTTTAAGTAGTAATAAGTACTTTATCAAGAAATTTTTTTCAGTATTATTGACTGAATTTGTCCTTATAAAACATTATTATATTATATATTATCATTATATATTGTTTGTATACTAAGGTATTTATTTTATTTTATGAATTATTATGGTGCAATAAAGATAAATTGTATTGTATTTCCTTATAGAGACGTCACAAGAGATTTAAACATACATATTAACGATTATCGAATAATCATGCATAAGTTAAGTATGTATGATGTCTAAATCTCTTGTGGTGACAGTCACAATCACAACAGATCACAATGGCGTCTCCGAAGAGTTTAACGTCTATTGTAGGATTTGTAATACATCCATTGTTGGACTACCGAGAAGATGTTAGCATGACATCTTTATTTTGCTATCGCGAATTCTGGATGAGCATCGTTTGGAAGATTTTTCAGAAAGAAATGGTCATGACAAGGAAAAAAATGTTAAGAAAATCCGCTACATTCCAACAAGTCAAATCAGATAAAAACAAACGTTTTCATTATGGTTGCCTGTGAGATTGCTTCGCCGATAAGGCCGCCTCTTGTACCTTAATTATATACAGATCAGTAAATGTAATTGTAAATGCTATTTGGTGCAATAAAGATTTTTGTATTGCATTGTATTGTAATTTCTGTAGGATTTGTAAGAAATACTGTCGTAGTTGTAATGACGTCATAGCTTCTTGGAGCACTTGGAGTCAAGCAGCGGTCTTATTGTCAGTTCTTTTGCATTAATAAATCGAAAATCACGTAAGTAGGTATATTACATTTTGTTCTAAGTTAGTATAAAAACAGTGGAAAATACCGTTTATTATACAGTTACTGTTTTCAAAATTTCATTTTAGTCGCTTAATTGCTACTGTAAGTACTGTGACTGTTCTACAAATCAGTTTTTGTTTTGTAAATTAGAATTCTGTTTAGTATTGTCAAGTATCGTTCATGCATTGGTTGCTAACCAATGTGTCTTGCGCTTTTTCGTGGTCTATGAGGCTAAGTCTTGGTTATTATTGCTAGATGACAGAAGTTGAAACTTTGCTTGATGCAGAAGACGATGTGAAGTGGTATGAAAAAATCGGATAGCGGCCATCGGGCTCCGAAGCAGCACAGCCAAGGATGCAACCGGGAATGTACTAAAATGAGAGAGGAAATTAAGCTCTCTGTCTTTCTCTTTAATTTTATTTATTTAGTTCCATCTCTCCCTCACTCATCCCATTCTCAATTACATCCTCAGCACTAACGCTGTGAAGCATGAGATCCACTTTCCGGCTTTTACTTCTCCACCTCGCGCAGTCTTGATTCAATTCAATTCAATTCATTTAATGCATTTCATAATGTACATCAGTTCTAACTACTTAAAGTCACTGTATTAAAACACTATGAACCCTGTCGGGTATCGCAAAACAAAGTTTGGAACGGCAAGCGAGTTTTATGACATGCAGTTAATTAATGAATATAAGCCTTACCTAAGTGTTTACCAAATAGGTTCTTTTTTAATTTATTGTCAGCAAGATCGTTATAAAGTAAATTAATGTAAGTAAAAAAAAAGCATCCTTAGTAATAAGACCATTGGCACGCATATCATCCTTGACATCGTCAAGCCAGCATGCCTTAGGAAGGAAAGCTATCTATCTATATGTCATAATAATTTAAGAAGAATAACATAAACCTCTACGTTATTGGTCACACGAGTTATAGTCCCGTAAGTATCTTGGCAACAAAATTTATAGGTGAAAATTCTAGAAACTGTAGGTAATATTTGTACTGTATTTTAAGTCCAGTAAGTCAACGGGTTATATTTGTAAAATTATGACAATTAGCGCCCTCTACTTATAGAACTTGCGGTGTACAGTGATGCTATCTCTGCTAATTAGAATAACGTGGCTTCTAAAAATAGAAGAGTTAGCTGTTAACAAACTATTTACGGAAAATTCTATAAGTGTGCTTTTCCTGAGACCGTCATAAATCTAAATTAAAAATACCAATGTGATGAAAAATTTCGTCCCCCTCCCCTCACATCTGTACTGTGAGTGCACATCCAAATTGTGCCAGCCCTTATTCTGCCCACTGCTGAGCATAGGCCCTTCTCCGCCAGCCATCTCAGTACTGTGCTGCTCTCATCCGAAAAATATATTATAAATAGATATAAATATATACTTACACCTCTAAGAACTAAAACTAAAATAAACCGGACAAGTGCGAGTTAAACTCGCGTGGAGAGGGTTCCGTACAATTGATTGGATTCTTATAGGTTTTCCTGGTATCTACAAGCAATGAACTATATTTTCTATTTTTTTCAAAATTTTAGTCTCAGTAATTTCGGAGATCAGGGGGGGGGGGGGGGGGGAATGGTCAATTTTTAATTTTAATTTTAATTTTAACACTCTTTATTGTTCTAAAGTAAAACATACTTTTAACAAATGGCGGACTTAATGCTAAGAGCATTTTCTCCCAGTCAACCATAAGGATAAACAGAAAAGTAATTTGATCGGCGCAAAAAGCAAAATTAATCAATTATGACTACCGATTTAATAAATACTTCATATAAAATATTAAGAACATATACATAAAACATTACATTACTACAAACTATATAATATATATCAGAATAAATATCTACTTATACAATACGTACCATTATATTATACCTACATATATAATTACAAATATAATCAATTTTGAGAACTTAATGATGATGACTTTACGGAGAAAGGGAGTTCAAAAGATGTGCGTGAACTTTCCTTTTAAAAGAGAATTTGGAAGAAATTTCTCTGATGTCAACGGGTAAAGCATTCCAGAGCCGTGAAGCTTGGAGAGAAAAGGAGTTAGACATAAAATTTGTCCGGAAAAGAGGGATAAAGAGTTGACGTGTCTCATTGGAACGTAGTTGTCGATCATGAGTGTCTGAAAGATAATTGAATTTACATTTTAAATATTCAGGAAAGACAGAATTAGTAAGAATAGAGAAAAGGGTACACAGTAACCGAAGTTCCCTGCGTTGACGGATAGGAAGCCAATTAAGCTCTGAACGATAAGAGGACACATGATCATATTTTCGTCTTCTTTCATGAATAAAATCAAAACTATTCATTTTACAATAATAACAAAAATATATTTGAGATCCTCATAATGAGCCCTATCATTTGATATATGACACAGTAAGGTTTGCAAAACTTTTTTTTTAAATTTTCTAATTAGTCCCCCGAAAATGACCCTTATTTAAAAAAAAAATATTTACTTTGCACATAATAATATGTGTTTGGGTCATAGGATTACAACATTCTACCAAATTTCACCTGATTCGGTCCAGTAGATTCGGAGCAAATTGGCTGTGACAGACGGACGGACAGACAGACGTACGAGTGATCCTATAAGGGTTCCGTTTTTTCATTTTTTGTACGGAAACCTAAAAATTACAAATTATGTAATCCCACTAAGATATTACCCCTCAGTAGCGTTGCCAAAAGGCTGGCAGCATTGCCACGTTGTATGGCAATGCTGATTCTTTGTGCCAGATAATTTCCAGCCCTTTGGTCACGGGTTACCTCGGATAATCTTACATGACACACAGATTGAGTTAGCCCCGCTTCTCTTCCCGCGAGAAACAGCTGGTAGCTGGTACATTATCATTTTTTTATTTTTTCTAGACCAGCATGGAATCATACATAACTAGCTTTTACCCGCGGCTTCGCTCGCGGGTAATAAAATCCTACAGGAACAGTACATTTTCCCGTAGATACCATATGTCCTTCTCAGGACTTTTATGTGTATGCGAAATTTTAAGAAGATTGGTTCAGTAGATAAAGCGTGAAGAGGTAACAAACATACAAACAAATATATAAACTCACTTTCGCATTTATAATATTAGTTGGTTGGGATTCTAGCGTAATAATAATAATAACGCATAATTTCATACAAGTCAGGTAATAATTGTACAGAAAAAAAGTTACCCGTGATAAATTGGCACACGTGGAGACTTTCTCACACATGTGCACTTGTGCAGTGCTGATGCGAATAAAATCAGCTAATCCGACTTTATTAGGTAACTGGTTATGCGAGCGAGGTAATGCAAATGCATACAATGCATCAGTAGTGCAATGCGACGGCAGGTGTAATGTTACTACACGTGCCAATCAATTAGATCATGGAAAACTACCTATTTTATTTTCTTCCAATCAGCCGACGAGCCGCCGTGTGGTTCCCGGCAGAGAAGAAAAGGACACTTCAATTCTTCCCGTGGATGTCGTAGAAGGCGACTTTAGGAAACACAAGCTAAACAAAGCTTATAATCCTCCCCAACCTAAACCCGCTGGCCAGACGGGTTAGAAAGCCTATACCTCTCCAACCCGTCTGGCCAGCGTGGAGAGTGTAGGCCAAATCCTCTGACTGCTCTGGCTAATATTTGGCTCTGGTAGTACAGAGGGGGTCGTGCTCCTGCAGTGGAGACTAAAGAAGACCTGATGATGATGTCCCGACGAATTTGAGGCTCTTTGACCTTTGTCCAATCATGTACTAAAATTGGGCCTTCGGTCACTCAAAATATTTTTATTGATGAAAGGACTCCACGGTCCACTGGGGTAACTATAGTCGCGCGGCTGATATGACCGGCCACAACATGGCATTGTGGTGGTAGAATATATCATCATCTCAAAATTTTGGGAAAAAATATGCAACTATCGGTAAAAATTTACTAAATATGCAAATTCATATACAAATATGCAACTATAATCCCCAAAAAATCCCCTTAAAACTATAATGCCTATAATCCCCTCTCTAGTAATAAGTTAGCAATTTATATTTTACAAAAATGTTTTTTTCTTGTATTATTGATGTCATTAGATTGTAGTTATGTAATGAAAATTGTACAATTTTTTTTTCCTGTATGTAAGTGGCCAACACTGGTGTCAGATTTTTCAAGCTGCCTAATGGCATCTGACATAGCTTGACGACTGCCATACAAAGACAGCTGGGACCAACGGCTTTTACGTGCCTTCCGAAGCACGGAGGAGCTCGATAAATTTTTGTGCCACTTGTGGTCACCCATCCAAGTGCGGACCACGCCCGGGGTTGCTTAACTTGTGAAAACGCTAGCAATGCGTACTCCCACCGGGCAAGTAACAAAATGTTCTCAATATGTAAACATCAATAAACAATAAAATAGTGAATAATATTGTTTTCCTTCTTGAATAACGTAAGATTTAAGTATCTAATAACGAGGAAAATTACAGCTGTTACAAGATACAATGGCCGATAAACAACGTCCTTTATTTCCACAATCACGATATTACGTTTGCGCGCTGCGTATAGCAAGCAATAGGAGGAATCCCAAAGAAAAATTGAAGAGAACTATTAGGTCAATATATGCTTACTGTCTTCTGTGTCAATGCGACGACGATTGGGAAGTCCTGTAATGAATCATCAAGGAGTAAATTATCTCACACAAATACAATAAAGTAGGTAGATCAAGTGCAATATGTCAATTGGTGAGTCAGTTGTTATTTGCTAGACAGCGGTCGTACAAGGTGTTACAGAAAGGCATATATTTTTAGAGAATTCATGCACTATTTATTGCACTTCCATCCATGGAGAATGAATTTAAAGAATATATGTTTTGTAAAAAATTCGGTAGGTAATCAAATGATATGAATAGATTGTTTGCCTATTATGTTTTCTGTATCTCATCTTGAGGTTTACTGGTTGTATCCTTCTTCTTCTTTAGGTGCCGCTTCATTCCTGAAGATTGGCAGTCAGCTCTTTAAATCTTGATTTGTCCATGGCAAGCCTGAACAGTTGTTCTACTGTTTTGATACCAGTCCATTATCTCATTGGCTCTCACTTTTTTTGTCTAGTAAACATTCTGTATTTTTTTCACGTGCGCGCTCTGTCGCGTCGCGTCGCGTCTCGGTGTGAACTGACCCTTATGTGATTCGTCCAGCTTATGCGTAGCATTCTACGGTAAGACGTAAAGTTGCATCCTAAAGGTTTGGAGGTGACACTAGGTACTAGTTTATGTATTTCTATGAATTTCGCTGCTAGCGAGACGTCGCGTCGCCCGACTACACTTCGCTCGTTCGCAGATCAGTAGAGTCACAACGGCGACACTCCCTGTACGTGAGAGTTTGAACGCCGGTGACCTTGAGCCGGAGAACGTAACGCTAGGGTTGATACCGAACCGAAATGTATATTACATTGCGGTGCGTGAGAGAGACGCGAACTAGGAACGTGCCATCGCCGACTGCTTTGACCAAGGGCTACCTTGGTCAATGCAGTCGGCGATGGCACGTTCCACGCCCCGCACGCCTCTCAAGGCCCCCGCGCACATCTAGACACCCACACATAGCCCCAAGCGATTTTACGTGCACACATGCTTAAGTGTCGTTTCTTTTCGCGTAGTGTATATGTCGCAGTTGAATGGTATAATCCGCTAATCCGCTAATTCACTAAACCTCTAACTGTTTGGCATTACAGCTCGGTTTTATAAAACAGCGAACCCTAATACGCGGAATGGAATGAACGACTTGTATTCATCCATGCAGCTAGAGAAGTTGTTGAACATTATATCTAAAGAAATTATATACAATTTAGAATGCCTACGAAGTGGCAATGGCGAGCGAGCAATGCGAGCGTGCCGCGGCAGCGGCCAGCGAGTGCTAGGAATGTTCTGTTCATTTTACTAGGTTAGGGCAAACCTATAGGTTAGGTTAGAACTGCGAACAACACACGCACGAGCCGAGCGAGCGAAGCGAGCGTGCCGCGGTAGCGGCCGGGGAGTGCTAGAAAAGTTCTATCCATTTTACTAGGTTAGGACAAACCTATAGCAATAAAAATTGTAAATAGTTTTCTGGGAAATGAAATTCGATGTCGAAAAAATCTTATCATGCATGTGTCGCAGTTGGATTGTTTAACGGTTTCGTCAAACAGCGGATAACCGCTACTGTTTCACAAAACCGCTAGCCGTTTGGAAACATGGTTAGCTGTTTTAATGAACGTAACACGTTGCGCAATCTTAGACAATCCAGCTGAACGATATTCGGCTGTTTAACAAAACCGAGCTGTAATGCCAAACAACTAGAGGTTTCGTGTATTAGCGGTTCATACCATCCAACTGCGACATATATATTGTTTGGTAGAGTAGAGGTGTCGCTCGCATAATTTTGTATGCATTTGTTAGTTCTGAAATTCTGTTCTGACACACTATACGTGGCGTAATGCGTAAACGCTATGTCATGCTACGATCATACAACGTGGAAGGGACATACCCGTAATAAATCGAACCACGGGCTATACTAGATCACAATAGTATAATGAAATTAAAACAAGAGCCAAAGACCAAAAAAAAAATTTGGCATTTCCATACAAGTGTACAGTGTGCAGCCGCCCGGTCGATTTGTATGGAAATGCTAAAATTTTTTTTTGTTCTCCAGCTGTTATTATAATTTCATTATACTATAGTGATCTAGTATAGCCCGTGGTTCGATTTATTACGGGTATGTCCCTTCCACGTTGTATATGTCATGAACATAAAAATTGTGAGAAAGAAGGAAATATCGTTACAAAATGCTCTACATCTTTCGTCACAAACAAATTTCACTACAGCATCATTACCTTTCTCACTTCTAAAATTAGCACCGCACAACCGTGGGTGTGGCCCACTACGATTCCACTGGTGTGTAAAACACGTGATTATTTAATTTTATACTGAAAGCTAGCACCAAGCTGACAGCCCGCCCACGTGATTGTTTCTACCAAAATAAGTACTTGAACAAAAATTTAAAAATTTTCTCATATAAATGTGAGCACACCAAAATTTGTACCGGTATGTCGAAAATGTGGTAGATCTCAGCATTAATCGCATAGGTAAAGTTGTTCATATTAACGAGCTAAGTCACACTTTCAAGTATATTTCATATACATATAGTTTGTGTCCATTGTATATTTACACCGATAATAGCTTGCTGACAGACAGACGGACAGACAGCGAAGACAGGCATGTCAGGCATTGTTCAATTAGAACGCGAATGCGCGATTATCGCAAGTTCGCGCGAATATTTCTCGTTCAAACGTGCATAGTCAAACATATTGATCTCGTTAAGAATTGACAATCACGTGATTGCATCGCGTGTCTAAAATTTTAGGACACTTCATCTTTATATCTTTTTAAGTCTCCACTGTAGAAACACGACTCTCTTGGTACTACTAGAGCCATACTTGGCCCGAGCAGTCAAAGGACTTGGCCTACACTCTCCACGCTGGCCAGACGGGTTGGAGAGGTCTCATTGATGTTTATAAGCTTTGTTTAGCTTGTGTTTCTTAAGTCGCCTTCTACGACATCCACTTGAAGACTTAAGTAATCCTATTTTACTCTGCCGTTAACCACACAGCAAACGGCTAGGACACTTATTTGACCACAATACGTTTGATTGCCAGTTAGCAAGAACTAAAATCGCGCGAATTTGCAATGGTCGCGTGACAGCTTCTATTAGGACAACACCTTAGGGTCTCGACTTCCGTTGGCACACTTTCGGGAGGCAAACTAAAAATGCTTAGCTAGTGGAACTGGCATTTGAGACTTCTTATTAAATAGACCATGAAAAACTTGTTAACATTATTCTCCCATTTATACCTCATTTGCAAATTGTTTTGCCCTTAGCTAAACTTATGGCTGGCAGTTTAAATTTTGGCTGGTAATGATGAAATGAGAGTTCTACTTTTAGTACAGCAAGTAAATTAATGTAAATGTAAACGAGCATCGTAACCTTTGATTTATAACTGTATCAAGTCATCATGATGATTGGATCTAGACAATAGTTGTAAAAGAATTGTAAACATTATATGCCAATTTGCGTCTTTATTTTATAGTGTCCTATTGCCTAATTCTGCCTGTCAGAATTTTATAGCGGCTGTAAGGTATCTGATATGGCTTGCCTTACTGCCAACTAATGGTAACAGCCGGGGAATTTAGCGGGAAGTCAAGGGGTTCAGTTGCGGAGTTTGCTTTTGATTGGACGTGGTTACTGGATTCTACACGCAGAGCTGAAGACGTCTGACCTCCGCAACCCAACCAAATACTATTATATTGTCACAAGACAATTCAAACAGACCTTATTGTTTCATTAACAGCTTTATAGATTCAGCGCCATCGTCACGTGGTGTCAGGTATTCCTAAAACGTGCCAAATTAACTAGCTAACGAGTCGGTTGTAAGACAATACGAGAGTAAACAACTACTCAATATTGTCCAAACCAGTTGACTTTGTTTTGAGTAGTCACGTTTCTTTCAAGATGTACCAGCATCTCTTCGCGCAGATCGTAAAATTTTAAAAAAATCTGTTTCTGGGAATCCATTTGCTGAAATTCAGATGATATATAGGTAGTACTCTGTTTTTTTAATAATATGGACCGATCGAATCTCCTTACCCTAGACTTTCCTATACAAATGTAGTCTACGTTTTATTTCGAAACGACAGGTCATATTTCGGTAAGTACCTAACTTTAAAGAAATTGCATATATCTAGGGTTATAATTGGTTTTCACAGTCAAAATATGAACTTGAAAGAAAATATAAGGGTATAAAAGTTTTCCATACTAATGGTCAAAAAAGATATATATGCACTATATTCTCTTTTAAGGTCATATTTTGACTGTAAAAAGTTTAAGTAGATATGTGCAATTTCTTTAAAGTTACAAATTTTTACCGAAATCTGACATGGCGTTTAAAAAAATAAAACGTAGACTACTTTTGTATGGGAAACTCCGATTCTGTCTTGGGTAAGGGGACTCTTAAATTCAGCATACAATACCCTTTATTGCACAAAAGAAAATTTACAGGATTATACGTAATTACCTAAAAAAACTAGGAAATTCGCAAAAGACGGCCTTTCGCTAACCAATTTCTTCCAGGCAACCTCGCTTAAATACAAGTGATGGGAAATTTTTATAACTTTTAAAACAAAATGTAATCGTTTTTACTTGATGGGAAATTAGGTATATATATAGCATAGTGTACTTTCAGCCTATACGACTATCATCACGTGGTGCCCGGTATTCTTTCAACGAGCCAAATGAAATACCTACGAGTATATAGCTAACAAGTCAGTCATGACTTCATGACCATGAGAAAATACCAGAGGTATCAAAAACAACGACTCAATATTGTCCCAAACCAGTTGTTTTTGTATAAGTAGTCACGAGGCGGACCAACTGTTGGTGATAAAAATTCATAGTACTTATATTGTTAACTTGTTTATTTTGACATTTCTGCGCGATCGGTTCGGGACGTCATTGGTATTATTATTATTAAATTCTGGTTATTATTCATTTTAACTTTGTAAATTTTTAATTCTGGAAAGAATGAAGGAGGATCGTGGCGTCAAGGCAGCCTATATGGGAAAGGTATCAGGCCGAAGACCAGTGGATCGACCCAGATATCGCTGGAGCGATACGGTGCAGGCTGATCAGTGGGAGATGGAAGCTGTCAGCTGGCAAGATATCGCTTAGAATAGAAAAGTATGGCGCTCTCTCGTCTCGAAGGCACTTCGGGTCACTGAGCCAGCGTAGTAAGTACCTAAGTTGTTAATTTTTGTGTTAAGCAGAGACTATGGACCTCCACTTGCTACGATCCTGATAGACCTATTTCGCTTTATCTACATAATACTAGACTACAAAATAAAATTATAAATATATCACTAGTCCCACTCTAGGATTCCCTGTGTTGTGGGACTCAGTCTCTTTCGCTTTAGATAATATAGTGTATCTAATAGGTACAGAACAGCAGAAGGAAAGTTATAAAAAGAAATAAAATATCTACATATGGAAATAACCTACTACCATCATTTAGTGGACCCACCCCGTCCCAGACACAGTTTTATCTTCAATACCTTTTGAAGAACCCGCTATTTACCGCCCCCTCCCCTATCCACTAGCCCCCCGCCCCGTTTAAGAAAGAAAGAGAGAGAACGAAAAAAAAGTGAAAATCTTTAAATTAAAATATTTTCTCTTTGTTTTCATCACTGCCTACAATCTCAAATGTCTGAACTAAAACAATCTATTGAGTGAGCCATTTGTACAGTTTGGTTTAGGTCTTGACAACCATTATAAACAAACAAACCATGTAGTCACGTCGACGTGAGCACTCACGCGCCAGGTGACGCTGCTACAACATAAGTAGGTACCGAGAAGAACAGAAGGTTCGTCAAATATAAATAGATAGGCACGAAAGAACTTTGATGAACATGGCCGGCCGATGACAGCTTCGAGAGAATTTAATAAGAAGGAAGAACTTGGGAAAAAGAGAGACATGATGGAAAGCATTCTGACTATTTGAAAGAGTGGCTCTAGATTCATGCAGCAAATGTCTAAAATTTTGAATTTTGAAAAAACAGTTAGGAATAATTATTGTTTTTTTATTCATAAAAAATCTCATATTTACTCGTAGTACATTGCTACTAATTTTACGAGCACTCAAGATGCGGAATTGCCATTTTTTTTTATTTTCTTTCATTTTTAAGATATTTTTTATGAATAATATGTATTTGTTTTACAATAACTTGAGCCGCCAGCCTTTGTGGTCAATGCGTATCATTATATTTGTCAACAGTCACCCAACACACTCTTGCCACCGAGGTACTTAGGGAAATGCAAGGTTATAATTATATTTTTCAGCTTATTAAGCGTACTATTTATCCATTCGCACATTGTAGTACGTCAAATATTACAGTCAAAACAATTTAAGGCCCCGTCAGTTCAGAGCCAAGAATACTTTGAGTGTTTTTGAAAAATCACTGTAAATAAACTACTACAGTTTATTTCCCAAAAAATACATAGTACTTAAGATTCCTATGTAACTTTTTTGGGAAATAAACTGTAATAGTTTATTTACAGTCATTTTTTAAATACACTCACAGTATCATATTTAAATAATAATTTTTGGAAATTCGATTCATAGATATTAAAATTTGAAGTTATGCATTTAGTACGTATTGAATTATGATTTATCTATGACAGTATTTGAGGGCTGTGAACCCACCTCGCCTTAAGGGCCTTGGTCCGCTCAGTACTTTTTACGTTATTACTATGTTTTAACCCAATTTTACCTAACCTTATTAAGCGGACTTTCTATCAATCTTGTACTATGTCAGTATATCAGTCAAAACAATCCAGAAGCCTTGGCCCGCCCGTCACTCGTCGAAAGCGTAGGCACAATATTCTTGATTCGGTAATGTTTACGTTATTACTATGTTTTTTAACCTTACTAAGCGGATCTTCTGTCCATCTTGTACTATGTCAGTATACCAGTCAAAACAATTCAAGAGCCTTGGCCCGCTCGTCGCTCGTCAAAAGCGTGGGCGCACTCTATTCCTGATTCGGTATTGTTTACGTTTAAAACGTCGCCATGACATCTTGTTAGTCTTTTGGACAAGTGACCACCACGCTTTGCCTTGGGGAAGCCCAGTAGCCCATCCATCCTGTGGTCCTTTAATGATTTCTCAGATGTTAACTTAAATATAAACAACATTACTTTTTCATATCTTTTTTTAAATAAAAATACGTTTCCAAAAATAATAAAATATAAACCTTTTGTTTATATGTTAATTCCACTCAAAACTGATTTAAAAACTGTCCGATGGACCAGTCAGATGACAAGCTAGATCATCATCATCATCGTCAGCTCTCAACGACCCACTGCTGGGCATAAGCCTCCTTTTGACTGCGCCACTGAATCCTATTCCCAGCCTTAGCGATCCAGTTCTTTCCAGCAATCCGTTTGATATCATCGACCCACCTAGCCGCCGGACGCCCAACACTCCGTTTTCCATTTCTGGGGTACCACTCGGTGACTGCCTTACTCCACCTTCCATCATTCCTTCTAGCCAGGTGTCCCGCCCAGTTCCATTTCGGTTCGCAACCCTAGAGAGCACGTCGTAAACTTTCGTTCGACGCCGGATCTCTACATTGCGAACTCGGTCCTGCAATTTAATACCGAGCATGACTCGCTCCATGGCCCTTTGCGCAACCGCTATTTTATACATGGTTCCCTTTGTGATGAGTCCATTTCTCGGCACCATAAGTTATCGTAGATAAGCAAGATATGTCGATGTAATTAGATAGCAGATGTAGTGTCCAAAACTATGGATCTCAAGGAACTCTTTATCACTCAAAATTTGTGAAATCTTGAGGTAAAGACAGAATATACAACGTGGAAGGGACATACCCGTAATAAATCGAACCACGTTCTATACTAGACCATTATAGTATAATGAAATTAAAATAACAGCCAAAGAACAAAAAAAATCGGCATTTCCATACAAAAGTGTGCAGCCGTCCGGGCGATTTGTATGGGAATATCGATTTTTTATTTTGTTTATTGGCTGTTATTTTAATTTAATTATACTTTAGTGATCTAGTATAGCCCGTGGTTCGATTTATTAAGGGCACTCGTACGACCCTCAATACTCAATATTTTATTGCGAACCATAAAGTACATAAGATAACAACAATACAATTTAAGAATCATTTTATGGAACCTGCCGGGCACAGCAATTTGGTTAGAGAAGAGGAGGTCGCACTCAAAAGGAAATTTAGATCGACCATTTTAAATTAGTTATTGGCACCTTTAAATTTGGTATATTAAACATTTTTGGACAATCGATTCATAGATATAAAAATTTGAAGTTATGCATTTAGTACGTGTTGAATTATGATTTATCTTTATAACTTACATTAATTATTTCCAGTTTCATATTCACTCATTATGTTAATTTATTTTAATTATGAAAATACAATCATTTATTTATTTAAAACAATCAGAGTAAATTATTATATTTTATTTACATATTTAATTTCATTTTATTAATATTTAATTGATTTAATTTCAATTCCCTTCCACGTTGTATTGTATAAGGACATTTACGAGTAGGTATTGTGCATTTCTTTTAATTTAAACTTGCACTACTAACTTGCATTGAGTACTCTCCATGCAAATTAAACAGCTGTAGGTACGCACGTACCTACAGCGTTTGTAAAAAACGTTTTGTAAAAAAGTAAAGTTTTGAAATTTATCATCACAACATCACAATCATTTGCGTAAAATCACACATAACTTTTTTCCATGCTGGTATGGGAGAGCAAAAACCTAGAGTGTACCGGCTGCTTCTCTTCCCACGCAGAATTTAAAAGCCGAAAAACTGAAATAAGTTATTTTGATTTCCTTTTTCAATCTTTACGGACATTGCACCATCTCGCTAAGCGTAGGTCTTATAAGACCCATATCATACCTACTTACGGCCCTAGGCTCTGTTATCCCTGTTAGGGATAAAAACGTGATAATGTATCAGTATAACTTAATAAGACAAATATGCAATAGGTATTACTCAAAAATAATGAATGAATGAATGAATAACTCTTTATTACACCTAAAAAATAAATAAAAAAATTAACAAAACACAAATTGTAAATATATATACATAGGTACAATGGGCGGTCTTATCGCTTATTTAATAAATATGACTTGAAATTATTTTATTTTTTTATTACCCGTGTGGTTCCGGGTTGGAATAGGACCACTCTATCTCTTCCTGTGGATGTCGTAAGAGGCGACTAAAGGTCTAAGCACAAACATCTCGTACTACAATTGCATTCCCAAAGAGGGTTAATGTCGAGCGGCGGCCGATTGTAAAACTTTTCGCACAAATACATTCCCAAAGAGGGTTGACGTAAGGCAGGCGGCCGGTCGTAAATTATACCCAAATCGCTTAAACTATTCCGGCTATTTCTTCTCCATTTTGCAAGGTATGTGGCATCTTTGTGTGACCATTGACATGCATGTTATATTTGGAGAAGAAAAAGTGGCAAAGCGCGCCCCGGGCTCCGAAGCAGCACAGCTGAGGATGCAACCAGGAAAGTGCTTAGACGAAGAAGATTTCCAAGTCAGATGTCTTGGAATTATTTTATCTAGATAGAAAGTTATGATCAGTTGCATATTATGAAAATTCACAGTGAACATCAGTCATCGCTGAATTTATTGAAGTTATCACGAGTGTTTCCGGATAAATAATCGAAAAATAATCCTAGTGGAGCCAACTGCCGCCATATCTATCGAAATTACTAATTTATAAACAGTAGATCATCGAAATATAATTTCTAGAATTCTAACGCTCCAACATTCACCGCTTCGATTCTGATTCCATTTACGCAAACTAACAGTAATTACAACGAAACACTCAAACACACACATAGAAAAAGATGCATGCGATTGGTCGCGACAAGGTCACGCACACGTCATCGCCGCGTCGGTCGAGCAGCTGGCTAGCCGGGTAGCCGGCTTAGGGGCCAATTATTAAAATGTTTATAATACTTACATATGAAAGGCGAGTCCTGTGATTTTCATGGCTGTATGGCTTCTACACCACTTCACGGCACTTTTTGCGACGCAACCGCACAACTCGACTGTCATGGCCCGTGGTCATGGCGAACTGTCGCGCCGCGCGGTTCATATTTTAAGCCCCGCCCGCCGCGGTACATATCTCGTGGAATGATTTTTCGGGATTAGTTACGCTTCTAGGGATTATTATTCGTAGCAGTAGATATTATTTCGAAAACATTGTTGTTGTCACCGATAAGAGTCAATGATTCACAATTGATGTACTTATCCTAATCATAATCGTAACTAATATTATAAATGCGAAGGTGAGTTTGTATATTTGTTTGTTTGTTTGTTACCTTTTCACGCTTTATCTACTGAACCAATCTTCTTGAAAATTCGCATACACATAGTTAGGAGTACTGAGAAGGACATAGGGTACCTTTCATCCCGGAAAAATGTAATGTTCCCGTGGGATACGCGAGCGAAGCCGCGGACAAAAGCTAGTTATAATATAATTTACTTGTTTATTTTGTTGTTATGTGACCTTTTTATTATCATATGATCAAAACAAAATACTAAGTACATAATATTTTTGTTTATTATTTACAACGTTAAATTAGTCTCACTTTCTTATCTACATCATCATTCATTGTAGGTATGTATGTATTTGTATTTATTTAATCATGTATATATATATATATATATATAAATGTATATATATTTTATATGTATGCGTATATATGTCTTTATTATGAGTATATATGCATGAATGTGTATTATTAGGTATAAGTATGTAATTATTTAATTATTTTGCGCCGCAACGAATTATCTGTTTATCCCTATGGTTGACTGGGAGAGAACGCTTTTAGCGTTAAGTCCGCCAATTGTAAGACAATTTGTTTGTTAATCAATAAAGTTTAAAAATAAAAATAAATAAACGTTTTCTGTAAACAAACATACGATAAAAATCGATATAAACGATAAATACTTTTTTTATCAACTAAATGACAATAGTTACGTACATACACACACTCTTATTGTTTTGAAATGCTATGCGCGGGGTGTTTGTGCTTCGCTTTTTAGGACGTCCACGGGAAGAAATGGACAGGAGTGGTATTTTAGAAATCGGGAGTCACATCGTCATCATCATCATCAGGTCTTTTTCAGTCTCCACTGCAGGAGTTCGACCCTCTTTGTACATACTACCAGCCTTTATTAGCCAGAGCAGTCAGAGGATTTGGCCTACACTCTCAACGCTGGCCAGACGGGTTGGAGAGGTCTCATTGATGTTTATAAGCTTTGTTTAGCTTATGTTTCCTAAATCGCCTTCTACGACATCCACGGGAAGACTTGGAGTCATCTTGGAGTAGTCCTATTCTACTCTGCTGAATCACACAGCTATTTACACAACGAATGATTTGCGCGAATTCCAAACAGACGCATTTTTCAATTGATCATATGCGATGATTGATGAATTTTATTTTTTTTTATTAAATAATTTTACGTCTCTGGATACAAGTCCTTTAGAGCCTATCTTTAACTTTGTTCTTTATTCCTAATCCTAACCTAACCTAAACAGTTACAATCAAAGGGTGGTGCAGGCCTTTGACTGCTTTAAGGGAGCTTCTGGCGACAAATCTGTACGAGTCCACTAGTTTTCATAGACGACTGAGAGGCGGACGGCGACGCCCTAAGACGCCCACACAGTCCGCAAAACAAATATCACTACAGCCGTACTATGACTGTTCACTTTAATTATTTTACACATTGTTCATGAGCATGAGCATTTATAACACCAAACAACACCAATTTCATATTATAAAGTCCACTAAAATCAATTTGCAAAATAATTTAAAGCAAACCCCAACCGAACCCCTTGACTTCCCGCCAAAAACCCCATTGATGAATTATATAAAACGTAGAGATGTCCAAGAAACCTTTCATGGAGAATCCGTTCCGTTTCACGCTCCTTTTTTTATTTATGTTAAAATGTTAAGAAAACAATATCGATCGAGTAAAACAATTTAACTTATCGCTGGCACGATGGTTTCAGAGATACGATGCAATGCGTCGGAAAGCGAGCGGTGAGTTGGAAAACTACACGTTTTGTGTTTCGCTGACCTGAAAAATAGTACTGTAGCGAGGTTCTATCAAGTCAGAAAGCCACACGGTAACGTGATGTCTACTCTACTTTCTACAAGGCTTCATAAAGCTGTTACTTGGCTCTATCGAGTTACATCTTTTTCACTTTCCACGAATCAATTTAATAATGAAATCCCATTAGTTGATCAAAATCCGTTCAGCCTCGGTGAAGCCTCAATAACACTTTTTTGCCGACTGAAATATTTATATTTGACACTTTGATGTTCAAATCACAACAAATCATAGATTCTTGTTATCATCAGTTATCTTGACAACAAAGTTTAAAATCCGATAGTGTACCTACTCATGTGGCGCCAAACTACTAATCTTTTATTTAATTATAATATCTCTAAAGTCATAGTATTCAATCGTGTTTGCAGAAAATCTTTACAATTTCTTTTTTTATTCTTATTTCAATATCAATGGGATTAGATATGTCAAAATAATAAATACAAATAGACCTTGAACAGAGATCTCTCTTTACCTAGCCTTATCCTATTTTACATCCATGCCCCCCCCCACCCCCCATCGCTATGCCACTGAATATTCTAGCATCAGAAATCAGTTCGTGTGATTCTGGTAAGGATTCTGGTGAAATAAAGGATTTTATACATAAACAATTAAACATCGTAAGAAACCGTTCTTGTAAAAAACTGATGAATGGCTTTATATGGAACATTATCACTACAGTACGATGAAGGAATATACTAGGTATATGGGTAATTGAATTTCTAGATAATACTGGGTCTATTTATCCACTGGATTTCACTGGGAATCGTTATTACTTATCAATGCCACCAATAACACAAATCTATCCTTCTGAGCCCCCAACTTTAGTAATAATCTTCATTCATTTCAGGAGAGTTCTGGAATACTAGAAGGATAAAGGAAAACTTTTTATTCGTTTCTTTCCTAGTAAGAAGATCCAGATAGAACTACTGGATAAATCCACTTACCGTAAGTAATTCATTTTGACACTGCCAACTACCAAATTGGCGTCTCACTTGAGTCCCCTTGGCCTGGCTTTGAATCTTGGACCATTAGGCCGTAACTCACGCAGACACACCCTCGATCCATCCAGGTCAATGTCAGTTCTGTCTGGACTGGACTGGACAGAAATAGACACGGGAAGTGAGCACGAGAAATAGTTTAGGGTTGCCTCATGTTAAGAATATTTTTTTTACAAAAAAAATAAAAACGTCCATCTATAACAATCGATCCTATGAACTGAAATAAATTCGGGGTCTAAAATATACCAAAACTATTTTAAGGCCGTACTTGAATTTTCCGGGGTCCAGTGCTGCCCCCATTTAAAATAAATAATTTAAAGGAAACCGAGACATTATTTAAAATTTTGCTACTATCAAATCCTAGATAACCCTTCAAAGTATTTTATGAACTACTGTTTACAGTTTAAAGTGAGAACGTTAAGCTTTACTACGCACATTTGCGAAAAACGGCCACTTTTGGCAAATGTGCGTAGTAAAGCTTAACGTTTTCATTACACGCCTTAAGGGTGAATTTATTCAATGACTTTCCCCAAAGAACACATAGTGAAATACGAAAAAATATTTTTTGGATCCTACAAGTTGACTCATCAGTTGATCCCAGTTTCTATGTGAAGCAAAAAATTTTTTTTTAAATCTCGGTACATATATGTTCCTAAGTGAAAGTTGATCAGTATAAATTATGTTGATAGAATTTATATAGGAATTGCGTGCTTAGGAGGAATTTTTTTTTAGATGTTTACATTTATAATTATAAAAAGAAAACATCCAAGACTTGAAGTAAGGAAGTAATATTACTATGTTTCGCTACAATATAAAAATATTTCGGCTAAAGTCAATATAAGTACCTAACCCTTTTATTTCAGACAAATAGTAACATTTTGTTACATTACCTATTCTTCTTCTTTAGCCGTGTAGTTCTCGGCACAGCAGTATAGGACCTCTCCAAGTATTCCCGTGGATGTCGTAGATGGCGACTTAGGAAACACAAGCTTAACATATCTTAAAATATCAATGATACATCTCCAACCCGTCCGGCCGGCGGGGAAAGTGTAGGCCAAATCCTCTGGCTACTCTGGCCGTGCTATTGCAGTGGAGACTAACAAAGACCTGATGATGACCTATTCTTCTATCTCTGAGATTCTTCCTGATGTCTGTTGTCCTTTTTCAGAAAAGGCTTCGTCCAACTGCTTCCAGGTTTTGCGGTCGCTGACTGTTGTAGTCCATGTCTTTTCTGCCACAGCCTTTATATATTGTCTACCCATCTAAGCCATGGTCTGCCTCGTTTCCAGTGTCTCGTGAACAAAAACATTATTGTTTTTGACCACTTATCACCTCCCTTTATACTGTGTCCTGACTCCTGCCCGAAATAGGCAGAGCATTTGAGTTTAATAATGATTACTGATACACTCCTTGTTTTGTCATTTTCTTTATAGATAACAGTGTTCCTGTCTGACAGTCTCTTTCCTAACATGCTTTGTTCCATTGAATTTTGTCAAATTTCGAGTTTCCTACGTTTGCGTTGTTCATAGCCCAAGCTTGACATCCGTATGTAATTAGGTATATCCATATGTAGATGTACGAGTATACAGCTGTCGAAGAGATTCTGCTTGATCTTTATGATAAACTCTTGTTTGTTTTATAATTTCCTTCAAACTCCAATAAAGTTTCAATGCATTGAGATATTATTAGTCCCAAATAGACATATTCGTCAACATACTTAGGTACATATTTATCATTTACTGCTTGCCTGGTTGGGTATACTTGTAGTGTATCTGATAAGATCTTATGAGATTATCTTTTTCTAATGGCAAACAAGTGAAGATTTTTTATCGAAGGCATGCAGTGTCGTTGGATAAACACCCAAAGATACACTTCCTATATGCAAAAGCAAAGTACTTACGTATGTAGCTAATTTGTACATTTCCTAAAAGTTTATTATGACCTTGATATCAGTACCGCTACCTAAGTACCTAACATGTTTTACTTAAATGAAAATTATATTTATTTTTATTTGTGGCAAAACGAAAATTTATTCTATTCTAAAACTTGATATTTAGTACATGTAGGATTAACTAGCTTTTGTTTGCGGTCATCTGACAAAACTTTATCACAGTTTAAAACATTGACATAGGTCATTAACTTTTGAGGCAAAAATTGAGAAACTTATTATTTTTAAGTCGGTTAAAAAGTGACCATTGTCCACTACTAACATAGACAAAACAACATACATAAATATTTGCGACAAAACTTGTACCCATTAAATTGACGACCGTCTGAAGGTCGCTCGGCGGACGGTATATGCACCTGCAAATCACCTTCATAAAAGGCACAAAATAGAATCTGTGGAACCAAAACATTAACGAAAATCATGACAAAGATATTTGTTTGCTTTATTATTTTCGTATAAGATGTAACAAAATACAGGTGACTTTTTAAACACCAGCCAAATTTTTGGAGCAAGTTCAGCCCATGATACTGAACTACTTTCTATAAAAAAAGTTATTAAAAATCGATAAAAAAATTTTCATCCTCCCATACAAAATCCGTCTGGCTGACCGCTGATTTGTATGGGGAGGCAAATTTTTATTTTAGTTTTTCGTCAATTCTTTTTATGGAAAATAGTTTAGTATCATGGACTGAACTTGCTCCAAAAATTTGGCTGGTGGTTATAAAGTCAGCCTGTATACAGAACTATTCAATCAAGGCAGAGTTAGAACATGATGCTGAGGATTTTTCCTCAAGTAACATAAAACATATTTTTTCTACTTCTCTTCTCTAATAATGCTGTAAATTATTTCATCATCATCATCCAGGCCTTTTTTTCGTCCTCCCATACAAAATCCGTTTGGCTGAGCACTGATTTGTATGGGAGGACGAAAAACTTTTATCGATTTTTAATAACTTTTTTTATAGAAAGTAGTTCAGTATCACGGACTGAAGTTGCTCTACATGCGTGGATAAAAAGTCAGCCTGTATACAACGGTTTAACTGACAGAGAGGGGAGGGGGGGACACTTGACTGGTAATAATATGCACT
The DNA here is from genome assembly GCA_963576875.1 of Acrobasis repandana. Lineage (NCBI taxonomy): Eukaryota > Metazoa > Arthropoda > Insecta > Lepidoptera > Pyralidae > Acrobasis > Acrobasis repandana. The sequence continues at coordinate 4,369,022 of OY756233.1, read as the reverse complement.
ATAAAACCAAGTATTTCACAAACGGATCACTAAATTGAAAATTGGTGTTCACAAACGCACAATATTTTTAAAAGAACTTTTTTAACTAGAAACTCTTTCGAGCTTCGGAAGGCACGCTTAAGCCCTTGGTCTGGTTATTCTCTTGGAAAAAGAAAAAATATGAGTCGACGGGCATTTCTTTAACAATATGTAACACTACCACAGTCGCCTTCTAGTAGAAGCACTAGCAATAAATAAGTACTTGTATAAAGCCACAAGTTCGGACTTCGGTCTGAAGTGACTTACATCAAACTCCTGCGACGTTGATCAGGTTAAATAAATTCGTTTTAAAATCGCTTGACAACCACATGACGCCATCGTGACGTCTCACAGGCGTCATTATCTCTAACATTGGTAAATAAACATTACCTATCGATGCCAATGACAAAACGTAAATATGTGGATATGTTAGGCGTCATTCTCGGTACATGAAGTGCGAATATGTTTAAAGACAGTATTATAATGTAGAGGCGTCACGACTTGTCAAAATTAATTGAATCTGTTTACGTGCTGAATATTTATATTTGTAGCGTGTAACGATGCAGCATGCCACATGCATCATGATTTAACCTCATTTCTTGATCTGATCCGGTCCCCTTTCATACTTCATTTTATTTCAAATTTCATTTCAATTCATTTTAGAATCATTTACACATAGAGATGTAAACAACTCGAGTCTTTTGAGTCCTAAATTTTAGGCTTGGCTGACAAATTGCACAACTCGACTCATTACAACAAGACCCCAAGACTACTTAAGTCTACATAAACTCTTGAGCGCAACATGACGCTCATGTCTTGATTAGGTCTAGAGTCGTTTTACGCGACGAGTCACGCTCAAGTTCTTTTCCGTTTTAAGTTCCTTTATAAATAAACAGGGAATAAAATATTTAACTTTTGTGGGATATATTAGTAACCAGAAGAGTTTTTTTCTTAAGTTAGGTAAATAAAATAACAAGCAATAAAAATTGATCCGTACACACATAATGAGTAAATAGTGTCACGTTTTTATCCCTCTTGAGGTACACAAAGCCTAATAATGCCATGCCTAAAGGCCACATTTAGCATGTTGGCGGGCGTATAGGTGGAAAAATTGAAGTTTAATCGTCGAGTCGCATCGTCTATTGAATTAATGATTCCTTTATAGTTGTGGTCTTCAATAATTGTCAGAACAACCAGGTTATCTTCAAAATAATCTGATATACTCTTAAATCTTTAATTAAAAAAAATGGTTGTCTGTAAAGTCGGTTTACGGACGGTAGTTTGACGTGAGAACGTCAAACATTCTCTCTCTCGTTCGTGCCGCGCTCTCGCTTGCGGAACGCGACAATGAGCGTAACGGGACAATGACGTCATCTTTTTCGTGCATGCAGCCCGTAGTATCGAGTTATTAGACGTTATCACGTCAAAACCATTGGATTACCATGAACTATGTATTTTTAAATAATTAAACGTCGATACGCTTAAGTCATGCTTGATACACTCGAGCTCTTTTTGAGACGTGAGCTTCTTTTTAAGACTCGAGCTCTTTTTGAAACACGAGTTCTATTTTATCGCTCGAGTTTTCGAGAAAGGACTGAAGCTCGGTTCGACTCAAGACTCTGAGTTTTGTTAGTACACCGAGTCTTGTAAAATTGAGCCGAATCTATCGAATTAAGACTCGAGTTCTTTACATCTCTATTTACACACCCCTCTTCGTTTTGCCTCATTCCACCTTCATCTATGATCCTCGAACGATATCTAGGACTAATTATATAAAAAAATATTATTTAAAGTGTAATAACTTTTGATACAAAGTTGTCAAATAATAAATTTAATATATCTGTGTTGTTGAGTCTCTATATTCTCCACTTCCACCTCTATATCCTATGTGGGAACTCTCCTGACTGCGCCGGGACAGGTCGAGGTCCCACAGCTGTATTTTCATACTTACATAGATATATACGGATAAGCACAATGGGCTCTTCACTTATCGAGGCGAAATGCCACCCAAAACAGAATTTTGTCGCGTTTTTGAAAGTAAAAAAATTGTTGTCAGTCACTGGCGCAAACCAAAACACGATTTTATACAAATTGTTTTGATAGATATAAAACTGAAAGTTAGGTACCTCTAATTCTGCAAATTGAGATTAGATTCCGCAAAGTGGCAAACTGACGCCTCTCATATCTGTACTGTAAGTTCTACCGATGTGCTACCGTGACTTAGAATTACCTTGACAAATTTCCTCATCAGATATTGAATACCACACTTCTAAATAGTGGGTTTTCGTAAGTAATAAAGAAATACGCATGCTTTAAATGCGATGTCCTAAAAAAAAGTTATACATAATACATATTGTACAGGTATACATTACTAAAAGATTTTACGTAATACATATATTATTCAAAAGAAACGGTAAGAACTCTATTACTTCATAAAATTTAAATTAAATTCAAATCAATAAATAAATGTTTTCAATATCAACGGAAGTTATTCCAGAATTAATAGATATATATCTCTTCAGCTTAATGTTCCGCCTTGAAATATTAAATAGAACTAGTCTTGCTCACGAAAACGGAACAATGCCTTACTTACAGCCTACATCTGGGTACTCCAAAGATACACTTATAAATTCTGCATTTATGTATATACGGCCGTTATAGCCGACCACGTCGCCATGCTGCGTTTATTCCAAGGTTCCAGTGTCCAGTCGACTCAGAAACTAATAAATAATTCAAGGCACAGTTACACCATTATCTAAGCCTTATACAATATACAGCATATGGGGCTGATTTTGAAGTTGTAGTCTACGTTTATTTATTTATTAAATCTTTAATGAACACAATAGTACAAAAGGTGGACTAAACGCTTAATGCATTCTCTACCAGTCAACCTTTAGGAAAAACAGAAAAAATAATTTAATTGCGATAGGCGCTTCAAAATGAACATATACATATCTACACACATATATACATAACTAATATATAATACTATAACATATAATAAACAGGATATATAAAATACTGAATATTGAAATCTTGGAATCAGAATCACTAATAGAACACAAAATAGCAAGAAAAAGAAAACTTTTTTTTACTATTTTTCACTAGGAAAAATCCCCACATTTGTAATACATGGCTAACGTATATTATTAGCGTCAATGACCTCGCTGTCGCTCGATTCCTCCGTATGACCGCCCCGCACCCTTCCCGCCGGCGGCGCGTGGGGCGAGCGATCATATGGCAGTCGGTATCACTGCGATTGGGAATTTGCCGTACAACGTTTTATTATAAAACAAAGTAATTGTAAGAGAACACGTATATTTTATTTAGCGCATAGAGTACTTTCCTTGAATATAGCTCAGAGGGTCAAAATCATCCTGTATATTAACGTTTACACAAATACATACCTACTCATAAGTACCTACATAAACGTGAAGATAATGACTATGTAGTTCTGCTGCAATTCATTCAATTCAAATAAAAATAAATAGTTTTGATGTCCTCAGGCAATGCCTTCTAGAGACGCAGTCTATGGCTTTGAGAAGAACAGGATTCTTACAGGCAATTTTTCAAACGATTAAGCAAAGTTCCCCGAATGGTGGTTACGAATCTCCTAACTATATTCAAGCAAAGTGCTCTTTAACCGAAATAAAAAAAAATATTCTGTCATAAGTAGGTACCTACTTGTTACCATACCTTCCATTTGAATATCACCGAAAAACACATAACCACACTCGAAAACCCCACTAGGCATGCCCCGGCGACTGTTTTACAAAGTCTAAAAAGAGACTGCTAGACCTAGACTTCTTCTACTAGCCCCCAAATAGATATTCTATAACGTACTACGTATACAATACGCAAGTCTATGAGAAAAATTGCAAATGAAAAGAAGAATGTGCTACACGGTGTACGGTAATAGTTTTATCTCGGGCGATATATACTTGAATCCCTCGCTTCACTCAGGATTCAAAGTAGTGCCCTCGCGTTAAAACTCTTACCTTTACGCCTTGTAGCACAATCTACTATTTAATCCACATCCGTAATCCGGTACTACCGTAGCTAAAGGTCCATATCGCATTTATAATACAAAATTGACGTCAACAGATAATAAATAAAACATTGTTTGTCACGTTATTTGTCGCTGTACAGTTATTCATATACTTACATTTCGTTTTATAGAAAGCCTTAATGTGCTGAATTTGATTGAGATTTACATACAGCAACGTGTTTTCAATGGCCACGTGTATGGTTTTACATGGGTACCAATCTCACTGTACACGTGAGACGAAAGTAAATATTTCGACAAACAATTTTTAGTTGCACGAATAGGAGTAGGTAAGGTCCTTCCGGTCCTTAAAAAGATGGTAGAGAAGAGAGGAATGGAGGCATCTCCACTTAACTCCACAAGAGCAAGCTCTTAACTTAAAAGAAAGAATAGCTAAGTAAATGCGACGCGAACTCTTATGCAGCCTGTTCATCCAAATGGTTTGCAGTTGCATACTTTTTGTCACAAAGGCGGCGCTGACTTCATCAAAGGTGTCAAAAGCCTTTTTTTTCATATTTCGACATATGTTGCTTGAGAAAAGTTGTTCACTATGACGGACTGAATTCACCCTTAAAAAAGGTTCAGTATTTTATTAAACTTCTGCAATCTTTTTCTTTGAAAATTTACAAAAATTTGAATTTCTTACTAGGAAAATCACCAAGCAAATCTTGGCGCTTGGGCTACCGGAAGAATGATGATGATGACCACCTCAAGTTCCCGGTTGCAACTGTTGCAAGCCCGGTATCAGCTCCCTGCGATTTTTTCTCTCTTCGGCGCCCTTGTTTGTGCCACCATAAACCTAATCACACGTATATAAATAGAATCTCCACCGTTATTTCTGTCAATTGAATAACTACACTACGGACGTCATTCACCTTCCTGCCTCGAAACATTCACTATCATGAACCACCAGGAATCATTTTTCATATCGTACTCATTTGAGTTCAAACTTCGCAATACTGCGCATGTCGTAAAATAGGTAGGTACTAGTTGCACGGGTTCTACGCAAATATGGGTCTCTGTTCTGCGTGGTGTTACATATCTTCAGATAGATCTCAGAGTTCAAACTCCGCATGCCCCAAATAAGGTACTTATTACTTATACGGGTTTTACGCAAATGTGGGTCTCTATTCTGTCTCGGTGTCACATATTATCTTCAGATAGATCTTATTATATTCTTTTCTTGTCAATAAATGAAAAAAATCTCTGATAAATGTATGGGAAGACACTAACGCAAATCAATACGATTTTCTTAAAAAAGTTGCAAAATATTGTTCCTGAGTCATCGACACACATTATAAATACACAATAGCTCTTTGCCCTTAGTTGCATGCGCCTGCTACTGGCGTAACCATTAACTGGGCCGTATGCATGTTTTGCACACTGGATCCATCTATCCATGTATCCATCCATATCAGCCTTTATGTTATGTTATCCTTTTCAGGACATAGGCCTCCTTCATATCTTTCCATTCGACGAATTCATGTGGAGGATATAGAAGGAAAAATAGAAGGAAGAGTGTCGTAGTATATTAAAGAGAGTATTGTCGTCCCAAAATGTAAAGAGGAGGAGAGAATGACAAGAACTCTACCGACAAGAGTATCGCTCTTATTTTGATAAATGAAAAGAGAAGCAGCTGGTACATTCAAGGTTTCTTCTTTTCTTCCAGGCCAGCATGGAAGCACACTAATATTATTCGAATCAAATCAAATATTTATTTATAATTACAGTCCATCTTATTAACCCTTTCAGGTACAGCAAATATCTCGTAACAAATGAACATACCTAGTAGCACACTGGAAAAAACAATTCTTGTTAGTATAGTTTAAATTCGCCATAGTACAATTACGTATTCCGTTTTACGCAGTGCTAATGCAAATGTAACCACGTTCAACATACTAATGTTTGGTAAATTCGGATCGATGACTCATTTATTCATCACATCACGCAATACTTTTTACCGGATCACTGGTTACTTGTTATTTACTCGTTCAAATATATGACGGCGAACAAAATATACTGAAACTATTTTAAGGGTGAATTCAATCCATGATACTGAACAACTTTCCCCAAGGAACATATATTGAAATATGAAAAATATTTTTTGACTTCCCATACAAACGTGGATCAGCTGATCGGTCGACTTGTATGGGAGGCCAAAAATTATGTTCCTTGAGGAAAGTTGTTCAGTATCATGGACTGAATTCATCCTTAAAATAGTTTCAGTATATTTTGTTAGACCCTTTATATAATCCTGCGTTAGTTTGCATTTGTTTGAAGGGAATTATTTAGCACACGATCAAAAATAAACCGGCCAAGTGCGAGTTAAACTCGCGTGGAGAGGGTTCCGTACAATTGATTGAATTCTTATAGGTTTTCCTGTAATCTACAAGCAATGAAATATATTTTGTTTTTTTTTTCAAAATTTTAGGCTGTACTTTCGGAGATCAGGGGGATAAATCAGATAAATTGGCTATTTCCCCGAATAGCCAATTTTCGTCTTATTTCATGAATAAAATCAAAACTGTTAATTTTACAATAATAACAAAAATATATTTGAGATCCTCATAATGAGTCCTTTTATTTGATATATGACACACTAAGGTTTTCAAATCATTTTTTTTAATTTCCTAATTTATCCCCCGAAAATGACCCTTATCTTAAAAAAAAAAATTACTTTGCACATATGTGTTTGGGTCATAGGATTACAACATTCTACCAAATTTCACCTGATTCTATCCAGTAGATTCGGAGCAAATTGGCTGTGACAGACGGACAGACAGACGCACGAGTGATCCTATAAGGGTTCCGTTTTTTCATTTTTTGTACGGAACCCTAAAAATGTTGTAAGTAGGTACATAATCGGTAAAGAAAAGGTCAATTAATAAGACTGTAGGTACATATTATAGATTACAGAATAAAAGAACAATATTATGTAAAACCGGAACGGTCTGCTAAGGGAATCATAAAATAATATTACGTAAATGTGACGAAATAAGCCGTAAAGCCGGTTTACGCAGTTACCCCACATTCAGAAAAATGGGGTGCCAGCGTCACATACTAATCCATTAACAACAAGCTATATAATCTGTGACGTCACTACCGATGCCGCCATAAAATCAGGTATTCATTTTCTCTATGATATGGTTTTACTGCCTGGGAAAAAAATCATTTTGTAGGCAATATACGAGTACTGATACTATTTCAAGGGTAGATTCAATTCAATGACAATATATTTATTTATTTACACTTTATTGTACACACATACAAATGTAATAGTACAACAGGCGGACTTAATGCTAAAAGCATTCTCTAACAGTCAAACCTTTGGGTTGATTGTCACAGTTTATGTGGGTGTAACACATAATAAAAAATAACAATAAAAAAGCTAAATAAAATTTTAAGCTTAAAAATAAAATAAAAAGAAACGTACTAAATATAAATATTATAATAATACATATACCTACATATTAAATACATAAATACATAAAAACGAGCAATAAATATATACATATCTATAAATACATATAAATCCCAAGTAAAATCGCATTTTCTATCCTTATGAAAGGTAATTTCCTTCCCTTGTTTCCACTTAGTTTCCTCATTTTGTCCTGTTATGTTTTCTTTGTGTAAGTTGTCTGTATGTATTTAAGTATTAGGTGTATGTATGTTTATTATAATTATTGTATATAAGTATGTTTATTATATTGACCACCCCGCACTACCTAATTTCCCATCATTTTTTTCTATATAAACGAGGTTGCCTGGAAGAAATTGCTTAGCGATAACGCCGCCTTTTGCGCATTTCCTAATTTTTAAGATAATTATGTTCCGTTTTTTACTTTTGTGCAATAAAGGGTATTGTATTGTATTGTACATATTATACAATCAAGTCTGTCTCATATTTAATTTAAAAGGAGTCGCGGCTAGGAGCCCTTCTGATGGACTCAGGGAGAGCATTCCAGAGTCGTACAGCAGTGACAGAGAAAGAGTTATCGAAAAAACCTGTACAGTGAGAAGGAATAGCTAGGGTAAGAGTATTTGAAGAACGCAGGGACCTCTCATGAGTAGAACTTAAAAGTTGGAAACATTATACCTACTGACCAACTTTCCCCAAGGAACATAATATATGTTCCTTGGGGAAAGTTGTGAAAGTAAAAGTGAAAGTAACGTCTATTAAAATATATTAAAACTGTTTTAATGCTAGATTCAATCCATGTATATGTAGCAATACTTATTTTGACAAGTTCTACTTTATTTAAATGGATAATTTTGGTCTTACCTGAAGCGTTTTTCACCAGCCGTACCGGTTTTTGAGTTGTTTCCATGAGTTATTGTGTGAGACGACAAAGAAAAATCCTGTGGGCACGGTAGTGCCCCCACCAAGTCGAGCAAAAAAACATCGACCGTACCATCCTTTTCTCGCAGCCATTGGGGCCATTTTAACCCCCCTGTAATGTAACTTCGTTATGGAAAAAACTAGATGCCTAAATTTTCAGTGACCAAGAGGCAAGAGGGAAATTACATAGCTAGATATTTTGTCAAATTATATTAAATTTAAACCGGTAATTTAATATTTTTTTTCTTTTATCATTTGGATTAACTGTATCCTGAGAGCTTTACCCCTAAAAAACACAAAATAACACATCCTGCAATATCTAGCAAGATAAGACAGAAAATTACAGAAATTAATGCTTTAATTCCTGTTCTTCTTATAATTATACTAATTCAATTCAATTCATTTTTTTATTTCAGGCAATAAAAGTTTACATAAAATAAACATCCTAAAGCCCATATCAATATATAGCTAAACCTAAAATACATTTAATATATTATAAACAAGGTAAAGATTAACTCGTTACAAAAATTTTTATGAGTCCCTTTACCCTAAACTTTTTCAAACATACTCTAGCTTTTATTTTTAAATGACATGTCAGAAGATTTCGGTAGGATTTTGTCATATCAAGGAAAATTGCATATATTGACTGTGAGTTCAAGTACATATTCTGACTGTAAAAACCAGGTACATGCCTAGCTAAATATATACTTCTTCTTCTTCTTCACCTTATCCCATTTTACGTGGGGTCGGGGCAGCATGTAAGTCTTTTCCAATTTCCTCTATCTTTTGTCAAGGCACTTGTTACATTCTTTTTATTCATATCGTCCATAACGCGCTTCATCCACCTTTTCTTAGGCCTTCCTCTGTTCCTATTTCCTAAATATTATATTATATATTAGCTTTTTATTACTATTTTGGTAGGTCAAAAATTAATTATTTGGTACTGTTAATAGAATAAAATGTCACAAAATAATGCCACTTGTCATTGATCACATCCACTTTGAACGTAATTTTAGATTTATTAATGCAGAAAAACGGATATTAAGAGCACTATTTGACTCCAAGGAACTATGACGTCATAAATCGATATTTCATACAAATCCCATAGAAAATGTTTGTTGTTGACGTTGAGAAAAAAGTATCTGATTTGACTTGTTGCAATATAGCGTACCTATTACAAAATTTTGCCAAAATCTGAAATCTCGTGTCAAAATAAAAAACTACGTTTGTATGGGAAACTCTGATTATGTCTAGGATACTTCAGTAATTTTTAGTTACTGTTAAAACCACTACGTTGCAAGGAAATCGAAACCAAAAGGGCATCGGTTTGTTTACTACCCGTAAAAGGAGTGTTAAATCTACTTTTTACCGTCAAGTTCATGACGTCGTATGAGTCAGCTCGAGGAATTTACCAAATATAGGAGACCTTGCGATTTGTGGAGTCAAGGACTTGCTTTGGGTTGTATGATTGAATGGTTGTACCAACTTACGTAAGATACATACTCGCAGCTGTGTATCAAAGGTTATATGAGTTATGTTATTATGACTATGCGTTTGATTGGTATTGAATAATTTAAGTGGAATTATAACCTAATAAGTACATGTGTGCAATAATGTTTCGTGATTTCGGTTGATAGTTAGTCATATTTTACAGATGATGAAACATAGTATCTTTATACAAATAAAGGCATATTTCAAAAAAATATGATATGCCTTCATAAGAATTACTAGCTCTTGCTGTTTATCTATATATGTATTTATTATAAAATATAGTATCGTTAAGTTAGTATCCCATAACACAAGTTTAAAAAAACTTACTTTGGGGCTAGCTCAATCAGTGTGATTTGTCCTTATATATATATTTTTTTTGAGCTTTTACAACTTATTTAGGAACAGTCCGGATTTGAATTTTAACATGTAAACTTACTTTACTATCTACTACTACTACTACTACAATCGGAGTAGGTTTAAAAGGGGGGAAACCGTTATCACTTCTTGTATGAAACATTTCGGCTACAAGATCACTGCAACCAATACAATGCAATTTATTGCCTGTTGCATACAATTAAAGCAAAAGATTACTTGTATGCCCTAAACTAAACTTTAACCATACAAATCACTTAGAATAGGCCTTTAGTCGCAACTAAACCCACGCAACATTTTTATATTGAAATATTTCTGGTGGTAAAAACCCTATCAATTTCATAACTCGGCATAAGGAAAAATCCTCATTTCCTCGTTGCTTCTACGCAATACCTCCCAACTCTGCTATTCTATAGAAATGGGTCATTGTGTCTAACAATGACTGCTTTAAATGCAGTCTTTAGCATCAGTTAAACAGGAAGGATTCACAAAAAAAAAACAGTTTTTTTTAAACTAGAGCTATTCAGTTTGTGGAATTAGTTAGCTCTTTTCCGCAATGGCAACACTGACGCATCTGTATTTATATCCATTTTTGCCGTCTTTATCGTCCACACCTTATCCCAATTTATATTCTCGTAACTTTGCAATCAGTAAGTAAGTTAAGTAACATTTTATTGCACCAAAAACACATAAAAATAATATTCAAAAATACGTACACTACCTATAGGTATACAATAGACGGCCTTATCACCAAGGCAATCTCTTAGAGCAAGGTTACACTCTCAGTTTGACTTCAGTTCAGTCTATCAGTCTGGATTGACTTAACTTCATTTTCAGGTGACACGGTCAAGACTTACAGCAGACTGATAAAAAGTACGTGTACGGCAAAGAGCTATACCTAATGTAACCTAAGTATCTTATTGTACGGTGTGTAGTCAAATACCTACGGTGACTGACGCGAGAATGATATGAGCGGTTTTCGCGATCAGTCTCCCTCCCATCAGTATTTCATCATTCAAAACAGACTGTCAAAATTATAATTTTCTTCAGTCCGAACCATCAGTCTGTCATTCCGTGGGTTACCGATCATTCTGACCAGACTGACAGATTCTACCTACATCTTACAAGCTACCTTTGGGAGACAGGAATTGTTCTGAAAAATAAAAGTTGGTGCGATGAAGAGAGAAATGTGAAACAATAATTTAGTGATACGAGTATTAAACATAAAAAAATATAGTGATATTAATAATTAAACGTAGTGAGGTCATAATAACCTCACAACTTTTTTCTGAATTATCATTGTTCGATGAACTGTTCAGCACATCATAAAATGTAACAAGCAACTCCTTCTCCACATTTAGCAGGCCACCGTTCTTAAACGACTCCTTTCATCCGCGTCTGCCAACGCACGTGATATCCTCCGCTAGTACCGCTACTGAAACTTACGTAAAGTCGGTTGAGGAGTTTGAAATAACAGACCAAACGTACAGACAAAAGTATTCAACTAGCACATGTACTTATAAGAACTTAATACTTTTCCCTTGTTTAATATAATGGTCCTAGCGTTTTGTCCGCCATTTGTTAAAAATATATTTTATTTTTATTTATCTAGTTTCACCCGTCCCATTGTCTGTGTGTCCGTAATCAAATATTGCAAGCTAAATTAGACCCACTTCCTATTATTCGATCGAGTTAAGTGTTGAAACTTCACATAATTATGTAAGTTGGGTGACAATGCAATATTTTGGTACCAATTATCTGATCTCATTATAAAGATGGAGTGTGGCCACGGCACCGTTCTGTGATAAAACAACATGAACCCACCGAGTTTATGCTCAATTCTTACGTCTTGAGGAGCACTTAAAACTTTTTAGTTATTATTTTAAATAAAATCTTGCTTTTTTAATATTTTTTCAAATTAATACTTGTTACTTTGGAACCACGGTTTGGAACAATTAAGTTTGATGAATAAATAAATATTTGTACCTAGTAAGTTTTGAATAAATGTAGGTACTTTTACTTTACAAAAATCTCTCTTAAAAAGATGGAAAAAAGCAAATCTGTAAATAAATGAAAGCCATAAATTTCGCACTCGGTGTTCGCCTTGCCCGCCCTTGCATCGTACTGTCGAACATAAAATAAAGCTATTTTATTAACGGGTCGGGACCAGGGCGGCTTCCATCCTCATGGGAAATTTCTTTGGTAAATCTAAAAAACGAGATATATATATGAAAGCGTATATTTAATTAACTTTACACTCGCATTTCCTCTACTTTTAACTAGCTTTACAAGCTTTTATTTCGCTGATTTTCGCTTGTGTTTTACACTTGGCTGGCTGTATCGCTCGCACAATCAAACATTTTTAAAGATTATTACAAAATGTGTCTCATTTTTATTCTTAGTGTTTAATAATTAACCTAGATAAACTATATCGTGGATATTATATTGTATAGACATTGACTACCTACATCGTAAACTAGTTGATCAAAACTTTTGAATCTTTGATCAACTAATTCACGAATTTCACGATGTAGTCAATGTCTACACAACAAAGAAACATGTCTTAAATATCCACGATATAATTATCTAAGTTAATAATGAAACACTTTTCTAGCCAACCAAGTGTAAAATGCCTCTTGATTTGTTTTTTGGGTCAAATCTTGCAAGTTAAATCAACAAGTAACACTTTTTTTTTTTAAGCAGCTGGTACATTCTAAGTATTTTTTTCTCAGACCAGCATAAAAGAAAAAAAGTACTCTACATAATAATACATGATATAGTCATTCCTCGCACTTTATCCGCATGTCAACGGCCGGCTAACACAAATTAATTAACAGCTTGAACAACTGACTGATAACTGTCTCCGAGCAGGAATCGAACCCGGAGTCTCGAGGCAAACAACATGTTTTCCTCTCACCGCGAATCCGTTTCATTAGCATTTAATCCGCTTTGTTTTGTCATTAAAATTTTATCTTAATAATATTTGTTTTAAGGTGAATATAGAAGCAAATGGCCTTGAAGTGTGAAATAAATTGTTAACTCGTAAATATGGTAATCATTTCCATATTGCTCTTCGTCATGCACTAGATAGGCCTTTAAATTATTTTATTAATTGCCGTTGAAACTATTATTGGTAATCCGTTCAGCTTTAAAACTAGCCGTGGCCACTTTTGGCGGAGGCAAGTTTGAAAACTAGACGGACTAATGTAAATACTTTCAACGGTGGTTTATAAAATAATTTAAAGGGCTATCTAGTGCATGACAAAGAGCAATATGGAAATGATCACCATATTTACGAATTAACAATTTAATTCAAATGAGGGCGCCACTTCAAGGCCATTTGCTTATATATTCACCTTAATATTGAAGGCGATAATAAAATGTTGCTTTTGTTTAATAATATAGGTATATCGTACGGTCTTATCTAAAAATAATATTAATGGTCTCGGTGGCCTGTTGGAAGTACGCAAGTAAAGTGACGCCGGGCGTGGTTTGCACTTGGATGGGTGACCAAAAGTGGCAAAGAATTTTCTCGAGTTCGTCCGTACTTCGGAACGTTACGCCGTTGACGAAAAACAAAACAATTGAAGAAACGAAGTAAGCGAAGTCTTCTAGTCTACTTCATCAATCCAGCGTATGTATGTACGTATTCTTTACCAGCCTGTATTAAGTCCACTGCTGAAGTAAAGACCTGTTCTGATAGAAGAAGAATTTGCCTATAATAATATCACAATAATTTCCAATATTACTTTTAAGAAACACAGCTACGCCGTATGCAATAAGTTTATGAAAACATGTTGACAAATTCGAAATACTTTTCAACTTAATCATAACAAATACCATGTTTTAGTAAAAATATATATACTATCCTACCCAGACAGGAAAACATGTTGACTACAATAAGTTTACCTACTCACTTACTTATGACTTATGAGTAATAATAATACTATAAGGGAATAGACAAGAAACTGAAGCCAGCTATCACTGTTTTGATTCCCTTTTTAGGGTTCCGTACCCGAAGGGTGCAAACGGGACCCTATTTCTGAGACTCCGCTGTCTGTTTGTCTGTCCGTCTGTCCGTCTGTCTGTCCGTCTGTCTGTCCGTCTGTCTGTCCGTCTGTCTGTCCGTCTGTCTGTCCGTCTGTCTGTCCGTCTGTCTGTCCGTCTGTCCGTCTGTCCGTCTGTCTGTCCGTCTGTCTGTCCGTCTGTCTGTCTGTCCGTCAGTCTGTCCGTCTGTCTGTCCGTCTGTCTGTCCGTCTGTCTGTCCGTCTGTCTGTCCGTCTGTCTGTCCGTCTGTCTGTCCGTCTGTCTGTCCGTCTGTCTGTCCGTCTGTCTGTCCGTCTGTCTGTCCGTCTGTCTGTCCGTCTGTCTGTCCGTCTGTCTGTCCGTCTGTCTGTCCGTCTGTCTGTCCGTCTGTCTGTCCATTTGTCTGTCCGTCTGTCACAGGGCTCTATCTCTTGAACCGTAATAGCTAGACACTTGAAATTTTCACCGATTATGTATTACTGTAGCCGCTATAACAACAAATACTAAAAATAAAAAATAGTTAAAAATTATAGGGGGTCGTCATACAAGAAACGTGTTTTTTTCAGCGTTTTTAACTTGATCTTTATAATGGCATTAACTAGATACTTGAAATTTTGACCAATTATGTATTACTATGACCACAATAACAACAAATACTAAAAATAAAATAAAATAAAAAATTTAAGGGGGTCGTCATACAAGAAATGTGTTTCTTCAGCGTTTTAAAACATTGTACGGTGTTACGGAACCCTTCATGTACGAGTCCGACTCGCACTTGCCCGTTTATTGAATCTTCACGCCAGCTCACTCTAAACGTGGCCTTTGTTCCTTACGGTCCTAGGCTCTGTCTCCTCTGTTAGGTAGAGAGACGTAATAATGTAACTCCAATAAAATTAATATTACCAATACCAACTATATTTATTTATTATATTTATCAAACCTTATTGATCCAAAGTAAAAATATACTTTTAACAAATGGCGGATAATATGCATATCATGTTTACATTTAACATATTCAACTGAAAGCGTTTTCAGTTTATGATACTGAACATTTTTCCTCAAGGAACAAAACAAAACATTGTTATTTACTATTAAAATATTTGAATAAATTATTGTTATTTAAATATTTCAATAGGTAGTTATATGTATCTTGGTAAAAGTTGTAGGTACTCAAGGATGGGATCTGAGTGATTGGGCGTCCCTAACAGTGAGAAAATAGTATCTTTTCCCCTTATATTCTTCAAATAATTTCATATGCAACAAATATATAATGATAACAGCACAATAACAAGTCAATACCTAACGCATGTAGGTTATAACCTATTTTTAACCTTATCTCTTGTTTTTCCGAGGTCGCATATACACAAGTTCCATATTCGGAGTCCGTCTGCCAGGTGGCAAGGCCTATGAATAAAATTTTGTGGCGTCGGCTCGGCTACAGTATAAATGAATGTGATTTAGAAAACAGTAGAGATATAAAAGTAGTACAGGGTATAGGTATACATTATGGATGGTTAGCGTTTACCGTTCATAAAGTTTGAGTTTGGCATGGAATAGATTTTATGTTTTACATAATACCTCTAGCTCATTGATTTTATAATAAATAAATATATAAATAAATAAATATATAGGGACAAATCACACTGATTAAGCTAGCCCCAAAGTAAGTTCTAAACTTGTGTTATGGGATACTAACTTAACGATACTATGTTTTATGATAAATACATATATAGATAAACACCCAAGACCTAAGCCCAAGACCCAGGATAATTTGAAAAAGGCCATTTTCCAACTTGCCCTGGCTGGGGATTGAACCCAGAACCTCCGGATTAGCGGTTTAGCGTGTTAACCATTACGCCACGGAGGTCGTCAATAATGGCTTTCTGAAAACATCTGTATCTGTCTGTCTGTACATTATTTGTAATTCAGTAAGTACAAATGGTTTAATAGTCAGTTCAGTCCATCATTTCGAAAAACTTTTCCCATTAAATGGACTTCATCATCATTATCAGGTCTTTTTCAGTCTCCACTACAGGAGCACGACCCTCTCTGTACTACCAGAGCCATACTTGGCCAGAGCAGTCAGAGGATTTGGCCTACACTCATTAAATGTACTTACATACATCGAAATACAAACAAAAATATCACAAGTAGATTTGTATAAGAACCTAATGTTTTTTTTCGTATTTCGATATATCATTGGGAAAAGTTGTTCAATTGATGGACTGAATCACCTCTTAAATATTTGTACTGAATTAAAAATAGCTTTGTATATTTCTTGTAGGTACCTATTCGGTTTCAGCCAACTCTGTGAATTCAGTTTTCGTTGAAAATTAATTTCACATTTTATGGGTAATCAGAGCACTAGAAAAAAATCTTCCTTTATAGGTATGTTTTAAAAAATATGTCCGGCAATTTTTTAACCGAGTAAGCGAAGCGAACGAAGGTCTCCGTTTCAGCTTCGGGAAACATTATTTCGTGACCGAATTCCAGTTTTCTGGTTGTTCTTGTACATACAGTACAGTCGAATTCCTCAACCGATTCTCGTGAAATTTAGTAAGCAAGGATATTTATTTATTTTATTTATTTAAGTACACTTGAAAATTTACAAACTATACTAATATGTAATTAGGAAAACATTGTACTTAGGTGCTACTTATTTCTAGAGAAATTTCTTCCAGTAGACCCGCGAGAGGATATGGGAAGAAAGAGGTAATTGGCGTGTACCTACAATGCAGAAATAAATAAATAAATAGATAAGATACATGCCTACATAAACATACATAAATATACTTACATAAATTCATAACAAATACATATAATAAATACATATGTTCATATTTCTAAATATATCAGGATGATAAATACAGATAGTGATCTTTTACTCGTTTCTTGAACGTCGTTATAGTTTTAGACTCACGAATGTTCGGTGGTAGCAGATTCCATAGCCCTAATGCTTGCACGGAAAAGGAGTAAGTATAGGTAGTGGTGCTATGTGTTGGGAAATGAAGGATGGATTTATGGGTAGATCTACAAGGAGCGTCGACGGAACGTGCGAAAGAAAATCGTTCACGCAAATAAGGAGGATAGGAGGGTTAATAATTATGTAGATTTTTTTTTCCGAGCAAGTTTTTCGATTCAAAATGGTGGAAATATGGGAGTTAAAAACGTAAATAAACGGGCAAGTGCGAGTTGGACTCGTACATGAAGGGTTCCGTACCACCGTACAATGTGTTAAAACGCTGAAGAAACACGTTTCTTGTATGACGACCCACTTTAATTTTTAACTTTATTTTATTTTTAGTATTTGTTGTTATTGTGATCATAGTAATACATAATTGGTGAAAATTTCAAGTATCTAGTTAATGCCATTATAAAGATCAAGTTAAAAACGCTGAAAAAAACACGTTTCTTGTATGACGACCCCCTTTAATTTTAAACTATTTTTTATTTTTACTATTTGTTGTTATAGCCGCCACAGTAATACATAATCGGTGAAAATTTCAAGTGTCTAGCTATTACAATTCAAGAGATAGAGCCCTGTGACTGACGGACAGACAGACAGCCAGACGGACAGACAGCGGAGTCACAGTAATAGGGTCCCGTTTGTACCCTTTAGGTACGGAACCCTAAAAATATCATATTTCAGCCATTTCGAAAATTATTAAAAAATGTCATAAAACTTTTTTGTGACCCTTATTAAGACGCAACTTTTTTGTCTGAACAACTTTATTATCCGATAAACTTCAAGGGGTCAGTATGTGAGGGGCTATGCAGAGACCGACTCGCGAAGTCTACTCACAGAACCACTAGTAATAGTGTTACGGAACCCTTAAAATTTGCACTTAGCCGATTTTATAGATACTTTACAAAACCTGCCAAGAGATTGGCAACAACAATTATGAAAATTGAACAGTTACTCAATAGAGAAAGTTATTTTGCAATACAAATTACGCGCCACAAAATGCAAAATGGCGGCCGCTGGGGTCGACAATTTGGCCGACCTTTGACAAAAGTTGGCTGGCTGGGAATTGATATTATGCCGTCTGGAGTCTAGACGAAGGCGGTAATGAACCTCAAGATGGCTGATCAATTGATATAGTTTGGGTGGACCGTTGCCAAGTGGATTTATTTATTTGATGTAATATTTTATCTACTTAGATTTTTATAAGAGAAATTGAAACAATTTATTTTCTTCATAAGTAGAAGTCATCATCATCTGCATAAATATGTACTTTTATCAGCACCTAATAATATGAAATAGACATTGGGATACGATTGGGACATCAGGACAATAAAAAAACTGGTCAAGCGCGAGTCGGACTCGTACATGAAGTGAAGAGTATATATTCTGTGACAACATTATAAAGATGAAGTTGTAAATGCTGAAAAACACGTTTCTGGTATGACGACCCCATTAATTTTTAACTTTATTTTATTTTTCGTCTTTGTTATTATAACGGCTACAGAAATATACATAATTGGTAAAATTCAAGTGTCTAGTCTAGCTATTACGGTTCAAAAGATAGAGCCTTGTGACAGACGGACGAACAAAAAATATTAGTTTATGTACAAAACACATTCAAAGATTGCAGTATATAGTTCTGCTAGGTGGTCAGACGACCTGAGCAAGGTTGCAGGAACGCTCTCTATGCAGGCCGCTTCCGATCGGTCGTTTTGGAAATCCTTGGGGGAGGCCTATGTCCAGCAGTGGACTTCCTGTGGCTGATATGATGATGATGACAATATAGTTCAGCGGTACCTAGTAGGTACACATGTACCTACTTCTAGGAGAGATATCTAATATACACGTATTTTCCATTTTTTAAGAAACCTAACAGGAAGTCTCTCAAAAAACGATTGCAATCAAGACTAATTATAATTATTCACGCAGCCAGACAAAAAAAAATGTACAAAAACTGGATAGGCTAAGGCATACATACACCCTCCGTGGATGTTTGGCTGGTATTCCTATCAGGGCGTGTGTGACAACTAGTTTCCGAGATTACCATACCAGACACACAGACGCCCGTAACGGCGCCGCCGGCGTCTGCTGTCTGCCGACAGGTTTTTATGTACCACATCTTGTAAGAACTTAAATCAAGATCTGTTTGTGTTATCACAAGGTCGGTTTAGTACCTACCTAAGTTTTAAAGGGCAATTCAGAATTCTTAATGAATGTATAGATACTGGGTGGCGCAAAAGTAAAGACCCTATTTGGTTCAGCTATAACATTTTTTCTAAATTAGAAAACTAGATTTAGGTTTTTTTAAATGTATATTTGTGCCATTAAATTTCGTACCATTAGGATTTAAAGATGATGTCTTTTAAATGGTGACCTCCAGAGTTGATACACATTTGAGCCCTATTTATGACATTTTGCATAACTTGCCGTAACACTTCCTGCGATATGTTCGTTATTTCTTGACGAATGTTTTCTTTTAGAGCTGCGAGAGTCTGTGGCTTGTTCACATACACCCGAGATTTCAAAAAACCCCAAAGAAAGAAGTCTGGACTGGTCAGATCGGGTGATCTTGCAGGCCAAGGCAAATCGCCAAAACGAGAGATAACTCGGCCTGGAAAAGCGTCCCTCACTAAGTCCATAGTGTTTATTCCACGTTCTTGGGGAGTAAAACGGTCCATGTTTATTTTCAGTGTATTTTACATTTGTTCACTACACAATTTTCAACAACAGAATGACAGAAAATGTCATATAAAAAAAATAAAAGTATTTTCTTTAGTGCCAGTACTTTTGCGCCACCCAGCCTACTTATCAAAATACGAAAAAATGGTTGGCCTCATATAGCTATCTTTGCAGGAAGTTTGACGGGAAATAATTTCCTTCTTTTCTTAAGGTACCTATATATAGTGAGAACGTAAAGCTTTTCTGCGCATATTTGCCAAAAGTGGCCGTTTTTCGCAAATGTGCGAAGAAAAGCTTCACGTTCTCACTTTTAAACTGTAAACAGTAGTTCATAAAATAGTTTGAAGGGTTATCTAATTTTAATTGGTATCTCCGTTTTCTTTGAAATGATTTCTTTCAAATGGGGGCAGCACTGGCCCCCAGAAAATTCATGTATGGACTTTAGATTTTCATCATTTTTATATTCGTAGGATACACTGATTGAGCTAGCCCCAAACTAAGTTTAAACTTGTATTATGGTATACTAACTCCACGATACAATATTTTATAATAAATACATACCTACATATATAGATAAACACCTCCTAGTTGCTAGTTTATTGAGTACTTATATAAAGTACTTAATCTTCTTGATATATAAGGAGAGTAGAGTCGAAAAATAAACATTCTCAAACTCCAAGAAAAATCGTAATAATACTATTTTTTAAATGGTTTTCTAAAATATGCAGCAAAGTTATAGAGTGAATGGAAGCCAGTCAATCCATTTAGTTACGTCGCTATTGGCTTTGTGTATTTTCCTTATGCCACCCTCAAAGGAAAAGATTAAGCAATAGTCAGTAAGGTTGGACATAGCCTGTATATCCCCGCAGCAGCGATTGGGACCTACTGAAAATTTTCACCTGCACATTAGTTCAGCACATCTTCCTTGTAAATTTCGGCATCTATTTATCTGGGACCAGTATTTTCGCGGGAGATCAGAACCAGGAACATGCAGATTAGGGTCGGATATGAGATCTTTGTTCTACCTCTGAGTTAATCCATCTATCAAACCACTTTTCCGTCGTGAGTAGTGATTCGTATATCTAGCTAGGTAGGTACTATTTTTCAAAATAATAACGCTACTTTATCACTCTCCTGAAAAATCCGCAATTGAAGTCGGCAGCGCATATTCTGTGAACATTAATCTGGAAACTGATTTGTGTCCTTGTTCATAAATCTCTCTGATCTCCGTTCCGATTCTGTCGGCGGCCATGTTGATTGATTGGCTGAGAAATGCTGAGGAGACCAGTGATAGAAATGTAGGTAGTTAAAACGGCAGTAAGTGCAAATAAGTTTTTCGTACAAGCTTTTATTGTAAGGCCTATATAGGTACTTATCAAAACAAGTGTAATGACCCCAACGTCGTTTTATTACAGGGTTCAAAATAGCTACCTTCCAGCTCCATCATCAGATCAGCTTCTTGTCATAATAATATTGCATTTTCATCAGATTTACATTAGCAAACAAAATTTCATCTTAAGACGATACACGGCGTCCAGTGCTTTGCCCCCATTTGAAATAAATTATTTGTAAGGAAATGGAGATATCATTTAAAATGTTGAGCTAGTAAAACCTAGATAACCCTTCAAACTATTTTATGAACCACTGTTTATATTCATCTTTAGTTAGCATTTGCGAAAAACGGCCACTTTTACCAAAAAAGCAAACTAAAGCTTAACGTTCTCACTTTAAACTGTAAACAGTGGTTCATAAAATATTTTGAAGGGTTATCTAGGTTTTGCTAGCTCAACATTTTAAATGAAATCTTAGTTTCCTTAAAAATAATTTATTTCAAATGGGGGCAGCACTGGACTCCGTGTATCGTCTTCGGATACCTAGAAGTAGCTCAAATTTAACTTGCAAGAACAGAACAGTATGAAAAGAATAACAAACCTACATAGAACTGCAATAATAGTTAAATAATTAGTTTTCGATCATGTATCGCACTATTTTGACATTGCGAACTCTCAATCAGCGTTCCAATGATTGAGGAATGGTTACTGAAGACCAATATAAGTTTCGTCACTAGTCAATGATCTAAATATTGAATTTTGAGTCATGAGCACGCGGCAGCCATCACGTGTCGGATAAATATGATTCTGGATGGTAAAGGTCGATTCAATTTTAGACATTTCATCATTTTAGTCTCGTCTGCTTGCACGCTGAATACAATGGCTTTAATTGTACTGAACACCTATTTTGTAATGTATTCTGGCAAACAAAGATTTCTGATTTCTGAAATCTATTACTGGAAATAGGCATATGAGTTCTACTTCACATTAAACAAATCCCCTTTTCAATTCTCTTTATTATACACTAACTTTTGCCCGCGGCTTCACTCGCGTATTCCAAATGTCCCTATGTCCTTCTCAGTACTCCTAACTATGTGTATGCGAATTTTCAGTAGATTGGTTCAGTAGATAATTCATGAAGAAGTAACAAACATACAAATATACAAACTTACTTTCGCATTTATAATATTAGTTAGGATTAGAGTATTAGTTGGGACTAGCTTTTGCCCGCGGCTTCGCTCACGTAACCCACGGGAACCTTAAATTTTTCCGGGATGAAAGGTACCCTATGTCCTTCTCAGCACTCTTAACTATGTGTATACGAATTTTCAAGATTGGTTCAGTAGATAAAGCGTGAAGAGGTAACAAACAAACAAATATACAAACTCACTTTCGCATTTATAATATTAGTTAAGAAGTTAGGATTAGGATAGGATTAGGATTATAGTTGGGATTTTAAGAGACGCAACTTTGCACTTTGCATCAGAACAAAACATGACTGCTTTGGTATCTTTTTCTCTGTTATCAATACCTCCCTTAGTCGCTTCTTACGACACCCGTGGAAGAGTAAAGGCTTAGTAATCTAAGCCTTTAGTTTGATTAGGTGACGTTTCTTCTCCAGTAATTGATAGCTAAACTGAAGGAATAACCGAACCACAATATTGTCTTCTGAGGTTCTGTTATGTGTTATGTTATAATATGTTATGATTATGAGTCATGGTAAAAACAATTTCGAGGTGAGACATCTCCAGTCATGTATGTTGTAATATTGACAAATTGTTTTGAAACCTGTTGAATTTAATTAAAGAGTTTCAAATAACCAAAATTCTTCTTTGTATAAGTTGCGCATTAACAATAGAACACAAAACGACTAGACGTTGTACGGCCGCGTGTATAGTAAAGTCAGTAGGTAGCCATTTATTAGAATAGAACGGGAGAAAACTTTTTCACCCATGTAGTTTTGGGTTAGAATAGGACCATTCCATCTCTTCCTGTGGATGTCGTAAGAGGCGACTAAAAGATTAAGCACAAACATCTCGTGCTACAATTGCATCCCCAAAGAGGTTTGACGTCAGGCAGGCGGCCGGTCGTAAAACTACAGCCAAATCTTTACTCTTCCGGCTATTTCTTCTCCAACACAAGCTCTTTGGCATCCTTGGGTGACCATTGACATGCATGTAATATTTGGAGAAGAGAAAGCGGGAAAGCGCACCCCGGGCTCCGAAGCAGCACAGCTGAGGATGCAACCGGAAACGCGTTTGGATGAAGAAGTAGAAAGGGAAAAAACCTTTTTACAAATAATTAAATTTTTAACAAAAAAAAACAACCGACTTAATTTTTTTTATGGAGTTTCTTCCACATCTCTAAAGTTCTTTATCATATCTTCTCTAATATAAAATAAAAAAAAAATGTAAGGGACTAACTTGGTAGTAAAGGCTTTCAAATAAAAAAAGAATAATCAAAATCGGTTCACAATTGGCGAAGATATCGCGTAACAAACATACATAAAAAATTTAAAAAAAACTACATTTGAATTGATAACCT
This sequence comes from Acrobasis repandana, assembly GCA_963576875.1. Taxonomy (NCBI): domain Eukaryota; kingdom Metazoa; phylum Arthropoda; class Insecta; order Lepidoptera; family Pyralidae; genus Acrobasis; species Acrobasis repandana. The sequence continues at coordinate 4,345,212 of OY756233.1, read as the reverse complement.
CCTTTTATGAAGTCGGTTAAAAATATGTCATTTTTATGGTCTTTTCTATTAATTATTCTGATTAAAAGATTCTAATCTTACGTGTATGCATTTACTTATTCAAGCTATACTTTCCTTATTGTGCGTTGATGTCCAATGTTCACTAGTACATGGGCGAGTCAAGGCCTGGTAATCTTATTAATCAATTACGTCATATTATGTCATGAAAGGTTCAAATGCTGCATCATACACCTTATAATCTAGGTCAGCACTTGATAACTATGCCATTTTACGATCATGCTAAAATCGTATCCGAAAAATGCTTTGTCTTCAGTATACTTGGGTTTTTCTATTTATGTAACTTATATTCAGAATTTAGGTCTTTGTAGGCACTTTTATACGTCACGCGGACGAAGTCGCGGGCATCAGCTAGTTAATTAATAAAAGCTACCGATACTAGCGTTTTAATAACTCAAGATACTAATCAGTATTTATATATTAAGTACTTACTTATAAATTTTCATTTAATTTATGTTTTATATGAAACATAGTAATGATTCCTGACTTTGCCCCGTGTGGTTCCGGGTTAGAATATGGCCACTCCATCTCTTCCTGTGGATGTCGTAAGAGGCGACTTAAGGACTAAGCACAAACATCTTGTGCTACAATTGCATTCTCAAGGAGGGTTAACGTCGGGCGGCGGCCGGTTGTAAAACTTTTCGCACAAATACATTCCCAAAGAGGGTTGACGTCAGTCAGGCGGCCGGTCGTAAAACTATATAGCCAAATCTTTAAACTCTTCTGGCTATTTCTTCTCCAACGCAAGGTATGGCATCCTTAGGCGACCATTGACATGCATATTTGGAGAAGAAAAAGCGGGAAAGCGCACCCCGGGCTCCGAAGCAGCACAGCTGAGGATGCAACTGGAAACGCGCTTGGATGAAGAAGAAGATAATAATGATTCCTGACAATCCTTTTATCCCAATACTAGCTGTGCCCGCGACTTCTTTCGCGTGGTTGTCGGAACGTAATGTTATATAGCCTAAAGCCTTCCTCTATAAATGGACTACCCAACAAAAAAAGAATTTTTCAGATCGGACCATTAGTTCCCGAGATTAGCGCGTACAAACAAACAAACAAACAAACTAACTCTTCCGCTTTATAATATTAGTATAGATTTATCAGTGGACAGACGCTCTACAATTTAAAAGCTGAATCTTCTGAATAAAAATAGTGATATATGTACATACTAATTCAAAACAATATTGATTAATCGGCTTTACGTGAGTGATATGATCTATTGAATAATTGTAATTAATGTAAATTAAGCAACATATGATTAGGTTATGATATCAAAGGTAAACAAAACGATGAACAAAATAAAAATACGTGATACCTACATAGCTTGCACCTCCTTCTAAAATGTTCTTTTCCTCGGCATCACCAGTGGGTTGACTGGTAGATAAAGCCTATGGCTTTAAGGCCGTACTTGAATTTTCCGGGGTCCAGTGCTGCCCCTATTTAAAATAAATCATTTCAAAGAAAACGGAGACATTATTTAAAATTTTGCAACTACCAAGTCCTAGATAACCCTTTAAAGTATTTTATGAACTACTGTTTACAGTTTATAATGAGAACGTTAAGCTTTACTACGCACATTAGCCAAAAGTGGCCGTTTTTCGCAATTGTGCGTAGTAAAGCTTAACGTTCTCACTTTAAATTGTAAACAGTAGTTCATAGAATACTTTGAAGGGTTATCTAGGACTTGGTAGTTGCAAAATTTTAAATGACGTCCCCGTTTTCTTTGAAATGATTTATTTTAAATGGGGGCAGCACTGGACCCCGGAAAATTCAGGTACGGCCTTAAGTCCGCCTGTTACATTTGTAATAAAGTTAAATAAATAAAAATAAAAAAAAATACTACTTGTTTGGCAAATAAATTTATCTTTATCTAGCTCTCAGGTAATCTTTTCAGATACACGCATAACCATCTCGTTATTACCAAAGCCCTTCCCCCTCCCCGAGTCAATATGCCCTCGATTGGGGACAACGCCCCCATTAGTCTCCCGTCCTTTATTAGCGGTGACTTGTGACTTCATTTATTTAGGTCGCTAACTTACTGGGACGCATTTACACCGGCTAATTCTATTAACCAAACTACGTTAGTTGAGTCGGTCAAGGGAATAGATGAACCTGGGGCCCATCGTCTATGTAAAGTAAACCGGGCAAGTGTGAGTCAGACTCGTACATGAAGGGTTCCGATCTCCGTACAAAGTTTTGAAACGCTGAAAAAAACACGGTTCTTGGATGACGACCCCTTAATTTTTAACTTTATCTTATTTTTAGTACCTATTTGTTGTTATGGCGGCCACAGTTAGGTATATAATACATAATCGGTGATTAAACTGAACTTTCAAGCCTCTATCTATTACGGTTCAGAGATAAGACAGACAGCGGGGTCTCAGTAATAGAGTTCCGTTGGGTACGGACCCCTAAAAATCTTTTGTCATAGGTAATTCGTTTTTCGTGTATGTAAATGGCTAACACTGGTGTCAGATTTTTCAAGCTGCCTAAAGGCTTCTGTCATAGACGACTGCCAATATAATGATGACAGTATCAACTTCAATTTCCGGAGCATGGAGGAGCTCGAGAATTTTTGTGGTCACCCGTCCAAGTGTGGTGCGGACTACGCCCAGTATCACTTAACTTGCGCTAAGAATGCGAACCACCAGGTCACCGAGTATCGTAGGCGATGGGATAAATTAGTTCATTCCACTGCTGTGACCATTTTGCCACCCTATACCCTATATCTCGGTAAACCCTTGACCGGTTTTCTTTTACTGTCTTGTCTACCTTGTTTACCAGAAGTGAAACTCCGATCAATGACACTTGAGGTAAGTCTCGAAACGCAGAATTGTAGCCAATTGTAGACAATTCTGCGTTCCTTGGTCTGTAAGTCAACCTCTCGATAAGTTTCTAGCATATGATACTCAAAACAACTGTGTAATTAATTATTCTTAAATCTACCTCTACATTTGAGCTAAGTACCTATTACAACAGACTACTTATCGTATGCGATTTTATATACATTGCCGGTCTTGTAACGAACAATCTGAACGTAATCTTTTAAAACACGCAATACACATCAAATCGCATACGATAAGTAGTCTGGTGAAATAGCTACTTAAGTAAATTTTGTTTTTATTTTGTGCAGGTAAATGTAAAACTTTCTTTGCTCTTTATACTGTTACTTTCTTGATCGCAATCAGCTCTTATTAATTCATTGATGACTGAAACTGGATTTATAGGCCAAGGTAGTATCAATTTAAAATATACATCTATGTAGAGTATGTGGAGTTAATAGATTTTATTATATTTTAAAATGTCACCTGCCAGCGCATAATATACGGTTACTTTTAAACACCAGCAACGTTTTTAGATCAAGTTCAGTCCTTGATACCGAACTACTTTCCATAAAAACAATTATCGAAAATTGAGTAAAAAAATTCGTCCTCCTATACAAAATCCATTTGGCTGAGCGCCGATTTGTATGGGAAGCCGAAATTTGTTTTTGGTTTTGTGTTTAAATAGTAACCCTGCACGTATATCGTACGTACAACGTACATAGGTACCTACCCGCCAGCAATAGTACTTGCAATAAATGCAAAAAGTCAGCTTAAATAGGTAATTATATTTTTTTATTGTATCCATGTAATCAGTAGGTACACACTTTTTTTTTTTTTTTTTTTTGACGCGGAGAAAATCCCTTCGGATACCTTACCGGTTACGGGACACCGGTAAGGTTATGTGGTGTTACCACTAAAAACTCCGCGGTGTCACCTCTCAGCCGCTATCGGCCGGGGCCGTGTGCTTCTCTTGCTCCACAGCCCCGGCGCGGCCGGCCGCTATCTCAGCGGCCCCGACTCGCCAACGGCCTCACGGCACCCTCTGCTAAATCAGAGGGGCCGGAGAAACCGTCGCGTTGGCCTCTCGGCCCGACAAGAACAGGCGCGCTGACACGCACACGCGCCTGCCTTCCACTCCGGAGGGCTGTCCGTTGGACGATGGAATCCCGTTTCCACCGTCCAACCAGCCCTCATAATTTGGGGCCTGCAGAAGCAGGCCCTGCCCCAGTCCACCTGACGGTGACCGGGGCCCACCAAGCCGGCCGCAGGGGATAGGGAGAGCGGCAACGTAACACCGACACTCCTCTTCCCCTGCGGCCCCACCGTTGCCGTGCCAAGCGCCACGGCCGCGCTTGGTCGCGGAGGATAGGGCGAGCGGCAACGACACACCGACACTCCTCTTCCCCCGCGACCCCTACCACGGCTGTGAGAGTAGGGAGTTAACCCCCTTCTCTCACAGCCAGGCCATTCCCACCAGGAATGGCCTCCACCGGGCCCGGGGAGGCCTCAGCCTCAACCCGGGCAATGGGTTCCTCTTAGCTTCCCCGCGGATGAGGCAGTCCGCAGGTACTGAGCCCCCCCATCGCGACAAGATGAGAACCCGGGCGGGGGGGCAGTAGGTACACACTGTGTCAACTTCTACAGGTGAAAATATTGAGTAAATATTGCACTTGCAACTAAATTAACCTGAATTTTTAATCAGCAACCAATACAGTTGAAGTTTTCCAAGTACACCTATACACAATACGAGTAATATAGGTAGCCATTTAATTTTATTCTGCTACCATTTAACTACATTTCATAATGATTAATGTGAGATCTTGTATTCTAGATACCTAGTTACCTGAATAATTAGGTAAGTACACTTTTTATGTACCCTTAATGTAGGTACCTATACTATGCCTTGTGAGCTGTACATCTCGCGAGTCTAACTTGGCATAGCCTTGCATGCATTCCAACCCCTAACCCCTTGAGGTTTATCGGATAAAAAATTTAATCGAATAAAAAAGTTTTCAAAAAAGTCACGAAATTTTTAAAAAATACGAATTGGCAGAAATATGACTTTTTAAGCTTTCAACCCCCATATTTCTGCCATTGTGAAATATTAAAAAAAACTGAATCGGCACAAATTTTCTATGGGTATAATTTATCGAACCTGCTCATAAAATTTTACGAGCATCGTTGAGAAACGCGACCTGACAAACGGAAAAAGCATTTTTTTGACAATCTTGCTTAGTCAATAAAAAATCTTATGCCTTTAAGATTTGATTCTATAATAATTTCGGACAGTTGGCTAATCTGGATTGTTATAACAATTGTTGACTTTTTTAGCAAACGACTCTACATTTTATATGAGAAATACTTATTTCTAATAATTATTTCTGCCCTAACATTTATAAGCACATCTTTAACTAATGTACCTATTCCACAACAACAGAAGTCATTAAACGTATTTGCAATTGTGCATAATTATGATATGGAATTGCATCAAGACCTGTATTGTAACTCAGAAATGATAAACACTTAATGACCAACAACGCGAAGGAAAACAGTAGATGTATTGAGGCATCTTATATCTCTATACAACTGCTGACCTTTGCGTTCAATGCATTAATAATAATTGATAAAAATTATCTCCAGCTAGTAAGTACTCATTACGAGTATCAAGGTGTTTGTTTAAGAAGCAACTTTGTTTTGGAACTACGACGTTGCATTTATGGCACTTCTACAATGACTGAGATTATATGCACTGCGCTTCAGTGCGCAAAACGAGGACATAACATCTCGTAATGCGCATCTAAAGTTTCAAGCAATATAACATAGCCTTCAAGATTTCAAGCAAAAATTGTACATACCAGGGTTCGCAAATAATAGACGAAAATTTTGTAAAAACACATTTATTCTCCTTTAAACAATATTCCTTAATTAAACTTATCACCTAATTGGTATTAAAATGCTTTGGTTTTGCAGCTTTTTGGTTTCACATCACTAACGTTCTGACACATAGCGTCCAACACTTCGGAGCATCACTATCAATCTTTCCACGGACGCTGGCGAACCCCCAGGTCCACTGTCGGTTCGTGTCACGTCCTTTGAAGGGCTGCAGAGGGACTGCTGGCCGCGCAGAGCTTCAAATCTTCATCCCAGAATCGTCGACAAGGCGATCAAGGCTCCTCGTCTTCCGACAGTGATGGTAGAGCCAATTGGCGGCGCATCCTTTCCCTGCGTTGTGGTGACAGTGACTTCTGTCTTCTCAGGCCTTCGCCACGAAGGATGTAGGACTTGGTTTCAGGCTCGTAGGCCTCCACCTCGGAGTCGTCTTCAACCAGAGCCGGCAGGGCAGCACAGCGCATCTTCTGGCGCTTCGGGCACTCCATAGCGATGCACTCTTCTCGACCGCGAGACTTAGAGATTGCCGGGTACACATCCGCGTACAAGGCGGCAACGTTTTCTAGTTTCACAACCATTGTTATGAGAGATTTGAGAGTTTTCCTTGACGTGCGTTCACTGCGAGCGCTCAGCGAGGAATGAGGGGAGACGAGCCTCCTCGCGTATTTATAGGCTCGCGTCTGTAGTTGTGAATTGGTTTGTGTGCGGCGTCTGGCGTCAGGCGTCACTACGCGATGTAGGGTCGGCGTCCACTTGCGAACTTGCGCTTTTCACGATATTCGTCTGACAGTTAATGACCTATTATGGTATCATTGTTTCAGTTTGAGTGCAAGTAATTGCAGGCGTCGTCAGGTTGTCTGGTTTCGTATGGCCTATTAAGTAGCTGTCAAGGAGTATGAATATATCACCTCGGCAACTTGGTGGCGCATTGTGCTGTTGCATGCGCTGTACTTGTGATTTCTATTGTATTTCAAGAGGGTTAAGTTGCAACCTTACCTCATTGTCAGACACATTGTTCGAGACTGGTTAATCTCTGTGCGTAACAAAATTGACAACGAGTTTAACTGTTTTCACTAATGTAAAAAAACATTCATAGATACAACAACGTAGAGTTTTCCAAGTAGAGTAAAATGTACGTGGGTAGCTATGTAGTATGTAGAAAATCTGTTTTATCTAGGTACTTACATATTCGTACAATAAAGCGTTCCGTATTTGCTTCCAGAATGCTTATGAACTCCTAATTTTATTTAGAAAGTATAATAAATACTCATCAGCGAAACTCTACAACACTACAATTTCTAAAAAAGTTCCTATGATGCCTAATCTTATTTATAACTTTTCAAACATTTTCCAAACTTTCCTTATCTAATTTTTGCCGTAATAAATTTCATTACTCAGAATTCCCTAAATTAGGTAAGCTTGTTTTCGGATATTCTGATAAAAGTCTGGGGCAAACACGTCAATAAATCCGCCTTAGTGAAGCAATTCGGATTCGCCCGAATCGATCAAATTGTAAGCAGAGGCTCTCAAAGTGGGTGACACCGCCCCCTTGTTGGGGATGGAGGCCTAGAGGGAGACGGTAAGGGGCCCAGAAAATCTAGAGAAATCGTTAGCATGTTACCGGCGGCGACTTGCGGCTGTTTTTGAGTAAAGTCGAACCAGATATCAACTTATTAAAAGTCATCATTTTATATAAAAATGATTATTTTTCTTTATTTGAATAAAAGATACTTTTAATACTTAGGTTGCTCTTTAATTGTTCTCGCTCGTAAAAAGTCTCGTTTAAAATGTAAGTATAAACTGCAGACCAGATTAATATATATAATCAAATTATATACGCTATAGATAATCAAATTAATTTAACTAATGAATGTTAGTATGGGTTTTAAGATGTGGTGAAGTAAAAAAATTAAGACGCGGAGTGTGGAACCTAACATAAAACACGCTTACGTACGATACGACTACATACAGAAAGCACAACTGACCCAAATATCTATTCCTAGACTGCACGTTTCGCCGAAAACTTGGGCTCTGAATAATAAATGATTTTCAAAGGGGGCGGTAGACGAAATAAGTTTAAGAACCTCTGTTGTAGGTAGTCCATTAGATTGATCAGATATATCGCTTTCTGGAAGTCCGATGAAACCAATCGGAAAATTCAAATCGTAGTGGTCGTGAACGTAAACAACAGTACACACGTAAAGGATTTTTATTACGAAGATAAGACTCGAAGGCTTGGTGTACTCTTAAGCTTTACTGGCACTTTCGCATGTTCAGCAACCCCAGGCGTGGTCCGCACTTGGATTGGTGACAAGCATAAAATATCTTCAGCTCCTCAGCGCTTGCAGTAATTCAGAGCAGTGTATTAAAGTCGAAAGTGGCTCAAAGCTCTGTATTAAACTCGAAAGAAAGAATACCTGGCAAAATAGTCTTCTATGTAACTTGTGACATATAAATAAGGACTATTTACTTTATAATTTTACTGTTCACAGCCATATTTATATGAAAATATTTCAAATTTATATTTCTACACATTACCACTAAGCTTAATTGTTTGTTAAAATTATGGTTTCATGGGGACAAGTGATGCGGTCTGTCTTGCCTTGCGATCAGCAACTTATACTGAGTGGATATCACTTTCAATAATAAATACTAAACTTATAGCTGTAAGTAAATGAGCTGACGTCAACATCTTTTATGAAATCGAAAGATAAAGTTGACAATTATCAAGTGATACAAAGATTAATAAATGATTTTGACTTGACTTGATAAGTTTTATAAGAAAACCTGTAATATACAACACAAAAATAAGCGTGAAAATAGTTCTTATGTAAATCCCTAGGTTACATAAACGTCTCCATTCCTCGTAATCTCCATCGAGTTAAACAACATTGCCCTAGCGGTCTTATCTGAGTCGTAAAAATGTACGTATACAGTTTTCGATTACGACTAGTCGTAATCAAATGTAAGAAAATAAGTTAAATCTCCGTAAATGTACTATAGATTTTTTTTTCAGTGATAAAGTAAACTTATAAATATGTTATGAGTAAATCAAGATTGCAGGAAAACGCTGGATGCAGGCCGCTTCCGATCGGTCGTTTTGAAAATCCTATGTCTAGCAGTGGATTTCCTGTAGTTGATATGATGATTGATGATGATGATGAAATAAATGCTTTTGCAGTACAACAAAGACTAAAGAAGTACTTATTAAAAAAAAATTGACATAAAATATAAACTGACATGTCTGTTAAGATATAAATAAGCCCTTAAAAAAATAAAGAGAAAAAAAAATCGAAAATTCCATTTTTAAAAGCTCCTCAAGAATTAATTGAGCCCAAACTCGGTGGGGTTATATTGTTTTATCACAGATATGCCATGGCCACCTTCCGGATTCATTATGAGATCAAGTTATTGATACCATAACATTGCATTGTCACCCAACTCACATAAGTATGTGAAGTTTCAGCTTCAGCTCAATTGAATAATGGGTAGTGGGTCTAACTTAGCTTGCAAGATTTAATTACGGACACAGACAGACAACGGGACAGGTAAAACTAAATAAAAGCTTGTAAAAAGTTTTAAGCTCATTGATTATCATAAGCCCTTAATGATATAACTCTACAGATGGTACGTCTGCCGTACGTACTATCACATCTTTCTCCCTAACGGGACAGATGAAGCGCCGAGCTCGAAGGACACGTTTAGCGCATGTCTGATTTACTTTTTGTCTATTTGTTGCTACTCGTGGCCACGCATGGCCACGCACGGCGATGGCAATTTTCGCTCGAAAACGTTAGGTCTGCCCATTGACTTATATATATAGTTGAAATCATTGGGTCTAACAAATATTTTTGTTATAAATTAAATATATGATATAACAAAAATAAAATGAAAGGATAGCTGATTTATTTCAGTTTTTTTAAAACTAGCAATTATTGTTTATTATTCTATTGTTCTAAGTGCTATATCTTCAGATTTATATTTGCAATCATCTTAATTCTTGACATATGTTTTCTAATTTACAATTATAGGTATGCTATTGAATATTTATAACTCTATTCTCAAATTAAATTATTCTATTCTTTTGTTTTATTTATGTAAGTAATTATCATTACTAATTTATGAATTTATTGTGACCGACTAACAATTAAAAATCTATTGTATATGTATATTACAGAAAGATAAATTTTCCACTCCAAATTTTTTTTAAAGTCCAGTTCTGAAACTGATTAGGTACATCTTCTTCCTCACCTTATCCCAAACTACGTGGGATAAAGTGAGCAAGAATGAATGAGTCTTTTGCTCCTCTATACTTTAACATTGTTACATTAATAAACTTATTAAATGGTTTCAAAAATATATTTTAAGATGAAATACGAAATTTCGATTTTTTTGTCCTAGGCTACCTGTTCATTACCATAGATTGAAATTCTAGGATTATTTTGCCTTCATCAAACATTCCAGTAGGTAGGTATATTTCGACAGTTACTTGGACTTTATTGTGATTAAATTTTTTTGATAAGCATGAAATATAAAAGTAAGTACTGTAAATAATCTTTAACTTGACTCATGGCTGAAGTAGATGCAGTACTAGCGTGGCTTGGTGCGCCCATGGAAGCCTTCCAACAGTAATATAAATAGCACTCCACTGGCTTTGTGACCTTCCGGAGTGCAGCCTCATTTAACGCGGTTAGGAGATAATCTTGAATGATAGTAGGACATCTAGTAGGTACTCTAATCTTCTAAGATTTTTAGTTTAGTCATAGAAAGAAAGGTTGAACGAAATATTCAAAGACTCAAACAAAAATCCAAAATCTCAAAAAAAGCTTTAAATTTAAAGGCCCATGCAAACTCGCTATCAAATGGCTGTATAAATGCAGCGACCCAAGACTTTTTCGTAGTTCCCATGAAAGATACAACTAATGGACTAGCTTTAGAAAATATAAAAAAGATGATCAAACTTCATATTAGAACTGCTGAGATTTAGTTTTCCCACTTTCATTAGTGTTTTGATTATTTTATAATAAAATAATACCTAGGTACACTTATTTATTTGTATAATGTGCGATGAGGTCTCGTCAAACCAGATTTGACGAGGCATCTTCTTATTCTGTGGTCAAATACCACGTAATTTTTTTCCGCAACAAACAAAGTAATATTACAGGAAAATAGTAAAACACTCTGTGGGGGTTGAGCCAAATCTCACGACATCTCACCAGGGGGAATAGGGGGGGGGGGGGTCAGAAAATTTCTAAAAACGCCTCAAGGTAGAATGGACGCTCTCATTCAATCTTTTTTATTTTTGTTTAATGTAACGATGCAATAAAGTGTTATTAGGTAAATAAATGAAAATGCGTCTAGAATGTCTCTTATTGATACTTTAAATGGCAATGATAAAAAATTGTAGACATCTAAAAATAAATATGATGCGGTTTCCGCACAATGTTCTACTACGTAACAAACAAACATTTTAGTCGTGGTCGTGGTAATGCAATTCGCCATATCACTTAAGGCACAAGCCGACAGCTCACATATAATATACCTAAGTAGGTACTATAAGCGACACATGTCTGCAACGTGAGTGAAGACAATACAGCCTTCGGTGGTTATTTCAATAATTGCTTTTTTTCAAGGCTAAAATTGTTTTTATGGCTACATAATAAATTAGTAAGAATGGAGCAACACAGCCGCGTTCAACAATGTAAGAGTATTATTACTCGTACAATAGGCAATTTTTCATAACAAAAAATCGACTTCAATGTTAGTGACAGAAAAGCTAAATACTCAATCAACCCATAATACAAGTTTAAACTTACTTTGGGGCTAGCACAATCAAGTGCGTGATTTTTCCCTATATTTACTTGCTTTTGCCCGCTGCTTCACTCGCGTGTCCCAAGTCCCACGGGAACATTACTTGTTCCCAGGATGAAAGGTACCCTATATTTTTCTCAGTACTCCTAACAATGTGTATGCGAATTTTCAAGAAGATTGGTTCAGTAGATAAAGCTTGAAGGAAGAGGTAACAAACAAACAAATATACAAACTCACTTTCGCATTTATAATATTGCTTGGGATGGGATGGTATTGGGTTTTTTACAAGCATCTAAATTTTAAAAACCATTAAATCGTGTGCTACAAAATGTGAAATGTTAGGTATTTCTTGAAAACTTTGCTAATTTTAACATTCGGGTAACAAGAAAAACTTCTAATGAGAAAAACAATACTAATTAAATTTTCCCACAAGTAAAACACAAACAGAAATTGTTTTCCCGCCGTTTTCCTCACGACTTCTCTGAATGTAATACATTTTCCGCTATCCGGCGCCTTGACTTAGAAAACCTGTTTATAGCAGAAGCATGTAAACAGAATTGAATTATTATGGATGGAGGCGGCATCTGTAAAATGTATTTATTATCAACCAGTATAAAATTGGCGTTCTCATATGCCTCTTATTAGTCATTGACATTTCAGTAACAATTTATTCGCAATTATGTTATATTTATCTTATGTCATACATATCTACTGTTAAAAGTCAAGATTAATATTTTTTTTTTCTATCAAATATATTGGACTTGAACTTGATTATTTAATTCAATTTCTGCCAGATAAAAAAACCGAAGTGATGATTCCAAATATACTTATTTAAATACACAAAAATATGTAGTTGTTTAGGAAATGTTTCAAATTTATTTTTCTTGTACCTTCATAAAATAAATTTATAAATATATTTATATTCACGCTAAGATTTGCACTAGTAATATAATAATACCATTGGCATGAGATAGAATTTTTAAATCAAGTGACTAGACTACTAATTACTATTACACATTTACATCAAAATCTCGTCTTTTGTGATCTACTCTACCTCAGAGTTACAATGATATTGTAACACCCTCGGTTTGAATTTATCAGTTATTCTGAAATAACTGCTTCCTAGGATTGGTTCTGGTCTACCTTTTGGGTTGCGGAAGTCAGACGGCAGTCGCTCTGTGTAAAAACCAGTAACCTCGTCAAATCACATCACCTATATATAGGCGAGGTAGCGGACCCCGGGCTCTGAAACGTTACCGCTGATTCAACCGGGAATACGCTCGGATGATCGGATCTTGTTTCAGACTATAGTTGATAGTTAACTATCATAATTTATTATTTTAAACAAGTTTACATTTCATATCAAAATGTCTTCTCTTGCGATCTACCTCAATGAATTACAGTGATATTGTAGCGCCCTCATTTCGAATATATTCGGTTTTCTGGAATAACTGCTGCTTTCGACGATAACTGTAACATAAATGGGTCGCAAAAAAAACTTAGAATGTACCAGCTGCTTCTCTTTAAGCGCAGATCGTAAAAGTTAATTAATAATATTAACATGATTCGCATTTTCACCCATTCCCCCGATCGGTGCAGATCGGAAGCAAAGCAATTGGCTGATGGCTGAAGTCAAAGTCAAAGTCAATTTTTTTTATTCAATGTAGGATAAATATATCACTTATTGAAGGTCAGTATTTTTAGTGCAAAAGCTACCGATACTAGCGTTTCGCAACGACCACTGCTAAGAGGAAACGCCGAAAGAAATTCATTTACACAGTATTGGTCGCCTTCGCGCCGGAAGAGGTTTGTCAGTTTACATATATATTATGCCTAATACAATGTTATCACAATATAACATGTAAAGCTTGCGAACGAGTGCCAAATCCAATTTACAGAAATAAGTAACACTGAGTAGTCCGAGCTGACCAGTCCCTACTGGCGGCACCCGTTCACGAGTTGACGCGTGGTGGTGAAGTCATGAGTCTGAGCAGTCAGGATTCTCCATCCTGGCCGCTCAGGATCATAACTTCAACAAAACATGCTTAGCTTCAAGAAAGCATACTTACATACGAACCATCTGAAACGTACCAAAAGGAATTTGCGTAATTCAATATCACCTTGATCCAATTAACAGTTATTTTAGCCACACAGCACAGATGTAAAAATGTAAGATTTTCCGGTGCTTTTTCCTGTTACATTTTAAAATTTTTATTTTGCTAAAAAATGTCGACATGTTCTTGTGGCTAATGAAGGAAAAACAATGCAAAAAAAATTGCCAAGTACCGACATAGTAAATTAAAAATTCGGTACTGGTCAATTTTTTTTTCATTAAGTATTCATAACAAAAAGTACATGAAAACGAAAACAAAGATTTTTTTTAATCCGCCCAAAAATATAAGCTTTTAAAATCTGGTGGAAAGGGAAATTGTCGAGGAATAGAAAAATTATGCACATATAGAAATGTGACGTCACTGCCATTAGGTTTCGCGCGTATGTAAGAAATAGCGAGATGTCCCCACTCCCCAGTCCCCACCACGCTTCCACTTTTCTTCATTTCATTCATCATATTCATACTAATATTTTAAATGCAAATGCCTAATTACTGAATAAATATTTGATTTTGATTTTGAATTACTGCTTCTTTAATAACCAATTTTCTTGCTGTTTTCAGAAAAATCTTTATTTTTAGTTTTAATTGTTGTTTCGTAAAAAATATTTTACAAAATCTAACACAGTAAAGGGCCCATATTACTTCTTTATAACCAATTTTCTCAGTGTTCTCAGAAAAAAAAATCTTTTTAGTTTTCATTGTTGCTTTGTAAAGAATATTGCTTAAGGCCGTACCTAAATTTTCCGGGGTCCAGTGCTGCCCCCATTTAAAATAATCATTTTAAAGAAAACGGAGACATCATTTAAAATTTTGCTACTACCAAGTCCTAGATAACCCTTCAAAGTATTTAATGTACTACTGTTTAAAGTGGGAACGTTAAGCTTTACTACGCACATTTGCAAAAAACGGCCACTTTTGGCTAATGTGCGTAGTAAGCTTAACGTTCTCATTATAAACTGTAAACAGTAGTTCATAAAATACTTTGAAGGGTTATCTAGGACTTGGTAGTAGCAAAATTTTAAATGATGTCTCCGTTTTCTTTGAAATGATTTATTTTAAATAGGGGCAGCACTTGACCCCGGAAAATTTAGGTACGGCCTTAAAGAAAGTACCCAATTATATTACTTTAGCAGATAAGTACGTCAGATTTCTATTTCCCATAGATGGTCAATCATTGCTGTTTATGTTGTCGTAAAGTAGATATTATTATAATCAGAAACTAACGTAAAAGCAAATAATCGAGGAAAAGGTAATAAAAAAGCAAAATATTATCTTCATCATCCATTGCACTAAAACAAACCTATTTTATTAATTCCTCAATGTCCTTCCAAGCTGGTCTGGGATAAAAGAATAATCGTAGAAAGTACCAGCTGCTTTTCTTCCTGCGCAGATTGTAAAAGCTAAACGAGGGAATGGGCGCGAATCTGAATTATATCTAATAACTATTTTTTCAATATTCACGCAACACCATCACACTTAACGTCGCTTTTACGTCTTAAGGTCCTATGTAGGCTCTGTCTACTCCGTTAGGGATAAATTATCCATGAATTCGATACCTAAACTACAAAAAATAATGTAATTTTACATGCAAAAAAATTATGTAATTTTTTGCATGTAAAATTACATTATTATCCTGTAAAATTTCCGAAAAATCTGGGAAATTTACATAAAAATATGAAATTTTACATAATTTTTGTCCTTTTACATATTTTTCCGTAAATCATCCATATTTTTCCGGAATTTTACAGGTTTATGTAATTTTTTGCATGTTTTTACATTACATAATTTTTAGTAAAATTACATAATTTTTAACAGTGATAGCGGACCCCGGGCTCTGAAGCGTTACCGCTGAGGATGTAACCGGAAATACGCTCGGATGATGAAGATGATTAACGCCACGGAGGTCGTCAAAGTGTCTCCAACTGCCCAAAGAAAGCGAACCGAAACCCGCGAGCGAGGTCGCGTGCGGTGACTCAATGGGAAACGAATCAATTACCACTTCACAGTTAAATCGACGCAAAACCAATTGTTTACATTTCGGTTCTGATCCTAGGTGCCTAACTATAATGGGGTATGACTGGGTCAAAAATAAATTATTTCAAATAGTGTCACTTGTCATTGATCATATACCTTTTTAACATCATTTTAGATTTTTTAATGCAGAAAATCTGATAATTTGATTCCAAATATGTATGACGTCACGGTTTTGTATTTCATACAAATCCAATAGAAAATGTTTGTTTTGAAATTTAAAAAAAAGAGTCTGATTTGACCTTTCGCCGGAATATTTTTTTTATATATGTTCCTCGATTACTCGAAGGCGCATGAATCAATTTGGAAAATTATTTTTTTCTGTGAAAGGGTATACTTAGCAGGTAGTCCCATAGAAATTTTATCAAAATCGGTTTTGTAGTTTCTAGTTTGGTGTAGAAGTCTGAGACTGGCTAAAGGGCAGCAGAGACTGGAAAGCTTTGGTTTTAAAATAAGCAGGACCAAGACCAAACAACTATAGCGGATTTCGGGGGTCAATCCAGTTTCTCTGCAGTTGCCTTAGATGGAGAACCATTACCGGTCTGCTGTGATTTCCGATACCTTGGCTCTACTTTACAATGTGACGGCAATATAGTCTTAGTAAAGTACGATATATAAAACCATTATAAGACCAGTATTACTGCATGGTTCGGGATGTTGGGCTACCAAGGTCACAGAAGAAAGAAAACTGCATGCTGCTGAAATGAGGATGCTGAAATGGATGAGTGGAGTAACTAGAAAGGACAATACTAGAAAGATAAGGAATGAGTACGTGAGGGGAAATGCCAAGGTAACGCCAATAACTGAAAAACTAAGAATTAATAGATTAGGTAGGATGGTTTGGTCACGTTATGAGGAGAGAGGAAAACAACGTTGTACATATGATAATGAACAGAAATAGAGGGAGGCCAAAGAAAGGGTGGATAGAATATGATGGTTTGTAGAATCCCGTCTAGTGAAAATCGCTATCTAAGATTATGTCTCAAAAATAAGAGAGCTAGAGTCGCTGTAGTCGCGAAAGCTAAGATACGCCAGAAAGTTTATTGTCAGTCAATAAACTTAACGTGAGGATATCATGGAGAAGGCAATGGCAAACCACTCCAATACCCCTGCCGAAATCGTCACTGTGTGCGTCTCTTTCCTTACAATGACACCGACAAGAGCCTGGCTCTTAAATGTTAGACAGACAAACTAAGAGCCCGTTCTACCCTAAAGTTCTTAGAGCGATCTTAAATATTATCAATATTAACGAAATATTTTGAAAAAAAAAGCAAATTTTAGGACTAACTTTATACATAATACTCGTATGTTTCGAAAACACGATTGCTTGAAATTTTTTCTATAGAAAAAAATTGCGAAGTTGCTTCTAAATCACCTCAGAATTGTAACTTTGGATTATAATTGTATTAAACATAACGCAGTCTCATAGTATGACTTACTTTTTAAATAACTCTAAAATATTATTTGTAAAACGAAAAAAAAACTCAAAACCAGAACCAGCCTCATTGACCTACCATAATCTTTTCACCCCGCATGGCTCGCTGTCTCGCTTCGGCTAGAGTAAATTTGTGTGCGTGGAAGCGGGAGCAAAAGTTAGATAATTCACATCAGGCCCAGCTTTAACGTATAGTAATTAGGCTGAGAATATTTTTATTTTTTTTATTTTTTTAAGTCTTTTGATTTAAGAATATATTTGATTTTAATTGTTATTCCTTTTGTAGAGTTGTGCAATGTATGATGTGTGTGACAGTTGTACAAAATAAATGTTTTATCTATCTATCTATACATTTTTACGCCTTAACATTGTGTACACGTGAGCGATTTGTACAGGATAAAATCTACACATAATCTGAAGTTTCGATGTTTTTTTTTATGTACTATTAAACTTATTGCGCGGTTAAATCGATATCAAGATAATCCTACAATGATGAATTGATATTTACTTGATAAAGACACAATAACTAGCGGCTTCAAGACAGTTATCGGTACGATATTGCGTATAATTAATTGCAAATAGCATTAATTATAGTATGTAAACATAATAATGTAGCTACTTACTTAAATTAATTAATAATTAATTTAAGTAAGTAGCTACATTATTATTAAGGCTCGGATACCAGGTTAAAATATTTAACCAGCTCATTAAAAACACCATACATTTCAAAAAGAGCATTAACATATCGATTCCGCTCGAGCGGAATCGATATTATTTGGGTTCTGATCAAAGAACCAATAATAAGTGTTTTAGTTTGCGAAACCAGGTTAATTTCGTTCGGATCATTTTGGCTCCACCTACCGACACCCTTTACCCGCGCACCCGCCTGTATCTTTCTTGCTTTATAAAATAAGTTCAGTTCAACTTGTCTTGAAAGGTGACGGGAAGCCCCGCCCACAAATCGTTTGAAATTAACTTGGTTAATCCTAATAACGCTCGCGTTATTCGGATAGCTTCCGCTCCTAGCAAGTGTTCGCGAAAAACCTGGTTGGAGATGTTAATGAGCTGATATTTTTCGAACCGTTCCCAAGCCCTGTAATTATATTACGTTTTAATGTCATCAGCAATTGTCAATATTTTGGTCAACTTAATTAGTACGTGGGAAATATTGACTTGTTTCTCTTATAATTTTTTATAAAAAAAAAAAACATTTTTTGTACAAGCTTTTATTGTGAGACCAAAAGTCTTGTCAACACAAGACAACCAAGCCCAAACTCAATAGGGTTTCGTCGTTTCGTTACAAAGTTCCTATGGCCATCTTCCAGCTCCGTCATCAGATCAGCTCCAAGTCATCATAATATTGCATTGTCACGCGATATACATATGCACGCATAATTGAAGCTCAATCAGTTGAAGATATCTGCTTCAAAATTGAATTGCAAGATTCCACTCGAATGTATATATGTATGTAACTATGTTTAGTTACATACATACATACATTGAAAGTTAAATAAAAGTTTTTATATTTGAGGCATAATAAAATAATAAGCCTACTTAATTACTCTAATTACACTGTTAAAAATATGTAATTTTACATAAAATTATGTAATTTTACATGCAAAAAATTACATACCCTGTAAAATTCCCGAAAAATCTGGGAAATTTACGGAAAAATATGTAAAAATGACAAAAATTATGTAATATTTTATATTTTTTCGTAAATTTCCCAGATTTTACGGGAATTTTACAGGTTTATGTAAAATTACATAATTTTATTACATAATTTTTAACAGTGTACACAATAAATAATTGTCTGAGCATAAATTTGCTACCACACAAAAGTCTTCCCGCACAGATCGTAAAAGCCCATCAAGAGAATGGGTGAAAATGATTAGGCGATGCTTTGCCTTTTCCATCTTCCCGCCCACCATAACGCTAAAAGTGGCCTTTGGATGTTGCGTCTCTGGGCGCTGTCTGCTTAGAGTCACACAATCTAAAATGCTCTGTCTGCGCCGTTGGGTATAACGGCGTGATAATAATGTATCTATATTTTTTTTATATTAGTAATACCTACAAGAATTTTCAAATAGAAAATATGTAGGTAACCCGTAACTGATTTGACAAAAGATCCAAAGTACCTATCTAGAATGGAAAAATACATGCGCAAAATTTCCCGTAAAATTGTGAACGCAAACTCCGAGAAAGCTTGTAGGTACTTTCTGCCTGGAAAATAAAAGTGCTCAGAATTTTCCGACGTCGTAGGTACCTACCTAGTCCTAGTTTTATGGGTGAGGACGGGTGAATGAACTGGATGACCTGAATCAGAAGTAGGTAATCAATTACTATTATATGACCGTACATAAACTTGGGTAAAATTATGTTTGAGTTTCATTATGTGGGCATGTAGGTTATGATTATGACGTATCGTCACTCACTAGTAGTAGTGGATTGATATTAGCTGTGTGGTTCCCGGCAGAGTAGAATAGGACCACTCCAAGTTTTCCCGTGGATGTCGTAGAAGGCGACTTAGGAAACACAAGCTAAACAAAGCAAAACATCAATGAGACCTCTCCAACCCGTCTAGCCAGCGTGTAGAGTGTAGGCCAAATCCTCTGACTGCTCTCGCTAATATATGTATGGCTCTGGTAGTAGAGAGGGTCGTGCTCCTGCAGTAGAAAAAGACCTGTTAATGATGATGATGATGATGATAAGCTGTAAGGAAAGCAGCAGGTATGTGTAAAATAAAAATAAAAACTCCCAAAAGAACACGTATGTACAAATAATGTTGGAACAAATAATGCAAAAAAAAGATAGGTACATGAATCTCTGATACAGAAATATTATCACGTATTTATCACGGGGCAGTCAGAGCAGTTTAGATTTTACGGCTCTAAGCAGACAGAGCCCACAGACGCAAGACCCAAAAGCCCCTTGTAGAATTTACGAAAAGATGGAAAAGGAATCAAAATAGTGATGGATTGCTAGCCGCATATCTGATCGTGTGAATAATGAAAAGAAAAATAATAATCCCGTCAATTTACTTCAAATTACTTCATGAAGCTGAAAATTGGCACGAATGTTGAGAACACCATAATAGATGCAACAAAAATATTCAGGTCAACATAATTTATTTATTTTTTAGGGTTCCGTACCCAAAGGGTACAAACGGGACCCTATTACTGAGCCTCCGCTGTCTGTCAGTCTGTCTGTCCGTCTGTCACAGGGCTCTATCTCTTGAATTGACACTTGACATTTTCACCGATTATGTATTACTATGGCCGCTATAACAAATACTAAAAATAAGATAAAGTTAAAAATTAAAGGGGGTCGTCATACAAGAAACGTGTTTCTTCAGCGCTTTAAAACATCGTATGGAGGCACGGAACCCTTCATGTACGAGTCCGACTCGCACTTGCCCGTTATTTTTGCAGACGTGGGGATCCGTGGGGGCTTTTGACATTTTATCTATTATGTTATCTATCACCCATCACCCATCATTCGTACCAATGTTCGGCTCTATGAAATGACATTTTGAACGGGCTTTAAAATTAAATTAAATTAAATAAATACTTAGGTACCTAGGTACCTTCTACTTTTTTACTAACAATTATAAAACCACTTGATACCAAATATATTAGGTAGTACCTACGATTTTTCCATTCCATTTGAATAAAAAAAATGTCTGTATATAATAATATATTTTACGATATAACAAAAACAATACTAACGTTTAATGTTATTGTTAACGGTAGTAAGTAGTATAGGTATCATTAAAGGTATCAATGTCTTAATACAATAACAATAGTACGAGTATACTAATAAACAACAGAATAGAATTTTACTAATGTTTATTAGATACACCTACTTAAGAGGGTTACCCTAGACAGAATCATACTTTCCCATACCAACGTAGTCTTCTCTGTTTTATTTTAAAACGACGTAAGATTTTGTTTTTTTTATTTTATTAAATAATTTTACGGCTTTGGATACAAGTCCTTTAGAGCTTCTTTAATTTTTTTCTTTATTCCTAATCCTAACCTAACCTAATCCTAACAAGTTACAATCAAAGGGTGGTGTAGGCCTTTGACTGCTTCAAGGGAGCTTCTGGCGACAAATCTGTATGAGTCCACTGCTTTTCATAGACGACTGAGTGGCGGACGACGCCCGAAGACGCCCCACAGTCCGCAAAATAAATATCACTACAGCCGTACTATGACTGTCCACTTCAACTATTTCACACGTTGTTCATGAGCATGAGCATTTATAACACCAAACAACACCAATTTCATATTATAAAGTCCACTAAAATCAATTTGCAAAATAATTTAAAGCAAACCCCAACCGAACCCCTTGACTTCCCGCCAAAAACTCCGTAAGTTTTTGGCTACATTTTTTAATGTCAAAATATGAACTTCAAAGAAAATATAAGTGTGAAGAAGTTTTCCATACTGATGGTCAAATATGATATGATACACTATATTCTCTTTCAAGTTCCCTCGCTCTCTCTTCTCGTTTCAAAATAAAAGTAGACTACGTTTGTATGGGAAAGTCTAATTCTGTCTAGGATGTTGTATTTGTCTTTAATTATGTGTTTTCAAAGTACAATAAACTTATTACAAAGAAACAGGTGAATAAGTAATAATAATAATATGTTTATAGTATGTGTTTTGATTATTATATTTTAAAATTAGTTTAGTTTAAGTTTTCTTGATATATACTCCTTATAAGTTTTATTTACACCCACATAAAGCTCTCAAATCGATCCATAGGCTGTTAGATAATGCTTTTACGCCTGTTGTACAACATTTGTTTATCACATTTTTTGTCTATCCCGTATCCAGAAGACAGAATATTATAAATACTAAGTAGTTTAGTTACTAGAAATAAAAACGTGACAAAAACCTCAACATTTAGATAAAGTACTTTCGCATCACAATAGCCTTAACTAAAGGGAAAGGTATATCTTTTTATAGAAATTTATATAAAGAAACTAATCACAAAGGAACTATAAAATAAGTCAGACAAGAGAGGTCTGAAGGCAAGGCTATATAATCTATGTGACTTTATCACGACGATTCCGAGAGTCGCAATTTCCCAAAAGACCTTTATCATAAAAACCGTGATTTAGCACCGCGTGAAATAGCCATGTCAATCAAGAGGAAATGTGTTCTCAATGGGTCTCTTAAATTTAATAGTGTATTTCACTGTGTTTGTTTTTGGACAATATTTTATACGAAACCACAACTAATACTAAAAATAAATCTTTTCCTGAAAACAGCATGGAAATTGGTTATTTAAGACCATACATGAATTTTCTGGGGTCCAGTGCTGCCCACCATTTGAAATAAATTATTTCAAAGGAAACGGAGATATCATTCAAAATGTTGTCTCTGTGAAGTCCTAGATAATCCAACTACTGTTTACAGTTTAAAGTGAGAACGTTACGCTTTTCTTAGCGTTTTTGTCAAAAGTGGCTGTTTTCCGCAAAAATGCTAAGAAAAGCTTAACGTTCTCAATTTAAACTGTAAAAAGTAGTTCATTAAATAGTTTGAAGGGTTATCTAGGACTTCACAAAGACTTCGCAATTTAAAAATAAACGGGCAGTGCGAGTCGGTACGAACCCCTTCATGTACCCCCTTCAATTTTTAACTTAGATAAAGTTAAAAATTGAAGGGGGTCGTCATACAAGAAACGTGTTTCTTTAGCGTTTTTAAATATTGTACGGAGGTACGAAACAAGCACATTTTTAGTATTTGTTGGTATAGTGGTCATAGTAATACATAATCGGTGAAAATTTAAGTATCTAGTTAATGCGATTATGAAGATCGAGTTAAAAACGCTGAAAAATCCACGTTTTTTGTATGACTACCCCCTTTAATTTTTAATTTTATCTTATTTTTAGAACTTATTTGTTGTTAAAGCGGCCATAGGTAATTATACATAATCTGTGAAAATTTCAAGTATCTAGTTAATACCATTATAAAGATCTAATTAAAAACGCTAAAGGAACACTTTTTTTGTATGACGTCCCCTTTAATTTTTAACTTTTTTTATTTTCAGTATTTGTTATTATAGCGGCCACAGTAATACATAATCGGTGTAAATTTCAAGTTTCTTTCTTTTGCGGTTCAAGAGATAGAGCCCTGTGATAGACGGACAGACGGACAGACAGCGGAGTCTCAGTAATAGGGTCCCGTAATCCCGTTTGCACCCTTTGAGTACGGAACCCTAAAAAAATTGTAAAATACCGTATTAAAATGTGGCCCTATGAGGTCTATCATTTAGTTTTCTCTATATTTTATTGCGTTGTTTTACTAATACTACTATCCCATCATTGGATATACCTACAAACATACTATCAGGTCTTATATCCGTAATGGGGCGGACAGAGAATTTTGAGTCTTGTGGCTCTAAGCAGACAGAGCCCAGGGCCCTAAGGCCCATTTCTTTTTCACCAATTTGTGCATTACCTAAAACTTACTCTAGTATACTTAAGTCTTTTCTCCATATCGGACCCTGAACTTCAGTGATAACTTTAACGGTCAGCAGATTCACAGTTTCTGTTTCCTTCAAGGCATTTTTTGGCATAAAGAGGGTCAAATTCATAGCTCCAATGCGAAGAAATCCAGAGACGGATTTTACTCGGAAAATCGTGTTTTCAAGGAAGACCCGCTTCGCCGTAGCCTCGCTTGGCGACGGCCCAACGTCACGTGTACTCGTACCTGCTTCATTTCATCATTTTACGGTATTTCAGTTTAAGATAATTATTTAGCTTTAGACCAATAAACAATGTCAATATGTAGCTGCTTTATCATAGATGTCATCTACAACAACAATCTCATTTTTTAATGAACACTGACGACTTTTTTGAAGTCGGTTAGAATGTACCAGCTGGTTCTCTTCTCGCGCAGATCGTAAAAGCCGATCGAGGGAATGGGCGAAAATCTAAATCATGTTAATATAGACGATGCGGCTAGCAAACCCATCACTATTTTGCGTCCGTATCGCCTACCATCACGCAAAAAGTGGCCTTTGAAAATAGATAAAAAAATCTTCCTTTCCTTCTGCCCTGGCTGGGGATCGAATACAGAAATACCGGATAGGAGGACTAGCGTGTTGACCATTTCACCACGGAGGTCTTCAAAATTGTATGTACCTACCTATTTTCAGGTTTCTTCCTCAATCCAAAGGCAATGAACGATACTACGCCGCAGCGTCACGGTCTAATGGTGTACAATTATGAATTCTGTAGTTAACGTGTTCCAAATCATAATTAGCTGGAACGCAAACAATCTGCTAAAAGAAAAGCCTAAATACGCAGTTCGATGTTTATGAAGATTTCTTGTTCTGACTCTTGTCGGTATCATTGTGTGGAAAGAGACGCACATAATGACTCTTTTTGGCAGAGATAATGAGGTGGTTTGCCTTTGCCTTCTCCATGAATCATTAATGATCATCATCCAATCGTATTCCCGGTTGCATCCTCAGCGGTAACGCTTCAGAGCCCGGGTTCCGCTACCTACTTTAGGCCATTTGACGAGGTTGCTGGTTTTTACACAGAGCGACTGCCGTCTGACCTCCGCAACCCAAAAGGTAGACCAGAACCAATCCTAAGGATAGGTACAAATGCTAGCTTCTCCATGTATCATTAAGTGAGTTTAAATAAGTGCTAGCTTGTAAAATAAAATGTAAAGAAAACAATGACAATGTGGTAAAATTAAGTCTTATACAATACATATATAATATATATTTTTTTTAACAAAAAAATACTACTGTCTTCATTTTCTACGAGGAGTTTCTTCCATATGTCCAAAATTCTTCATTAGGAGTTCACTAAATTAATGCGAAACCAAATATTGTGTGTATTTATCATAAAATATAGTATCGTTGAGTTAGTATCCCATAACACAAGTTTAAGAAAACTTACTTTGGGGCTAGCTTAATCGTGTGATTTGTCCTTATATATTTATTTATTATTTATTAACTTGGTAGTAAAGGCTTTCAAATCAAATAAGGATCATCAAAATCGGTTCACAATGGGCGAAGATATCGCGTAACCGTCGTAATATATATACAAAAAATAGGTATTTTAAAAAAAACATACGTGTCGAATTGATAATCTCCTTTTTAAAAGTCGGTTAAAAATTACTTAAAGTTATTAACACCTCTTTTAAAATTGCTCTTTCAGCATGTCGACCCCAACATTTCCATGATTTGTCGCTGCTGTAATTTGTACTCTTGTAGTCTACTCTAGTTACTCTTGTTTGTCGCTCCTGCAAGTCGTAGCCTTCAAAGTATGCGAGATGTTAAGGCTGTGCCTGATGCGGGTAATCTAAATTTGGTACCGCTTCCACGCACACAAACTTACTCTTGCTTGCCGAAGCGAGACAGCGAGCCATGTAGGAAGATCGCGGTGGGGTGGGACAATGAGGCTGGTTCACGCGTTTCTAGTTTTTGAAGTTTTTTTCGTTTTACAAAGAATATTTCTTATATATGTCTTATTTTTTAATAAAACATATATATCTCTTATATGTTTTATTAAAAAATAAGACATATGATTCCTGCCTTATGTTTAATACAATTATAATCCAGTTACAAGAGCTAACTTATTGTATTTCTTGAATACTTTCCGTTTAGTATATTCTGAGGTGATTTGTAAGGCAACTTCGCATTTTTTTTCTTTCGAGAAAATTTTAAGCAATCGTGTTTTTGAAACATATTATAGAAGTAGTTCTGAACTTTGCTGTGTTTTTATTTCAAAGTAAGTATTTTGTCAATATTGATAATATATAAGATCGCTCTAAGTACTATCAGGGTCATAGGCGTTCTTAAAATACATCTTGTGAAGAGCAAGTAGGTACCTCTGACGGCTCTGACATTATGAATAGCAAGGATAACAAACGGCTGTTATTTTGGTTGGCCTCCACCAATTACCGATCGCTTACGCAAGTGATCGTCAAACATTCGTCCGATATCTGTTTGTTTATGCCTGGTTTCGCCCGAACCGCTGTTTTGAAACACCTGTCCATTTGTACAGAAATTGAGAATTATAACTGTGTTTATATGAGTGATCGTTGGGTTTTATACCTACACGTCATACACGTGTGGTTCGATTGCTTGATAATAAAAACCGGCGTGTGCGTATCGGGCCACGCTCAGTTTAGGGTACCGTAGTTGCGAATGCCGACTAGAGTTCACGCTTCACGGTTTATCGACTAAAAACGTCTTTAATAGTTTTCAATTGAATTTCCTTTTCAGAGTCTATTTCATAAGTTTTGTAAACCCTAGTTAGCTCTGATAGTTTTTCTTTTATCTTCGTTATACTACTGCCGTAATTTTTTTCACGTGTCCATATACAACCGTTTAGCTAACAGAGGGGGGGACACTTGACTCTAATAAAAAAACCAAATATTTCACAAACATTAAGAAAAAATATATGTATTTATTTATTTATTTATTTATACTTTATTGTACACACATATACATGTTTAAAGTACAACAGGCGGACTTAATGCTAAAAGCATTCTCTAACAGTCAAACCTTTGGGTCGATTGGAGAGTTTTATGTAGGTGTGAATATATAAAGAAAACTTAAACTAAACTAAATTTAAAAGATAACAATCACAACACATACTATAAAACATACTATTATTATTATTACATATACACAATTACTTACATACATATATACCACTTCATAAAATATATACCTACATTAAAATATATACAAAAATAAATATACAAATACATAACCATAAATAAATATTATGCAATCAAGTCTGTCCTATGTTTAATTGGAAGTGGAAGTGCCTAAAAACTCTAAGTTTAAAGGAGTCGCGACTAGGGGCCCTTCTAATGGATTCAGGGAGAGCATTCCAAAGTCGTACAGCAGTCACGGAGAAAGAGTTATGGAAAAAACCTGTACGGTGAGAAGGAGTGACTATGTAAGTAGGTAATAATATGTATTTCACTTATATAACGGGTAACAAAATATACTGACACTATTTTAAGAGTGAATTCAGTCCATTTATTACTGAACAACTTTCCCCAAGGTGCTCATCGAAATATGTAAAATATATTTTTGCCGATCAGCTGATCGGTCAACTTGTACGGGAGGCCAAAAATTATTTTTCATATTTCGATACACTTTTCTTGGGAAAAGTTGTTCAGTGAATATACCCTTAAAATAGTTTGAGTATATTTTGTTAGACCCTGTATACAAAGTGGAAGGGACATACCCGTAATAAATCAAACCACGGGCTATAATAGATCATTAAAGTATAATTAAATTAAAATAAACAGTCGAAAAAACTGATATAGCCCAGCGGATTAGCTCGTTGAAGTGGCAGTGGGCGGGGACACATAGCGCGACGAACCGATGGCCGATGGGGCAGAAAGGTTCTCGAATGGCGACCACGTCCTGGCAAGCGAAGCGTTGGACACCCACCCACAAGGTGGTCAGACGATCTGACTAAGGTCGCTGGAAAACGCTGGACGCAGGCCGCTCTAGATCGGTCATTTTGGAAATCCTTGGGAGAGGCCTATGTCCAGCAGTGGACCTTATGCGGCTGAAATGATGATGATGATGAACAGTCGAAAAACAAAAAAAAAACAGCATTTCCATACAAAAGTGTGCAGCCGCCCGGGCGATTTGTATGGGAATGTCAAAATTTTTTTTGGTTTCTTGACTGTTATTTTAATTTCATTATACTTTAGCGATCTAGTATAGCCCGTGGATCGATTTATCACGGGCATGTTGTATACCTATTAATCGAGAATACAAATAAAGTTAAGTGGTTAATTGACTGTACTCACCTAATTATAAATTGATAATACCTACCTGAGATCTACTTCCTATTACGTCGGTACAGTTTTTATGAGCCTACGCATCAGTGACGTAACGTAACACAGTCTCCGATACCAATCCAATCAATGTGCTAGCTCCGTGACTACTCGTTACCGTTCCGGTTATCCCGTACCACGTACCTTAGTATTAGCACAAAATAAATAATACTAACGTACAGAAGTCTCACTCAGCAAAGAAATTCAAAAAAATATCTACTCAATGTGGCTAGCGAAACGGTTTAATTTAGCTCACGTCAGAACTCAGCACCTTTTCGTATAAATACCTAGACATCCATTGCAAGTCAATTTCATTCTTATTACTCTGGACAAACGATTCGTATAACTGAGTTTACCACCCGGAGGGGCCGCCTGCGCGCATAGTAATAATGTAGGTACATTTTCGATACCTAAACGGGGAGTGACACAGGCCTGGTATTAGGTAGTTAATTCTGTTCCGATCAAAGAAATTATATGCAATCTAGAATGCCAACAACATGCGTGGCAAAGCCGTTCCGAAATGTATCTTTCTATTTTATTACACTGGCAGTTTGCGGGAAAAGAACGCCTACAACTCTAGGTACGTTTTTGGGAACGTTAGGCATTTTGACATAAAATTATGGAAATATAAACTTTTTAAACGTGGCATTAAGGCCGTACCTAAATTTTCCGGGGTCCAGTGCTGCCCCCATTTAAAATAAATCATTTCGAAGAAAATGGAGACATTATTTAAAATTTTGCTACTATCAAATCCTAGATACCCCTTCAAAGTATTTTATGAACTACTGTTTACAGTTTATAATGAGAACGTTAAGCTTTACTACGCACATTTGCCAAAAGTGGCTGTTTTTCGCAAATGTGCGTAGTAAAGCTTAACGTTTTCACTTTAAACTGTAAACAGTAGTTCATAAAATACTTTGAAGGGTTATCTAGGATTTGATAGTAGCAAAATTTTAAATAATGTCTCCGTTTTCTTTGAAATTATTTATTTTAAATGGGGGCAGCACTGGACCCTGGGAAATTTAGGTACGGCCTTTAAAATAAATAATTTCAAAGAATACAGAGACATCATTTGAAATTTTGCTACTACCAAGTCCTAGATAACCCTTCAAAGTATTTTATGAACTACTGTTTACAGTTTAAAGTGAGAACGTTAAGCTTTAATACGCACATTTGCGAAAAACAGCCACTTTTGGCAAATGTGCGTAGTAAAGCTTAACGTTCTCATTGCATGCGTTCAGCACTGGACCCCGGAAAATTCAGGTACGGCCTTAAGTTTAATTATCAAGGTTATTTATAAGAATATCAGTCGTAGCCATTCTAGATTGTATTTAATTTCCTTAGTTCCGATACGCAGAATCTCGGCGTGAAAATCCTATTACTGGCTTACGAGTGGAAAAATAATTGAAT
Source organism: Acrobasis repandana (assembly GCA_963576875.1). Taxonomy (NCBI): domain Eukaryota; kingdom Metazoa; phylum Arthropoda; class Insecta; order Lepidoptera; family Pyralidae; genus Acrobasis; species Acrobasis repandana. The sequence continues at coordinate 4,315,797 of OY756233.1, read as the reverse complement.
TAACAAGTGACGTGATGGAGCACGCTGCTGGTTCATTAAGATTCGCTCTATGACTGGAAAAGTCTCGGGTTTTTCTCCAAAATGTAACCCAAGAAGAATACCTTCATAATAATTACTTCTCTGAAATAAGGCGCCACCTTCTAGTTGTGCCAAATGATAAAATGTCGCCTACCTACTTAACTATATTTTTTGACGTTTCAATGTAGGTGAACTGAACTCGAGACTCCGAAATAAGTAAGCCATTTCCAACTTTACTGTTGCCCAAAAGTTTAACATACTTAGGTAGTTTTGTTTAGCAACATACACATACATTTTTTACAGTCATATAGGAACTTCTGTCTTTACTTAAAATTGTGTTATACAATAGGCCTTGAGTGCCTAATATGTACATATTACTCATGTACTTAAGGCGAAGATATAGGCAAATGGCCTTGAAGTGTGAAATAAATTGTTAACTCGTAAATATGGTAATAATTTCCATATTGCTCTTCGTCATGCACTAGATAGCCCTTTAAATTATTTTATGAACTACCGTTGAAACTATTATTGGTGATCCGTCTAGCTTTAAAACTTGCCGTGGCCACTTTTGGCGGAAGCAAGTTTTAAAGCTAGACGGACTAATGTAAATACTTTCAACGGTGGTATATAAAATAATTTAAAGGGCTATCTAGTGCATGACGAAGAGCAATATGGAAATTATCTCCATATTTACGAGTTAATAATTTATTTAAAGTGAGGGCGCCACTTCAAGGTCATTTGCCTATACCTCCACCTTAAATAAATCAGAGAGCGCGAATCACCACAAAGTAATAATATACTATAGTTTCTAATTATAACAAACGACTATACATAGAGAAATACTGAAGCTAATAAAAACCGTATTATTTAGATGCAATAGCATGTAAATAATAAGGTACTTATAAGTTTTATTAAAGCTCCTCAAGATGTTATAGAGGGTCTGCCGGTCTTTGCTGTCATAGGCTTTGGTGTAGTCCACAAACAATGTGTGAATGCTTTGCGCGTACTCCCACTTCTTCTCCATGAGTTGTCTTAGCAGGAAAATTTGGTCTACTGTGCTGCGATTAGATCGGAATCCACACTGATAATCGCTGAGATTTTTTTCCGCGAAGACTCCAATCTCCTGAGCAGCACATACGCAAGAATTTTGTATGCTGTGGGTAACAACGCTATCCCCCGATAATTTTCGCACTTCTTTTTGCATCCTTTCTTGTGAATGGGACATATGACTCCTACGTTCCACTCCTGGGGTTGATGTTCGGTTTCCCATATCCTCAGAATTAATTCGTAGAACTTGGAATGAAGAGCTCTTCCGCCGTGTTTCCACAACTCTGATGGTAAACCGTCTATTCCCGGAGCTTTGTTGTTCTTCAGGTTGTTGATAGCTGTATGAACCTCCTCAAATGTAGGTGGTTCTACATCCTGGTCGCTGTCATTTGTCTCTACGGGTATATCATCTTGGATGGATGCACAATTAAGCAGCTATTCAAAATAATTACGCCACATACTCCTCATCCTCATCCGAAGTCACCAAGTCTCCATTTTCTTACTGCAAGGTTTGTGTATGGGGTTGATAGCCTTTCCTTTCTGAATTTTCTGGAGTTGTTTGACCGTATCAGTGTTTCCATATCCATTACCATTCTATCTAGGTGTTGTCTCTTTGCTCTTTTTACTGTCTTTCTAGTGTCCGTTTTCCTTTGAGTATAGCAGTCTTTCCACCTGTTGTCCTGTTCTACAAGGATCTGAAGCTCTCTTCTTTCTTCTACCACCGTCTCGCATTTGTCATTCCACCATTTCTTCCTTTTGTGTCTGACTTTGGATCCCAATGTTTGCAAAGCTACTTCTTTAATTGTATTTTTCATATTCTCCCAGGTATTGTCTACATTTTCATCTACAACTAAATCTTTGAATCGGTTACTGATTTCTATTTGGAATTTTTCTTTAAGCTGGACATTTTTTAAATTATCTATATTTGTTTTACTATTTTGATTACTAATTTTAATGGTTTTGTTAACTTTAATTCTCAATTTTAACTTTATGCCTTCCATATAGTGGTTGCTGTCGCAGTCTGCCCCTCTAAAAGTTCTTACATTTTGTATGGAGTTTTTATGTCTATCGTCTATTATAACATGATCAATCTGATTTACAGTATGACCATCAGGGCATTTCCACGTACCCTTATATATGTCTTTATCTGGGAACATTGTACATTGTAATTGTAACCCTGAAAAACTCGTTGCTATGATCCAAGTCGCGACTAGCACGAGTCGAATGAGAGTCAGAGTCGGCGGTGAGTTAACGGAGGAATTTGCGGTGATTACCGGTCTCAAGCAGGGCGACGCCCTGTCACCAATGCTCTTTAATTTGGTTCTAGAATATGTCGTTAGAAAGGTTCTGGTGTGGAACTAAATGGGAGTCATAAAGTGATAGGATACGCGGATGACCTAGCTCTATTAGGGGAAAACCGCGAAGACGTTCAAAAGTCTGCAAAGGTCCTGGAACTAGAAGCTGCAAGGGTCGGTCTCAGGATCAATCAAGAAAAAACGGAATACCTTCACATGAAGCGGTATAAGAACACCCGTGTCAAGCAAGAGGATCTCCATGTGGATGGCACCGTTTTTAAGGGAGTAGCGAAGTTTAAATACCTAGGATGCACTATTACGGACACAAACACGAGTGAAGACGAGATTAACATCCGCATCCAAAATGCCCTTCGATGCAGTGCAGCCCTACATAAGGTGTTGTCGTCCAAACTTCGCAGCAGAAGCACAAAAATACGGATCTATAAGACGATCATCCGTCCTATACTATTGTATGGATATGAGGCGTGGACGCTAACATTAAAAGAGGAAAGAAGGCTTCTCGTAGCGGAAAGAAAGATACTTCGCAAGATCCTGGGACCAGTGAGAGGAGAGGATGGTGTATGGAGGATTAGGAACAATGCCGAAATACAAGATCGAGTGGACGAGCCTAACATTATGGGCGAAGCTAAAGCGCACCGCCTTCGATGGCTCGGACACATCGAAAGAATGGAGGAGGATCGGGGAGTGAAGAGAGCATACCAGGGCCGGCCGATCTGTCGCAGGCCGGTAGGCCGTCCCAGGTATCGCTGGAGCGACGTGGTGATGGCGGACCTGCGCGAGCTGCAAGTTGGTGACAACTGGCGAGAGCTAGCGCGGGACCGGGAGCGCTGGCGTGCTCTTGTGCTGGAGGCCAAGACTCACTTTGGGTCGCTGAGCCAGGATAGTAAGTAAGTAAGTATAAGTTTTATTATCCATAGTTATCTAAAAAAAACGGAATCCTTTTTGAATTGAAACTAATGCATAAATAATAAAATTGATCGTTGCTAAGTTTATTTATAATATGGCATTGGGAAATAATTAGATACATAATTATGTAATTACTAAAACGAAACAATCGATTTTGCGTTTTGATATGCATTTAATGAAGTGGTTATTTAAATCTCTACTTGATTACATAACGGTAAGGTAGAACACAATGCAAATACCCAAGACCCAAGAAATTAAATACAATCTAGAATGACTATAAGTTATGTTATAATCTCAAAAAACAATATTCAAAATTAAACTTAATGCCACCTATCTATAGTCTACGTTTCCATAATGCTTAAGGTGCTCCCTCACCGCGAGCATTTACTTGAAATATAACGTTACAGTACATCAGCGAAGGAGGAGAACCGAGCATTACAATGCGCACCTTGTAATGATACAAAACGGCGATACATCAGTGAAGGAGGCGAACCGAGCATTACAGTGCGCTCCCTGTAATGATACAAGTGTATCATCTTGATACAGCTTGTAACATCAATGCGCTTCACTTGTTACAAAGAATATATACTATTTATACTAATTATAAATGCGAAAGTTTTTGTACGCATGTCACTTGTTTGTTTTTGATTTTCGTGTGTGTTAGTGGCCAACACTGGTGTCAAATTTCACAAGCTGCCTAAAGGCCTGACATTTTTTTTTGTTTTTTGTTGAGCTTGATGACTTTATAATGAAGGCAGTCGGGACCAACGGCTTACGGGGTAACGGGGATAACGTACTTACACTATTACAAGTAAACGCTCGCGGTGAGGGAGCTCCTTTTGTTTGACGTGACAACGTCTAATAACTCGATGCTACGGGCTGCATGCACGAAAAAGATGACGTCATTGTCGCGTTCCGCAAGCGAGAGCGAGGCACGCACGAGAGAGAGGCATGATCGGCTCGAGCGATCGGCTCAGTTCGGAATGTTTGACGTTGTTACGTCTTATTGTTCTGAGGTCACGTCAAACTACCGTCCGTAAACCGACTTTACAGACAACCAATTTTTTTTATGTTTAAATAGGTACCTAACGTTCCCAAAAATAGTACCTACCTAAAGTTGTAGGCGTCCCTTTCCCGCAAACTGCCAGTGCAATAAAGTAGAAAGCGACACCTACATTTTTAGGTGTCTATTTTGGAAAGGATTTGCCACTTTGTAGGTATTCTAGATAGTTTATAGTTTCTTTGCTCAAGCAAGACACACACAGGTATAAAGATTTGCGCATTTATTCTAGAACTAATGAAACATGTAAAACTTGCACCAATAGCACAGAATACATAAGAGTTCAAACCTATAGCATGTCTGTAGGTTATTTCTACCATGCTGGACTGTAAGAAAATAATATACCTGAAATGAATTAATGTACCAGCTGCTTCTCTTCCCGCGCAGACTATAAATGCCGATCCGAGGGAATGGGCGCAATTAGGCAATGCGGCTTGCAAGCCTCACTATTGTGACTCCCTATTTCTACCTTCACGCCCACCATCACGCTAAAAGTGGCATTTGAGTCCCGGCTTTAGGCGCTGTCTACCCCGTTAGAGATAAAGAATATTGACAAACTTAGACACTTACCCTCTTATTTATAAAAAATATGAAACGTTTGCTAAACCTTTTTTAGTTAAAATATGTTTTGTCCTTATCTCTCTTTTCAGTATTTGACATAGTAGGAACGAGTCAAAACATATTTTAACTAAAATAGATTTAGCAAACGTTTCATATTTTTTATTAATAAGAGGGTTGAAGTTTCAGTTTAGACCACCTCATACCTACTTAGACAAGTTTCAGTTTAGACCACCTCATACCTACTTAGACAAGTTTCAGTTTAGACCACGTGATATTTAGACTAGTTTTCGTTAAGACAATCTCAACATTTTGACGAAATATTACTTTGGACCACATTTTTGGACGAGAAATCTCGTCACGAGATTAATCCTATTATGACGAAATGAGATTTAGACAATGTGCGTTTTAGACGAGTTTCTACATAGACTATTTTCGTTTGCGACCAATCGATACCAACTCCTTTTAGGTAATTGTTACTACTGTCTAAGTCTAACACAAGCAAAGATTCAGATTTAACATTCAAATAAGAAAAGCCAATTTTCGACTTAATTGTTTGAACATTAATTACCATTAGTATTTTCCAAGTTCCAACGGATTGATGCAACCTGTGGATGCAACGCACCGGAATCTCCTCCACCCGGAATTATTTATAACAACTACGCAGTTCACCAAAATATCCGAATAAGCTGGTCTTCGACCCCACATCACGAACGAGACGACTGGATTAACACTCATGATCTCTGAAAGGATTAAACTCTATAAAGTTACGGTTACTACGCAAACAGTACTTATGCCTTGATGACGTCAACACTGAGTCGTATCACGTGACGTCACAGAGAAAATACGCGTTTACGCTGACGCTTATTCGAGCTTTGTATAAATGCAAAGTAGGTACTTACTTAATTTTAAGTAATGTACAAATACTGTTCATAAATTTTTATCTTCAGCATATCATATATTTATCTCATTTACCTATAACATATCAAAGGTATACTACTTAACATATTTACATATGTATATCATATAGGTATAACATATTATATATTTAGAATCATATCTTTATGCCCAACGGGATGGACAGAGCCTAGATAATTATATCTAACTAAAAACTAGAACTTAAAAAATACAAAAAAAACTAACCAAGAATATTAAATAAAAGTAAATAAAAAAAACAATTAATAATCCTTATATTTATTTTACATAGACCGTTTGGTAAATTAGGATAAAAAAAATATTTCTCTTTCTTAGTGAAACGACGTTATCTTCTTATCACTAGTAGTCCGAAAATTTAGCCCCAAATACTGATAAGTAGGTTATCAGAGGTATATGTACAATACATAAAAACGCAGATGTTTGCATACGTCACACGATTTGTTTTAATTTAACGAGTAATTCATGGCGATAAGCAAATATACCTACTGTTGGTATGGTTTAGCGGTAATTTTCCATCCACCTTTTGTGTATTTTGGTGTAATTTTTCGCTTTGAACAAGATCTAAGTAGTTTTAAAAATTAAAATCGAATACGGGAAGATTCTTGCTGAAAAGTATGTTTTTACATGCAGGTAGAAACAACTATAATTATATATGTATATGTTTAAAAGCCCTTTCATTGAATAACCTACACGGTATGATTCTATTTATTTTATTTTCTAGTTCACTTACACTTTAGTTTACTTTATGATGACCTATAGAGGGCGCCATATTTATTATAAAGGACTGAAGCACAAACATCTTGTGCTACAATTGCATTCCCAAGGTTAACGTCGGGTGGCGGCTGGTTGTAAAACTTTTCGCACAAATACATTCCCTAAGAGGGTTGATGTCAGGCGCAATCAGCCGGTCGTAAAATTATAGTCGAATCACTTTAACTGTTCCGGCAATTTCTTCTCCACTTCGCAAGGTCTTTGGCATCCTTGGGTGACCATTGACGTGCTTGTTATATTTGGAAAAGAAAAAGCGGGAAGCGCATCCCGGGCTCCGAAGCAGCACAGCTGAGGATGCAACCGAAAACGCGCTTAGATAAAGAAGAAGAGGGCGCCATATTTAATATATTGTGACGTCATATAGCCAATACCCAGCAGACAGGCAAGAGCTCAAGACACTTCCAACAACACCTCATTTGTTAAGGTACCAGGGATATCATAGAAAGTACAAGGGAACAGACGGACATACCTACATACACACATAACGGCAAAAACATAACCCTCCTTTTGGCATAGTCGGGTAATAATGAAGACAAGTACATACATTAATCTTACGACACCCGCCCACCGGTCACAAGTTTATCTGACTTACATACCAAAATAAGTTAAACAAATAGTCCACGATAAGCACGGTTTCTGGAAAGTGCAGTTATATCGTAAATTAACGACAAACACGGCACAAGCACATAGCAACTGCACTTATCTGATAAAACACTCTAATTGTTTTTCACACGAAATATGTGATTAAAAACCAGGACACGGCCAATAGCACAGATTAAAAAAATTGCTAATAGCGCGGATGTTTGCTACTTTATTTTAAAAGAATATTTTCGGATTGAATATTACATTGTCATCTAGTTAGGACTGCTTCAATGTTCCAGTAGTCCAGGCGTTTGCCTAGTGATCCAGAGGTCGTGGGTTCAAATCCCACTGGGAAGCATACTTTGTGAAAAAGTTGTTTCCAATCTGGTTAGGATATTGCAGGCTTGAATCACCTAATTGTCCGAAAAGAATTCGTGCTTCAGAAGACACGGGAACCTGTGGGTCCCAAACGCCATCTAGCGTTTGCGTTTAGCGTTAAACCTATCTTAGGATTGATACTAGTCTACCCTTTGCGTTACGGAGGTCAGACGGCTGGTGTAAAAACCAGTAACATCGTCAAATCACCTAAGTTAAGGTAGCGGACCCCGGGCTCTGAAGCATTACGGCTGATGATGCAACCGAAAATACGCTCGGATGATGATGATGGTAATGATACTCAGCACATCTAGTAGCTACCTACCTAAACAATACTTTTTAAAAATTAATTTCATAATTTCTCTACTAAAGGGACTATTGAGAACAAACGGTCTCAGTAGGAAGTACCTTTGAAGGAACTACAGAGACAAAAAAAGCTCAGTAGTTCCTCCGAAGAAACCACTAAAGGGACTACTGAGAACAAACGGTCTCAGTAGGTAGTTCCTTTAGTACCTTTGAAGGAACTACAGAGACAAAAAAAGCTCAGTACCTAGTTCCTCCGAAGGAACCACTAAAGGGACTACTGAGAACAAACGGTCTCAGTAGGTAGTTCCTTTAGTACCTTTGAAGGAACTACAGAGACAAAAAAAGCTCAGTACCTAGTTCCTCCGAAGGAACCACTAAAGGGACTAATGAGAACAAACGGTCTCAGTAGGTAGTTCCTTTAGTACCTTTGAAGGAACTACAGAGACAAAAAAAGCTCAGCACCTAGTTCCTCCGAAGGAACCACTAAAGGGACTACTGAGAACAAACGGCATGAATGCTAACTTACTTTTTGTCGACTGTACATGTATCCGAGTAGGTTTATTTTTCAAAGTCTATATTTAATTCATTAGTAATTGACCTACTTAAATTAATTTAAATAAGTAACTTATGCTTATACGTATACATAAAAAACATCATAATTTATTGTTTTGTTTGTTTTTCGTGAGCGAACTTAACTTACACAGATGCCACACAAAATCAATCAGCTAAATAATCTGACAGCAGTGCTGGCCAAGTGGCCAACACTGCTGTCAGATTTTTCAAGCTGCCTAGGAGGAGATAGTATAAAATAATGCCGATAAAAGTACTTTTATGCCCAGCAGTATAGACCCCTGCAAGCTGACGATGATAAATCATATCATCAATATCAGAAAACTAAAGTTTATATCATCATTAACATTCATTGATGTCTTGGTTTCATATAAAACATCATTCTTCTTCGTCTAAGCGCGTTCCCAGTTGCATCCTCTTCGGAGCCCGGGTGCGCTTTTCCGCTTTTTCTTCTCCAAATATAACATGCATGTCAATGGTCACTTAAGGATGCCAAAGACCTTGCAAAATGGAGAAGAAATAGCCGGAACAGTTTAAGTGATTTGGCTATAGTTTTACGACCGCGCGGCCGCCTGCCTGACGTCAACCGTCTTTGGGAATGTATTTGTGCGAAAAGTTTTATAACCGGCCGCCGCCCGACGTTAACCCTTCTTGGGAATGCAATTATAGCACGAGATGTTAGTGCTTAGTCCTTTAGTCGCCTCTTACGACATCCATAGGAAGAGATGGAGTGGTCCTATTCCAACCCGGAACCACACGGGTGAGTGCATCGTGGGTCGGGTCGCTGGATTCCCTCTAATATGGTTGAGTTCAGCGATGGCTGATCCACGCGTCAACTCGTGAACGTATATAAAACGTCAATCATCATTATTAAAAGTCATATATGAAACTAAAGACATCAACGAGCGCCTTCATAAAACGTTACTTTTCGAGCTTTAAATCCTAGTACGAGTAAGTAATTAGACAAAGAAGATTCTAATATTGTCCGTCAGTCTTGTTATTGCAACGTTATAATTGTTATACAGCTTTACATAATAATAATAAGCCGATGGTCAGTGTTATCGCAGCTTGTTGATCTTGCTGCTGCTCAAAGGGAGGTCAGCAATGTTTAACCGGCGCGATACCACAAGCAAACAAACATTAAAAACTTTCCACTCGTTGTTTACAAACACTTTTGAGTTTTGTTTGTATCAATTTCAAACGGATTTTGTGTTTTCACAGTTGTTGTGACACTGTTTACATTTATTTTAGGTTATTTTTTTAGGTTAAGTTTAATTTTACACGCTTTTAAATAAATAAATAAATATCTAAGGCACATCATACTGATTGAGATGAGAAATCAAAGTAAGCTTATACTTGTATTATGGGGTACTAACTCGACGATACAATATTTTATAATAAACTAGCAGTCCACCCCGGCTTCGCCCGTGGTACACACATAGCCTATGTCCCTCGGGGATAGTGTAGCTTTCCATTAGTGAAAGAATTTTTTAAATCGGCCCAGTACTTTTTGAGCCTATTCATTACAAACATACAAAAATAGGTACAAATCTTTCCTATTTATAATATTAGTAAGTAATAATAAATACATCTATAGATAAACCCAACCCAAGTCCCAGAACAGTCCCAGACAGACAAAAAAGACTATTTTCCATCTTGCTCTGGCTGGGGATCGAACCCAGAACCTCCAAGTGGTGGACTAGCGTGTTAACCATTACGCCATGGAGGTCGTTAAACTTTTGTTACATACATAATGTTAATTATTATCCATCGATTATTATCATTTAATATAATCATCCCTTATTTAATCAAATTTATCGTACTTGTAATTTGTATATAAGGTCGTGTAGTGAGTAGTATTTTTATCCTTATTTTAGTTTTAATTCAATTTAATATGTATATTTTTATTGTCGTTGCTGTAAATAAAGACATCTATTAAAAAAAACTTAAATTTAATTTAATTAAAATAAAAAAATATTAATTAATAAACAAATTAATAGCGTTGAACATGGACTCTTTAGGGATTTGGAAGTCCTACGTTTTGACATGCAGGAAGGACAAAAAAACACATTTTTACTTTTATTAATATGAATTGTATTGGACTTATTATACTTACTATAACAATAAATAGTTTACAATATTTGTCTCCATTGGAGACTCAAAACAAATATTTACTCCGATCGACACAAGTTTGAACCCATGACCCTTTGATAAGCAACTTATTCACGGTCTGGTTAAGTCAATAGCTGATCACATATAGGTACAAAAAGGACATAGGTACTTATAAATTCATTGACTAAACGCCATATTCATATATACAAAATAAACGGGCAAGTGCGAGTCGGACTCGTACATGAAGAGTTCCGTACCGCCGTACAATGTTTTAAAACGCTGAAGAAACACGTTTCTTGTATTACGACCCCATTTAATTATTAACTTTATCTTATTTTTAGTATTTGTTGTTATAGTGGCCATAGTAATACATAATCGGTGAAAATTTCAGATGTCTAGCTATTACTGTTCAAGAGATAGAGTCCTGTGACAGACGGACAGACAGCGGAGTCTCAGTAATAGGGTCCCGTTTGCACCCTTCGGGTACGGAACCCTAAAAAGGATTGTGTGGTTTTATGAAACCACGGTAAAAGTGAACCTTTTTTCACATTATAGACATTTTACTAAAAATTGTCGGAAATCCCTACTCCGCGGCCGACCGTCACGCGACTTGCAACACACAGACGAAAAAGTTTGAGACGATGTGATAAAAGTATCACTTTAAAAACATATAAGGAGTCTGTGTCTCTCTATATTTAAGAGCATACAAATGTAGTCCAGCTTTTTTTTTAAATTACATGTCCAATTTCGGCAGTATTTTGTAATTTCATAGAAAGCATGTATGTAACTAGTTTTCGTCAGTCAAAATATGAAATTGAAAGAGAAAAAGTGTATCATAGGTATCATATTATAAATTACAAAATTTTGCCGAAATTTGACATCATTTTATACAAGCTAGACTACGTTTTTAAAGGAAAGTCTGATTCAATCTAGGTTAAGGCACAGAATAAATAATACTACTGTACAGAAGTCTCACTCAGCAAAGTAATTCAAATAAATATCTACTCAATGTGGCTAGCGATATGGTTTAATTAAGCTCACGTCAGAACTCAGCACGTTTTCGTATAGATACCTAGACATCCATTGCAAGCCAATTTTATTATTCTTATTACTCTAGACAAACGATTCATTTACATACAATATGATACATTTTAGATACCTAAACGGGGAGGGACACAGGCCTGGTTAAGGGGATACTTAAGAGCCAGGCTCCTGTCGGTGTCATTGTATGGAAAGAGTGCAGAATATTAATGATGGCAATATCTATGGCTTTTAGATTATAAATATAACATAAAATAAATAGAAGAAGTAGAAAATATAAGAATACCAGCAAAATAATATCCAAGTGAGATTAAACTAGATTAAAGTATCTACTTTACCTACGGTGCAATATCAACAAGCAGTAAAATGTACGATAAACATTCAGTTCACACCTTACAAAATATACAGACTACAGAAGAATAATTAGACTCAAATTTTATCACGACTGACCTTCGATCATATATTCTATAACAAGTTCGGAAAAACAAGGCATAAAACAGTATTATGCCTTATTTCGCTGTCATTCGCTCGGTGGCCGCGCGCGCGACGTTACGTCAAAGATGACTAATCTAACCAGAAGGTAATATGTAACGAACTTAATACGGATTTATTTCTTCGCTTATCTCAGTTACTTAAGGCGAAGATAATGGCAAATGGCCTTGAAGTGTGAAATAAATTGTTAACTCGTAAATATGGTGATAATTTCCATATTGCTCTACGTCATGCACTAGATAGCCCTTTAAATTATTTTATAAACTGCCGTTAAAACTATTATTGGTGATCCGACTAGCTTTAAAACTTGCCGTGGCCACTTTTGGCGGAGGCAAGTTTTAAAGCTAGACGGACTAATGTAAATAATTTCAACGGTAGTTTATAAAATAATTTAAAGGGCTATCTAGTGCATGACGAAGAGTAATACGGAAATTATTTCCATATTTACGAGTTAACAATTTATTTCAAATGAGGGCGCCACTTCAAGGTCATTTACCTATATCTTCACCTTAAGGTTTAAATTAGATTAAACTGTTTTCGCAATACTTGAAATGGTGTACATCTACCTATGTACGTTTTGACACGGGGACAATATTTTGTTTTATTTTGCAATTTTTGGAGCAAGTTCAGTCCATGATACTGAACAACTTTCTATAAAAAAAGTTCTTAAAAATCGATAAAAATTTTTCGTCTTCCCATATAAAATCCGTTTGGCTGAGCGCTGATTTGTATGGGAGGACGAAAAATTTTTATCGATTTTTAATAACTTTTTTTATAGAAAGTTGTTCAGTATCATGGACTGACCTTGCTCCAAAAATTTAGCAGGTGGATAAAAAGTCAGCCTGTAGAATATATGGTCGAAGCGACTGACACATATTTTCTGCTTGGTTGACTGGTATAGAATACGATATGGCATTAGGTCCGCCACTTGTACATGTTTTTTGAAACAGTGCTATAAAATATAAATAAATAAGAATGAAATGCTGTGATTCCGTTGTTATACAACTGCAGTATGAGTTACGACATCTTTTAGTCATGATCTTATTTTGGACGTTCACTACTTATGATATACGTAAAATCAGATTTTCTAAAACTAATAAATATATAAAGACAAATCACACTGATTGAGCTAGCCCCAAAGTAAGTTTTAAACTTGTGTTACGGGATACTAACTAAACGATACTATATTTTATAATAAATACATATTCAAAAATTCAAAAATTCAAAATATCTTTATTATCATAGGATATTTATAATATCTCTTAATAATAGTCACTTTGTTTTGTTTTGCACAAATGTTGACGTTAAATCGTTACTTAAAGCTAATTTTACGCCGCTTCCTAGGCGCAAGTGCAGAAGAAGCGGCAACAAACTGCACTGCACGTTTTCTCCAAAGACGTCAACTAACAAACTAAAAACTTAAAATTAGTTATATAGATGGACAGAGATTACATTGTTTATTATGTCATAATTAAATTGAATTATAAGAATTACGAAATTTAAAATAATGTCAATTTGTAAATTTAGTATGTACCAATGTACCTAAATTATGACATGTCTAAGTATACAAACCTTTAAGAGGGACCCGCGCCAAGCTCAAGCCAGACCTTTTTGTCTTTAAGATAGTCATCGGTCCTATAATAAGCCTTCTCACATATATATATAGATAAACTCATGACATTATTGTATATTTGTTATTATGAGAAACTGAACAGTTGGCAATATTATGTAACTCTGACTACTGACTATTTATACTGATTGACTGGTGATAATACTTACTATGATCTAGCCACAAATCTGGATCTAGCTTATTTTACAACCTACAAACTGGTAGCAAGTACGTATACATAATAAATATTGCTGAGTTGAGAATGAAGTCCTTACTTCTTTATTGAGTTACTAGCTTTTGCCCGTGGCTTCGCTCGCGTATCCTACGGGAACATTACTTTTTTCCGGGATGAAAGGTACCCTATGTCCTTCTCAGTACTCTTAACTATGTGTATGCGAGTTTTCAAGAAGATTGGTTCAGTAGATAAAGCGTGAAGAGGTAACAAACAAACAAATATACTAACTCACTTTCTTTCTTTTTTTTTTTTTTTTCTCACTTTCGCATTAATAATATTGGTTGGGATTGGGATTGAGATTGTTGGGATTATTCCATTACACAAGTTTAAACTTACTTTGGGGCTAGCTCAATCAGTGTGATTTGTCCTTAACTATTTATCCATTTATTTGCACATTATGCATTTCTAGAGTAGATCATTATATGGAGTATACTTCATATAATGATCTTTATTTTGAAAAATTCTTCTGACTTCTGAACTTTCTATAATTTGTAACCATGGTTAAGATGATACATGGAGTCCAGTGCTGCCCCCATTTGAAATAAATTATTTGAAAGGAAACGGAGATATCATCTAAAATTTTGTTCTAGTAAGCCCTAGATCGGATTGCTTGGAAGAACTGGATTGCTAAGGCTAGAAATAGAATTCAGTTGCGCAGACAAAAAGAGGCTTTTGCCCAGCAGTGGGTCGTTGAGAGCTGACGGTGATGATGATAAAGCCCTAGATAACCTTAAAACTATTTTATGAACTAGTGTTTACAGTTTAAAGTGAGAGAGAACGTTTTTAGTTTTAGTTTCCATTTTTGCCAAAAGTGGTCGTTTTCCGCAAAAATGCAAACTAAAGCTTCGTAACGTTCTCACTTTAAACTGTAAACAGTAGTTCATAAAATACTTTGAAGGGTTATCTAGGACTTGATAGTTGCAAAATTTTAAATGATGTCTCCGTTTTCTTTGAAATGATTTATTTTCAATGGGGGCAGCACTGGACTCCATGTATCATCTTAATGCGATATCGTCGATATCGGTATCTAATAATAAATTAATCATCTAGATAACCGTTCCAATAAAGTGTTTCTCTTTATACAAGCTATTTTTAGCTGTGATCGTGCGATAGAATCATACGATATACTATCACGTCTTTATCTCTAATGGGGTAGACAGATCCTAGGGTAAAGAAGACTCAAATGCCACCTTTACTACGTGAGTACTAGTTCTTATTCTGTGTCTTTACGTAATTGTGATAAATACAATACACTTTTATTGCACAAAAGAAAAATACAGGACATAATTATCTTAAAAACTAGGAAATGCGCAAAAGGCAGCCTTATCGCTAAGCAATTTCTTCCAGGCAACCTCGTTTAAATAGAAAAAAATAGGGGAAATTAGGTAGTGCGGGGTGGTCAATATAATAAACATACTTATATACAATAATTATAATAAACATACATACACCTAATACTTAAATACATACAACTTACACAAAAAAAACATAACAGGACAAAATGAAAGAAACTAAGAGAGAAAACAACGGAAGGAGATTACCTTTCATAAGGAAGGATAGAAAATGCGATTTTACTTGGGATTCGTCGGATAGTAAGTAGTGAGTTCCATAGACGTACAGCTCGAACAGAGAAAGACCGCGAGTAAAAGTCGGTGGAGTAAGCATCAGGAATTCTTTTTAGCGCTGCGTAGTGGACGCCCTTGAGAAGTTGAGACTCACTAAATAATATAAATAATTCTCGTAAATAGTTAGGAGAAAATAATCACAGAACAGAAAATAATGTGATGGTGGGCGAAAAGGAGAAAAACAATTAAAATAGTGATGGATTGCTAGCTGATGTCGCCTGTAACATGATTCG
Organism: Acrobasis repandana; assembly: GCA_963576875.1. Classification (NCBI taxonomy): domain Eukaryota; kingdom Metazoa; phylum Arthropoda; class Insecta; order Lepidoptera; family Pyralidae; genus Acrobasis; species Acrobasis repandana. The sequence goes on along the minus strand of OY756233.1, from coordinate 4,300,005 downwards.
TATTTTCGACCATTCCCTCGTTGGTTTTTAGGGTTCCGTACCCGAAGGGTGCAAACGGGACCCTATTACTGAGACTCCGCTGTCTGTACGTCTGTCTGTCCGTCTGTCTGTCTGTCCGTCAGTCACAGGGCTCTATCTCTCTAACCGTAATAGCTAGACACTTGAAATTTTCACCGATTATGTATTACTGTGGCGGATATAACAACAAATACTAAAAATAAAAAATAGTTAAACAATTAAAGGGGGTCGTCATACAAGAAACGTGTTTTTTTTCAACGTTTTTAACTTGATCTTCATAATGGCATTAACTAGATACTTAAAATGTTCACCAATCATGTATTACTATGACCACAATAACAACAAATACTAAAAATAAAATAAAGTTAAAAAATGGTTGCCTGTAAAGTCGGTTTTACGGGCGAAGATTTTACGTGACAACGGCGGCAGACCGATCATAGTTGAGTGGGAGAGAGACGCAAGGCATTCGGCGGGCCTCTCTCTCGTTCGGTGACTCATCGTAACGTTACCGAGCGTTACACTTTTTCATAAGTGACTCCCAGCCGCAACCTAATTTAAGACGTTGTCACGTCAAAATTAAAAGGGTCGTCATACAAGAAACGTGTTTCTTCAGCGTTTTAAAACATTGTACGGTGGTACGGAACCCTTCATATACGAGTCCGACTCGCACTTGCCCGTTTATTACGATCTGCGTGGCTAGGAATAGCTAATTCTAAGTATTTTCTTCTCTCCCAATACAGCATCGAAGAATCATATGATATTAAAACTTATATATGGAGTTATGGTTATGAAGTTACTTATACGATACGATTAAGATACAGGGTGATTTATTTAACCACCAGCCAAATTTTTGAAGCAAGTTCAGTCCATGATACTGAACTACTTTTTATAAAATAAATATTAAAATCGTCCTACCATACAAATTCCGTTTGGCTGAGCGCCGATTTATATGGGAAGGCGTTAATTTCACTCAATTTATTTTAATTTTATTGATTCAAGTACTTACACTTGTTTACAAACAATACGTAAAAAAAAAAACCGGCCAAGTGCGAGTCGGACTCGCGCACCGAGGGTTCCGTAAAATATATTATGTGATGTAACTAAAAATTTATGGTTTTCGTAATTTTTCCTTTATCTATGCTATAAGACGTTGCTTCGTACCAAATTTCAAGATTCTGAGTTCACGGGAAGCACCCTGTAGGTTTTGATTCCCTTGCAAGTGTCGAAAATTTGCGGCATAAACGGCTGTATCTTTTGATTGCGTTGGCTTAGAAGTTTGATTTTTTCACAGCTTCAAGGGACAGTAGACCTGAGTAATTGATATAAATTTCAGCTTCATACCTCCACGCGTTCCTGAGAAAAAGGGTCTTGACAGACGGACGGACGGACGGACAGACGGACAACAAAGTGATCCTATAAGGGTTCCGTTTTTTCCTTTTGAGGTACGGAACCCTAAAAAGGAAAACATAGTACCTACTTAGGTGCTGCTTATTTCTAAAGAAATTTCTTTCAGTAGACCCGCATTCATTTTTCGTTAATTGTTTTTATGGAAAGTAGTTCAGAATTATCAGGCCTGTGTCACTCCCCGTTTAGGTATCGAAAATATACCTACACTATTATTAAGCGCGCAGCGGCCCCTCGGAGTGGTAAATTCAGTTATACGAATTGTATGTCCAGAATGCAATGGTCGTCTAGGTATCTAAACGAAAAGGTGCTGAGTTCTGATGTGATCTAAATTAAACCATATCGCTAACCACATTGAGTAGATATTTCTTTGAATTTCTTTGTTGTGTGAGACTTCTGTACGAGTATTAACTTTTATTCTGTGGTATTATGCGCTGTCTCTCTAATTCACGTGGGAAACTTTTCGGTTTCGGACAGGTAAGTACGTCACCCACCGCACCCCACCTCACGTGACCACTCGCACGTGTCAGCAAACTCGCTGACAACGTGACCAGCAAGTGCAGCTGACACAACACGCTGACTAAAAATAGCATTTGACACTACTATTACTACTATTTATATTCGTCAAAAAGGGCTTTAAAAAGGCTGACGTGGTACAACCACGGCAGGTGGGTCGTATGTAGGTAGGTACCTACCTACTTATTTTATTTATTTACCATTTTAATGAATTACATGAAATATTACTTGAACATACAGGGTGACTTTTTAAACACCAGCCAAATTTTTGGAGCAAGTTCAGTCCATGGTATTAAACTAATTTCTATAAAAAAAGTTAGTAAAAATCGATAAAATTTTTCCGTCCTCCCATACAAAATCCGTTTGGCTGAGCGCTGATTTGTATGGGAAGGTGAATTTTTATTGTAGTTTATCGTTAATTGTTTGTTTGTTTGTTTGTTTGTTTGTTTGTTTATAAAGCTTTATTGTACACAAAATAGAATCACATACAATAATAGAAAAGTAATGTCTTTCATTAATTGAGATTGTTTATGGAAAGTAAGTACTCGTAGTTCTGTATCATGACTTGCTCCATAAATTTGGCTGGTGGATAAAAAGTCAGCCTGTATTTAAAATAAACCACGCAGGTTTCTATTACATCGGTACCTACTTAATTCAATTCATTTATTGCATTCCATGATGTACATCAGTTCTAACTACTTAAAGTCACTGTCTTAAAAAGCACACTATGAACCCTGTCGGGTATCGCAAAACAAAAATTGGAACGGCAAGCGAGTTTTATGACATGAAGTTAATTTATGAATATTAACAAAATAGCTTCTTTTTAATTTATTGTCAGCAAGATCGTTATTAATTTAAAGTAAATTAATGTAAGTAAAAAAAAGTAATGTCAATGTTTATTTGGTATAGTTTATAATGTCAATTTCAGCTTTCTTACGGAGTTTTTGGCGGGAAGTCAAGGGGTTCGGTTGGGGTTTTCTTTAAATTATTTTTCAAATTAATTTTAGTGGACTTTATATTGTAAAATTGGTGTTGTTTGGAGTTATAAATGCTCATGTTCATAAACAATATGTGAAATAGTTAAAGTGGACAGTCATAGTACGGCTGTAGTGATATTTGTTTCACGGACTGTGTGGTCTTCGGGCGTCGTCCACTCAATCGGCTATGAAAACCAGTGGACTCGTATAAATTTGTCCCCAGAAACTCCCTTAAAGCAATCAAAGGCCTACACCAACCTTTGATTGTAACTTGTTAGGAAAAAAGAATTTCCCACGTTTTATTAACTTGTTCCTGGCTAAATACGCAGTAGCGTCAAGCCATTAATTATTTAAAATAAACGGGCAAGTGTGAGTCGGACTCGTACATGAAGGGTTCCGTACCTCCGTACCTCCGTACGAGGTCAGGCAAAAAACGTGTTTTTTTAGCGTTTTTAGACACTTGAAATTTTCACCGATTATGTATTACTGTGGCCGCTATAACAACAAATACTGAAAATAAAAAAAGTAGAAAATTAAAGGGGGTCGTCATACAAGAAACGTGTTTTTTAGCGTTTTTAAACATTGTACGGAGGTACGGAACCCTTCATGTACGAGTTCGACTCGCACTTGCCCGTTTATTATCGTCATAGCTAGGTAGGAACTACATAGTTAGATGTTACATATTGTCCAAGAAATATTTCTTAATTAGGTAACTTAATATTGTTCGGTTTAATTTGTTCGCGTAAACAGGGTTAATAAACCTGTGGTCAACAATTCGCTTGAGTACCTAGTTGATCACAGGTTCCGTGCCAAAGACCTCTAGACACTGGATGGTCAATTTTTTACCAATATAAAAAAGTGTTGTTTCATTAGTACGAACTTAAGAGCCCGTATGACCCTGATAGTACTTAGAGCGATCTTAAATATTATCAATATTAACGAAATACTCACTTTAAAATAAAAACACAGCAAAGTTCAGGACTAACTCTATACATTATATGTTTTGAAAACACGATTGCTTAAAATTTCCTCTAAATCACCTCAGAATTATACTAAAACGAAAAGTCTTCAAGAAATACAACAAATTGCAACTTTAGATCATATGTCTTTTTTTAAAACTCTTAAATATTCTTTGTAAAACGAAAAAAACCTCAAAAACCGAAAACGCGTAAACCAGCCTCATTGACCCGCCGCCGTGCCGTTTCACCCCTCATGGCTCATTGTCTCGCTTCGGCTAGAGTAAAGTGTGCGTGGAAGCGGGAGCAAAATTTAGATTATCCACATCAGGCGCCGTCTTAAATAAATTGAGTATGAACTGGTAAGTTTTTTTATCGACTTCAAAAAAGGAGGAGGTTATCAATTCGACTGTATGTTTTTTTTATGTATGTTTGTTACGCGATATCTTCGCCAATTGTGAACCGATTTTGATTATTCTTTTTTTATTTGAAAGCCTTTACTACCAAGTTGGTCCCATTTTAATTTGGTGAAGATATGATGAAGAACTTTGGAGAAAAAGAAGAAAGTCCTAAAAAAAATTGAAGTCGGTGGTTTTTTTTGTTAAAAATTTAATTATTTGAATAATTCGCAGTCGTTGTCATGATACTATTTTTTTATTGAAATGGGCACTATATTTTTTAATACTTTTATGTAGGTACGTATAAGTATGTTTATGAAATTAAAGTTTACTTAAGGCGCTGTGGATTCACAGCTCACAATACTGTGTTTTTGAACAATTGCTGTAATTAAATTACTACAAATTATTTTTCAATAATTTAACACAGGAATTTAAGGTTTTTCTACAGACACAGGTATGTTTGTGATTTTTTTCTATCGAGCCAAAAATGCTTAATCGTGTGTTGGATATTGGGTGTGTCTGTAGAAAAGCCTTAAGATTCATATGATAAATTTTTGAAAAAAAAAATTGTGTTAGTTTAATAACAGCAATTTTTCAAAAATACTCACAATATTGTGAGCTGTGAACCTACAGCGCCTTAACTACTTATGTGTTAACGATGCAGGAGAAGCAGCCGACTGACTTTGATTGTATTCGTAGTGTCTGTTCGTAGGTCTTTTGTTTGATACATTTTTCAAGCCGCCGAAACCCATCGGCTGCTGCTGCTAGCAACTCCGCCTTTCAAAGCACAGAAGAGACAAGATAAATTAGGGGCGTCCATAAATAACGTGAGGCATTAAGGTCAGGGAGGGGGTCACGCTAAATCTCACCCAATCTTAAATGGGGGAGAGAGGGTGTCACAGCAGGTATCACGTAAATATTCATTTGGGTCACGGCGTATCTATCTACCACTTGCATTTTAGCGTGGATGGCCACGTCGAGCTACTAAATTTTGGTGAGCAAGCGACAACGTTTTGAATTAATTTAATCAAGACGGGGTGAAAGAGCAGATGAGTTAACAAAAAAATAGCATGAAAATGTCAGTTCCAGTAGTCATTCGTCTTGAGGCAACAAATGAAGAAGAGGTGTCAAGTCAAATCTCATGACATGTCACCATGGGGAGAATTTGGGCAAAAGTACTTAACGTCATTTATGAATCCTAACTGGTCTAGGACACCTATTCGTCACCTCACGCTCGGCTCTCCTCAAAATACAGATCCATAAAATACCACTGTAGGTATACTCAAAGAGCTTTAAATGTTCTTGCCTCCAATATATCTGTGTAGACGACTACACACGAAGAAAAAGCCGTAACCATTGGATGAGTCTCGTAAAACAGACAAATTACGTAATGTTTCTAAAAAGTTTAGTGTTAAGTATATTTTGATAAAAAAATAAATTCACTTGTTAGTTATAATATGGATTACGGCTGTCGGAAGTCATTTGTTTGATTTGTAAATGAATTCATTCATCACTGTTTCACAGCATGATTCATCTTTACTCTTGGTTTACGTAATACCAACGAGGCAGATGTTTTGTGAGCCTGTGTGAGTCATGCAATATCCTACTCATTGCTTGTTGTTAACAATCTCACGCTATAGAACTATACTCGTATATCTGTTGCGGTATGACATATCCATAACAAAACGTCATCAAGGAAAGAAAAAACTTAGATTTTATGCTGCTTCTCTTCCCACACAGATCGTAGAAGCTGATCTAGGGAATGAGCGAAAATGCGAAATACAGCAACAACACAAACATAAAACAAACAAACAAACAAACAATCAATAGGCGATGCGACAAGCACCCATCACAATTTTGATTCATTTTTAGGGTTCCGTACCCGAAGGGTCTGTCCGTCTGTCCGTCTGTCACAGGGCTCTATCTCTTGAACCGTAATAGCTAGACAACTGAAATGTTCACCGATTATGTATTACGAGTACTGTGGCCGCTATAACAACAAATACTGAAAATAAAAATAAAAGTTGAACATTAAAGGGGGTCGTCATACAAAAAACGTGTTTTTTTCAGCGTTTTTAACTTGATCTGTCACAGGGCTCTATCTCTTGAACCGTAATAGCACAGAATAAATACCAGTAGTAGGTAGTAATAGCTAGACACCTGAAATTTTCACCGATTATGTATTACTGTGGCCGCTATAACAACAAATACTAAAAATAAGATAAAGTTAATAATTATGAAAGGGGGTCGTCATACAAAAAACGTGTTTCTTCAGCGTTTTAACACATTGTACGGTGGTACCGAACCCGTCATGTACGAGTCCGACTCGCACTTGCCCGTTTATTAGTCTCTACTTCAAGAGCACGACCCTCTCTGTACTACCAGTAGCCTTATATCAGCCAGAGCAGCCAGAGGGTTTGGCCTACACTCTCCACGCTGGCCAGACGGGTTGGAGAGGTCTCATTGATGTTTATAAGCTTTGTTTAGCTTGTGTTTTCTAAGTCGCCTTCTACGACATCCACGGGAAGACTTGGAGTGCTTGGGGTGGTCCTTTATTTACTCTGAAAAATAATGTGTGAACCACACGGCAACTGTAACTATTCAAATGACGATAAATATAACAATTCTAAGTCGCCTATTTTGCCACTTTTGGAGGTCACCGGGGTCCTTGACCATTGGACCACCTGCGGCAAACAATACCATTACAATTAAATAAAATAACGGAACCACGCTCCTCTGAACTCCAAGAGCGACGACCTGGATCCATTTGACTTGTAAAACGTGGCCAAAAATACTTCGCACGTACTTACAAATTTACCTACGCTTTGTTTTTGTAAAGTTCGGGGCACCTACCTACTAAGTACATATTCTAATTTAAACAATTTTATGATGTTTTTAACCTGATGATGTACCTATTCTACTGCTAGGCAAAGGCCTCTCCCTTCTTTTTACACTTTTATTTATTTATTTTTATTTATTTATTTCCAATACACTTATACCACTTATACCTATCCTGTGTGATCTGACTCCGTGGTCCAGTGGTCAAGTGCCTTGTAATTCGGAGGTCGTGGGTTCAAATCCCACTGGGAAGCGTACCTGATTATCCGAAAGGAAAGATAATTTCGTGCTTCGGAAGCTGTGGATCCCGAACGCCATTTAGCGTTTGTTTAAACCTATCCTAGGATTGGTTCTGGTCTACCCTTTGGGTTGCGGAGGTCAGACGGCAGTCGCTTTGTGTAACAGTAACCTCGTTAAATCAGGTTAGTAGCGGACCCCGGGCTCTGAAGCGAGGATGCAACCGGGAATACGCTCGGATGATGATGATGGTCTCTATCCTGTGTGATCCTGTGCATGGTAGCGTCTGCTGTCACCCAGACCTTAGAGGAGCTCGGTGGCTCGGTAGGAGTACGCATTGCTAGCGTTTTCACAAGTAAAGCAACCCCGGGCGTGGTCCGTACTTGGATGGGTGACCACAAGTGGTATAAAAATTTCACGAGCAAAGCACGTAAAAGCCGTTGGTCCCGGCTGTCATTGTATGGCAGTCGTCAAGCTTTGTCAGATGCCTTTAGACAGCTTGGCCACTTACATACACGAAAAACAAACCCAGACCTTAGACAGATGGTCCAGTGGACATATTTTTCGACTAATCTTGTATGCCAACTTGAAAACTTATTACATGAATAAATAATAAATATGGACATATCTTGCACTGATTGAGCTATCCCCCAAAGTAACTTGAAACTTGTATTATGGGATGCTAACTCAACGATACTAAACCTTATAATAAATACATATCTATATAGAGAAACACCCAAGACCCAGGATAATTTAAAAAAGGCCATATTCCAACTTGCCCTGGCTGGGGATCGAACCCAGAACCTCTGGATTGGCCCAACTGGAGGATAAGCGTGGCGATACGCCACAGAGGTCCTCATAAGGTTATATACCTACTTGTTGGTTATCAATTATAATACCTACATAAATATAACGTCATAACTACTCGCAGAAGTAAGTTTATTTATAGACACTTACAAAGAAATGGTAGGTTGGTAACCGAGCGATAATAACGTAACCTAGAACCTTTATCACCAAGTAATACATGTTATTGCAATCACTGGTGAGTGACCCTGGCACAACCTCCTGCGGTCTTTCCATTGATTATTATGTAGGTACATATACAATGTTTTTCATCATCATCAATATACTCGTATATGTTCTTATTTATTTAACTTCATACACAAATACAAGTGTAATGTAATGGCGGACTTAAAGACGTGCCAACTTGTGAACAGGGTCAGCTCGGCTCCGTTTTTAGGACTACTCATTAGATTTGGCACTGACAAAGCCCTTTTGACGCGTAGGCGATTAAAACTGTGTAAATGAGCTTCTTTCGGCGTTTCTTCTCAGCAGTGGTCATTGCGAACCCAATTAATATTTAATATGTTAATAAACATTACACGTAAATACACAGTTTTTTTTACATTTAAACATTATTGACGTGTAAAAGTACCTGCAAAGACTTTGATTACTGAATATTTAATTCTTTGATTCCTTGGTGGAATATTTTACGAACGTCCTTCTTATTGGCCTTCCTTTTCCTGACTTGCCTGTTTTGTAGTACCTAGCAAAGTAATAAGTTCCCTTGAGAGGACAGTATCTGGGACCGCAGACACCGCAGTGTCGTAGCGTGGGATGTGCCGGGGGCCATGGCCCCGGGCGGCATAGAAACGGCGGCGGCGGCAAGGCTAAATATTATTCTTGATGAATTTTGACACTTGTTGCCCTCCCCGCATAGGGCGGCACAACTTCGGCGACGAATTATGATTAGCCTACTGGCGCCAAATGAGCCCAGTAGCGGGTGGTGTGGCTGGGAGCTGGGACCGAATGAAACCTAAGAAACAACATTCAACCCGTTAGAAAGATGGGAAATCGACTCGTACCTATTCTCTATGAGTACCTATAATAGTTTGAATTGAAAGAACACTTTCCTTAAGAAACCCCTAAGTTTTTCTTATAGCAATATTGACTTCTTAATCTTCTTAGCCCAAAATGATAAACAAAATGATACGAGATAAAATTAAGTGTATAGATTGGAGAAACACACTCACATAATCAAATGGAATACAGAAACCTAACCCGAGGTATACGGGATAAGTCCGCCGTTGTACGAGTATGTTTACTTTTCTGTTTTTGTATCTGCTTCTCTTTTGTGTACACTAAAGCTTTATAAACAAACCAACAAATGGAAAGCACAAAATTCGAATATGTCAATGTTGGCAAAACATGTACGTAGAAAACAATGACATGCTTAGATACATACCTACTTCATTTCAGCCGCATAACGCCACTACTGGACATAGGCCGCCTCTCCTATCCAAGGACTTCCAAAATAAACAATCTAAAGCGGCCTGCATCCAGCGCTTTCTGGCGACCTTGGTCAGGTCGTCAATCGTCATACTACCTTGTGGGTGGGTGTCCTTATGTCCTAGGCTTCGCTTGCCAGTACGTGGTTGCCATTTGAGAACCTTTTTGCCCCATCAATCATCATTCGTCGCGCTATGTGTCCCGCCCACTGCCACTTCAAAGAGAAATCCGCTGGGCTATGTCAGTGACTTTTATTCTCCTAAGAATTTTTTTATTTCTGATTCGATCACATACAGAAACACCTATCATAGCCATCTCCATAGCGCGTTGAGCGACCTTGAGTCTTCTTATGAGACCCATAGTAAGGGACCACGTTTCAGAGCCATAAATCCTACTTACCTTCTCGGAAATTTTCAAACACGGGAAAGACGAACCAGTGATATTACTCGTAGAAGAATATTTATCATCATTAGGTCTTTTTTAGTCTCCACTGCAAGAGCACGACCCTCTCTGTACTACCAGAGCCATATATTAGCCAGAGCAGTCAGAGGATTTTAGCCTACACTCTCCACGCTGGCCAGACGGGTCGGAGAGATCTCATTGATGTTTATAAGCTTTGTTTAGCTTGTGTTCCTAAGTCGCCGTCTACGACATCCACGAGAAGACTTGGAGAGTTCCTATTACTCTGCCGGGAACCGTACGATAATCTTGAAAGAAAGATATGTTCTTTTTTTGAAGTTGTGATGTTAAAAATGAAACCATGTTATAATTATAAACGTAGCAATAAATTTATTAAGAATACGAAGAGGTAAACAGGTACTGTGGGTGTGGAGAGCGCCCGCCACGCGAGCGCCATCACTGTATCAACGACGGAAGCTGCATGACGATGATTTGGCTCGCTGGATTTTCTTCAACAGGATCTAAAATATAGAAACATTTCACTTATTTATTTATTTCATTTATTTATCATTCTATCATATTACATTTACAGTCTTAAGGGTCGGCACCATGTAAACTGGGTTTGCGCGGGCAACAAGTTTGTACAGAAAGCGTTTGATTCAAGTCAAATAATGTATACACATAGATAGAGGAAGAGTTGGGACAGTAGACGAAAAAAAGGATTTTTTAAAATATTTTGTAGTTTTCCTAAAAACAAGCATTGAATTTACCCAAAAACATGCAAAACGCACTTTGCGCGGGCAATAGTTATGGCCTAAGTAGAAAAGACCACTAAGAAAATTACATACCTAGTTATAGGTGAATAGACTAGCCAGTAGACGAAAACCGTATTTTTTTAATTTTCATTTAGAAAAAGTAAGATAATTGTAAAGAAACCTGAAAGAAATATTTTAGAAAATCTTGCTACAAACTGGCTTGTTTTTCTGCGTAAAGAAATATTCTAACAAGGGATTGCATATATTTTATAAAAATAAAGGCTATTTTGAAACATTATTCTTATTATTTGCTTACAATGCAATCACGCAATAATAAAAAAAATAATTTTAAAAATTGGATGTTTGGCAACGTTTTTGACAGAAATCTCTGAAATGGCGGCCATGATTCTTCCATACAAATTCAGTTGCCCGCCGGCGTTCAGGAAGGAGGCCGTGTCGAATTTTTCAAAAAAATCCATTTTCAAATTACGTAAAATTGCATTACAGTCTAAAATATTTCAATAAAAAACTATGTACAAACTGCCAAATTATGTCATACTTTTGCTACACTATGGTACAGTTTTGACATTTTGTTGACGTTCAAGTAAAGATGTAATGCTATCGCAGATACGGCATCGCACATTTTTTTTTTAAATTTTATTGAAAATTAAGTCAATGAAAAAAATAATTTGGTTTGATTTATTACCTATATTTTTTAATTGGCGATTAGGGTGAAAATCGGATTGGAACTTTCTCGGGTCGCGGAATCATATTAACTGTTTTTGTAATAAAAGGTGCTGTTTAATTAGGGTTTTACAATTATTTTGAGGGGTAATACAGTCTGAAATTTTGAACAACTTTTCTCCATGAATGTATATCAAAATACGAATTGACATTATGCGTAATATATCGAACCACAGGCTATACGAGATCTATACTTGGCTTGGCAGGCAGGCTATAGTAGGCTATTTATCTACACTCATATTATAAAGAGAAAAGATTTGGTTGTTTGTTTGTTTGCATTACATGGCTCCGAAACTACTGGACCGATTTAAAAAAAACTTTCACCGTTGTAAAGGTACACTATCCCCGAGTGACATAGGCTTTGTGTGTACCAAGGGCGAAGCCGGGGTGGACTGCTAGTATAGTATAATGATATTAAAACAACAGTCAAAAAACAAAAAAAAACTGCATTTTTATACAAAAGTGTGCAGCCGCCCGGGAAATTTGTATAGGAACCGATTTTTTCGGTGTTTTTACTGTTTTTAGGGTTTCGCTTGTCTGTCTGTCCGTAAGTCACAGCCAATTGCTACGAAACTATAAGAATGATTTAGTTGAGATTTAGTACCTACACTTATGTAACTTAGTGACTTAAAGATAGACGTATAATGTAAATAAATGAAATTTAAAAAAGGGGGCCACTTATTGTGGGTAATTAGACATTAAAAAAAAGTTTTGATAACAAAATCGTGTGACATATCAAATGAAAGAATGTATGACAATTTTAAATATATTTATTTTTTATTATTTCTTAGATCGGTATTTTTAAGTTATTTAAGAAAATGAGCGAAAATTTACCCCCCCCCCCCCCCCCTACTAAACTACTGGACCGATTCAGTTGAAATGTGGTGCACATAATGTAAATTTGTGACCCAAAGACGGAAGTAAAATGTAGGGAAATGAATAAATAAATAAAAAATGGGGCCACTTTATAGGAGATAAATGAGACATTAAAAAAACGGTTTTGTGAACTATATCGCGTAAAATATCAAATGAAAGAGCATTTTATGATAATATTAAATATATTTTTCTATATTTTTTAAGTTGGTGTTTTTGAAGTTATTTTTGAAAATAAATAATAAAAATACACTTATCTCCGAAACCACTGAACCCAATCTTTTGAAAAATATACAGTTAATAGTTCTTTACCTATAGATTACAGGAAAACCTATTAGAAGATAAAAAATTAAAGGGTGCAATAATGCTAATTACTGCTTCATTAATCAACCAATTTTTTTAGCTGTTTTCAGGAAAAGATTTCTTTTTAGTGCCCTTTATTGATTCGTTAAAAATATTGTACAAAATCAAACAGTCAAGTCATTGATTGAGCACGTACAGCTGCTACGCCAAGACTGTTGATCTGTTTAACGTGCAATCCTTTTTTACCCTCCGTACTTACATAATAAGGTGAATAGAAGTGAAAGGTGTTACGATTGCAGATGGTCGCTAAAAGTATTGTTTGACAAAGAAAATTCAAATGTGTACATTTTCTGTCAGTGGAACACAAAACGTGTAGTTTTCCAAGTCACCGCTCGCGTAAAATACTATTTGATTGTATTTTTGAGAACGTCATGTCAGCGATAAGTAATATTGATTTACACAGAAATATCATAAATTTGTCTATGGTTCCCTAAAATTTCAACTTAACCAAAATAAACCGGCTACGTGCCGTGACGGGCCACGTGCAGTGTAGGGTTCCGTAGTCAGTACCTACTTGTTTTATGTAACTAACAACTGCCTAACTTTAGGTCTGAATTCAGTCCATGATACTGAACAACTTTCACCAAGGAACAAACGAAATACAAAAATTATTTTTGATCTCTTACACACAAGATTTGGCAAAATGTAATATTTATGTAATATATGTATGGTAATGTAAGGACAAATCACACTAATTAAGCTAGCCCCAAAGTAAGTTTTAAACTTGTATTATGGGATACTAACTCAATGATACTATATTTTATGATAAATACATACATAGATAAACACCCAAGACCCAGGACAATTTGAAAAAGACCATTTTCTAACTTGCTCTGGCTGGGGCTCGAACCCAGAACCTCCGGATTAGCGGTGTTGCGTGTTAACAATTACGCCACGGAGGTCGAATGGAAAGCAAACATTTTCTTTTCATATTTAATTATGTGTTCCTTAGGAAAAGTTGTTCGGTATCATGAACTGAATCCACCTTAAATTAGTTTTAGTACAGGGAGACGTTATATACTACTGCCGTGAATTTTTTTAAGTGTCCATATACAACCGTTTAACTGACAGAGAGGGAAGACACATGATTCTAACAAAAATTTGCAATCAAAAACCAAATATTTCACAAACGGATTGCTAAAACGAAAAAGGGTGTTCATAATCTTACAATATTTTTGAAAGACCTATTCAACGACGTCTCACTCCACACATTTTTTTTTCAAGTTTTTATTACCACATATCCATGCCCATGCCCAATTACAGCTTTCTAGTACTAATAGTCTATGAGTAAAACTGGGGACAGATAGACAGACAGACATGACGAAACGATAAGGGTTTCTTGTTTACTACGGAACCCTAAAAAGCTGCGTGAAACTAAAAAGATTCTCTATTCTAAGGGTTCTTTGTCATTTGCGCTTTAACAAATTTCAAAATACGAGTAATCAAAACCACTTGTGCAAAAATTTCGCTCCACTTCGCATACGATAAATTCAAAAATTGATGGATGAATGACCGTGCTTTTACAGGTTAAGCAACTTCTAGCTTGGTCACAGTTAGGATGGGTGACCGTGCTTTCAATCTTAATGTTGTCCAAGTCAAATGTTGAGATTCTTATGAATAAATTTCAGTTTTCTCTACCTACATAACTTGGCAGCTATTTAAATTTCAATTGTTTTCTCGGAATTTGAACTTGGCATTTTCACATTTATGTTTTTGATGGGATAAAATAAACACCCAAGAACCAGGACAAATTAAAAAAGGCCATTTACCAACTTGCCCTGGCTGGGAATCGAACCCAGAACCTCCGAGTGACGGACTAGCGTGTTAAGGAATCGCCACGGAGGTCGACTAATAAATTGAAAAAGTAATAAATTTTACGCAAGATTCGAATAACTATAACTTGGATTTTTTAGAAAGTGCTATTTGAATTTCACATATATTTAAACTTGCTTTTTAAATAAACGTCTTGCATTCACGCACACTACTGTATTTTCGACTTTAGCCTTTTTCTACTGATAGCCTGTCTACTAAAGTGTTAAGTACATTATAATGACGTCTGCCAAGGCCTTAATTCAGAAATAATAATTCAAACAAAATCATTCTTTGATTTGATTGATTTGAAAATTTTAATAAGTATCGCGGACTGGAAGTCTTGACGAAAAGAAACAAGTAAGCTTCTACGTTACAATTTATGATTACCTACATCTATTGTCCCGTTTACACATTATTAACTCTATGCAACGTCATCTTGACATTTTTATCCCCCTTGCGGGAAAATTTTGCATATTTCAGAGCCAAATCTGACCACATGGCTTTGTGCATACGGTCCTTAACGCCAATACATAATATGAATGAGAAAAACAGGATTAGGTTACTTATGTCCTACGGGATAGACAGAACTAAAATCCAAGGTTTCTAGGCCTATAAATGATAACAGGAAACAAAATTAGTGACAATATTATGCCTAATATATGTTTACTAAGTTTATAGAAAAGATTCCCTAATTTACACCCATTCCCTGGATCTGCTTCTACGACCTAAAGGGAAAGAGACGAAATTGGTAAGTACACTCCACGTTTTTTGTTGGCTTCTTTCGCCGATTTCACCGAAAGCCCAATCGATTGACATCTCATTTGTGAAAATGGTTTACGCGTTTCTGGTTTTTTAGGTTTTTTTTTCCAAAGAATATTAAGAGTTATTTAAAAAATAAGACATGTGATGACTGCCTTATTTTAAGTTACAAGGGCTAATTTATTGTATTTCTTGAATACTAGCCGTTTTAGTATAATTCGAAGGTGATTTGGAGACAACTTCGCAATTTTTAGGGTTCCGTACCTCAAAAGGAAAAAACGGAACCCTTATAGGATCACTTTGTTGTTTGTCTGTCCGTCCGTCCGTCCGTCTGTCAAGACCCTTTTTCTCAGGAACGCGTGGAGGTATGAAGCTGAAATTTATATCAATTACTCAGGTCTACTGTCCCTTGAAGCTGTGAAAAAATCAAACTTCTAAGCCAACGCAATCAAAAGATACAGCCGTTTATGCCGCAAATTTTCGACACTTGCAAGGGAATCAAAACCTACAGGGTGCTTCCCGTGAACTCAGAATCTTGAAATTTGGTACGAAGCAACGTCTTATAGCATAGATAAAGGAAAAATTACGAAAACCATAAATTTTTAGTTACATCACATAATATATTTTTTTTTAATAATTTTAAACTTACTACCCATTTCCTCATAAACGCGTAGAGGTATTAAATTGAAATTCATACCAAATACTAAACCTTGCAGGTTTGTACGGAACCCTCGGTGCGCGAGTCCGACTCGCACTTGGCCGGTTTTTTTTTCTATCAAGAAAATTTTAAGCAATCGTGTTTTTGAAACATACCTATAATGACAAAGTAAGTATTCAGTTCAGTTCAGTTCAGTTCTGTGGCCACCCAGCCAGCGTTTCGCAGCAAGAGCGTAGGAACTAAGTCCACCTTGGAGTGAACGTGACTGCACTTCACGCAACGGGCCGATATATGTACTTATCGTCTCCGTTTTACTAGCGCAGCCACGTCAGACCGCGTTAGACCTGTACCAGGCTCGAGAAACCAGGTGAGCACGTATATAGGATATGGAGTGTGTGGGGAATTGCAGTCTGGGAAATGGGAAAGAGGAGGGAAATTAGAGTCCACCGTATACCAGCAACAAGTAAACATATGGGAGATAAATTCTATACTTGGTGTGTAATATATAATGAGGAAGGGATAAAACTGCGTGTTCTGCTCTTCCTGATGTTCCTCTTTCGAAGGGCTGTGCTGGCTGCATCATGCTTCACGGAGTCATAGATAGGGTTTGGGATTCTGGTTTCTCTGACGCTTCCTTCTTAGTTTTCTTATATCTTTTATCGGTCCTGAGGTATCTTCTTTGCTTGTAGAGCTACTCGTACTGCCCTCGTTATGTACTCTAGTCAGCTGCGTTTTTTTTATATATATATATATATATATATATATATATATATATATATATATATATATATATATATATATATATATACTATACTCTTATTTTTGTGTACATGGTTAATTTGTTAAGTTGAGTCAAGATAATGGGTATGCCTTGTAGATGTACATACGCAACGTCGAAAGCGTCAAGTCGGCTGCGCGGCTCAAACTATCCAGGCGTAGATCACATGAAGTATATACGTATGTTAAATAATTAAAGACATATGTCGGGATGGGCCCTTACGAGTATCTTATTTATGTGTTGATCTAGGGTACTTTCCATAGATAGGGCTGGGGGGTTCAGAGACACCTGTATCTGTGTATGAGGGAAGGTAGATGGTACAAGGTGCGATTATTTAGTAACAAACAGTCGGTGGTGAGTTAATTTGTGATGTGGTCAAGGTATGTTCTTCTGGTTCCAGGTCGGTTTCTGAATCTGTCTCGGGAGCATCATAAATCTTTTCGGCTTCATTTTTCATTAATTTTCTGTTTTCCGCTATTTCTCTCCATTCCATATTTGTTTTATTTGTGTAGTAATGGATGTCGTAATTAAGGGAGTCTTCCCATGTATAAATGGGGCGCCCCACTTTTCTTTTGATTTCTTTGTGTTTGTAAGCTGCTTGAAGTAAGTGCGGGGTTGGTCGTGTATAGTATATGTCCATAGTAAGAAATTCTCCGTACCTTTATTACTTTTGTAATTGTTTTCCCATCTAAGATGGCTTTTGTTTTTCGTTTGGGCGTCGTTTTGGCGACGGATAACATATCGTGAAGGATTTGACGTTCGTATTTTCTAAGCCTGGATCGATTCGCTTTCGTTAATGCTGATACGTTTAGACCATACGTAATGCACGGTCTAATCACCATTTTATACATTAAAAGTGCAATTTTCCATTCTATTTTATTGTTTTTTATGAAGGGCAGTAGCATTTTGCTGTTTTTGATTGCCTTTAAGCAGCGTTTTCTGATGGTGGAACGTCGATTGTGTGAGGCTGTTATGTATGTGCCAAGATACTTGATCTCTGGTACTGGCTGGATGGTAACTCCCCCAAGGACCCGGCTTTGTTGGTGTGAGGTCGTTGGCGAAAAAGGATCGCGTACTACGAGTTTAGATTTGTTTTCATTAATGGTGAGTCCGACTGAGTTGAGTAGTGTCTTCATTTTGGTTATTACGCGGTTTAGTACCTCAATATCTTCACCGAATAATAAAATGTCGTCTGCAAAGGAAAGGATTATGGGCAGGGATATTTTTGAGTCTTGATCTAGTCTTACTGCCTCATCTTCTTCCTCAAGCGTTCTGAGTACTTCGTCAATGATTATGGTAAATAATCTCGGAGATAGTGGGCAACCTTGTTTTACTCCCTTGCCCTTCTTGATGGTGTCGGAGTTTTGTCCACACCATGAGATGAAAGTCTCTTCGTTCATGCACGCCTCGATTATTTTGTTCGTTAGTGAGGTTCCTACTCTGGTTAAAAGAATATCTTTAAGAGCTTCCAGATTGACATTATCGAAGGCCTTTTCCAGGTCAAGCCCCACCACGAACACGACTGCGCCCTCTCTCCATTTGATATCTAGGACTCTACGAAGTGTGAAAATGTGGTCATCCGTTGATCTATTATTAAGAAACGCTGCTTGATAATTTCCGAGTGCGTCGATGGTAGCGTCAAGTTTTTCTAGTATGTAGTTTGCGTAAATTATGTAACCTACATTGCATATGGATATTTTCCTAAAGTCACTGATTTGTTTTGGGTGTGCTTGTTTTTGTATGGGCACCTGTTTGGTGAGGCGCCATTCATCGGGAACATTATTTTTAAGCCATATTGATGCCATGATTTTAACTAACTCTTCTAAAAACTCCATTGGAGCGGCCTTGTATAATTCCGGCACTATTTGGTCTGTGCCCGGGGTTGTGCCATTTTTCATCCGTTGGATGATATTATTTATTTCCTCAAGATTTGGGGGCTCTAAGTGTGTAACTCTATTATCTTTTCCGGAAACGTGGGCTATGTGTTGGCCTTCGCTTTTTTTTTAGGTCCGCTATCCAGTTGGACATGGGAATTTGGTGTTTTGTTTGCGCTCGGGCACATTTTCTTTTAAATTTGTGCAAGAATTTATATGTAATTTTCATTCGGAGCGATTCGTGTTTACTGCTGAGTCCCTCGAAGAAAAATTTGGCGCCGTACGCTTCCTCTTGTTCCTGAATTCTTTTAAGGTAGCGGCTTTCACTACTTTTTGTTGTAATGCTATATTATGGGGATTTTTAGATTTTTTGAATAGCGCTTTTTGTAGGTTTGCTAGTGCAACTCTTCTTTCCTTTGTTTTAGCGATTGGTTTTTGGAGGGTTTCGTATGCGGACTCTTTCAAAATTCCATTAAGCGTGTCCCATTCTAATGGGATGTCCTTAGTGGGTGTCTTAATAGAATTTTCGAGGTCATGTTTTGCTTTTTTTTATTTTCTCTATTATGGCTTTCTGGTAGGCCTCCGCGTGGGCACTCCCTTGTAGGAGCTCATAGTTGTAGTTTCTATGTTTATATTGAATTTTTTTTGTTTTTATTTTGGTGGGTTCCATATGTCCCAGATATTTGTGATTTGTGGAATGATGACATTTGGATGCTGCCCCATACTAATTTGTGATCAGAGTTAACTGCTAGATCTTTTTCGCCTACTACGCTATGGAAGTATACTTTTCTTTTTAAACCAGTCATAATATGGTCAATTTGTGATT
The DNA here is from genome assembly GCA_963576875.1 of Acrobasis repandana. Taxonomy (NCBI): domain Eukaryota; kingdom Metazoa; phylum Arthropoda; class Insecta; order Lepidoptera; family Pyralidae; genus Acrobasis; species Acrobasis repandana. The sequence continues at coordinate 4,280,531 of OY756233.1, read as the reverse complement.
GCTTTTTCCCCCTAGACCATGTGGTCCTACATGTAGGTCTGCCCCAAGTACTATTTACCTTGAGCTGATGTTGTTGAATTAAGTTTAGTAAGAGATGGCCGTTCTCGTTGGAAATTTTATGATAAAGGTTTTTTCCTACTAATTTCTCGTATGTGTGATTTTTACCGGCTCGTACGTCTTCCTTACCTATGTGCGCGTTGAAGTCGCCTATGATTATTAAGTAAGCATTTTTGGGGCTGTTTTGTCTGACAAGATTTCCTATTTGTAAAAACCGTGATGTTGATTTTACTGGAATGTGAACTGTGATAACAAAGAGATTGATTGGGTTGTTGACATCTGCTGTTTTTAGATGTAGGTGTGTTGCAAGTACGTCTCTACTTTTACGATATACCTGGATAATTTCGTGTTCTACTTTGTTGTTGATTAATATCGCTATACCTCGAGATTCCTTCGCGCTTTTACCGCCGCACAATATCCAGTTGTAGTTTTTCGATTTGAACTCGCCCGTTGTAAGGTGTGTTTCTTGTAGGCCTGCGATAGTTATATTGCGTTCGGAGAGAGTCTTGTCTATGTTTTTCTTATCATGAGGTTGTGCGCATCCCGAAACATTCCAAGTCGCAACGGAAAGCGCCTCACAGGCCATAGGCAAATGTGTCGGTAATCTTACTGTTGGATCGGGAGAGCGTAGCCCCTTGGGGCATATGAAGCTGTTTTGTGTAATTTCCGTATCATTCGAGAGTATTATAAGTGAATGAGTGTTTTCCGTTGAATTCGTCTCGCTTGGCACAGTCGAAGATCTTTGTAATTCTACCTGTTTTTGAGTGGGGGGACTCAGTCGTTTAAGGTAATTATCACTGCATTTATTGCTTTTCGACACGATTGAAACTGTAGTAGGTACTTGGGTGTCGCCTTGGGAATTAACTACTATTCCGTTAGGTTTTTCGTATGTTTTATGGGGCTCCGTGTTGCTTTCTACGATACTTGAAAACTGGTTGTGTTGTATTTCTTGGTTAATAATACTATCGTAGTGGTTATTTTCGAAGTAAAGGTAGATGTTTGCTACTGCGTTATCTGATGACGGGTGATATATGATCGGATTTCTATATTGCCCATATATGTAAACGTTAATAATGTAATATTCTGCTGCAGCTATTAGGATGTCCTCTCCTCCCCAGAAGCCATCCTCAAATTGTTTTTCTACATATTTGTCTATGCGTTCCTCTAATTTTATATTGCTAGTAGAGCTAAACAGGTGGTTGCAGTCTAGGATATTATTTTGCAGGGCCAGATTGATACTGGGTGTGTGTTTATTGTTTTTAACGTAAGAAGCTAAGTCATTTCGTATCATTTGATAGTTGAAGGTTAATCCAAAGATGTTGTTTATTTGATCCGCTAACGCTCTGAAGAGGCAATTACCGTCTCCAGTAATTTGTCGAATTTCTTTGTTTAGGTTTTTTTTCCATTGTGTGCACGTGTGTACTGGGCTATGCGTTTCAGAAATTTATGGTCTATGGGTTACGTTGCTTTTGGTTATTTATTGTTATGGGTTAGCGTCAATTCTCTTTCAGTGTTGTTTTTTTTTTACCCGGATGATTTAACAGATTTTTAACAGAGTGGTCTGCATCTGTGGGCTTTTGTTTTACTTATATATTTTTTGTTCCTTTATGATTCTTCGGGCGAGGCCTTTGGTTTGAATGCAATTCTGTGTTAGTAATTTTTCGTGGAATATTTTTAAATGCACTAGAGGCCGTAGGTATTGTTTTGGTTAATGGGTGGGAAGATTTATGTACTTGACTGTTTCCGGAGTGGTTACAATATATGTACGTCCTTGTTGCTATTTTCCCTTTTTAAACTGGTTACTAAAGGATGTAAAACTGACTCTGATATTTTATTAAGTATATTATTTACAACCTGACTATAAACTATGTTATATTACAACCGTTTTTGGCGAAATGTTTTATCACAGAGAAGTGTGGAAAAATTATTTTGGAAGTTTAATACATTAGGTACGCTATGTGACAAGCTTCTTACCGGGATGATGTAGTTGTATATTTTCGTCTTCAAATTATGAACTTTATTTTCTAGATCTGGATTTATTCAATAAGTAAAATTTCCTATGTTGAATGATGATAATAATTTTACTTATTTTCAATAACAAAAGCCAACCTCTTGCGAAGAAAGGGGAGCCATGAAAATCGGTCCGGGCTAGCCGAAAAATAGTCAGTTAAGATATCAACCCACTATTGTTCTTGTATTGGGCTGTCAACAAAGAGCGCGTTCCTTAGCCGGTATTTTGAGTAGGTAACTTGTGCTTCCGGGGGATAGCTTTTGTTTTTAACCTATTTGAACATACATGATTATCAAGAAAAAAGGAGTCACTCTGCTACTAAGGTGTTAGTTTTGATCTAATTTACTTTTTGTTTAGGGTATTTAGCATATATCTATTTTTATAAGTGAAGAAACATTATTTTAGAAGATTAGTATATTAGGTACAATATGTGACATGCTTCTTACCGAGGTCAAGCAGTTTTCATTTGTAGTGCTATTTCAAGATTCTTTTATGCGAGACATGATTGTATTTTGTTGCTATATTCAAGATTGTTTTCTTTATTTTGGTTTCCCTGCGGATTTTGTTGGATTTTTTTTGTTTTACAGCTCGGCTGGTAATCTAGTGTCTTGACTTCGAAACCACAATTTGAAGCTCGTTCAAACAAAAGGGTATTTAGGATCACGGTTGATGACTCTTGTAGTATGTATCTCTCAGATGCTGGATTTAGGATGTTTACTTACTATTACGTCACTTTTGAATTTGATGTCTTAAGGCTAACCAAGTTTTAAACAGGGTATTCGCAGTTTTTGATGACCTAAGTAGGCAGCCTATACAAATAATCAAATTATAAATAGATAGATAAATAAATAATTGGAAAGACCTCACCAGATTTCTTCACGGCAGTAAGTAGGTTTTGGTCTGGGTTTTAAGCGGGCTTGTTGAATGCACAATTTACGCAAACATACTACACTTACAAATTGTCACAAATTGCACATTTTACTTGAACCGCGTCTGTCCCAGTAATAGCAGAACGTAAGGCGAGCGAGAGGTTTATGATCGCAGACTTTTTATGTCCGGTCCCAAAATGGGAGACAATGGGAGATAATGACAAAGTAAGTATTTCGTTAATATTGATAATACTGAAGATCGCCCTAGTAACTTTAGAGTAGTAGGTATGCCCTCTTTTGTTGTGGAGTTGTATTTCCTACGGTGTTGACAAAGGACAAACTAAAACCAGAGAAACCTATTTAGTACGATTTTATAGAAAAAAAAAACAAGAACTTGCTAAATTCAATAGCTACTCTAAAGAGAGCTAAGTACTAAAGATGATTGAGGGAATTGGAAAAAGCCCATTCCCTCGATCAGCTTTAGTAACACTTTACGCAAAAAAAATGTGGTTTCATAGATCAAAGAGATGCAGTGTCTGTATAAAATCATCATAATAAAATCATGTTTTCTGCCCTAACGTCTTTTCACACCTTCAATTCAAAAATATATTTATTATCATAAGATATTTATTATCATAGGATATTTATAATATCTCTTAAAAATAGTCACTTTTTGTTTTGCATAAATGTTGACGTCAAATCGTTACTTACAGCTAAGTCTAGTGCCGTTTCCTAGGCACTAATGCACCGTGGGATACAAACACTAGTCCCGGAAGCTCTAAGCTCTCAGAACAGAATAGACAGCTATATCAACAAACATACATCAAACATGCTGACCTTATGAAAGTGTATCTTGTAGCAGCGTGTTTAATGGACGTTCACGAAAAATATCAAAAAAAAATTGGTAAACGTAAAAGAAATATTTCGATCTACTACCTAGGATATAGAGCCATTTTGCTGCTACAGTTAGCATTTTGAAGATTAAAGATTCTTACTCTGATTTTGACTCGTGCAAGGAATCGTGTCAATAGACGAAGCGGCTAAAAAACCCGTCACTATTTCGATTACATTTTCCTTACTTTGGGCACAAATTACATAAGAGTCAAACAGAATGGTATCTCACAGCGTCTCCCGCAAATTGGCGTCCCCGCACCTCTCCCCCGCACTTTGTGAGCTTTGACGGCTCCAAACCAGGGTTTAATTACTAGCCGCACGCAATACGCGACGTGTGTTCTCTTGAGAACTGTCAACCAATAGTAACCATCATGGTGAGAAGGTGCGCGTATAATTATTGTTTATCCACCCAATACTCTAAAGAACGTATATTTCATACATTTCCAAATGATGAAAACAGGTAAGCAAAGCAACAATATAATTTCACGTTATTACCCAGCAACCATCTTGATATATATACCCTTCTCGCTCTCTCGCATTGGCGGGAGATACACAAGAGCGAGATTGTAACATTACCGGATTGCTAATAAGCAATCCGGTAATGTTACATAGGCTCCTCGCTCACAGGTAATCACATACACGCAGATGCCAACTAGATTTCCGCGGGTTATAGTCCTAAATGCCATTGTTGACAATGACAACTTGACATGCTGAGTGTAAGCGTGATAAACATTTGTTTATTTTTATTGAATTTATTCATATAATTACCGTATAGTTTTGCGCCGAATATGCAAATTACTATATTACAATAGTGAATTTGTGAAATTAGTGCGTTACAATATAAATGACTCAATAATAATCAGTAAAGTGAACTATAGGTGAAATGGACAATGGACATAATGAAAAATATTTGTGAAGTGATATTAGAAGTGACGTAGCTGTTTCCGACTTTTCTGTAACATTTAATACATATAAAACAGAATATTTTTTACGTCATAGTGTTCGAAAATCTTCCGGTATGGAAAAATATAATCGTAAATATGTCGAACTCGTTAGTAGGTAAGTATTAAATAATTCTGCGGTGCGACCCTAAGTATAAAACTCACACATCGACGTGTGAACAGATAAATTGTTTCGTTTGTAGTAGTAGTAGGTATATATGTTACTCTGAATCAATGGAGAGTCATACCAGTGCTTTGGGACTAGCTCAATCTGTGTGATTTGTCCCTATACAGGGTGTTAGTATAAACACCCTTGCCATTCAAATCAGGGATGCTGAACGCTAAAATAAAATACTCAAGCAAGTATTCGAAACAATAAACTTAGTTTTAATGGATTTGCATGATTAAAGTTTCCGATTTCGTACGTGGATGCTCACGAGCGTAGCGAGGGATTCTACGGTGGAATCCTGAGTGAAGCGAGGGATTCTACGGTGGAATCCTGAGTGAAGCGAGGGATTCAAGTATACCGCCCGAGATAAAACTATTACCGTACACCGTGTAGCACATTCTTCTTTTCATCTCCATCTATGAGAAAAAGCAAATATATACAGGGCCGTCTTTAACCTATTGGAGGCCCTGGGCATATTAGGATAATGGGGCCTCTATGACTTTGACAGAACACTATTTTGTTACAATAGACAAAGATAGTAGATAAACAAGGTTTTTTTTATATTTTTTTAACAATCTATCAATATTAATAGTTTTTAATGTGTTAGAGAAGTTTTACTCCAAAATACTTCGTAAAATACGTATTTTCCATCACACCACACTTATTTGTTAAGTACGAAAAGAATCGTCATGTTGCGAATGCCTTCTCTGTTTATGTTGCGAATGGATATTTGACAAATTATTGTTTTTATGTAAAATATACGGAAGTAATAATAATAAAGTCTTCATTTATAATAAAAAAAACCTCAATGCGAACCGAAGTTCTCAAAAAAAATCTATCAGATCACAAATTCTATTGTGTATCAAATCTAATGTTTTATTAAAACTAATTGTAAATAAATAAAATATGTACCTATTATTAGCATTTATACACCTAACTAATGTGGCATAAATTATTCTTGGACATCGATATTTAAACCAGGGCCGAACTTGTATGGGATTCCATTCTACCATCTCCTTAAATATAAAGTCAAACACATTTTGTTTAAATTTTCTATGTAATTTCTCATTTAAATTATTTGGTTAATTAAAACTTGGAGCTTCATGCTTCGCTTCGTTCGCTTAATTTAAATGGAGCGTGTCACACTGATGAGTGTACTACTGATGATTTTTCTTTAAAATGTCTATGTGCTTAGTATACCATTATATATTTAAATTTATCTAAGCAGCTGAAGTCGGAAAGCCTAATTTTTGGGCGAGAGTAGAATAGCTTCGCGCATGTAAAAGCTAGTAAGTTGGTATTGTAGTAAGTAATTTAGGTTCGATTTCTTCGAATTATATAAGTTTTTTGGTAATAAATACCTATTGGTTATTGTTTGGTGATCTGACAGGAACTAGGCTAGACTTTGTATTTGATCTGAGGGGGGGCCCTATCGATCGCGGGGCCCTGGGCACTTGCCCAAAGTGCCCACTGGGAAAGACGGGCCTGAATATATACCTATAACGAAAGTATAATACCTACATATACCTAATCAGAGTTTAACAGTCAGTTACTAACCTTTATTTGGTGGCGTTTCCACTGAAGAAGTACCTACTATGAAAATATTTTTCTAGGACCACCACAAGTTATAAATTCTCCAGTCATTAGAATCGTTTCATTACTTTTTCCTTGTGTGTTTATTTTTATATATTTAAATATGTATATTATACGGAAACTTCATATTTATTTACTATCGGCTTCATCAAAAAATTTATCACATTTAAAATAGTTGTAAAAATAACCTAATAGTTACGTAATAAAATTACTATTTAAATCAAAGACAACAATTGCACGTTTTTATTGGTTTTTAATAAATTATTATTTTGAAGCAAGAGAACTAAAACATTTTGACCTACAGTCATCCACGTAAAACGTGTTGTATTCCAATTTTAAAAAATTACGACCCCCCTGTCTATATTTTATAATTTTAAAACTAATTTCTTCTTTTTTTTAGCTAACTGCAAATATTATTTTTGATTCAACATTCGTGTTCGGTTTTCAAATTTTAATTCTAGACACTGAAAAGTAAAAAGGAATTTACTTTTTACTTTTCAGTGTCTAGACCAGTGACTTTAGCCCCAAATGTTTGGGATCAAATCATCGTTTTTCGAATAGATGAGATGAAAAGTAACATACAATCCCCCTTCTCATTGATAAGGAATAGAGATATTATTATTTAGCTAATATAAAACCTAAATTTAACCTATAACGTAAAGGTGCCTATTACCGCCCTACAAAAATTTAACTCTATTACCGCTCGTTATTTTCCATCTTTCTTAAAATATATTTAATATAAATTTCAGACCATTATTAATGAAAAACATTTTAGATATGTTTATTATGCAACGTTCAGAATAAAGTTTAAGTGTGTAAATTATCAGTGAACGGAATAATAAAACAATCAGCGGGACTACCTCTGATCGGGTGCACTTTCCATAGTGATGCGCTCCGAGCCACGAAGGTATTCTTGATCTTTAGTTTAAACCAATGTACGCACATGTGAATATATAAAGATTACAACTTACACATTTGTTTTCCTAACATCTAATTTTACTGTTTCCAATTTTTTTTCATATTTAAACCGAATTTTTAAATTAGAGCGGCATTAGAATCATATTTTTACAAATTGTTTCTAAAAACGACCCATGGCGGTGTTAGACTTTTGACAGTAGTTAGAATTTTCGTTTATATATAATTATATATGTTATTTTAGTTTTAGTTTCTTTGAAGAATTTTGTTCCTAAATATATTCCGCGTAATTTGACCAATTAACGCCATATTTTTTGCCTTAAGGATTTTTTTAAGACACAATTAAACGTTACCAATGTTATTATGTATTGTATGGCTATATATTTTAATCAATCTTCATTTACGTGTTAATATCTTCAAGATATTTAAATATAATATAATATTAATCACAAGATTAAGTTAATGTGATTCTATTCAAATAAATAGTTTTTCAAGATATTATCCATTTTATTAGTCGCTAATAGAATATACCAATTTTCATACAGAGTTCTATTACCGACCCATGCTATATGGCCAGTATTTTTCAGTTTTACCATTTCCTTTTTTAGGGATCCATATATATTTCGTAAGGATTTCAGTATTTATTCTCCTTTAAATAGAAATACTTAAATACGCTAGTTTGACTAGGAACTGATTTATGACGGATTTTATCATTGTGGCTGATATTTAAAAAAGTCCGTCTGTTAGCTATGAATAATCATCATCAACAGTCTATAAACATTTGACTAGTAGGTACAAGAACTGTAAAACACTTGAGCATTATGCTCTTACAATATTAGCCGCATTTTTTATTTTTTCTTAATTATATTTCGTGATGTTTTTTACAAACATGGAGCACCGTAAAGATAAATATAGTGCCATTCAACTTAAAGCTGCTCTCATAGTTATAAATGAAGGAAAAAGTATATATGAAGTATCCAAAATCTATGGTATTCCTAAAACTGCCCTACGCGATAAGAGAGACAATAAATATATGAATGAAAAATGTTTTGTTTCAGTCATTTTCAAGTGCGAATTTTAAATTATTGTATTTTTATTAATTTTAACTTTTACTTTATTATCTTTTATTGATAACAAAAAGTAGAAGTATAATTTCAAGACTGTTGTTGAGACGGACTATTTATTTATAATTTTCAAATAGCAACATTTTATTATATAAATATTATTATTTATGTCATTGTGTGAATATTTTGCAGTGGTCGGTATTAGAAACGGAAAACACGGTAATAGGAACAAACCCCTTTCTTGGGGCGGTAATAGAAACAATTGCCATTTCAGATTACAATTTTATTTATTAAATAACAATTGATTTAATATTTAAATTAACCTCTGAATTTCATAGAAAACTAAATTAAGATAACGAATAAATTAAAAATCCTATTGTAACTTTACAGCTAACCCCTAATATTTGGGTGCGAATCTGAACAAAGCTTAAACTGGCGGTAATAGGAGCGTTTACGTTAATACAATCATGGACGAAAAATACAATTTTTATTTTAGATTTTTAGTTTCATTGTTGTAGCTAGATGAAGCTACAACATAGAAGTTACTAGTTCGAAAGAAGGTAGTTAAGAGGAGTCACTTAATTTCGTAAAGATGGCGGTATAAGCGTTGATATTCTCTGATATTGTCCGCAACGTCTACGTAGAAACGTGCAGGCACAAAGTTATGTCAACTATTTCAGAGTAAGCTCCTCTGGCTCGTAAATGTTTAGAAGAAAAAATAGTAGACGATAGCTCATGGATTAAGGATAAGGTGTTACTTTCAACTTTACTTTAATAATCAAGAATCATTAATAAATTTTATTTGCATTATAATGCAAATACAGCGAACATCATTAACATCTATTGTATATATACAATACATGTTAATGATTTATATTATAACTCTGTGATGTTAGTAAATGTTAGTGTGTACATTGTATAAAGCTGCAGATGGTATGCAAACAGTTTTTCTAGAAGGTTTTTTTTTTAATATTTTAAGGGGAGATTCAAGAATTTGAACTTGAGTTTGAACAACTTTTCCCAATTTCAAATAAAGTTTCTCATAAAAATCGAAGTAGTCATGTGAAATAGTTACTATGACATGATACAGTACATACTATGAGAATATTGGAAAAAATTGTTCAAAATGATGGATCGAATTACAGAATGCAGAAGTTGCGCCCTCATTTGAAAAAAATTGTTCTACTGGTAATATGGTGAAAATTTCCATATTGCTAAATGTTAGGCACTAGATAGTTTTTAAATATATTATGAACCACCGTTAAAGTATTACATTAGTCCATCTAGCTGTAAAACCCGCGGAAACGGGTTTTAAAGCTAGACGGATCACCAATAATAGTTTCAACGGCAGTTCATAAAATAATTTAAAGGGCATTCTAGTGCCTAAAATTTAGCAATATGGAAATTATCACCATATTTACGAGTTCAAAATTTTTGGCTTTTGGCGGAAACGGGTTTTAAAGCTAGACGGATCACCAATAGGTAATAGTTTCAACGGCAGCTCATAAAATAATTTGAAGGGCTATCTATCTAGTGCCTAACTTTTAGCAATATGGTAATTTTCACCATATTTACGAGTTTTTTTTTTTAAATGCAGGCGCCACCTTAAATTTTTTGTACAAATTAATTTGCACGCTTTCGTCCAAAGTTACAGCTAACAACGTCATTTAGATCAAAAAGCTTTTAATTTGAATTAGACCACTTTTTGTGATGATTACAATTCTTACCATGTTCTCGTGGTCTATCTGCCTCTGCTGCTTCTTCCTCATCACGGCTGCCGATGGAACGGGTTTCCTCGGCCCCGACTCCTGTGGAGGTGGAATGGAAGACTTCCTCTGGTTCCTGGCGCTGAGTATCTTCGTCAGCAGGATGTGGTTGTGGCGCTCGATCTCCCGCAGTCTCTCATTAGTGAAAGACATGTTGACTCGGCGCGTTTGGGGGACAGAGACCGACCTGAAAGAGATATTTCTTTAAATAAAATAATGAAATAAGAAATGGTAAAAAAAAACCACGTGAGCAGGTTTTGAACCCGCGATCTTAGTCTCAATACGACTATGCTCTTACCAACTGAGCCAATACGCGTTCAACCCCGCACGCCGAATTTCGCTACCATTTGATATTCCTATAACACGCATTAGGCTTGCTTGGCTCAGTTGGTAAGAGCATAGTCGTATTGAGACTAGACTAAGGTCGCGGGTTCAAGTCCTGCTCACGTGGTATTTTTTCACCATTTCTTATTTCATTATTTAATTTGAGTACTGCATCTTGAATGCCTTAAAAACCCTATAAAAAGAAATTTATTTATTTAAAAAACTTTATTGTAGATAATTTTAATTACTCGGCTACGGCGAAGCCATAAGAAGGGTTATGTGTTTCGCTGTGTATGTACGAATGTATGTATGTTGATGTAATGTAATGTTGATCGGTTCCCGTGTATCTTTAAAATATCCATGATCCATTAGCGCTTGAACGGATGGACCGATTGCGATGAGGTTTTTTTTACGTGAAAGTAAGTTCCCTTGCGGTGGTGCTTAGCTATGTTTGATGAAAATCGGTTCAGCAGATTAAAAGTTATTGGCGGTTACCCGTTGAAAGTGAAGGCTTTCTTTAGCAAATAAAAGATGGCGCTACGGATATCAAGTCGTATCGGTAGTTCCGCTACTCATCAGTAGATGGCGTTCTTGACAGTCGTGGCAAGACGAAAGCAGTGGGGGGGAACCCCCACTGCAGAAATAGCTGATTACTAGCTCTTTGGCTGTATATGAAAGGGTGGCATATTTTGCCCCACCTCCAAAATAGTCTAGATCGGGTACTGGTTAATATAAAGAGTTTGTCATGACTCACCCAAAATCTGTTCTCCCGGAAATGGACCCCGGCGCCCTGCTGGACATGGAAGACCGACTCTTGGACATCTTGGAGGAATGGCTCAAGCTTTTACTGACGCTCTCGCGCGCGGACTTGTGAGTTGGTTCTGTCCTCACCGACTCCTCGTCAGATTTTTCTTCTTCGAACTCGTCAGAGTACGCGTCTTCTTCTTTGTCTTTATCATTATCATTATCGCCTATCGAAAAAAATATATCTTTTGAAGAATTAACATATAATTGTGTTAAGTTTTGGTACCTAACATGATGGCAAAACCGTGTCTTAGATTTTCTTATATAAATTAAAGAGCGACGCTCTTGTCGGAAGAGATGTTCCATTCTTGTCTGCCTTCAGAAAGCCTTTAACATCTGTGTACGACGACTCCAACTTTCTAGGAAGAGGAAAACCCAGAGGGTGTTTTTTTAAAGAACAGTACTTTCCTATGCTGCTATCCTTTTCTGTCGCTCAGAAGCGTGATCACAGAATACAGTAAGAGTAAACAGAACGGAATCTCCTAAGGTACACGCAATATGCGTCCCCGTTCCCCATCCCCGCACCTCTCCTCCGTTTTCGCCTTGATGACACAAGTTGGCCCACAAGAACCTTACGAGATTCCGTTCTGTTTACTCTTACTGTATTCTGTGGCGTGATTTGCTAGAGCGAGAGAGAGAGAGTGACGGAACGCTTCAGCACCGGCCGTGCTGTAGCGTTCCGTCTCTCTCTCTCGCTCCAGCAAATTACTGTTCTGTGCGACAGAAAAGGACAGGAGCATAGGAACTTTCCTATGCTGCTGTCCTTTTCTGACATGGAACAGCACTTGCTGTTCCGTGCTGACAGATGAGATCCAACCCTTACCAGTAATCCTGTATACATCGCGTAAAGCGATATCTTCGCCAAAGTATAAACCGATTTTTAATGTGTTTTCGAGATATGGAATAAAGTCCGAATATTACTACCTACTCCCCCTTTTGAAGCCATGGAAATTACCTATACCAATTTTGAGTTGCCCTACACTGTCTCCTACTACTCTATAGTTCAACTACTAAGTGAACCTGAATGAGTGACGCCAAAGAGTGTTTTTAAATTTGTATGGCACCGGCCCATAACTTTTAAAACACTAGTAAATTTACCATGATAAATTTACTTCCGATTAGGTCCACAATATGGGAAGGCTAAGGACCACTTAATTGACCATTAACCTCTTTAATTCGACTCCAATATTTAAGGTAAGGCTATGTGCCCAGTTTACTAAGATGACATCAAAAACAAACTAAGTACTATATCACAATATTCTTCGTCTAACAATGTCATTACCTTTAGCATTTTCGTCTTCAGATTCAGAGTCATAAACACACGTCTCGACACATATATTGGGCGGCCTTTTCACGGCGTCCACGATGCATCCCATTCCTGACAACTCCTTGGACAGTTCATCAACCTCGTTGTTGTTCTCCTCCTGGTATTTGGGGTGTCTGTTAGCATCTCCTGACGAGAACTGAGTGTCTATGTACCCACTGATCTCTACTTGACTTTCTCGGCGTGACATTGTGCAAGCGTGCGGGTGTCGGCTAAAAAAAATAAAAATAAAATTATCTACAGTCTGGCTAAGTCTAGAAACGGGACTTTTGTAACTCGACTGCTTCAGGATAAAAACTAATTTCTGATCGATTATTACTAAAATAAAGCAATATGTATAAAATGCGCATCTGATTTTAAGACAATGTAAGCCCAGCCTTAAATTCAGCATACTCTGAATATAAGACAGGCAATGTATATGCCAGTCTACATTGCCTGGCTTGTTGTGATAAAATTCCAATAGATCATTCTTCTTGACGAGTCCAAATGGTTGGTGGTGGAAATTATGACAAAATTGATCATAACAAAATAGCTACTAACATATAATACAAATAAACTAATACTTAAGTAGTACTTTGTAATAGTAACTTGCATATTGCTATTGCTACATACAAAGATATGATAAATTACAACTTCCTAAAGATGTACACTAAATACTTAGGCTAAAAATAATTATAACATTTAAAATTATTTTAAAACAAACTTGTAGGTAAAGTGTTGCACAGAATAGGTAGTTCTATAGGAAATGTAGTGCTTCGTAAGAATAATATCTAGATTATTCAAACAAAAGTTACACAGTAATTAAATGTAACAAAATGCTCGCCACGTAGAAATTAAACAAGAAAAAACGAAATCGTCGAAAATAACACTACAAACAACTTGCTATGACAAATACTTTGATTTTTTTGATCTTACAGGAATTTTGAAAGATGTTATATTTTTCTGAGATCATACACAGCCAGTCACAAACAAGTCACACACAAGTACACAACCGCTTTTATTTTTCCGAGAAATATTTTGTGTGATAAAACAATTCTATTCTTCAAAACAGCAATAAATAATCAAAAATCAATAATACTCCTAGCAACAGCCAAACAAATATCGCGCCCTTTCAGCCACAACAAAGTACATTCTGCGTTCTGTTTTTGCTATTCAACTTGCATCTTTATCGACCCTATACATGTGCTAATAATATAGTTATTTCGTCAAGCTTAAGATTGTAATGTTGGCCAACCTACGTTAGTCGAGAATAGCCGTCCCACGATCGATCGTATTTTGACGTTGACATTGACGTTTCATTCATTCATCGCCATCAACACCCGTTTGTTCACTCGCTCTGTTTCATTCACAAAAAGAAAAACCTTTGGATTGGATGGGAAATTCTGCTCTGCGATAATGATTTTTTGATAAACTATCATGTAAACTTAGCTAGAAACAACAAATTAATTTGAAAAAATGGTGACTATAATTAAGAATCAGTTGCTGAAACACCTATCGAGGTAAGTTCGCATTCGCCTGCTTATTACGCTGTTTACGCGTTTTATTTAATTGAATTAATTTACACGGTGTTAATTAAACAAGCTCAGTTAATCATGGCATGATAATAATTGTTGTTACACTGATATTAAATCAGATTACTAGATATTTAGGTCACGATTTATCGAAACAAGTTGATGTTAGATTTCTTTGTCTAACAAAATTGTTTTGTCTATTACAAAGGTTTACGAAGAACCTATCGCCGGAGCAGATTTCTCTGTCCGCTCTGAGGGGTTCTGGTGAGCTCCAGGACCTGACACTGGACGAGGAGCTGCTGACAGACCTGCTAGAGCTGCCAGGCTGGGTGCGGCTCACGTCAGCCAAGTGCAATAGAGCTTCTTTCAGGATACAGTGGACGAAGCTTAAAACTGTTCCTATTGTACTGGTAAGTTAAATCAATACTATTCCTGCTGGCAAACAAGTTGATAAAGTTTTTCTGAGCCCTATTTTTTAAATGAGAAGTCACTTGCCAATTATAAGGTAATAACTTTTTCATGCTGATCGGGCCTAAAGACAGTGTGCCAGTAGTTGCTTCACATCCCATGCTGAATTCAAAAGTCTGCCTAGGAATTGAACTTGTAAACTTTTCTAAATAGAACACGGCTGGATGCTGCCATATTTTAACCACCTACTTCTTCCTCACCTTATCCCCTTTATATGTCTGCCCTTTAGAGATAAAGATGGGACAGTGTATCTGAAGAGTTATTAGAGTTAGAGTTATTAATTTACAGTCTACAATTTCAGTTGCTCAAAATAGGCAGACAAAAATTGGACACCAGTGTTGGCCAAAAGTTATTGGGGGAGGGATCCCCCAATAACTTTTGAACGGCTGAACCGATTTTCATCAAACATAGCTAAGAACCATCTCGACAAGGACAAGGCTTTCGATTTAAAAAACCCATATTGTAATCAGTCTATTTGTTTAGGAACTACAATGCCCCAGACAGACACATAGACACGCGAGTGAAACTTATAACACCCGTCTGTTTTGTCAAGTGTTAATTTGCATTCATCATCATCATCATCATTTCAGCCGCATAACGTCCACTGCTGGACATAGGCCTCTCCCAAGGTTTTCCAAAATGACTGATCTAGGGCGGCCTGCATCCAGCGCTTTCCAGCAACCTTGGTCAGGTCGTCTGACCACCTTGTGGGTGGGTGTCCTACGCTTCGCTTGCCAGTACGTGGTCGCCATTCGAGAACCTTTTTGCCCCATCGGCCATCGGTTCGTCGCGCTATGTGTCCCGCCCACTGCCACTTCAACGAGCTAATCCGCTGGGCTGTCCGTGACTTTTGTTCTCCTACGAATTTCCTCATCTCTGATTCGATCACGTAGAAGCATAGCCCTCTCCATAGCGCGTTGAGCTACCTTGAGCCTTCTTATGAGACCCATAGTAAGGGACCACGTATCAGCCATAAGTCATCACTGCAATAATTTGCATTGCAAATGAGCAATCCAATTCTTATGAATATTTATCAAAATGCACTGAACTCTGAAACGCTGCCAATAATATCTGGTGCTGACATTGATAAAGAATCATTGAACTGGAAAGATGTGACGAAACATTTTGCTGAAATGCTAAATTTAATCGTGTTGTGCTAAAATTAGATTTTATGAAACAGTAAATTATATAAACATTTTTTTGGATCTCAGGCTTGTTTAGGCATACAAGCGGCCTGCCCTGGCATCGCACGGATGTCGGTGACATGATTATACATATTAGTGATTCTGTGAGAACAGTAAACCTCGCGAGCTCTTATAACCATGCAATAAACGACACTTTCCTACTCGTAGTGAAATCCATCTATATATTCATTCTACAGCACACATTGCCCATTTCCTTCTATTTCTGCCCCAATTAAAAATCGCTATCATAAAAATTTTTAACAAGAAACTTGTGTACCGATTTTCGTCAAAATCGTTTAAAAATGCGACCTGTAGGCGAGAACCGACGACAGACAAGAATTTTTGGTTAATCTCGAAACTGAGACGCTTCCCTCGCTCAGTCAATAAATTTTCCTTTTAAATCAATCCACATCGAGTTAATGAAAGAACGAGTACAACCACTCAGATACTCAGGTACTCGCTCTTTCATGTTACAGAACAAGTTTTGTTCAACAATTTTCACGAAATCCAAAAAAAAAATTCGGATTTTCACACAAATTGACTTGATCAGCTGATCAGTTTGTATGAAAATTGAAATATTTTTTTTGGATGTCCTGAAAGTTGTTGAAAAAAAGTACCATCTGAGAGATTTAGCGTTCTTTCATTAACACAATGTATATATATTGATGAAAACCGCATTATAATCTGTTGTGTAGTTTAAAAGTTGTAAGCATACATACAAACATACAGAGACAGACTTTGTTTTAAACAATGTATACAAGATAGAAGGCAAACACCAAAAATCTAAGCACTAAACATTTTTACGGTATTTATCCTCATCTCCGATTCGTAGAATCAAGGTCAGACAAACAATGAATCTGGCGGAGCATGACTGCAAGGAAATGCTGAAATTAACGCTAATGTTGCGTGCATAGTGATTATTGATAGCCAAGCTTCATTATTTTACTTAAAAGATAGATGAGAAAATGAGAAGAATGCGAGATTTTGTAGTGGCGCAGAATAATTCATCATGATTAGGTCTTTTTTAGTCTCCACTGCAGGAGCATTACCCTCTCTCTACTGCCAGGGCCATATGGCCTACACTCTTCACGCTGGCCAAACGGGTTGGAGAGGTCTCACTGATGTTTATAAGCTTTGTTTAGCTTGTGTTTCCTAAGTCGCCTTCTACGACATCCACGGGAAGACTTGCAGTGGTCCTATTCTACTCTGCCGGGAACCACACGGCAAAATAATTAATAACTCCAGTACATACATTTCTTCTTTGCTGGTCCGGGAGAAAATAAAAAAACATAGAATGTACCAGCTGCTTCTCTTCCCGTGCAGATCGTAAAAGCCGATCGAGGGAATGGGCAAGAATCTGAATCATGTGAATAAGCGATGCAGATAGCAACTTATCACTATTATGATTTCCCTTTTCCACCTACATGCCCACTATTACGCTAAAAGTGGCCTGGGCCTTACCGCCCTAGGCTCCGTCTGCCCCGTTAGGGGTAAAGACGAGATAGTGTATCTGTATCCAACACATACCTTATAAATTTACTTAAATACTTACATACACAATATGATTATATTTATACAATGAATGATGATGATAAATATGGTTTCAGAATTTAGACGAAGTTCACATAGCTCTAGAAGTATGTTCGGAGCCGCGAGTGGTGAACCCGAGCGCTGCGGGCGCCGCGCCGCCCATACCAGGCAAATACAGCTACATTCACAAGGTAAGTAAGTGTTGCTACACACATGAGCGGGACGGACATTGTTAAGTCGGCAGTATTTGTCGAGCAACAAAGCCGAAACGCTTTTTCCCCGAACTTTCATCTAGAACCGCCCGGCTGTGCCGATTGATGCCGGCCCGCTTATGTGTATAGCAACCCCTAACACTTATCTCAGTCAGAGTCAAGACCTACAGGACCCAAAATTACAAAACATCCTTAGATAAAAAACTCAGTACTTTTGGGGATGGCTCTGGTTCTGTAAATAAAAAGATTTATGCGAAACGCCACAAAAGTCGCTAGAAACAAAGTGTTTGTAAAAAGCCGTTGCCTGAAACAATCCATAAAAACAACAGATGGTTCTAAATGCACAGTGTTTCAAAACAATTTGAAATACTTCAAAAAGTTCATACGGATATAATATTGTTACGAAACTAGGGTTCGGTATTTGGAGAAAAACGCCAAACTTCGTATGAGGGTTTTTATTCACTACGGAACCCAAAGATGACAAGGTAGTCCCATTTACTTCTACTTGTCGCACTAGGGTAGGTTTCCTTCGCTTCGATTTGCTTCGGTGTGATCGCTTTGATAGCTCGTATCGAACTGCCGTGGCGCACCCACAGTTCGCTCTTTATATGCACGGCAGAGAGGCCTACATTAATCTCGAATATTCTCCATAGTTGACGAACGTGTTTCGAATCATCGAGGCGCCGGGTATCACGCATACGAGTGTAACATAGTCAAACATCTCTAGACCTTATTTCACTAGACATATGGCCCAATTTAGCTTGCACCATTCTGATTTATTTCTTTCGGCTGAGCTCTGAGTTGCTCGCGAACATTATTCGGGAAGGTTCTATCTCGTTCGCGACAATATCCTTTAGGACAGCTCACTCCAGGCTCCGAAACAGTACAAGTAAAGATGCCATCGGGAATGCGTGAGGATTAGGACATTTTTGATGCGTAAGGACGATTAGGACTTGCATTTTTTTCAAGCTTTTATTTAGCTAGCCCTGTTTCTTTATTTGTTTGGATAGAATCTTGCATGTTTTTGAGCCACTGATCTGATCATGGAGCTGGAAAGTGGCTATAGGAACCTTGTAATAAAACGACGCAACCCCATCGACTTTGGGCTTATACACATTAGTAGTAGTACATTAAAACATATTGAAGACTGTACAAAAAAAAATTTTTTTTCGTAAATCTTTTTACAACTACTAGTAAGTGAACGTTAAGCTAATAAGAAAACTACGAGAAACAAAAATAGCTCGTCTGTCAACTTTTTGTAGAGGCAGTATCAATTGTATGATTGTACTGGGTGGCGCAAAAGTACTGGCACTAAAGAAAATACTTTTATTTTTTTTATATGACATTTTCTGTCATTCTGTTGTTGAAAATTGTGTAGTGAACAAATGTAAAATACACTGAAAATAAACATGGACCGTTTTACTCCCCAAGAACGTGGAATAATTGTGTCAATGTTCTTACGAACGCTTTTCCAGGCCGAGTTATCTCTCGTTTTGGCGATTTGCCTTGGCCTGCAAGATCACCCGATCTGACCAGTCCAGACTTCTTTCTTTGGGGTTTTTTGAAATCTCGGGTGTATGTGAACAAGCCACAGACTCTCGCAGCTCTAAAAGAAAACATTCGTCAAGAAATAACGAACATATCGCAGGAAGTGTTACGGCAAGTTATGCAAAATGTCATAAATAGGGCTCAAATGTGTATCAACTCTGGAGGTCACCATTTAAAAGACATCATCTTTAAATCCTAATGGTACGAAATTTAATGGCACAAATATACATTTAAAAAAACCTAAATCTAGTTTTCTAATTTAGAAAAAATGTTATAGCTGAACCAAATAGGGTCTTTACTTTTGCGCCACCCAGTATAATACGTCGACGTTTCAGTCAAAACAATAGAAAAAAAAACAGGCCGTGCGGAACTAAACTACTGAATGACCTCAACTTTTTATTTACACACGCAACTGTGTACACAGTATTTATTTATATGAATTATATTGTGCAGTCATTCACTTCACTTGCAATATATAAGTTGATATGATACAGTATGAACCAATAAACTTAACTTTGTATGAGATAAAGCGGTGATTATTACACAAATATTAACGTTTTTGATAATGATTCATAGCTTAGATTTATCGTTGTGTTCATTTTAGCTCAGCTATACATATAATTACAAATATGCTGTCAGTCGTTACTTCTTACACATATTCAAGGCAAGACCCCTAGAGCTAGCCCCAAAGTAAATTTTAAAACTTGTGCTATGGGATAGTATCTCAACAATACTTCTTCTATCGTGTCAATGGCAATAGATCTGAAGTGTTTAACAATACTAAGATATATACATATAAATAAACACCCAAGACCCAGGACAATTTGCAAAACCAGTCAAGTGCGACTCGGACTCGTACATAAAGGGTTCCGTAGCTCCGTACAATGTTTTAAAATGCTGAAAAAGACACGTTTCTCGTGTGATCCCCTTTATTTTTAACTTTATCTTATTTTTAGTAAGCGACCGCAGTAATAAATAAATGGTGTAAACTTCAAGTGTCTAGCTATTACAGTTCAAAAAGATGACCCTGTGACAGGCAGCGGAATCTCAGTAATAGGTATCCCCTTGCGTACGGAACCCTAAGAAGGCCATCGTAGGTTACAAGTTATGTTTTTTTACAGGTTATGGATGGCATATCAGTGGCAGTGAACCAAGTGCAAGTAGACTTCAATTGTGATGCTTTTACCAGCAGTGTTCAGGTAAAATCCTTTTTATTTTGTAGATCTTTCTTATGCCACCACATGTCCATAGAAAAACGTGATACATTAAAGTTTGAGCTCACTACAAAAAATGTCTTGGAAATGAATTCTGTAAATATTAAAGATTGTAAATGTTAAAATATTAAACGATAGAATAGGCAGCTAAGATCCAAATAGGGTAAGAAAGTAAGTATTTCATTTGCTAAATTGGTGTGCACGCCATCGGCGCGCAACAAAGGCCGCGTCTTTGTAAAAGCCGATGCCGCCAAAGAATTTAAAGAAAATAAATTAATAAATAAGGATAAATCTATGTAGATTGAGCTAGCCCCAAGGTTTTATTTAAACTTGTGTTATGGGATACTAACTCAACGATACTATTTATTATGATGATAAAAACAGGAAAATTTAAAAGACCATTTTCCAACTTGACATATTATTATGTAACTATGTATGTAAGGTATGTATATGTATCATAGACCTAATTTTTTTTTACTGCTATATGTACATTGAAATATGTCTTATTTCTAGATATCAAGGGTGACGGTGGAGTCGCGGACGCCTGAGGGTCGCAAGGGAGACCTAAGACTGACTAGGATCAAATCGCCCGACACTGGACAACTACTAATATTTAAGGTAAACCATAAATATTGTTCGGGATTGCAACTTTTTTTTTTGTAACACTCTTTTTTCACTCTTTTCTACTGTCGGTCTTATATGCAAAAGAATGTCAAACGTCTATGAAGAAAAACTAATATTACAACATTCACAACAAAACACTGACACGATTCTGATTTAAATTCTTAAATAAATTTTTTAACTAAAACCTTGTCAGTTCTTTATAAATAAAAAAAACTCCATTTATACAAAAGAAACCATAATATTGCATTGTCATCCAACTTATTCGACTATTTGAGGGTTTAGCTCAATCGAATTATGGGAAGTGGGTGTAATTTAGACAACGGGATAGGTGATACTAAATAAAAGCTTGTAGAAAGTACTAAAAGTTATCTATTTTACAGGAACTAGAATGGCAAAGTGCGAGGATAGAAGCGAAAGCCCATGGTTCAGTAGGGGTAAACTTGCCCCCGCTACGGCTGCTCTTGGGCAATACTCATTGCCGGATAGTCATCAAGAAGAGGCTATCAGGTATTTTTTTATTATATCTCACTTCCTTCTTCTGCCATATGCTTTTTCTTTCTCTCTCCCTTTCCCTCTCTCTTCCTCCCTTATTTACAAGGTAGTTTTATTGTGAATTAAAATAATAATAAAACCACAAAAAATAAATCGGCATTTCCACACAAAATGTGCAGCCGTCCAGGCAACTTGTATGAGAATGTCGATTTATTTTTTTGTCTTTTTACTGTCATTTTAATTTCATTACTAATACCAAAGCGATTACAGCCTGTTCGATTTTCGCATATGTCCCTTACACGTTGTATACTTATAAAAAAAGTAGAACACCTACATATACCTAATTAGAGTGTAACAAGCAGTTACCTTAATTTGGCATCGTTTTTACTAAAGAAATAATAATAAAACATTCTCACCACCACCACTTTTTCCTATTTTACTACACATCTTGTGTACAGATTTACAGTACAGTACAGAATTACAGTTTGAGCATTTTCTAGTTTTTAAGATAATTATGTCCTGTATTTTTTATTTTGTGCAATAAAGGGTATTGTATTGTACAGACTGCGCGGTGCTCGGTTCGAGGCTGGCCATCCGCCCGGAGCCGCTGTGCTGGGCGCTCACGGACGGGCAGCTGCGGGCGGCGCTGGCGTGCGCGGCGGCGCTGGCCCAGCCCGTGCGGAGGGCCACGGCGGCCAACACGCGCGCCAAGGCGGCTAGGAAGGTAAACTCTTCATGTAATTACATTTATTAATATTAATTTATAAAATTATTAGGTGTTATTTTAGCAACTTAGTTTTAGTGTCGTGTGGTTTCCGGCAGAGTAGAATAGGACCACTTCAAGTCTTTCCGTGGATGTCGTAGAAGGCGACTTAGGAAACAAGTTAAAAAAGCTATTTAAGGCTAACAATGTATACAGACTGACTGGTAAATCACGTGTCATACTTAAGGACATAATAAATCATGATCGCACGTTACTGCAAAAAATATAAAACCAACCAAATTCCTTATTAATTACAAAGAAAAAGTTAATCCAATTAGTACGCAAAGTCTCGAAATGTTTGGAACCGCGCGATTGCTACGCACATCCAGCTAGCCTGAGCCGACCGGCGCGGGAACCGGAAACAAGGGACGAGATGCGGCGCGCGGGGACAGGTGCGCGGGCGGCTTTTCGCTTTTCGGCACGCGCCAAAGGGTACCAAAGGTTCCGCCGCGTTATCGGCTCGTTGTTTGAAACTGCTATCATCGGGTGTCCACACTTCTTATTTTTATTGGATAATTTGGTCCCTATTTTTTTATATATATTTGGAACGAGAATCGTGTACTGAGTGCCCACTTTCAATATGTAACGTGATTTACCAGTCAACCTATATGCTTTTACAAATATGTTTCAAAAACCTTTTATTTAAAAGATTTTTTTTTTAACCCTAGTTTTTTAGGGTTCCGTACCTCAAAAGGAAAAAACGGAACCCTTATAGGATCACTTTGTTGTCCGTCTGTCCGTCCGTCCGTCCGTCTGTCAAGACCCTTTTTCTCAGGAACGCGTGGAGGTATGAAGCTGAAATTTATATCAATTACTCAGGTCTACTGTCCCTTGAAGCTGTGAAAAAATCAAACTTCTAAGCCAACGCAATCAAAAGATACAGCCGTTTATGCCGCAAATTTTCGACACTTGCAAGGGAATCAAAACCTACAGGGTGCTTCCCGTGAACTCAGAATCTTGAAATTTGGTACGAAGCAACGTCTTATAGCATAGATAAAGGAAAAATTACGAAAACCATAAATTTTTAGTTACATCACATAATATATTTTACGGAACCCACGGTGCGCGAGTCCGACTCGCACTTGGCCGGTTTTTTGTATTTAACATATGTATGTCTCATTTATCCTTATACATACAAAATGTAGCCTATGTCGCCCGGACAATAATAACGAATCGATTAACATCTCATTTGTGAAAGTTGGATAAGCAGTTCGGATGCTACAGTGGAACAGACATAGATATCCATATACACACATAAACTGCTGAAATCATTACCTTTGCCGAAGTCGGATAATGAACCTTTGACAAATACGCCCCGTCACATAGGGTTGAAACGCTTTAGGTAGATACAAAAGTCTACACTATCAACCTGTTTCTTTCAGATCGAAGAACCAAGAGATCAGATCCAAAGCAGAGCATCGACGGGCGGCGACCGAGACATCTTAGCTCGGATGTTCGCCAAACACGATGTCAGGGAAACGTCTTACCACCTGCTGGCACCGCGGATAGACTTGCATCTTTGTGATGACCCTGGCTGTAAGTATACTTCTTTATCCTAGTGACCTTATCACAATACGGTATTTGACAAATCTTGAAAAATTAAAAACACATAATTAAAGACAAAAACTACATAATTCAATGGACAAAAACAACATATATAAATCTCTTCCAGTCAACCGGCGAATAAGTAGATAGGACAATTATTCACAAGAAGTTTATAACATAATAAGCACGATACATTAATATTTCCGAGATGTCTATTGTATTATCAATATAATATTGTAAAATCAATGTTGAAGTTTAAATTTCCACAGCTGCGCCAAAAACGTTAATTTCGGTCACGGCGGCGGTTATTTGTCAGATGACGTCATACACAGGTCACACAGGTAAAACGCGCATATAGAACGTACGTCCGTGGTTACTCCCTTCTTTGCTCGCAATAACTGGCTAAACGTACTTTTCAGTAAGAATTTTCAGTCCGGTTTTAGTTTTATAAACTTATATCTTGTTACAGACATACTTTTACATACTGTTACGAAACTGGGGTTCGAATTTGGAGAGAAACGCCAAATTTCGTATGAGGGTTTTTATTCACTACGGGACCCTAGGTTGACACGTGAAGATGGCCTTCCAAACGTCCAAGGTCCAAGTCGCGTAGCAGCTGAGGTCCAGGTATCTCGCCAAGGTAGTCGCAGGTACTTCCTCTTATCGCACTAAGGTAGGTTTCCGTCGCTTTAAAGTGATCGCCTTGATAGCTCGTATCGAACTGCCGTGGCGCACCCAACGTTCCCTATTTATATGCGCCATCGAATAGGTCCACATTAATCTCGAATATTCTACATTGTCGACGAATGTGTTTCGAAGCATCCAGGCGGTATGTGTGTGAGTGTAACATGGTTAAGCAACTCTAGACTTTATTCTATCGTAGTATTCGTTCGCGAATATTGTTCGGGAAGATTCTATCTCGTTCGCGACAATACCATTCCACCCTAAATAATCTGTTTTTAAACAGCACTCTGACACAGTAATATTATCTAACAGTATTCAACTCGGCCCTTGCCTTGAAATAAATACCTACAGCCACGCGTGCGCTAGGACTGTCCGCCTACAGTATTTTAGTTTCATCTACCTACTTGAGTTTCTTTGTTGTTTTTCTTATTACTACTATAATCATTTCATAATGATATTTCGTCTATTTCAGTAGTATATGTACTCGTATATAGCCTAGAGAACTACTACTAGTATTTTTATCGCGTAGCGTAGGTAAAATAGGTCACTCGATTTTCACTTTCAATGTAAGCAGGTAATTGTACTTATTTCGAACAAATAATATTAACAAATCGCCTGCTTACTTGTAACAAAACCATCACACGCTCATTCGTCACTGCGGCGCATCCCTACTGTTGTATACCAAGTGTGTACCGAACTCCGAGGCGCGTAGGTATGATTCAAGTTCCGAGCGTTTGTATGAAGACAGAATACTGTTAGATAACATTACCTTCTCTTTCCGACTCTGTTCTACAGCTGAAAATGAACTTTTAGATATCGCAGATACTGAGTGGATGTATTTTTCTGTATCAACAGTGGGCAGATCAGAGAAGCCCTCTTTATCTAACGGCGGAGCTCTGCAAGTGACTCTAGTCAGCATGCAGGCAGACCTGTTCCCCTACCACAAAGCCACCAACGATAGAAGACATTGGAGGGGGTATAGGTAAGATATCTTTCTACCATTATTTCAGGCATAAATCAAATATACTATGGAGAAGAAACATATTTTTAATGCTAACGTTTAACAAACTATCGCCATTGATAGAAGTTTTTGGAAATGTTTGTTTTGATGTTAGGAAAAAAGTAACTAATTTGACTTGTTGAAAGCTATCGGATTATGTTAACATCGTCATCTGAGCGTATTCCCGGTTGCATCCTCAGCGGTTATGCCTCAAGAGCCCGGGGCCCGCTACCTAACCTAGGTAATTTGACGACGTTACTGGTTTTTACACAGAGCGACTGCTGTCTGACCTCCGCAACTGAGTACCAATCCTAAGATAGATTTAAACAAACGCTAGATGGCGTTCGGGACGCACAGTATTACGTGTCTTTCGAAGCACGGAATCATCTTTCTTTTCGGATAATCAGGTTATTCAAGCCTGCAATATCAATGTAGGATTATGTTATCTTAATCCGATATTAGCTGTGTGGTTCCCGGCAGAGTAGAATAGGATCACTCCAAGTCTTCCCGTGGATGTCGTAGAAGTCGACATAGGAAACACAAGCTAAAAAAAGCTTATAAACATCAGTGAGACGTCTCCAACCCGTCTGGCCAGCGTGGAGAGTGTAGGCCAAATCCTCTGACTGCTCTGGCTAATATATAGCTCTGGTAGCACAAAAAGGTTCGTGCTCCTGCAGTGGAGACTAAAAAAACCTGATGATGATTCATTTAGTAATGTATCTTTGTCATTTAGAGAAGCAGCCACGCCGCACAGCCAGTGGTTGTCGCAGGCGCTGTCGTCGTTCTGCACAACCCTGCTGGACTCTTTGGACCCGAGACCCATGACCCCCAGCAATAAGGTTAGACATTGAATATGTTTGACTCAACGAAACTTAACAGAACCGAGGGTTTTCAGTTCCTTTTTTTTTAGTATAACCAAGTTAAGAGCCCGTATGACCCTAATAGTACTTAGAGCGGTCTTAAATATTATTAATAGTAACGAAATACTCACTTTGAATTAAAAAGACAGCTAAAACAACAGTTCAGGACTAACTGTATACATTATATGGTTCGAAAACACGATTGCTTAAAATTTTCTCGATTGAAAAACATTGCGAAGTTGCCTCCAAATTACCTCAGAATAGAGAGTATGCATGCATTTTTTTTATATTTTTAATCGATAGTCCTCGTCGAGAAATAGCCGCAAAAAATAAATCAGTGCCGAAAAACATGTATATGGTGTAGAAAATAAATATTAAATATAGCAAGTAGATTATAACAACTAAAACACACCATTTTAAAATATGACGTCTAAGTCAGCAATATCCGCTAGAGAAAGAAGCTTTCAACGCATGGTTTTCTTTTTTTGGGTACTTTCGATATTATCAGCCAGTGATGTTTGTTAAACCTCTATATAAAAGTACATACATTTCGAATGTCATCGATAGTCAAACTACATGGACGGACAGTCCTACCGAACGCACCCGAACTTGTCATTTCCCTTTTGTGAACTTTGTCGTCATTTCCCTTTTGTTTGTTAAAAGTTCCCGCGCAATATTTGCATATTTTCAATAATTTATTTCTAATCCAAATAAGAGTCAATAAGAAAAATAATGAACTAGGCGTGGTAACGTATTAATAGAAATTGTAAAATAAAAATATGAGCCGGATTGGTATTACATGCATATTCCTTATTTATACTAAAACAAAAAGTATTCAAGAAATACAATAAATTAGCATTTGTAACTTTGGATTATAATATAAGTAATAAACAGAAGGCAGTCATCGTATGTATTACTTTTTAAATAACTCTTAAATATTCTATGTAAAACGAAAAAAACCTTATAACCAAAACCAGCCTCATTGACCCGCCGCGATTCCCTACGCCCGCATGGCTCGCTGTCTCGCTTCGGCTAGAGTAAATTTGTGTGCGTGGAAGCGGGAGCAAAATTTAGATTATTAACATCAGGCGCCCTCTTAATTTGAGTTTAATTCTGAGGTAATGGAATGTTGGTATTTGATATGAATAATGAAATAAGGTTTTAGAGATAAAATAATCGTACAAGCGTTTATTGTGAGGCTGGATCTGTACTTTTAAAGACAAATGTCTCGATGGGGTTGCTTTGTTTTATTACAGGGTTCCTATGGTGACCTTCCGGCTGTGTCATTAGATCAGCTTCTTGTTATAACAATATTGCATTGTCATCTGATTTACATTAAACAAAATCTCGATCTGCAATCGGGAAGTGGCTCAAATTTAACTTGCAAGATTTGACCCAAAAAACAAAGAAACAGGGCAAGCTAACTGAAAGCTTGTAAAAATGATTCAAATACTGTATTGGCACTGGTCACCAAGCACGAAGACTTAATGAAACTATTTGTACAGCAGCCCCCGAGCCAGCCCGAGAAGGTGGAAGAGCCAATCTCGAACGGGATCAACCACAAGCCACCTAGCGCTTCCAGTACTCCGTCCACTAACACTACTACCTCACAAGGTGAGTTCACATTGTCGCCTTATTGTGTGACAGTATTTTTTTTTTAATGTAGGCTAAATATATCACTTACGGTCATTCTTTTTAGGGTTCCTTACCCGAAACGTGCAAACGAGACCCTATTAGGTACTGAGACTCCGCTGTCTGTCTGTCCGTCTGTCACAGGGCTCTATCTCTTGAACCGTAATAACTAGACACCTGAAATTTTCACCGATTATGTATTACTGTGGCCGCTATATACAACAAATACTAAAAATAAAAAAAAGTTGAAAATTAAAGGGGGTCCTCATACAAAAAACGTGTTTTTTTCAGCGTTTTTAACTCGATCTGTCACAGGGCTCTCTCTTGAACCGTAATAGCTACCACCTGAAATTTTCACAGGTTATGTATTACTATGACCACTATAACAACAAATACTAAAAATAAGATAAAGTTAATAATTAAAGGGGGTCGTCATATAAGAAACGTGTTTCGTTAGCGTTTTAAAACACGTATGAGTCCGACTCGCACTTGCCTGTTTATTTAAATTATTTTTATTGCAAAAGCTACAAACTACTAGCGTTTCTAAACGACCACTGCTGGGAAGATTACGCCGAAAGTAACCCAGTTCAGTATAGGTCTCTACCCAGCCTGATGTTTGGTGGTGATGATGGTGGTAAAATCTTTCGCTTTCCCGCTTTTCTACTCCAAATATAATATGCATGTCAATGGTCACCCAAGGAAGCCAAAGACCTTGGGAAGTGGTGAAGAAATAACCGAAACAGTTTAAATGCTATACACTGTTAAAAATTATGTAATTTTACATTCAAAAAACATAAACTCGAAAAATCTGGGAAATTTACGGAACAATATGAAATTTTACATAATTTTTGTAATTTTTACATATTTTCCCGTAAATTTCCTGGATTTTTCGGGAATTTTACAGATTCATGTAATTTTTTGCAGTAAAATTACATAATATTATGTAAAATCACATAAATTTTAACAGTGTAGGATTAAGACCGGCCGACCTGCGTGGCTTCAAACGTCGTTGGAAATGAATTTGTGCGAAAAGTTTCGCCGCCCAACATTAACCCTCTTTAGGAATGCAATGCCTTTAGTCGCTTCTTACCACATTCACAGGAAGAGATGGAGTGGTCCTAGTCTAGGGCTGAAGCCACACATTGTACGAACACCTCGGGCAGAGAAAAATGAATTCTCAAATTGCTTAATTCATTCGATCTAAGGCTTGAAACTGCGTTAAGCAGAGACCCGCGACGGGTTCAGTCCATCTGTCACAAACTTTACGTGCGACAGAGACACGTGACCCGCGACGGTTTCAGCTTTCTCTATCGCACGTAAGGTTTATGACAGAGACGAATTGAGCCCGTCGCGGGCGTCTGCATGACGTAGTTTCAAGCCTAAGCGTTTTCCGTCTTTAATCACCCTCAGTATATAATTTACTATAAAAAATACTCAGGTATGTATTTATTTGCTCTTGTATAGCGAGAGAAGATAGCAACGTAATGCCAGAAAAGGTGAATATTCCACATAGCTCAAGAAAACCACCGACAGGCCTCAGACAACCAAGACTATATCCATGTATGGGTTTTTGAGTGAACGCATGGACACCCTTCTTGTGAAATAAAAAACGGGACTTTCATCGTACTTAGTGATAATAACTACTTAGTCGTCTCCATACGTTGCTTTTTGACAGTTAATAGAATTGTTTTCGATTGTTTGTGACCTTTTTTTGTTTCTAACAAACGCGTCATGACTTGGTTTAGAGTTTCGTACTATTCTTTTAATCAATCATTGTATATTTTGAATAACAACCCACTCACTTCAAAGCCATGTTACATATGCGCTTCTATGCCACGCATGCGTGTAGTCTAAAAGCCCAGAGGCGTAGCAAGATCCAAGTTTTATGTGGGCGAGATAGTTCTGGAGTGGCCCTTCGGCTAGTAAAAATATCGCTTTAAGACACGAGGCGTCCTAAAACAGATCATCCGCTTCAATAGCGGAGCGAGAGCAAAGTTTCGTAAGGCAGGGCTAGTATTGCGAGACCCTTCTGGTTTCATATTATTGTAATGCATTTATAGATCTACTAAAAAAGCGTATCCACTTCACGCACAAAGCCCTTAGACCACGAGGCCGTGAGCGCATCGCTCACGCCTAGATACGCCTCTTTAAAAAAAAACCAATAACGTGAGGTCTTGACATCCTCAAACAAACGGCATTAATCACTCTATATCGCTCGCTCTGCCTCGTTGTCCGTTCGTCCGTTTCGCCGACAAGAATCTGGTGTATGTGTTCACACGATAAATTAAATGAATTAAAGTACACGTGGGAGATACCCTTGCCCAACAAAGGGACAAAATAGGTAAGAAAAATTACATATATAAAACAAATGTTGTCATTTTCCAGCGTCACCGACCCGGACGCGAATCCTACAGCAGCTCGGGAAGCTCATGACTACGTGCCTCGTTCTTAGGATAGACGACTTTACTGTTTATAAGGTAAGATTGTAAAGGCAAGGATTAACAGTTGTATATAAAAGTTAACAAATAAGTAAGTGGACCTCGCCATATTGTGGAAAAAATCGGAACTAAATTTAACATGGCACCGCCCATAACACAGATTAAAAACAGTCTGTGGCGCCATCATTTCAGGTCCTCTAACTTAGTTGTTGACCTATAAATTGTTATGAAAATAGTTTGCAACATTTTTGAACTCAATTGATACTGGCCACTTATAATTGACTTGAGAAAAAAGTAAGATATGTCAGAAGAAAAAATGTAAGTTGTCTTTTAACTGGTTATGGCCGTGTCTTTTCTTGGTAGGACCTATATAATTTCACATTTTTTTCCGTACATATCTCATAATATAGTTTGATTTTTATTTTACATAAACACGTTTATTTTGTATACAAGTTGTTTTACTTGGGTAAACATCGACGGCCACCGATCAGGAGTGCTATTTTTCATTTAGGGACTCAGCGAAACACAAAACGTGTAGTTTTCGCGTTCCGACGCATTGCAATGCATCGAAACGCGAGTGGTGAGTTGGAAAACTACATTTTGTGTTTCGCTGAGTCCCTAAATGAAAAATAGCACTCCTGATGGGTCGACGATATTCGGTGACAAGCGGGCCTGGATTGAATTGCAAAAGCCAGACTGCCAATGTTAGAGAAAAATGGAGAAGGCATAGATCCAGAAATGGATATATAAGGGCCGCTCTCTCTCTTATCTCAGCGTATTCCCAGTCGCATCCACAGCTGCAACGCTGCGAACCCTGGATCCGCTTATAAAAGCCGCTGATGATGATTTATTGGCGCCAAATTATGTCCTTATTTTTTTTATTACATAAATTTTTAGTTCATGTTGTACTAACCCCAAAAGATTACTCTCTCAGCATTACCTGTTTGTTGACTGGTAGAAAAGGCCCCTGGCCTTAAGTCCGCCATTTACATTTATTGTAATGCAGTTTAATAAATAAAAAATAAAGAAAATATGTACAACGTATCATACGTTTAAATGTAATTTGGCATGACAAATACTAAAAGACACTAGAAGAAGATAAACTCGCTAATCCGAGCATGTTCCCGGTTGCATCCTACGCTGCTATTGTATCAAACACAGTCGGGTATTTTGATTTTTTTAAATAATTATTTGCTCTATAGGTGTCGACAGGATCAAAATCAAGAGAAGCGCCCCGGCCTCTAGTCAGCGCCGAAAAGGCCACGCTGCCGGGCGACGCCGGGTTACTGCACGCGGAACTGACGTTCTTCTACTATCCTGGAGACGTATGCTTCCCTGGTAGTTACAAAGTTACTTCTTAGCACGTTTCCGGTTGGATCTATGAAGCTTGGGGTGCGCTTTCCCGCTTTTTCTTCAATACGGTATTTGACTCTATGTTATAAGCCTTTCAAATCTGCTGGAAACTTTCAAGTAACATAAAATGGATGCGGCCTTGCGCGTACGAAAGAGATAGCGAGATGTCCCCACCACGCTTTCACTCTTCTTGATACCAATATTTCAAGTTGTTGCTTCAATTTATTAACCAAAAATTTTCTTGTTTTCAAAAAATATATTTTTTGTGTTATTTGTTGTTTCGTAAAAATATTGTTTAAAAACAAACACAGTCAAATACCCTATTACGAAAGATGCGTAAGACCGTGCGAAGCGGAGTAAAAAAAACTGGTACCATTAAAATGGTTTAGCTTTGGTTTTACGTTAGCCCACCTGCCTGACATCAGCCCTCCTTGGAAAATCCTTTCTTTAGTTTAGAAGTAATTATTAGACCAATGCGAAAAGCGATTGATTCAAACGAAAAGCGACTTTAAATGAATTCCAACTTTTTCTTTTATAATTACAATTCTACAGTAACACCTGTTTTTTACATTATACAGGTTGACTTTTTAAACACCAGCCAAACTACTTTCTATAAAAAAGTTTTTAAAAATCGATAAAAATTTGTCGTCCTCCCATACAAAATCCATTTGGCTGAGCGCTGATTTGTATGGGAGGACGAAACATTTTTATCGATTTTTAATAACTTTTTTTATAGAAAGTAGTTCAGTATCATGGACTGAACTTGCTCTAAAAATTTAGCGGGTGAAAAAAAAATCCGCCTGTATATATAGATAAACAACCAAGACTCAGGTCAATCTCAAAAAGATATTTTCTATCTTGACATGACCGGGCATCGAACCCGGGACCTCCGATGTGAAATCTTGGCATGATGACCACTAGGCCACAGAGGTCGTCATATCTGTCAAACATCGTCATTGTGTGCGTTACTTGTATTTGTCACTCCGACAAGAAAGAATTCTCTTAAATATAGAAGAAAGAAAGTAACACCTGACGCGCAAAGAATTAACTTTTCAATTATTTGCCTGTATACAGTGCCAGCACCAAAAATGTACGTGCAAGTGTCTCCGGTTCGAATCGCAGTGGACGTGCCGAGTGTAGTGTGGTTGGGCGCCTTCCTGCCGCACGTGGCGAGGGCTCTGCAAAGTGGAGAAGATGATGGAAAGCCTGCGTACATGGACGTGCGGTGCGAATCTATCATGCCTAAGGTAAATGCCGAAGTCCGAATAATAACAAATTTAAAAAAAAAAAAACTTACAGGAATGAAAATTTCTCAACAATTTTTTGCTTGGATATCAAAAATTAAGTGCTATTCTGGTCTGGGAGGAAAGAAAAAACTTAGAATGTAACAGCTGCTTCTCTTTCCGTGCAGATCATAAAAGCCGATCGAGGAATTGGGTGAAACTAGGAATATGCATGTAATACCAATCCGGCTCATATTTTTATTTTACAATTTCTATTAATATGTTACCACGCCTAGTTAATTATTTTTCTTACTAACTCTTATTTGGATTAGAAATAAATTATTGAAAATATGCAAATATTGCGCGGGAACTTTTGACAAACAAAAGGGAAATGACGACAAAGTTCACAAAAAGGAAATGACAAGTTCGGGTGCGTTCGGTAGGACTGTCCGTCCATGTAGTTTGATTATCGATGACATTCGAAATGTATGTACTTTTATATAGAAGTTTAACAAACATCACTGGCTGATAATATCGAAAGTACCCAAAAAAGAAAAACATGCGTTGACAGCTTCTGTCTCTAGCGGATATTGCAGACTTTGACGTAATATTTTAAAATGGCGTGTTTTAGTTGTTTTTATCTACTTGCTATTTTTGTTATTTATTTTCTACACCATATACATGTTTTTCGGCACTGATTTATTTTTTGCGGCTATTTCTCGACGAAGATTATCGATTACAATTTTTTTAAAAATGCATGCATACTCTCTATTATGTTAATAGGTGATGCGGCTAGCAACCCTATTTTGATTAATTTTTTCCATGTTTCTGCTCAACATCACGCTAAATGTAGCCTTTGGGTCTTGCGGCCCTGGGCTCTGTCTACTTAGAGCCGCAAGACCCAACATGCTCTGTCTGCCCCATTAGGGATAAAGACGTGATAGGGTATCTGTATAAGCAAATTACTGAACCGATGAAAGTAAATATCAAAGAAAAAAAGGATTCCTAAATCGAAAAATTAAATTTCATCATTCAGTCAATGACCTGTACAACCTGTAATAAATCGAACCAAGGGCTATACTTGATCACTAAAGTAGAATGAAATTAAAATAACAGTCAAAATGCCAAAAAAAAACAACATTCCCATACAAATCGCCGGGGCGGCTGCACACTTTAGTATGGAAATGCCGAATTTCGTGTTTTGGTTGTTATTTTAATTTAATTTTACTATAATGATCTAGTGGTTCGATTTATTTCTGGTATGTTTTTTTTACGAGTATATAATAGGATGGCAAACGAACAAGCGGGTCACCTGATGGTAAGTGATCACCGCTGCCCATGGACAACTGCAACACCAGGGGTGTAACAAAAGCGTTACCGGCCTTTCAGGGGGGAGGGGGATGGGGGGGGGGGGGCTCCGGCTCTCTCACTCACCGAACGAAGCATAGAAGCGGTGAAGCTACTACTGAGACGTCGATTTTCTGTGAGAGTGTGGTACTTCCCCGGACGAGCCGGCCCATTCATGCTACTAGCAAAACTGAGTTTTGCCTACCGGCAACTAAAATGTCTTTTCCACGTTGTATACTTGGAAAAATTTCTAACGCATTTGCGTTGACTGTGCCTTTCATCTTTCCAGATAGTATTAGAAGCTGGCACAGAGCACGTCTCCCAGCAAAGAGATCGACCTAAGGAGCTGCACGTGTGCACCGCGCGCGCCTCTCTCACCAACGTGCGGGAGTCTGCAAGGACGAGTAACACATTTTTCGTTACTATAGAATCCGCTAGTTGCGAACAAGTCAAAACAGATACTTTTTAGTAATTACTAATTACTTACTATTACTGAGACTCCGCTGTCTGTCCGTCTGTCGCAGGGCTCTATCTCTTCAACTGTAATAGCTAGACACTTGAAATTTTCACCGATTTTGTATTACTGTGGCCGCTATAACAGCAAATACTGAAAATAAAAAAAGTTAAAAATAAAAGGGGTCGCCATACAAAAAACGTGTTTTTTCAGCGTTTTTAACTCGATCTTTATAATGGCATTAACTAGGTACTTGAAATTTTCACAGATTATGTATTACAACGATGGCCGCTATAACAACAATAACTAAAAATAAGAAAAAGTTAAAAATTAAACGTGTTTCTTCAGCGTTTTAAAACATTGTACGGTGGTACGGAACCCTTCATGATTCGGACTCGCACTTGCCCGTTTATTTTCTAACATGAAAACAAAAATATTTTTTTGAGATTTGTATAAAATATCGGACTAAGACGTCATAGTTTCTTGGGAGTCAAATAGCACTCTTAATATCCGTTTTTCTGCATTCATAAATCTAAAATTTCGTTCAAAGTTGATGTGATCAATGACAAGGGACATTATTTTGTGACGTTTTATTCTCTAAACAGTACCAAGTAATTTATTGTTGACCCGGGAAACTACCCAATTACCGCGAAATGTACGTTATTTTTTCAAACGGATAAGGCATGGTTGGTGTAATCCGAAACACTGATGAACCCTTGAAATTCAAGACTTTGTAGGATTTTGTACAAAAAATTAAAAAACGGAACCCTTTTAGGATCACTCATGCGTCTGTCTGTCCGTCCGTCTGTCACAACCAATTTGCTCCGAATCTACTGGACCGAATCAGGTGAAATTTGGTAAAATGTTGTAATCCTATGACCCAAACACATATGTGCAAAGTAAATAAATATTTTTTTAAAATAAGTGTAATTTTCGGAGGACAAATTAGGAAATTAAAAAAAAAGTTTTGCAAACCTTACTGTGTCATATATCAAATGAAAGGTCTCGTTATGGGGATCTCAAATATATATATTATTTTGTTATTATTGTAAAATGAATAGTTTTGATTTTATTCATGAAAGAAGACGATAATTGACCACCCTGATCTCCGAAACTACTGAGCCTAAAATTTTGAAAAAATACAAAATATAGTTCATTGCTTGTAGATTACAGGGAAACTTATAAGAATTCAATCAATTGTACGGAACCCTCTTCACAAGAGTTTAACTCGCACACGGCCGGTTTATTTTTATTTAAAATTATTATTGGTCTATTTTACCATCTTCCCTGTTTAACAGGCGGCGCGGGAACCCGAGCAGACTTGGCAGCCATTTTGTCTGCGTTGAGGAGGACAGCGCCCCCTCGCGGACAGTTTCCGTGCTCCGCGGACGACTTGGATCCTATTCACGAACAGTTCATACTACATGCAGACAGTAAGTCTTAGGAATAGGAAAGCCCAGAAGATTTATTGATTAAATCTAAGAATAATTAAATGTGAAAGCTTATAAAGAAGGTCAAGAACTTAGCGGAGGATAGAGCGACAAGGAAAGCAATCCACCGACAAGAGCTCTTAAGTACAAGAAGAAGTAAGTTTCAGAATTTTGTTTCCTGATTAGGAAGTCAGATTCCGAACTCCATAAGACTGCTAGTCTTATGGAGTTTACTCTTTATATCCTTGAAACATCCAGTTTTTTTTTTTTAAACTGAACATCAGGTTTATTTTTGTTCACGTGTGCGCCTTGTTTTTTTTATGTACGCAGTGCATTCAGGTTTCCAAATTTGAATTCTCTAATCAGGAAACCTAATTCAGAAACCGTACGTGTGCGGCATATAGTAACGCCAACATTTTGCTCCATTGTGCATTTTTTATTTGTGCAAAAGATTTTTTGTATTTTAATAATATCTTTAATATATTTCTCTAACAATGTATAATTACTGGCAGGGTCGCCCCTTTATATTTTATACCTTTACATTTTTAACATTATAAATGTCAATAAAATACTTGCGCAGAGTCCAAGCGCATCAAAGCGTCACTTTAAAACGTAATGCACATATTTAAAAAAAAAACTAGTTGGTCGCGCTCAGACGCGCTAATTACGTCGAATGCGCGCGTCTTTTTTTAGAGCTTCAATGCGTTTCGACTCTACGCTAGTATGAATTGACCCTAAGTCTATGTTTCTTTACAGATTTAGACGACATAGACCGAGGGACAGCGATCACCCCCGAGCTTCTCTGGCGGGAGTGTCGAAGCGTGTGGTGCGTGCGCGTAGATCCCTTATGGGCCGATTTTTGTGGAGCCAGGGCTACCAATTACAAGCCAGCGCCTCTCTTAGACGCCACGCCGGTGACTGCCTGGGTAAGACTGTCTTCTATTACTTCAGACAGCAAAGTTTGGGGGGGGGGGGCTAGAAAAAAAATCTGATTTGACTTGTTGGAAACTAGCGGATTGCTGGATATTTTTGCTGACAAAGACGAGTTTTACGCAATGGCACTCATTACTACCTTACAGATCGAATCCATAAACGACTCGACTACCTCTGTGGTCCAGTGGTCATGGCGTTTGCCTTGTGATCCGGAGGTCGTGGGTTCAAATCCCATTGGGAAGCATATTTTGTAGGCTGAATCACCTGATTATCCGAAAAGAAAGATGATTCCATGCTACGGAAGACACGTAAAGCTGTGGTTCCCGAACCGCATCTAGCGTTTGTTTAAACCTAGCCTAGGATTGACTTTGGGCTACTCTTTGGATTGCGGAGGTCAGACGGCTGTCGCTCTGTGTAAAAACCAGTAACCTCGTCAAATGACCTAGGTTAGGTAGCGGACCCCGGGCTCTGAATCGTTACCGCTGAGGATGCAACCGGGAATACGCTTGCATGATGATGAGATCGAATCCATAAAGATCGAAAATGACAAAAATTACCAAAGATAAAAAAAATGAGATTTTTTCTTTTATACAGATGTGCTTCGACGCCGGATTCTCTCGCATATCGGTCGTAGCCCGAGCTACCGGCCTCGCAGGGTTGCAGCTCAACCACTACCAAATGCTCTTCCTCATGAGACAGTTGGAGAGGATATCAGAAATGACGGCTTGGCTGTCGCACGATGCGGACAGACAACCTGATGCCAGCGATGGGTGAGAAATTTACAAATTTTCCAACATGTTTTTGGTAGAAATTCCGAAAATTTACAGTTCGCTGTATCATTTCTAGAAAGAAAGAATAGAAGCATTCGAGATGTGGTGCTGGAAGAGAATGGAGAAAATAAGCTGGATGGATAGAATAAGCAGTGAGAAGGTGCTAGAAAGAGTGGGAGAGAGAAGAAATATTTTAAAAACTATTGAAAGTAGAAGAGGGAAAATGATTAGACATCTAACAAGACATGACAGTCTATTCAGAATATTAGTAGAAGGAAAAATAAAAGGGAGACGAGGAAGGGGAAGACCAAGGATAAAGTTTTTCCAACAAATTAAGGCAGAGTTATGAGTAAGGTCCTACCAAGACATCAAAAAGATGGCGGAGAAAAGAGAGGAATGGAGGCATCTCCACTTAACTCCACCGACAAGAGCAAGCTCTTAAGTTAAGGAAGAAGAAGAGTATCATTAATAGTGGTCGGATAATCGGCCGCTTATTTGCCTATACTTCATGCGGGTACATAACGCAGAGTTGATACAACTACCAACCTGATAAAAAATAAATATCGATCTCCCTTAATTCAACTTGGCTATTATGTCATCTTTATTTTAGCTTTAGCACGTAATTGTGAGTTTTTATTTCGAAGATAAAGGTATTGCAAAATAATTTCTTTCTGAACGTACTTTTATATTTCCAGAGCAATAGTAGTAGGAATGGTGGTGCCAGCGGTTGAGTTAACTCTAGTACTGCCGTCCAACTGCCCGGGACAAGAGTCGTCGCGGGACCTCGACAGTGTGCCATTAGACTCTTCCAGTTTGCAGGATATGAAGATGGGTAAGAATTACCCGTTGATATTTTGTTGCCGTTGATATTTATTAGAGAGCGAATAGAAATAATCTTCTGTTTGTTTAAGATCTTTATTGCACAAAAATCACATTCATGTACATTATTTAATACAAAGATAAAAAACTTGTACTAAGGCGGACGGACCAAGAAGGGATCTCTTTTAGTCAACCCAAACTTTAAAAGGTTACATACTTTGTTCACGCCTTCGTACTTCTACCTAAACCCTACAATGAACACACATTAAGTAATCTTTGCGGTTCTATTGGCGTATAGTGTTAATTTATTTTTTAAGTACCTGAAGTTAATATTTCTCTTCTCAATTTGCAAGTGCCACGCCTAACTATCGCTCTGTAAAAAATATTTAAAACCTGAAGAAATACAACAGTCTGAAAAATCCTGGGCTTTTATTCAACAACTAGAAGCCCCAAATGCCCTGAAGAGACATACTTTTGAAATGGGTGGAGTGTCAATATAAAAATCAAAGAGATATAAAATTCTTTTGTGTAACAAGTTTATTTTTTAATTCATAAGTTATATCACCTTGCTTGAACATTCAACCTGACATAATAAAATTAACACTTGATTTACGTCTATAACCGTAAGTGTATTTAAATTAATTTAAAGCTTCCCTTATTATTAAGGGTTAATGTTTTTTTTTTATATATATGTTTCTCACTTAGGGTCCGAGGCGACGATGGCGCCATCTATGCAAGATAGAGACAGCGGAGTTTTAGCCACCACATCAGTAGAGGTGTTCTCAGCACAACCCTTGCCAGCCGATGAAATCCATCCACCTAGTCCTGGCCTCAGTTTTGGTGGTAAGATAACAGCGCAAAAATTTGTAAAGCCACCATTCAAAAAATCCAAAAGCGTACATATATTTTTGTGTATTCGTCGGTCCATCCGACAAATACATCTTAATAGTTCATCTATACCTTATTATTTCGATAAAGTTGCAGTATGCAACTGATACACTATCACTAACGGAGTAGATAGAGCCTTGGGCCGTACGACCCAGATGAAGGTGTAAAAAGGTTGCCAGTATCATCAACAGGTCCTTTTTAGTCTCCACTGCAGGAGCACGACCCTCTCTGTACTACCAGAGCCATACTTAGCCAGAGTAGCTAGAGGATTTGGCCTACACTCTCCACGCTGGCCAGACGGGTTGGAGAGGTCTCATTGATGTTTATGAGCTTTGTTTAAGTTGTGTTTCCTAAGTCGCCTTCTACGACATCCACGGGAAGACTTGGAGTGATCCTATTCTACTCTGCCGGGAACCACACGGCTAATTTATTAAGTACATACATTTAAGACTTTTTTAATGATCACAGGTTTCTCGTCAATGCGACGCGGTCTCACGTCTCTAGTCACATCCATAGACAGCGCTTTAACCAGAGATGATGGCAGAAGTGACGCTGCATCGACAGCTAGTTCCGACAGCGAGAGATATGTTGTGGTCGGCCTGGCGGCTGAGTCGCCAGAGGACGCTGATTTTGCTTTTAGGTGGGTTTCTCAAGTTTTTGCTCTGTCATCATCATCATCATCAGGTCTTTCTAGTCTCCACTACAGGAGCACGACCCTCTCTGTACTACCAGAGCCGTATTTAGCCAGAGCAGCCAAAGGATTTCGCGTCTACTGTAAAATGAAGCATTCTGTTTATTATTATAGACTTAATGCTAATGCATTCTCTACCAGTCAGCTTTTAGGAATAACAGAAAAATTTAAATTAGCGATAGGCGCTTAAAGATAAATTCTAAGGTTAGAGATATTTCCTTAACCGCCATATTACAAAATGGCGGAGATGTGGGGGTTTAAAACTTTGAGAAAATAATATTTTAGCCATTTCGAAAAATTTTTAAATGTCATAAAAAGTTTTTGTTACCCTTAAGACGCAACTTTTTTGTCTGAACAACTTTTTTATCTCATAAACTTCAAGGGGTTGGGGGTCGCGAGGTTTACACCTCACAGAGCCACTTGTATATCCATAGACCTACATACAAAAATACACACAATATCAATGGTGGTCTATTGTCTTTTAGGGAGTTTGAACACGGGCGAGTGTCGAGCGGCGTTGAAGTGGCAGCGGAGGTCGTGGAACGTTCATCGTCGCCCAGCGACCACTCCGTTACCAGCTCGTGTCGGAGACGAGATGTGGTACGTACCCATGATAGACGCCTTTTATTTAACACATCGCTGGACACACTACGTCTATAGACGTAGATCAATTGTTCTTTCTATTGTGTCTGGTAGAGTGTCCAGCAATGAGTTAAGGATCTTTCCACGTTCCATTTGTAAACGTGTGCCAGTCGGAAAAAGCTTGTTTGTTTGTTTTTAAGAACTTTATTGTACCAAAACATGAAAATAAAATACAAAATTCGAAAGAGCAAATATACAATGGCGGACTTATCCATTATTACTAAGAGCGCGGTAGCCAATCCAAGTGGTAAATTCAGTTATACGAATCGTTTGTCCAGAGTAATAAGAACGAAATTGGCCGGCAATGGACGTCTAGGTATCTAAACGAAATGTGCTGAGTTCTGACGTGAGCTAAATTAAACCATATCGCTAACCACATTGAGTAGATATTTCTTTGAATTTCTTTACTGAGTGAGACTGTACGGAGTACTAGTTACCTATTCTGTGGTGTTACCATACCTTGTACTCAGATATCGACGTGCACATGGCGTCTCAACAACATCCACATCACTCATCAAAGCGTGTCCGGCCGCTCTTGCATGCGGCTCGCCGCGGACGACCTGAGGACGGACGAGTGCTGCGCCATCCCGTGGGACGAATTCCAGGTACGGAACGCACTTTATTTGCCGTTATTATCGATGTATACTTATTTAGGACGGTACTTTCGATTCTGTCATTGTCATACCAATAGATGGCGTTAGTGTCCTAACACCTTGATTACCAGCATTGTAGAATTTGCAGACGCAATAGATTTTTAATTGTTTCTCGTTTGGCGTTTAAAACTTAAACTAGATTAACTAGACTTGTCAAAATTATGTTGTTATTTGAAAATTGATACTTGAGTTTAGATCTACGTCATCTATTGCTGTTTGAGAAACTATAGTGAAAAATCTCAATTAATATTAAGGTATGATTGATTCATTAACAGCCATAATAAATTAATCGTTTCAGTTATTTAGTTTCCTAGTTATTCATCTATGGTGTCTGCCGAATCGAACTTGCCCACCTAATTAAATATTTTCCTATTTAGAACAATACAGACTCATAGAAATAAAATTACAATATTTCACCTACATCCCATAATTATTGACATTGACATGTTTATATCATTCGTAGTTTATAAAGCCAGTAATTGATTTGGAAGTATACATTTCGATTGATTATGTGAGTCACCGTACACTTGTAACTTTACTTATTACTAAAACACACAGGAATTGACATTACTTTATTTTTCTTTGCTTTATATCTAGTAAATTATTAGATGTTAAAAAGAATAGTATAGCCTTCTACAGGTGACTTTGAATATAATTTCAAATGACACACTCTAATTTTAGCAGTTTTAATGCATCTGATTGAATTTAATTGAACAAGTATTCGCAAAACCAAATAATTTCTGTTCTATTTTTAAGTAGTCTATACTAATATTATAAAGCGGAAGAGTTTGTTTGTTTGTTTAAACGCGCTAATCTCAGGAACTAATGGTCCGATTTGAAAAATCTTTTTTTGTTGGGTAGTCCATTTATAGAGGAAGGCTTTAGGCTATATAACATTACGTTCCGACAACCACGCGAACGAAGTCGCGGGCACAGCTAGTATAAAATAAAATCAATCAATTGCTGGCCTACAAACAAACATTTATATTTTAACACACAAGTATAATAATTGAGATTCATACAAAACGATGTTATATGAGAGAGTAACCACTAACATTTATATGGCATGTCTAACATTTGTCGATCAATATATTTATTTTCCAATACGATAACATAGTCTTTAATCAGACGGCAAGCCTTTACCCTGGCGTTAAGATTAATTAACCAAGTATTTTTGCTAATCATTTTTTTATTGTTTTTTATTTACTTCTTAAAATTGAATATGAAAAATTTTGTTTCCTTGTTAACATTTTTCTACTCTCTCCACACTTATCAGTGTTCATCAAATGAAGTACACATGTCA
This sequence comes from Acrobasis repandana, assembly GCA_963576875.1. NCBI lineage: Eukaryota > Metazoa > Arthropoda > Insecta > Lepidoptera > Pyralidae > Acrobasis > Acrobasis repandana. Next base: position 4,237,589 of record OY756233.1, on the reverse strand, counting down.
AGTACCATGGTAAAGGCTTTTTCTGCATGACTGTGCCACCGTATCACGTCACAATCCATCGTAATTACCCCTAAGATTTACAGCTGTTTACATCGATAATGTATCGGCGGCGGGCAAATACGCTTTACAAAGATTTGTATTTCCATCTATTGTTATAAGTTGTCGTATTCCATCGAGAGCAGTACTATGGGCAGTATCGTGTCCATAGTTTAAACATATAAATATGTATTATATATTATATACTTCTCTACGCCCCCAACTCTTATTCTGTTGGTTGACTCTAGATCAAAATTGCGGCCATGTGATCTAAATAGATAATGTTATTCAGTTTGAAGTTTAGACTTAACTGCTGAACTTAGTAATGGTTTAAAGTCAAATCATTCACATTCAAATCTTCAGTATTTGTATGTTACAAATATTTGAAGATTTTAACACAATTAGAGTTACTTGTGTTGTGAATTCCACAATAACAACAGCCCGAAAGTACTCCTAGTGACTTTTACTCTTGTATATTCTCTAATTTTTGAGAGATATTGAGACGCATCTGCCCGCCGCCTGCCACAATTGTCTATGCATCCGTTTTTAACTCCGTGTCTGTGTTCTCTATGGCTCTGCGCCCGCTCGGCTATCGTGACCGAAAGAACCGACTCAAGGTATTACTAGCGCGACAAGATCGCTTGCCACGAGTAGATGTTACGTGCTAGATGTAGAGGTTTATGTCGTAGCCAAGGGGGTTTGGTTGTGTGAGTGGATGAGATGAAGATATTTCCGTCACTTCGTAACGTTCGAGCCATGTAATAGTTAATGTGAGCTGTTACAGTCGACCCCAAAAATTGAAAATATGTCAATCTACGTACAGCTATTAATTGTGGTTATTTGTCGAAAACTATTACTAACTCTCGACAGTATGACCTAAACCTACTTACGTAAGATATTCCGAGACAAACTCGTCCTTTGAGCATTTAAAATTATGCAGTGTTTTGCTTTTTTTATTGATTAGTATTTTTGACTTTTTTAAAGCAGTTTTAGATCCGATAACATACTTTTGCATATATCTTCAAACTATATCGGCCCTATTCCGAAGGATTTTGTGACTGGAAGTATCTTTAAATTGCTTATAATTTCCTTGTACATGTCTAACCTATCACTTTAGCTTCACAAACGCCATCCGATGCCTACACAGGTATTGTATTTTGTACATTATAAACCCAAACAATGCATGGTATTACTATTGTTAGAAATCTACCTGATTATTTCGAATTATACGTAATAAAATAATTATATTAAGGTAATAATAATAATTTATTTGAAGTTTACATCTTTAACAAGACAATCTTTGTATACGAGATGACTGTCTGCGCTTCGCGGATAGTTTTTCAAAATGTAAAGAAAAGCTTCTATACAAATTTATTAATGTCATGTGACATTCTGGGAGGAACACAATTATTCATCGATACGAAAACAAGTACAGAGGTAAACCGAAGGCGTCAGCAAGCAATATTTCTATTCATTTATACATAATAATGTTTAGTGACTATAGGTGAAAAATAAAACAATCTGACTGCTTGTTACTTTTTAGTTGTTTATGAAATGTAAAAGCATGACTTTTTTGTTTTATAAATGTGTTATATTTATTTCCAATGTTTGCTGTGCCATTTATTTGTGTAAAATATGAATTCTACTGTCGTGATCTGCATGTATGTCGCACCCTCACCACATTGCACGCATGTTTACGTGAATATATTTTATATGACTCCAACTTGTATTCATCAGGCAACATTTTGTGACTTAATTAAAAAAAATTGGCAGAAGAAGTAGCGTAACCAGTTGATGTTACTGTGATTTCCTCTAGAGACAACCAGAATACTAACTTATTTCTTTCGTAATAGCGTATTTCAAACAAAAATAGGGTTTTCCAAAATGTGTAACACCAGGTGGCAGCACTAAATCCTTTTTACAATATTTTGACTGTTCCTTCTATTGTTTAACAATGTCTAATGATAGAGATATTGCCTGATGAATCTATGCTACCAATATACTGAAACACGATTCAAAATACATGTAAAATGTATAGGATCTGACTGGCTTGTGTGGTGTGAACGTTTTAGTACACGAACAATTTAGAAACAAAACAAATATAAAGACATGCTGAACACTGTAGGTGGAAGGCTTATAAATAAATTGTGTTGATGGAATCGCTATGTTCAAATATGAATGAATACATTTACCGAAAAAAAACTGTATGAGTTTGCATAAAATTCACAAACAGTTAAATTTCTGGATATGCAGTGTTAAAATGTATAAAATTAAAAATAAAAGTCATCAAATTATGAGATTATCAACACATTTACAGGTCGCGCCAAACTTGTAGATCGCTATGAAGTTCCCTCACTCAGGTTACAAACAGGGACAGAATATTTACCAAAATAATATTTTTTTCAGAATGATTGCAAGAATATAGATATGATGTACTAAAATTATAAAGCGGAAGAGTTTGTTTGTTTGTTTGTTTAAACGCGCTAATCTCAGGAACTAATGGTCCGATTTGAAAAATTCTTTTTTTGTTGGGTAGTCCATTTATAGAGGAAGGCTTTAGGCTATATAACATTCTGACAACCACGCGAACGAAGTCGCGGGCACAGCTAGTATGATATATATACACAATAAACAAAAATAAAGCAAATTCTATCTGCTATGGGTATCTGTATTTTACTACTGACATGCAAATCGCCTTAACTTCAGAGAGATCTAGAAGTTTGGCGCGACCTGTACTTCCGACAACGCACTTAGTGAGTTTTTAGAATATTTTACTCTCATGCCGATAATTACTATATACATATTCCATACTAAAAAAAGACCTTTTCCTACTTTTGATCAGCCAAAGTCAATGTTAACTTACTTTTGAAATAGTTGACTGTATATGTAGGTATTGAAAGTCGAGATCATAACGATTCCACAACAATCAAGCAACACATTTATCAAACAATTTTGAGTTATCTATTATTGTGTACAGAACAAATTTGCGATGCGTGCGCGCGCGTTCTCAGAGCCAAAGATGGACGAACTTGATGAACTGGCGCCGCGGGTGGCGCCGCGTGTGTCTGCTAGGCTCGTGAGGACGCAACTACCGAGGACTTTAGATGATAACGTAAGTGAATTAGTAGTACGATAGTGAAAGCCCAAAAGTAACTGCCGTGTCCGTGTACCATATTTATATCACTTATTTAAATGAGCAATTCTTGTATATGCTACCGGAGTCCAATTCAGAAATTGTATTCAATTCCTACGACCTACGACATATACATTTCCTAAATAGAGGTAAGGAAATGTATTAAATAGGTCGCATGAATACTGTTGGTGACACCATAACCACAGCCATAACCTAGAACTTCATGACCTGGGTGGTCTGCATGATTCTACATGAACACTGTTGGTGACTTATCCCCGCCGCTATCCCTATTAGAAAATGTTTACAATTTTCGAACTTAACACATTTCCGTTAACATAATAGATATGAAATTAGAATCTTGTATGTATATTTTTTATTCCTCCTCGTTGAGACACCTCTCAACCGCGTGCCAAAGAAATTTACATACAAACATACACACATACAGTCGAAAAACATAACCCTCCGTCTGGCGCAGTCGGGTAAAAAGAAGAAACCAATAGTACTTAAGTTTGCTTTTCAGGGTGAGCCAACAGGGCTGGCGCCTTTTGACGAGCTGCTAGAAGCCCGAGTACGGGAGCTGAGCATGGCACTCAACATGAGCACGGCTCTGGCGCTAGCAGAGTTCATCGAGGATGAGGTTGTGGCGCCTCCTATGCCATTAGAAGTAGGTTCAACTCATTTATTTGCCTCACTCCATATTAATTATATTGAAGTCACGATCCTTATCATCATCATCCGAGCGTATTCCCGGTTGCATCGTCAGCAGTTGCGCTTCAGAGCCCGGGGTCGGCTACCTTTCCTAGGTGATTTGACGAGGTTACTGGTTTTTACACAGAGCGACTGCCGTCTGACCTCCGCAACCCAAAGGGTAGACCAGAACCAATCCTAGGATAGGTACAAACGCTAGATGGCGTTCGGGACCAACGGCTTTACGTGCCTTCCGAATTGACGTGATTCAAGCCTGCAATATCCTAAACAGACTGGAAACAACTTTTCACAAAGTATGCTTCCCAGTGGGATTTGAACCCATGACCTCCGGATCACAAGGCAAACGCCTTGAACACTGGACCGCGGAGGCAGTCTGAAGTCACGATCCTTATGACAGAGATTTATTAGGTCCTTACATATTGTTACGAAACTGGGGTTCGAATTTGGAGAGAAACGCCAAACTTCGTATGAGGGATTTATTCACTACGGAACCCTAAGATGACACGTGAAGATGGTCTTCCAAACGTCCAAGGTCCAAGTCGCGTAGCAGCTGAGGTCCAGGTATCTCGCCAAGGTAGTCGCAGGTACTTCCACTTGTCGCACTAAGGTAGGTTTCCTTCGCCTTGAAGTGATCGCTTTGATAGCTCGTATTGAACTGCCGTGGCGCACCCAACGTTCCCTATTTATATGCGCCATCGAATAGGTCCACATTAATCTCGAATATTCTACTTGGTCGACGAATGCGTTTCGAAGCATCCAGGCGCCGGGTATGTGTGTGAGTGTTACATGGTTAAGCAACTCTAGACTTTATGACACAAGACATATGGGCCAATTTGGCTTGCACCATTCTATCGTAGTATTCGTTCGCGAATATTGTTCGGGAAGATTCTATCTCGTTCGCGACACTGCCCCCTTCTTAGAGGCGCTCGTCCCGAGCGTCACTATTGCTGCCATGGTAACGTGCCAAACGGTCTATGTGTATCACTCTGATATCTATCGTCACTCACTCGCTTGACTACCCTGTTTGGAGCTTCCCATCTCGCCCGATTCTGACGTCTAACTAATGCTTCATTGATGTCGGCTCTTACGTCGTTCGAGGTTGAACTGATGATGTCTTTACCAGTTCGCCAGCTGTAAGAATTCCTAGCGTGGCACCTGTCCGTCCTCTCGTCGAACTTGCGTTTTCCTTGTTTCGCCTCGTGCAATCCATTCCAACGTTCACGCAAGAGTTTCGATCTTCGCCAATTAGCCTCATTAGAATTCTTGTCAAAATTCTCTCCACGAAATGAGGTATCATGTCCCAATGTCACTTCGTCGAGCAATTCTTTTAACTTCGTTATTTTATCCATAAGATCGTCTTTCTTTGTACAACTAAGCTGCAGATGGCCCCTTTCCCCACATCTGTAACACAAGGGCCCTGTTGAAATAATCTTCTTCGACGGAGTTTTCAGAACCTTTGTTTCCATTATTGATTCTTGCTGGCTGTGCACTTGTGTGTCCTGTCGCAGTGCTTCAATTTCCAGAGCATGTGCCAACGCGTCCCTGAGCGACGTATGATGTCTCATGCTTACAGGAACCCTTACTTCCTTATCTCGGATTCCATCCACAAAGAATGTTAAGATTTTACTATCTACCATTCTGGAATCCACCGAAGCATAGGCTTTGCGCACTAGTTTCTCAATTTCTAGTGCCCACTCCTGTAATCCTTCTTCAGGGCGTTGAACTCTGTCACGCAGCTGTTCCCGAAACACGTATTCCAAGTGCCGTTCCCCGTACCTAGTTTCAAGTGCCTCTATCAATTCTTCTAAGGTGCTGCCTGAGCCTGGCAGTACCTCCAGTACCGACAGAGCTGAACCCTTCAAGGCAACGGTGAGAGCGGCCAGCCTTTGTTCATTCGTCCACCCATTAGCAGCAGCCACAATTTGGAATTGCTTTTTGTACACAACCCACGATGTTGTACCATCATAAGGTGGCACTTTGACTTTTAGTCCCTGAACTTGACCTCCGGATGTACTTGGAATGGTTTTCGCTTCCATAGTCTCAAGCTGCAGAACTTTTCTTTCCAAACTTGCCATTCGTTTTTCAACCCTATTCTCCAGATCGGTTACCCGAATCTCCAAATCGGTCATTCGATTCTTCAATAAATCAACGTCCTCACGGATATGGTCCATTGCCTTGTTGAGCTTGCTGACAGTGCTCAAAACTATTTGCTGGTCCTCACTCAAGCGTGCAAATCGTAAATTTTGTGCCTCTTCTATACGTTGAAATCGTGCATCTTGTTTTTCGTCTATGCGTTGCAACATCCGCATTAAGGTGTTCAAATCCATTGATGTATCTAATGCACGTGGTACTGTTTGGTGGGCGTGGCCAGTGGGCGTGGTCTGGCCGAGGTGGGCGGGGCCAGTGGGCGGAGCTTGAGGTATGGTGGGCGTGGCTTGAGGTCCGATGGGCGGAGCTTGTGGCTCGGTGGGCGGGGCCTGATGATCGGTGGGCGTGGCTTGACATACGATGGGCGTGGCTTGACGTCCAGTGGGCGGGGCTTGTGGCCCGGTGGGAGGGGCCTGATGATCGGTGGGCGTGGCCTCAGGTTCAGTGGGCGTGGCTTGAGGTTCAGTAGGCGTGGCCTGAGCCATGCCCCCTTGAGCCTCCATGGCACGCTGGGCCCTGGTCCTGACACCTTCCCTGGTGGTATCCTCTTCTTCCCTCGAGAAAACTGCCATCTCCAATCCCACTTCTGACACCAAATGTTACGAAACTGGGGTTCGAATTTGGAGAGAAACGCCAAACTTCGTATGAGGGATTTATTCACTACGGAACCCTAAGATGACACGTGAAGATGGTCTTCCAAACGTCCAAGGTCCAAGTCGCGTAGCAGCTGAGGTCCAGGTATCTCGCCAAGGTAGTCGCAGGTACTTCCACTTGTCGCACTAAGGTAGGTTTCCTTCGCCTTGAAGTGATCGCTTTGATAGCTCGTATTGAACTGCCGTGGCGCACCCAACGTTCCCTATTTATATGCGCCATCGAATAGGTCCACATTAATCTCGAATATTCTACTTGGTCGACGAATGCGTTTCGAAGCATCCAGGCGCCGGGTATGTGTGTGAGTGTTACATGGTTAAGCAACTCTAGACTTTATGACACAAGACATATGGGCCAATTTGGCTTGCACCATTCTATCGTAGTATTCGTTCGCGAATATTGTTCGGGAAGATTCTATCTCGTTCGCGACAATATGAAATTGCCGTTCAGTATCAAAAAAGTGAAACAAGTTTTTTTAATGAAATTATTATTTAATCAATCGAAGTATGCGCCGTTGTTATCGATACACTTCCGCCATTTTATAGGCAGATCATTGATACCTTTGGAAAAAAAATCCTGGGAGCGAGAGTCTATGAACTGTTTGCAGGCGGTTTTGACTGCCTCATCAGATTTGAAATTTTTTCCTTGTAAAAAGTTATCCAAATTTTGAAAAAAGTGGTAATCGGTTGGGGCAAGATCTGGAGAGTATGGTGGGTGACGCAGAGGTTCCAGTCGCAGCTCGTCTAACTTGGCGATCGTTGTGTGGTCAAGCGTTATCCTGAAGGAGCAGTGGGCTAGAGCAATTCATCAGTCTCGGTTGTTTAATAGCGAGCTTTTCCATCATTGTTTGCAATTGTTGGCAATACAAGTCTGCAGTAATCGTCTGGCCTGATTTCAAGAAGCTGTAGTGGATAACACCAGCACTGGTCCACCAAACACTAACCAGAATCTTCTTTTTGGTCAGTTTTCGCTTAGGGCAAGGTTTTGCCGGTTCTCCAGGGTCAAGCCATTGTGATGATCGCTTCCGATTGTCGTACAGGATCCATTTCTCATCACAAGTCACGATACGGTTCAAAATCCCCTCAATATTGTGGCGATTAAGCAAAGAAACGCAGCAAGCAACGCGTGTTTGTTGGTTTGCTTCAGTCAATTCGTGCGGTACCCACTTTTCGAGTTTTTTAATTTTGCCGATTTGGCGCAAGTGGATAAGTATCGTTTTGTCACTTACGCCGAAGGCTGCTGCTAATTCAGAAGTGGTTTGAGATGGATCCGCTTCCACTATCGCCTTCAATTCTTCGTTATTCACTTGAGTATCAGGTCGTCCACGAGGCTCATTGTGTAAATCGAAATTTCCAGAACGGAAACTTTGAAACCAAAAACGCACCGTTCGTTCGTTAGCGGTGCCTGGTCCATACACGTCGTTAATTCTTCGAGTCGTTTCTGCAGCACTGGTGCCACGGTGGAACTCGTATTCGTAAATACCGCGAATTTTCAATTTGTCCATAGTTGTTGTTATAGCAATGTTGAAACTCAAACAAATGATGTTAAAACAAATGAAATACGAATTTTAAAACAATATTGTTCTGGCTTTATTTCGAAATAAATTTGAATTTGGAATTCCTAATGAAACACAAGATATTTGATTTTAAAGTTGCCAGTATTGAAAATCGGCAATTTCATATGTAAGGACCTAATATACAGGGTTACTTTTTAAACACCGGCAACATTTTTGGAGCGCAAGTCCAGTCCATGTTACTAAACTACTTTCCATAAAATCAATTTTCGAAAAACGATAATATCGGCTTTCCATACATATCAGCGCTCAGCCAAATGGATTTTGTAAAAGTAACCCTATGTATAAGAAGAAAAAAAGGCGATAGTGCCTCCCAAGACACGGAATAATAAGATTTCAAACTGTGCCTGGCTAAAAACATTTTGTTTCAAGCAATTCTAATAATCCAGTCAATGAAGTCCTTAAAAGGAGTCAACCTCAAAATTAAACTGATTAAGCTGGAATTTTGTATGAATAGATTTTTGTATTTGCATCATTTTGGTATTCTAAATGTTAAGTTATAATATATCTTTCAAGTATTATAAAAATAATTTGTGCGTAAGTTTTAGAGAATTTTATTTTAACAAATACGTTTTGAGGTAAAAAATGAGATATATTAGCAAAAACCTGTTTTTTGCGACATTTGACCTTGAATATCTAAGGACGCAAACACATGACCTCATGAGACTTTGAGATAACATTTAATAATAATAATAATAACCAGCTATCACCGTCTCTGCTCAGTATATCGGAAATGGGAGGGGACCGACCAACGTGTGGTCGACGGGCAGTCACCGGATGCCTCTGCTATGATTAATTTCTGGCGTGGCATCTGGTCGGCACCGGTCGAACACACGGAGGGCGATTGGATGAGAGTCGTCGGACGTGAGTGTGAGAATATCGAGACCACGGGGGCTATCACTATCAGCCCCGATGACGTAAGTTGTGCAATTTGTACGGCACAGAATTGGAAAAGCCCTGGGCCGGATGGATTGCACAACTTTTGGATAAAATGGTTTCGAAGCTCACACGAACGTCTGGCGGAGCAATTCCAAAGTGCCTTAGAGCTTGGTTCACTCCCAAAGTTCTTGACAACTGGTATCACCTTCCTACTCTATAAGTCTGGTAGTACCACGGATCCGAAGAACTATAGACCCATCACGTGCTTGCCTACATTATACAAGCTCCTTACATCCATTTTGGGAACAAAAATTAATACGCACATTGTTGCGAACAAAATTTTGGCTCCATCTCAAAATGGATGTAGGGCTGGGTCCCGTGGTACTAAAGATCTTCTCCTCATTGACATGACCATTAACCAACAAGTCCGACGGAACAAAGTGGCTCTCTCTACTGCTTGGATTGATTATAAGAAGGCCTATGATTCAGTGCCTCATTCATGGCTGGAGAGGATATTAGAGTTGTACAAAGTTGACACAACTTTAAGATCCTTTCTGAGCACTTGTATGAGACAGTGGATCACAGTCCTTTGTCAACCAGGCGGTGGAGATAGTACCTCAGATCCGTCAGACTATATAAGGATTGAGCGAGGCATCTTCCAGGGTGACAGTTTGAGTCCATTATGGTTTTGCCTAGCCCTGAATCCTCTTAGCACTTTGCTGAAGGAGTCAGGATTGGGCTACCGACTCCGAAGAGATGAAGTTATTTCTCACCTACTGTACATGGATGATCTTAAACTATTTACACAAAAACGCACTGACTTGTTGAAACTACTAAAAATTACAGAAGTTTTTAGTAGTGGCATCAAGATGGAGTTTGGTGTAGATAAGTTTGCGGTTATGCATGTACAGCGGGGAAAGGTAGTAAATTCAACAAATTCACAACTTTCTGAGACAATGACTATCAAGTCTCTTTCGGAGTCTGAAACCTACAAATACCTTGGTATGTCACAGTCATTGGGTATTATGGATGGGGACATAAAACAGGCAGTGAAGGAACGCTTCTTTGGCAAACTGACAAAAGTACTTAAAAGTCTTTTGTCAGGTGGCAATAAAACCCGTGCCTTCAACGCTTGGGTGATGCCCCTACTCATTTACTCCTTTGGCATACTAAGGTGGACTTAGACTGAGCTAGATGCCCTAGATAGGAAGGTCCGCCTACTGCTCACAACACATCGTATGCTACACCCACGCTCATCTGTTATGAGACTGTACATCCCACGGAAATGTGGAGGTCGTGGCTTTTTAAACGCCAAGAATCTTTACAACCGTGAGGTGTGCAGCCTTAGGGAATATTTCCTTAGCAATGAGTGTGGGTTGCATCGTGGTTGTAGCAGTAGACAAAGGCCTCACGCCGCTATCCTTGGCAAAAGAGAACTGGCGCAAACCAACGGTGCTAAGTACCGAGGATCGCAAAAACGTATGGAAGAGCAAAGAGCTCCACGGGCGGTTCTATCGGGCCATAACAGGGCCTGATGTGGATCAGCTCGCATCGGTGAACTGGTTACGTTTCGGCGACCTCTTTGGGGAAACCGAAGGTTTTGCCTGTGCAATTGCAGACGAAGTCATGATGACAAACAACTATCGGAGATATATCCTGAAAGACGGTACGGTTGATGTCTGTCGAGCATGTCGACGTCCCGGAGAGTCGATCAGGCATATAATCTCCGGTTGTTCTCATCTGGCTAACGGCGAGTACTTGCACAGACATAACCTAGTAGCCAGAATTATTCACCAGCAGCTTGCTCTTCGATACGGGCTTGTAGAATCGGAGGTACCGTACTATAAGTACTCACCGGCGTCAGTTCTCGAAAATGGTCGTGCCACGCTCTATTGGGATCGATCTGTCATCACGGACAGGACTATTGTCGCCAATAAGCCTGATATTGTGCTGACAGATCGATTGATGCGCCAGGCAGTGCTTGTCGACATCACCGTCCCGCATGACGAGAACCTCGTGAAGGCCGAGAAGGACAAACTTAGCAAGTACCTTGACTTGTCCCACGAGGTGACTGCTATGTGGGATGTGGATTCGACGATTATTGTCCCGATAGTCGTATCGGCGAACGGTCTTATAGCGAAGAGTCTTGACCAACATCTTAAGACTCTCTCGCTAGATGGCTGGATCAAGGGTCAGATTCAGAAGGCAGTACTCCTGGACACGGCACGTATTGTCAGGAGGTTTCTCTCTCTGCGGCCCTAACCGCCGGTAGCTTGGGCCTTGCCCCGCTGCCAGTGGGCAGCTAGGTTAGGTTTTTGTAAATGTTTATATTTTGTAGTATGTTTTATATTTTACTTTTTATAAATGTATACCAAAACCTAGACTAAGTTTCAAATTAAATAAAGAGAATAATAATAATAAAGACGGTACAGTTGACGTCTGTTGAGCATGTCGACGTCCCGGAAAGTCGATCAGGCATATAATCTCCGGTTGTTCTCATCTGGCTAACGGCGAGTACTTGCACAGACATAACCTAGTAGCCAGAATTATTCACCAGCAGCTTGCTCTTCGATACGGGCTTGTAGAATCGGAGGTACCGTACTATAAGTACTCACCGGCGTCAGTTCTCGAAAATGGTCGTGCCACGCTCTATTGGGATCGATCTGTCATCACGGACAGGACTATTGTCGCCAATAAACCTGATATCGTGCTGACAGATCGATTGATGCGCCAGGCAGTGCTCGTCGACATCACCGTCCCGAATGACGAGAACCTCGTGAAGGCCGAGGACAAGCTTAGCAAGTACCTTGACTTGGCCCACGAGGTGACTACTATGTGGGATGTGGATTCTACGATCATTGTCCCGATAGTCGTATCGGCGAACGGTCTTATAGCTAATAGTCTTGACCAACATCTTAAGACTCTCGCTAGATGGTATGGCAGTACTCCCGGACACGGCACGTATTGTCAGGAGGTTTCTCTCTCTGCGGCCCTAACCGCCGGTAGCTTGGGCCTTCCCCCGCTGCCAGCGGGCAGCTAGGTTAGGTTTTTGTAAATATTTATATTTTGTAGTATGTTTTATATTTTACTTTTTATAAATGTATACCAAAACCTAGCCTAAGTTTCAAATTAATGTAACCAAACCGAAAATGTGTACCAAAACCTAGCCTAAGTTATAAATTAAATAAATAGAATAATAATAATAAAATGTATTGACAGTTAATACATGTGCATTTTACATGAAGTCTCTGGTTTCCGAGTTAGTTCGCACTGTGTTTTGGAAACCAGAATTTTTTTTTAGAATACCTTATGAGAGTAGCTTATTCCGTTTCATACCGAGGTTAAACCTTTAGACTGGACTATACTAGTGCTCGGATAGTCGGGCGCTTATTTACCTAAACTTCGTAAGGGTACATAACATAGAGTTGATACAACAACCAACCTCATAAAAATAAATATCCATCTCCCTTAATTTAACTTTAACTCATGAAGTTTAGTGAAATTAACTGACTATTTGACAACTATAACTTGTTATTAGGGTTCCGTACAAAAATGAAAAACGGAACCCTTATAGGATCACTCGTGCGTCTGTCTGTCCGTCCGTCTGTCACAGCCAATTTGCTCCGAATGTACTGGACCGAATCAGATGAAATTTGGTGGGATGGTGTAATCCTATGACCCAAACACAGATGTGCAAAGTAAATACATCTTTTTTTTAAATAAGGGTCATTTTCGTGGGACAAATTAGGATATTTAAAAAAAATGTTTTGCAATCCTTACTGTGTAATTATCAAATGAAAGGGCTCGTTATGAGGACCTCAAATATATTTTGTTATTATTGTAAAATAAATAGTTTTGATTTTATTCATGAAAGAAGACGAAAATTTACCATTCCTCCCCCCTCCGAAACTACTAAGCCTAAAATTTTGAAAAAAATACAATATATAGTTCATTGCTTGTACATTACAGGAAAACCTATAAGAATTCAATCAATTGTACGGAACCCTCTCCGCGCGAGTTTAACTCGCACTTGGCCGGTTTTATATAAACTAAAAATTTAAATTCTAGGTACTAATAGACAACGTGAAGCTCCACCTAATAGAAGACCGTCCGACCCGCTCCATCTCTTCCCCTCCCCCTTTGCCGCTGGACATCGACCTGACGACCTTGAGACTGACGCGGGACTCCGCGGGGGTGCTCCGCCTGGGCCCGCCCGTGTCCACGCCGTCCACCATCGCGTCGCCCGCCACGCCGCAGCCACAGGTAACTTCATAGAAGTGGAATATCATTTATTCCAGGGGTCGCAAAATGGCGGACCGCGAGAACACAGCAACTTGCTCATTTTATATTTGAAGATGAACTTCAGAATAAATTTCGACTTACTGATGAACGTCTCCAGGATTTAATGTCAATAGCTTGTACCAACTTTACTCCAAACTTTAGACAGATAGTCCGCAATAAAAAAAATATTTTTTTTCATTTATATGTAAAGAAAAACCTTTGTTATTTAAGTAATTAGGTACATTTGTTTTTAATAAATATATATTTTTTATAAAATGTTGTGTGGACCGCGATGGTTTCATTTCATTTCTTGAAACGGACCCCGAGCGAAACTAATTGGTGACCCCTGATTTATGCCTACACTACTACAAACGAAACTATACATCCGTGCACACGTCAATACGTGTGTGTCCGCGCTCTCGCCCCGCGACAAGGCGAGAACGGGCGAGAGGAGTGGGGACGGGGACGCATATTGCAAAGGACCGCAGGAGATTCCATTCTGTAATACTCTTATAATTTCTGTGCCGCAGCAGCAGCCCGAGTTAGAAGAAGCGAGAGTGCAGATTGACAGGCTGAATAAGGAGAACGAGGAGTTGAGGAAAAGGCTGGTGACGCTGGCCAGGATAGCTGAGGATAATAGGGAGCTTAGAGCGTGAGTGAACTTTACTTTACCTGTAGTCTACCTAAATACCATTGAACTGGGTTTCTGTCGGCGTAATCTTCCCAGCAGTGGTCATACCGAAACGGTAGTAATATGTAGCTTTTGCAGTAAAAATAATTTTATTTTTTTATAAATCTTTATTGACCACAATGGCACAAAAGGTGGAAGAACAGAAAGTTTAAATTAGCGATAGGCGCTTAAAGATAAGGTATGTAATAAACTACACACACTATATACATACACATAAATACGCATACATGCATACACATACATAGTATAAAATACAAACAATTTATGATAATGATTAGTTCTGCTGCAACAAATTGGCATAAAGATAATAACGACTTTAAAAAAAGTCACAGATTCCGTACCTCACACGAATAACGAGCACATGTGTCTATAGAGTACATGTGAAAGCAATATTGCTTTGCTGTGCGGTTCGAAATGACGCGATGACGTCATAAACCATAGATGTACCGAATGCAATCGTGTTAGGCGGTAGGCCCGCTGGGCTCTGTCTGCTTAGAGCCGCCAGACCCAAAATTTTCTGTTTCTCATTAGGGACAAAGATGTGATAGTATGCAGGGCTTGGAATACCGTTAAAAATCTGGTAACGTTAAATCTGTCAAACGGCGTTACCGTATCCGGGAACGTTCAAGTATTACGTAACGAATTTGGGGGAGGGGGGGGGGTTCTTGTAAAACGTTACGATGCGTTACAGGGGCGGGCGCTCCCTCAGCAAAGATAACGTTATGCTGGGTAACGGTATTTTTCCCACTATTTACCGTTAATCAGATAACGTTACCAATGATATTAACGGTTAAAGGTATTATTAACACTGTATTACTTTTTGATATTTGACAGAATAAATTGATGAGAATTTGTCTAGTAGGCTACTAGAGCTATTTATATAATATTTTACATACATACATACTATCACGCCTGTTTCCCACATAATATTTTACAAGTATTGAAAAAAGTATCGTTACTTATATCGTTAATTGATAACGCCATAAACTGTATTATTGATACCCTTTATAACGTTACCACGAAAATAACGTTATTTAACGTTACTTTTAGTGTGAATTTGGTATCGTTAACAAGCCCTGATAGTAAGTAAATTGTACTTGATTAGAATGTGATTTACAGGAAAGTGGAAGAGGCTTCAGTACTGAGGCAGTGTGCGCACGCGGCGCAGCAGGAAGCGGCCAGCTTGTTGGCTGACAAGCGGGAGCTTTTGGAGGCCATGCGGATCCTACAGGTAACTCGCACTACACAGGGAACCATTATCATGAATTTAAGGACAGACAAAAGATATACGTTTAAAAAAACTTATACCCGACTACGGTAAAATTACTAAAAAGTATGAATTATTCAGTAAATCCAAGGTCGGCAGCCATTTAAGACGATACACGGTGTCCAGTGCTGCCCCCATTTGAAATAAATAATTTGTAACGAAACGGAGATATCATTTAAAATGTTGAGCTAGTAAAACCTTGATAACCCTTCAAACTATTTTATGAACCACATGGCAAAAATGCAAACTAAAGCTTGACGTTCTCACTTTAAACTGTAAACAGTGGTTCATAAAATAGTTTGATGGGTTATCTAGGTTTTACTAGCTCAAAATTTTAAATGATATCTCCTTTTCCTTACAAATAATTCATTTCAAATGGGGGCAGCACTGGACACCGTGTATCGTCTTAAGGGTAACAATGAATATATTTTTGAAATGTGCTAAAGTCCTTTCATTTGATACCCCACTCGATCATCATCATCATCCTCACGTACTCCCGGTTGCATCCTCAGCGGTAACGCTTCAGAGTCCGGGGTCCGCTACCTTATCTGAGGTGATTTGCCGAGGTTACAGGTTTTTGTTACCCCACTCTATATCGAAACAAAAAAATATAATTTTTTTGCATACAAATTATAGCCTATGTCACCCGGACAATAATGACGAACCGATTGACATTTCATTTGTGAAAAATTGGATGAGCGGTGCGGATGTCTACTTACATACATCATCATCCAGGTCTTTTTTAGTCTCCACTGCAGAAGCACGACCCTCTCTGTACTACCAGAGCCATATATTAGCCAGAGCAGTCAGAGGATTTGGCCTACACTATCCACGCTGGCCAGACGGGTTGGAGAGGTCTCATTGATGTTGATAATGAAAGCTTATAAAGCTTTGCTTAGCTTGTGTTTCCTAAGTCGCCTTCTACGACATCCACAAGAAGACATGGAGTGATCCTATTCTACTCTGCCTATGTCCTTTGTATGTGAGTGGCTCCCCACACGGCTAACGGAACTTACATACATAGACAGCTAAAATCATTACCCTTCATTTTGGCTTTGCAGTAGCAAAATATATAAATTATAAGGGGCGGCTGGTAAGATACATCCTAGGGTGACCAGGATTGCATAAACGCCACTATATACGGTGATTTTTCATCGGTTTCAAAGCTGAAAGCCATTTCATAAGGATACTTAGTAAGACCCAATTAGCTAGTCAAAATAAAAATTAAAAATTAAATTAAAAACGTGAGATCAATCAGTAGCGTAACAAAGTCTGTCGTTCGCCGCGCGAGTACCTACGTATTCGTATTCGAGTTCATCGGGGTCACGCGGCAGTTTTGATAAGACGGGCGTAACTACGTGGTCTCGATCGAAAATCATTTCCGCAACATTTTTATCTTATCATCATCATTATCATTTCAGCCGCATAACGTCCACTGCTGGACATAGGCCTTTCCCAAGGGTTTTCAAAATGACCGATCTAGAGCGGCCTGCGTCCAGCGCTTTCCAGCGACCTTGGTCAGATCGTCTGACCACCTTGTGGGTGGGTGTCCAACGCTTCGCTTGCCAGTACGTGGTCGCCATTCGAGAACCTTTCTGCCCCATCGGCCATCGGTTCGTCGCGCTGTGTCCCGCCCACTGCCACTTCAATGAGCTAATCCGCTGGGCTATATCAGTGGCCTTCGTTCTCCTACGAATTTCCTCATTTTTGATTCGATCACGTAGAGAAACACCGAGCATAGCCCTCTCCATAGCGCGTTGAGCGATTTTCATCTTATGTCGTACACAAATTTGGATTACGTGTATGGATAGAGGAATTTATTTACTATACGACAATTTTTTTCCTAAACTAATGAAAATTCAGCGTGTATCTCCTCAGCAGCCTCTGTCGTTTCCAGGAGCAGCTAGGATGCCGCGGCAAGAGATAGCGGTCCCGGAGCGGTCAGCCGCACAGCTGCCTCGACTGCACTGCTTGCTGCGGCGACCAACGCACTTAGAAGCGTCTCTACTTCGAGACATAGAGGCTACTCGTTATCTGCTGACTCTAAAAGCGACCAACTCGCTAAGACCTGCCAGTGTGAGTGAAGCTCGTCAGAAACGGCTCAAGATATAGAGGTTACGATTTTTGTAAGTTACGCCAACCAGGCAATATATAGGGTCTAATAGATTATACTGAAACTATTTTAAGGGTGAATGCAGTTCATGATTCTAAACAACTTTCCCCAAGGAACATAGGTATATCGAAATATGAAGAATCTTTTTAGCGCCGCATACAAGTTGACCGATCATCAGCTTATCCGAGTAGTCCTTTTTCTTATTTCGATACATGTTTTTGGGGAAAGTTGTTCAGTATGATACTGAACAACTTTCCCCAAAAACATGTAATACATGGACTAAAATAACCCTTAAAATAGTTTCAGTATGTTTTGTTAGACATTGTATACCGTAAAACATACTACTTCCTGATTTGGCAAACACGATCAGACCCGCCAGTGCCCATCAAATGGAAGTCAGGATTAGTTACTTGTCAGAAATATTGTAAGAGATACAGCCCTCGGTTTTTGATATGTAACATATTTTCTTTCGCTTTCCTGCAATCTGTGTGAATGATTTTGTGAAATGCGACGAAAGTGTGTAATAGGAAGTGCGCGCTATTTGATTAGACCAATGAGCACGCGTGATGGTAGAGTAGTGCGTAAGATTGTAATAACCGATTTTCCGAGAGGTTGGTTCCGAGATGGTGATAATGAAAGGTATTACACATCATATGCGACTACTGTAAGGCTCGCTTTTTATATTCTGGGATTGCAGAATTGTCGTAGGCACTTAGTCCAGAATTCCCGGAACCCGGAAGCCCGGTCCGAGGTCAGCTTTCAGTCTGATGCGCGCAGATAGCGTATACAGAATTTTATTAATATTCGCATTGTTTTTTACAAGCGAACTATAATACTAAAGAAGCATAACCAAGCGCAAAAAATTACCCCATCCTAAGTACTGTTGTGGCTGACAATGTCTAGTCTCCTGCAATGTCCAATGAGCTAAAGAGTCCAGTGTCCTATTAGGTCCAGTTCCACAATGTCAAGTACATTTAAATAGGTGGTACCAAAGATAATATAATTTTAGAGTTGTAGCAAACTTGTAGAATAAATACATACTACTGGCTCTGTGAGCTGTAAACCTCGCGACTCAACCCGTTAAAGTTTATCGGATAAAAAAGTTGTTCAGACAAAAACAGTTGCGTCTTAATAAGGGTAACAAAAAAGTTATATGACATACCTATTTGAAAAATTTTCGAAATGGCTGAAATATGATTGATAACAGTTTTAATAAACCCGCACATGTCCGCCATTAAAAAAAAAAAACAAAAAACTGAATTGCCAAAAATATCTATATAATTAAATAAATAAAAAAATTTTAGAAGTAAATACTTGTATATACGGACAAATCACACAGATTGACCTAGCCCCAATAATTATATGGAAGCTGCTTATAAAATTTCACGAGAATCGGTTGATAAACGCGACCTGTAGGCGAGAACAAACTGACAGACAGACAGACAGACTGACGTATAAAAGCATTTTTGGCAATCTCGAAACTGAGACGCTTCGCTCGCTCGCTCAATTAGTACCAACTGCTCACATAGATGGCAGCACACTATATTATATAGCATATTAGATGCTCTTTCATAGTATTATTGTTTGCTGTTTTTTATACATCAATAATTGACTTCGTACTTACGACCTGCCAAAAGTAAAAATGGCTCAAGATACTATTAATATCGCGAGGCTTAATAGTTGATCTTATTAAGAATATTACTTTACAAGAAAAAAAAATATCTTGATTAGATATACGAGTACAAGGACATACAGTAGTTTACAAAAAGTACTGTGTCGCAGGCATCAACGCCCACCTCCGACGTAAGTACATAAGGATGTTCCTGTATATAAACATTTTAGACTGTTCCACAGAAGCCTTCATTTACAGAATAATGTTCGGACATCAGAAAATGTAACAAAGATCCTAAGGAGTAACGAAATACTTGGACCCTTAGCATGGTACCGTCGATAAACCCAGATAAAGTTTATATCGCGTGACGGACTATTGCCATCCCGCTCGTTATTATAACATAGAACGAGATAGTGATAGAAGATAGCGCTCGATAAACACCGTCGCAGGTGTCATACTGCGAATTATGGAATATAATATATTTTTAAACTGTTAGCCGAAAAAATACAGTCGGCATAAATAAACCAGTAAGTTGTACTGGATAATGCAAAAATTAGATTATATGCCCAAAATGTATCGGGAATTGTGATTTATAACGTTTTGAAGTACTTATGGAAGGCATTTATTGTATTTAAAATATTTATTAACATTTAATTGTAAATAATGTTATAGAAACCGGCTCGTTGCATATCAAGCTAAGCGTGCTTTGTAAAGGCGCGTATTCATCGTAAGCATTTGGCTTTGTGTTGTTAACCGAAGATAAAATACCAACAGATGCAATGATAATAATTCGATGAGCATGCATCATCTGGTCGATTTAAAGTGCATATAATATGGTTTTATACGACGTTTAATTTGTATCACCAGACCCCTTAGCATGGCACCGTCGACAAACATAGATAAAGTTTATATCGCAAGACGGACTAGTGCCATCCCGCTTGTTTTTATTACGTAGAGTGAGATTGAGCAATTTTTATTTTTCGCAGTTTGTTTTTCACGAGAATGCACTCGGTAAATACGCAGCCTTATGATCGTAAAAAAAGAAATGTTTTGAATATGAAAAGAAATTCGGCAATCTCGTATATTTTATTAGCGTAGCAGAAATCGATCATACGCGTTTGCGAATTGATAAATTGTATATAATGGTATAACACCAACATTTTCTACCGTATTTAAATGCCATTGACCTTCGAAAATGTTTGACCATCTCTCGATAATCGTTTTCGGTTACATCCATGCTGCTGCTTTAATGCCCGTGATTTCGGCTATTTCTTCTCCACTTAAAGTTGTTTGACAATATGATTAAAGAAAAAACGTCTATACAAAAACATATCACATTTCAAATCAGTTTCCTAAAGATTAATACACATTTTGTGAAATAAATTGTGTCTAGTGTCGACAACATATCTAAGGGGCCGTACAAGTATTAAGTAAACACCAAAGGGGGGTAGGGGGTTTTGTATTTGCTTATATTTGATGACATAGGGGGGGTCTAATACGTAAGCAAATTTTTTTGTTATTTTTTATTTTTCTTTAATTTTGATTAAAGAAGGGATAAGAGATTCTTACTTTTGCTGACAGGGGGGCGGGGAGGGGGTCAAAAATGGCTCAAATTCTGCTTAGGTAATACTTAAACGATCCTTAAATTAAAATGAAGTTATGGCAATTTAGCGTTTTAATATAACTAGGAAAGTGATTTCTGCCTCTTTCACTCATTTTTTGTGACTGCACTGTAACTAAATAAAGTGTCACGGTAGTTACAAAATATTGCCATGTTAGTGAAGGAGAAACAGAAACATATTTAATGAATCACTCAACATATTCGACGACCAATGGCACATACTAGTTGTAAGAAACAATTTAAAATATACATATTTTACATATACAGCTTGGCAAAAAAGTTTGGAAAAAATGAGGGCGCATCTGCTGCATGTATGGTCACCCCATATACTGTGACTAAAACGAGTTTGATACTTCACTAATTTAATTTAAAGTATAATACCAGCTGGCCTAACTTATTCTCTAATAAAAAGATCTAACGTGCGGAGTAGCGCCTCAAGCTGCGCCGCGTCAACTATACTGTATTTATTTTTGTCTTGTTACAGCATATAATAGAGAGAAATAAACGCAACGAAATTTGGCATTTAGTTAGAGCTATAGTAGTTTCGCGCGTTCACGTAGCACTTTTACGTGCTGACAAGGAGAATTAAATGAAAATAATAGAATTAAAAATAAATTTAAATTGTTTATTCTGATTCCCAAAGATTTTCATCTAGGTATTCTACCCCAGAAAAACCTGCTTCCTGGTTCGAGCTTCCAGCAACTTCTTCTTCTGATTCAGAAGTATCATCACTGCTGCTGCTGTCATCCCTGAGATTGATTACTAATCTTTCAATTTCTGTATATAAATTCCTGCCCCTGTCGTAATATTCTTTCTCTATTTTCATTACATGTCTGCAAGAATTTCTCCAATCGTCTGCAGAAATGCTTGCAAAAGCTTGTTCAGCTGCAACCTAAAACAAAAAATTATAAGTTTAATACATAAATATTATGCAAATCTGCATGTTAGTTCTTGAATGTTGTCACTTACCTTTATGTCTGTGGAGCACACATTGTTTGAGGCAATTTTATGTTTTGCGATGCCCCATATTAGCTCAATCGGATTAAGATCACAGTGATAAGGCGGAAGCCTTACCACTGTGTGACCATGGTCTCCTAAAATCTGATCAATTTCAAAAATCGGTTCAGGTTTGTGTTGTTTCACAAGTGTTAGCAATTCCGGTTTTCGGAGAGTTTCATCATAGGAAATGTTATTCTCCAGAAGCCACAGTTTTATATCGGCAACTTTCGATGCACTGGTTGGTGCCTTGTTTAATACCACGGAGTGGTAAGGGGCATTATCCATCACAATGATAGAAGCTTCCCGGAGGTTGGGGATTAACTTCTCTGTCACCCATTTTGTAAAATTGTTTTTATTCATTTCAGAATGATAGTCCTCATTTTTGTTGGTTCCAGAGAATATTAACAGGGCATTAGGTACAAACCCCTTTTCACTGCCAGCATGGATGATAATGAATCGTTTACCCTTTGAAGTATTATGTTTGACTCCTGTAACGTCTATTGATTGCCAGCACTTTTTAAGCTTGTAAGATGAATGTACATAGCTTTCATCTAAAAAAATTATATCTTTCTGCAGTTCCGGGGGAAGGATTCTATTATCCATAATAGCCTTGAGATATTTCTCGCGTTTAACTGCAATATTCGTTTTTTCCATTAGAGCAGAACGATCACTTTGACACTTTTTATATCGGAACCCAAGTGCCAACAACACCTTTCATAAATGTTCACGGCTTCCATCAAAACCCAGTTCTTCTCTGAGCACAGGTAACAGGTTCCTTAGTGTAGGCACCTGAAAATAAATTATGAAAAATACTTAAAAAACTAATCTATCATAATATTTATTTCTAAACACTAGACATTCAAATTTCACTGCAACTGATTATATAGTGTGAGTGCCATGACCATGGCAGTAAGTCATATAGGTATACCTGTTTTTTCACGACGTAGAGGAAATGAACTTTTTGTCTAATCGCACACAAATCGAAATCATCTAAATCTTTTCTAGGGCGACCTTTTCTATGTTTTCCTGGCGTAGAAAATACTCCCTCATTTCTTTCACCTTCTTTAGCAATATTTCGAACAGTATTAACGCTTACACCTGTAAAAAAACAATGTTACATTATAGATGATCAATTTTAATATTAAAATAAACTTTTTTATTCTAAAAGTATCACTTATTGTCAGTTTTGTATACTTTTCGAAAAATTGTATGGCATAACCTCAAAATGTTAGATAGAAGATATAATTTACGATTGTACGTAGGTAACATACAAGCGTACAAATAATTAAAACATAGTAGTAAGTGTCTGAAAGATAGATAACGTGTCTAAATACCTGTCATGTCAGCAGTTCTTTGATAAACATCGTCAAGCGCGGACAAAAGTTGTCCAGCCTCATTTTCTGCCAAACATCGCAGAAAAACTTTATAAATCACTGATCTAGCACCACTTCGAATTGTCTTATTCATATTGAAATAGTCCAATAATTATAGACACGAGATTATCACACAAACCGATCAACAAAATATTATTAAAATACAAAGCGTGAGTCGAGTGACACCGAAGCTACTGAGTGATGACAGCAAGGTCTGTGTTGCCATAAAATAAAATGTTTAGTTCCGTCTGTCACCGCTCAAAACTCTTTTTTGCCAGACTGTAACTCGTTGCCATATGACGTTATATTGATATTCTATTGTAAATATTGAACTTCAGCTCTTTTCCTGTCATACATATATATAAACGTTGTATCAAAAAAACGTGTAACAATTTGTATAATATTATATTAAATGAGATACCATGGATGCGAAAGAAATAGAAATTAATATAGTGTGGATTAAATTTATTTTAGCGGAAAAATCAACTTTTGTAAACGTGATTTTATCTGTTTTTCTAGGTGCTAAGTATTCTGGTCCTGAAACATAATTAATATATGAAGGAATTTTTTTCACTCCGGCCTTTGCGAAAAGCCGAAAGCGCGCCGCCCAGCCATAAATGCACCCCCCTTCGGCCGTCGTGGCAACCAAGTTTAACAACTAGTTGCGATAGATGAATTTATATTCTTTATACGCTACTGGTTATGGTAAAAGACTTTTATTTATTTATTATACTTGTTTATTTGTTCGCAACTAGACGTGTACAGTCCTAGCCATAAAGGTCAATATAACGGTAAACGTCATTTTAAAATTTCGGTTGTCGGTATATTTGTGTCTCGGCGGTTCACGTTATCGAACTTGAAAGATATACAGTTATATATGTTATTTAGCAGATATTTAACTTTATTGCTGTCGAGTTCATCGTGATATCGACTTAGAAAACGCGGCATATACATATAATGGCATTGTTAATAGGGATATTATTAATTGCACATCTAATAAATAATCACCCATCAATTTAATCTCATCATTTATATACTTTTTTACATCAAATAAATCAACAATCTTATCATAAGTACTGATTGCACAGCAAATAAATACTGACTGCACATCAAATTTATTAGGTTAGGGCAAACCTATAGGTTAGGTTATGTTAGAACTGCGACCAACACACGCACGAGCGAAGCGAGCGTGCCGCGGCAGCGGCCGGCGAGTGCTAGGAAAGTTCTATCCATTTTACTGCGCCACAAATATAAATTGCAGTTTGTTTAGTAATATTTTCAGTTGAGTATTTTGCTGTGCAATCAGTAATTTTGATTTGCGTTTAAATACTACCCTTGTTAATAATGTCAATATTTGACATTTTATTTTGGTGGCAATTTTCTATGTCCTCTTTGTCATTAGTGCACAATCCAGCTAAGTTTGCCGCTGAAGGGAGGGGACGCGCATTCCACGGACCGGCAAACTTAGCGCGAACGGGTTGTACTTGTTTATTACTAAAAAAATATCAGATACCATTTCGTGCCGTTTTAGCAGTCGAGTATTACCACAGCGTTTATCGAAAAGGAAGGTTATTAAGACGAAAAGAGATCAATGTAACATCTTTTATTACTGGAACAAGGCCAAAATAGCAAATCAGCCTTTATACATTTTGGTTTTGGGTGCACTGGAATATTTTATGGAGCGTCATTGACCCCTTTTCTCGATCGATATAATAATACTTTTCGATTAACATATACTTAGCTATATTTTAAACGTGTTTTTCCTTAATACATGAAGTACCTACTTTTTATATCATCATGAACGAGTACTAGTAGGTAAAATAATTTAATTTTATATATTTGTAATCGCATTCTCATTGCTTTTTATCATTTAGTAGTATTCGTTTTTTTCGTTATTATTTTGGTGCCAAAAATTCCAGACTGGTTGTAAATAAATTTTAAAATGTATATTTTTTTATAACGAAATTCCATATTCTTCTTTATGCTTTTTTAAAAATTGAATATAGTTTTTTTTTTAGTTTAAATGTGTAGCTGTTATTTTAGTAATAAAATTTAGTGAGATTTTTAGACATGTCTTTTTAAAGATTTTTATCTTTGAATGTATGTATGTATAGCTGAATCACTCGTTATGGAATTGCAAAGTATTGCATGTGGTGTAGCTATGAACTGTATGTTAGGATATTGAGTCATAGATATTTATCCCAATTTTAATATGTGTGTTAGGATTATTGAAAAATGTGCCTGTAATTTTAATTAGGTACCTACATAAAGCACAGACCTACAAACTTAAGAGCTTTATACGTTGTTTGTGTTACTATAGTGGGTTTATAGCACGAAATAGTGCGTTCAGTCGAACTATAGTTGTTCATAGTAGTCTCAGCAGTTATTTTGAACATTTAATTTTATTGATTCAAGTACTCTTGAAAACTTACAAACAATAGAACTTATTTAGGTGCTACTTATTTCTAAAAAATCTTCCAGTAGACCCGCGAGAGGACATGGGAAGAAAGAGGTAATACGAGGGCCACACCGAAAAGATCGGAAATAGAAAAAAGTACAAAGATAATATAATAATGTTTACTTTTATTGTTTTTCGAAGTATTCTCCGTGACTGTCAATGCACTTTTGCATTCGATCAAACCAATTATTGAAACAGTAATTCCAGTCTGAAGTGGATACAGTCAAAACAGCTGATTTGTAAGCTTCGACTGCCTCTTCTGGGCCGTGAAACCGTTGACCACGTAGCATATCTTTAATTCTTGGGAATATTAAATAATCATTGGGGCTCAGGTCAGAGCTATACAGAGGATGGTCCATCAACTCCACGTTTTCCAGATTCTAAAACGCGTTTGTTTTGCGTGCGGTATGTGAGCTTGCATTACCGTGGTGAAGAATTATACGACGATTCGGATTAATTTTACAAAGTTCTCTTATGACTTCCGGCAAACAAACTGTTGTGTACCAATCAGCAGTAACCGTCCTTCGTTCTTGTAAAGGAATCGTAGCCACATGACCAGTTTTCGATACAAACGAAGCGACCATTTTTTCGACACGCTGCTTGAGTGAATAAGTTTTGTTGGCTTGACCTCACCCTCGAAGACCCAAACTGCCGATTGATGTTTTCTTTCGGGCTCATATGAATAAATCCACGATTCATCCCCAGAGACGATATTGTAAACTGCATTTGAGCTCCCTCTATTGAACCGTGGCAGAGCCGACCGACACCAATTAACACGAGCCGACTTTTGTTCCTCGGTCAAACGGTGGGGCACCCAGCGTGAAATTAACTTCTTGACACCCAGTTCATCATGTAAAATGGTCTGAATGACTGTCATACCAATGCTGAGAGAAACCCGAATCTGCTCGTATGTCACATGTCTATCTTCTTTTATTAATTGGCGTATAGCATCGATGTTATCTTGTGTTACCGCTGTTTTTGGCCGACCAGTAGAAGGGACTGGTAAGAGAGGAACGTCCACGGTGGAACTCAGAATACCAACTATATATAGTCGTTTCACTAGGTGCTTTAAGTTCATAAATAGAAACAAGCTCGGCGAGACATTGTTCTTGAGATAAACCTCGACGAAAGTTATGAAAAATTATTGCACGAAAATGTTCCCGCGTGAGCTCCATTTTTCTCACCGACTAGGCGACTTGTTAAATTCAAATGGTCAATACTTCTTTTTTATTTTATGTAAAATTCAAAAATGGAATTGTGTTTGAAATAATACTACATTTCAAACACCAAAAAAGTTTAACTCTAATTTATTCCTAAGTATTCTATTCCCGAGCTTTTCGGTGTGGCCCTCGTAGGCGTGTACCAACAATACAAAACTAAATATATAAATAGTCAAGATACGTAAGTAGTTTAATAAATGTTTATTAGTAACCAGTTGTGTTATAGTTTATGTAGGTATGTACCTACATAAATATACTTACATAAATTAATAAATATTCATAAAATTCATGTTTCTATAAATATCTATCACTTGAAGGTTACATAGTGCAGAAATAAGAGTCCGTTCAAAGAATAAGTGAGAAAAATTTTGTGGAGAAGGGTTAAAGGTATGTAACAAATTAAATTATAGGAATAAACGAGAATGAAAGCCTCACATAGTGTCAAAATATACTATGCCGAATTTGCGCCATCGAACTTCGGCGACATTACGCCTGCAATTCAATTTGAATTACTTATATTACAACACATTATGCCGAACTTACGTCGCGTTTTTCATTAGGAAATAAATTAGGCGCGGAGCTTCAACTTCAGCAGTGTTTAGACTAGATAAACACTCATAAATTGGGATAAAACGAGGATGAAGCATCAATCAGAGGCAAATAATTATAAATCACGATGATTGCTTTATCAATAGTAACAATGATTGTCAATTGCATGACAAAGATAAGATTTTTTTTTTATTGCAAATAAAAAACTTATCTTATCTTATCAAAAAAAAAATCAATAGGGTTTTAAATAGAAATGACTTTAAAACTGCCTGATGATCGATGACTGACTTCTACAGTTGGTTTTTTTTTTCAACTTATAAAAAGTACTCCGAAGTTTGTAGATCTGTGCGTACATTCAATTATGTATTGAATATTCGCTTGTCGTCGCCGTATACTTTTATATGTATCACTGTACCATTTAACCATATTCATAAAATACATATTTAATTATTTGTTTTCATGTACTTGTATATTTTTTTACATTACAGTGCTATTTTAACTCAATATAAGGTAGTTGGCATGGCAGCTAAATTGAAACGTTTTTCTTTTTGGGAATGAAAAAGAGAGGAGATAAAATAGGATGTATTGCTTTTCAAGAGAAAATTCATATGAACTCATTTTTCATCATCATCAAGTTTAGAAAGCATATACACATACATTATATGATTTTTTTCCTGTATATTAGTGGCTAATAATGGCGACAGATTTCAAGCTGTCTAAATGCTAGCATATATTAACTTGCAGATGCTACCATCAGCATTGAGATGCGATGGTGGAGATCAGAGCAACTTTTCGAAACCGGTAGAGTTTAGAGATATTTTATGCCACTTGTTGTCACCAAGTGTTGGCCACTAACACTGGAAACGACATTTTGAGAGTCATACGAGTAGATTAACAAATTATGTTGATGATTTTTTTTTTTCACTTATCCGAATAATTGAAAAAAATATATCTTGCAGCAATATTTTCTATCTAAATAAATGAAAACAAAACAGTGGAAATAAAATATAAGTAATCCAAGCTTTGTCATGTGTTCACAATATACTAGATGTCTGCCTATCAACTATTACAAGATCAGTTTTTATTATGTATGAAATTGTTGCGAACTGTCTAGCTGCGGAGGAATTGTTAAAAATAAATCTAATATTCTATAAACTGCTTTTTATTATTAGCCCATTATCCTGATAACTGTACGCGTCCCACGATGTACGCAAATATAAACTATAGGTATATGTCAACATGATCTTCGTGTTATACAGATTTGATACACATGGGCGCCAGTAGCAGGGTGCAAGAGTTAGGAGTCAGGGACGTAGCTACCGCCGTATCTGCCGTATCAATTATACGGGTCCTCCGGGCCACGGGGGAACCAGACGTGCGTAAGCAAAAATTTTTTCAAAATTAAAACTGATAAATAATTACCTAAGAACTTCGATGGGACATGAACGCCTGTCAGACCTGTCTTTGTCCAGAGGCACAGAAACTTTAGAAAAACTAAAGTCGTCATCAGCTTTAAATGGTTTCTTAGATCAGTTTGCCGAAAAAAGGCAAGGAGATTGTTTGGAAAAAGTGAGATAATTATGATGAATCAATATTTCTTTTAATTTTATGCAAACATTTTCTTTTCTTTTGTGAGAAATCTCTCTCTTCATAAGGGCCCCCAAACAAATTTTTGACACATTTGTCAGCATGGAACAGGATTTTCCTATGCTGCTATTATTCCTTTTCTGCCGCTCAGAACCGTGATTTGCTAGAGCGAAAGAGAGCGACTGATCGCCATGGAATCGGCGGTGCTGCAGCATTCCGTAGCTCGCAGAAAATGTGCTGTGCCGACAGATGTGTCCCACTAACCAACCCCTTACTGTTTGAATAAAAAGTAGGTTACAATAAATTCAGTGTACCACTCTTTTCCTGTGAACACGCACGACCAATGCCAACCAGCAATTACAGACAGTATGTTTTTGATGAGCAAAATATATTCCATTATTAATTTATAAAGAAACATAGCCAAGAGTCGAAAAACTTAAGGCCAAGCTTCGTAAGATCGGGGGGCCTATTCAGTCCATTGGTCCGCTGCTATGAACTGCGTAGGAGAAGCTGCGGATATGCTATGTTTTTATTATTTAAATCCCAAAAAATATTGGCACAAGCACAACCCTACTGGGTACGGGTACCCGGTTGTGCCGATATTTAAGTATGTATGGTTTCAAATCAGAGATTTTTTTTGGGTACCTATATAGTTTGAATCCCACTTCTGATATCGAACACCGACCTACCGAACAGAAATTAAGAAACTGATGTGAATCATCGAATGAAAACAACATCAAGTACAGTGCGTCAAGGCAACTGTACCAGCGTGTTATGATGATGTATGAGTGTGTGGGCTGTTCTCATTCATTTTTCAAAGGGTAGATTACATAAATATACTCACACTACCATGGTTGCGAGTCGCATCGCAACATTCGCACGCAACCATAGTATAATAATAAATACCATGGTTGCAAGACTTGCGAGTATGTACCATGCTCTTCAGATTATGGTGCATCCGTTGTGGATGTATTTAAACTTCACAAAGATTGGTAGATAGAATCATTGACCTAGATTTTTTGATAGAATAGGAAGCAGATACCCAGCCATATCAACAAAATCTAGGTCTGAGATCCCAGTGGAGCCTCGGCTTGGCAAACTTACTTCATATTCGATGTGTACGTGTTCAATGTGGTAAGCACAGGAAGAACGTGGGCGATGTGATTATATAAGATGGATTGTACCTAGGTACAAATAATCGTACTTTTATGCTGATGTTTTTTATCCTGGGGGTAAATAGAATATAATATTTACTGATATTTCTAAACCTTGGCTCTATACGACATTTTTCTATCGTCATATCATTCAAAAAAGTAAAGCTGTCAAATGTCAGTATATAGAAATGTTGCAATAGTAATAAATACCTGTTATAAATAGGGAAAATATTTATATTCCACTGGGTGGTTGTCATATTAAAAATATTTACTGTCATTTTACCCGACTTTTAAAAAAAATAACCGTATGATTGTTGATATTATTGCCTGATTGTAAACAAATTTCTAAAAGTTTAATTTTGTATCTCATATTTTTAAGTATTAACTCAACAATAATATTATTGAAATATGTCTTATTCGTCACCCAGACGTCAATCACCTAGCTAGTCGTATACTAGTTCATGCTATAGTCGTATAGACCTAGACCTAGCTAGACGTATACTAGTTCAAATATGTTAGATCAGTCTAGCTTTAAAACGCGTATTGGTGTTCTATAAAAATTTAACGAGCGAGCGAAGCGAGAAAAGTTTTTCGAGTCTACTTAAACAATTTGGCGTTTGTACGTATGTATGTTTGTTCGACGATATTTTGAGTAGTTTTGAGTGGAGCTTCGTGAAAATCCAATAGAATTTTTAAGTTTGAACATGAGCCAAGCCAAATCGATCAAGGAGTTTGCCAAAATATGGTATTCGCGAGTTAATAGTTCGGGGCAAACTACTACCTAGTTTGGTTTCAGATAAATGGTAACCACTTACCTACCAATTACCATCTGTATGTCGCATGACTATCCATGCCTTTGCATTAGAGCAACACGGAACACGTTCCGTGTTGCTCTAAGATTCATGCCGAAAATGTGAAAATTCGTAAAAATGCTAGTTAATAAGTTACTGGAAGCAAGTTAAAAACCAGACATAAATACTAGTCTGAAGTCTGGTTAACAATATGGTTTTAAAATAATAATAGAACATTTATTATTTTGTGTAAAGTGAACATTTAAACAAAAATACTTACCTACTTACTACAATTCTTGGCGCTTTCTTTAAATTTTACCCAACAGCTACTGCAGCGCCAACATAATTTAAAGGCCTCATAAAGATCACATTTGGATATACCTACATAGAAAGTGCACCATGAAGGTGAACATTATTTTGTGACTTTTTATTCTCTTAACATTCTTAATAATTTATTTTTGACTCAGAAAACTACCCAATTGAGAAGTACCTAATACCTTGTCAAGTTGTCAGTGAAAATATGTAACGTAACGTAACGGAAACGGAACAAGACTTCGAACCCGAGAGGGTTCACACATTTTTTTTTATTACAAACATCCACATCATCTTATCAATAGATAATACTATTTTATACACTATACGTGCCTAAGTAATTTCACTTTAATCTTTTAATTTCACGTAACCAAACAGGGAGATTTTAATCCTACACTGGTAATACAAATACACGTGAGTTAAAAAATAACGTGACTTTCAAATACTGGCAACATTTTTAGTTATGGCCGATGTTTCAGTTGGAAAGGATGCGAATAACCGTTTCTGAATTTTAGTGTTGAAGTAATATATACTTGCCTATTCGGTGTTTTTATTGTGAATTTGATAAAAATATAAGAACAGCTTTGTGTTAATTGTGTGTTACGTGTTGACTAAATTGTGCAAACGCGAAGGGAATGATTGTTGTGTCCTTACTTTAATAGGATCAGTGGTCAATATATCTATTGGATTACGGTTCTGCTGTTTATTTAATTGTTGTGGACTATAGGTGAG
The DNA here is from genome assembly GCA_963576875.1 of Acrobasis repandana. Classification (NCBI taxonomy): domain Eukaryota; kingdom Metazoa; phylum Arthropoda; class Insecta; order Lepidoptera; family Pyralidae; genus Acrobasis; species Acrobasis repandana. Next base: position 4,205,701 of record OY756233.1, on the reverse strand, counting down.
TGGTTTGTTGCTTTTAGATTGTTATTTTGGAGTATTTGATGATTGCGGGACTGGTTTTTGCCACGAACGCTGGCGTGTCGCGGAGCGGCCGGGCTCTGGTCGAGATAACGGAAGATTAGAATAGATTGCACGGATTCTGATAACATTCCTTTACTTACGACATTGAAAAGTTCCTAGAAATCCTTCGAATAATTTCAAGTAGTAAAAACACTACAGCATCGCTCAACAGTCTTCATCAAGACAAGTCAAAAATATTAAATGTATTTATGCTCTATTTCACGTTTTATAAAGGCTTTTAAATCGAGAAATACGAATGAGAGGTTTTAACATGTCTCATTTTGCGGTGTACTTAGCTCGTGAGTCATAAAAATCCACTTGATTACGCTAAACTGTGTTAACGATTGTATGCCAGAAATAATCTGCTAATAATATTGTTAGAAAGTGAATTGCTCATTACTTTTGCCGCAATTAGTGATCGGAAAATATTCGATTACCTCATAAAATAGTGTCATTAGGTAACTGTATTTAACGACCTAAAATACCAGGTTATTTGCTCGGTGGAAATACAAAAAACCTTAACTATCATAATCTATTTTCTAAGTAACATGACCCTGTCAATGAATCTTATTAATTATTATTGGAAAAAAGTTGTAATTTTGTTGTGTGTGGTCCCAAGTAGTTCGCTCTAAACAGTGAACTCACAGTTTACCAATCAGGGTAAACTTGGTACTAGTAATTGAAGTGAAAACTTAAAATGCGTTGGGCATTTTTTAAAATGGGAAAAACCATTGGTCCTTAGTCACCTGCTCTTAACTTTCAGCTGGCATTATGATGGAATAATTAATCCATGTTAACCTGACCCTTATCTCTTCTAAATCCCATTTGGATTTCCATTTGAAGAATGCACCCACTAGCCAAGCTGTTGCCTTTTGTCAACACCTTGATTGCTCATTTGTCAAACAGACATTCTCTATGATATTTTTTTTTTGTTAATATGCATATTTGTTATTCGTCCATATAGAAAATATTATTTATACATGACTCACATGCACGCATTGCATCACATGTAAGTCTTAAAGAATGAATAAAGATAGTGTCACAAAAAATGTTGAAATGTTTGCTGATGTTGGGAATACCCTGCCACTCTTGTATTGGATACTGGATAGGTACTGAATACTCATAGTCATTATTAATACGCGATAAACGGGTAACACACATAAAAAGTCAGCTACTGGCTGAATTGTTTGACCTCACCCAGAGGCCTTCCTCAGGGCGAATGTGACTGATAAAGTCATTGTGAAACATACATTTATAGCTAGATTGTTTAAGTAAACTTGGAGAAATTGCTTCACTAGTTCAAAAATACATCCTATGCAAAGCTGTGCTGTTACTAAACCGTGATAATTTTTATGAACTTTTCCTACACTCATGAATTACAGGATTTCTATCAAAAACCACTATAAAAATTGAAAATGAATTACAGTCTATCTTTTTTAAATATCCTCAAAAGTGTATATTTACTTATGCATTTAATTATGCAGTGATGAGCTCATACAATAGAACTGTATGCTAGTAATTGTGTAGGTATATTGCAGTATTTGCAATAATATCCAATTCCTTGATAATGTTATGAATTATGACAGATAAGTTGTTATGTACGTGTAGTATCCTCGCCCACGTGAGGCATTGCTATGAAGGTCATATATAACATTAATTATAGGTACAAGATGGGTTTATTTGTGTACTGTAGGTAAGTACATGCATATAAAAAGTTAAATCCATGATTGATGCTTTCTTTCATGCTGGTCTGGGTGTAAAGAAAAAAAAGTAGAATGTACCAGCTGCTGTTTCAAATAGGGAATGGGAGTGAATCGGAATTTAGTCACTATAGGCGATGCAGCGAGCAACCCATCACTATTTTGATTCCCTTTTCTACCTTCATGCCCATCGTCACGCTAAGAGTGGCCTTTGGATCTTGTGGTCCTACGCTCTGTCTACCCCGTTTGGGACAGACGTGATAAGAGAGTTTGTGTGTGTTGAGTGAACTTAATAAATGACCAATATATAATATCTCATTGAATTAGGTAATGTTGTTAAATCAGTCAACCAATATCAAACATATTCTTCCATGTTTGGCGAAAAATAAGTCTCAGGGTACATTTCACACTTAGACCCATATGTTTATTTAATGTTTCCTTATCTCACACAGGTGACAAACATGAAGGTATCATAAATGGCAGTAAAAATTTGACACTGAGCTTAATAATGGATGATGTTTTTTTATTAGTCATCATTTTTACTAGGGCATGTCTGCAGCACAGTAGGTACCTAAATAAATTTAGTTACGCAGAAAAAAACCGATTTTAATGATTTTAACTATTACCTACACAATCAATATGCACAAACGTTCTGAGTTAACAAATTTACATATAAAAAAAGAAGCTCCAGATCATAGCTGACATCCAAGAACAATTATTTAACTGCAAACTGCACCTGTTATGAATAAAGCACAATATTGTAATTCACTTTTTTTTTTTATTCACCCTGTCGATCTATCCCACTGTTGGGGAAAGGCCTCCTCTTTCTTCCACTGATCCCTAATCATAGCAGCCTGCTCCCATTCTTTCATGAAGCTGTCGATGTCGTCTCGCCATCTCCTTCGTGGTCTCCCCTCGACTCTTGCGCACTTCTGGCATCCATAGAGCCTTCCAGGTCCATCTGTCTGGATGCATGCGGCACACATGACCTAGTAATATAACATTTTGAAATGTTGAAAATGTACCTATGTGACGCGGCGCGAAAATCTCGTTCCACGAACCTATTACAGCTGTCGCAGTGATTTTCGAGTTAGGCGTAAAATACTTCGAGCACAAAAGATGGAGATTGCAGAAGCGCCATTTTTAAAGTCCAGTACCTTATCTATTGCTTTGCCTAGTGACTAAAATCAGAGAACGTCAGTTGCGTATAATTTGAGTCTTATCAAACATCAAAACAACTCTAATTGCATTTATCGAACCAACCGCCTTGCGCCCGCGCTTCAGCTAGTATAGTAGAGTCACTACACTAGTTGCATAGCGTGCGCAATGCGAGCACTGACGCGTGGCGAGCGCGCGTCAAAGGCGAGCATAACGCGTGTGTCCTTTGCATGGTCGGCATGAGTCATCTAAACATGCCCTATAATATAGGATAAACCCCGAAGTAGAAGTAGTGAGATAGGTTTACAGTTCAAGACGAAGTCATCATCATCATTTCAGCCGCATAACGTCCACTGCTGGACATAAGCCTCTCCCAAGGATTTCCAAAATGACCGATCTAGAGCGGCCTGCGTCCAGCGCTTTCCAGCGACCTTGGTCAGGGCGAAGTGTAGAAAATCAGTTATGAAGATAATGTACGATCTATTTTCGCGGTTCTTTCGACGGTCTGATGCTATTTCTGTACTTAATAATTGTGTGTTTCGAGCGGAATATCATTGCGTGCTAGTTGGACTCCGCTGTTCCGTGTTCGGAGCCCGGTCCCAATTTACGGCGAATGCCGCGGATATTTTAGTCTCTAATGTAAATCGAGAAATCTCCACTTGACTACACGCGAATTTTTCGAAAGTACGCGCTTGAGTCGTCAAAATTATTATTTTAACAATTGTTTCTACAACTTCGCTAGGTTTGCTTGGGTGGGCCACGTTTATTTTTTCCGGTCCTTTTTAATTAGGTGCATATTATTATCTAGGAAATAGTGCGAACGGTACCTACGTAGCTACCACTTTTGTGCTTTGGAATTCCTATAGTTAAAGTACCTAAGTTATATGCTAATCAAAAAATATGTGATGAAAAACTTTGCCACGAGCGAGGTCCGAACTCCTCCCCTGGCATCTGTACCATGAGTGCACTTCCAATTGCGCTACCATGAGTTGGAATTACCCTGACGATGTGATGACGAATTTTCTCACATATTTTTTTAAATTTGGATATTATTCCGAGCATTGTAATGCTGTATTTTTAGGGTTCCGTACCTCAAAAGGAAAAAACGGAACCCTTATAGGATCACTTTGTTGTCCGTCTGTCCGTCCGTCCGTCCGTCTGTCAAGACCCTTTTTCTCAGGAACGCGTGGAGGTATGAAGCTGAAATTTATATCAATTACTCAAGTCTACTGTCCCTTGAAGCTGTGAAAAAATCAAACTTCTAAGCCAACGCAATCAAAAGGTACAGCCGTTTATGCCGCAAATTTTCGACACTTGCAAGGGAATCAAAACCTACAGGGTGCTTCCCGTGAACTCAGAATCTTGAAATTTGGTACGAAGCAACGTCTTATAGCATAGATAAAGGAAAAATTACGAAAACCATAAATTTTTAGTTACATCACATAATATATTTTTTTTTAATAATTTTAAACTTACTACCCATTTCCTCATAAACGCGTAGAGGTATTAAATTGAAATTCATACCAAATACTAAACCTTGCAGGTTTGTACGGAACCCTCGGTGCGCGAGTCCGACTCGCACTTGGCCGGTTTTTTTTCTTTAAAGTAAAAAAAGTATTTATTTCTCCATAAAGTATATACTCAGTACATCATGGGTCTGTTTACGAGAGTTTTTTTGGAGACTGACGACCATAACCTATCCTAGTATAGGTACAAACGCTAGATGGCGTTCGGGACCAACAGCTTTACGTGCCTTCCGAAGCACGGAATCATCTTTCTTTTCGGATAATCAGGTGATTCAAGCCTGCAATATCCTAACTAGACTGGAAAGAACTTTTCACAAAGTATGCTTCCCAGTGGGATTTGAAGCCGGATCACAAGGCAAACTCCTTAACCACTAGACCACGGAGGCAGTAATGCTGTATATAAATCAATAATATTATATTTCCTTCTTATCATTAATTTAAAATAATAAAAATTATAGTTGTTGGGGATACTGCGGTTTTACATTTTGTCACGTATTGCCACCTAGTCAGTATTTTCCGTTCAGACTCAATTTTTTTAAATTTCAAAGCCAGTCATTGCTCGCAACAATTTATTATATCGTATTTTTATAAAAAAATAGGTACTCGTGTAGTAATAATTAAAGCAACTGTAATCTAATAGTGCTGTAAACTTACACATATTTTTGAAGTACAGTCTAGAACATATGTTTGAATGTGATATTTTGGTCATGTATATAAATGTACTCTGTTTGTGTTTTTAATCAAATAAATAAATAAAAAACCGGCCAAGTGCGAGTCGGACTCGCGCACCGAGTCATAAGTAAGTTTAAAATTATTAAAAATATTTTTATTAAATGATGTAACTAAAAATTTATGCTTTTCGCAATTTTTCCTCTATCTGTGCTAGAAGACGTTGCTTCGTACCAAATTTCAAGATTCTGAGTTCACGGGAAATACCGGGGTATGTTTTGATTCCTTGCGAGTGTCGAAAATTTGCGGCATAAACGGCTGTATCTTTTGATTGCGTTGGCTTAGAAGTCTGATTTTTTCACAGCTCCAAGGGGCAGCAGACTTAAGAGTATTGGATATGAATTTCAGCTTGATGCCTCCACGCGTTCCTGAGAAAAAGTATCTTGACAGACAGACGGATAAATACTATAAGGGTTCCGTTTTTTCCTCTTTAGGTACGGAACCCTAAAAAATTACACTTGATAAAACGTGAACTATTCTATTATTATCTAGTTTCTACTTATGTAATTTAAGGAATAGCGAACGGCTGTCCAAATGAACCAGCCGCAGAGTATTGACCGGCCGTAACCACGTAACGCAAGTTCGTAGCCTATTTGGCATTCGGCCATTCGATTCATAACACCGGTTTTTTATAAAAGTCTAAAACTCTATCATCATCATTAGGTCTTTTTTAGTCTCCACTGCAGGAGCACGACCCTCTGTACAACCAGAGCCATATACGTATATGCCACAGCAGCCAGAGGATTTGGCCTACACTCTCCACGATGGCCAGACGGGTTGGAGAGGTCTCATTGATGTTTATGAGCTTTGTTTAGCTTGTGTTTCCTAAGTCGCCTTCAACGACATCCACGGGAAGACTTGGAGTGGTCCTATTCTACTCTACCGGGAACCACACAAAACTCTCTATAAAAGCTTATTATTGACCGAGCGACCGAAGCGAGCAAAGCATCTAAGTTTCGAAATTGGCCAAAAAGCTTTTGTCCGTCTGTCTGTTCTGGCCTACAGGTCGCAATTTTCAACCGATTTTGACAAAAATTGGCACAGAAGTTCCTTGATTTATTCAAATTTTTAAGTCGACCGTGCTTTGGAAGGCACGGTAAGCCGTCGATCCCGACTGCTATCATTTTATGACATTCTAAAGACTTCATCTGGGTTCGATCCCCAGGGTAAGTTGGAAGATGGGCTTTTTCCAATTGTCCTGGGCCTTTGGTGTTTATCTACATCTACACTAATATTATAAAGAGGAAAGATTTGTACCTATTTTTGTATGTTTGTAATGAATAGGCTCAAAAAGTACTGGGCCGATTTAAAAATTCTTTCACCGTTGGAAAGCTACACTATTTCCGAGTGACATAGGCTATGTGTGTACCACGGGCGAAGCCGGGGTGGACTGCTAGTCTACATATATATGTGTTTGTCGTTAGTATATCGTTGAGTTAGTATCCCATAACACAATTTTAAAACTTACTTTGGGGCCAGCTCAATCAGTGTGATTAGTCAATATATTACATATTTATTTATTTAGTATCTAATACAGGAAGAATGTACTGACCGTCTCAAACCGTAACGCAAGTTCGTAACCCAATTGGCAGGCGGCCATGCTTCGAATCATAACCGCGCTTTTATGCTTCTTTTTATTTAACCTCGTAATTAGCTGTTAAAATTAACTAAAGAAGCTCGTTATTGTAATTATCGCCGCATTTTGTTAAAAGAAAGCAAGTGTGCTCAATAAGATGTTAGCAACATTTTGTTATAGGTATTATAAATATTAAAAGGGGGTAAACAAAAATATATACAATACTAATCACTTCTTTATCCCTTAAGGGGTTAGATGGAGCCTAGGGTCATAGGACCTAATTTGTAATCTATGCTGATAGTAGTCGTAAATGAGAAGGCGAATCAAATAGAGACTTATCAGGTCTCTTTTAGTTTCTACTGCAGGAGCCCGACCCCCTCTGTACTACCAGAGCCATATATTAACCAGAGCAGTCAGAGGATTTGGCCTACTCTCCACGCTGGCCAGGTTGGAGAGGTCTCATTGAGCTTTGTTTAGCTTGTCTTTCCTAAGTTGCCTTCTACGACATCCACAGGAAGACAGTGACAGTGGTCCTTTTCTACTCTGCCGGGAATCACACGGCTAACGGTGTTTGTGCGTTTATAGAACCTAATACCACTCCACGACCACTCCCAAAACACGATTTCGACCGAACACGAGTTCAACACATACTCGTACAGCGTGTGTAATTAATTGTGATTAATTTGTAATTAAAGCTGCAAATGTAGACGGCAACGGTATGAAAGCGAAGTGTTCGCGAAATCTTAATGCGCTTGTACACTTGCATTTTCCTTTTCGATCGTGATTCTGTGCAGAGACGTAAAAATTATAGAACAGTTATAAGAAGAATCGATATTGATATCAATTTTGGTCGGAATAATTCAACAGATCGACATATAATATGATTTGTAGTATGAAGAAAAATTCTAAGTCTATGTGAATATGTAATTATTTAGACAAATAAAGTTATAGACTATTTCTTAAATCGTTAAAAAATACTACTGATACCTTATCAAATCAAATTGAATCATTAATTTGCAATATAGGGTCAGATTCAGATACAGGTTTTATTGTTTACACATTAGACCTAGCCTACATTTTAATATGTATACGGCGTTTTATATTCTAGTTTCCTCTGTAAGACGAGTTCAAATCCAACAGCCCTGCTGCTTGGTCTTAGGGCCCTTCCACACGACTATTTTTTTTTACGCGCGTTTGTATTGATACAAACGCAAGTTGAACGCTCAGCAAACGCAAGGAAGCCGGGGCGTTTTAACCTTTACACACGATCCTTACGTTTCTATCGATACAAACGCGCGTTGAAAGTTCGATTAAAATGCGTTTGTATCGATACAAACTCGCGCTTACAGCGCGTTTCATTTGCGACAAAAAACGTGTTCAATCTGCCAAAACGCGAAGAAAACGCGCAGAGGACGCGCATCAAAAACGCGCGTCGTACGAGCGTAAAAAATACGTCGTGTGGAAGGGCCCTTACAATCAAGAATGCTCAAGACCATGCGAAGTGAAACAGAAAAAGCCAGAAATCGGACCCCGGGCTTCGCAGCATTACAGCTGAAGATGCAACTGGGAATACGCTGAGATGAGAGACTAAAGAGGATCCTGCTGGTTTTTACAGCGATTTACAATGTGTACAATAAATATTTTTAAGTTGGATACTAACCAGTTAAAAGTATAGTCTCGTTTACGAATAATAAAAATACCTCCAGGTATAAAAAAAAATACCTCAAGCCCGCATAGCATGGCACCGTTGAAAAACCCAGATAAAGTTAATATCGCGCGACAGACTGGTTCCATCCCTCTCGTTATTATAACGTAGAGTGAGATAGTGATAGACGATAGCGCTTGATAAACATTGTAGCCGGTGCTGTGCTACGGGGGCAGATCTCTCATATCAAGAAAATCACTAGTGCGTAAGGTTCTTAACTGGTCGCAAATTAGGCGTGTGGGGCTCACGCTGTGATGTTTGTATATTTTTGGATTTAAATGTTTGTCTATTTGTTTGTTACACATGACGAGATTAAAAATTAAGTTAAGTGTAATTAATTAGCTAGTTACTTTGTTTACATATCGCTGATGATGATTCGTTGTTTTCAGATTATTTTGAGCTTGTCTCTCCAAATAGAGATAATGTAAGTTTGTCCCAATAGATTTAAGGTGAAGATATAGGCAAATGACCTTGAAGTGGCGCCCTCATTTGAAATAAATTGTTAACTCGTAAATATGGAGATAATTTCCATATTGCTCTTCTTCATGCACTAGATAGCCCTTTAAATTATTTTATAAACCACCGTTGAAAGTATTTACATTAGTCCGTCTAGCTTCAAAACTTGCCTCCGCCAAAAGTGGCCACGGCAAGTTTTAAAGCTAGACGGATCACCAATAATAGTTTTAACGGCAGTTCATAAAATAATTTAAAGGGCTAACTAGTGCATGACGTAGAGCAATATGGAAATTATCACCATATTTACGAGTTAACAATTTATTTCACACTTCAAGGCCATTTGCCTATATCTTCGCCTTAAGAGCCCGTATGACCCTGATAGTACTTAGAGCGATCTTAAATATTTTCTATATCAACGAAATACTCACTTTGAAATAAAAACACAGCAAAGTTCAGGACTAACTCTCTCTATACATAATATGTTTCGAAAACACAATTGCTTAAAATTTTCTCCATAGAAACAAATTGCGAAGTTGCCTCTAAATCACCTCAGAATTATACTAAAACGGAAAGTATTTAAGAAATACAATAAATTTGCCCTTGTAACTCTGGATTTTAATTGTATTAAACATAAGCAGGGAGGCAGGGAACATTAGAGGAGTTCCCTCGATTTCTCGAAGATCCCATCATCGGATCTTTACCTGGTGACAATGGGACCAACTCGCTTATAAATATACCCTTTCAAAACAAAAAGGAATTTTCTAAATCGGTTCAAAACGGAGAAGTTATGGGGAAACATATATAACACATACGAGAAAAAAAACATATACATTCGAATTGAAACTCCTCCTTTTTTTAGTCGCTTAAAAATGTTGACTTTTAAAAGTAGCATTTTATCAGTCATCTCAGCCCTAATGATATTTAGTTGAAGTGGAAACTAGACTACAGCTGTATCTAATGTAGATACAGTTACAATAGGTACCGGTGACAGGCAGCGGCCTTGCCGCGGCGACCGCACCAATTCCCGAATTCCGGCAATACCACAGTTACGTTGCTATGTGTACACTTCTAATAACTTGTAGTTGCCCGACTGTTTCATCAAAGGTGACGATTCTATTGGTCACACTACCATTATTAGAACTACGTATTGTTGGTACGATGAAGTAAATAAATACTAAAAGTACTATAATGTAAAAAACTAAAATAAAATAATGAATTTTAAAACCCCTTTGAAACTATTTCACCGACAAGAAGGTAGTTCTTAAATTATAGATAGATAGAATTATAACTGGCAAGTAAACATAACCTCTTTCCGTTTGTTTATTTATTAATTAACTGAGATATATTACATTTCATTAATAATAAACCTCTTAACGAATTATACAGAAAAAATGAAATAAAGGCACCAACCAGGTCATTAACAAAACATATTCATACTTCCATAAAAGTACTAGGGCGTTGGGCTACAATGGAAAATTAAAAACGGACTGGGTAGCCACAAAGGAATGCAATCGTGCAACATTTTTTAACTCTTGCAGTATTTTTCCGTAGGCCATAGAACTAGGAAAAAATAAAGACTATTTTTAGTCGTGACTGCATAATAAAGAGATTATTAACCTCTCCGGAAGTTGTCTACTCGTCTAGCTAGCCATCTACAACTGTGAAGAATACTAGTATGGCATGTAAACAACTTGTTTACTTTTTAAGTCTTTCGTTCAGTTGATTACAGTGCAGTAAGTGTATCTAACAGTAAATCTGACATAAGGCCTTTACCCACCATCTCTTTCTCTGTTTACTCTAGAACGGATCGCTGGATCGGATCGCAACGCAACATCAATGACGATACGTTCTGCGATACAAGTAATCGTCCATTCTTCTGCAACCGCACCGCGGTCACGTGTTCTCTGCTTCCGGAGACGATCGGCATGCGATCCATGGAACACATGCGTTCTACCGCAGGCAGTGGTCACGGGTACATACGCAGCCATTGGTTACATACAGTGATCGTATCGGTAGAACGCATCGGGCGCTATGGGTAAAGGCCACGTAAAGGCCTATACTGCTCCGCCTATCTCTAAATTCACTTCTCTCTTTACCCAAAGGTAAAGCACATAGCAATCTCTTCCAGTCAGGAAGAGATTGCTATGTGATAAGTCCTACTTTGTATCATTTTTCTGTTTTTTGTTCTTTTTGATTATGGTGCAATAAAGAGTATTTGTATTGTATTGTAAATCCCGCCGGACCACTAGCACCTTGAAACAGTACCATTGATGGTATACTTTGTCTTTAACTTCGCGCCTCACCTGTTTTCGTCAAACTTCTCCAAGTACCTCGGTTGCCTGGAAGAGATTGCAGTTGCGATAAGGCTGCCTTTTGTCATCTGTTTTATGTTTTATATTGCTCTGTATCATAATGTTTTGGTGCAATTAAAGTTGAAACTACTTTGAACAGTTTTCTCCCACTTAGTGCCGTAGGTGTACAATTTGCATTGATTTTGTGTGTTAACGCCGTGGATTATGATGATTAATGAAGGAAAATCTGCCGTATTTTTTGTTATTTAACGATATAAACTTAAGTGGCCTATTATATTAATGTCAATTAAATCTGTCAACTTTAACATTACCAGCGTTCGCCTTTTACCGTCTAAGGCCAGATACCATCTCCGGGTGGACCTCGAGGCAGCCTGTATGTAATTTGTGCTCGGCTGCCCTTTATCAGATTGTCAGCGCCCCCATGCTGACCGTTGAGTGTCCCCGCTTAGATCTGTAGAAGGCCGACGGTTAATTGAAATCTGTTGGCTCTAATTTGTTTTGTAGATTGGTTTAACTAACGGGTCGCTCTGATTTAGCCAGTGTGTGTACAGTTTTAACAAATCTTACGGACCGGATGAGATTTAGGCAAATGTGTTTTTAGAATTAGGGTCACATTAGACTGACTGGAAGATTACCATGGGTGTTTTTTGGCCGTAAGCGACGGAATTATACGCTTGGGCGAAGCAAATCGGCTACAACTGGAGACCCGAGCACGCAAAAAAACATTTGGTATTGTTGAGAGCGTTGGTTAAGTCGACTGTTGAGCATCTTAGAATAGAATTTACTTTATTGCCAAAAATACCACAAATAAACCGGCCAACTGCGAGTTAAACTCGCGTTGAGAGGGTTCCGTACAATTGATTGACTTCTTATAGGTTTTCCTGTAATCTACAAGCAATAAACTATATTTTATATTTTTTTCAAAATTTTAGTCTCATTAGTTTCGGAGATCAGGGAGGGGGGGGATGGTCAATTTTCGTCTTCTTTTATAAATAAAATCAAAACTATTCATTTTGCAATAATAACAAAAATATATTTGAGATCCTCATAACGAGCACTTTCATTTGATATAATATGACACAGTAAGGTTTGAAAAACATTTTTTTTTTATTTCCTTATTTGTCCCCCGAAATTGACCCTTATTTTAAAAAATATTTATTTACTTTGCACATACGTGTTTGGGTCATAGGATTACAACATTCTACCAAATTTCACCTGAATCGGTCTAGTAGATTCGGAGCAAATTGGCTGTGACAGACGGACGGACAGACAGACGCACGAGTGATTCTATAAGGGTTCCGTTTTTTTCATTTTTTGTACGGAACCCTAAAAATTAACAGAAATTATATACACAATTAAAATTGTAAGACAGATACGAGTAAAAATAAACAAGTGGATGTCGTAGAAAGCGACTTAGGAAACACAAGCTACACAAAGCTTATAACATCAGTGAGACCTCTCAAACCCGTCTGGCCAGCGTGGAGAGTGTATCTAGGCCAAATCCTCTGACTGCTCTGACTAATATATAGCTCTGGTAGCACAGAGAGGGTCGTGCTCCTGCAGTGGAGACTAAACAAGACCTGATGATGATGAACTAACTATTAACTATTTGAATCTGCCCAGCTCCTTCAAGAAGCGAAACACTACTTTATACTATCTTCTAACTTTCATATCACAAAAACTGCAATCTTTCTTCCTCTACATCGTGTTAATGAAAGAACGCAAAACCTCTCAGATGGTACCTCAGCCCATGTAACTGAACAACTTTTGTTCAACAATTTTCACGAAATCCAAAAAAAATATTCGGGTTTTCATACAAATTGACTCGATCAGCTGATCAGTTTGTATAAAATATCAATATTTTTTTTAGTTTTGTGAAAGTTGTTGAACATAAGATGTTCAGTTACATGGGCTGAGGTACCATCTGAGAGGTTTTGCGTTCTTTCATTAACACAATGTATAATCTTTTGAAAAACGATTTATTTAATCAACTAAACTCGTCTGCTCAAGAAAAAAAAAACAATAACCATTCTCACATATCAACCTAACGACTCTAACGAGGCCAGTCTTATGAAATTAAAAAGCAATTTTGTGGCTTCCTAAATCAAAGACAATAATAAATGGCGGAATGGAAAGCATCGCGTGCTTGCGAGCACTGACCACCGCGCCATTATGGCCTAAAATGGCGGTCATGGACATCCATCATTGACAGTTGTCAGTACGGGAGTAGATAGAATGTAGAAGCCAAGCTTACTGAAATAACGCTAGAAATATTTTTTGGTTTGTGTGTCTATATCCAGTTGTATAACAGACTACGAGTTCTTGCTGTTGAAATATAGTTTGCAGTGCTTGGCACTAAAGATGTTATAATCTCGAATTCTTTTCTGATTTGGAAGGCACGGTAAACCGATGGTTCTCTGTCATCATTAGGTGACAGTTGTCTAGCTGTGTTAGGCGATTCTCTCATTGCCCCGCACTACGCAGCGTAGCACGTGAATGCGTGTTCTAACGTTGCTTGTATCTCCGTTTGTATAGAAAACACGCACAGTCCAATACACAGAAAATGCATCCAGAAAACGCAACATGCAGCGTGATGCGTGGTCAGTGTGATAATCGCCTTAGATGCCTCTAGGCTATACTTGAAAAATCTGACACCAGTGCTTGCCGTCAAATCACAAAACAAATAAACATTTTTTCGAGTGTGTCCTCATCCACAATAAAATTCTCGCCATGCAAGGTACTGTAAGTAATAGGTTGCTTAGGAATAAGCCATACTCGACTTATTTAAAAAACTAAACATAACGTAAACATTTACAACAACTTCGAAGACATATGTATATAACTAGCTGACCCGGCAAACGTTGTTTTGCCATATAAAGACTACCCCTAACATTTAGGGGGATGAAAAATAGATGTTGGCCGATTCTCATAGATACCGGATAAGCACAAAAAATTTCATCAAAATCGGTCAAGCCGTTTTTTAAGGAGTATGGCAACGAAAACTGTGACACGAGAATTTTATATATTAGATTTAGCGCGGGCTCTAGACTCTAGGGCAGTCCAGTTATCCTGTATGCCAGTATTATAATTTGGAACATCCTTGCTATCTATATTAGTTTACTCTGTGGTTGTCAAAACGACCGTTGTTTAGAACTTCCGATGGTTAAAGATGGCGCAGAGATGTGGGCCACCGATGCTTGTGTGAGGATATTCACTGGTTTGTATTTTTTTATATCACACCAAGTTGGCAAACAACGAAAAATATTTGTAAAAAGATTATAAGTATGCTACTTATCATAATCTTTTCCCAAATATTAAGGTTAAGGTCGTACCTGAATTTTCCGGGGTCCAGTGCTGCCCCTATTTAAAATAAATTATTTTAAAGAAAACGGAGACATCATTTAAAATTTTGCTACTACCAAGTCCTAGATAGATAACCCTTCAAACTATTTTGTGAACTCTGTTTACAGTTAATAATGAGACCGTTAAGGTGAAGATATAGGCAAATGGCCTTGAAGTGTGAAATAAATTGTTAACTCGTAAATATGGTGATAATTTCCATATTGCTCTTCGTCATGCACTATATAGCCCTTTAAATTATTTTATCAACTGCCGTTGAAACTATTATTGGTGATCCGTCTAGCTTTAAAACTTGCCGTGGCCACTTTTGGCGGAGGCAAGTTTTAAAGCTAGACGGACTAATGTAAATACTTTCAACGGTGGTTCATAAAATAATTTAAAGGGCTATCTAGTGCATGACGAAGAGCAATATGGAAATTATCTCCATATTTACGAGTTAACAATTTATTTCAAATGAGGGCGCCACTTCAAGGCCATTTGCCTATACCTTCACCTTAAGCTTTACTACGCACATTTGCCAAAAGTGGCCGTTTTTCGCAAATGTGCGTAGTAAAGCTTAACGTTCTCACTTTAAACTGTAAACAGTAGTTTATAAAATACTTTGAAAGGTTATCTAGGGCTTGGTAGTAGCAAAATTTAAAATGATGTCTCCGTTTTCTTTGAAATGATTTATTTTAAATGGGGGCAGCACTGGACCCCGGAAAATTCAGGTACGGCCTTAACTGTAAATGTAACAAAAGATGTTGAAACTATTTTAATAGTAGATTCAGTCCGTGAAACTAAACAACTTTCCCCAAAGAATATGTTAGGTATATCGATATATGAAAAAAGTATTTGCTTAATGTACAAACGCGTGTCAGCTGATTGGTGATCTTACATGAAGGAGGCCTAATTTTGTCGAGAATTTTTTTAACTTTCTAATAAATTGATTTAGAGGATTAACAAGACCGTGCGAAGAAGAGAAGAAAAAGCCACCGTGGACCCCGAGCTTCCACATTGATGGTTCGAAGCGATTGATGTAGTTAGTAGAATCAACAGTAATAAATGTAGAAATAAAAACCAGTCACTAATACTTAAGTCTCTTACTTTGTTGTTTCTGTGTTAGTCTATACATACATACGCTAGTAATGTTCAATAGGATGTGACTATGTATGTGACCCACGCATATGATTCTAGCACTTCAATAAAGATTCTGCTTCCTCCCACATAGCCACTAATGTAATTGCTAGTACCGATGCATTCTACTATAATGCTACTTTGTACCAAGAACATTATCAGCTGTGATATGACTATAATTTAACATTTCATAGCTTTTAAAATGCAATCCCAGAGCCACAGGTCCCGGATTATAGGACCCTTAAGGTGACGTGGGTTCACAATTTGCAAAACTGTGCGTGTTTTTGAAAAATCACTGTTATTAAACTACTATAGTTTATTCCTTAAAAAAATTACATTACAATTATTAGGATTTTCTACAGACACCCACAATAGCCAAAACACAATTGAGCATTTTTGACTCGATAGAAAAAAATCACAAACATACGTCTAAATTTGCCTAAATTTGCCTTTATAATACGTATTACTATTTTATACAATCACCTTTTTATATGTAAACTATACCAAAAAATGTATCGAGCACAGCTCCGACCCTTTCTTCGCTCTCGACGAATATTTCACGGTGTTTTTTTTTTTTTGTATTATATTTTTAATTTTTTCTGTAGCCAAAACGGATTGATATTTAGATAGTACATTTTTTGGTATAATTTTCATATAAAAAGGTGATTGTATAAAATAGTAATACGTATTATAAAGGCAAGTTTAGGCAAATTTAGAGGTATGTTTGTGATTTTTTTCTATCGAGCCAAAAATGCTCAATCGTGTTTTGGCTACTGTGGGTGTCTGTAGAAAATCCTTAAATTTTTTATGTAAATTGTGTAAGGAATAAACTGTAGTAGTTTAATAACAGTGAATTTTCAAAAACACGCACAGTATTGCAAATTGTGAACCCACGTCGCCTTAATGAATACTATCGTAAACATGCAAATGTTGCATTACGTGTGTGATTATCCTCAACAGCTTTCTGCTACTTTGTAAGTAGCGAAGTAGGATTGTTGACGGGTTTTCAAGTTGGAAAATGGCCTTTTTCAAATGGTCCTGGGTCTTGGGTGTTTATTTATTTACTATATTTTATAATAAATATATATATATATATATATATAAATATATAAATAAATATATATATATAACACAAGTTTTAAAACTTTGGGGCTAACTTGCTACTTACTCGTAGTGTGATTTGTTGTATTATATATATATATATATATATATATATATATATATATATATATATATATATATATTTATGACATTTTGAACCATGAGCTCATCGTGTTTGATTTGTATGATGTATATACTATGAATATAATATTACATGAAATTAGTGATAATACCTACTTACTTTATATATTTAATTGACTCAAAAATGCTGTTACATATTTGGTCCTTCTGTAAGTATCCAACAAGTATTTTGGCGATTTTATCAAATATTCGGATCCCTGGGGTCCCATTTTTGTATCCCTTAGGATACACACTTATTAGGACCGGCATTAATTGCCACAGCCGGCCGATAAAATCGAATTTTTGTCTAGATGAATGTTCGGGCTGATATGATGATGATGAATGTTTAGGCGAAAAGCCGATATAGGTAATTGCTTCGGGATACTGGCGAACGAGTTTTTCGCAAATTGATTTTCGTGGACCTTATAATATGAAATTGGTGTTGTTTGGTGTTATAAATGCTCATGCTCATGAACAATATGTGAAATAGTTAAAGTGGACAGTCATAGTACGGCTGTAGTGATATTTGTTTCGCGGACTGTGTGGGCGTCTTCGGGCATCGTCCGCCACTCAATCGGCTATGAAAACCAGTGAACTCGTATAGATTTGTCGCCAGAAGCTCCCTTAAAGCAATCAAAGGGCTACACCAACCTTTGATTGTAACTTGTTAGGAACAAAGAATTTCCCACGTTTTATTAACTTGTTCCTGGCTAAATACGCAGTAGCGTCAAGCCATAAATTAAAAAAGAAAATTTAAAAAAGTTATTTAAAAAAAAATACTGTCGAACCGACAATGCCGGCCAAGTAAGTGTGTAGCAACCCTTAATGGACGCCAGATGCATTTTAAAATTATTTTGTATGCAGTTTAGAAATTTCTGAATTCGTCAGCCACACAAAATTATTTAGTTTTTATTGTCTTTACTGGAAACCAGTACTTATAGGAAATAAATCAAGTATAGTTTGAGTTCACGTCAATACCCGTGTTTATTGGAAAACCAGCTATTAGGTATTTAAACGCTTTGCCTAACTCAGTTATTAGGTAGCAGTCTATAGTAAATACTATTTACTGCCGCCAATGGTGCAACTGGTGCAAGCTGCATGATTCTGCTAAATTGAAAATATCTTCAATGTTGTTTTACTCAAGTATTACGTCATTTCTAAATTGAAAACATATTATAAAAAAAAACCATGATTGGGATTCGAACCCACCACCTCGTACACTTCTGTACCTCCTGTGTACTTTCTTTACTTTTTTAATCGACTTCAATTCATCTGATATCAATTATGATATAATTATGCTACTGAATAGTTTGTAGTAAAGAAAGATGTGCTTTTATACCCATGCTTCGAATGCGTGAACCCTGTAAAGGGTACTGGTACTACGTGATGAAGAATTCGAGACGAATGTAATAATGTTTGGATTAGAGTATTGAGGACTAGGCCAATCCCGAAGCGGAAAACTGCTATTTCTATTTTCAGCCTGTATTTTCCTACTACACTCCCTTGGGGCATTCCAATTCTCGGGACGGTATTACAATGCTTAATTCCTGCAGAAATCGTTTCTTAGCCTGATCAAATATTATACTTGAGTTTCTCGTTTGAGTACAAAACATGACCTACCCTATGTAGGTACTTGTATATAATTAATACACTTAGATACATGTCAGACAGGATTCAGGATGCAGTTTCGCGCATCGTTTTCTACGGCCATTTTCTAACAGGTATCGTAAGGTTTTATCAGACGATCTAAACGCTTGGTTTGATGACTGTACTGTGGCATCCTGACGCTGATGTTGTAGGCTTCCCACCTTTCTTCTCGTTAATTATTAGTGTTTATATTATCAGCAAATTGATAAGGCGAGGAAAATCGTAATCGGAATTACAGTATTGATGTTTTCCATACTAAATTAATTGCACAGTGATATGTAAAGGAATATGAGAAAGAAAGTACTTTTAAATAGGTAATTAGTACCAATCACAGGCAACTGTTAGATAATTCCTGCACGAACTAAAATGCAGCAGTAATGGAGACAAAAATGCATAAAATTCGAGTAGCTCGTTGGGCTTGTAACTATAATAAAAGCGGTTCGTTAATTACATTACATCAAAATCAGTAAATTTTAGAAGTAAGTTTTATATAAAGGCAGCCCTGAGAACACTAGTCTTTCAGGAAAACCCATCTTTGATAGAATTCTTCGTATTCAATCACGTAACTCTATCATCAGCAGAAGTGGTTTTCAAATATAATTGACAGACATACGGGAATAACATCCCAATACTCGTGCCTTCAATCCCTCGGGTCCTGAACTTCAAAGCTTAGGCCCTTGATCGAGTCTCGTTAAAGTTAAATTAGGAATACTGGGCTTACGTAGGGTTGTCTGCAGTCCGAGATTCCGCCGATTTGTCTTCGTTTGGTGGACATCTGTGGGTTCTGGGGTGGGCACTATTAGAAGTGACATTTGAAATATCTGAAATTCAGCCAATCCAGCTTTTTGCAAGCGTTAGTAGTTAAGCGGCCTAAACACGTACGCCTGTGAGGTTCGAAGGCAATGGCAAACCACTCCTTTTGCGCCAAAAATTCTTATCGTGCCCGTTCGTTTCTTTCCACCGATAGAAGCCTGGCTCTTCTGATCTTAAAGTTTTTATCCATGTTCCTTAATGTAGGTGATGGCAACCTTGCACTGGTTCGCTGAACTTTCAAATATTAATCACGCGAAGTCAGATTTGTTTGTGATTGCTAATTACTTACCTACTTGTTTAAATGGCTTTGAGAGGCTAAGATTACGAAAGATTTATTGTTGTGGAAATGACCTTTGTCAAAAAAGTCTTTTTATTCACATGAGCTTTGGGAAAAACTTGGATATATTTTTGTAAATTTTCAAATATATCCAAGTTTTTCCCAAATATTTCAAGTTTTTGAAATAACAAATAGCCGTGAATCATAATTTTATTGAAATCTACAAAGGAGATGTGCCCCTGTTTATCAGTTTCCGTCCCTATTTGATGCCCGACCACAAAATCTCATGAATTGGGTAGTTTCCTGGGTCAAAAATAAATTATTTAGTACTGTTTAGAGAATAGTACGTCACAAAATAATGTCACTTGTCCTTGATCACATCCATTTTGAATGTAATTTTGCATTTATTTATGCAGAAAAACGGATATTAAAAGCGCTATTTTACTCCAAAAATCTATGACGTCACAGTCCGATATTTCATACAAATCTCATAGAAAATGTTTGTTTTGACGTTTGGAAAAAAGTGTCTGATTTGACTTGTTGGTAACTAGCGGATTAAAGTTTTTGAAGAAATAATCCATTGGACTAGTCATTTCTTACTGTAACATCATCTTCTATCTTTAGATCATTACACCACTAGTTACGATATACGAGTAAACTATAATAGTTAATGTAAACAGCGTGATGAACTTAACAAATGTTTACAAACAACCACTCCTTATGCGCATGCGCCGGATGCACCGTTGGATGCATGTTTACAAATGCAGGCTTTTGTATTGTGAGCTTTGCTCCCTTGGGTCTCATATTCAATTTGGATATCATATTTACCATTTTAATTCTACATCATCCAACTGGTGGGTATAGACTCTCTCTTTTTTTGCGCCATTTTCAACGATCCCATTTGAGTCACTGGTTCTCAATTCTATCAATAGCATAATATCGTCTGACCAGTGTCCTGGCTTGATTCTCTTGTTTCAACCACCAGTCTTCTTTTGTAGTCTGCCCATTCCACGTTAACTGTGTGATTCATCTTACTACTCCATCTTTGACTTTATTTCGGCGGCTAGTCTAGGAGATAGAAAAAATATTAAGTAATGACCATCATTGACTAACCGGAACTGATATAATTTGTTACCCTGTATAATACTCATCCTAATTTGTATTTTGAAAGCAACATAGGCGTTTTCCGGCCAATGCTATAAGGCTCATTGGACCGTGGTTCCAGTGCGTTTCGTCAAAATTATTTTGGCAAGGCCGGTATGTGATTCCGATGAGACCTATTTACTTCGACTATGCAATCTGATGTAATATTGAACACTAGGGTATGTAAACATATATGTTTACATGCCCTAGTGCCATGAAACACTATATGCTTCAATTTCATTCACACTGAAGGGTTGACGTCGGCCGGTGGTGGCCCGTTGTAAAACAAGAAGGGTTGGTGTTAGACAGACGGCCAGTCGTAACAACACAGACATATCCTTTTATTAGATTTGGCTTTCTTGTCCATTTCGGACGGACTTCGGCATCCGATGACGGAAAATGCCGGAAATCTTCAAAACAATATAGCTAAGGATCTGAGTAATATACACACCAAGCAAGATACTGCCAAATTGTTACCACTGCGATACATCACCATAGAAATTAGTACATCACACAACAAATTTTGCATGCACCGCTTTTATGTTCATTGTTTTCTTTATTCATTGTATGTGTCTTTACTGCCGCTGCTGTTAAAAATGTTAACAAACATTTTATACCTAACATAATAAAAATAATAATAATATTTATTTTAGGCATCATATATACTCGTAATATTACAATATTATAGGCCCATAGCATAAATACCTTAATGACTAACATACATATAAAATTAAAAAAAAACTTAAACACTATTTATTTATTGTCTTTGTGACGCAATGCACTTTGTACTGGTGTCAGTTAATGCTAATAACATAAAATAAAATTTTATATTGTTATCTATACTAATATTATAAAGCGGAAGAGTTTGTTTGTTTGTTTGTTTAAACGCGCTAATCTCAGGAACTAATGGTCCGATTTGAAAAATTCTTTTTTTGTTGGGTAGTCCATTTATAGAGGAAGGCTTTAGGCTATATAACATTACGTTCCAACAACCACGCGAACGAAGTCGCGGGCACAGCTAGTTAATAATAAATTACAAATGATAATACTTATAATAACAAATATTAAATTCATTAAAAGTAATTACTTTACTTTAAGTTACCTATCATATTTGAATTTAGAAAATGTTTACATATCCATATCTATTTATTTTGTCTCCAGTGAGTAGTCCTTTCTCATCTCAACGCGTTCGAATGAGGGGCGATAGGGAACGCGTTGAGATGAGAAAGGACTACTCACTGGAGTCACTGGTAATATAATAAAGTTCGTTCTTAACGTCGTCGACTATCTAACAATGACATTACTAAGGATAATACAAACAAAACTAACTTATTTGTGGTTTCCGGACTATGTTGCAAGTTTGCTAGACTCACTGAAGCGTGTTTCCAGCGCGCTTCACCGAAATTATTTCGGCAAGGCCAGTTGCCCAGTAGCGGGTAGCCGACGACTGGCGCTGCCCATTAGACAATGTTAACAATATTTTTAGAACTGCAGCCATGATCGAGACTTTCCTTGGCAGAAGTGTGACCTAAAATCTTTTGTATAGCAGCTACCGTTACAAGTTTATTTGCCAGCTAATTAAAAACTTTCAAGGATTTGTTAGATTATTTTAATAAAATATTGTTTTCATAGTAGCGAAGTTTCACATCGCAGTTTTTCACGATCGCAAATTTTATTGTTCGTCTTTCTTCATTTAGCGATTTTTCATAAAGCATTTTATAATGTGCGCATTAATTTTCTTCGCATATTTTGTTAGTAGAATATTTTACCAGTTCACCCCCAATAACTTATGAACGGCTGAACCGATTTTCATCAAACATAGCTAAGAACCATCTCGACAGACAAGGCTTTCGATTAAAGAAACCGTATCGAAATAGGTCTAATCGTTTAGAAGCTTCGATGCCTCAGATACACAGACACGTCAAACTTATAACACCCCTTTTTCATTGGGGCTTAAAAATGAAGTTTTCTGCTATCTCACTTGTCTTTCGGTGACACCGTCTGAACACGACTTACGAGTATAAACATTAGCACACTTCGAAGTTAACGTTTATGTATTTTCTAATGACTAAACAACTTGCTTTATGAAAGCTAAGTGCGTTACAGTGCTGCATATTTAAAATGGTGTAAAAGTTTAAAAATCTTTTATACATTCCTTTCCATTGTAGCACACAAAACGTATACACATGTACACCGCGCGGTAGCAGTTTTCGCCCGACGAAAAACGGGTGTTATAAGTGTGACGTGTCTGTCTATCTTGGCATCGTAGCTCCTAAACGAATAGACCGATTTCGATGCGGTATTTTTTAATCGAAAGCTTTGTCTGTCGAGATGGTTATTAGCTATGTTTGATGAAAATCGGTTAAGCCGTTCAAAAGCAATTGGGGGTAAACGCTTGAAAGTCGGGAGTTTTTAATTTGTCTGGCAAATAAACTTGTGTTAGTATTTATAATGTTCACTGTCGCCGCAGCCGCGGTGCCAGCGGCATAAACCGTTACTGCGGCGTAATGTGTATCGGCTATAACATCTTTTATCTTTGAGAATTGACATGATGATCCCTAAAGTCTCCATCCTCATTTACTTGGAGCCTTCAGTGCTACTGTTCCTCATTAGACAAAGCACCCAAATTGAACTAATATTCACTTTTCCCTATCCACTTTTCTTCAATTAGGAGAAGGTTTATTAGAACGACGAGAAGAAAATCCGGATCTCGGACTCAGCTAAGGATACAACTAGAACCGCGCTAAGATGAGACAGACAGAGTAGAAGCACCACCCACACATTCAGTCGCGAACATTACATTGTACTTAGCGAAATTTAAATTCTCCGGACATGCTCGCCTTCGCTAATCCCTCATATATTTTTTGCCTATAAGACATAAACATTTGTCCGTCTGTACTTCTGTAGCTGTGTCCTTGCATACATCATTAAATGTCCATCAGCCATCAAGCTTGCGGTCAACGGCCACTGCACAAAGTACGAAAAGTACAGAAATTACGCTTCAAATGTGTCACACATAGTAATTTGTGTCGTCAGACACTGTCTTTATTCGATCTTATTTGTAGTTTACTGTACCTCAAATAAGCGTCATCTTTTTTAAACTGTTTTTCTAATTATCACTTAGAACTATTTTTGATTCAAGAAATTAAAGTGGAGCAAATAACTTTAGATCTTAACTGAAATTACGGACGCATATATATACCTCATGAGGACTTTTTCTTTGAATAAATGCACGCGGTCCTTCATAATAATATAAATATTATAATGTTCTCTATTTTCATAATCTGAATCAGCTCGCCATTGAAAACAAGAGTGGTATGCTTAAATACTGGAATCCCATTTTATGTTTGTTACTTTATTGCTTTGCCAACTAGGGGCCTCTGCTTTAATATCATTGTGACTGTTATAAGTAAAATGTGTATTCGTCAGTGTTGGGTTGATTGTCAAGTCACCACAATATACAGCAGTAAATTAATTTCGTAGTTTTAATTCAAAATACATAACAAGGAATCGGATAATATTTGAGGGAGATAAGAGATACAGAAATATCATACAAATATTTAAAAAAAAAGGAAAAAAATTGAAGTACACTTCTGCTTTCTTATTATAGTGCACCGGCATGATCATGCTGCATTGCTCAATGCTGGACTACATTGCAATGCGTCTGATTGACTGGTTTGCAAATTATGCAAGCTATCAGTGAACTGGTTGGTAATTCGGTTAGTTGGTATGCGTAATTAGTCATTCAATTACTTTCTTCGCGGAAAAAAATCAAAGTAGTACTGGTTTTTCTCGTCGAATTTAGTGGATTGTGATAAAGCAGAATTCTGATGTCTAATTATAATGAAAACCAGTAGATGAAACAAGGGTTAATTTCTTTGTATACTTGAATCTGACTGTTGACCAAATGGAACAAAAAATGGACCCATACTTCGGAAGCTCTTATCTAATAATGCGAAGTCTATACCAGATCTTTGCATGACTGATGCAATTTTGACGAAAATTATAGTTTTATCAAGATGGTACCACATACCACCTGCCATTCATACTTGGCAGCTCGCTGCAACTCTTAAATTTTCTGATATTGTAAATAGTTTTTAGCAGTATAATTACGAAGCGAAGTATAACATGTTTGCCTTTTCTTCGAACACTAACACTTTCGCAGCTCACTTACAGGTTAAATCCTGAAATAGAAAATACACGACGTGCGTCCGATACGATTGACCAGTTTGATCACAGCGCAAAACACTGGCAACCACTTTCTACGTTTAAAAAGAAATCGACACGTCCCGACCAGAGATAAATGAAACTTTTTTAATCAGTCCTCTTTTGCAAAACAACCAGCAAATGTACTTTTTGAAAATGGGTCGTAATGTGTGAAGTTTAAAGTTGGTTTTTGTTTAATACTTGTGATAAAGGGGAAATATGAATGGTAGCCGGGGGCTGGCCAAGGACGCCTATTGTGCAGATCCGGTGGCGAGATGAACGCTCGGATGCTGCGTTATGTAATGGTGGTTACGTATACGCTATGTGTTTTGTGGGTCAGGCAGTCGATGGCGATGGTGTTTATGGGTATGTCATATTGTAACATAGATAATTAGATGGTCATATAACTATTAGATGATTTATTCACATTTTTCTTGAATGAACCACTCATCCATGAAAGGCAATTTTTTACTTGAATAGTTTTTGATAGATACGAGTATAATATAAATTTATAGGTAGCTATTGCAATATAACAATACAAATGCATCCATTATGTTCACGGCATGAGCAGTCACCACGTTCATTGCATCCACAGAAATATTAGCATCAACTATATTTCCAACGATCTAACTTTTTTAACAGTGCTCAAACTCAAATGCCATCTAATTTTATTTTCTGGGAAAGCTCACTTTCTTGCAATCTGTTCAACTTCACATGTAAATACCTTAAATAAACCCATATCTCTACTTCGTGATTCGTGGTTTAACCTATTACAAAATAAGGAGACACCGGAATCGTCACCACTGTTTTCTTTCCTATTATACAGGGAGCATTTGAAATCATTGGCATTAATTTAACTTGTTAACATACTCACTTATAGGATATTTTTTACGGTTACAATACTGCAATTAGTGCAGTAATTAAAAAGTATCAAAAAGTAATAAAATAAACAAAGTATCAAAATATCGCGCGTGGCGCGGGCGGCCGGTATACAAAAACAGACTTTAAGTTCCGTGGATAAGGTTTAAAGTCGAGTGGGGAAAGGCGATGTCACGCAACCGATTGAGGGAACGAATGTTAGGTACTACGGAATCTACGACGACGCAATGAAATTAATACTATTTCAATTAATTTACTTTTCATGAGTTTTATGACGATTAGTTTTTTTATTCATAATTGCAGTAATGTTGTCTGTCAAGGAGTCTAACGCATGTTTAGAGGTTTTCTTCAATATGAAAATGACGACTTCTGATTGACGTTTTAATAGGCTCACATTACTTTGTATCATGGGTATAGTGGATATTTAAAAGGATGCCAACGATTTCAATTCCACCCTGTATATACCTACTTGGATTTATTTTGATTGAGACGAGATTTGATTTGATGAAAATGTTGTATAAAACTATTCATGTTTTGCAGATTTCTCTCATTCAGAGCCGAAGTTAGTACCATTCTTTACCTAGCCCTAGCCCTTGTTTGTTTGTGGTTCTCTGTACACTCCATTTCGTCTAAGTGACAATTTTGTTCGCAAACCATGTAAGTTTTCCCAAAAAAATAAATATATACTCGTATAAGGAAAAATCACACTGATTTAGCTATTCGAAACAGTTAGAAAACCAATGTTAGTTTAGTTAGTTAGCTTAGTAATTGGGTAGATGGCTAGGTTAAAAATAAATTATTTGGTACTGTTACGAGAATAAAACGTCACCAAATAGTGTCACTTGTATTGATCATATACATTTTCAACATGATTTTAGATTTTTGAATGCAGAAAAACTCATACTTGGAGCGCTATTTGACTTCGAATATCTATGACGTCACGCTTCTGTATTTCATACAAATCCCATAGAAAATGATTGTTTTGACATTTAGAAAAAAGTATCTGATTTGACTTGTTGTCATCTAGCGGATTCTACCATGGCACTCCTGATGAAGATCTTGCTCATTGAACGGTCAACAGCTATGGTATTTATTCTTCCCGGCGGAACTACAATGAATTGGACTTGCTTGATAGTTAACGGCACATCGAGCAAGCTGAATAACAAATTGCTCTCTTTCTGCACTCACTTTAATGTATGGTTTGACATCGTAACTGCAGTAAAGATTTCATCTTCACGGTAATCTCACTCAGACCGCAACCGTGTTAATATGCCTTTATTTTTATCAAAAGGAAAGACGGGCCAGTTATGCTGATGACAAGGTCTTATTGCTCGTAATAACAGTAGTGATGAGGCAGTAATGTGTATTGCTGCGGAACTATTTTATTTTTTTAGGAAACGTATAGGAAAAAGCTAAATGTGGTATTTCGTAAGAAATGGTGTTGTTTATTAGCGTCAAATTTTATAGAGAAAGACTCGATACAAGCAGTGCTATATTCGTTGACATCAGCTGATCGACGTCCTCTTATCTATCAAATCCTACAATTGGGTATATGACGGGGTCAAAAATAAATTATTTGGCACTGCCAAGAGAATAAAACGTGACAAAATAGTGGTCACTTGTCATTGATTTTAGATTTATTAATGCAGAAAAACTGATATAAGAGCGCTATTTGACTCGAAAAAATTATGACGTCACGGTTTTGTTTTCCATACAAATCCCATAGAAAATTTTTGTTTTGACGTTTAAAATAGCCGCTGACCTGCCTTTGAGAACTTGCCGTTTGTCTGTATGAACTCTAACCATTATCTTATCCAGAGTACGAGAGATTGCGTCTTTCCTCGTGCACTATGTTTACCGACTGCGTTGTGTCTAACATGAGTTATGTTTTTGTCCACAGAGTCAGTGATAAGTGCAGTGTCATCGATGAGATCCCGTTAGACCGAGCGTGGCCACGCCGCGAGTACTCACTTGTAAGTCTTTTTATTGGTTTGCACCTGACCTTCAGTACTTGTGTACACAAGTGTATTACACAAATATGTGTGAATCATGGCGCCGGGGAAATTTTGTCGAAATATGTAGTGTATTTAAAAGTGATTAAAATATTAATAATAATAATAAAACACTTTATTGTACCGAAACACTAGAAAGACACTAGAAAACACAAATAACGTGTACAATAGGCGACCTTATCGCCAAGGCAATCTCTTACAGGCTACCTTTGGGTGACAGGATAGTAATAATATTTTATTTGAAGTTCAATTCTATCAGTTAATGTGAGTTGCTTCATTTTACTTAAACACAAATCTTTAATCAGAGATTTTGTTTGTTTTCGAGTGTTAAGAGTGTTGCCCTAGACTTTTCCATACAAACGTTGTCTAGCTTCAAACTACCCAAAGGTATCTTGACATATCTTGACGAGTGCCATCTAATTATGACAGCCGCGATAAGTGCGACAACAGCCTAACGTGCATTTCGAAGCACGGAGAGAACTACCCGTTGAATACTTTTTCTGCCTACACCACCGACATGCTGAAAGCGGCCTTTGGCTTATGGCCCAGGGCTCTACCTTTTCTCTCTCTCATCTCAGCGTATTCCCAGTTGCATCCACAGCTGCAACGCTGCGAAGCCCGGGGTCCGGTTTCCGGCTTTTCTTTCTCCACTTCGCACGGTCTTGAGCATCCTTGTTTGTAAGACCATTGGCACGCATATCATCCTTGACGACGTTAAGCCAGCGTGTCTTAGGTCTACCACGTCTGCCGGGCCCCGGCGGAGGCAGCATGGCTATACATTTGTTTCCCACGTAACTTGCCGGTTTCTGAAAGACATGACCGTACCAGCGTAGGTGACTTTCTTGCAGTTTGACTGCTATGTCACGGACATGAGGGCTGCCGCGGTTGCGGGTGATTCTCACGCGATCTCTCCGTGTTACTCCGCACCTGGTCCCTGGACTCTACCTTGTGAGGTATAAAGACGTGACTAGTTTATACATCAAATAAAAGTAACAAATAGAATACTTCTTCCAACGCACCGCATTGGAGCAACGTACCCAGAATACTGGCAACGTTTCCTCGCTGTATCGCTAACTTGCACAGTTGTACAGTTGCAGCAACTAGGTGTCATAATAATAGAGATAACAAACTGCTGAGTTTTTTTTTTGCACTGATACAAAACAAGGCTGTCAACCAGTTTCTTATCTTTATTCTTCACACCGACTCCGCAAAAAAGGTATACTCACCGTAAGAGATCTCGGAAATCCTTATCACGTGTGACGTTACTCAAACGACCGTGGGCAAGCCCAATCATCCAATGTACCGGTCGTTGCACCGGTTGCACTTTGCAACTCATCTGGTTGCTGAGATGCATTGCATCGCCAAGTGCAGAGTTATCTTTATATCAAGAGGAGCTCGTTGGCTCGGCGGAAGAACGCATTACTAGCGCTTGAACAAGTTATGCGACACCGGGCGTGGTCCGCACTTGGATGGGTGACCACAAGTGGCATACAAACGTTTCTCGAGCTCCCCCGTGCTTCGGAAGGCACGTAAAGCTGTTGGCAATCGTCAAGCTACGTCAGATGCCTTTAGGTGAAAAATCTGACGCCAGTGTTGGCCACTTACACACACGAAAGAAAAAGAAAGAAGCCACTAGCCATTAAAAGATGAGAGATTCAACTAAAAAATATAAACAATTTCATTTTGTCATTAAAAGCGCCATAGCACAGGAGTTTAGGTAGGAGTAAATCGACAAAAACCACTTTCAACATTAACATGGAGACGTTAAGTTAGGAAGTCACACTTTGGATTAACGGTGTGTCCGTCTATTGCCAAACGAGTTATGTCAAGTTGACAGCGAGCGCCTCGCCCAGGGGCAAAGACCTGATTTCATTAGCATATTGCTATAGGCTTCAGCTATGCCATGTCGGCGTTCGAAATAATTGCATGTCCTATCAAAACAGACGAGTCGTTTTGGAAGGCGAGCGACATGTCACTTTCTGATTGTATTTTACCTTTTTATTACTGTAGTTTCATTTCATAATATCTACACTAATATTATAATGAGGAAAGATTTGTACCTATTTTTGTATGTTTGTAATGAATAGGCTCAAAAAGTACTGGGCCGATTTAAAAAATTCTTTCACCGTTGGAAAGCTACACTATTCCCGAGTGACATAGGCTATGTGTGTACCACGGGCGAAGCCGGGGTGGACTGCTAGTACTTCATAAATCGGAAAGGTTTTAACATAGATATAACACTTTCTATATATGAAGACCAGATTTAATTGAAATGAGGTTTAATCACACTTCATCACGTTAACACGTTATAATAACAAACTCCAAAGTGCCAATTATGTGAAACAGTAATTAAATGCAGAAATGTTAATCGGGGAGAGATGAAGCGTGCTCTGTTCCAATATCATTAATATGCATCATATGCATCGGGTTACCGCATGTTATGCATCACTTAAAACTAATTGCGATCGTAACGCAATAAAATTTAACGTTTTCAAAGGAGAAATTCCGCATTTCAAAGGAAATTTCTTTCAAACTAATAAAGAATTCCGCATTTTGGTGAAAATATCTCAAGGAAAACAAGGTCAGTATTTAAATAAAGAATTGACCGGGATGGACAGCGCTCCTTTCCAAAATCATTAATATGCAATATACTGGCTACCGCATGTTGCGCATCAGAGGAAACTAATTGCGATGGTAATACATCGTAACGCAATAGAGCGTTTTCAAAATAGAGTTTTCTTTTCTGATGAGAAATTTCTCTCCGCATTTCAAAGAGAATTTCTCTAGCGCATTTATATTAAAATATATCTATTTATATATATATAACCGGTGTGAGATAAAGCGTGCTTCATTTTTCGCCGTCGTCAACATGCATCAAGTTACCGCATGATGCGCATCAGTGAGCAGATGAAAACTAATCACGTTATGATACGCCATATAATTTGGCGTTTTATAAGGAATGATTCTGCATTTCAAGAGACCTATTCGGTTCAGCAGTTATCACGGTACAAACATACATACATTCATAAATTAGAATTTTTTTGACCTATTTCCCATCACTGTTCCTATTTGTGCGAGGTTGCCTGTAAGAAATTGCTTAGCGTTAAGGCCGCCTTTTGCGAATTTCCTAGTTTATAGGGTTCCGTACAAAAAATGAAAAACGGAACCCTTATAGGATACTACTACTACTACCTACTCGTGCGTCTGTCTGTCCGTCCGTCTGTTTTGTCACAGCCAATTTGCTCCGAATCTACTGGACCGAATCAGGTGAAATTTGGTAGAATGTTGTAATCCTATGACCCAAACACATATGTGCAAAGTAATTTTTTTTTTTAAATAAGGGTCATTTTCTGGGGACAAATTAACAAATTAAAAAAAAAGTTTTGCAAACCTTATAGTGTCATGTATCAAATAGAAGGGATCGTTATGAGGATCTCAAATATATTTTTGTTATTATTGTAAAATAAATAGTTTTGATTTTATTCATGAAAGAAGACGAAAATTGATCATTCCCCCCCTGATCTCCGAAACTACTGAACCTTAAATTTTGAAAAAATACAAAATACCTATAGTTCATTGCTTGTAGATTACAGGAAAACCTATAAGAATTCAATCAATTGTACGGAACTCTCCACGCGAGTTTAACTCGCACTTGTCCTGATTATTAAGATAATTATGTCTTTTGTGCAATAAAGGGTTGTATTGAATGTCAAGTCTCCACGTTTTTCGCGTGTTCATATTTCACGTACATCATTACGAGTACACTATCATTATTCATTCACACCCAAGTTATATATAACGTATGGAATTGATCAATAGATCATGCACTACGATACGAGTACGATGAAGTTATGAACGGTAACGAAAGTGACTTAACTTTCGCATTATAACATAATTGAGGATATACTGCCCTTGAATACGTTTAAACCTCTTTGTTTTGCTTAATTATGTAATAGAAAAATGACTGAAAACAATCAGAGCGACAAGAAGACATTGTAAGCGAAGGTGAGCATTATGAACGCTCGCATAATTCACCAATTACATAATTTTCCGAGCAAACTGAGGTTTTCAATGTCAGCCAGGACGGCCGTGAAGATTTAATTGCGAGATAAAACACCTAGTTTTACTTTTGGAAAATCTAATCCAATATGAGCGCAATATAGATAGATAAAACATTTATTTAAACCGGCAAGCTACGTAGCAAACAAATGTATAGCCATGCCGCCTCCGCCGCGGCCCGGCAGACGTGGTAGACCCAAGAAATGCTGGCTTGACGTCGTCAACGACACGACACGAATTAGCGCAGTTAATAGAAATTCATTTTTTAACAATATTAACATCATCACCAACACGTCTTTTTAGTCTCCACTGCAGGAGCACGACCCTCTGTACTACCAGAGCCATATATTAGTCAGAGCAGTCAGAGGATTTGGCCTACACTCTCCACGCTGGCCAGACGGGTTGGAGAGGCCTCATTAATGTTTATAAGCTTTGTTTAGCTTGTGTTTTCTAAGTCGCCTTCTACGACATTCACAGGAAGACTTGGAGTGGTCCTATTCTCCTCTGCCGGGAACTACACGGCTCATATTAATATCCAATCCAATATGAGCGTAATATGCGATTCTCGCGACTCGGTTTAGTCATTTAGTTTCGCACGGTTACGGTTGAATAAATTAAAACACCGCATTTATAATAAAATAACTTTTTAGATTGAAATTCTCATTTGCAATTTATTATAAGACGGCTCATTAAAAATATTTTATTTGTAATTGCACTAAACAAATTAAGTAATTTTCACTTTCATTTAATTTCATAAAAAAAATTATATTCGTTATCACGGATTATTTGAACGAGTTCTTGGTTTAGTACTTGGCAAGCCGTATAATAACTCTTAAAGTAATCAAAACTTTGATGTTGTGTCGTAAAACGTAATTTTTGTATGCCGCGGCGAAATTGCGCGGATTTTGTGCGAACTTTACGACTGGTTTCATTGCACTCTCGAGAATTTTATTAGAGAAGAAAATTGATTATATGTAAATTTTACCTGCAATTCTATACTAAAATATACCACGGTAATAATCACACTACGTGAGAAAAATTGAGAATGTCGAGTGAGAAACTAATGTTCCTGTGGCATTGCCAAGCAATATTTTTAATATAGAAATGCTTGGTTTGTCAATATCATGTACTCTTATACCTTTTAGATGCAAAATACTGCAATGCGAAGCTACCCTTTACAAGGTAATGTTTTTGAATGGATACATATACAATCTCGTTCCTACTAGGTTCGTTTCTATAGGCAGAGAAAGTCTATATTATTTAATTACTTAAGATGTCTACATATTTACTGCAACATAGTCGTTGCAGTTAATATGCAGTTACTTGGTTATAACGTCATAAACTGAACATAAAACAGAAATAGCATTACTTATATCATTTCTCCATACAAGAACGGTCATAGGCATTAGACAGCGATAGACTATGTATCATCTCTTTATCTGTATAGTCAGCTAACTAGATTTGCTTGATTTGCAAGATGCTACTTGGGGTTACCTTTACTCATTGCATTCAATAATGAGACAAGATACCAGACGTTTTACAAAAAAATACTTGAATGACTAAGCAATCAAATCGAGAACGAAACTTATTAATAATGTAATTTTATTCTTTCCAATCGATTCCAGTCTCAATGAGTGCGCACAGCCCAACACGTAACGTAACGCACCGATTAGCGAACAGTTACGTGTATTACTCCATTGTAATGGAAAATTGACTTGGCACTCGAGGTGTTAGGTAATTGCGACTTTACACCTCAATTCCCTCTGTATTTATACGTGTAGGTGAAGGAAGTTGCCGTGTACATAAATACTCTCGAGATCGATCCTTTTCAAAAGGTTGGAATAGACTTGGAGGGACCGATAAGTGTCTTGAAAAATTATAATTTCGTATGAGCAATGAAAGGAAATCCAGCGTAGGGCTGATTATAATCATAAGAAATGTAGTCGTATAAAATGCAATGTTTGCTTTACCATATAAAAATACGTCATCACCTCACGTTTTCCTTTCCCTGTAGTATTTCCGTGTCGAAGTTAAAATTTTGATCAACCAGATCACAATTCCAACCTCGACACGGTTATGGACTTTACAGGTGCGACGTACTTGCATAAACGGTACAAACTTCAAAATCTTTGTCTTTGTTAATGCTTAGTCCACTCGGTCTAAGCCCAGTCTTATCATTTTGTACCGCTATCGTAGTTTATCAACGATTTCCACCTACGACTTGCATAATTACATATTTATCAAACTGGCTCATAACTACCGAAAGTAATCTACAGTTTCAATCACATTATCACACCTATTTAATCCGCGTTACACAACAGATGTTTATCGCTATTCATACACTTCCATGCAATATCGTAATGAAATCACACATGACTCATACACATACCTGTGTATTATAAAATATTTTACCGTAACAGTCTATTATGCGTAGTCGTGTTTTCCAATATTGAGAATGATTAATAAATACTATACTATTCGTGTTGCCATCTTAAGAATCTTCCAGTTTTGTCATTTTAGTTTTATTGATTGATCTCTACCAAAGGAGTACGTGAAAATATGTTAATATTTCACACTTGGGCAGGACAACGAGTAAGCATATTTAAATTTAACCTTCCTTGTATGTACGCCATGCCGGTCACCTGGTGCCCGACAATTAATTAAAATTCTATTATGTCTGCATTACTGGCAGTCTAAGTGTTAAACGATTTTCCCTTAGTCTAAATATTATTTAAACAAAAATTATGTGTTCTAGTTTTTCTTCTGTATTTGTCATATTTACTTAGGTAGTTAAAAAATACCTCACGAGTTTCCTATCCAAACTTTGCGTGTGAGGCTAATCCAAGATGTGACTATTATACTCGTACTATGCCATATTTTTCTTTGCCACCTACCTACTTATATGTATATCTTCAATCATATGTTCGATTGTTCGTCCGTAACCGCGTAACAGGTGCGGCATGACATCATCGTGTTGATCATCGCATCTTCGTTAATCGTAGTTTTAAGACTGTTACGTTTTAATAAAAATAGAGGAGCTCGATTAGTTGCATAAACGCATGTAGTACTGGTATACTGCCTCCTCAGGCAGTACCTTTTTGATTCTCAAAGTAGTAGACGGCCAAAACCACCAGTATTGACTGTTATTTTTGACAGTTACTATTTTTGGCCGTGTGGCTTTGGGCAGGCCTGTGTCACTCCCCGTTTCGGTATCGAAAATTTAAATTCAGTTATACGAATCGTTTGTCCAGCGTCATAAGAATGAAATTGGCTTGCAATGTATGTCTAGGTATCTATACGAAAAGGTGCTGAGTTCTGACGTGAGCTAAATTAAACCATATTGCTAGCCACATTGAGTAGATATTTCTTTGCTGAGTGTGACTTCTGTACGTTAGTATTATTTATTCTGTCCTTTGGGCCTAGAATAGAACCACTCCATCGTGGATGTCGTAAGAGGTGACTAAAGGACCAAGCAAAAGCATCTCGTGCTACAAATGCATTCCCAAAGCGGCAGGCAGCAAGCGGCCGGACGTAAATCTACATCCAAATCGTTTAAACTGTTCCTGTTTTCGATTTCGCATGGTGTGCGGCATCCTTGATTGACCAATATCATGCATATTTATATTTAGGGAAGAAAAAATAGGAAAGCGCCCCCCAGGTTTGAAGCAGCACAGCTGAGAATGCAACCGGGAACGCGATAATTTGAAGAAGACTATTTTTGGCCACGGAACTTGTAAGTCATTCATAACACAAACGCTGCTCATCAGCTGTTAGTCGTCCATGTTATATGTAAACTCGGTCAGTAGTCGCAGTCGTAAGCGCACGTTTTTATCAACCACAAATCGGGTTGAGGTATTACTCGAATTGCGCCGTTATTTCCGATGATGTCGATGTAGCAGGGTTGTGATGTGACGCTTGTAAGTTGAACACAAACAGCTCGTCGCGTGCAACAACCGCATTCCCAAGAATGGGGATTACGTCAGGCAAGCGGTGGTTCCGACCTTTTCTTCTCCACTTTGTACGGTCCTCGCTATCCTTGGGAAACATATTATATCATATATTTGGAGAAGGAAAAGTGCACAGAGCAAGCTTCTCAATAAGAGCTAGTATAGTGGATTCAAAATCACGAAAACCCAAAAAAAAATATTTTAACATTAGCTTATATGCTATCCTACTAGAGGACAGACTTCCATTCCTACCTTCAAACTCTTGTGATGAAGGGCTCCTGAGGCCCAATCTTTACGAAAACTCAGTCTTGTTATCTCTAAATATAATACCTGTATCTCTAGAATAATTTGTAGAATGATGAACGATGTAGAAGTTAACCTTCAATTGGTGACGTACCGTCAAATTGACGTCACCCAAGAAAAATCACGAAATATCTTTCGAATGGCTTTTTCCTCGACTTTGCTCTCCATAATAGCTGCTTGTTTCTCAGTTTGGATTCCCCCATAACTCAAACCGGATGTTGCACGCGCATAGGTAAGGAGATAGAGGGTACCTGACGTCAATTTGACGTCACATCACTAATAGTGTCAGTATTTTCTTTTGATAGTGAGTTGCACTTTGCCATTTAAAACTAATCCAAATGGGGAAGATTTTAACTTTCTAATTTACTCCTTTAAATAATCACCCGCAAAAGTGGCCATGGCGGCCACTTTTAGGGATAAATTAGAAAATTAAAAAAAACCAAACTTTTTGCACACTTTAATTTATGACATATTGAATAAAATGTCTTGTTGCGAGAATGTTAAATATGTATTTTTAATAATTTTAAGATAAATAGTATTATTGTTATTTAAAAAAAATGGCGATAATTGACCGTTCTCCTGGGACCCCCTAGACTCCCAGTATCCCAGAAACTATGGTGCCTAAAATTTTAAAAAAATACATAAAATAGTTCTTAATAGAAAATCCTTAAATAAGTCTATGGTATTTAAAGTATTGTATTCTGAGTATTATGGTAAATTTCATTTTACATCAAATTAATATCAATTCTTATATGATTTGTTTGACTCGCATTTGTCCGGTTTATTTTTATGGGATCTATATTCGAACATGATGCAATATCATTGATTACTTAATTATCATTAGGAAAAAGTATGACCTTTATTTTTTTCTATGACTGTTAAAAAAAATATGTTGATTGATCTCACGTCTACAAAAAAGAGCAAAAATTTATACCAAGTTCCTATAAGTATTTTCTACATAAATAATTATATTAGAGTGTAATGAAGGTGGTTTATTAACAAAAGAAAGTGATCTTCTTATATAATACTTAATTTATTTTATTCTCCATGCGGTAAGTCTCCTGTATTTTGGCTTTGAAGCAGTACGTCAAAATGACGGTACGTCACCAATACTGTGACATTTTTTCACGTCACCAGTTGAAGGTTAAATCTATTCGAAATTGTTTTGTCACATCCCTGACGACCGGTCGTTTAGTTTGCGGCGAGCCTGTGGTCACCTGGTCTTTCACCTTAAGTGACCTCGATTAGCAGGCATTTAGTACTATAAATACAGCATTCTAACGACACAGTTTAGACTAAGAGTACCTGGTTTAACCAGGCCTGTGTCACTCCCCGTGTAGGTATCAAAAATATACTGGGTGGCGCAAAAGTACTGGCACTAAAGAAAATACTTTTATTTTTTTTATATGACATTTTCTGTCATTCTGTTATTGAAAATTGTGTAGTGAACAAATGTAAAATACACTGAAAATAAACATGGACCGTTTTACTCCCCAAGAACGTGGAATAATTGTGTCAATGTTCTTACGGAATAATTCATCAGTGATAAGAACACAACGTGAATTTCGTCGACGATTTCACCACCGTCCGGCACCGATTGGTCGCACAATTCGACGCTTTGCCACACGCCTTGAAGCAACTGGCTCAACATTGGATAGACCTAAGTCTGGGAGACCAAGAACAGGCCGTTCAGCTGAAAATATCGATGCTGTGCGCGAAGATGTGGAAGAGTGTCCAGAAACATCAACGAGGCGACGTGCCACGCAATTGGGCATTTCCAGACGGACCCTGCAGCGTATTTTGGTGAAAGACTTAAAGATGTTCCCGTATAAAACTCAAATGACTCATCAGCTGCTGCCTGCTGACCACCGAGCTCGTCTAGATTACTGCCAGCGCGTCATAAACCTCAACCTTGAAGAGGATGATTTTCCTTCAAAATTGGTTATGAGTGACGAAGCGCATTTCCATCTCTCAGGGCATGTCAATAAGCAGAATACTCGGTTCTGGGGCACTGATAATCCGCGCATTATTCAAGAAACACCTCTACACCCACTAAAAGTTACTGTATGGTGTGGCATCTGTGTTGACAGAGTGATCGGACCCTATTTTTTCGAAGACGCTGGAGGCAATGCGATAACTGTCACTGGAGAACGCTACAGAACCATGTTACGAGAGTTTTTGATACCCAGTTTGGACGAATTGGGGCTGGAGCACATCTGGTTTCAACAAGACGGCGCTACGGCACACACAGCGCGCGACACTATGGACTTAGTGAGGGACGCTTTTCCAGGCCGAGTTATCTCTCGTTTTGGCGATTTGCCTTGGCCTGCAAGATCACCCGATCTGACCAGTCCAGACTTCTTTCTTTGGGGTTTTTTGAAATCTCGGGTGTATGTGAACAAGCCACAGACTCTCGCAGCTCTAAAAGAAAACATTCGTCAAGAAATAACGAACATATCGCAGGAAGTGTTACGGCAAGTTATGCAAAATGTCATAAATAGGGCTCAAATGTGTATCAACTCTGGAGGTCACCATTTAAAAGACATCATCTTTAAATCCTAATGGTACGAAATTTAATGGCACAAATATACATTTAAAAAAACCTAAATCTAGTTTTCTAATTTAGAAAAAATGTTATAGCTGAACCAAATAGGGTCTTTACTTTTGCGCCACCCAGTACAACCGCGCGGCGGCCTTCTCGGGTGGCTAATTCAGTCGGGGCTCGCGACTGAACGAAGGCACTTCACCGCCCTTCACTTCTTCAAGATACTTCACCGATCCGGCCGTTTTAAAAATGGAAATACATAAAAAGAAGGCTTAAAAATACTGCGCAGTTTTTTACTGTTGAAACAAGGATTGCAATCCAAATTTAACTTTTTATAGACTTCCTAAGGACGCTGAAAGGTAAGATTTACTTTAAAGTAGTTATTATTATTATGTTGTCATTCATGATAGGTACACTAAGTAGGTTTAATACCTAGGACCTAGGTACCTTCTTATGTTACGAAAGTAAGTAGGAACGTAGGTATAAGTATACATATTATTCTTTCGAATTTCTGATGTTTGGTCTGAGATTGACGATCGTGTTTCGTTATAAGTAGGTACCTACTTACGTAGGTACATACCATTTCCTAGGGTAGGTACTACCTACCCCACCTACTTTACTTAGGAACTTTTCTGTTCGCTAGCAAAATAATTATGAAAGTTAGAGAAATGGTATGTACCTACTAAGTACATCCTATAGAATTCGGTATCTACTTTAAAGACTGTTTTAGCTGGTGTCTAACCAGCTAAAACAAAGTCTTTTATTTCGCTAATGTTATATTATATTTCATTCATTATAGTTTACTACCAAACGATGATACATACATACATACTATCACGTCTTTATCCCTAATGGGGCAGACAGAGCATTTTAAGTGCTGCGGCTCTAAGCAATCAGAGCCCAGGGCCGCAATATCCAAAGGCAACTTTTAGCGTGATGGTGGGCGAGAAGGTGGAAAAAGGAATCAAAATAGTGATGGGTTGCTAGCTGCATCGCCTATTAACATAATTTGCATTTTCGCCCATTCCTTCGATCGGCTTCTACGATTTGCGCGGGGAGAGAAGCAGCTATGACCTCCGTGGTGTAATGGTCAACACGCTAGTCCGCCAATCTGGAGGTTCTGGGTTCGATCCCCAGCCTGGGCAAGTTCGATAATGGCCTTTTTCAAATTGTCCTGGGTCTTGGATGTTTATCTATATATGTATTTATTATAAAATATGTATAGTATCGTCGAGTTAGTATCCCATAACACAAGTTTAAACTTACTTTGGGGCTAGCTCAATCGGTGTGATTTGTCCTTACATATTTATTTATATTTATATTCAAGTTTTATTCTTGTCTCCCAGACCAGCATGGAAGACCGATAATACGGTGCGCTAAATGGCGATAGTAGCTTCTTGTAGTAGTCAACCCTAGAGCGTCACTCGCTGAGTCTATTTTTGTCGGTTTTGTGTGTATTATGAATCGTATGTCCAGAGTCATAAGGATAAAATTGGCTTCCAATGGATTTTTGTAGGTGTCTAAACAAAAAGGTGCTGCGTTTTGACGCGAGCCATATTGCTAATCACTGTGAGTAGATATTTCTTTGAAAACGTTTGCGGAGTGACACTTTAGTACTACTGGTATTTATTCTGTGGTTTAACTTACTAAAACAGCCTATTAGATATAATTGAGCAGCAGAAATTTAGCATAATTCTGTCTTGCACGGTGGTTAAAAACAATCGATGTTGTATTTTATATTTAGCATAATTCTGTCTTGCACGGTGGTTAAAAACAATCGATGTTGTATTTTATACAGTTATCAAGTTAAACAATCTAAGGATATTCTTTATTGTTTAAAAATACTCCGTCCACGTGAGTCAGGTACAAGCTTAATATTAATTTAATACTCAAATAAAACAAATATATATACATATCACCAAATTTCTTAAAATTATCGTCAAAAATGTCTATTGGCAATATTGGCATCCGAGCAATAAAAGCCATTAATTCGAAAGTACTTAGTTATTTTTTCTAAATATTGTAAATTACCAAACAGCAGTAACTCGCGCTACAACAAATCTTATGAATACCTCTTTACTGTTTTATCGAAAAAAGACATGAGAAATATATCTTCTCAACCAAACGTTAAATTTATCCGCGTAGTTCGAAGTCGTTTCGTTTTATCGTCGCGTATGTTCCCGTTACATGACATAGACATTTATATCTTGTCATATTCTTACGTCTGTACTTCCAACTTGACGAGTATTACGGGAAACGATGGAAATAGAAAATGCCAAGCATGTGGAAACTGCGCGAGCGTTAAACTTTTATTTTATTGCCCAGTAAAACGCCGGCTCTAAAAACGGACTTGTTGCATTCTGCATTCTCCGCAGTGAAAGTGATAAAGCTGCTGCAATGCTGGATGAAATATTGATGCATTCTTTGAACTTTTACTTTTAGCGGCTGTTTTTTTTGGCAAAAATATGTTCTTTATATGATTGGTCGATGGTTTTGTGTGAGAAAAATAATAGACCAGTGTGAAAAACGTTTAAAAAATATACAATTAGATTTTTTTTTAATTGACATAGTTATTATTATTTTTAGGACATTATACCTTACAAAATTTTATTCAACATACTTAATTAAAAATAAAATTATGAATATTATGATACTAAAATTAAACTGACTATAACTATGCATATAAAACTAAACTAGGTATAAATACATACTTAAATAACATAAAATTTAAAAACTTTAAACTACCAAAATATGACGAAAAATTCTGTGCACCTTTTCACCAAGGAAAAATGATATTAATGTTTTTTAGACTTTTACTTTTTGTGCTACCAGTGCTACCAACAACTATTACTATATCTCTATTATATGTATTAATAAAATTGAAGAATTAATTCTATTTGTTACTTCTATCACTACCAATAGATCCATTTTCTTTTTTGTTACTTTCTACAAATAGATTAGTACCAATGCGATGTTAATTA
Source organism: Acrobasis repandana (assembly GCA_963576875.1). Classification (NCBI taxonomy): domain Eukaryota; kingdom Metazoa; phylum Arthropoda; class Insecta; order Lepidoptera; family Pyralidae; genus Acrobasis; species Acrobasis repandana. The sequence goes on along the minus strand of OY756233.1, from coordinate 4,163,973 downwards.
AGATACAGAAATACATATTTTCTCGTCCCAATTAGCTAGCTGTTAACAACCGTTATGAAAAATTCCTATCATACCAAAATTACCGTCAAAATTTAATTGCCCAATCCGAGATTGAGTGCCGGAATGCAAATGTACGTCCGGATCGATTGCCTCTGTCGTAATATCGATTAACATGCAAGCTATATCGATAAACATGTGGCTATGTCGATACGACAGGTTTGATGCACTCACTTTCTTTCACGCCCACGCTCGTGTCATACAAACCCAGCATTTGCATAACACTGTAAAAAAAGCTGGCAGGTTGTAACACTTGTAACTTTTGGCCTATAAAATATGACATTGATGAATCAATGAAGTACGTGTTGCTAATGTGTAAGTACTAACGTGGTTTGTCAATTAGTTTTGTAATTTGACTGCAAACAAAGCAGATACTAAAAAGGCGGATTACTTCTCTAATGATCCTTATATGATATACGAGTAAAATAAAACATTATATTACAGTTTCACTTGGGTAAAATTTACTCTACTTACAATTTTAAAACTTACTTTGGGGGCTAGCTTAATGTGTGTAATTTGTCTATATCTATTTATTCATAAGATAAACTAGAACTTTATTGCACCAACTGAGTATAACAATAATTAAAGTTAATTAGAACCAGCGTGCAGAGTGTATGTAGGCCAAATCCTCTGACTGATCTGGCTAATATATGGATCTAGTAGTACAGAGAGGGTCGTGCTCCTGCAGTGGAGACTAAAAAAGACCTGATGATGATGAATTAGAAATAGAGTAGGTACAAAGGCGGACTTATCACGCGATTTCTTCCAGCCAACCTTTGGGTAAATGTAGACTATAAAAAAATTGGGGGAGTTAGGGCAGTTTGAGTACCAATCACAAGTTTAAATGTAAAAAAAATATGTCATCATCATCATTATCCCATCCCTTCTTTCGCCCACTGCTGAGCATAGACCTCTCTTCGTCGATGAAAAAAATAATATATACAAATAAATAAAATTAGTACATAATTAGCAATTAATACAAACATACTTATATTATAAAATGTTGGTATGATATGAAAATACTCAAAAGTAAATCAAAAATCGATAATATACAAAAAAAAAATACGATGGGTTGCACTCCGGGAGTGCCGGCCGGCAGAAGTGAAAACTTGAATTTTAGCGTTGTGCATTTTTGATATTTTGGAATGGTTAGGGAATAATTTTGCACGAATTGGTTTAATTATTAGTATAAAAGTACTATCATTTATGTGGTAGAATACAATATTTATTTACTGCGCTATCGTACACAAACATGACAATTTATATACTGGGTGGCGCAAAAGTAAAGACCCTATTTGGTTCAGCTATAACATTTTTTCTAAATTAGAAAACTAGATTTAGGTTTTTTTAAATGTATATTTGTGCCATTAAATTTCGTACCATTAGGATTTAAAGATGATGTCTTTTAAATGGTGACCTCCAGAGTTGATACACATTTGAGCCCTATTTATGACATTTTGCATAACTTGCCGTAACACTTCCTGCGATATGTTCGTTATTTCTTGACGAATGTTTTCTTTTAGAGCTGCGAGAGTCTGTGGCTTGTTCACATACACCCGAGATTTCAAAAAACCCCAAAGAAAGAAGTCTGGACTGGTCAGATCGGGTGATCTTGCAGGCCAAGGCAAATCGCCAAAACGAGAGATAACTCGGCCTGGAAAAGCGTCCCTCACTAAGTCCATAGTGTCGCGCGCTGTGTGTGCCGTAGCGCCGTCTTGTTGAAACCAGATGTGCTCCAGCCCCAATTCGTCCAAACTGGGTATCAAAAACTCTCGTAACATGGTTCTGTAGCGTTCTCCAGTGACAGTTATCGCATTGCCTCCAGCGTCTTCGAAAAAATAGGGTCCGATCACTCTGTCAACACAGATGCCACACCATACAGTAACTTTTAGTGGGTGTAGAGGTGTTTCTTGAATAATGCGCGGATTATCAGTGCCCCAGAACCGAGTATTCTGCTTATTGACATGCCCTGAGAGATGGAAATGCGCTTCGTCACTCATAACCAATTTTGAAGGAAAATCATCCTCTTCAAGGTTGAGGTTTATGAGGCGCTGGCAGTAATCTAGACGAGCTCGGTGGTCAGCAGGCAGCAGCTGATGAGTCATTTGAGTTTTATACGGGAACATCTTTAAGTCTTTCACCAAAATACGCTGCAGGGTCCGTCTGGAAATGCCCAATTGCGTGGCACGTCGCCTCGTTGATGTTTCTGGACACTCTTCCACATCTTCGCGCACAGCATCGATATTTTCAGCTGAACGGCCTGTTCTTGGTCTCCCAGACTTAGGTCTATCCAATGTTGAGCCAGTTGCTTCAAGGCGTGTGGCAAAGCGTCGAATTGTGCGACCAATCGGTGCCGGACGGTGGTGAAATCGTCGACGTAATTCACGTTGTGTTCTTATCACTGATGAATTATTCCGTAAGAACATTGACACAATTATTCCACGTTCTTGGGGAGTAAAACGGTCCATGTTTATTTTCAGTGTATTTTACATTTGTTCACTACACAATTTTCAACAACAGAATGACAGAAAATGTCATATAAAAAAAATAAAAGTATTTTCTTTAGTGCCAGTACTTTTGTGCCACCCAGTATTAAAAAGTTTATCTCTCAGCTAAACGAAACAGCAGGCGCAGGCATACATTTTCGGCGCTGTAGAAAGAGAGGGGGATACTTCCTCTCCTACGCCGCGCCGGCTGTCTACTCTCCATCCGTCTTACGAATTTTCGATCAGAACACGTGTCCTGACGCGAGTTTAACATTTTTTACCCATTACAAAAAAAGTGCACAACGCCGCTAAAGAAATTTTCACTTCAAAAAACAAAGAGCAAAAGCGGAAAGAGAGTGTCAGTTTGTTTGTCTCATGTCTTATGCGATGAATTTACATGAGAAGAAAATTCGAAATCAGACACATCGAAGGGCTAGCTATAATTATTAGCATCACATAATCACAGCTGCATACATAAAACTGTCAAATCGTAACGAACGCATCTGAATGGGGGAAATGGAAAATTTGTGTGAAAGCGCGAGTCCACGGATTGTATGTTAATTTGTTGTCGCGTGTCGTAGAAATCAATACGTTCTCGGAATTCTCAGAGCCGCCATTGACTGGTGAGTGTTGCTAATCAATCATCCGAGTGAGCTTCGAACAACGTCTTTGTGTAATAACTGGATTTATATTTACAACTTCCTTGAAAGATGCAGATGGAAATGAACGTGAAAATGTGATGTATCTCCTTTGTAATATAAGAACAATACGAAAATGTTACTAAAATACGATGTTAATAAATAGTCTACATTTATGTAAAGGTTGGCTGGAAGAAGTCGTTTAAGTGATAAGTCCGCTTTTTACCTACTCTATTTCTAAATTAGATGTATAAAGATGATAAGATAAAAATAAAGAATTTTTATCTTATCTTATCAATATGTATATAACGTCTAACCAAATATAGTGAAACTATTTTAAAGGTGAATTTAGTCCATGATACTGAACAACTTTCCCCAAGGAATATATATCGAAATATGAAAAATATTTTTTGGCTTTCCATACAAACTCTGATCAGCTGATCAGTCAACTTATATGGGAGGCCAAAAGATATTTTTTAATATTTCGATATATGTTCCTTGGGGAAAGTTGTTCAGTACGATGGACTGAATCCACGCTTAAAATAGTTTCAGTATATTTTGTTAGACCCTGAATAGATGTCCAAAACCCTCGTTAAAACTAGGCAACGGCTAATTATGCTTAGTTTTAACGCATACAAATCACATCACTATGTGATTTGTATACTTAAGATAAGTGGTTTTTGGCGGGAAGTCAAGGGGTTCGGTTGGGGTTTGCATTTAATTATTTTGCAAATTGATTTTAGTGGACTTTATAATATGAAATTGGTGTTTTTTGGTGTTATAAATGCTCATGCTCATGAACAATTTGTAAAATTGTTGAAGTGGACAGTCATAGTACGGCGTCGTCCGCCACTCACTCGTCTATGAAAACCAGTGGACTCCTACAGATTTGTCGCCAGAAGCTCCCTTGAAGCAGTCAAAGGCCTACACCACCCTTTGATTGTAACTTTTTAGGATTACGTTAGGTTAGGATTAGGAATAAAGAACAAAATTAAAGATAGGCTCTAAAGGACTTGTATCCGAAGACGTAAAATTATTTAATAAAAAAAATAATAAAAAAAATACACTTTTTTTTCTTTTTCTTTTTATTATCACATGAAAGATCTTACAAAACTATCAGTTGACTTAGCATAGAAAAACCACGAAGGTTTGAGATTATACTAAGAATTAAGTTTACGCCAATCAATATACAAATCTTATATAAGACACAAACAATAAAAATATACGTATATATATGTAGGTAAGTAATACACCATGACACATACAGAAAGAGAGGATTTGGACAAATACATACTGTTCGGTTATTATTTACTTAAGATACAAGAGAGTATACGAAGTGGTATTATATATTTGACTTTTAATGACATTATGTGACCTGTATTACCTGTCTGTAAAATTTTAATATAAGTAAATGACAATAACAAGAGAGTGACATAGGCTACATTTTAACCCTAAGTTACTATTGGTTCCGTTAGTTCGCGAGGTATAACCATTAAAGTGACAAAGCTTGCGGGCGAAGCCGCGGGTACAAGTCAGTATTTCGTAAATCGATCGATTTTTTATAAATTCTAACGAAACACATTCGCAGTCAATAAATATTTCGCAACACAAAACTACCACAATAAGGTCAGATTTCACTGACAAAACATATTTTTGTTCGGGTGTTTTATGCAAGTGCATGGTCCTTTATAGTGTAAACGAGACGCCCTTGGTGGCCAATGGAGCGTGGTAATGAACAAAGTCCACAATGCCGTGGAGAATTTGCAGAATAGCCAATACGCATTTTGTTTAAAAACCGTACTATTTCATAATATACTTTAACGCGTTTTGATGAACTTTGGTAGCGTCGCGATTTCATGCAAATATGAGCTCAAGCTTTGGATCTGGATCAGATTTTGATAGAAGGATTAGTTTGTGAGTTACCCTAAAAAGAAGGGGAATATCTTGCTTGACCATTTTCTTCATTCATATTCATTCAGCATCATCTACAAGCAATAATAAATGGACAAATCACACTGATTGAGCTAGCCCCAAAGTACGTTTTAAACTTATATTATAGGATACTAACTCAACGATCCTATATTTAATAATATAAGTATACTAGTAAATACGTGTATAGATAGATATAAACACCTAAGATCCAGGACAATTTGAAAAAGGCTATTTTCTAATTTGCGCTTGCTGGAGATCGAACCCAGAACCTTCGGATTAGCAGACTACCGTGTTAACCATTACGCCACGGAGGTCGTCAAAATATTCAATTGTTTATCGTATGTGATCATAGACAAAATTGATTAAATTCCGTCCTGTAAATTCCTGTAAATCTGTCACAATTTCTAACGATGGCTTCCACATGTAAGGCGATCTTGATCCCACGTCAGTCACTGTATTTCATGAAGAACTGCGACAACTACAAGCAAATATATTTCTAACGATTGTTGATTCATAAACTTGAATTTCTTCATAAACGAACCATTATTTACAGTTTGAATGACGTAGAAAGTTTGCCTCCGATGTGATAATGATTGTTTTCTCGGCGAAAGGCAAAGGTATAATCTCGTTGGCCACCAAGGTAATTCTTTTAGCGACGCACAAACGTAGCCCTTGTTAAGGTAGGCCGTGTACACTGTGCATAAGCGAAGCCAGTAAGAAGCTATTTACTGTTATATAACTCAAGCCCCTAACCTGGACTGAAGAAAAGTCCCAACGAAACTGATTTGGTAGTTTAGGAACGCATAGGACATGGAATGATGGAAAATCTACCAAGTTTATAGTTTTTTAGAAATCTGTGTGAGTGTTGTATACATGCACTGCACTTATCCTTCATCACCCTCCTGATGATAGTCCTGTGTACCGTCTATTAGACGAAGGCAAAAATATTAGGTGGGATTTATATCCATATATCAATATTAAACTCTTCAGTCAGTAACAATAACTTCTATGGTATTTGGGATGAATTTTTCGAGATTTTGTTGTGTCTAAATTATAAACTTACTGGACGATTTAGCTTGCGACCAAAAAAGTCCGCGCATGCGCTGATTCAAATTACTAAATTCGCGTGAGTGCTGTGCTGACGTCTACGAGAGCCAGCGAATTAATTCCATAAAACATTCCGTTAAAAATTGCACCAAAAGATGTCTCCGCTCACAAACGCGCGTGTTACTTACAGTGTCTGTTGAGTTAAATAATTTGCATTCAACAAATTCAATAAATCCCACTTTTTCCTCGGTGTTGTTGGTATAGAAAACGTGGTCAGAAAAATAGTATCGCATGGATAGTTTTCTAGCCGCTTATTTTTCTCCGCTGTCGCTTCCACTCAGTCCCCAGTTCATTGACAAACAATAGACGTAACGGTTAACCAGCGCACGCGCCTGAACAATGGCGACTCGGAAACAGTCGTAAAATAAAAACACCTAACAGAAGGATATCTGATGAGTACTTCACTTTTTTTACTACGCAATAGTGGTAGTTGCGTCGTATTTTGTCGAGAAAAACAGCTGAGTTCCGCGTGACCTCTTCAAGCTTTTTCAAGCGTTACATTGTTTAGCCCACACAACTTTATGATCGATTGATCGCCAAAAGTATTGATGCATGGGCGACAGTTTATATTGTTCGATATCTGTGTCTAGCCGAGCCGTGTGTACATACTGTGTAGGGATCTCTACGTCGACAAAGATATATTTACCACCCGTTTCACTATTCTGTATTTTGCTGACAGCTGAAAAAAAAGGTTTTCTTTGTCGGGAACACCTTCTACCTATCACCTCATACCTGGAATTATATGAGCCAGTGATCAGCCCAGTTTCAATTCATTTCCATCATGGCCATTGCTAGACCACATTTTGTGTCAATTTTTATTTTGGGATAGAGTATGTTTTATTGCTATGCATCTGTTTCGGATGTACTTTAGATATTTCGGCTTTCTCGCCGACATCGGTTATCAATGGGTGTATACGATTCCGTCAGGGTTGTCATCTTTATCTATATAGACTTCACCGACACAATTAATACTAAAAATTGCGTAATTCCTTGCCTTCAGAAATGTTGTTAGCCATGTAGTAACGACAGAGTAGAATACATCTTCCCGCCATCCCTTTCCACTCCCAGAGGTGTCGGAAGAGGTGACTAAGAGAGGAATATAGAGCAATAAAGACAGGCAGCAGTGTCCTCTGTACAATTAATTTATACCATCTACTGCTATCACCAAACCGCCTGCCCAGTGTGGTGGATATGGGTCAAAGCTTCTTTTATTAGATGCCTTTGGTCAAGCAGTGGACTAATATATGTATAGAAGAAAAGGTGTAGTATTATTTTTCAGAAAACTTAACTTTTCACGGAGGATTTCAACAAGTCGATCGTAGTCGATTCTTTCAAAAAATCAAATCATTGAAATTCATTACGTTTCATAAATTTTATATGATACGCGGAGAATTATCGTTTTTCTAATAAAAATAGCTTTGACCATGTCCTTTTGAAATGCGCAAGAGTCGGCTAGATATTGACATTGCCAGCCCTATTAACGAACAATCAATGGGCGCGGCACCGTTGCACGAGTCATTGTAACTGGCCTACGATTTTTTTACCTACATCACCCGTTATGCACTTTGCACCTTACCGAAATCTTTATCTTTTGGGTTTTGTTTGTTTGATTTTCGTTAATATTGATGTCAGATTTTCAAGCTATCTAATCTAAATGCTTCTGATTTTTTGACATAGCGTTAACGAATACCGTTTGATAATGACAGTCTTGATGGGGTCCGACGCGACGACTTAACTAACATGCCTCTCCAGCTCGATACACCCGCTGGGCTATCGAACTCCTCCTTATCGTCGCACAGTTTCTGCGCTCGTCAACCCGCCTTTTTTTTATTCAATGTAAAATGAATATATCACTTATTGAAGGTCATTATTTTTAGTGCAAAAGCTACAAACTACTAGCGTTTCGGAACGACACACACAGCTGGGAAAATTACGCCGAAACAAAAACCCAGTTTAGTATAAGTCTCTACCCAGCCTGATGGGCTATATTGCATTACGGATTTACACATTTTCACTTAGATTTTCATCTTATTTTTCGGTTTTCAAAAATATTTATTTCGGGCTCTGGAGTACTAGTGTGCATTAAGGCCTTACCTGAATTTTCCGGGGTCGACTGCTGCCCCCATTTAAAACAAATACTACGCACATTTGCCAAAAGTGGCCGTTTTTCGCAAATGTGCGTAGTAATGCTTAACGTTCTCACTTTAAACTGTAAACAGTAGTTCATAAAATACTTTGAAGGGTTATCTAGGACTTGGTAGTAGCAAAATTTTAAATGATGTCCCTGTTTTCTTTGAAATGATTTATTTTAAATGGGGGCAGCACTGGACCCCGGAAAATTCAGGTACGGCCTTAAGGTCTCACCTTCGGCACAGAATTAATAACACCTTCGGAGAAGACAGGACATGCATATAAATAAACAGACAAAATTATAATTATTATCTCAAGTTCATGTGTTGATAAAGATATGGTGCTTCATTGAAGACATGCGTCGCTCCAAATAGTTTAATGGCGGCCTCGCATGCGATCAACGAAAGCTCCGAGGCCTATAATTACTGATGGTCCGCTGTACCGTAGTACAGTATACTACCCGGCTAATAATACGGTGCGGTAAGTTTAAGTAAGGTAGGCAAAACTGATGAATACTTTACTTTGAACCCTTATCGAGGTCAGACTGCCCACAAACGGCTGATCTCACGCAGAATTAATTGATTGGAAGTCTTTTCTTTATTGCATAGGGTCACCCCTGGGCTATTTGGATTAAAAGGTCATGTTTATAGAGATGAAGGCCAATGGCGGAATCTAGAATAAGAAAATCTAACAAGCCTTATGTTCTTGTTGAGCCACGACACGACTTAGGACGGGCTATATTAACACTGCAAGTTTATTGCCTGTTGCATACAACTAAATTGAAGCAATAGATGACTTGCATGGTCTAAACAAAACGTGAACCATACAAATAGATTTATTGCATGCAACAGGCAAAAAACTTGCGAACAAAACGAGAAATATTAAGACCATGGAAATAAACCTTTCATATGCTGAGCCGGCAGTCGGCATCACATAAAAAGGGTTAAAGACAGCAGAAATAAATGCTGAGAATTTTATTTAAAGCAACAGTTTCTTCTACAGTTGATATCGTAACGTAATATAGTAGAAACCTACAACTAGTCTCAGTACGTCGAAATCCCGAAGTTATGGGTAGTAAAAGCGTTTCGCTAGTACCCGTAGCCCGAACAGCCGTGGAACAAGTTGCTAACTCGTTTATTTATCTCATTGTGTTTAGATTGTTATGTGGAAAAGGTGGGAGTCGCGGCTCAGGAAATATACACAGAGACCAAGCCTCATAGGCATATACATACATACATAGATAGGATCTGGTGCGCGGGTGAAAACATTGCATGACCGCCTTTAAAATTACAGAACGAAGACCTTGTGAGTTGAAATTGTAAGTTCAATAGTTTAATTGTTTGCCTTGTTAATTTTTAAAGACCCTCGCAATTTCATTCTTGGGTTGTGACTTTAGAGGCCGATATACGAGAACAGCAAAGTCTACTTGTTACATATCCCCATTAAATTCAAATAAAATTTATATCGCGGGAAGGATTAGTCCATCCCACTCGTTATCATTACGTAGAGCGAGATAGTAATAGATGATAGCGCTTGATAAAGCTCGAGCTGTAGCCGGTGCCATGCCACCGAGGCTGGGAACATGCATACTCCTAGTGTTATTTGCATAAGTCGTAAGTCAAACAATTCGCATGCGCCACGGGCCTATCGCCCTTGTCACAGAAATTAATAATAGTATTTCATAAAGAACGGAATCTCCTAAGGTCTCTTGCAATATGCGTTCCCGTTCCCCGTCCCCGCACCTCTCCCCCGTTCTCGACTTGTCGAGGGGCGAGAGCGGGCGAAAACACGCATTTACGTGTGCACGGATATATAGTTTCGTTTGTAGTAGAGTAGGCATAAATGATACTCCGCTTCTATGAAGTTTCATGCCTGTGCCCTTGTCTAATGTCATGTCTCTTGTAATATTTAGTAGTAATTGTTGGCTTAGATTTACTTACCGTAGTAATGGTGGCTGAGACTCTGTAGTGTTACTCTGTAATCTCAAACTGCCGATAACGTCTCCACTCTGGACTTGACAAATAGCTTTTGTATGTAATGTATTATTTTTTGATGCGAACACTACAAAATTAGCATAATCGATGATTTATTATCAACACCGTATTTATTTTGGCGGAATTCTAAATTCGGCACAACATACAGCCATACTCAATATTTTATTGCAAACCATAAAGTACATAAGATAACAACAATACAATTTAAGAATCATTTTATGGAACCTGCCGGGCACAGCAATTTGGTTAGAGAAGAGGAGGTCGCACTCAAAAGGAAATTTAGATCGACCATTTAAATTAGTTATTGGTACCTTTAAATTTGGTATATTAAACATTTTTGGACATTCGGTGCATATATATTAAAATTTGAAGTTATGCATTTAGTACGTGTTGAATTATGATTTACCTTTATAACTTACATTTTGAATACATCCAAAGACATCAAACAAACCTTTATTCGTTATCCTTTAAACTAATAGAAAAATACGAGTATGGCGTGTATGCAAAAAATGTACGAACAAAGATGGCGTCTCTTATTTCCTCGGCCTTCGTAAATATTCGTAGTAGGCAAGAAGCCGATGCATTGCTGGAGCTGCCCTATTACCAACCCGTGGGATGCGGCCGAGGACATAAATATAGGCGGGAGTCGGACGAGGCTGCGGCCGAACCCGCGCCGGCGATAACTGCATAGGGTTGCCTAACCCTATAGTACAAAAAAGTGATTCAGCTCTTTATTGGTCGGACATTTGCCTTAAAACCGTACATTTTTTAGCTATAATTTACCGATATATGCATAATAAACCGAACCACAGGCTATACTAGATCACTAGAGTATAATGAAATTAAAATAAACAGTCAAAAAACAAAAAAAAATCGGCATTTCCATACAGTCCATACAGAATTGTGCAGCTGTCCTGGCTATTCGTATGGGAATGTCAAAGTTTTACGTTTTGTGACTGTTATTTTAATATCATTTATTATACTTTAGTGATCTAGTATAGCCTTAATATGTTCTTCCAGTACGTCGCCACTTTTACGCTTCATATCTAATCTAAGTACCTATATCATACAAAAGTAGTCCGCGTCAGTTCACCCGCACCTTTACTACAATGCCTTCCTTGAGGCAGGTCGGATACATTCCACAGCTCGCAGACTAACCTCTATATCAGAACAGAAGAGCCATTCACATAAATAATAGGTGCCTCCCGATAATAAATAAAAGCGGCAACAGAAGAATAACACATCTACAACGCAACGGTTTACGGTAGATGTGTTATATCTACATCAGTGGATGTGTTATTTGGTATATCATTCGAAACTTGCCTGTGAGCGAAACGACGGGTCGTCCTATTTTTTCCATGGCTGAGGAGGTACAGGAAGTGGTATCACGCCAGCCACAGGCCACAAAATCAGCGCCGCAATGACGCTGTAACTATATTAGAAAATTAAACTTGATGTACGTCACTGCTATCTTAGAATGTAAAGTTTGATAAAAGGCACTGCCAGCGCTGACTGCCATCTTTCTCATATTTGGTCTTGTCTTCAACACTAAAACCTTCACTGTTTTCCTCTCCACCTAACCCATCTCTGCTTTATCAGTAGGATTCATTAAGGTGTCCTGTTGGTTTCCGAGGTCTCAACGTTTATTGATCGTTAAAGCAGAAACTCTTCTGTGATTTTCATTAATTTTTGACGGCTTTGATGTCCTGTATTGGACACCGGTTATTAGTAATCGCGTGAAATACGATTATTGTAATCCTTACGGGGTTGTCTATGATGGGTTTTGTTATTTTTGGACAGAAAGCAATCTTTGATACCAAATCCGATCAAGGTTTATGTGGTGCCGAGGAATTTAATCGTTTTTTTTTATGACAGCCAGTTTGTGTTAATTGATAGAATGTAGTGTTATATTGGGTAGGAGGTAAAGGGAAGAGAATCTTTCTAAAAAACTAGAATATTTTGTTCTCGACACAATTAGCTTTTGTTTAAATAACGAATGCCTTGCAAGACGTCGCGTCGTCTTCAGGATTGGATGAACTATCATATCATTGTCAATAAATACTAGCAAAAACAAGGCAAGTTAAGGAATGATGTTTATAAATAGTATATACTCGTATGTACTCGCAGGTTCGCGAAAAATGAAGATTTTCGTTGTGCAATTTATTTCCACCAAATGAAACTACAGATTTTACGCGAGTGTGAAGGAGTAACAAGTGACAAACAAATAGACAACGTTGAATAACAGTAATTTAAGCGATCAACCGTTTCGTGTTAAGAATATTAGTCAATTTTAATAAAAAAAAATATCATGTACTTTAATAGTAGTTTATGATACTAGTGTAGTAATTATGTATAATAACGGAACTTTAAGGGAGGGTGCAATTCTTTCGAAACGTTACGCCACGCCCAAGACCAGTTAATAAATAATTTTATTTTTTATAGAACAAAGATTACAATTACAATATAATAATCCTGTTTTTGAAACTAACAGGAAAATTAAAAGGTCCGTGCTTAGCCCCGATATTACTCTATGTGCTCAAAAGTTGTTATTTCATTTATTAATTCACTAAGATAGATATTCACTATGTGTCCTGGACGCCAAATTAGTCCGGGCTTAAAATATATAGGAGTAAACGTGGAGAAAAACTGGTGGCTGGAGACGAAAAAGAGGCCGCTCTCGAACACGGTGGGCAGACGATTGGCGAACTATCGCCAGAAGTTTGTGGAAAACTAGAGGGGAGGCCTTTGCCGTACCATGGGACACTACAGACTTAATATTAGTTAAGTCTGCAGTGTGGCAGCTCCATAACTGTGCAACATAATTAGCAACATTTTTGATCCGGAATGTATTGCTAACCTTCCTGCTCAAACTTTTTAGGTCCAGGATACACTAGCAAGGCGAGGCGAGTGAAAACGCACCACACCATCCTTAATTTGTTAATACATAATTGCGTTCCGTTTGCGGGAAATCGCATTAGTGCGCGGGCGCCCGGCGGAACCGTTCCGTTCTCTAGTTTCACCATTGAACCCGCGACCGAGCTGCGACTTTTACGTATACGATAATCACAAAACAGATATTCTGTATTCGTTCGTCCTGTGCTGTGTGAGTTGGACGATTTGTATTGTGTGGTTGGAGCTGTGTGGTGCAGTGGTTTTGTGTGATTTTTGTAAATTGATTTTTTTTTTATTATTTGACATTGAAATTGAAATCACTGAGTGTGATAATAGGATGAAAATACCAGAACCTGGTGCGGAATTGTGAGTATTATAGATAAATAAACGTTTCAAACTTTTGGTTTAATGGATGATCCAGTATTAATTTAATATGGAAAACTCACTCAAGTAAAAAATAATACATACATTGTTCAACACTCAATATCGAATTTACCTTGTTGTGAAATGGGATTTCTTTTTTCAATAATCATTAGGTTTTTTAAATGTATGTTGGCATAAGAACCACAATGTACTTTTATAATTAAACCGTGGTTCATATTTATTTTTATAGCAAACGGGTTAGTTATAATTCCAATATAAAGCCCATTGTTCTATTATCTACCATATAAAATACCTATGTTAATCACTAACGGAAAGCATAGTCAGTATATATTTAATAGTTAGATGACCCAGATCTTGTCTAAAACGTATCATGTGTAAAATATTTTCTGGTTTCTAAGATTTGTACATTTTGGCTTCGTCAAAGTATACAAATCACAAAACTTAGCGCATCATTCAAGTAGGTAGTAGATACAACTAGATATTTATATGTCTGTCGCTAGTTGGAATTCTCGTAACTCCTCTATCAGATAATGTAAATCCTTGACCACAGTACACATACCATCCTGCTACACTACAATCTTATTAACTCTTGCAAACTGCTCTATTTATAGAGGCAGTGGTGGTAGAGCAGCGAGTGGAAGTTTATGTGCTCGTATATCTGACTTGTTCAATTGTCCCGTAGTTATGGTAATGGCCGCGCTGTGGACTGTGGTCCTGTGGACATTGCCAGCATCTGTGGTCACTTTACTAATTGTAATTTACAGTTTACTTTATCCAACTAAGCATTTTGTGATTTTCATAAAGACGATACACGGAGTGCTGCCTCCATGCCCCCATTTGAAATAAATTATTTGTAAGGAAACGGAGATATCATTTAAAATTTTGAGCTAGTAAACGTTACTAGGGAACTAGGGAACGTTAGGCGTTAGTTTGCATTTTTGCCAAAAGTGGCCGTTTTTCGCAAAAATGCAAACTAAAGCTTGACGTTCTCACTTTAAACTGTAAACAGTGGTTCATAAAATAGTTTGAAGGGTTATCTAGATTTTACTAGCTCAAAATTTTAAATAATATCTTAGTTTCCTTACAAATAATTTATTTCAAATGGGGGCAGCACTGGACACCGTGTATCGTCTTAAGAAAAAGTGAGATACCTCGACCAGTAAGACTTTATTTTTTACACTTTTCATGCTAGTCTGGATAAAAAGAAGATATTGTTTTTTGTATTTTGGGTCAAATCTTGCAAGTTTTGAGCCACTTCCCGGTTTCCGATTGATATAAAATTTTGTATGCTAATTTAAATCAGATCACTATGCAATATTATTATATCATGAAGCTGATTTAATGGTGGAGCCGGAAGGTGGCTATCTATCTATAATTTAAGAACTACGTTCTTGTCGGTGGAGTAGTTTTCCATGTCTCCCTCTCTTGAGCCATCCTTTTGCCCTCCCTATACGACACGGCGTCAACTTTCTCCTTCACTTGATCTATAAATGCTCTTCTTGGTCTTCCCTTTCCACTTCTTGCTTCTATTTTTCCTTCTATTATGTTTTTAATAAATTGATCGTGGCGTATGACCAAACATCTTTCCTCTTCTAAAATCAATTGTTTTCAATAAGTTCCTTTTCTCATTAACTAAATCAAGTACTTCTTCATTTGTCTTTTTCTCTATCCAACTTATACCTTCCATACGTCTCTTAACTTATAAAAGACTTTCGCACTTGTGACATTGGTGTATCGTATGGATACATACGAGAAGGCCACAATGTTTAGTTGGTCTAGTTTGATAAACAAAAACATCTTGTGTGTATAAAAAGCAAATCCCACGAGTTGCGCTGCGCAACAACATTACCGGACTGGAAATCTATTGTGAGATAACTCTTTCCCGCACTAAATGAAACCAATTTGAGCGACAGAAAAGTAATGACAGGCAAGTGGTTTACAAACTTTAAGATACTATACTACGCCACTATAAGTATGTACAATAGAATTTTACTTACTGACACGTCGAGCCAATAGACATTCGAAGGATAGGAGTAACGTTGCAATGGCTTTTCGGTAAAACGAATGCTTAAACTAATGGATAGTCGAAATTGTGGTACATCGATGGTATGGAATGTCGGAAATAAGGACGCTCGGCCCGACGACTTCGGCAAATTAACCATCGGGGCCATGGCATTCGAAATCAAGTAGTAAACCCCTCGTAATTACTGGACTCGGGGATGAGTTAGAAACTACACGGTAGAATAATTCAACTTCTTTTTTATTTTATTGTGCATTGTGGTGAATTATTTGCCTAACAAAATAGTCTTTCAAAATAAATATAAATTCATTTGCCAAACATGTGTTGCAAGCAAGATATTTACATTTCGATACGTCCAATCATGTTTTAACATCACGTGTGTGCTTTAAATTTAATTTTCTACATGAAATCCTTATGACAAATATATTACATGATAGGTTAAAAAATCATAAAGCGAAGCTAAAGACAATTTATTTAGGTTTGTTAGAATGTTCGTTCATCAATGTGTTTTACTTTAATTTAAACCTATTAAATTGGAAATAAAAAGTAAACTAATTTGTATGTGAATTAACCGAGTAAACGTTATTATATTCTCTTGATCAAGGAATATTGTCAATGAAGAAGTTGTTTAAGAAACACTGAGTAAGAGCAATAAGCATCAAGAATTGTCACGCTCGAGAGGAAATGGGAAATGATACAAATCAATTTCATTCATACGTTATTACTGTGGTACGGTTACTAGCGTAGTAGTGTTGCCAGCGTAGCGAAATATTTCTATGCAGTTCTGTTTAACACACTTCGCTGTAGTCTTGAGGCTTGGTGGATTTTAGATATCGCTAGATATGCCATTGTTTTAGGAGTATCAGACTTTTTAAGGATTTGATTTTAAAGATCCGGAAACAAGACTACTAAAAATTAAACACAGCCGTTATTATTTTATAAATATCTCATTATATCGTAATGCTTATTCTGGCCTTTTATCGGGTGACCAGAGGGCTGGCAATTTTTTAGCACAAAGATTAAGCATTGCCATCCAACGTGGCAATGCTGCCAGCCTTCTGGGCACTCTCCCGCAAGGGCAGAATTTGCGGGATATTTTTTATTTATAATAGTTTATACTTATAAGTAATTTATTTTTAGTATTTACGATGTAAGTATTAAATTTTTTTTAGTTAGATTTGGTTTAGTTATTATTTATTATTAGTGTTGTACATGCCTTTTGAAGTTGTTTAATATTTAAATTAATTCATATAGGATATCAAATTTAACACATCAACAGTCCGTGTAACACAACTACACAAGTGAATTCACAAATGATTGCTTTTCTATTGTGTCTGGTAACTGGCTTGTGAATGTGTTAATATGTTTTGTATGTAAATCTATAATTGTACCATGAATTGTCAGACATAAAAAATCATAAATTACTGAGACAGATAATTCAGATTATTCGTGGTGACTCGTTTACAATCCATTAAGCGGACCCCGGGCTTCGCAGCATTACAGCTGAGGATACAACTGGAAATATGCTAAGATAAAAGACAGAGGGAGAGGGACTCATTTAAATTCAACCCATCTATGATTAAAACATACATACATGTATATTAACTTCTAATACGTATAATATCATCAACATACATCACATGTATCCGTACAGAGCAGAGTTGTTGCGACTGACGTTTAATTTTCACGTGGTATCATTTGCGTGATGTACTCCATCAATCTTACTTTTCCACGCATGTCATCGTATAATAACATAAAAGTTTCATTTTATTTTAGGTATTACTGAGAACTTGATCAAATAAAATAAATATTTTTTTGGCTTTTGTCGGTCATTCTCCAGTTTTTTTCTCTCTACATCACGTTACTTTTTCCATTTAAAAAAACCGACTCGTTTATTAGGCGGAGAACAAGACATTGTATATTCGATAGTTTTTTTTTTTTCATTAAGTGTTAATTTGGTCCAAAACCAAGTGGGGAAAAAAGCGGCGCGTTAATTAGGTAGCGAAAAAAGCTGGAGAATTACCATTGTAGTTCAACTCTAAAAGGTCACCATTAACACCAAAAAAAATAAAATAAAAAAAAAAGGTCATACATTATAATAATACAAGACTTTTTGTTATCATCACATTTTGAGTGTAATGTAGAGAATTTGCGCCCTCACTAATCATCATCATGTCGTATGGCATGTTACTGCATGAATCTTAAATACTAATTTTTTAGCTAGTCTACGGCTACACACGTCGATGTGTGAGTTTTATACTTAGGGTCGCACCGCAGAATTATTTTAATACTTACCTACTAACGAGTTCGCCATATTTACGATTATATTTTTCCATACCGGAAGATTTGCGAACACTATGACGTAAAAAATATTCTGTTTTATATGTATAAAATGTTACAGGAAAGTCGGAAACAGCTACATAATATCACTTCACAAATATTTTTCATTATGTCCATTTCACCATTAGTTCACTTTACTGATTATTATTAAGTCATTTATAATGTAACGCACAAATTTCACTAATTCACTATTGTAATATAGTAATTTGCATATTCGGCGCAAAACTATACGGTAATTATATGAATAAATTCAATAAAAATGATGATGATGACAAATTGACACGCACAGCATGTCAAGTTGTCATTGTCAACAATGGCATTTAGCACTATAACCCGCGGAAATGTAGTTGGCATCTGCGTGTATATGATTACCTGTGAGCGAGGAGCCTATGCAACATTACCGGATTGCTAATAAGCAATCCGGTAATGTTACAATCTCGCTCTTGTGTATCTCCCGTCAATGCGAGAGAGCGAGAAGGGTATATAATCAAGATGGTTGCTGGGTAATAACGTGAAATTATATTGTTGCTTTGCTTACCTGTTTTCATCATTTGGAAATGTATGAAATATACGTTCTTTAGAGTATTGGGTGGATAAACAATTATTATACGCGCACCTTCTCACCATAATGGTTACTATTGGTTGACAGTTCTCAAGACAACACACGTCGCGTATTGCGTGCGGCTAGTAGTAAGTAGTAGTAGTAGTAATTAAACCCTGGTTTGGAGCTGTCAAAGCTCACAAAGTGCGGGGGAGAGGTGCGGGGACGCCAATTTGCGGGAGACGCTGTGAGAGATCATTCTGTTTGACTCTTATGTATTCTGTGCTATGGAGTTCGCTAAGTCCTCCAGGGAAACGGTATAGCGGACATTTTTCAGCGTTATTATGCACCTCGGGCATAAGCTCTACCTGCCTCTCCCTAGATACGCCACAGTGCATAATGTCGGCTTTGCAACTTGATCCTAAACTAAGTTGAAACAGAAATTCCACTATATGTTGTTTTTGATATTAAAAATAGTAAAAATCTAGTTCACGGTACTAAATCAAAGTAACGTTACACTCGTAAAAATATTACTATATTTTTTGTATTGTGAGAACTAAAAATACATTAAAACAAAAGCTTCAAATAGGAAAGTGAAATTACACAACAGGCGGCGTGTTATAATAATTAAGAGAAAGATTGTGGAAAATATATGACTTTGACGGTTATTGTGATATCGTTCAAACATGTGTTTATACAACTGTATTTTTCACACACACTTAAATGAGATAAGATTTATTTTATATTAAGCAAATCTTCCTTGTGTTTAGTAATAGCAGAATCAATTTCAGTAGGTTCAAAGGATATATACAGTTATGTGTCATCTGCATAAATGTGGAACTCACAATGCTTAATATGATTTTGAATGTCTGCAGTGTAGAGGTTAAATAGAATAGGGCCTAAGATTGACCCCTGCGGGACACCTCTTTTTGCTTCCTTTTTTTGCGAGCACAGAAAATCCATCCCAACCATTAAGCTTTACTTGCTGACAACGGTTATTCAGATAACTACTATGTGATGTATACTTATTATAGTATTTACGTTCCGTCCGCAACGTTCCGTCCGCAACGCAATTAGGTAATACAATAGGTTTCTAACACTTGATATGCTAACATGTATGAATCAGTCGCACATCAAGGTCGCTTTGCTTATTGACCAGCTAATTAGTTTGTACACAGGAAAACTTCCCTAAAATCTATACATCTAGAGTCTTAAATCATATCTGAGATGCAGTGATGTAATTTTTATTGTTTTCTCAAGTAAATAGTTAGCATTCGGTATCCGTGAGCGGCATTGGTTCGTTTTCAATGGCGTATATATTTAGATACGCATAGTAAAAGTGATCATAGTGAAATACTACAGTTCTTAATGATATTAGGAAGGATATTAACCCCTTAACAGTCCCCTAACCCTAGACTTTTCCATAAAAACGTAGTCTAGCTTTTATTTTGAAATGACACGTCCGATTGCGGCAGTACATTTATAATTTCAAAGAAATTGCATATATATGTATATATCTAGGAACTTGAAAGGAAATATAAGGGTGAAAAAGTTTTCCAAACATCAGATAAATCAAATAAGATATGATACACTATATTATCTTTCAAGTTCATATTTATAATGGGAAAACCAGTTATTATATATGCATTTATTTATTACAAAAATTTGCGCAAATCTGACATGTCGTCTCATGTCGTTTCAAAATAAATGTTTGTATGGGAAAGTCTGATTCTGTCTAGGGTCCCCCCTTTTAATGATTTAAAAACCGTAAGGAATTCCAATAAATTATTTCTTTTTCTGTCTTTAATTTGTTTTGTGTTTGTGTCTTTCATGTAAGTGAGATAACGTGTCAAGTGTGATGTCATAGCAAAGAATGTCGCTTCGCTGGCGTGTTAACAGTCGTTTACATATTTCTGTAATTCGCTTCCTACTCGACATCTCCGCTCCGCCCCACAGTCGCGAGCAGCTTTGTAGAGTTATTTACTAGACAAAATTATTTTATATTTTTTTGCATAACATTAAAACTTTTTTGCTACACGTGACTTCTGTTAGAGGTAAGACCTATTAACTTTAGTATTTGCAAATATTACGTACCTACCTATACTATTTAATTCAGTGTTAAATAATTATTTATGTATGCTATCCGTTTGCGATAAATATGGTATCAGTTAGCAATAAATTTAATAATTTTAGGATAATAAAATAACGTTTTATGAAGTTTTGTCTAAGTTATAGCACAGGTTATAGGGTACTCGTTTATACGAACTACGAAACTCATTATATCTACACACCGAGTCTTTTTTTGGGTTTTCAATGCATTTTACTAAAATAAAAATAAAAGGAATGTGTAGTAGTTCAGAACATTTCTATAAATATTGCAAAAAAATATCGGACTAGCTTTGTGTACATATTGATTCAAAACCAATTTTTTCAATATATTAATATTCAAACACATTCATATTTCGAACGCGCCAAAAAAATACAATCGCCTACTTAGATTAAAAACTCCTTGTCCAATAAGGCAAATCGCGTTCGGATATGCGCATCTATAAAAAAAAAGAAGTTTAAAAGCCCAAAGAGTTATATTCTCGTCCAATAGAACCGCGCTGTTTATTTACTGGTCGTATCACGGTGATAATATCACCGCGGCCGTGGGAGGAAACTAGGAGCCCGATGATCTAATGCGATGAGACTGGATACGCGTATCAGTTGGTTTAACAACCTGCTCCTGTACGGTTAGTGACAGTCTTCCGAATACTTTGTAAAAGCGACAATTTTCGATACAACAGAAATGTATTGTAATACTTGATGTCGTTTTCGTTTCAGAAGCATTTGAGAGTGAATTTCAGTGTTGCGTTGTAGTTCGAAAACTTTTTCGCGGGTTCGGAAAGTGCAGTGTATATTTTGGAAATTTGTAAATAAAGTGGGTGATATGACATACAAACGGAATAGAAGGCTTGAGCGAGCACGCTGTAGAGGCAAGCTGTACCATGCAATGCACTTTTTTGGGTAATGTTGAATAATTTTTAATGCATAACTCAAAATAGATTACTTCCACCTAACATTGTTCGACTGGGACATTCGATTTGCCGTTGCATATCCTAATTTATGAAGTCATACCGTCAAATTCACTAAAATCTGCACTCTTCATGTTACATAGCATAATGCTACTAATTATAAAAGCGCTTGTTTTTCTGTCAAATTCATTGAAGCCTCTTTAAATTGGTAGCATACTCGATATATGACTGATTTAGGAAGGCAGATTTTTTATGAATTAGATTATTAGACGGTTAGGTATTCACCTGTCGATAGAAATAAAACAATAGTTAAACAATTGACTTTGTCGCATACTACTGTTGACAGATGAAGGATCAACCAGGATATAGATAAAATACGCTTGATATCTTTGTTCTTGTGTTCTTTTGACACAAGTGTAAGCTTTAATAGCACAAGATAAACTGACTAGTTATATTTAGATCACCTATTCAATTCTACAGCCTATTTAATTCATTTTTCAACAGTTACTATTGAAACAAATAGTTACCTTCATCCAATTCAAACCAATCAATCCGATCTCGAATCATTAAAATGTTCACAACACCTGGATTTATTAATTATTTAATTTCATTTGTATAGTTCACGGCCAATTGCAGTGGTTCCATGAAATTAATTAGTCAGTCCCGTCGACATTGAACTTGACATTTTGCGACCACGCACGACGTTGTAATAACGCCAACTTAAAATACGTACTTTGAAACTTACTTAGAATACGGGCTAGAAAAAAAATCCCATAAAAGAAACAAAATAAATAAAGAATGTGTTGTGGTTCTATGTAAGAACTCACATGCGATTGGTTATTTAGAGTCGGTTACATTGGCATTAAACTTGACATTTTGCGTTCACGAGACGGTTTACGGTAATAAGGCCCGACGTGAAATACGAACCAGATGGAGCTCACGCCATGAAGAGTAATGTTATCGAATTAAAAGGATATATAACTGACTATTTTTTACTGATAAGAGTATACATATATAAACTTCACTTGTCAATCTTGTCATTGAACATATCTAAAGAACAATAACCATCCCTTATCTCAGAACACATCCATTTTGAACGTCATTATAGATTTATTAAGGTGGAGGTATAGGCAAATGACCTTGAAGTGGCGCCCTCACTTGAAATAAATTATTAACTCGTAAATATGGAGATAATTTCCATATTGCTCTTCGTCATGCACTAGATAGCCCTTTAAATTATTTTATGAACCACCGTTGAAAGTATTTACATTAGTCCGTCTAGCTTTAAAATTTGCTTCCGCCAAAAGTGGCCACGGCAAGTTTTAAAGCTAGACGGATCACCAATAATAGTTTCAACGGCAGTTCATAAAATAATTTAAAGGGCTATCTAGTGAATGACGAAGAGCAATATGGAAATTATTACCATATTTACGAGTTAACAATTTATTTCACACTTCAAGGCCATTTGCCTATATCTTCGCCTTAATGCAGAAAGAGCGCTATTTGGCTCCAAGAATCTATGACGTCACGGTTCGGTATTTCATACAAATCCCATAGAAAATGTTTGCTTTGACGTTAATAAGAAAATATTTGATTTGACTTCTTGTAAACTAGCGGAATATAAGATAAATTGAAAATACTACTAAATAAGTGTGATTCGCTATGAATCAAGAAACAATTTAAACAGGTACTAGTTAATTGTAAAACAAAAATAATTGATTGAACAAGGCCTCGCGACATGCTATCAAATTAACAGAATCAAGGGCTAAGTATCGCCTACTAATTAGTTAATCGACAAAAACAATAGCTTATTATAAAATTTGACCAGTATTTTTGGTCGATGATTCGATCATGACGCAACGACTTCGTGACTGGACTTGGGACGACCTGCTGAGAATTCCACAGTATCGTCCTTCAGGTTATACGTATGTATCACTATTGAGACAGGCGACCTTGCAATGTCGCATATTAATGACAAAATTTTTTTAATCGGCTTCAATGTTATCTTTTTGGTATCGGAATGCAGGCGAAAATATCATACATGTAAAATTAAATTATGTGTTGATTTGACCACTGCAAAATATGGCCCGGAAACATGCTTACGTTTGCATTTTAAATTGGGAATTAAAGTTAATCGGAATACAAGCTCAAAAATTTTACAAATTAATATAATTAATTATATACCTATTTAGCTTCTATAATTATGCTGCATAATTTAATATGTATGGGTTACTCACGAACGGTTCTCGTAATTGCAGACTATAATTTCGAACTCGGATTTCATTCAAGAAAGCGCTAACGTGTCGTCAACCTTATCATTTATAGTTTTTTTTATCCTATGTTGTCCCACTGCTGGGCAAAGGTCTCCTTCGTCTCTCTTCTTGGCGCTATCTCCGTAGAACGTTTATTAAATTTGCAGTGATCGTCACTTCTTGGTGTCCTTGGCTCACTCATTTTGCCACAACCACCTTCAGGATGCCACGTTCAACTTACGTGGCCACTAAGTAAATCGAAATAATTTATTTGTCAATAAATGATTCTGATTCACTTAGGGTTGGATTTCATCTATCAGACGGAACAGCACTTTCCTATGCTGGTATCCTTTTCTGTCGCTCAGAAGCGTCATTTGCTAGAGTGAGAGAAAGCGGCGGAACGCTTTAGCACCGGCCGTGCTGCAGCGTTCCGTCGCTCTCTCCCGCTGTAGCAAATACTGTTCTGAGCGACAAAAAAGGATAGCAACATAGAAAAGTGCTGTTCCGTGCTGATAGATGAGATCCAAATTTTAGTGGCCACATAAGTCCAACGTTCTTTGTGCATACGGCAGACGTGACTCGCCCAGTCCCATTTGAGCGTGGCAGCTTTGCGTCCCACATGGACTTGAAACCAGTTTTTGAGTGAAGTTTTTCTAATTCCTGTCCATCTCCGTCACACCTAGCATCATCATCATCAGGTCTTTATTTTTTAGTCTCCACTGCAGCAGCACGACCCTCTCTGTACTACCAGAGCCATATATTAGCCAGAACAGTCAGAGGGTTTGGCCTACACACCACACTGGCCAGACTGGTCTCATTGATGTTTATAAGCTTTGTTTAGCTTGTGTTTCCTAAGTCGCCTTCTACGTCATCCACGGAAAGACTTGGAATGGTCCTATACTACTCTGCCAGGAACCACACGGCACGACCACTTACCGCTTTAATTTTCTAAAAATCATAGATAAATAAAGCTGTAAACTTGAAACGTGTGTTCTGCCACGAATAGAGCAAGAGAGAGAACCATAGATTACATAGATTTTTTTTAGAGGAAGTACCATTATAAAATATTATACAATAAAATGTCGGATAAATTTACCAACAACAACTACCTATAAATGAACAATGTACAACAACGAGTCCCTGTCTGTCGCGCCCGTAGATAAAGACATGATTGTTTTGTTTACTATGTCGCTAATATACTTGTCATTTAGAATTATGATGATCTAGCTAAAGGTCAAGGCGCATTCTACCAGTTCCTCGTCCTTATAAATATGTATTAATTAAGTCGTAACATGCCATTTACGTCTCCATATGTGGGGCAAGCTAGCAGTGACTCCGTGACCCGGTGTTATTAAAAAATATTGCGAATTAATCCTTAATGCAACGAAATTCCAATGTTTTATTTGTATATGTCAATTGGATTGCATAATTCGCTGTTTTACATAGCCGGTAAGTAGGTATTTATTGGGCTTTTCAGAACACACATCCTTTATGTGTTCTGAAAAGCCCAATAAATACGTTGAAATTTAAATACTTAATTGGGCTTTCTAATTCACTTTAACAAAGGCCCTCCGCCCCTTTTGGGTCAGTTCGTTACACTTTCAGTCAGAACTACTATATTTATATCCATTTGGGCTTCCAGTCGCATTTTATGTCGATGAGCATTTTTGGAAACGCATCTTCCACTTCAGTCAGGTCTACTTCTTTTCCATCTATTCTGGTGACTTCCAATCGAATTTTAGACCATAATGTAGTGTATTTTTGCGAAGGTATTAGAATAGCATCATATTGCTCATAATTTATAATTTTAACTATGTGAAGACCAAGTACTTTCTCAGAAGTAATTATTATATCCACGTAATCTCCAATATTCAAAGATGTGTCAACTGATCCGGTGATAGTCATTTTCACTGTGCGAATGCCACATATTTTTCTCTTATACATGATTACAATATCCACGTGATCCCCAATATTCAATGACATGTCAACTGATTCGATGAACAGGTAGATATTTTGAAATAGCTGATACCCTGTTTTCCGAACTACTTTACAATAACTGATCAAAATTATAACTGAATCACATACTTATATCATATCACAGAGTCAGTTTGTTTCGATATATATATAAATCGTTGCTTAACATATAAAAAAACATTCAATCAAAAACTGTCTTAGTGGTTAAAAGGATGAAATTCGTTAAACAATCTCAAACTTTACAATTGAGTAGAATATGTCCAGAGGAAAAAGCAGATGTTTCTCGACATGGTGACCTTCTACCTAATACTATTCGATGTATTATTTGCGGTCCCTCGAATTGTGGTAAAACTAATTTAATCATAGGTCTTCTATTACATGAAAATGGTTTACGTTTTAAAAATGTTTATCTTTATGCAAAAACATTGTATCAACCGAAATATGTGTTTTTAGAAAATGTTCTTAATTTAGTGCCAGATGTATCATTTGTAAAATATAAAGATAATGAACTTGTTTTAAGTCCTCACGATGCAAAATCACACTCAGTAATAATATTTGATGATGTCGCATGTGAGAATCAGTCCAATATGAGGGATTATTTCGCAATGGGTAGACATAAATTTATTGACTGTTTTTACTTGAATCAAACGTACAGTAAGATACCTAAACAGCTAGTAAGAGACAACGCAAACCTTTTAATACTATTCAAACAGGATGATGTGAACCTCCATCATGTATATGATGAACACGTTAATTCTGACATGTCGTGGTCCAAATTTCGAGAAATGTGTTCAAAAGTATGGAGCGAACCCTATACCTATTTGGTAATCAATAAAGATTGTATAAAGAATAAAGGCTGTTACAGGAAGAATTTTGATACTTTTATCTTGTTTGATGAGGATAAAAATACGAGCATATAAGAAGATTTATTCGATAATCATCTTCAGTTGAACTATTACCATACTAAGAAAATAACGTATATTCATCAAGTTCAAAATGGAAAAAGAGTTGAAGACTCAGATAGTTAAAATAGCAGAAGCTGTTAAAAAGAAAATCAAAGATATGAAAAGTATGGAATCCTATAATGAAAATGTTTTGAATACAGTTTTTAGACCTGTTACTGACCCAATGCATCAGTTGATTAAGGATGGGGACCATAAAATTAAATCAAAAGAAGCAAAGGATCATCATATTCAATCGCCTCAATCGCATTTTAACAAAACTCTTAAGAATAATATTTTTCAACAAAATTCTGAAGATGAATGTGGTGAAGATGATTCTGATGAAGATATTAGTTTAGAAAAATCTAGAGACTCTACCAATACCAGTAATACATCGTTTAGAACTGTTGAGTCAATACCTAGTCCTAGTCAAAATACTTCGTCCTGGTCACTTTCCTCCGAAATATTTAATGATGTACCTTTTGGTGTTAGACGAGAACGAGGTAAATTAATGATGGGTTCAGCACGTGTGCATATAAACGATCAAAATATTATATCTGTAGCAGGACGTGATTATCAAATTACACCAGGGTTGCAGGAGCTATTGTTAAAAAAAATACCTAATTTGGATGTGGTGACTGAAAATGACTGTCAAGAATATAAAACCATGTTATTAGACACAAATGCTCATCGACGAGACTTTGATCCCAGTAAACCAATTAAATCTAATAAAGGACGGAAGTACTTGCGTATCATTAAACCGCTTTTTAGACTGCGAAAGCCTTCGACATCTTCTACCAGTAATGTTGATGATATCAGCGCTGGAGAAGGTTTAATACTTAAAAAGAAATATAAAAAAAATACTGACTACGTTTACTGGGATGACCCTAACGAATTAGTGGATAGGCTAAAATTATTAATAGCTTCTAAAGATGCCGGAAACACTGGTCTGGATAACGAAATAATTTCAATCATAGAAGAACTACGTGAAAATGGTAGTATAAATTCATAACCGCATATCATACTTAGATCATTTATTATTTCACTGCGACCGAATTCAGTTCAAAATGAATGTTGATAAATTTGGTCACCATGTTCATAAAAGACTGCGTTTGTCAGAAATACTAGATTGTTCGACAAATCACCTACTTAGATCGGAAAACGGAGATTTTGATTTAAAATCATCTCGATTGAGAGGAGTTCCAGAACCTGTGGCACATGATGATGTGGTGAATAAAAAATATGTGGATAAAAAGATTGCTGATGAAATAACAGCTCATATAAAGGCAATAAAAGAGGATGTGATAAATAATCTCAATCAGTTTGAAAAAAAGTTTTATACTAAAGACTACATCGATAAAATTATTAAACTACAAAATGGCGAAACTGCAAGTGGTAGATGAAATTCATAGATCAGCACGCAAAAATTTTGATCGTCGTAATGTGATCTTGAAAGGAATGGACGACTTATGGCAAGCGGACCTTGCCGACTTTCAATCATTTAAAAAGTATAATAATGGATACGCGTACATTTTAACTGTCATTGATGGTTTCTCAAAATATGCTTGGATGATTCCTTTGAAAACAAAATCAAAGAAAGAGGTTATTTTAGCATTTACTCAAATTATAAGGGAAAGTGGTCGTATCCCTAAAAACCTACAAACTGACAGAGGCACAGAGTTTTATAACGATGTTTTTCAAACACAAATGCAGTTAATGAAAATTAACCATTATTCATCGTATTCAACAAAAAAAGCTTCAATTGTGGAAAGGCTAATCAGAACATTGAAGACTAAATTGTATAAATGTTTTAGTTATAATGGTAACTATAAATGGATAGGAAAAACTATAAACGGCGTTTTGTTTTCGTATAACAATGAAACACATAGCGTTACTAAGTTTAAACCAGTAGATGTAAATACAAAAAATGAAAACCTAGTGAAAAATAACATTAAAAAATTCCAAGAGAAACGTTGTAAATTAACCAAAAATAAATTTAAAATAGGTGATCACGTTAGAATAAGTAAGTTCAAGAGTAGTTTTGCAAAAGGTTTTACGCCTAATTGGTCTACAGAAATTTTTATAATTAAAACGGTAAATAATACTAAACCAGTTACATATTTAATACAAGATCAACGAAAACAAAATATATTGGGTTCATTCTATCAAGAAGAGTTACAAAAAACGAAATACCCGAATATATACTTAATCGAAAAAATTATTAGGAAAAAAGGCAATAAATTGTTTGTCAAATGGTTAGGGCTCTCTGACTCAGAAAACAGTTGGGTAGATAGAAATTCAATTGTATCATAATACATATAAGTGTTAGCATCTAGTATTTTGCTCATTAGGTAAAAAATTATGAGAGGAGGTGGACTGATCAATAACTTGATAAACAATATCCCGTTTGAGCTTCACTTACCAGGTTACAACTATTGTGGACCAGGCACTAGGCTACAAGAAAGATTATTGAGAGGTGATAAAGGTGTTAACAAATTAGACGAAGCTTGTAAATACCACGATATTGCATATAACAATCCAGACCTCTCCGTTCGTCATAAAGCTGATTTACAGCTTATGAAAATGGCTAAGAAGCGATTACATTCTAAAGACGCTGGCAAAGGAGAAAAGTTAGCATCGTGGGTAGTAAACAAAGTTATGAAAGCAAAATTAAAAACAGGTGCCGGAATAAAAAAATTTAAAACCATTGTGTCAAAAATACGTTCACAAATAAAGAAACTGAAATCAAAGGATAACAAAACTGTTATTAAGTATGCTTATGAAGCGGCAAAAAAAATGTTTCCTAAAACATGTCACGTTCGTTTACCAAGAATAATACCAATCCCTAAAACAGGCGGGATTTTACCTTTGATACCAATTTTTGCGGGTTTATCAGCACTAGGCGCTTTGGCAGGAGGTGCGGCTGGTATAGCTAAAACTGTAAATGATTGTAAAATAGCTCAACAAAATTTTAAAGAATCTGAACGTCATAACAAAACTATGGAGGCTATTGCGCTTGGAAAAGGATTTTATCTTAAGCCATATAAAAAAGGAAGTGGACTATTTTTGAAATCTAAAAAAAACTAATAAGCAGGCTACCCAAACGTGCTCTTACGAATATCGATATTATTAAATACGCTAAAAATATTCCCTACTTTCGTGGTGTGTATATGAGAGATAGATTGCCACGTAAACCAAAACAGATAGAGTGTGGAATATTAAACTTAGACAGTCACAATAATAATGGAACACACTGGGTAGCTTTTGCAAAAATTAATAATTATTGTGAATATTTCGATAGTTTTGGAAATTTAAGACCACCCAATGAATTGGTGAAATATTTGAATGTTAGTGATATAAATTATAATTATACTAGGTTTCAAAACTTTGATACAGTGATCTGTGGTCATTTATGTTTAAAATTTTTGCAAGACTTTTGGTGTCAATATTGTATATATTAGTTATTACGTTTGAATAAAACATCATTTCAAAAATGTCTTTCACTCTGTCTATAACTGGAAACAGCTCAGTACTAACAACGAACTATTCCCCTCCATTGGAACTTGATGGTCAATACGAGTGCTCTCTTTTACATTTTTCTACTTTTAATTCTATACCAAATGTAACAAATACAAATAATAAATTTTATTACGGCATTAACGAAGTGGTTGAAATTCCTGAAGGAGCGTATGAACTCCAAGACATCAGCGAGTTCATACAATCAAAAGTAAAGAATTGTGTTTTCAAGTTATTGTGCAACAATAATACATTGAAGCTCTCGATATTCTGCTCTAAGGATATTCACTTTGAAAAACAAAATTCTATTGGACCTTTATTGGGTTACAGTAAGACTTTACTGATGAAGGATATATGGCACAAGTCTTTACTGCCAGTGAACATTCTACCTACAACTGTGCTCCGAGTTGAATGTGACATTACTGGAGGTTCCTACATTAATGGAAAATCAAGTCATATAATTCACGAATTTGCTTTGAATGTTCCTCCAGGCTATCGACTAATAGAAATTCCAAAAAATACGATTTATTTTCCTGTTAATAGAAGCACAGTGAATAGTATAAATATTAGAATATTGGATATAAATAACGATTTAATCAATTTTTGCGGTGAGCAAATTCAACTGTACTTACATTTAAAGAAAATATGATTGACTACAATAAATACACTACTACATGTATTCAAAAGATTAGTACCCATCGAGCAATCAAGAAGACTACACATACTAGTGATAAAAAAAAGAAATTGACAGCTGCCAATATACATTTTCTCAAATCGATTGGATTACTAAAATGAGTATTTTAAATATAACTAACCCACCTGCTTATGATAACTCCATAGACGGCATAGAAATTCATTCTTACAAGCCATATACCACTACTTTCAATATAAATGATGAAATTCGGATACCTATAAACCAACAAGATTTATATGTGCTTCCATGTGCAAGTACCTTGTATGTTGAAGCTGTGGTAAATGTTATCAATGTTGAGAAGAAAGAAGCAGCTCAAGCAGTACATTTTACCAACAACCCCCTTTTATTCCTTTTTCAAGATATAAGATATGAATTGAACGGTATTGAAATAGACAAAGTGAAGAATGCTGGTATAACTACTACTATGAAAGCACTGGTGTCTATGAACGCAGACGAGGCGAAGGTATCGAGAGCGTGGGGTTGGGATATACACGGTACAAAAAATGAAATTGCAGGTCATTTTGCTGCGTCAATACCTCTCAGCAATATACTAGGTTTTGCAGAAGATTATAAAAAAATAATTCTCAATTGCAAACACGAACTTGTGTTGTTACGAAGTAATACTAACCTTAATGCTTTAAAGCTAAACACTGGCGAAAAGGTTGAAAGTATTGACATAAAAAAGATTGTATGGCGAGTTCCTCACGTTAAAGTATCAGATAGAGAAAGAATTAATTTACTTAAAATACTTGAAAAAGATAGACCCATTCAATTAGTGTATAGAAACTGGGACCTTTATGAGTATCCTTTGTTACCAAAGACTACAAAACACACTTGGTCAATTAAAACTTCGTCACAAATTGAAAAACCAAGATATGTCATTTTAGGATTACAAACAAACAGAAAGAACAACGGTATGAATGATATGTCTCGGTTCGATCACTGCAATGTTCGAGATGTCAAAGTTTTTTTAAACTCTACATATTACCCGTACGAAAGTTACAACACCAACTTTTCATATCATAACTATGCTTTAATATACGAGCAATATGTAAATTTTCAGCAGTCTTATTACAACCGCCCATGCAACGCATTGTTGACTGCACAAGAGTTTAAAACTTTTGCACCATTATTCGTGATAGACTGTTCTAGACAGAACGATAATATTAAATCAGGACCGGTGATCAACATTCGCCTCGAACTAGAGTGTGATAAAGAGATACCAGATCAGACATCAGCATACTGTCTAATTTTGAATGACTGTATAGTCGAATACAGACCTCTGAGCAACATTGTTCGTAAATTATCATGAACTCGATTATTTTCGTTGATGTTCAAGGATTCAAGGATTGCTATAATAAATTTATTATCAAAGAGTTTGCATTATCTACTGAGGAGTTCACTCAAGTTTTTTTAATTAAACCTCCATATGCATATACTTCATTATCTACGAAAGAAAAGAAGACCGTTCGATACCTTGAAAGACAGAGAGGGATCACTTGGAGTGAGGGTCATATTGATTCTAGAGAATTTAAAAGAATTATTACACCAATAATGCAAAACAAAACTATTGTAATGAAAGGTTTTGAGAAACAGAAATGGATAAAGGAACTGTGTGAAGAGTGTGTGTTATTAGATATCGAAAATATGGGTAGTCCTAATTTTTTAACGTTATATCAAACTTATTGCATAAATGAATGTAACTTCAATTGTTTAAGTCATAAGAACTTTTGTGCACTAAAAAATGCTATTTGTATAAAGAAATGGTACTTAGAAAATATTTAGTTTTGTCATGATATAAGGTAAAATCAAGTTTTTTTTTTGTTTTATGTTGTATGTGTAAAGAAGTTAATGATAGAAAAAAGTGTATTTTTATAAATTATTTGTAAATATATTTCATGTTTATGAATAATAATAAAGCAAGATAAATTTATAGCGTTTTTTATTCATTAGTTAATAAATTCTAGAGTTATATACAAACTTATAACATACAAAATATTTATTTTAATTTAAAATACAATTTTCATGAATACACACATATTAACTACATAAAATTAAGTTACAAGGAGAAATTAACTCTACTTACATATTTAAGTTTTTATTCCAAGATATAGGTACTAAGCTATACACTATTTATATTTAAGTTAACACCCATAATTTATATTATTTACATTACCATTTAACAATTTTATTTCTTTAACAAAACCTTAAATAACCATAATTAGAATTACACAAAAAAAAATTAAAATCTAAATAATAATTAATTTATATACTTACATAAATTTTCTTAAACTATTATATACATATTTTACAATCAAAAGTTATCACTAGTTAGCTTTTTACTAATTTTACTAATTACATTTTCAGTCAGGTCCATAATTTCATCAAAAGTATCACTCATCACATATTGCGCACTAAGTATCACGTTTTCAGTACCATCACTGCACTGCGATGAAGAATAACTACCAGCTTCGTTTTCCAAATCCAACACCTGAATTTTTATCATTCTTATGCCTTTCTTTGCTTTGCTGATAACAAAAGAGGAGGATGATATTCCACTTTTCTTTTTTGCAGCTTCTTTCTTTTCTTCTATTTTCTTTAGCTCTGCAATCCGATTTCTCCATCCTTGGAAGCATTCTTCAGCGTCTTCGTTGGGATCTTGAGCGTATTGTGAGCACAATATGCAAGTCTCTTGCGAGTCCGTCATGATCTGTAAAGAACAAAATATAAATGAAGTGACTAATACCAAGAATAATATTTTTAAATACTTTATCGGTTAGGCATTATTAATGAAAAATATGTCTTCTTACATTCAGTTATAAAATTGAAGCACTAGCAGTGAATCGATGTAGTGAGTTGATGCAGCAGATGATGTATCGCAGTTTGGCTGTTCAATATACGACTGAAAAACCATTACAAACAGAACAAGTCTTTTATAAATAACATTTGATTATATTGCAAAACAGGTTGTTCCTCGCAAAACTAAATAAACAGGAATAGACATGTCTGTACATGATGTTCACCTTGTAACTAGCAGGTATATCAATACAGTAGCTATCATATTTCATATCAGGCTCAATCATATTCTAATTTTAAGTCTTTCATTCGACAACCTCTGTGGCGTTACGGTTACCATGCTCACCCGCCACGAGGTTCTGGGTTCGATTCCCAGCCAAGGCATGGTGTAGAACGATATTTTTAAAAATTCCTTGGGTCTTGGATGTTATCTAGTTTTAAGTATCATATACATCACAAACTTTTCATCACAAAAATTATTAATTAGATGGCAATATACTATCCACCATATTAAATTGAAACGAATTATTAATTTTTGTTTTTTATTTTGTTTTGTGATATTTTGTTTGCATTAAGATTTTGATAGCAACCACAGATAGAATGAAAATGTATATCTATCGGATTATTGAAGGAGGGACATATTAACAAATTAAACAAGTTTTTTTAACTTCATTTTGATTTTTATTAAAATGCATAAAGGTCATGTTAATTAATAATCAAATGCTAAGACTTACTTATCTATCTATTACTAAACATGTTATGTATAAGATAGTAAATAGTTGAAGACAGGGAACCATAGAAAAAAACATCATTGATGAGAACATATAAATGTACATCATTCATTATACATGATACATTAACAAATTATGAAAATTTATTTAACACATATATTTATTTTATAGTGTAATCTAATTATATCTATATCATATTCCAAAATTCTTATATAATTATATTTTAGTTTCAACCAGTCTAATTCAAAACCTAGATTTATGTCCCCAGGATATGGTACTTATTTTATCTTTTAATATTATACGTTTGTCATCGTTTGAAGATAAAGCTATTTTGTCGATAGCTTGAGTGAATACTTCATGTTTTAGAGATTTAAACACTACATTCCTTTTTTTCAAAGATATATTATACAACAACACATTATTATAATCTTTAAAATTAAGAGTTTTTATTTCGGATTTCTTCACACCCTTAGCTTTTTTTATTTCTTTATCCTGTGTTTTAATACAGTAAAGCTTTGATCTCAAACCCACAAATTCATTAATAAGTTGACCTCCAAACTCATCCTTAAACAACCCAGGAATTTTTTTGTTCTGACAAACAATATTATACTGATTATTTTTCTCATAATTACTGGTGTCAAAGTATGATTGAAAATATAATTTTATATCTTTATATACGTCTTTTGTCTCTATGCAATATAACAAGCTGTCAGTGTCTGTATAACAAAGCTTTAAATTGTTGACATAGAATGGTTTCATGATAGAATAGTGAAAGTCATACATATGGTGTTTAGATATCTCCAAAACTGTAAATCCTATGTAAATAGGCTTATCCAACATAACCGACTCTGGTTTCATTTGTACAGCCACAAAATTTTCTGCAAAAATAGTGCAACTATGGAAATTAGGTCGTGAAATAAGATGCTCTGCTGTATAAGATTTTTTAGTAATATTTTTAGTGTCAGTCCACTGATTAACTAAGTGAACGTTTACTCTTTTTTCAGAATCTTCTAATGTTTTCCCAAAAACACTATTATTTAATAATTTGAAAAAATCCTGCTCAAATGCAGACTTGGCTTTTTGACGTAATTTGGTATTCAAATCAATGTACTGTTTTAAAAACGGATGTTGTTTGAATTTTATTACTCGGTGAACTTTTTTTAGCAGCAATCCATGTCGAATGCAAGTTTTCAAATGTACGTAATGGATAACGTAATAAAATTTGTCGTATAAATTAGGTATTAACTTTGGATTTTTTGAACCCGGAGGAATAAATTTTTGAGGACAAAATGGCAGATCATTATGAAAATCGTGTAGATGATCTGGATATTCTAAGTCCACTTCCAAAATATAACCGTACTCCGCATCGTCTGGTACGTTGAGGATATTAAGTTCATCAATAGCTTTTTGTGTTATTAACTCAAAATTTGAATACGGTAAATAAGAGCACATAGCGTAACCATACAAATTATTGCAATCTATGTATAGTAAGTACTTGTCAGGCACAGTTGGATTGTAGCTAGCCAAATATTTGTTGTTCGCCTTAGCATATCTAGTTGAGCATAAACACACTCCTCCACGAATGCCCTTTTGAATCATACGTAAAATTTCCAAGTCGTCTATAAGTTGAAGTTTTACTTTCGTTATGAGTAACATGGCATCAAAACTTAGTCCAGGAGCTGTCATGTAAAATGCTGGGTCTAATCTGTAATTAATTTTACAAGTTAGTCGAAAATGTTCAAATATATCCGCCAGTAATATAACATCTGATTTTAAGTATAAATCTGTATATTCACCAAGATTTTTTAATCCAAATGTTTTCCAAACATGCTGAGCATAACAATAATCAGATTCAGAAATAATGTTATTGGTTAAATGACTATAAAAGCAATTACGCGCCGGTAAACTATTTTCTTCAAAGGAATTCCAACTCGTCATGTATTCATAAGGATATACACCTTTTCGTTTTAATATATCAAAATGCTTTTTATTTGGAAAAAATATTGCTAAGTGTTTAAAATCGTTTTCATTTAAGTTAGCTGCAAGTTTTTCCAAGCTCGTACCTAAAAACTTAAATGAGTCTACAAACCGTACTGGCAAATATTCTTGTCGACCGGTATTAAAAAATTTTGTAAATGAAATGTAGTTTTCTTTATTTTTTGCAATTACTTTTATTTTGCCTGGCATGTCTCCTAACTCTCGAATAAACAAATGACTATCGTATCCAGATAGATTGTGAAAAAATACTGGAATAAATTTCGGTAAGCGATATTGTAGGTTACAATAAGAATGAGCTGCACCACGATATTTTCCTGTTAGATGACAATGATCTTTGACTTTGTCGTCAAGTAACAACTGTTCACAGATAAAGCAATATTTGGATTTTTCAAAGCTTTCCTGTTCCTGTGACGTCAATGTAGTCATAGAAATGGGATGTTTTAAAATGGTATGTATTTGCTTCACATCTTTACCGAGAAGTTCGAGGAATTTTGCAACGCAATCTTTCCCACGATAGGTTACATATTTATTTCGTGAGCGGTCAAATGAACAAACAATGTAATAGGCAAATGCAGCTGGTAAATGATTTTGTAAAATTGTAGTACATTTCTTATCAGGCTCATTGTTATTTGTTGAATGGGGTACTAATAAAGATTCGAAATCAGCGTATATGACGAACGGCATATCTTGCATCCTCTCGAAATGTTTAAATTGAATTACAGAGCCTTGTTCAGGTAATAATGTGCGAACACCACTACAAACGTGAACATTTAAACTCTCTTCGGTGTTAAAAAAAATCATGCACTCGTCACAAAAATATATTTTCCCATGATGTTTTGTTAACTGAGGTCTAAGTAATTTACTCAAGTTTTTTATTAAGCAATAATGTTTAAATTGACCTTTTTCTAATAATAATAGATTGACATGATGCTTCCTTTTATGCTCTGTCTTGTACAGGGGGCCAACAATATTTGACTTGGTACCAATACCATATAAGTTAATGCTAATTTGACGGTTGTTTTTCTCAAAGATTTTAATGTCTGAGAAGCCAACAGGAAACGTCATATTCGTAGTATTGAGAATATTATCATAACAGGGGTAAGAAGATGTTCTATGATGATTATTCTTAGCAGGAAATAATGATGCCATTACAGACCATAAGAAACAGAATGCATCATTATTTTTTATATTTATACACGCACGTTTTAACTTTATACATTTTGGCAACTCAATAAAGCGCGCAGCTCTCAAGGGATTGTATTTGTTTATATTTACTTCTAAGTACAAATTACGTACAAAAGCCCAACCACTATCTTTTTCTTGAAACTCATCTATCTTTGTAACAATGGTATAAATTACCTTAGAAAAAATATCGTTAAAATTATAATTATTATGTAATATTACGTTTTCTGTAGCAAACGATTTAATTTCGCTGGTTAATTTTGAAGGCAAATTGAATTCTCCAAACAATTCAAAGTTTACTTTAATAGAATTATAGGTGGATTGTCTCGCAGCTAATAGCTTTTTCACACGAGGTATTAAATCGTGTAAATATCTGGCTGGCTGTGTAGGATTATTCTCGTCACCGTTAACACATGCATCAGCGGATATCGGCTGCACTCTATAAGAAGCAATTCTATTCCTGAATGCAGTACCTATCTTTTGAATACCGTCACAAACTTCAATGGAATAATTATTTTTATGTATTTTACTTCTTAAATGACCTGAAAATGCATTACTTTTTACTGATATATCGCAAACTGTGCAGTATACTGTTCTGTTAGCCATATCTGTAGTGATTATCAATTATTATTTAAACAGACTATATGTACGTAATTAACTTTTCAAGTAGACTGGTTGAAAAAAAAATATAATTTGAATTATCATATATTATCCATGACCATAACACATACATATACAAGAAATAAAAGATAAAAAAGATCAAAACTTCTTAGAAGCAAAAAACTTTCCCTCTTCTGTAAAGCGGGATTTGCACTTTTTAATAAAGTCTTTTAATTGGCTCAATTCGCCAGAGTCAGAATCAGCTCGATATTTTAGTGCCAAAACGGCGTATTGCCAGCGCTCTTTAGGGTCTATAGAGACGATATCGGCTGTGTTATACACTTTTAAATCAACAAATAT
Organism: Acrobasis repandana; assembly: GCA_963576875.1. NCBI lineage: Eukaryota > Metazoa > Arthropoda > Insecta > Lepidoptera > Pyralidae > Acrobasis > Acrobasis repandana. The sequence goes on along the minus strand of OY756233.1, from coordinate 4,125,391 downwards.
GTCGCCATCAAGGCTTGCGGTACGACGCAAGACCCCGTCAACAACCCTCCGCGTTAGCACCGACTGTAGTTCCTCTTTTTTAGAAGCCTTGCGCAGGGTTACAGCTTCTTCTTCAGAGTCAGAGCCGAACACACCGGAAAACTGCGTCGCAACCGATTTCTTACTTGTTGTCTTCCGTTTTAACGTAGGCTTCGAGATTTGTTTTGATCTGAAAACGAGATAAGAAAAATTTTAACTAAGTATGATTTTTTATTTAAATGTAGTTTAGTTTAGGTAGTTTAGGTGGATAGTTTAGGTAGGTTTAGGTATAATTAAATATAAATAAATAAATATATACGGACAAATATCACAGATTGAGCTAGCCTCAGAGTAAGAGCAAGACTTGTGTTACGGGATACTAAGTCAACGATACTACATATATAATTACATATGTAAATAAACTTCCAAGACTACAGTCAATCTGAAAAAAGATCATTTTCCATCTTGACCTGACCGGGGATCGAACCCGCACTAGCATGATGACTACTAAACCACAAAGGTAGTCAATTAGAGTGAATTACAATTATAAAAGTTAGGAAACAAGTTCGTAGTACAACAAAATAAATACAGTGAGTGCCTAGTGATTTTTACGTTATACATACTTTTTAGGTGTAATATCCTCGTCTGATCCGTATTCTACAGGCACAGTTTTGGCACGTTTATTCGCGTAGTTTGAAGACACTGGTTTTGATCTGAAATTAACGAGTTTTTTTAATAATTACCTATTTAAGATTTATACGTTAAATATTACATTAACATAATATAACCGTGGATAACGGAATACTGGTTAGAATTCACATAATAAATAAAAGGACCTGGTATCGAACCAGGGACCTCCGGTGTAATAGCTTGGTATGATCATTACTAAAACACAGAGGTCGTCAATTAGAGTGTAAGTAAGGTTAAATAGAACAATTATGAAGTATAAAAATTAGGTAACGAGTCACTTTTAGGTTAATACATACTTTTTGGGTAAAATATCTTCGTCTGATCCGTATTCTACAGGCGCGACTTTTGCACGTTTATTCACGTGCTTTGAAGACACTGGTTTTAACGTGAAATGAGTATTTTTTAAAAATTATTAATTATGTAAGTTATATAATCTACGTACAGTTGTAAATATTTATACGCTAAATATTATATATTCATATAACTGTGGATATAGGAATACAGTTTAGAATTCACATATCATCACACAAAATCACACTTAAACTTAGGTTAGCTAAGATAAGAAAGAAGTACGTACCTTATTCCAGAAGTAGTTGCACTATCTTCATCCGTCTCAATAAGTTCTTCTATTTTTTGTTTTTTTACCTCCTTGGCATGACGTTTAGTCGCATAGTACTCCGAATCAGACCTGCAAGTAAGTAATAACACAAATATTAAGGTATGAAATGAGGTTAACACAAATAATAAAATGCATAACATAACATTAGTTACAAACTTACGAACATGATTGTACGTGCGAAGATCCTCGTGGTGATAGAAAATTACAGCTAACTTTCAGCTGATTGACGATGAGGTCGATCTACGAGCAGAGAGACTTCGTATGTAGATAAACGGTGCACAGTACTTCTTGAGTAGAGCTTCACCTGGATAGGACTGATTTGGAGTGCATCACACCAATAAACGAATTAAATAATGCGTTTTAGCCAAATCATCAATTATTTTACAGGTATTGTAAACCTTAAGGTTTGCCAAAGAGACTCATGATTTACGTACAACAATTAGCAATATGCAATGCAAAATGGTGTACAAACTCTGTATTTTTGAAAACATAGGCACTTTATTGAAGACATAAGCACTTTATTTTATTTCCTTTGAAATAATAAGTCGAAAACAAAAGTTTTATGTTTCATACTTCCTTTGTAACACGATCATCAAACACACCGTCTTTATCAATAGCGCACCGCAAATGTTATTTCAATTTATTACCCAACTGTCAAAAAAGGGTTATGTAGTTCTAATTTAAAATAATATTTCGTATTTTACTTTAGGTAGGTATTTGCACTTAGTAACTTCCATCCTTTACAACTGTACATGTTTGAGAACCTCTCTTTGTCTTTACAATGTAGATGTACTTATGCTACTTTTAGCATAACGCGCTATCACGATTGATTATCATCAGTGTTGGATTAACACCGCAGCAAGAGGTGTTGGCCACTTACACACACGAAAAACAGCAACCATAGCAAGAGTAGGTAATGCTGCGGGCCTCGCGCAAAAAGGGGCCCCGCGCTAAAGGTGTTACATTCTAAATTGCTACATCTCGTTAGACCTAGCATTGAGCTGCCTAGAGAATTAAGCATTGGGTGTATGAAGAAATAAGATATGGTAAAAAAATCCATGCGAGCAGAGCTGTTTCAAGAATTTTTTCATCATAAATCTTATTTATTTATTTAATAAGATTAAGATAGTATAGCATTGTGAATTCTTAAAATAACCCGTACAATCTAGTAGGCATACATTTTCGATTTGCATATACTCCACCATCCCTCGTAACACTCGTGACTCGAGCCCCTTAAAATAATTGGCTACGGACTTCGCACTTGCTTAATCCGCCACTGATTATCATGTTACGCTCAGGAATATTCACGTGGGAGCGCATAACTGCAGGTTTAGCAAAATTTATCATAGTGCTTGAATAGTGTTACTCTTATTCGATTTATATTCATAGGTAGAATCGATAGAAAATATTCGCAAAACAATTTACAAGTAAACTTCTTTGAAAAACGGAAAGGTGTTAATTGAAACTAAATATGCTACCTACTATTAAACGGTTTACCAATTCATCACACAGAATACTCTAAACGTTAATATGATTTGATATCCAATAATCGATTACCGAATAATCGATTGTTTATCACTACCATACACCATGCAATGTTACATCACTAATACATTGTGGTTCATTTATTGGCAAACCGCATTTGTACAAGGATCGTGATTGTGTAAAGTGTAAAAATGTAGTTTAAAAGTTATTTTGTCTAGTATGATATGTGAAGTGATCTGAAAACTCGTGGTGGTTTTGGGGGGGAAATAACATTCTCACTGGAGTGTGATTTGGAATATGAAATTGGTTTGATATAAAGCGATGATCTATAGTATTAGTCATAGTGGATATCATTGTCTGCGAAGGATCTCATTTACTGGGTACCCACAAAAACCTACGGGTGATCGGGACGAGCCTAATCTGGACCAGCAACGAGATAATTCTTTCGCAACTACAGACGTCCCGTTGACTTTGCTATTAAATATCCGTCAAGCGAAAGTTCTTTCTCATCGCTCACGATAGTTTTCAATGTTGAGGAATCGTATTTAATGGGTGCTAACAACCTACGGGTCATCAGCACGAGCCTAATCCGGACCAGTTTGCGATACCTCAGTACTGTCGAAGACGTGTCTTGGGTCATGAGGTAGAATGATCGTCAAAGCGATAGATCTTTCGCGTAGTTTACAGTGGGTATCAAAATACCAATGTCCTGACTTCGATATGAAGGAATTGTACTTACTGGGTGCCTAAAATCTACGGATGAAAGGTACGAGTCAATCTGATCCAGTGATGCAATATCTGATTGTCGGAGACAGGGCGTCCTGTCAAGCATGCGTAGAAATATCGTTCTTGGTGCAAACCAATATAATCATCGTATCAGAACAGAGAGATTTTCCTTTCCCATCATTCACTACGGTTTAATCGTGTAATAATAGTTTAAGGTGATAGTGAATATACCTCGGGAAGTGGAAACTTTCGAGTAAAATACAGGTGAGTTAAGCATGATATCATATCTTTTATTGAGACTTTTGAAAAAGAGGGGCGGCCTTTGATGAAGTGAATTTTAAATTTCAACGTATTTATTGGTCTTTTCAAAACACGGATACGTGTGTTGAAAAGCCCAATAAATAACTACTCCGGTAGCAGGTTGGAAAAATTGCTTGGTTTTGTAAAACAGCTGAACATCGTTGGGATGGAATGTCAATTTGTTATGTTTAACAAAACCGCTATCCACAAATATCTACATCAGAACTTTAACAAATAACACTAAAAAATCTTTTTCTGAAAACAGCAAGTAATTGGTTTTAATTTAAATGAAGCAGTAATTAGCATTGGGAGCGTGGTGCATCTCGGTATCTCTTTAGTACCTACGCGCAAAACCTTAGGCTTATCTTCTTCTTGTGTCGAAAGCTCAAAATGTAATCAATTTTTTTACCTCCAGAAGGTTTCCACTTTCACAGCATTGTCTGTAGCCTCACGTAGGTCACGTTCAGTGCAGCTGGTGGGGCACGATGCACGATGGGCAGGAGCGGTGGTGTGACATAGTCTGGTCGTTATGACCACACTGACACTGTGTTGCAGTTGGGTCAATATAACGCTATCGGGCCAAATTATGCCTGCACTGGCCCTCCTCAGTTCGGAGGCGTTTTAAGCTTTTCTAGGTGTTCCAGTAGACCCATGACCCGGTGGTAGTTTCTCCGATGGTTAAATGAAATCAACAGGAGGTGGATGTTTGCTGCGCCACATTAGGAACCGGGAGGATTTTAGGTCGCCTTCGAGTGGTTTTGTGTTAACAAAACTATTGCGGCTTTTTAATAAGTCGGCTGGCATAGGAAAGCTACAATTAGGTTCAATGATCTTTATTTTTATTATTATAGTATTTGTTTCATAATATTTTATTATTTGTCAAGGTATAAATAATTTTGAAAACAAGTAATTGGCCTACAATCGTCTGAATTTGGCGCTAATTGGGCCATTACAACCGTTTCAAAAGATAATACCTATATAATGTGTGTCAATCTGGTTATTATTTCGTCATTCAGGCTGTCTGATTAACTTCATATAATAGTCAGGTATTAATAAACGGGCAAGTGCGAGTCGGACTCATACATGAAGGGTTCCATGCCACCGTACAATGTTTTAAAACGCTGAAGAAACACGTTTCTTGTATGACTACCCCCTTTAATTTTTAACTTTATTTTATTTTTAGTATTTGTTATTATTGTGGTCATAGTAATACATAATTGGTGAAAATTTCAAGTATCTAGTTAATGCCATTATGAAGATCAAGTTAAAAACGCTGAAAAAAACACGTTTCTTGTATGACGTCCCCCTTTAATTTTTAACTATTTTCTTTTTTAGTATTTGTTGTTATATCCGCCACAGTAATACATAATCGGTGAAAAATTCAAGTGTCTAGCTATTACGGTTCAAGAGATAGAGCCCTGTGACTGACGGACAGACAGATAGACGGACAGACAGCGGAGTCTCAGTAATAGGGTCCCGTTTGCACCCTTCGGGTACGGAACCCTAAAAAAGTCACTAATCTGTATGTCCGTATATTTTTGATATCAAATAACCAAGCAGACAAATTGATGATATTTCATTTCGACAATGAACTGTGCCCAAGCTGTGTCTGTTAACAAAAGAGGTTTTTTAATTTGTGTATTTCTTTTAAGCCCCGACGAAAAAGAAGGGTGTTATAAGTTTGACGTGTCTGGCATCGTAGTTTTTAAACGAATAGACCGATTTCGATGCTTTTTTTTAAATCGATAGCCTTGTCTGTCGAGGTGAGCTATGTTTGATGAAAATCGGTTTAGCTGTTTACAAGTTATTGTTTATTTTTTATTTGTCTGGCAAATCTGTTTGCAGAATTTACTTTAGTGACTTCTTATAACTGTTTAACTGTCGTATATACGAGGGGGGGTCAAAAAGTTCGCGGAATGGAGGGGATAGCGGGGGGTGGGGGACCTGCCGCAGGTAGTAACTAATGAGCAACTCTTTGTGAGTATATATGCCAAGTTTGAACCTGATTGTGTCAATAACCTTTGACCTGTCGTCGATCAAACAAGTGAATCCGGAAGAAAAACTTGAACATGGAAAAAATCGAGTTTCGTGCCGTCATAAAGTTCCTCACTAAGCAAGGAAAACCACCTCAGAAAATTTTGGAAGAAATGTTATCAGTATACGGGGACTCTTGCCCTGGGAAAACCATGGTGTACAAGTGGAATAGCCTTTTCAAGCAAGGCAGAGAGTCTCTTGAAGACGACCCTCGCTCAGGACGGCCGATTGAGGCCACCACCTCAAACATCGTTGAAAAAGTGGAGAATCTTATACTGGAGGATACTCGTTTGAAGAAGAAACAACTTGCAGAAATGGTTGGAGTATCACCTACAACCATTTTAAATATTCTACACGACAATCTTGGGATGTCAAAAGTCAGCGCAAGATGGGTGCCAAGAATGCTCACACCACCACAGAAACAGCTGCGCGTCGAGTATTCAAAGGAGTTTTTAGACCTCTGTAGCGCCGACAAGGAAGGAATTTTTGCAAGACTTGTTACTGCAGATGAAACTTGGGTTCATCATTATGAGCCTGAGTCGAAGCAAGAGTCTATGCAGTGGCATAAAAAGGGTCAGCCCCCCCCTAAGAAATACAGGGTGTCACAATCGGCTGGAAAAATCATGGCAACTGTTTTTTGGGATACAGAGGGTATTTTATTAATAGATTATAAAGATAAGGGTGTTTCTATAACGGGAGAATACTACGCTAATCTACTAAGACAATTAAAAGAAGCAATCAAGGAGAAAAGGCGGGGAAAGTTGACAAAGGGTGTGCTGCTTTTGCATGACAACGCACCGGTACACAAGAGCCGCGTTGCGATGGCTGCCCTTCATCACTGTGGCTTCGAAATGTTAAACCATCCTCCCTATAGTCCAGACTTAGCCCCCTGTGATTATTTTTTATTTCCCAAATTAAAAAAAGAGCTTCGGGGGAAGAAATTTTCCGATGATGAAGAAGTCAAGTCGGCGATTTCGGCCTATTTTGAGGACAAAGACAAATCATTTTTTTTCGACGGTATTAATAAGTTAATAGAGAGATCTGAAAAATGTATTCGACTTAAGGGGGAATATATTGAAAAAGAAAAATAGTACAGTATTTTATTTCACCCCCCTTCCCCTCCGTTCCGCGAACTTTTTGACCCCCCCTCGTAGTGTATATTTTAAAATAAAAAGGTTTGTTTACTTTTCTATGGACCCAAATGAAAAAAAAAGCTTGGAATGTTATTTTTATTATTTGAAGTATTTTAAACGAGTAAGCCGATACGTTTGTTTGTAAATCTAATGGGACGACACACACTTTTATGGTGACCAGTCGTTTAAAATTGACTTTAGTTAAGAATAGAGTCTTTGACTTAAAATAGTAAAAGATGCCGTGTTTAAACAAACCTCCGAGTCTCTCATATTCATAGATTTTGATGCACTTGTAAACGAATAGGAATCTTTCTTTCATCTCAGCGTATTCCAGTTGCATTCTCAGCTGTAATGATGTGTAGCTCGGAGTTTGCTTTCCTGCTATTTCTTCTCCACTTCGCACGGGCTTGAGCATCCTTGGATGTAAGACCATTGGCACGCATATCGTCCTTGACGACGACGTCAAGCCAGCATTTCTTGGGTCTACCACGTCTGCCGAGGCGGCATGGCTATACATTTGTCTCACACCTTCTGGTTTCCGGCCTAGGATAGGACCACTCCATTTCTTCCTGTGGATGTCGTAAGAGGCGACTAAGGACAAAGCACTTACGTTTTTTGCAACAACTGTATTCCCAAGGTTGGTGTCAATCAGGCGGTCGTAAAATTTTCAGCCAAATCTTAATTCAGCATGAAGAGTAATAATAACAGACTCACAGGCTGTCCCGATCCCACACAAAGTGGGTGAAGGTGAGGAAGAAGAAGTACTTGTTACTTGCCACTTGCCGGTTTTCGCAAGACATGACGAGATGAAGAGCTTGTCTGCTAACGGACTTTAAGGCTGCCACGAATAAACGAATAGGAGTGCCCGTTACTCCTACTCGTTTATTTATTTAAAAACAAATAAATATAAGTACATATCATTGAGCTAATAACTGCTAATATAGACATAAACATCTTATTACGCTAATGAATAAGCACGTACATAAACTTCTTCATTTTTTTTTGGAGGTTTAAATATTACGAAAATTATTTTTAAATTGCAATCTGATCTGAAATTACGGAAAAGCGTGCTGTGCCTTATTTAAAGTAATCAGGCAAATATGTCCATTTCGAGTGGTGCAACCAACCGTATTGCACATGCATTACGTATGTGCATTGAACGTATGCTAATCCAGTTTCAGCTTAATTGCCGTGTAAAGTGTAATGTTTCCTCTCTTTTCGTTGGTTGCCCAATACGACCTTAATTACGTTTAATTTTTGCTGGTATGATGATACCAGAAAAAATGTAGGATATCCGAATAAGATAAATTTTTTGCAAGGCTAAATTACGATTAATTTATCCTCAAAGGGTCTTTAGGCGTTTCCATTGGAAAATTAGTTAGTCCACAAAATAGACGGTATTTTGCACAAAACAGAATAATTATTGTTATAACCGACTTCAATACCAGAAAAGCTAAATATTCAAACAATTGTATACTTAGAAGATGACATATTTATTCTAGTTATTTTCGTTTAAAAAACAAACCACACAACCGATTTTAATAAAATTTCTATGGGACCACCGTACCCACCGTATGAAAGGTGTACCCAATCAAAGAAAAAAGGTATTTCGAAATCGGTCCAGGCGTCATCGAGTAATTGGGGAAAATATAAAAAATATGTATGTTGTAAGCATCTCATATTAAGTGAAATGTAAATTTCTTATAAGAATAAAGTTCTTTAAACCCAAAAACAAAAGATTTTGAAGCCGGTACAAAGTGAAGTTTTTTTTTACAATGTTATTTGTAATTGTTACAGAGGGGCGGTGTGTGAGTGTCGCACCGCCATGTCTCACCACAGCGACGAGCAGGCGCTGCTCAGCGTCACGTCGGATTCCTTCTGGGAGCCGGGGAACTACAAAAGGACCACCAGAAGGGTGGACGACGGCCATAGGTTATGTGGGGAACTGCAGGCGCTCGTGCAAGAAAGAGCGGACATAGAAAAAACATACGCGAAAAGTTTAAGAGGATGGGCGAAGAAATGGAACGATCTCATTGAGAAAGGTTAGTCATTTTTACTGATAGATAAAACATTTATTTTTACAACTGTCGAGTGTACTTCCGGTAGCATCATCGTTTTAGAGCCCGGGGCCCGCTACCTAGCTTAGGGATTTGACGAGGTTACTGGTTTTTACACAGAGCGACTGCCATCAGACCTCCGCAACCCAAAGGGTAGACCAGAACCAATCCTAGGATAGGTTTAAACAAACGCTAGATGGCGTCTGGGACCCACAACTTTACGTGCCTTTCGAAACACGGAATCGTCTTTCTTTTCGTATAATCAGGTATAGATCGCGTCATGTAAAAAGAACGCTGGGGGTCAAGCTGCTCATTAGGCGATTTATTGATATATTTATTGATATTATAACTAATATATTTTTCAATGTACCTACCAGTAACCAATAATATCAAGCTGCGAGTGAAAATAATACAATAGGCCTAGTACCTTCGAGCACGAGTGTACCCATGCGGAAACACACCCTCTCTACTTTTTCCAGCGTTCTTTTTAAATGACGCGACCTATAATTCAAGCCTGCAATATTCTAACCAGACTGGAAACTGTTCCTATCTCCTATGTCTGTCTAGAGAATGGTGATGTAAAATGGATAGGACAAAACACAATCATTTGTAAGGATAATACTGTACTGGAAGTAATAAAAAGTAAGATGAGAAATGAATATGGAACAACCTAAGTTTACGAGAATGTGTGTAATTATATCCGTTAGCAAAAAATCTGAATCATCTTCCAAAAATATAATAGAACCTAATAATATTATACCCAGTCAGCATTTCATTGCGGAAGTTTATGGAAGTTTATTCATCAGACTTTGATTGGCACAGCGTCCATTGAGAGCGGATGAAAGGACGGGACGAGAGCTAGCATCTCGGTATTGTATTAGTATTGCTTAACGTCTGCAATATGAATACACATAAATGTAAGCCTTGATGTCTTTGATGAAATGAATTTATTTACATGAATGAACACGAGATAAATATTCACAGCTAATTAAATAGACATCAATATGTAAATTTGAAGCTTTCATGACATGACAGTCTATTAATTGATGAGATGAAATAATTTAAGTGAACATAGAATAAAATATTCTAAGCTAATTTAAGACGTATCCCAGTTTTCATTTCAACCTATACATAATATGTATGTACTTACATAGTAAAGGCCGGATGGTTGTTATGCTAAAGAGTCTTTCATGTCAAAATTCTTATAAGTACACTAACACGTCTTTATCTCTATCGAGGCAGACAGAGCCCAGCCGCAAAACACAAAGTTTTTTCTGTGTAACGGTAATAGCTTTAATTAGTTATAAATAAACGGGCAAGTGCGAGTCGGATTCGTACGTGAAGGGTTCCGTACCTCTGTTTAATGTTTTTAAACGCTGAAGAAACACGTTTCTTGTACGACGACCCCTTTGAATTTTTAACTTTATGTTATTTTAGTATGTATTGTTATAATAGTCATAGTTATACATAATGTCAAGTATCTAGTTAATGCCATTATAAAAATCAGAGTTAAAAACGCAAAAAAAAAAAGTTTCTTGTATGAAGACCCCCTTTAATATTTTACTTTATCTTATTTTTAGTATTTGTTGTTATAGCGGCCATAGTGATACATAATCTGTGAAAATTTCAAGTATCCAGTTAATACTATTATAAAGATGTAATTAAAAACGTTGAAAAAACACGTTTTTGTATGACGAACCCATTTAATTTTTAACTTTTTTTTATTTTTAGTATTTGTTGTTATAGCGGCCACAGTAATACATAATCGGTGAAAATTTCAAGTATCTAGCTGTTACGGTTCAAGAGTTAAAGCCCTGTGCTGTGACAGACGGACAGACAGACTGGCAGACGGACAGACAGCTGAGTCTCAGTAATAGGGTCCCGTTTGGTGCAATCGTTAAACATTGGGTACGAAACCTTAAAAAACAGCACCCTAGACGCTTTTTAATTGTAGCAAAGCATGTAGTTGCAGAAAAGGACATTTATAACGACAAAATTTCACCATGGAAACCCAATTGTATATTATATACACAATGAGACAGAAAATTAAAGCGAGGAGAATGAAAAAGTTAAAATTAACCTACCCGGGCCATCAAAAAAATAAAAAATAAAAAACAAGTTAACCTTGGTTTTTTTTAGGGTTCCATACCCAAAGGGTCCCGTTTGCACCCTTTGGGTATGGAACCCTAAAAAAAACCAAGGTTAACATCAAAATCTTCATCAAAATTTCAGTCTAGTTAGACATATTTTATAACATTTTAACGTCTTAAATGATTTTTTAAATTGGCATACAGGTAGATAGGCCCGATATTAATGATGTTGCACATTTATGCTGACGTGTGGCAACCATTGTCCAATGAACCGGCAAAGCGTTGGTCAAGACAATGTTACGCAATTTCTGTGTCAAACAACACTTGCAAGTCAGCTGAGCAAAGCATCTGACATATTGAACTTGGTTTCAATCATATTACTCGTAATGTGATATTATAGTATGGCACTGATTTAAAGAGGCAGTTGTAAATAGCAGTTTTGGTAAGTTAAATATTAAAAATGGCATGTTTAATAACTAGTTCAGCAGTTAAAACTAAGCAGTAAAGTAAACAAAAATGAGTAATAAAAAATAATGAACTGGATCAGTGAATATATGGAGCAGGAAAATAATTAAATGGGCGGTAAAAAAAATTAAACGAGCGGTTCTATATGTTTTTCCTAACCTAGTAAAATGGATAAAACCGACCTAGCACTCGCCGGCCGCATGTTGGTCGCAGTTCTAACCTAACCTATAGGTTTTCCCTAACCTAGTAAAATGAATAGAACTAGTAATATGATAAGATAACCGACTAATTGATTTTTTATTACTGTTCATGTTTTACTGTCGCAATAATTAATTTTATTTAATTTTTTATTTATTTAATTTTTATTGAGCCAAAAGCTACAATAGGTAGACTTAATGCTAAAGCATTCACTCCCTGTCAACCTTTAGGAGAAGAGAAACAGATATAATAGTTGGCGTCTAAAATAGATAGAAACAATCAAGAAATAATAAGTACTTTTAAATGATCATAAATTAATATCTTATAAAATAAATACTATATTTATACATACAACATATTATATACATACATATATATATTTGAAGATCAGAAAGAAACGATGAATTCTCCTAATTGTTGAAAGATTCAAAAAGTAAATCATGCACTTTTTTCTTGTATACTTAAATGTCTACAAGATATTTGTCTGATGTCCTCAGCCAATGCATTCCAAAGCCGTATGGCTTGAGAAGTTAAGGAGTTGGACATGAATCTACTCGTAGATCGATAGAAGGGAATTTGAAGCTTGAGCGTGTTACTGGAGCGAAGTTGCCGATCATGCATGTCCGCAAGATATTAAAACTTACTTTAATCACATAAATACATAAATTACAAACACATAAATTACATTAATCAACCGCCATTAAATTAAATAACTGCTCAATATGTTTTCCAACTGATCATAATAACATCTCGAATATTTAAATAACAGCTCATAAATTTAGTTCCCTTATAGTATTTATTTATTTATAGTAGCATATTAAAAACCGGTCAAGTGCGAGTGGAACGAGTACATCAAGGGTTCCGTACTTCCGTACAATGTTTTAAAACGCTGAAAAAACCTTTCTTGTATGACGACCCCCTGTAATTTTTAACTTTATTTTTATTTGTTGTTATATCTTTATTTGTGGTTGTTATAGCGGCCACAGTAATACATAATCGGTAAAAATTTCAAGTGTTGCGCAAAACTAGCTATTGCGGTTCAAGAGATAGCCATGTGACAGACGGACGGACAGAAGTCTCAGTAATAGGGTCCCCTTGGCACACTTTGGGTACGGAACTCTAAAGATTTTTGTTAGAATATCAGTGTTTGCCACTTATACACACATATCAAAATAAAAAAACATAGTAGAATACGAGATGCTATTGGCTCAATAAAATAAAAATAAAAAAATAAAAAAAATAAAATGAGAAGTCTGTCAGGCAGGACAGGACAGACGTAGCAAGTTGAAGGTCCATAGCCTCTGCCTACCCATGTGGGAATCAGGGGCGGCGTGATCATATGTATGTATGTAAACATCTTTCGAGAACAAAAACGTCAATGTTTATTTTGCATCTTATTTCAATGGCTCTGCCTCTGGCCTCTCGGTCTCACCTTTACACTCCGAAACTAGATACAATCTCGCGGCCCGCCTCGTTGTGATGTAATTTGCGTGTTAACGTCCTCTCTTGGCTGCGTTGATTGTTATCTGATGCCATCACTATTGTCCGCTTTAGCAGTCAATAGCTCATTGCTCATTGCGATGTTTTAACTTCGAATTACTCTTTTTCATTAATAATGTTCTTTAAAATTAAAAAATATTTTTAATCGAATTCTAAATTCTCACGACACTATAGACCAGATAAAATTGTCGCAGCTCGTCTCGTTGTGATGTAATTTGCGTGTTAACATCCTCTCTTGGCTGTGTTGATTGTTATTTGTTACGTGGGACGCACTATAAGTTTCCGGAATGAATATGAAAAAATACTATTAAAGGTACAAAATTAATTTATTGTTTTTCAAAATAATCTCCCTTGGCGTCTATGCACTTTTTCATTCGATGAAACCAGTTTTGAAAACTTTAGTGCCACTCCTCTGTGGTGACCTCTGAAACGTGTTTTTCATACTCCTCGACAGCCTCTTCTGGTGATGAAAATCGTTGACCGCGTAATTGGTTCTTAATTTTTGGGAACAGAAAAAAGTCACAAGGTGCCAGGTCGAGACTGTATGCAGGATGACTCATGAGTTCTACATTTTTCGCCTTCAAAAAGTCGTTTGTCTGTCTGGCCGTGTGAGAACTAGCATTGTCGTGGTGCAGGATGATACGGCGTTTACGGTTATTTTTACGGAGTTCGTCAATAACTTCCGGGAAACAAATGGTCGTGTACCAGTCACTATTCACTGTACGACGATTCTCTAAAGCAACAGTAGCCACGTGTCCAGTTTTATTAAAAAAAGAAGCAATCATCCGCTTAGATGCACTTTTCACGCGCGCCACTTTGGTTGGTTTCGGCTCATCTTGAAAGACCCATACGCTCGATTGCTGCTTTGTTTTGGGATCGTAGCAATAAATCCATGTTTCGTCACCTGTTACTATGTCCCACACCAAATTTGACGCACCTTCGTTGAATCTGGTAAGCATGGCACTGCACCAAGTGACGCGGTCCGTTTTTTGAGCCTCGGTCAAGTTGTGTGGGATCCACCGCGAGCACAGCTTTCTCACACCCAAATGTTTGTGTAGGATTAATTGTATTTGACTGATGCCTATTTCTAAGGATGCGCGAATTTCATGGTAGGTCACATGCCTGTCTGTTTCAATCATACGGCGCACAGCATTGATGTTTTTGTTGGTCACAGCGGTGGACGGCCGACCATCGCGAGATTCGTCACTGAGATTGATACGACCACGCTTGAATTCTGCAAACCAGCTATAAACAGTTGTCTTGCATGGTGCTTCATTGCCAAAAGCTGTTTCAAGCCGAGCGACGCTCTGTTGAGCTGTCAAATTACACTTAAAATCGTAGAAAATCATACTACGAAAATTTTCCCGAGTTAAATCCATGTTGATGCAGACACACAATTTTTTAAATGGCGCCACAAGGTAAAAACAAAAGACAGTCAGATGAAACAAACTGCATTCTACAGCCAAAGAGTTCTATTTTCAAATGTTGCAATAAATTTTTAAATATTGTTTATGGAAGTGGCCAGTTCCGGAAACTTACAGTGCGCCCTATGTATTTGATGCCATAATTATTGCCTTCTTTGTAAATCTAAGAGGTGTAAATAAATAGCTCATTGCGATGTGTTATACTCACAGATCCACCACTCCTAGACTTGCAACGATTTTGCTAGAAAGAGACTGTCAAATACAGTACAACGTGAGTGAAAGAAACGCTGATATGTTTTTTTGTCTCTATCGGCGTGGCTGCTATAAGCTGGCCTACTGTCAAAATCTGGACCAAACAAAACGATCGAAGAAAGTTATTAATTTTAGGGATTTTATCATTTAAAAGGTGATTTAGGGTTTTATTTGAGCTTATTATAAGTTAGTAACCATAGTGTGTCCTGTGACGTGTGCAAAATCAACAAGCAACAATCAAAGATAGAAAGAGATGCACTTAGGTGGCCACGCACTATGCAGGTCTATAGTGGTATGTCTGTGGTTATACTCGTATCATACTGACTACTGATGTACCTACAATTAATTTTACTTTTTATCACATAATGCTCTTACAATTTTTATAATTTTTTTCCATTCTGGTCTGGGAAAAATTTAAAAACGTAGGATGTACCAGCTGCTACTCTTCCTGCGCAGATCGTAAAAGTCTACCAAGGAAGTACGAGTATATCTCGAAAATCATGCAAATAGGCTAGCAACCATTTACTAATTTGTTTTGATACCCGCCCACCATTACGCTGAATGTGGCATTTGGCTCATGTCGCCCTGGGCCCTGTTTGCCTCTCGTAAGGGATAAAAACGTAACGTATACAGAGTGTTTGTCTTACGTATGGCCACAGAGTATGGCATCACCTCGTACCTGCTAACTGGTTCGCTAATGCATTTATCGTCTACCTGCCACAGCCGCATGCCGCGTCACACTTCTGTGTTTACATCATGTACTTCATTCACATGTTTATTTACTCTATAATAAATAATTAACACTTGGATAGAGAGTCAGTTAATGGACCAATGCAGTAACTTAGTGGAGGCAGAGACAGGAGAGCAGACCAGTAAATAATGAGCCCGCTGGTCAAACGATATTGTGAGGTTGGCGGGTAAAGCAGTGGATGAGACTGGCACAGGACCGTAGAAAACGCAAAAAAGAGAAGCCATCTTCTTCTTCATCTTACCACGTTTCCGGTTGCATCCTCAGCTGTGCTGCTTCGGAGCCTTGGGTGCGCTTTCCCGCTTTTTCTTCTCCAAATATAATATGCATGTGAATAGTCACCCAAGGATGCCAAAAACCGTGCGAAATCGAGAAGAAATAGCCGGAACAGTTTAAACGATTAGGCTACAGTTTTACAACCGGCCGCCTGCCTGACGTCAACCCTCTTTGGGAACGTCAACCCTATTCCCAATAGAGGTAGGCTGAAAATGATGATGAAAGGTTTTTACTAACCGGTTTGAACTACTCCATAAGAGAAATTATTTTTTTTTTTTTTTAAGTTCTGAAGCATGTCAGGAACCGCAGATGTGAGGCTATGTTATTATTTTTCAGTTTCCATCCAACGAGATCTATGTACTTACGTACTAGAGAAGACGCCACATACAACAGTAGTGTTCTATTCATCATAGGCTATCACTGTTCACCTCACATTAGTCACTTGCTAGCAATACGCGCATAATACACTCCACGATTCATTAAAGAAAACACTGTCAACTTAGTCAAAAATGCCTTGGTGTGTGTTGAGATACTGCACTAGTAATTCAAAGAATAAAGCAAAATATAAAGGAATAACTTTCCATCGGTAAGTAACTAGATTTCATTGATTGAAAATTAAATACGGACTGCCAAATTTCGGCTGCCATAATGTATGAAGTGAGTGAATGATCTGTCAACCGATTGAATAATTCGTCATAGACTAACAAAACAGAAGTGAAATGTAGACATCATAAATATGCCTACATTTCACTTTCTTCATGGATGCATCGAAAAACTATTTGTTTGCTACTCAGTTATTAATGTTTGTAAAACGTTTAAAAATGTTTATATTTATAATTTTTATCTACATATGCTATAAGTGCTTTACAAAAGTTTCCTAAAATCCTATAAATCCTTTATAAAATTAAGTCACATCTCGTAACGTCTCACTAGAACCTCCGAGGGCTCAAAAGTTTTGTATGTGGGGGCTGTACGCCTACATTCTGTTACAAAAACCTACAAAATTTCTGAGCCCTTTGAGGTACCCCGCGCAACTTGAAACTACTATCAGATTTTGGATCCAAGATGGCTGCTTACACATTTTTGATGTTTTATTATGTTTGTCCCTGTAATTCTGTTTCCTCGTAACTACTACACGGCTAAATAGATTTTGATAAATTATATGTGGTTAGATTCATCTTAATCACTTGAGTGTCATAGCACAGAATAAATACCAGTAGTAGTCATAGGCTATATTAAAATTTTTGGAAAGCATAATGGCGGATTTTTGGCGCCCAATTGCGCAGCATACGTGTATGATTATATAATACATTAAATACATAGATAGCTAACAAAGAAAAAAAAACTAATAGGTATACAAGTACAAGAAATCACCTTCTTCTAGTGCAAAACATTATGTAAAGAATTTAAGTAAGAATAATAAAAGGTTACCAATGAAACAGATATGTGCAGTTTAACTTTTACCTTTATAAATATGATAAGAAAAAAAAAACAAAGAAAAAACACATTAAGAATGCAGCCGCCTCCCCTTCCGTGAAGATCGTAAAAGCTAGTCGTGGGTCTACAATCTAAAAATCTATATAACCATACAACCATCCATACACCCATCCGTACATCCAGCCATACTTACCAACATTCGCGTTTGTTAAAATATATGTAGGATTTAATTTGAACCACGTACTCGTAGGTAGGTAAAAATATATTGACCTTTCTGTACTACTCTCGTGTTTAGTCTTGAGAATGAAGAATGAATGAATAATCGAATCTGGGACATGGCCGTGTAGGAAGACGCCGAGTCTATATATTCATGTCGATGTTTCCATCCTACTTCATAAATTGACAATAAGACGCATAATAACTATGCCAGGAAGAAGACACTAGTATTTATTACAGTCATTAATAACAATTCCCAACTCGTTTTCCACTCGATAATGTGTTGATAATGCAAACGCATCGAGTTTCACTCGCGCCAACATTTTTCATCATTACGCAACCGAATGCAACTCGAAAGCGTTTGAAAACGAAAGGTAATCGAGTATTCGGTAATCGATCACGTATTCGGTCCACGGGTGCATCTGGCAATTACGTATGAGTACGTGTGCCGTGTTTTCGGAGGGGTTGTTGTATTGCGAATATTAATTTGGTTCACAGCTTGAAAGTGGTTTGAAGTTGTTTAAACTGTACATTCGTGGAGAAATTGAGGATTTACTATCATTTTCAGTACAACCAGGCCTGTGTCACTCCCCGTTTAGGTATCGAAAGTACCTACATTATTACTATGCGCGCTGCCGCCGGCCCCTCGGGGTGGTAAATTCAGTTATAGGAATCGTATGTCCAGAGTAATAAGAATGAAATTTGCCTGCAATGGATGTCTAGGTATGTAAACGAAAAGGTGCTGAGTTCTGACGTGATCTAAATTAAACCATATCGCTAACCACATTGAGTAAATATTTCTTTGAATTTTTTTGTTGAGTGAGACTTCTGTACTCTCTATTATTAGTCTCTATTCTGTGGTACAACTCATACGTCATACATACAGGCTGACTTTAACCACCAGCCAAATTTTTAGAGCAAGTTCATTCCATGATACTGAACTACTTTCCATAAAAACAGTTACCGAAAAACTAAAATAAAAATTCGTCTTCCCATACAAATTAGCTCTCAGCCAAACGGATTTTGTATGGGAGGACGAAAAATTTTTGACGATTTTTAATAACGATAGTTAATGCCATTATGAAGATAAAGTTAAAAATACTGAAAAAAAACACGTTTCTTGTATGACGACCCCCTTTATTTTTTAACTATTTTTTATTTTTAGTATTTTGTTATATCCGCCACAGTAATACATAATCGGTGAAAATTTCAAGTGTCTAGATATTACGGTTCAAGAGATAGAGCCCTGTGACTGACGGACAGACAGACAGACGGACAGACAGACAGACGGACAGACAGACAGACAGACAGACAGACGGACAGACAGACAGACAGACAGACGGACAGACAGCGGAGTCTCAGTAACAGGGCCCCGTTTGCACCCTTTGGGTACGAAACCCTAAAAATGACCTCTATCACAAAACTTTATTCATGTCTGGTACGCTGCGGGGTACGTAATGGACGATAACTACGTGACAGTACTACTTAATGCAACTAACTGAACTACCAACAAGAGAAGTAATTTTAGCAACCATATTACAATGCGCCTAACAAAATGGAAAGTGTCGAATAATCGATAAAATTATTTCATGCTGCGGCCAGGTAATAAACTTGTAAAGTACCAGCTGCTAAAAGCTGATTGAGAAAATGGGTAAAAATCACAAGGACACCCACGTCTACCATCACGCTGAATGTGGCCTTTAAGCCAGACCCAAAGGCCACTTTTATGTGGTTCTTGCTACCTCTCGAGGGATAAAGACGTGATTTTTGCAGTACTAAGTAGCGTGTGAATGGCATAAAAGCGGGTGATTTGTGAAATGGTCTGTTGTTATCTTTGTATCTAAAGGATGTAAACAACCTATTACAATGCACCTTACACACTACGGAAATGGAAAGTCTCGAATAATCGATAAAATTGAGCGGCGCATCGGCATGCGGAGTGCGATGGCGACTTGGCGAGTGTATCTCATGAAAGTACAGTTGCAACAACAAATGTCGGCACCCACAGCCCAAACATCGGCACAGAAGGCCAGTTTCATACAGCTGTTTTGTTTTGTGTAAGTACTTTGATAGCGAAAGCAAGTTTGACTTACTACTACCGTTGGATAGATATAGATAGATAGCTAATTCGTTTATTCACGAAAACTGCATCACATACCGTTGATTTCACCTGATACATACTTATTTTTACTTCGTAACTCATCCTTTACTATTTTAGTGATGGTTAAGACCGCATAAGGATGGTTAAGATTAGGAACGATTTTATTCCATTTATATTTTTTTATTACAACATGCACACACCTAGGTTAAATTCTTTTACGTGTTTTAGTAAAATCTTTATTGCACCAAAATATAATGATACAGAACAATATAAAACATAAAACAGATGTCATTATTTATTATTAGTCTGATTTGTCATGCTTACTCAATAAACGGTATCTGATATCTATGTATAAAATTATGCACACTCTGCACAGATTATTTACTCGTAGGACGCTACCTACCTCTATATCTTATCTAAAAACATCAAAGGCATCACACTTTGTATGAAATATACCATCTCTACTTATCGCGTTCCTGGCTGCATCCTTAGCTGTACTGCTTCAGAGTCTGGGGTGCACTTTCCGACTTTCTCTTCTCTAAAGATGATATGCATTTGGTGGTGGTCAATGGTCACCCCAGGATGTCAAAGAAGTTAGAAAAGAAAAAGCTGGAACCATCAAAACTATTTGGCTGTGAACATACTATCGGCTACCTACTTTACGGAGTTAACTTTCTGTTTGCTTTATACTGTAGTCTTGTTTATCACGGAGTTAATTATGTCAGATCTGCCTGGTGCACCTTGCATTGCGTGAGTGACGTAATATGCGTAAGGTTGAACGATTAATAATTTATTCGGAAATTTATCTTCGGCTTTTAACGAAATGTTGTTTTTTGAGGTCGAGTTTGAGGTCTGGTCTGCGATGGGTGCAGCCACTGAAACAAGATGTGCAGTGTCTTTGTGTTCTTGTCGATTTCTTGAACCAATAAGTATTATGAAATTGCGTATTATATAATATGTGCGTTTATTAGCGTGATTGCATTTATTTGGTGTTAATTAAACCAAAATCTGTTTGGATTTGAACTGGAGTGTGACATTAAAAAGATTGCGTGATCAACGTTAATGAGAATGGCACAGGATAGCGGTAAATGGCATTCATTGAGAGAGGACTATTCCCAGCCGTGGGAGGTGATGATGAGTCTTAGATGGGATTACATGTTGTGTCTTTTCGTACATATGTACATGATACTGATATTGAGCGGAATTCTCGTCTAGATATTGACAGAATGAATTACTAACATAGGCTTATTATAATGCTGTTCCTGATTTGTCCCCCGCAAATCGGTATAATATGGACATATACAAGATAGATATAATCTGACATAGCTTGACAACTGCTAAACAAAAATGACAGACAAAATAAGATAGTAGGGTAAAGTCGATCTACGACAGCCCTGCGTTTTACACGTGTTTTACACGCACGGACGCGTGTGTCCGTGAACGTTTTATCTATGCTTGTTTGTCAATTTTCTCAAAATCAAGCTTCACAGCTGCGCTATTGATAAAATAATTCCATCTATTTCTTAATAACGTTATATATTGCACGTTTCCATCTGTTCTGCAGTGGCACGTCCCGCCCGCAATGTCGTACGTGTTAATTTCCGCCGTTATGCAGCTATTTCGCAATGAGACGCCTTTTATGGAGGCTCGGAATTACTGGCGGCGAGCCGTTGAATGTTACTTAATGGCCAACACCAAACTGTAGATGGATGGTCTTTCTTTTACTGCTTCATTCAAATATTTATACAAACTTTACTGCGTGTAAAACAGGTTTGTGAATTGCGGACTTTACATCTCAATGTTTTCTGCTGTTCTTTTAATTCATAGAGAGCGATGGTAGGAACATGTGTTTTTTTTATACCTCTAAGTATGTAATAAAACCCAGGACAATCTGAAAAAGATCATTTTCGAACTCGGGACCTCCGGTGTGACAGCCTGGCATGATAACCACTAGGCCACAGAGGCCAATTCTTTAAACAAGATACTATCTGTACCGGGCCGAAACCTTTTTCTACCAAGCGGCGCCCTATCTCACTTATAAAGCTCTTCGCTGCTGGACTGCCAGCAGTTTCTATAGCCACATTCACAAATTCGTTAGGGGTTGACAAAACCACTTCTGTTTTTTTGTGTGGCTGTTATATATTGTTATAAAATCCTATTCCTCTAGAATCAAGATTCAACGGTTAGGCTATTTTTACTTTTCTTTTTTAGTTATTGACGATGAAAAATATTTTTTGCCATTTTTGATTTGCTTTTGATTTTTATTTCTTCCCCCAGGTCCAGAATACGGCACAATGGAAGCGGCGTGGAAGGGCGGAATGGTGGAGGCGGAAAGACTGTCAGACTTACATCTGAGTGTGCGGGATCGACTGGTCAACGACGTCATAGCGCAAATAAAGAACTGGCAGAAGGATACGTATCACAAGGTATGGGTAACCGAATTACTAACCGCTGTATTCATATAAAAACTATTCTTCTTAACTTAAATTATAGACGCAAGAAGCATTCTTCTTCTTATCGAGTCGAAAGGGTTACACTGTAGCTTCAATTTCACCTGTGACCAGTATGTGGCCACGGCGATCCCTCTGTCGTTAGCTTTATTAAGGTCCTCTATGGTACATGACGTAGGGCAGCTCGGACATGAATTTGCGAGAGAGAGCGACGGAACGCTGCAGCACGGCCGGTGCTGAAGCGTTCCGTCGCTCTCTCGCTCTAGCAAATGACGCTTCTGAGCGACAAAAAAGGATAGCAGCATAGAAAAGTGCTGTGACTGTTCCGTGCTAATAGATGAGATCCAACCCTTAACTGACAGACTAAATAGAATAATAATTTTCTGACTCCGTCAACATCCCTATTGTTATTACCCATAATTTCCAGCTAGAGCCTGCCTTGGCTGCTCGCCAGACCATGTTGCCGACGTGAACAGGGCACTAAATAGTCAGTAACCACTTTCTGATGGGACATATCATTTGCAGATAGTTTGTACGTTATCATTATTGATGGGTTTCAAGGAATATCAGTTCCATGAGAAAATTAAAAAACTTAAAATGTAACAGTTGGTTTTCTTCTCGCGCAGATCGTAAACTCTGATCGAGGGAGTGGGTGAAAATACGAATCATGTTTGTTTTGTTTTTCGTGTGTGTGTACAACACTGGTGTCAGATTTTTCAAGCTGCCTAAAGGCATCTGACATAGTTTGACGACTGCCATACAATGATGACAGCCAGGACCAACGGCTTTACGTGCCTTCCAAATTTTATGCCACTTGTGGTCCACCCATCCAAGTGTGGACGACGCCCGGGGTTGCTTAACTTGCGAAAGCGCTACAAATCATGTTAACTAACCATCTTTTTCCATTTTCTACCATCACGCTAAAAGTGGACTTTGGATCTTACGGCCCTAATCTCTGTCTACCCCGTTGAGGATGGAGACGTGATAGTATACATGTTCTAGGATTATTGTGGCTGGAGATAAAATATGACTGACTTGACTAATTTGGGCCAAATCCTCTGGCTGCTATGGCCAAGTATGGCTCTGGCAGTACAGAGAGGGTCATGCTCCTGCAGTGGAGACTGGAAAGACCTGGCGATGATGATGATCACTTGACTAGAGTGTATGTGGGTATGTATATGTATATGTACGTAATTTCCTGAAGCCTCAAATTAGTGTAATTGCTTAGTCAACTGCATATGTATTATGTATGTATTACGATTGTAATTCCAATGATTTACTAGCGATCACATCAATCACCCGTCAATTACACTCGATATCAATAAATGCCGCTGTGGATGCGCAGCCCAAAGACATCAATCATTGTACATAACTTTTTTTTATTGAGTACCTATACATTTCATTTTATAATTTTACACTGCTATATACTCGTAGGTTTAGAAGTTTCCTTTATGTTCTGCCTGTCTGGTCTCAAGATGCGTTGCGTTCCTTTCCTCGCTGGTTCATCGTCATCGGTCAGACAGGTTCGTGCATCTTCAAATTATGACCTTATTTATTTATTTAACGTTATTACAAACTTAAAGTCAGTCAGCCCACTGGTGATGCCGAGAAAAAGAAAACTTAAATGGTAGCTTAGTATTATTGCTTAGTTTTTCGAATCTTATATAAAAGGAAAAGTATACTGTTTATTCAGTTTTTTTGTTAAATTGAAAGGTTATTTTAATAGTTGAGACAGATTTTTAATACATTTCATTCTTTCTAATCTCAAGTGTATTCCCAGTGGCATCTTCACCTGCTGTGAAGCCTGGTGTGCGCTTTCCGGCTTTTTCTTCTCCACTTCGCGTATTGCGCATTCGTATCTTATTCGGATATCATCCTTGACGTCGTCATGCCAGCATTTTATGTATCTTATTGGTCTTTACAACCGTGTGCCGGCAGAGTAGAACAGGACCACTCCAAGTCTCCCCGTGGATGTCGTAGAAGGCGACTTAGGAAACACAATCTAAACATAGCTTATAAACATCAATGAGCCTCTCCAACTCGTCTGGCCAGCAGCGTGTAGAGCGTAGGCCAAATCCTCTGGCAAAGTATGGCTTAGTATAGAGAGGGTCGTGCTCTGGTAGTGGAGATTAAAAAAACACCTGATGATGATGATGACGATTTTACTTATTTAATTTCAAATATTACTTCTACTATGACTTCATCATCCATCAAACACTGACGATGAAGGGTTTAGCGGCTATCTAGTTAGACCACTTAACTATTAACCCTCTCACCGCGAGACTTTATATCAGTTGTCGTGCTCCCAGCGCGAGGAATTGTGAATATCCATAGTTTTTGGTCGGATAAATCCGACGCTCGCGAAATGGGCACGAAAATGTTTGTCGGATTAATCCGACGTTCGCGGTTAAAAGGTTAAATCCCCACATGTTCTTGTTCTTATGTAATCAAACACATGTTACCGATTGCATACAAATGTCTAGAAAATTCCTTTCTACGTAAGTGCCGAATTGCATCTACATCCTATTAAACAAACAGCTCTCTGAAAGCTAATTTAATGTGTATGAGTGTGGATTACACAGCACGGATGAACGAGGAATTTCGCTCATTTCAATACGAATGCCCCGGGAATATTTTAATATGAATCAACCTGAGAATTTACTGCGGCACTGGTACTTATTCAAATTAGTTGGAAGGGTGATTTATTAAGACTGCGATTTAGAATAGGAATGGCTCATTTTGTCCTAGTCAGTGCGCAATTTTTTTAAAGAAAGTTCAGTTCATGGTAGGTACTGATTTAAAAATACCTTTTTATCTCATCAATTCGAATAACGGTGGTTTTTGCATAGATGATAGAGCGCCGTCGCCTTAATAATATTACCTTTACGCCTTGTGTAATCGTAGATTTGCACAATCTACGATTACTATTACATTTGAAGTAGGTTAGTACTTTCTTGTTGTTTTAAATTGATTAGGACTGCAGTCTTCGACCGTGGGAATTTTTTATTGAACACCCGAATCTTTTTTTTCTATCTACACTACGCATTGCGCTGTATTGTACACGCACTCTGGAGACGAATTTAGACGAATTCAGAAGCGCAGCGAGCGGTCTGCCTTATCAGCGTTTTCGTCCGCATATTTATTTGAGAATTTCGGAGAACTTTAAATTTTTCTATCTTTTTGCAAAAGATAAATTATTTTTATTTATTTATTGTACGTGTTTAAGCATAAATCAATCTTCATATATGTGTATTTTTTATTTTTTAACTCAGTCGTATGCGCAAGAAATCCGACGACGTATCGCTTATATTTTCTTCAAAGTTTAACCTTTTTAACCAAGTTTTTGAATGAATTAAAAATAAAATACTTACTAAAATCATTTTCATTCACTTTTTAG
Organism: Acrobasis repandana; assembly: GCA_963576875.1. NCBI lineage: Eukaryota > Metazoa > Arthropoda > Insecta > Lepidoptera > Pyralidae > Acrobasis > Acrobasis repandana. Next base: position 4,099,775 of record OY756233.1, on the reverse strand, counting down.
AATTTCCTTTGTCTTTATTACTCTGTAATTTATACACAACTTCATGTTTTAAATTCCGTGTAAACAACAAAGACATGAACGTCGCGCACCGCAAAAAAATTGAAACATGTCTCAGGTTATTTGGAATTAAACAAACTATTACAATGAAAATCAATAAATTGTCTCATTCACTTTTTTAATACATAAATATAAGTTTATTTATTACATATGCAATTTAACATATCTTAACATATTGTACTAAGATAGTTTGGCTCCAATCAGCTCCGAAAAAGCAGTCAAAATCACTATAGAGTAAGTAAATGTCAAAATGTCGCCTCGAATAGGTAATGATTACATACTTCAATTCCTAAGATGGTTTAGTCTTTTCCCATTGATGTTAAGTCCAAATTGTTCCCAATTCAACTTGCGAAAAATTATATTCCCATCTTAGGTTTGCAGACGATATTGTGCTATTTGAAGAAAATCTACAAAACTTAGAAAAGATGATTTACGAACTCAAGGAAGAAAGTGAAAAACTGGGACTCACCATGAATGAATGCACATAAGACTAAGCTCCTAACAAACTCAGAAATTTATGATATCAATCTAAATGACCAGCCTTTTGAATATGTCGAGGAATATATATACTTGGGCCAGATAATTCCTCACAACGACATGAATGCGAAAGAGATAGAAAGGCGAATAACAAATGGCTGGAAAAGTTATTGGGCGCATAAAGAAGTCATGAAATCCCCAGACCTTAGCATAGGAATGAAATGTAGAGTCTTCAACACCTGCTACCTACCATGCCTGACATATGGATGTGAAACATGGGCACTATCAAAACTCCAAAGAGATATGCTAGAGAATTGCCAAAGAGCCATGGAGAGGAGCATGTAGACATACTTTATAAGATAGACCAACTAAAGTGGAAATGGACTGGCCATATGTTGCGCAGTAACCAGGAAAAGTGGAGCAAAATCTTAACTCACTGGTATCCGAGAGATGGAAAGAGAACCAGGGGAAGACAATATATAAGATGGGAGGACGAGCTGAAACTCACTGCTGGCCCTAATTGGAGAAGAGTTGCCAGAGATAGAAAGCAGTGGAAATGGTTGGAGGAGGCCTTTGCCAAGAGGCACACTGAACTCAGACACATCCTATAAGAATCACCAATATAATCCAAGAGTTCAGGATTACAATACAATACATACTTCAACTCAATTCAATTTCTTTATTGCTTGTCACATTGTACGTAAATGTATTACATTTCACTACATAGTCACTGCTTAAGATAGTAGATACAACATGAACCCTGATAGGGCATTGCAACATAAAATATATACATGTACGTCGAAAGACGAAATGTTTGTATGTATGTTTGTATGAAACAAACTTTTGTATGTAAAGGCGAAAACCTTTACATACAAAAGTTTGTTTAGTTGTTCGAAGTTGTTGCTCACCACTACTATGTAATGCGCTTCTTAGAATAGATTTCTCGTTTACTGCAACACGCAATAATCGATATGTACTTGAACATAAGTACATCAAAATATAGTATAACGCACGTGTCATTAATTCAACATACAATATAGCAGTTCATGAATAAAACATAGCGCGCTTCAAGTCCACCGACGACGATGCCGTGACAGACGGACGGAAATGTCCTCTAAGTTACATATATGATGGCATTGATGGCATACAGTTGCGTAATGTTTTTATTTTTATCTTATGCATCCTCTAGCTAGCTAAAGGGCTAAGGGTGAGGTCAAACTGTTGTACGATCACAGAATAGATACTAATACTCCGTACAGAAGTCTCAATCAGCAATTCAATTCAAAATTCAATTCAATTCAAAATATCTTTATTATCATAGGATATTTATAATATCTCTTAATAATAGTCACTTTGTTTTGTTTTGCACAAATGTTGACATCAAATCGTTACTTAAAGCTAAGTTTACGCCGCTTCCTAGGCGCAAGTGCAGAAGAAGCGGCAACAAACTGTACTGCACGTTTTCTCCAAAGACGTCAACTAACAAACTAAAAACTTAAAATTAGTTATATAGATGGACAGAGATTACATTGTTTATTATGTCATAATTAAATTGAATTATAAGAATTACGAAATTTAAAATAATGTCAATTTGTAAATTTAGTATGTACCAATGTACCTAAATTATGACATGTCTAAGTATACAAACCTTTAAGAGAGACCCGCCCCAAGCTCAAGCCAGACCTTTTTGTCTTTAAGAGCAAAGAAATATCTACTCAACGTTGTTAGTGATACGGTTTAATTTAGCTTACGTCAGGACTCAGCACCTTTTCGTTTATATACCTAGACGTCCATTGCAAGCCAATTTCATTCTTATTACTCGGGACAAACGATTCGTATAACAGAATTTACCACCCGGAGGGGCCGCCTGCGCGCATAGTAATAATGTAGGTAGATTTTCGATACCCAAACGGGGAGTGACACAGGCCTGGTACGATTAGGAATGGTTCTACACTAATGCAGTGACGTACATAGCTGTTTTTTCAGGACACAAATATCTCATGCATTTTAATTTACGAGTAAGTTTAGTTAGTACAGCTACGTTACCGGAACAGACGAAAATGTCCTCCAACATATACATACATATGATGACATTCAGTTGCGTAATGCTTTTATTTATTTATCATATGCATCCTCTAGCTAAGGGGCTTACGGCACAGAAGACAGTAAGAGTATACAGAACGGAATCTCCTAAGGTACGCGCAATATGCCTCCCCGTTCCCCGTCCCCGCACCTCTCCCCCGTTCTTGTGCGGCCGCGTGCGCCGTGCAGTGTGTGTTCGCCTGCTCTCGCCCCTCAACAAGGCGAGAACGGGAGAGAGGTGCGGGGATGGGGAACGGGGACGCATATTGCGCGGGACCTTAGGAGATTACGTTCTGTATATTCTTACTGTCTTCTCTGCTTACGGTAATGTAAAATAATTGTGCTAATATCACTGATGTAGTGACGTGCACAACAGTTTATATAGGGTAGACAGTAGACACACCACACCACACCTCAAACTACGGCATCATATCGAACATAATTTATTTTTCGCTCTCATCCGACATATTTCCGCGCGAACCTGAATCTTGCTGCTTTCATATTTTATACATATTATAGCCTATTAGCCAGTTTCACCTTCGGACATGCGTAATGGCGTCCATATTTCATACAACATATTAGTTAGCATATAACTATTATGTAGGAGCTAAGAGCGAGTTGTACATATATTTATGGTTTATGACTCTAGGTGTGTCAATACGATGCCCAAGGCTGAGGGGCAAATTAATATTAAAAGGATGCAGTCAGCTACTTAAATTGTTTAATGCAGCTAGGGTCGGTGCACATCAAATCAATGCATTTGCAGATAGCATTTATCTAAGAAAATTACTTACTTACTGCAGCCTCTCTTGCTGACATCCTCTGCATTCCTGTTGCGACTGCTGTTGTTGGTCGGGATACCACTCAGTAACGAGTAAAAATCTAAGAAAACTGCACAAGCATGAAGATGTTTCAAAGGAACTTTGTCGTAGTAAGTTTATAATACTTGAATTGTTTGTTTAAGTGACCTCCATTTTATCTAAATAGTCTCAGTTGTCTACTTTCAGTTGCAAATCGTAAATATATTTAATTTTTTTTTTGTATTTTAAAAATTTCTTATTTTAATGTATAATTTCTTTCATGCTGGTCTGAGAACAAACATAGAATGTATTTGTCAGAGGCCTTTTCTCCCGCGCAAGTCGCTGAAGTCGACCGAGGAGATCCCTCACCGACTTCAACAGTCTTGCTTTCAAAAAAGACAATTAGACTTGAAATCTCTCACTGTTTTTGATTCTTGTTTTGCAACTAAGAATAGTCTATCTATATATCTATATGTGTATTTTAGGAATACTCATATTTCAAAGATAATACGACTTAAGAGGGCGCCTGATGTCAGTAATCTAAATTTTGCTCCCGCTTTCACGCACACAAATTTACTCTAGCCGAAGCGAGACAGCGAGCCATGCGGGGCGTCGGGAATCGCGGTGGGTCAATGAGGCTGGTTCTGGTTTTGAGGTTTTTGTCGTTTTACAAAGAATATTTAAGAGTTATTCATAAAGTAAGACATAATATGATGACTGCCTTATGTTTAATACAATTATAATCCGATGTTACAAGTGCTACATTTCTGTGGCTACATTATTGTATTTCTTGAATACTTTCTGTTTTAATATAATTCTGAGGTGATTTGGACGCAACTTCGCAATGTTTTTCTATCGAGAAAATTATAAGCAATCGTGTTTTCGAAACTATTATGTTTAGAGTTAGTCGTGAACTTTGCTGTTTTAATTTCAAAGTGAGTATTTCGTTAATATTGATTAATATTTAAGATCGCTCTAAGAACTTTAGGGTAGTATAGACTCTTAAAGTAAGTTTGCTTGTGTAAACCTCTGTTTAGCTGAAGATGAATCACCCGCCCATTGTTTGCAAAATAATCACCAGTAAGTAAGTACTTAATATAATTTGACGAGTTAACTTATATTACTACCTATTGTATTGTCGACGGCCGGCGCAGACATGCAATCTTTTTGCAATGGTGCATACAGCATGGCAATTATAATATTATTCTTATTCAAAAGCTTAATAACGCTGTTGTTAAGCTTAATAACAAACAAACGCTCTTGTTGGCGGAGTATGCGCCAGACTTCGGGATCTTCCGCCTTGTGTTTAGCCCTTGACACGGCCTGACCCCTGCCTTTTTTAAGTTGGTCTACGTTTCTCTTCCTTGATGTCCATGGACCTCTTCTACCCTGTAATATAAACATTAATCGACGTTACTTTAGCAAAGTAAAAGCATTTAGTTAACAACATTTCTGTTATGTTTAAAATAATTTGATGTAGGTAAATGTTTAATTTGTTTATACCATGTGGCTAGTCGATTTGGATAGTCGTTATTCAGGTTATTAACAGAACGTATATCAATAAATTTTATTTAATCGAGCCGTTGTTCGCAAAGAATCTTGTTTTTATAAGCACAGATGGAAAAACCGCTACGTTAGCACCATCTGCTTTAAACCTGTCACGTTTATCGTCTTTGACTTAGGATTAGGGTGATCATAGATAAAAACAAATTGGGACCCTATTACTTCCTCAAAATCTCGCGGTATCAGCAGATCTTATCTAAATCGTGTCGTGGACCGTGTCAGCAAATTTTACCCATATATTTAAAGCCATAGAGTTGTTAAACACAGAAACATGTCGTATTTGTGCTCATTTAAACTGTTTTACGAGTACTTTTTTATTCTTCCTTGCCATTTTTAATAAAATGAAAGAGAAAAGCGTCAATAAATATTATTCCAGAATTTACCAAACTTAGCGTATGAAAAACACCTTATAATATGTATTATTCAGATTGAGATTGGAGTCGAAAGATTTCCATCGATTTACAGCTAACCTAAAAATGAGTACTTATATAAAATAATTATATATCCATATACTAATGATGCATTGTTGTCAAATTGTTTATGTACTATATCATGTCGTCTTCATCTAATGAAATAACTACAAATAATGTGACGTTTAATAAATTACTATCCCACAATAACAAAGTCACCTTTAACTCTGTGATTATTAAAGTATTGCATGACGTACATAACATAATACATTAGGTACATATATATTACTATAGAAGGAATCGTGTATTAGAGTAAGTAAATTTATTTCTTCATATAAATCTTCATATCACTCTGACTATCTCACAATGATATTTAATAAGAACCAGTCAGACCATCACTTGGAATGAAAGTATGAAAAAAATAAGGATGACCGAATCGCATGACATATAAAGGCAACTGCACCGGTCAGGTTATGCAAGTACTATATGAATATAAGCTGTAAAATAAACGATTAAGTTATGCAACATGATTGACGGTGATTCAATCTAGGGTCACTTGCCATGAGACGCAACTGACCTGGCTGTAGCTATTGTTACTGTTATATTTTTATTGCGGATATAATGATATGTGATTATGACATAATCATATATGATCGATCTATGTAGATGTCTTGACTATAATTATCTTGTTTGTAATATAAATAGCAGCAGGTGGTGCTTAAGGCCCCGTCAGTTCAGAGCCAAAAAAATTTTTTGTAAATTTTTTGAGAAATAAACTGTAGTAGTTTAATTACAGTAATGTTTAAAAAACACGCACAGTATTGCTGGATGCTGGCTGTGAACTCATCTCGCCATAAGGCCCCTACATGACCTAAACGAGAGTTTTATTTTGCGTAAAACTATAAGTTCCATTACAATAAAAAAAATAAAAATATATGATATTCTTCAGGATATAATATGCTGTTCCAAAACATGATGGTAATTATTTGATTCGATATAAAAAAATCACGAATATTTTTTTTTTTTCAACGAGTAGTACTGTAATAAAATGTATAGGAATACTATGGATTCTTTGTAGGATTCTATGTATCAAGAAGATACGTACTAACTAAGCTGTGGCGGTTTTAACCTTTTAAATAAATCCTGCTTTTCGACATTTTTATTTTTTATTTATTTATTCTCCAAACTTATTCTATTTTTACAGGTTTATACTTAATACATTATATACAATTTTACGTACGATGGCCCTTGATTAGTCCGTGCGCGGTTTAGTGCCTCTATAAATTAATTAAATTTTGTTTGTTTTATTTGTTTTATCGGGCGGTTATTACAATGTTTGATGGGTCTATCTATCTGCTCTAGACCTACTAAAGCACAGACCAGACACATGGGGTGAATAATACGCTACACTATCCTTGTTGTAAATAGAACACTATAGTAGTACTCATAACCTCCTATTGCCACAGCTGAAAATCAGTGTATTGCTCCCGGGCAGTATTACCACTGAGCTGTGTCCTTTTCATATCGTTTTTATAGTGTCTGCTTTTCCTACTTTTTGTGTGTTAAACACATACAAAAAATATAGGTATGTAGGTACTTTTCAATAGTGTCCATTCTCCGCGCTATAATCTATGGCGGGCTGGCGGCTCCCCTTTTCGGAAGCTGCCTCCCACATGCCCCAAAAACAAAGGCACGTACAGACCGTCCATTTTTGTAATTTACCACTCCCGAATATAGAGCACGCGTCCACTACTGTACATAAAAAGGCTATTTGTAATTTATACCCGTTACTTTATTAAATGCCCTGCAAGAACTGAAGATTATTGGGAAAAATATTTAGTATTTTACAATTTAATGTAATACTTTACTTATATGTACTTCCATGCTGGTCTGGAAGAAAAGAGAAAACCAATTATGTACCAGCTGCTTCTCTTCCCGCGCAGATCGTAAAAGCCGATCGAGGGAATGGGTGAAAATCTGAATCATATTAATAGGCCATGCGGCTAGCAGCCCGTCACTATTTTGATTCCCTTTTTCCATCTTAACGCCCACCATCACGCTAAACGTGACCTTAGGGTCTGACGGCCCTGGGCTCTGTCTACCCCGTTAGGAATGAAAGACGTGACAATGTATTACGTCTTCTTATCGAGTCGAAATGGTTTCACTGTAGCTTGTATTACCAGGCCTGTGTCACTCCCCGTTTAGGTATCGAAAATGTACCTACATTATTACTATGCGCGCAGGCGGCCCCTCCGGGTGGTAATTTCAGTTATACGCATCGTTGGTCCAGAGTCAGCCAGAGTAATAAGAATGAAATTAGCTTGCATTGGATGTCTAGGTATCTATACGAAAAGGTGCTGAGTTCTGACGTGAGCTAAATTAAACCATATCGCTAGCCACATTGAGTAGATATTTCTTTAAATTTCTTTGCTGAGTGAGGCTTCTGTACGTTAGTATTATTTATTCTGTGGTATTACTAATATTTGTTTATGTTCGTCGAACAAAATATATACTAGCTATGCCCTCGGTTATCGTTCATTAGATGCTGATTTCTGAGGGCTTTCAGTTCTCTAAGCGAAGCAGGTATGACCCGCTTCGCTTCCAATTAGCTAATTGACCAATCATAATGCTGAAAATCTCCAACTACGCTTTTGTGATTACGCTACACTTCAGTCGAAACGCAACCTTAATCTTGTGTTAAACATGTCCAGTCTAAATAGTCGGTCAACATTCTTGATACCAGTCTGCCTGCCTAATGTCAAACATTCCTTATCCACTCGTGTCTCGTTCGTAAAGTAAAAATTAAAACAAAAATAAAGTTATATTTTATAATTCTGATGTCGACTTTCTTCAAATCGTATAAAAACACAAACACGGCAGTGTTTAAAGCCGCTCTAATCGCTAATGCATATAATGTTATGCCGGTAATGGATATCCAATGGTGGCTACAATCAAATACATGCGATGTGCCGTGATTCTGTTTTGACGGAGTTTATTTATTGCTAGTGCTCCGCCCCGGCTTCGTACTTGCATAGTTTATAGCTGTTACTCTAAATCGAGAGCTGGCACCAACTTTTGGGTAGGTATTTGAGGCAAGCTGAAAACTTGTCACGTACCTCTCCTATTATACCCCAACACGGAACTGCAGACCTGGCTGGTGAGTAGCGGGGCTTAACCATTTTGATTTATTTAGATTGACCTGGCAGGTAGAAAGTCCCATCAAAATGACCTGTCTTTTAGAGAATCTTAATTTTTTGTTTAGTAATACCCTACCCTATAATACATAAAATATTTTGTAAAGTAATACCCTATTAAAATTTCAAGTTGCCTCAAATACCTTTTTTAAAAATACTTTTGCACGCGCCTGGCTATATCAAAGCCCCGACTAAATCGTCTGGCTTATTGATTTTTTTATTCTTTAAACATTAAATATATGTATACATATGTATATGTATGTATATCTGTAGATTCATAGTATGTTAATTTCTTGTTCCTTTATTTAACGAACACGCCTGTATGCCTTTCATATATGAACATCTCCTCTCACGGGCCTACTGGAAGAGATCTCTTTTGAGATAAGTAGTGCCTTTTTACAACTTTTTGTTTATGTATTCTCTGTATATATTGTCCGTGTACATAAATTGGTAAATAAATAAATTAAACTACAACATATAAAAAATGCATATTGCCTCAAAAACCTTTTTTTTTTTTTAAAAAACCTATAAATTTATAGTTTGCTTTAGCCCCGCTACTCACCAGCCAGGTCTGCAGTTACGTGTTGGGGTATAATGGGAGAGGTATGTGACAAGTTTTCAACTTGCCTCAAATACCTACCCAAAAATTCGTGCCAGCTCTCGGACCACCCATATCAGGCCTGTGTCACTCCCCGTTTAGGTCTCGAAAATATACCTACATTATTACTAAGAGCGCAGCGGCCCTTCGGAGTGGTAAATTCAGTTATACAAATCGTTTGTCCAGAGTAATAAGGATGAAATTGGCCTGCATTGGATGTCTAGGTATCTAAACAAAAAGGTGCTGAGTTCTGACGTGAGCTAAATTAAACCATATCGTTAACCACATTAACTAGATATTTCTTTGAATTTCTTTGCTGAGTGGTACCGTATCCTCTGTATACAGATACAAACGGGATAGACAGAGCAGAAGGCCGAAGTCTGTAAGCTACTTTTTTGTATGGCGGAAAAGGGCAATCAAAATTGTGATGCTAGCCGCATCACCTATAAACATTCGGATCTTAGCCCGTTCCCTCGATCGGCTTTTACTATATGCTCGGTAGGAGAAGCAGCTAGTACGTACATACTAAGTTTAATCTTTTCTCCCTAATTTTGGTTTTTAAATACTTGTGACAGTTCTAGGTAGGTTTATATGGTGAGATAATATGGAAAAAGGAACGGGAACGGGCCAAACGAAGTTCGTCGGGTCAGCTAGTTTACAATATAAGTAGTAAGTAAAGTAGGATAACCCCAGGACCAGTTAACATCTCAATTCTGTATGAGTGTCTAAGGAGACCGATCGCTATAGTTTGGAACAGTTCCAACCGACGACGTCTCCCAGACATGAGTGTCGCATCCACTTGGGTATTCTGGATTATGACTGTGTCAGCGCGGGACTATAAAAAAAGTTTACGTCGCGTGAAAACGGCGTGCTCAGCGCCTCCGTTTACGATAGTGGCACAGTTATCGTTATTGGAGTGGAATTTAGTAGACGTCACAGTAGGTTTATGGGTCATTGCATTGATTAATAGAACAAATATTTTAAGGGGTGATTTAGTCTATTGTTTTGAACTACTTATCCCAATGAATGTTTGTCGAAATAAGAAAAAAACTAAGGTCCTCATTCAACTTGAATAAGTCGATATACATAAATTCGATCATTCTTAGTAGATCCATTGACCAGATCCATTATGAATTGGGAAAAGGTGTTTAAAATTATGGACTGAATCATCCATTAAAGTATTTGTACTTTATATAAAAGCACTTTGTATATTATACGGGCTGCTTGTTATATCGTATGACACACTTGGAGTGTCATACGACATAACAAGCATGTCTATTACCCTTAAATGAATCATTAATCTATTATCATCATCTTTAGCCAAAACTCTATACTTAATTGTGGTTGTAAAGTGATATCAATGTGATATCAAAGTTTATATCTGTTTGTCTTTATCTTATTTATTATATTCTTGAAAAAAAAATAAGTCGTATGCTTGCAGTATGCGAGGTTTTTTTTTAATTTAACAAGTAAAAATACAGTATGACGCATGCAAACATAGTTAGATGTTTAATTTCATCAGAATCTTCTTCTTCATCTAAGCGCGTTCCCGGTTGAATCCTCAGCTATGCTGCTTCGGAGCCCGGGGTGCGCTTTCCCGCTTTTTCTTCTCCAAATATAATATGCACGTCAATGGTCACCCAAGGATGGCAAAGACCTTGCGAAGTGGAGAAGAAATTGGCGCAACAGTTAAAATTATTTGGCTAAAATTTTACGACCGGACGCCTGCCTGACGTCAACCCTGTTTGGGAATGTATTTGTGCGAAAAGTTTTACAACCGGCCGCCGCTCGACGTTAACCCTCCTTGGGAATGCAATTGTAGCACAAGATGTTTGTGCTTAAGTCCTTTAGTTCTTACGACATCCACAAGAAGAAATGGAGTGGTCCTATTCTGACCAGGAACCACACGGGGAAATTAAGTTTAAATTCATCAGAATATTTTTCCATAATTATTTTACACGAATAGTTAACTTCATCTTACAAGAGTGTCGAGACTTCTCGTGTCATATTAAGCCTTTCGACTTTAAGGCTCGCGCTAGTCGCGCTACAATGAGGGCTTTTCCGAGAAAAAGAAACGTTTTTTTATGACGCCAATAGATGGCGCTACATCCCGAGAATAAGTCAAGCAAAGTTGTCAGTTGTTTGTCAGTCTGACATGGTCAGGAGAGCTATTTTCGAAATCGGGAGTCACATAACGAATGATTGTCGCGAGCGTTTCCAAAAAGGCGCATTTTAAATCGGTCGTACCGTACGCGCATGATTTGAACGAGTGGTCTTGACTTGACCACTCAAAGAGCAAAAAAGGTACCTTATTAAAGAGAAAATGAGTTGGAAAATTACAAGTTTTTTATTTCGCTGATTCCCTCGTTGAAAAATAGTAATCCTGTTTTGAAAGCGATGTTTTAATAACCATAGACCAAGATTTTTTTTTACATTGAGTGACATTGACATATGTGTCTTGTGCAGCGCCTTTTATTTTTTACCTGTCAAATTGAAAACCTCTCATTGGCATAAACTTAACATTGGCAAAACATAAACAAATATTATATGTGCGATAAACGAGACGTTTTCAACAAGGGTAAGGGTCACTGACTGTCTGGAGAGCCCTAGTGTCTTTCACAGGTCGAATAATGAAAATGAGACTGGTGCCACGACATTAATGTAGAGCCGACATACAAATGTAGTGTGCGATAAACGAGAAGTTTCCAACAAGAAAAAGGGTCACTTCGACTGTCTGGAGAGCACCTAGTGACTTCCTCTAGTTTATATCTTCCCTGCTGGTCTGGGAAAAAAATAAAAACTTAATATATACCAGCTACTGTCTTTCCATATTGACTGCCGATCGAGGTAACTTTAACACTATTGTGATCACACGTGAACTATTTGAGTTGCTGTTAGCTGTGTAGTAAATTGTAGTTCTTAAACTTCTTCCTCTTTCTCACCCAAGCATTACTAGTGGTATGACTGATGCTTCAGAGTACGGAATCCGATCCGCTTTCCGGCAGCCGAACAATACCTTCGTGTCCCGGCGTCTTTATTTCCCTCGACTGAGTGTCCGCACTACATTATTTAGTGGTTCCTTGGCACGGTGCCCGCTGTGTGGCCGCCGAAAACCTGACCTTTCAATACAACTGGAGAAAATATGTAGCTACTCGCACAGCTGCTTTTTATGTTTTCTGTCTCTATTATAAGTTTTGTTTTCATGATTCTGTTCGCCTGTATAAGAAGCATCATCATTATCAGCTTTAGAAACGCTGTTACTATCCGTAGGCTTAGGTTTAAGAAGAGTACTTAATTAGAATATTTATTTATTTAATCTTTGCCAATTACAAATGGTGCAAAAGGTGGACTTAATGCTAATAGCATTATCTACAGTCAACCGTCATAATAAAGAATATTTTTTTTTTAAAGTATAGGATTCCAGCAATAGTATATAAGCAGAATTAAATTAATTAGAAATGGCAATACACATCGTAGACACAAATACTTATAACAAAATAAGATTGCGTTGATTGAATTTGCATGTCTGGGCATAAACAGTAGCGTCCCTATTTGTTTGTAAACTTTGTACCCAATCTGTGTTTACTCTTGCTTTTCGCCGTAGTTTGTGGGTTCTACTACATTGAGCGAGCATGTTTTAGTAACATGAGCTAGCAAACAAGAAAATAACTTACGAACACGTATATAATGCCTACTTTTCGCAAAAATATAGCGCCCGAATATGAATGCCTAAAGTTATAATTTTTCATGACATTTTTCGGCAACAAAGTCTCTCCGCGCTCATGTCAGTGGAGTGCTTTTCATGTCTATCTGCCCTCCGCTGAGTTCTTAACTTCGTTTTAACATTAAATTTTTCTTTTATTTGATCAAAAAATTTTGTTTTGGGTTTTCCTGCTCCTCTTTTTCCTTCTATCTTTCCTTCAATGATTGTTATAAAGAATGCATCGTGTCGTATTAGATGACCGAACATTTTCCCCTATTCTATTTTCTATGATTTGTAATATTTGCCTAATATTTCCACGTTCTCTGACAAACTTATTATTATATACTAGTTGACCCGGTGAACTTTGTTTCGCCCGTTCCTGTTTCAATATTTTCTCACCATATAAACCTACCCAGGACTTCCACAAATATTTCAAAACCAAAATTAGCCAAATCGGTCCAGCGATTCTCGCGTTTTAGTGAGACGAGCGAACGGCAATTCATTTTTTAATATATCAGTGAAAACATCAACAAAATAGGTAGATTAAATTCTGAAGGCGGTGAAATGAAGATTGAAACCTACGAACAATAATTCTCTAGAATCGTAAGTAATCTCGAAAAATCATTCCACACGATATATACCGCGGCGGGCGGGGCTTAAAATATGAACAGCGCGGCGCGACAGTTCGCCGTGACACTCGAGTCGTGCGGTTGCGTCGCAAGAAGTTTCCTTTGAGAATATTGCTGTGTTTTTGCGATAATCGATTCATTAAAAATGCCGTCATGTGGTGTAGAAGCCATACAGACATGAAAATTAATTATTAAAAAAAAGTTACACGTAAACAAGGTTATTTATTACAGCGTAGCTTCCTGCATAATAGTTTCCATCCGCGCGTTGTATTTTACCGCTCATTGCGTTGACTGTCCCACCCGACCGACGACGACGCGTGACCTTGTCGCGACCAATCGCATGCATCTTTGTCTATGTGTGCGTTCGAGTGTTTCGTTGTAATTACTGTTCGTTTGTTTGCGTAAATGGAATCAGAATCGAAGCGGTGAATGTAGGAGCGTTAGGTTTCTAGAGAATTATATTTCGTTGATTAAAACATAAGAATCAGCGAATAAAGCCGAAGGCATGTCTTTATTCATAAATATACTCTATCACTTCATTGAACATAGCGCTGTTTGCTCTTACAAAACCTTGGTATATCTAAGCGTATGTGTAATACGTAGCTCAAATATGCGGAAACATACTCGTACGTGCTATCAGTGCAAACAGACACTAATCGCCAGGCAAATATAAAATGACGCCACACTGCTTTTGGTACGCTAAAGTCTGGTTTATTAGCTTAATATAATATTCTCATATTGATAGCGTGATTAGGAAATACATAATTATATCAACACTTATTTCTAGCAGTATAGGGTGCGGATGATGATTGTGATGACAACACCGGATCTGAGATGCTTTTATGAGTCAATGGCGGTCGCTAAGTCAGATACTTGGCCTTAGTAAATTAAATAATATTGTAAAGCAATTTTCTATATGTACATAATGGAGCCAATAAGGATAAAAAAATCCTAGCGAACCCCAGAGCATCGAAGCAACACAACTAAGGATGGAATACCTCAATCACCACCACACCACGCGTCTTATTGAGGCAACTCGTCATCGTAGAGCTGGCAACTATTTCGCTCACCGTACAAGTATAGCGATTCAGCGAGGAAACGTTGCCAGTATTCTGGGTAGGTTGCCTCAATGCGGTGCGTGGAAGGAAGTCTATTTGTCGAAAAAAAACATAGGTACATTCAGAATATATACCTACTACAATCATCATCATATCAGCCACAGAAAGTCTATTTCTGGACATAGGACTTAACTGCAAGTTTCCACATCAGATATTTAATTTGCACATAAAGTATCGTAACTACTTAACAACATTGTAGTAGGTATACAAAAAAATGTGGTCTTAACACATATTACGTGCGTGACTCCAATAGAAAAAGAAAAATAAATTCTTAGAAAAGTAATATGTAGGTAGATACCTAATCTGTATCGATTGATATCCGTGCTTGCGTGATGCACCAATCTAATCGATTACGTGCACTGACATACATTCGACAGATCATAATCTATTTAGCTGGATACGAATACTTGAATATTATCATGTATTATGTGTCGGTTATAGCGATAATTTCATGAATTTATCACTCTCTCTCATCTTAGCGTGTTCCCAGTTGCATCCTCAGCTGTAATGCTGTGAAGCTCGGGGTCCGCTTTCCAGCTTTTCCTTCTCCACTTCGCACGGTCTCGGGCATCCTTGGTTGTAAGACCATTGGCACGCATATCATTCTTGACGACGTCAAGCCAGCATTTCTTGGGTCTACCACGTCTGCCGGGCCCCCGGCATTTGTTTCCCATGTAACTTGCCGGCTTCCGCAAGATATGACCGTACCAGAGCGTAGGCGACTTTCTTGCAGTTTGTCTGTTAGGTCACGGACATGAAGGCTGCCGCGGGTGCGGGTCTTTCTCACGCGATCTTTTCGTGATACTCCGCATATCCAGCGCAACATTTGCATCTCCGTGACACGCAGTTCCTGCTTGTGTCGCTTAAGCAATGGCCACGCTTCACTACTATATTTTATGAATTTATAAGTGGTTATAAATCTTGAAATGTATGAGCAATTAATTTTTAAGAAAAAATTCGAGCTTTTATTGTGTATGAGGTCTAAGTACATAAAAAGACAAATGTATAAGCCAAACTCGATGGGGTTACGTCGTTTTATTACAGGGTTCCTATAGCCACCTTCCGGCTCTATCATCAGATCAGCTTCTTGTTATAATAATATTGCATTGTCATCTAATTTACATTAGCATAAAAAATTCTCAGTCGGAAACCGGTTGGCTCAAATTTTAAATGCAAGATTTGACCTAAAAAACAAATAAACAATAACACGCACAAAAATAAAAGCTGGTTAAAAGGGGCGTCAAACTAAATTAGACTGACATATTCCGATTAGACTACTTCTTAAAAATTCTTGTTACATTTTGATTTTAGTGATTAGTTGATGAATAAGATTAAAAACTACGTTGCAAAACAATTACCTTTCAAACGCATTTACGTTCAGAAATAATAAGCATTGCTCTTAGATTAATCTAGATTGAGTGTTTCATACAAAATATAACGTTCAAAGTGAAGCCATTTTGTGATATGCGTGTGCGTGAGCACCGCCCACTACGCGTGTCGTTACTGTTCTTGTGTGTGTGAAGTAAATTATTCCCAGCGCAAGAAAATTACCCCAGAATGTGGGAGATTTTTTTACGTGTTGTTCTTATTCATATTGACAAATTATAAATAAGTGTATAAAATTAAACCTTGTAAGGGCCATTCGCATATTACGTTACAGTGATAGGGGGAGGGGGAGTCATGCCAAACGTGACGGTACGTGTCATAGGGATCGGAAAAAGCGTGACTTGTCCAGAAATTGGACGTAGTATGTGGACGACCCCTAAGCTTTATTGTGTATGTAGGTGAACAAAAATATAATAAAATAGGTAAAAGAAAAAAACACGTATCAAATAAACATTATTTATTTAAGTCCTTAAAAAACCATAAAATACCTGTGCTGTGCGGTGTGCTTACAAAGCACACCGCACAGCCCCTTAGCGATTGTTCGACGACCACTCTTTGTTGTGTATGTGCCCTGGACACGAAAGTTGGCTGAAAACGTCCTTCCTTTAGGCTGCCACTTCCACCAGAATTCATTTTCCGTCTTATTATTTCAGTCCAATGACTGGATGTCAGCGGATCAATAGGAAATTTACGGAAACAAGTAATTATTAAAAAAGAACCCGACTGCTTGATACAACATCAGCGTGATTATATGGTGTTATTAGTATTTCTCATTACAAATTACATTAAAACGTGTAAGTTATATATATTTGTAATCCTTATATAAAATCGTTTCTTTTGATAAACCACTTGATTGGTTTCAAACGAAAAGATATTTGAAATGAAAAAATATATGTCATATGGCGCCAAAAATCCGCCATTTTGTATTTTTAAATTATTTAATATATCTAATGTTACTCTCAGAATCAAGAGTAATCTAATGACACCTCTCAAGCTAAAATCCTCCAAGCCGTTTAGGCTGTAGAGCGTGCCAAAGAAATACATATACATACACTCGATAAACATAACCCCCCTTCTGGCGCAGTCGGGTAATAACATTATAACGACTAACTTTTTATCCTCAATAACTATCTCATAACTAATAATTACTTCAAAATTTCATCAATACATACCTACTTACCAATATATTATATTTTTTTCTTAGCGTAATATGAAAATGTTAACGTTAATATCTCACACAAACATACTCGTACATAGCAAAACGTACAAGTAAATACATACAATAAACTGTTCTCTAAATCATACGATTTGTCGACTCAATAATAAAAGATAGTAAATATATTCCACACTCTGGCAACACTAAATGTCATGGCGTTGGTTTGTTGACAATATTTTTACGTAATAATTTTACGAATAATACGTAGGAATTAGTCGAAAATTTGCTTACTTACTTATGAAAAGTGATGTCCGTCTCCTGGCCTTTTATTTTAGTGTAATTTTTGCACGATTTCACTGCACGATCAGTCATTTTTACAATAAATTATCACCGTGTCGTTACGTAGTGACGCCGTGAACTTCCATAGTGTAATGACAAGCTGTGGGCGGGGCTAAGAACGAAGACACCAATTTTGGTGTCTTTTAACTGGCATCACTTTTGGGTGGCGTATATGGTATCTGGACCTATATTTAATCTGAGGCATTGCTGTTTTTTAAGTCTACAATACAAACGTTAAGTTTTTGAACATATTAATCGTATATCTCTTTTGGAAATAATGTTTTTAACTATACCGACGTACTACCATAACGATACGAGTTATGCTAATCCTTCGTTATATTAAAAAAACCTCTATTAACATTTGTCCGTTTTATCCGTTCGTCCTCTATCTCCTAAACATTGGTGCAGATGTTAATATTGTGTAAAGCATTCATTTCAAAAGGCCCACTTATAAGATGTCTGTCACTGTTTTGATAATTATTATTGTAATGGTTTGTTTCCCAACCGCTTAAACCTGTTTTCTATTTATACAGCAAAGATTTGTTTATACAAGAATGCTGACAGAATCACACTTGTATAACTGGATTTCCTACTAGACATGGGTAATCTCGACTCCGAGTAGTGTTTCGGCTCACTGAATCCTACTCCGCATCCGGTACCGACTCATCTTAATGATTCCTACTCCCTTATCGGCTCCAGCTCCGAGGTCCGTTAAGTTTCGCTATTGAATCTACAGAATACAGACGTTCTTTCCGGTACCGGTTTCAATACAGAATAATATTGACTCCCGACTCTCGAATCCTACCGAGACGCGGTGGAGCCGAAATGCGGCTCGCGGCTCGCGACCTGGCAGACGCCGCCGGTTACCGGCGGGAGCAAGATCGGTGCGGACTCAATAACTCGCGGGAGCCGATAACGATTACCGGGATTCAGTACGGGTATCGGCTCCTATTGATGAATCGGCTCATTTAAATATTCGAATCCGGAGTTACCCATGTCTATTTCCTACCCAGACAATATTGGCGTTTCGATTCGTCGCTAAGCCGCCGAAACTGAGACCTCTCTCGGGTATTAAACGTATTTTGTAGTGACGTTTTGTAACGTTGAAAATTCTCGCGTATTCACACTTTAATATGATAATATAAGTTAAAATGTAACGACGTGTTTGTGTCATAACTATTGTATGTTGCTTTTAGTTCAGGCAGGTACTAAAAATAACGTTAGTCAAACATTATAGTTTCCATTGTCTCTATCTAAATAGAGATAAATTTATCTCTTTTATGCGTACATTGAAATTCAATGTCATCTAGGATTTCAAATATGTTTCAAATTCTTTAGTTTACACATGCATATCTGTCATGGAAGATATTCTAGTCTCCAAAGACAGAGAAACCGATTTTACCACGAAACAGGTTTGTAAGTAACGCGGTTGTATCACAATTAAAATTGATCCAGTTACCCCGGCGCCCGAGGCTGCACATTTCTGTATCAAAGTAATTTGAACCGCGTCCATTACGCGCTGTTATAAAATTCCACACCACCACACAGAAGATAATGCTCCTTTTTACTTGAGCCGGGCCGGAACCGGAAAACGGACGGTTTACCGGCTTAGGGCCCAGCCAAACGAGCGGAACTTATGAGTCACAGAAAATGAGTTTTCTAATTTACGTTCTGTAGTAATTCACAACTCATTTTCTGTGGCACAAACAGTAAGTACCTCTACCACCAGTTTTACCAAACTATACTCGCTACCAACTGTCGTAAATTATTTATTAAAATATCAGGACTTTCAAATGAAACCGAATGCCGCAAACAAGACTACACAAGTCTGAATTAGAAATTTCAACCCAAGTTGCCGCCAAATTACAATTATTGGGCTACGTCAGATGCCTATAGGCGGCTCGTAAAATCTAACACCAGTGTTATCTTTTAACAGAATCGATAAGAAGATTTCTTGTTGTATCCTTCTAACGGTAGCCGTAATGTGTGAAAAAAGCCTTATATGTACGTCTCGGCGCTAATAGAGAGTTATTTTACATGCAAAGCGAAACGAGACTCTTACTTTGAAAAGTACAACTATATAAGCGTGGAAAATATTTTTTTTAAAATAGTAGTCTACTCGTATTTCAATTTAAAGACTAGCTGCAATAAGTTAGTATTAGGTAAGTTCTTCTGGTGTTCTTCAATCCTACGTACGAATATAAATAATCGTGGTCAGCCGTGAAAGGATAATATGTTATCTATGTAGACACTACATTCTATTTATAGACTACATTTTATGTCACTATAGATTTTAATCCGGAATACGGTTTCTGAGTGATGCTTCTGAATAAAGTTGCGAGCGAAATCTTGTAAGATGTAAAAACCACTATCATTATAATCTTTTTCACTAGCAATAACAAAATTAACAATAATGGTCAAACCCCAAATTATATAACTGTCCACAGATAAATAAAGAATTTTGATTTTAACTTTTATGACTTCAATAGCCGAAAAATATTAAACGAAACATAAATAATACACCTAGACTTCCATTTCATCTCGTCAACAGTAATACGAGTAGTATTATCGGCTGTGCTCGCGAGATCATTTCGGTATTCACTTTCAGGAATTTTTCCATGAACTTCATAATTCACAAGCACTGATCAACTTATCCCGAGTTTCATAGAAAGATGGAATGTTGTATACCTCTAGACCATCGACATATAATTCTCTAGATACCTAACGCTCCTACATTCACCGCTTCGATTCTGATTCCATTTACGCAAACAAACGAATAGTAATTACAGCGAAACACTCGAACGCACACATAGACAAAGATGCATGCGAGTGGTCGCGACAAGGTCACGTACGCGTCATGTCGGTAAAGCAGCTAGCTCCCCGAAGCCGGCTGCTCAACCGACACGGGAGCGGTTAACGCCACGAGCGGTGAGGTACAATATTAAAATGTTTATTTACTTACATATGAAAGGTGAGTCCTGTGTTTTTCATGTCTGTATAGCTTTTACACCACTTCACGGCACATGACGGCATTTTCAATAAATCGATTATCGCAAACACACAGCAATATTCTCAAAGGAAACTTCTTGCGATGCAACCGCGTGACTCGAGTGTCACAGCGAACTGCCGCGCCGCGCCGTTCATATTTTAAGCCCCGCCCGCCGCGGTACATATCGCGTGCAATAATTTTTCGGGATTATTTACGATTCTAGAGAATTATTGTTCCGTAGCTCTAGACTGAATCTCTAGCAGACAAAAATCACCAAATTGTTGTCGGTGCCTGTCCTGAGATACTGGGGCAATACATTTTCGTTTCGACGTTATAAAAAGTCGCATTGATTTTGAACAAAATATAGATAAATGTGACGGAACCTATGATTATAATAATGTAGTATATGAAGCTACAGTACACAGGCTTGTTTGTCCACCAATACATGCGCCATCACGCTCGCCTGTTGTGATTGTCCGATAGGCAGCGGAATTATGCATCGTCGCATCAGTAAACGTCGTCACATAGTGTGGCCGTAGGTTTGATAGCTCGTGTTCTTTAATACAGAGATTTAAGAACCTGGGTCTTGGGTGTTTATTTATATATTATAATAAATAAAATAAAGTATCGTTGAGTCAGTATCCCATAAATTTAATTGAGACACTTGGAAGAAATAAAAATGTGTGTAATACCCTATTGTCAAATTGTTACTATCGTAAACAATAAAGTGATAAAAAAATAATAATCTACTGTGGCATGATGGTGGATGGATGGCATCTTTAAAAAAATGTCATATACAAAATATTTTGTATACAAGATGTTGTATTTTTTTCTGTCGAAGGCGTCTGTGTTCTTTTATTATGAAACAAATAATTAATTACGAAATATATTTGTTATTAAATCAGATACAATGTTCTTATTGAATCAATATATATTTTTATAAGCACGTTCTATATGCAATTGGATTAAACAACAGATAAGGAATTACACCACATTAAACAGAGAATATTTTTATCAGCAGCGTTTCAAAGCCAGATAATCCTAGAGTATTAGTAAAAACGGGTCTAGGTCGATCTATCGAGTCACAATGGCACAGTTAGTGAACTCATTATTAGCAATTATACATGTGAAGCAACCCCAGGCGTTGTTCAAACTTAGATTTTTGATTAAAGTATCAAGAAATATCTCGGCATATTAAGTTGGTCGAAGCTGTCATCATTATTGGCAACAAAAATGTGGCGCCATTGTTGCCACTAAGACATGAAATAACAAACAAAAATAAAAGTAAAAAGGGAAAATGGAATACAAAGCTTAGTGAGATAAACTTTAGTAATCCCATGGGATTAAACAATCGGGCCCCCTGACGATCAATAGAAACTGTTACACATTCGTTTTGTCATGGCTTCATCGTTTTTCTCTAACACCTCACCAATTGATATGATATACAATACAATATGTGTGTAATATCGTAACACTGTTAGAATAACTTGGTTTACCGAGCGATCGTCTTTTTTTAAATGGATCAACGCAACCTTACCTTGTAAACAAAAACGTACTTCAAGAAAAGAAATGAATTAGTCAAAAGTTACTGAAACACCTTTCCAAACTAAAACCCTACATGCTGCACTAACACGTCTTTATCCCTAATGGGGCAGACAGAGCATTTAGGGTCTTGTGGCTCTAAGCAGATAAAGCCCCGGGCTGCAAGACACAAAGGCCACTTTTTAAAACAATTACAAAGACTTCTAATTTAATAATATTCGTATCTTTGTCCCCAGTCAATGATTCAACTAAAAGAACGCAAGGAAATGGACGAGGCATTCAAGAA
The DNA here is from genome assembly GCA_963576875.1 of Acrobasis repandana. Classification (NCBI taxonomy): domain Eukaryota; kingdom Metazoa; phylum Arthropoda; class Insecta; order Lepidoptera; family Pyralidae; genus Acrobasis; species Acrobasis repandana. The sequence continues at coordinate 4,077,446 of OY756233.1, read as the reverse complement.
GGCACAGAAGCCGTGGGCGAAGCTATTGCAGAAGGTGGAACGGACGCGGTTGGAGTACCACACGGCGTGCAAGCAGGAGAGGACCGCACAGAACCAGGAGAGGAACGCCAGTGGGGACAGCTCGCTGAGTCCGGACCAGGTCAGTAGCTTTTAGTACCAGCTGAGAGAACGCAAGCAAACGGACGGGGCATTGAAACACGCGCAGAAGCCATGGTTTTCTGTGTGCTTTTAGAAAACAGTTGCGCAGAGCGCAGGTTCTTCTGGCTTGTTGTGAAAGCAAAAATACGACTTCAGGTTACGCTCTAAAATTTTCTCGTAGGGCGTCCACCGTACTTGCAGAATTTTGTGGCGAACCTTTTTCTTTCCAAGCCATCAAGCATCAAGCCGAAAGTGGAATTGGTTCGGTTAATATCTGTGACTGATTCTACATTCGGCTTGATGTGGCGACACCATTAGAAGCTATAAATTAACTCTTTCAATCTTAGCTCCGTTTTGAGATATAGACACTAAGGTATACAAACATGATGTTTTTTATTAACCTTATATAGCCTTATCTGTTATTGTCGACCAAAGGGGTAAGCATAACAGAAACAGACTAGCAACGAAGCGACAATAAAAGAAAATGGAAAGGTATTTCTCTAAAATTCCGTACAGAAAATCGCTATCACAACCGACGTATTATGTAATAGGAATTTGCAAGGATTGTTAAACCCTAAACTCCAGCGTTTGTCCAGAGCCGATGAATCGGAACGTCGGTAATTCTGAAAAGACTAGAACCGTCCGGCCGGAAACTTTTATACGGAATGAATACGGCGCGTCGCGACGTTCCGAATGCTTAATTATTTCCTATTCACACAGCAATTATACCATTTGGAGAAAAAATAATTAGGTCATAATATTTTGCAGAATAGACATAGCCTAGCCTTCCTTGGGTTGTAATGTAACCCATAGTATAACGTGATTACTAGTACTTATTTTTGGACATTAAAATTCTATTTCAAAGTCCAGCGTTTTTGAGGAATTTCTATCAATTTTTTATTATCTTTGGCTCCAACATAATATATGCGTATGAGTTAGCGTCAATTTTGTTTTCTTCTGCCATAAGACTTTTACAACTATTATCAGTTTCAATTTTTATTTCATCTGGTAAATAAAACCTGTATCAATTGAATCAATAGGTAATGGAAGGTTCATCCTGTGGTAAATAAACAAAACTAAGAATAGCCTTATCCCTTCGGTACGTGATGCGTGAGTGCGTAATTGGCTTAGTAGTGATAAACTCCCGAGAGAGGCTATCTGTGGCTTCCGAATTAAGGGCTCAGGAGCTCTTGGGAACAAGTTTTATTGTTCGGATAAAGTGGACAACCCGCCCACATCAAGTACTGATACATAAGTCTTTCTTCTCTTTTTAAGTATGTGAATAAATAACACTGGTGGTGTCAGATTATTTTAGTAGCCTAAGGCATCTGACTTAGATCATTAAATAAATAATAAATATATAAGGACAAATCACACTGATTATTTTAGCCCCAAAGTAAGTTTTAAAATAAGTTGGAAAATGGCCTTTCTCAAATTGTCCTGGGTCTTGGGTGTTTATCTATTTATTTATTTATCATAAAATATAGTATCGTTAAGTAAGTATCCCATAACACAAGGTTAAAATTTACTTTGGGGCTAGCTCTGTCAGTGTGATTTGTCCTTACCTATATATTTATTTATTAGATAGCGATATGTGAATTCTAAAGAAACTTACAATAAAATATAATATATTGCCCATGTGTCCGACCCATCATGGTGTCCTGAAGTAAAGCTCTTTAGCTTTGTTCGTAAGATAGGACGCCGCTTGAGGGACCGAGGATATGACCACCGCTCTGGTTGGTATCTGGTTCAAAGGATATCCATCGCCATACAAAGAGGAAACGCGGCCAGTATAATACCCCTTTGAGTCGGATTCAATCCGGAATGGCATTTTGAATTCGTTTTTTATTTAATTTTAGATTGTTAAATTTATTTTATCCTATGTACTTAATTTAATGGCTGGACCTTATAAAAATCTTCCTGACCATAAAACCTTTGCTATTTTTCTGAAAGCTATTTATACTATGTATGTAAAAAAAGTTGTCCAGTTTATCTCAACAATAAACCTTGCTCCTGACAGCTTCCAAAGTTGCAAATAACCATCTGGAAGGGAATTTATTACGACTAAGTCAATTACCCACTCACGCATCACGTTCCGCTTAGGCGTAATGTATACTCTCGCAGAGTTACTTATATACCACTATGTGTTGGTTGTTTTCACTTTTGTTTACTTAAGGCCGTACCTAAATTTTCTGGGGTTCAGTGCTGCCCCCATTTAAAATAAATCATTTCAAAGAAAACGGAGACATTATTTAAAATTATGCAACTACCAAGTCCTAGATAACCCTTTAAAGTATTTTATGAACTACTGTTTATAGTTTATAATGAGAACGTTAAGCTTTACTACGCACATTAGCCAAAAGTGGCCGTTTTTCGCAATTGTGCGTAGTAAAGCTTAACGTTCTCACTTTAAATTGTAAACAGTAGTTCATAAAATACTTTGAAGGGTTATCTAGGACTTGGTAGTTGCAAAATTTTAAATAATGTCTCCGTTTTCTTTGAAATGATTTATTTTAAATGGGGGCAGCACTGGACCCCGAAAAATTCAGGTACGGCCTTAACGATAAAATGATCATAAAGCAACTTTATTATGCTGAACTCTCAGGCTCTTTCCACGCTGTTTTTTAAACCCGATGGATTTGAGGTAGGTGTAGAAAGAGGACGATCTGGTATGCGAAAATGCGGGCTGCTTCCAATTGGTTTGGCTGCGGCTGCGAATGCTGATGATGATGCATCATTATATCATTAACGTACGCCATCAACTTATCATTTCAGTTTCACACGACAGCGCTCACTTACATATAAAACTCGTTGTCGTTGTTATCGTCTCTTATCTGCTGATTGACGGGTGACGGGCAGATACTCTTAACTCTAGTGATACATGATGTTATCGCGACAAATGTACAACAATAAATAATTATAAGCAGACTTTTACTTTTTTCAACAGCAAAATCCACTTTTCAAATTATCTTTGACGCAATAGGACTTACGTTTTGTTCCAAACTGTCCACTCTCTTACCTGCCTTACTCTACCTGTTTGCGACCTGTCTATATGTTTATGAAACCATTTTGCCTTTCATTGGAATCCTTATATACTCGTAAATAAGCTATATAGCCCAGTACCCTTTAACTGTTTTGGAAAAAATAAAAAATTATTATTTAGGTAATACAATTGTGTTTAGAGACATGGTTGTGAGGACTGATCCCTGCTCTTTATTAAATATATTAAACTCATTTCAAAAAAAGAAGAATTACAACATCATTTATGTTTTTATTGAAGAAAAATGGACTGTAAATTTTTGATTTCCGTTACTCATCTAAGGCCCATCATCTTACGTTAGATATTAGCCAGAGCTATATATTAGCCAAAGTAGCCAGAGGATTTGGCCTACACTGTCCACGCTAGCCAGACGGGTTAGAGAGATCTCATTGATGTTTATAAGCTTTGTTTATTATGTGTTTCCTAAGTCGCCTTCTACGACATCCACGGGAAGACTTGGAGTGGTCCTATTCTACTCTGCCAGGAACCACACGAGTGACTTATTTATTTTATTCTTTGCGATTGAATTTATCTCTCCTATAGGACGTGATAGTAATCATGTATATGTTTCTGCTCTATCTGTCGTAGAAAGCACATGACTTATTTATTTTATTCTTTGCGATTGAATTTATCTCTCCTATAGGACGTTATAGTAATGATGTATATGTTTCTGCTCTATCTGTCGTAGAAAGCACAGCAAAGCCTTTTTAGATGGCCAAATTGTGGTGTGGGTTGACGTGAATCCATTATGACGATATCACGATTGGATTCGGCCCATTTATAGTCATAAATTCATTTTCTCAGAATGTTTCACTGTTTTCTCGTTTCCATTTCACACTGAGGTAGTCGAATCCGTCGATGAGTGCACATTCCGATTCCGGTGTTAGGTATGTCGGATGACGCAGGCGGTATTCAGGCCGTTGAAAACCGTTCCGTTTCTGATTCATCGAATTCTTACGACTGCCACCTGAGCACGGCACACTATTGCCGCAAGTTTCATTGATAATCGTTTGCATGAACTACAAACAAAATAAATAGATAAATTACACTGATAGAGCCCCAAAGAAACCACGCACTGCATTTTTAAAGGCAAGTCGACTACGGGCTTTACGAATTTGGACGGGATTTCACTTTAGGCTAGCAAACATTGATACTGAAAACTGATGAACAATCAGTAAAACAGTTAGTCTGTATTTATTCGGTAATTTATAAACTTTCTAGTCTAAAGACAAAAATCCAATGCAAGTCAGATAACTTTTATTTTTTATTCTTCTCACATTCATCTAAAAAGGTTAACTTTTTTTCAATTCAATTCAATTCAAAATATCTTTATTATCATAGGATATTTATAATATCTCTTAATAATAGTCACTTTGTTTTGTTTTGCACAAATGTTGACGTCAAATCGTTACTTAAAGCTAAGTTTACGCCGCTTCCTAGGCGCAAGTGCAGAAGAAGCGGCAACAAACTGCACTGCACGTTTTCTCCAAAGACGTCAACTAACAAACTAAAAACTTAAAATTAGTTATATAGATGGACAGAGATAACATTGTTTATTATGTCATAATTAAATTGAATTATAAGAATTACGTAATTTAAAATAATGTCAATTTGTAAATTAAGTATGTACCAATGTACCTAAATTATGACATGTCTAAGTATACAAACCTTTAAGAGGGACCCGCGCCATGCTCAAGCCAGACCTTTTTTACTCAACAGGTAGGTAAAATATTTGTAAATGGTAACATTTCAAAACAAAAGGGTTGCATTATTTAACTATGTTAATTATTTAATATCTCTAGCTAGGCCAATAGTGCACGCGGCTTAAGGCCGTACCTGAATTTTCCGGGGTCCAGTGTTGCTCCCATTTAAAATAAATCATTTCAAAGAAAACTGAGACATTATTTAAAATTTTGCTACTATCAAATCTTAGATAACCTTTCAATGTATTTTATCAACTACTGTTTACAGTTTATAATGAGAACGTTAAGCTTTACTACGCACATTTGCCAAAAGTGGCCGTTTTTCGCAAATGTGCGTAGTAAAGCTTAACGTTTTCACTTTAAACTGTAAACAGTTGTTCATAAAATACTTTGAAGGGTTATCTAGGATTTGATAGTAGCAAAATTTTAAATAATGTCTCCGTTTTCTTTGAAATGATTTATTTTAAATGGGGGCAGCACTGGACCCCGGAAAATTCAGGTACGACCTTAAGCCTCTGTGATGTCAGTTCACTTGTGTATTACTGGAAAATCGATGTGAAAATGGACGGGTGTTTGTTAGAGTTAAATATTTAAAGACCGAGAAATTGTAGGTTGTAAACTTGTATGTTTTACTTAAAACTAAGTTATCGACTACTATCGTGGGTGACAGCTACAGCCGTTGAAGCTTTTATCGATTTTAAATCGACCGTCTGTATCGATGGAGATTGAATATTTTTAATTATGTTGTTGTTTGTTGTTTATCGTGTGTGTAAGTGGCCAACACTGGTGTCAGATTTTTCAATTACGTTGAAGTGAGATCTCTCGATGAATGTTACTCGCCGCGGTCCTTCATCTTTTTTAGTCTCCACTGCAGGAGGGCGACCCTCTCTGTATTACCAAGATGTCGCTTCGTTTGTGTTATTTCAGAAACGCAAGTAAAAAATATTAAGCTTTACTTTGTTATTACTTTTGTAAATCAACAGTTTTAACTCGCAATTTGGTAAATAGCTTAATCTATGTTTTTAAACGGAGGCCGGACCAAGTAGAGAGTGTAGAGGATAGTTCGACTTTAAAACAAGGAAAAAATATAATTTTTTTGAAATCAAACACGATAATAGGCTAAGTTAAACTATATTTTATATTTGACAGTCCAAGTTTAAACATCCCGCCGCCAGTTTGAAACTATTAACAGGCAAGTCGATGTTCTGAAAGTAACTTCGTTAATTAGTGGCAACTCCGCGCCCGAACAAAATGATTTTGAGCTGTTCTGTGTTATAGTAAGGCGCGGGGTTGTTAGACCTGGGACCTGAGGCATAAGGAGCTGCGGATTTTTTTTATATTTTATTTATGAAGGTACAGACAGATATCAGAATATGCACTTAATTTATAGTACATCGCTTCAAATGATGCTGCTCACATAATAACGATCGAACTTCACTTTGTAAGTTCGTTTGATCTTCAATTATATTTAGGACCAATGTTATTCCGAAATCCTACAAAAGATTGTATACGACACTACAAAGAATATTACATGCAAGCAAACAATCAATACAATAATAAGGAAAAAAATAAGACTAAATTAAATATAAAACTACCAATTATGTTAATAAACTAATTTTTTAAATTTGACAATTTATAAGCAAAGAAAACCGGTTAGACATTATACGATTTCAAGCGCCTGTTGTACATCGGAGTCTTTGAAGTCATTTCAATATTCATAAATTGTTATTTGATTGCATTGAAGCTCAGCTTTGAAGGTTTATATTTCTTAAATAAAAGGGTTAACAGTATATTTTGATTTATGATAACATCGTTTCTTATTTACGTACTGGTAAGCGAAGCGTAGCACACCTGACCAAGGTCGCTGGAAAATTTGTCGATTTAGACCGCTCATTTTGAAAATCCCATGTCCAGCAGTGGACGCCACCCGGCTAAAATGAAATAAATTATTATTCTTATTTGTGTATTTTGTTGAAGTGTGCGGATAGGGCGCCGTAGTAATTTCGCCCAAGGGCGTTAAGAAATGCTATTACCGGCATCTCAGACCCAAGACCGGCATTGATTTTACCGAGAAAATATGGTTTTCTAAAGTTAGGCCGCCGTATTTCTTCCAGTCTTGAACAGGAGCACTGAAATAATTGGGTTCAGAGTTCTTAAAACGTTGGACGGCTATTTGCGATGTTTTATTATTATTCATATTTTTTTCATGTTGTTGTCGCCTCCATTGTTCAGTTAATTCAAAGAACAAATTCAAAGAATTTTTTTTTTTTCGTCAAATGTTTTTTTTCGTCAAATATCAAAACGTAAACAATAGAATTTTATGGAAGCTTCGAATAAGTCTGATTTCCTGTTGTATCGAATTGTTATTTTCTTATAAATATGAGTATACTTATAGGCCTAAATCACCTTGGGAAAGATCGAGGAAAATTCTTAGCGATGGAAATATTATGTTAAAGTAATTAATTATTCTATGCATAAATAACCTCAGACTTTGATGGAAGTATGAAATTTAATATTTGCCGATAATTTGCTATAGATATATTTTGCGTTGCCTCAATTGTTAATTATATTGCCCTAGTTAATAAAAAAAGATAAACGTACTCGTATTCTATGAACAGATATCAGATTTTGTATTTTTACAAGCGTTTATTTAGTTTCACCTGTCCCGTTGTCTGTGTGTCCGTAATCAAATCTTGCAAGAGTTGCAAGCCAAATTAGACCCACTTCCCATTATTTGTTTAAGCTGAAACTTCATATGTAAGTTGGGTGACAATGCAATATTATAGTACCAATGACTTGATCTCATGGTAAAGCCTGAAGGTGGCCACGAAATCTCTGTGATAAACCGACTGCTCAATTGATTCGTTTTTTAAGCTGAAACTTCTTATGTAAGCTGGGTGACAATGCAATATTATAGTACCAATGACTTGATCTCATGGTAAAGCCTGAAGGTGGCCACGAAATCTCTGTGATAAACCGACTGCTCAATTGATTCGTTTTTTAAGCTGAAACTTCTTATGTAAGCTGGGTGACAATGCAATATTATAGTACCAATGACCTGATCTCATGATGAAGCCAGAAGATCTCTGTGATAAACCGACTTTGGGCTCAATTGATTCGTTTTTTTTTTTTAACTTTCTAGTTCATTGTTTTATATAAAAGCGTGTTTTTAAAAACATTTTATTAAAAATATCTGTACTTGTTTAAAAGTGTAACATTATCTGACGGCTAATGTATTACATTGTATACATACGAGCGATTAGTTTAGATGAAGCGTAGCATTTCTGTGAGGATCATAGCAAGTGGAGGTCCATAGTTTCCGCCTATGTGGAAAACAGGTGCAATATTGTGTATGTTTTCAAAAGAACAATTTGTTTTAAAGAAATAAGACCCTGATAGTAACTGAACTGTTTTTGTAGATATAAAGATTGTATGTAGAATTTAATAGTTTATATGTATTTTTATTAGGTATGTAGGTAGGTTTACATTGAGGTAAGTGTTCTTAGTTTTAATCATTACAGTTTTGCACTATTTCCGAAATGATATCATTTCAGCACCACCTGTAGGTTGACTGGTAGAATAAAAGGCCAAAGGCCTTAAGTCCGCCTGTTACAATTTTCTGTAATATAGTTAAATAAATAAAATAAAAAAAGTATGTAGCCCTATATGATTGTGTTGTCATCGGCAGTGGTAGGTTCTCAGGTAGCGGGCCGTGTAAATAATTCCAGTACCACGTAAGTGGGCCGAGTCAAAGAACCAGGGTGTTGTCACTGGATCGATATCGATAAGGTGTCCAGTTCAGTGGACTCGATTTAGTAAATTGATTATGTTTGCCAATCCCGTATTTTGGGAAGTCATCTTCATCATCACTATATTTAAGAACTATGTTCTTGTCGGTGGAGTATTTTCCATGTCTCTCGATCCTCAGCCAAATGCTTGACTTCCCTATACGACACGACTTCTGCCTTTTCTTTTACTTCATCCATGAACGCCCTTCTTGGCCTTCCTTTTCCTCTACTTGCCTCGATCTTTATTTCTATGATATTTTGGAAACTATAATGGCGGAAATCTCCTTCCAAAATAATGTTTCAAAATAATTTAAGAACTGATACCCAATTTTATAGCTCAAACAAGAATTTTTATAGTAGATCAACTTTTACATAAATTATTTGGGAGTTGTTTAAGTTTACAATTTTGGCTACCTACGTATAAAGAAATACAGTTTTTTAGGATCGGTTAACTTGTACCTAATCATTCGTTACGTCCGAAACACGTTATAACTTTATACAAATACCATTTGACTTATTCTCAAAATAAATGCCGTCATTTAGTATTCAGTTAGTCTTATCAATTAAGACTCGAAGATTTCCACGTTGTCTCAATTTTGAACATCGTCGGTCAGCTGCTGATACTACGAGTATACTTCTACATAAAATATTGTCATTTTGTGTACTTTATAACATTTGTTAAAATTGTATAAAATAGAATTATCTATGTTACCAAAACAATGTGAATGATCAGTACATACGAGACTGCACCTAGAAGACTGTAAATTGTTAAATTCGTGCGGTCAGGTGCAGGTGATACGAGTACATTCACGACATAGTCGGTATTGCAGCCATAACCATACACTGGAACTATGTGTACCCATGTTTCTACCATTACATCACAGGTGAAAGATATAAGATACTTATTTTCGGTAACTTGATTTTAAAGAATCTATACTAATATTATAAAGCGGAAGAGTTTGTTTGTTTGTTTGTTTGTTTGTTTAAACGCGCTAATCTCAGGAACTAATGGTCCGATTTGAAAAAATCTTTTTTTGTTGGGTAGTCGATTTATAGAGGAAGGCTTTAGGCTATATAACATTACGTTCCGACAACCACGCGAACGAAGTCGCGGGCACAGCTAGTAAATAATAAACAGATTAGGACAAATCACACTAAGCTAGCCCCAAAGAAAGTTTAAACTTGTATTATGGGATAATAACTCAACGATACTATATTTTATAATAAATACATATACAGGCTGACTTTAACCACCAGCCAAATTTTTGGAGCCAGTTCAGTCCATGATACTGAACTACTTTCCATAAAAACAATTAATGAAAAACTAAAATGAAATTCGCCTTCCCATACAAATTAGCGCTCAGGCAAACGGATTTTGTATAGGAGGACGAAAATTTTTTATCGATTTTTAATAACTTTTTATAGAAAGTAGTTCAGCATTATAGACTGAACTTGTCTTGTCTTGTATTTATTTTCTAACTTGCACTGGCTGGGGATCGAACCCAGAAACTCCGGATTGGCGAAATAGCTAACTAATTAGAATCGACGCGTATACTTATTATGATAAATATTACACGACTCTTTCTAATAAAATAAATAAACCTTGGAACTATGTCATTGCCAGCCCTAGCTAGGGTTACCAAGTGTTTAAAGAAGATCACATAGTCATAGTTGATAAGTCTGTTCAATTTCTGCCATATAATATCACTAGATGTGCCCGCGACTTTCTCCGCGTGCAGAAGTAGCTTAAGTTACTCCTTACAACATAAGCTATCTGCCAGTAAAAGTGCTGACAAAATCGGCCCAGCCGTTTCGGAGATTAGCCGGAACAGACAGACTAAAATTGTATAAATTGTGTTTTTGCTATTGGTATCGTATACTTTTTGAAAAAAAGACAAAAACAGGCACATACATTTTATTTATATGTATTGATAATGTATTGTTGAATAATAGCTAATAACACTCCAGATCAAGTCACATCGGTACATCGGTTTAGGAATTAGGACCTACAATGCCACAGACAGACACCCACGGCTAATGATGTGCCGTTCCCGGGAACGTAACAGAATATTGGATATATTTATTTGTATTATAACCATATCAAGTAATGCATTTACGTCAGTAAATATATTTACAGTGATAAAAAATCTGTCTAATAAATAAAATTAAAACTTCCCTGACATTTCCATTTTTTGGGAACATTCCCGGGAACGTTTCCGGAATTCTGGGGAACGGGAAAGGCACATCACTACCACGGCTAACTTATAACACTCCTTTTTTGCGTCGACGGTAAAAATAGTAAAATGCTAAGATCAGCCTTTAGGCAGACTTTGACAACCCTATAAAACTTTTCATCTCATCTCGTTGTAGGCGGAGCCCGAAATAGAGCACTCGAAACGTGACGTCACGGGGACTATTCCCGTGCCGCTGCTGAAATACTTTCATTCTTACCAGACGCTGGTCAATTGAATGAAATGGGAACTCGACGAGCGATATAAGTACTCGTAATGGAAATCTACTGCTGTAATGACTGACCTAAACTGAACTACAGTTCAGATATCCTCTTGGTTACTGGTTGTTTTTTGAGGAGTTTGGTGGCCCGGTGGCATTGCTAGCGCTTTCGCAAGTTAAGTTACACTGGGCGTGGTTCGAACTTGGACCACAAGTGGCTTAAAACATTTTCGAGCTCCTCCATGCTTTGGAAGGGACGTGAAGCCGTTGGTCCCGACTGCCACCATTGTATGGCAGTAAAGCTGTCAGATGCCTTTAGGCAGCTTGCAAAATCTGAACCAACGTTGGTCACTGTTTGTTGTTTTTTGTGTATGTAACACAAAAAACAACATCATCATCATGTATTAACGCTCAATGTTGCTTGACACTGAAACGTGGATAAGCAGTTACATACGTCTTGCGTGCAGCTTTTGGAGTAACCCTACTGTTTATTTCAAGTCGAGTCTTAGTTGCGTCTTTATAACAAGCGAATCATCGACATAAATAATTCAAACTCCGCAGCGCAAATGCAAACTTGTTAAATCATTAAAACATACACGAATAATGCAGTCAGCAAGTTATTTAAAGGTACGACTTAATGATTGAATCAGCATCGGTGTCTGCAACGGTGTCACGGCTGCGGTTTCGTGATGCCTCGCTGCACGCTCCTTGTATTGTTCATATAATATTCTATAAGGGGTTTATTGGAAAAGTTTCTTAGAAAACTTTGATTTACAGTTTTCTAAGAATTTTGTTGAAATAATAAATAAATAAAAAATAATGTCATTAGCTGTAGTGACTTTCAGAGGGATGTTTCTGCAGTGATCATGGATTTGCTCGTTTGTTGTTATCTTGATACTAATTTGGGGCATCGCTATATTATATTATCATCCATTTGATCTGGAAGTAAATACGGTAGCACAATTGCAAGCAATTAACAAATTAATGGGATGATGATGACTTGAGTGTATAAATGTATATCACAGATTTGTAGATCTATATATGTTTTTATTAAAAAATATAGTATCGTTGAGTTAGTATCCTATAACACCAGTTTAAACTTACTTTGGGGCTAGCTCAATCAGTGTGATTTGTCCCTATATTTATTTATGGTTTTGTTAGAAAACCCGTCTGGCCAGCGGGGAGAGTGTAGGCCAAATCATCTGACTACTCTGGCTAATATATGGCTCTGGCAGTACAGAGAGGGTCGTGCTCCTGCAGTGGAGACTAAAAAAAACAGGAACTATTGATGATGATGATGATATAATCGAAGGGTTTAGTACAGCACCTTTTCAATTCTGTCCAATTATACAGTAAGTATTTACTGTATAATTGGACAGAATTAAATTTATACTGAACGTTTAACTGCATTTTGTCGAAAATAACTGAAAAAAAAGGTAAAATGCGTCTATGCTACCATGTAATGTTATTTTATGCCAATGACAACGAAATTATGAACAATGTTTAATATATGTAATTCATAGTTACTATTACTATACTATATAGTACATTAAAAACATTACGATCCAAAATATACAGTTATAGGGCCTTTTGAACAAAGTTTTACCTGTGTAACTGAACTAATATCTGCTGGACTAATTGTTATAATTGTGGATAAACAATTAGGTACGAGTGAAACAAAGTGTGGCAGGTCGACGACTGACGGCTAATTAAGTGATTACAGACAAATAATGTGACAGAGGGGGAAAGCAATGGGACCTTAGGGCGAGATGTGAGGACTTGTGAAATATTAACGATGAATTTAATCCTTGAAAGAAAATGTTGCATATTGCGTTGCGTTACTTAAAATTCACTTATATACAGTGGGCCACATAGAAAAATATACCATCTAATAGTAAGTATATTATAATAGTACCAAAAGTATAGATGTGGTACTTTTCTATATGGACCACTGTACCTCACGAAAGCCTTATTCTAGGATAAAATGTAGCATGCATTACACTATGGTGTTAAAATATCTGCATACAAAAAAGTTCATTGATGCGTTGCTTTATTTTGACGTGAAGGACGAACAAACATTTATAATATTATTGAGGAGTTTTAGCTGTTGTTGTACTATATACCTTTATTTTTATATACCCTTAGGAATATCAAAATAAAGTCTATGAACTTGTGACCGCCCTTGAAAGTATGTTGTGCCCGTTCGAAGGTCGGCACCCTTCGTCCTATCCCTGGGCGTCCTTTGTGACTGACTACAGCGACGGGTCCTGAGGGAGCCCGCAGCTGTCCTTTGTCATGTTTGCGGAGCCCGGACAGGATGATTGATGGAGTGTAGCTTACAAGCACTTGGCAAAATACTAGATGAATATCTTTTTTAGAAGAAAAACTCGTAACGAGTGGGATGTATCAAAAAGTCTACCCATGGGAACTTATTTTTAAAGATAATGTTAAGGAATCATATGGAATAGAGTCTACTCAATGTAGTGTTATTTATAAGCAGCAAATGCGTAGGATTCGATTATAATTAATATAATTATTCTTAGGTTAGACATTGACACTGTCATCATTGGTTGGTCGCTTTGACAGATTGACCATCCTTAGATGTGTTGATTCGACCCCGGGGTCTGGTCGACCTTTCCCCAATAGGTATACTTAAAGACCCTTGGCGCTAGGATCTAGGGTACCATATTTTTTTGTTTATATGATTTAAATCTAAAGAGAGAAAAGCAGAAGAAAGAGATACATATAGAGACACTGGGGACATAAATCCCCAGAACATCCGATGAGTTAAATGCTCATTGAAATGACATAAGTATATAAGTATAGTTACATATCCTTAAACAATTAAATCCCCTAGTCCGGTGTCCACTTACGCACGGCTTTGCAACGCAATGTCATTGGTTTGCGTGCAACATAACATCACGTAGACGACACGCACGCATTATGTCATATGTGTACAATTTACTTGATGATGTAAATTATTTGCAATGGTAGAAACCAAGAGAATATTCAGCTGTGCGTGTACTCCCGCGCAGATCGCAGTACTCGATCAAATTGGCTTTACATTCTAACTTTTTTTATGTTTTTATAAAGCGCTACGCACTGCTACTAAGGACACTACTTACTAGTCACTTATAACTATTTCTGATATTTTTCCCGTTTCCCATTCTAGGTCCACAATCATACCAAGCTTAGACCACAGAATACAGTAAGAGTAAACAGAACGGAATCTCCTAAGGTACGCGCAATATGCATCCCCGTTACCCGCACCCGCACCTCTCCTCCGGTTCTTGTGGGCCATTTTGTGTTATCAAGGCGAAAACGGAGGAGAGGTGCAGGGACGGGGAACATGGACGCGTACCTTATGAGATTGCGTTTTGTTAACTCTTACTGTATTCTGTGCTTAGGCTTTAGGTTATACCACTCTTGGCTCTGTCTACTCCGTGACATGAAAGATTAGATTCTGCCAAAAATGATTCACAAATTAGGTTCAAAATTCAGAATAAAAAATTACAGAACTAAAAAAACGTTGAAGTAAATTCAAATTGTGTTAAGCAAAACTTTACTAGATGAAATCTGATATATAACAATAAAAAAACCTAGTAGGCCGTTTGGAGATAACGCTTCATGAGTGACATGCAGTACCTTGTACCGGTTTGTCAATATAAATCTCTACTGGCAAACCTATTTCATCTTTAATAAAAAGGGTCGAAGATAACTTCCCCTTTTGTCCAAACTACAGGGGCGTTGGACCGTTCAACGGTTGGCTAACTCACAAAGAACAACCGGAACGCTTTGTACTACGATTATAACTGGACGGGACGTTTCGATGGCCCATTGAACCAAAACTTTGTGCTGAACGGGAATTCAAAGCTTGTTTAGCAAACGATGAAAATATTTATTGAGGAAATTAGTCTATACCATAATTCATATGATATCAAAGTAATGTAAATTCAAAACAATTTTGTGACTGTACTCAGTCAAATATTCGCCTTCGGGGATTAGCAAAATATATAGGGGATAATTCCTTTTTAAACCCCAAAGAAATCGCCCTCTTTTCTGTTATAAATTTGACGTGTCTGTGTGTCTGTCTGGCATCGTAGCTCCTAAACAAATAGACTAGTATTGATGCGGTTTTTTCGAATTCCTTGTCTGTCGCGATGGTTCTTAGCTATGTTTGATGAAAATCGGTTTAGCCGTTCTAAAGTTATTGGGGGTGAAAGCTTTAAAGTCAGGGGTTTTTACATATGTCTAGAAAATAAATTTGTTTCATTAGAAGTTAATACCGCATTTCCATGAAAATTGTTATTCACAGATTTCACCACAACTGGTGGCATCTATTTAGGGTGTACGTGAATCACCAAAAAAATACTGCGTTTATGGATTCTGGATGTGATCTTTGGCTGGCGTGGTAATGAATACCGAATCTTATGCTCACTTATCCTTGTACGTCCGTTCAAGCGGAAGAGTGGCTATCGAACTAGATTTTTTGCGTCCTGGTTCTGGCATATCCTGGCTATATATTGCGCTTCAACAAGATTAAGTAGCGAATCTAGACATTATGCAAGACGGGTCAAAACTTGGTTACAGTGACTCTTGGATATTGCCGCCCCCGCACCTTGCCGCCCAGGCTCTGGCCCCTGTTTGCCCCGCTCAAAGATATACTACCTGCCGGGCACCGCAGGCATGGCGCCGATAACATCACTCTTGACAGTAGCATCATAAGACCCGTGCTCCTCACACCTTTGTAGGCACCTTCATTCATTTGAATACATTAAACAAATCGTCACAGCCGCCTCCATGTAAACACATTATCCACGCACGACTTAGCTGACCATACACACGATCCGAGCAGAAAGGAAGCCATTATAGCGACAGACAATGGCGCTGAGCAGCCATGACACCGCTAACAGCCTTTGAATGGTAATGTTTGTATGACACTCTTTGTGGATCACACGCGGCGAGCATTGAGATGGTTATTGGCGGATTGATGAGTGGCCGCTGAAGAATTCAGTAAAGATCTTCTTCTTTTAACTTAAGAGCTTGCTCTTGTCGGTGGAGTAAAGTGGAGATGCCTCCATTGGTAGGATCTTACTCCTAACCCTTCCTTAACTTGTTGGAAAAACTTCATCCTTGGTCTTCCCCTTCGTCGTCTCTCTTTTATTTTTCTAATTTATCAGGAAAGATATTCTTCCTAAATTATAAAGAAGCTCCGTTACTGTGTAGAGCAATATAATTATTTTATTAGTATTAAAATATTGAAGTGGTGATGGCGAAGTGGTTTAGGTAGTGTAGTGGCTCTGCGTATGTGTAGTACAAGTTCGATTCTTACAAATACGGTTACAAGTTAGAACGAGCGGCGGGAAAATTTTATTTTGAATAAACTATAGCATATAAAATAAAGTGCCATGAAAAAACACGTTAAAAATAAAATATCTACTACTTTTAACTATTTAGACAAAACAAAAAAAAAAAACATCAGCCTATTAGAAAAGAACCAGCTAATTACGAGTAGAACAAAAAAAACCATAATATTTTGTATGATACAGCATTTTATTCAATACGATTGCATTGACACAAATTCCGATTCGATAACAACTCGAAATTGTTCCTAATTGTGCTAAGCATTCGGTACTGCGACTCGTCAATCGAATGATTAATCGATTAGAATTGCGTTCCCTTTTTAACGAGATTCCGTTATCATGTGTACCATCGACATAATTGAGAAGTCGTGAGTAATTGCTGTTATTTTTGTCTGTTTTGAAGATTAAGGTTGTTTTAAAAAATAGTCATGGTATGTTTCTGACCCAGTGTTAGGTTTTTATATAATGAAACAAGTGTTAGCTACTATATATATATGAAATATAGTTCCTTTGATAACGAGTTTCTGTTATCATGTGCACGATCGACATTATGGTCATTGTAATGTAAGTGTTACTGTTTATGTGCCTCAACGATTTTATCATTATAGTGATAAATAGTAATAAGTACTATCTATCTCTTATGTACAGTCTCATAATTATTGAATTGATGGGCAATTGTATCTCGATCTTTCAAAAACAAATCCGAATTGTTCCTAAACATTTCCCAAACGGCACTATACATACGAGTACCATAGTTCGGTCAATCGACTGATCAATCATTCGTTGAATTTGTATCGTCGATGGTTAAACGTATGGTTCCGATATCGTATGTCACGAATTGTTGCTGGAATCATATGGTCACAAGCTGCGCTGCCGGCTGTCTTACCACTAGACCACCTTCTTCTTCTGCCTTATACTTACCCCACTCTTTATGTGGGGTCGGCACAGCATGTCAGTTTTTTCCATCTTGCTCTATCTCCAGTCAATTTGTCCGTCACTCCCTTCCTACCCATATCCTCCTTTACACATTCCATCCAACGTTTCTTTGGTCTTCCTCTATTTCAATGTCACATTATCTGCATTTTCAAAACCTGCCTTGTTTATATGGCTTTCCTCCCTTCATCCCTTGTCTGATCACGTCCATACCAGCCTAGCCTATTACTCCGTAATTCTTCTGTTAGAGGTGCCACTTTCACACTTACTCTTATATTACGTCTAACAAAATATACTGAAACTATTTTAAGGGTCAATTCAGTCCATGATACTGAACAACTTTCCCCAAGGAACATATATCGAAATATGGAAAATAATTTTTCCCATTCCATACAAACTCGGATCAGCTGATTGGTCAACTTATATGGGAGGCCAAACATTATTTTGCATATTTCGATATATGTTCCTTGGGGAAAGTTGTTCAGTATCATGGACTGAATTGACCCTTAAAATAGTTTCAGTATATTTAGTTAGACCCTGTATACTGATTTGTAATTGTCTTCCCGCGTAACACCACACATCCATCTCAACATTCTTACCACTAGACCACCGTTACATCAAAAGGAGCTCGGTTGCCAAGTACGCGTTACTTTCGCAAGTTAAGCATCCCCGGGCGTGGTCACAATTGGATGGGTGGGACATAAAAATACACGAAAGCTTCGTAAAGCACGTTAAGCCGTTGGTCCCTGCTGTTATCACTGTATGGCAGTCGTCAATCCATCCATATACAGGAAAGTTACGCATGTATCAAATTTCCAATCAAAATAGAATGCGTACTACGGAAGCAGGTGGACACCTGCTACCTACCCAGGTAGGCGTTAGCTGCGGCTTACAATCTATCAGCCGATAATCCTGTTCTAGATATGGGTTATTCCGGTATACGAGTACTCGTATTTTCAACCCCCGATGTAAAAAGAGGTTATAAGTTTGACGTGTCTGTGTGTCTGTCTATGGCATCGGAGCTCCTAAACGAATGGACTGATTATGATGCGGTTTTTTTTGCTGGAAAGTAGACATGATCGAGATAGTTCTTAGCTACAGTTGTGTCGGTTGTACTTAAAAAAATAATTTTATGACTTGCTTAATGAATTGTTGTTTATTGTACAAAGGTTTTAAGTAATATAACTTGCTGCTTTTTCTCGTAATTTACAATTTCGTAAACACGTAAAGTATAACGGTGATTTGATATTCTATAAGCAATATGAAAATGTGAAATTCATTAGTATTTTCTGCATATCTGTTTCACTATTCCGGTACTTTTCTGAATGAATGTGTTTTTTAGTTAGGTAAGATAAAGCGATACCTGTACGGGTCCTATCTATCATATTTAAAACATATATCTTTATGTAACTATGCCTCGGTCTTCCTAGTCCTCCTTTCCCTTCTATCTTTCCTTCAATTATAGTTTTTATAAAAATCCTCGTGTCGTATCAGATGGCCTAACATCTTTTGACGTGACAACGTCTTATAAATTGGTTAGCCGGGTGACACTTCAAGAAACTGCGTTACGCTCCGCTCACGTTATGCGCTCACAATGAGAGCGAGTGAGAGGCACGCGTCCCTTCCACTCGGGCATGGTTAGCCCGCCTAAGAGCGAGAGAGACAGACATAAAAAGACTTGTCACGTAAAACTTACGCCCGTATACCGACTTTACAGGCAACCAATTTTTTATCGTCTATTCTCTGTTTGGTGTAGAATGCTGGTTGCATTCTTCTCTCCTACTCTTTTCAGGACCTCCTCAGTAATTCTTTCAACACAGCTTAATGGGTCCAGTAAAAAAGTTGCAACTTTCAAGCTCGACCTTTATGCTACATATATCTATGATATAAAAAGCTCTATATCTGTTGTTATAGCATTTTATACAACATAACTTTATAACATGGATAGAGTGCCAGATTCTGGCTCTGTCTATGGTCTGGCTGTTATGTCTCTTGATTCCTTTCTAGCACCACACCTTGTCATTGCAATAAACATATTATATTTGCCGAGGCACGCTGTAGAGATATAAACAAGGCTTATTGTTGCTGCTAAGTATCGATTGTATCGGCATAACAATGAGAATTTAATCAGCGTTGGATCCTATGTAATACTTGCTGGGCTACTAAGGTCACAGAATACTATTATGATACCTAAAAGTGTCCCATAAATTCTGGGTTTTACATTTTATTGAATCACAATCACCTGAGCAAGGTTGCTGGAAAACGCTGGATGCAGGCCGCTTCCGATCGGTCGTTTTGGAAATCCTTGGGGGAGGCCTATGTCCAGCAGTGGACTTCCTGTGGCTGATATGATGAATCACGACAAAAAGCATCCACGATCGATAATAATGGTATCTCCTTGTAGCGTTGTTCGGCGGCCAGGTGGAAGTTACACGACGAGTGTTGGTTTAAATTTCAATTGGTGACTACAAGTGGCATTAAATAGAAGTGGCTGGTAAATGAGGGTTTGGAGTAATATATTATGAGACGCGAAGAACAACACGTTACGACAAAGGTAATGATTATGAAAGTGAATGGGTCCAAAGGTAGGGGTATGTATGTAGGTCTAAGAAAAGATGTAGAGAATGTGTAAGGAATGACAGGAATAGTTGGGGTGGATGGAAGTATAAAGGGGGATAGCGGGACATGAAAAGACAAGACATACTGCGCCGACCACAGATTTAGTTGTGGTAGAGCCACGCTACCGGAAAATCTCAGTTTTGCTAGTAGCATGAATGGGCCGGCTCGTCCGGGGAAGTACCGCACTTTCACAGAAAATTGACGTCTGAGTAGTAGCTTCACCGCTTCTATGCGTCGTCGTTCGGTGAGTGAGAGAGCCGGAGCTGTTATGTTAAGTCTACTTATATCTTGGTTGTTTTTATAAGATCTCTTTCTTAGCTAGTCTTCTCGTCTTCTTTTAAAATACACCATTCCGGTGTATTTTAAAAGAAGACGAGAAGATCATTAGATGACATGACAGGCATAATCGTGATGCTATGTCAAGCCCATAGAAAACTTGGAAAATCTGACACGAGTGTTGGCCACGTATCTACACGTAGGTATGAAAAATAGCAACCCTGAAGGTACGGTCTAACTATAGGTCCTGGTCACCTATGATGCGAGATTTCGTCTCTTCGTTATGAAAATGTATCTGTAATATAATAAACGGGCAAGTACGAGTCGGACTCGTACATGAAGGGTTCCGTACCACCGTATAATGTTTTAAAATGCTAAAGAAACACGTTTCTTGTATGACGACCCCCTTTAATTTTTAACTTTATTTTATTTTTAGTATTTGTTGTTATTGTGGTCATAGTAATACATAATTGGTGAAAATTTCAAGTATCTAGTTAATGCCATTATAAAGATCAAGTTAAAAACGCTGAAAAAAACACGTTTCTTGTATGACGACCCTCTTTAATTTTTTAACTATTTTTAATTTTTAGTACTTGTTGTTATAGCCGCCACAGTAATACATAATCGGTGAAAATTTCAAGTGTCTAGCTATTACGGTTCAAGAGACAGAGCCCTGTGACTGACGGACAGACAGACTGACGGACAGACAGCGGAGTCACAGTAAAAGGGTCCCGTTTGCACCCTTTGGGTACGGAACCTTAAAAATGCTCAATGCAAAACACGTTGGCAATTCGTCCGAATGATAAAATCATCACGTTTGACGCCGTCGTATCGCGATAACGTCCTTTTTATCGCTTTATCGCCGCTGACAGCCTTCGTGAATCCATTACTCGAAATAGTACACATATGTGATAGCTATTTAGGGCCTCATTTGCGTAGAGTTTTGTTTTTACAAGCTTTTATTTAACTTGCAATGTATTTTGTATGTTGTTCGAGTCAAATCTTACAACTCAATTTCAAACCTCCTCCGATTGAGCTGTTAATTCTGTAAACAAATAAAAAAGAATTGTTAATCAAACTCGAATGATTACAACTATGCTAGAAATTTTCATACAAGCTAGGCTCAGAATGCGCGATTAGCAAAAAGATTAACAGAACACTTGGTTCGCGAAATAAATTAACATGTCTCCCAACAACAACTCACATACATAACACCCACACACACACACAATTTAAATTTAATTTATTTTATAAAATCTATTTGTAAACTAGGACTATGTTAATACTAAGTGCGGGAAGAGCGGGTCCCCCTGCCACAGGCTTTTCTAAAGCTTACTAGGTGGGTCCCAGAAATTTGTATAAATAAAATTATAAATATATTATAAATATTATATAGGGACAAATCACACTGATTAAGCTAGCCCCAAAGTAAGTTTTAAACTTGTGTTATAGGATACTAACTCAACGATACTATATTTTATGATAAATACATATATAGATAAACACCCAAGACCCAGGACAATTTGAAAAAGGTCATTTTCCAACTTGCCCTGGCTGGGGATCGAACCAAGGACCTCCAGATTAGCGGTCTAGCGTGTTAACCATTATAATTTAAGTACTGGTTTGGAAATAAAGATTTTTTTTTTTGGACTGTATGTTGCAAATTTGATTTTAGAACTTGATCTTTTAAATGTTATTTCCTTACTTAGTAAACTAGTAAGCAACCCTTAAAGTCACTTCCGGTCATAGGCTCGGTATATCTTTTTTTAGACATGCGATGCGATAATTTGGGAAATTTATTTTATTACATTTTTGTAATTCTACTACTACTACTAGAAAGCCCGAATATTACTCAAAATCGACTTAGAAATTAGTTGTATATTAAAATATCAACAATAAATTATTGTGCGAAGATGACTGCAAACAGCAAATAAGTGCAGTAATATAAGCCACTTAAATCTGTGTTATTTGCACTATGAGCATGCATTTCCCAATCGGAATCTTTGGACTTACTGAGAATCGGATATTCTACGTCTATATTCTAAATTTAAATACAAATTATTGCATAGAGATGAAACCATTCCAAGGTTATCGGCGATCAATTTATTTGCATAGTCAACCGCAAGACAGCGCGGCAAATGAGTGCGGTGAAGAAAGCCGCTCGAATCTGTGCTATTGGTACGGTGTCATGGGAAACTGCCATAGGAAATATGCTATTATCGGCCGCGCGTGCTTTCTTGCCGTGTAGAGGAGGTAGTTCAACCGTTCGTGTTCAATTTGACAGCGACCAGAAATATCAATGTAGGAAAAGAGGAGATATTTCTTTCTTTCGTTAATTCCACATTTCTGTCTTTTATTCAAGTACGTTCCTGATTGCATTCTTAGCTGCTCTGATTCGGAGCCTGGGTTTTTTTTCCTCTTTCAAGATTCGCTCGGTCACCCAAGGATTGCGAAAACCAAACGCCTTGCGACATCAATCCTCCTTGGGAATGCAGTGGTTTATTGCAAGAGACGCGTGTGTGTAGTCTTTAAGTCACCTGCAACGAAATCCACGGGAAGACATCGAAATTAATAAGTGAAGACAAATCACACTGATTGAGATAGCCCCAAAGTTTAAACTTGTATAATGGGATACTAACTCCTTTTGTATGCTAAAATTTGTCTCTATTATTTATGTATAATTTGTTAAATTGTGTGCAATAAAGAGTAAAATAAATAAATAAATAAATAACTCAACGATACAATATTTTAACCCAAGACTAAGGACAGTTTGAAAAGACCATTTTCTATCTTGCCCTTGCTGGGGATCGAACCCAGAACCTCCGGAGTTGCAGACTAGCGTGTTAATCATTACGCCACGGAGGTCATCATGGAGTGATCCTATTCTAGGTCGGAACCTACACGGCACAATTCCGCATTTCCATATATTACAATGTAAAGATCCTCTCATGGCACACGCAGCAGACACGAGTTGTGTAACTCAGTTATGTGGGACACCCCGCACTTGCTCTCACACGCGTAATTACCGCTCAGACAGGTGGTTATGTGACGGACTATAAGCTGCGGTGTTGAAGTGGAAGATTTTATATTATGGTGACAGTGAGGAAATTTTTCTTGCTTAATCACAGAATACAGTAAGAGTAAACAGAACGGAATCTCCTAAGGTACGCGCAATATGCGTCCCCGTTCCCCGTCCCCGCACCTCTCCTCCGTTTTCGCCTCGATGACGCACGTTGGCTCACAAGATCCGGGGGAGAGGTGCGGGTGCGGGGAACGGGGACGCATATTGCGCGTACCTTAGGAGATTCCGTTCTGTTTACTGTTACTGTATTCTGTGGCTTAGTTCTAAGAACCAAAAGTTTTAGACATACATACATAAATAGCTCTTCATAGGCACTATCCCTTTTTTATTGCTTATTATGCCTCGGAGCCTACAGTCCACTTTCCTTTTTCTGTGTAATGGACCATAAAAGAGTTTCAGTATAGTTGAAAACCTTTAATATTTTTCAACAGAGATTTTGTGTTATCTTGAATCCATAAGTGATAACGGGAAATTAGTGAGGAGAGTTACAAGAAATGATGATCTCATGGTCATAACATACAAAGATCTATAAAAGTTGGCTTTGGACAAAGAGAAATAGAAAGGATTGATATATAGAGATAGAAGGCTCTACAGACACGACCTTAGCTCTTTAATAAGAAGGAGGAGGTCATAACATGATTGTCAACATTGTTAACAAATCCACAATTACCATTACCCCATAATTGTAAGATATGGATATTAGAGGGCTCTTTCTACGAATAAAAGTTTCAAGAATTACAACGTATCTTATTCTCTATCAAATACTTTAGAAAAACATTGCAATATGATACGACCCAATTATATATATAATATATTATAATTTTTGTTATGTGATTTTCATTTGTTAATGAACAACTTTTTAAGCTGGTTTTTGAAGCAACTGACAAAGCTCCATGATCTAATGATGACATAGGACCAACCGTTTAAATTGCCTTCCGAAGTTGATTGCAAATCAAGCACGGGTTAACAAGAGCCGATTATCCCTGGTCTGGCTGGACAATCTGGACTATAGTGGTCGTACACTCAGAAATCATGATTCTCTTTATGTAAAATTGGTGAAAAGGGCTCGTTTATCGTCCACCATCTTTGCGGTTACCTCGGCCGTAATGGGGTCGGAGCAGCGTCCTGTGAAACCCGTGCTTCCGAGGCTTATGCCAGTTATGCCCGGGATTGTGCCATTTGCGACCGCCATTTGCATATTTTCCGCTAAGTGGATATTCTGTAATTTGAATTCCTTGAGCAGGTAGCAGAAAGCAAAAAAGATATAACTGAGTCTTGTACTATTAAATGTGTACATTTCGAACGTGGCTTTTAAAGATGTATCTTATATTGATGGTGTTGTGTTTTCGGAGTTATTTATTTTGTCTTCTGTTAAATTTAGTTTTGCGATCAGCGGTGTTTCGCTTTAAGCAAATTAGTTGATGTTTGTTGCTTTTTGAGTGGGTCCTCCAGCGAGAGCCTCTACTCTTCATTCAGGAACAGTATGTTTTTCCTTTTAAGGTGACGTGGATTCACAATTTGCAAAACTGTGCGTGTTTTTGAAAAATCACTGTTATTAAACTACTACAGTTTATTCCTTAAAAAAATTACATAAAAATCTTAAGGATTTTCTACAGACACCCACAATAGCCAAAACACGATTCAGCATTTTTGGCTCGATAGAAAAAAATCACAAACATACCTCTACAGAAAAAATTATAAATATAATATAAAAAAAATATAAATAAAACACTGCGAAATATTCGTCGAGAGCAAAGGTGCTTGACGATATTTCGCAGTGTTTTATTTATATTTTTTTTATATTATATTTATAATTTTTCTGTAGCCAAAACGGATAGATATTTAGATAATATTTTTTTTGGTATAAATTTCATATTAAAGGTGATTGTATAAAATAGTAATACGTATTTTAAAGGCAAATTTAGGCAAGATTAGAGGTATGTTTGTGATTTTTTTCTATCGAGCCAAAAATGCTCAATCGTGTTTTGGCTATTGTGGGTGTCTGTAGAAAATCCTTAAGATTTTTATGTAAATTTTTTGAGGAATAAACTGTAGTAGTTTATTAACAGTGAATTTTCAAAAACACGCACAGTATTGCAAATTGTGAACCCACGTCGCCTTAAGGAAATTTATTAGGAATTAACCAATGGATGTGAACAGATTCAATAAAATGAAATAGTGATTTTGCGAAGACAATATGAAATAAGGCCATAAGCAATGAGTTGAAACTTGAATAAATCAACATGTAACGCTTAAGTATGTTTTGTAGTTATTTTCTTCCCTTCCAATAAGTGTATCTAAAGCACCGCAGTAATTTTTTTAAATTAAAAGTCCGTGAAAACCTTTGCAGGTTAAATGGGAAAGCGTTTAGCGCCTCTCCCTGTCCCCTCCCGCTCCAGTAATTAGTCAAATCGGCCGTAATTCCGTGCCAGCTGCCTTCAAACGTTCCCCGACGCTGTCTAAAAATTCAGAATTTTATTAATGAATCGCAAGTAGTCTCAAAACCGAACGTTCTTAAATATATATGTGTCTCGTGTGGAAAATATGTTCCAGTGCAGATGTGTTTTCGATGATCTCTCTCATCTAAGCACGTTTCCATTTGCCATCTTAGTTACCCTGTTTTGAAAACTGAAGTCTTTTTTCCGGTTCTTTTTCTTCTCCAATGGGCACAATCTTCGACATGCTTGGTTGTGCGACCCTGCATGGTTTGTGACCACAACAAATATTCAGCCAATGAATCCTGTCCTTTAGATTGTATTGTATCATCTGATATCATCGCAGCTTGTTAAACTGATAACCTAATATAGTAATATCAGCTGCACCATTTATGAGTGTTATCTTATCTACATCTTCAAGAAACAATAGCTACTAGTGCCAATGCGCAAATTTTTGCGAAATTTTCCTTCGTAATTGTATCATTTATACACATTTTAAAAAGAATCGTTTGTGATGAAGCCGTGTGGTTCCCGGCAGAGTTGAATAGGACCACTCCAAATCTTCCCGTGGATGTCGTAGAAGGCGACTTAACTAAGAAACAAGCTAAGCAAAGCTTATAAACATCAATGAGACCTCTCCAACCCGTCTGGCCAGCGTGAAGTGTAGGCCAAATACTCTGACTGCTCTAGTTAATATATGGATCTGGTTGTACAGAGAGGGACGTGCTCATGCAGTGAAGACTGAAAAAAGACCTGAATCATCAGGCTTGCGATGTATGTACTTGTATGTATGTCGGTCTTGACTTAACCATTTTCCAGACAGCCTGGCTGACAAGTCTTATTTTTTCGAAGCAAGTTTTTTCTTGCTCATTAGAAATTCATATACAGTTTTGATGGAGCCCAGGAAGCAGCCGGCGCGGCGAGGCAGAGGCGGTGGACGTGACATTCAATTTCCCGGTAAATGTAGGTCAATGGCGGCAACACGCTGCGGTTGCGGTAATGATAACCTATACACAGCCTAAACACGATGTTTACGAACGTTCAAAAATGTCACCAGGCTTTCTGGCAGGTTAAAGGCAGGTTTATCTAGTTCAGTCCTTCGAAACGATCAGATTTTACTATGGGACTAGCCTCCTGATTTGTATGCTGTATGCTGATTTGGCAGAAAAGATAAAACATAGAAGCATAGAATGCCAGCTGCTTATCTTCCCGCGCAAATCGTTAAAATCTGATCGAGGCAATGGGTGAATCTAAATAATTTCAAGGGGCGATGCGGTTTACAACCCAGCGTATTTGAAATCTACGTTTTAATGAAGAAAATAATAAAATAAAATAATGAATTTCTTCATTATTACAACTTACAAATGTTGCTAAATGTTACTCCACAAAGAGTAACATCAGTGTGTATGCACTAAAACACGTGATACTGTAATTGTAACGTATCAACCCCCCAAATCGACAATTATCTAATTTTATATGAATAATAATATTTTCGCGATGTTAGGACTAGTCCCTCTACGCTTCCGGCTTGATAAAGCTTTAATATAATCTCACAAACTTCACAATGCTATGTAAACTTCGTGGTCATTGAACTTTACACGAGCGATGTTCATAAAGCTTATCAAGGCGTGACTTTAAGAGGGCTATAAAAAATTTAGCACCTTTAGTTTATAGCCCAGGAGATCAGGGAATGTAGCGGGCAGATGTGGTCTTGGTTATAATAATCAAGAACCTCATCATCATCATCAACAGGTCCCTAGGATCACGACCCTCCCTGTACTACCTACCAGAGCCACTTTTGGCCAGAGCAGTCAGAGGATTTGGCCTACACTCTCTACGCTGGCCAGACGGGTTGGAGAGGTCTCATTGATGTTTGTAAGCTTTGTTTAGCTTGTATTTCCAAAGTCGCCTTCTACGACATCCAGGCACGTGAAGCTTCCAGCTCTACCATATCAATCTGATTGGCATTCTTGTAATTTAATTGGACAAGAAGCCAGAACCTTTTAAGCAGGCTCTTCCGCCACATGTCTCCGTTTTCTGTAATTACTCGTTTGAACTCTGCTCTTGGTGAAATCGAAAGCACATAAATAATATTCGCAAGTGTTTTCTATAATTTGCAAACGTCTCAACTGTAAGCTAAAGTGAAAATTGATGTTAATGACTATAATTATTTAGTATATTAGAAAGACTTGCGCAGATACGAGTTTTGATGTATATCATATGTATATACATACTCGTACGTACGTACATACTATCACGTCTTTATCCCCAATTGGACTGTTTGAAAATAGCCCCGTTGAAAGTACGTACACAGTATTCAATTAAAATATTATTTTGTTGTCGCAATAAGTTCTAAAAATCAACGGGCAAGTATGAGTCGGACTCGTACATGAAGGGTTCCGTACCTCCGTTCAATGTTTTAAAACGCAGAAGAAACACGTTTCTTGTATTAGGACTTTTAATTTTTTTTTTACCCTTTGACCTTAGAATTTTTAACGTTATCTTATTTTTAGTATTTTTGTTATAGCGGCCATAGTAATACATAATCTGTGAAAATTTCAAGTATCTAGTTAATGTCATTATAAAGATCTAGTTAAAAACTCTGAAAAAACACGTTTTTTGTATGACGACTCCCTTTTTTTATTTTTAGTATTTGTTATAGCGGCCACAGTTATACAGATTCGGTGAAAATTTCAAGTATCTAGCTATTACGATTCAAGAGATGTGTGTGACAAATGGACATTAATAGGGTCCCGTTTGCACCCTTTGGGTACAAAACCCTAAAAATTTTTAATAGAGTCAGCACTACGTACTTAGTAATTCCATTTACAACTAGATGGTATCTGTCTTGATAAATCATATTAGCAAAGTTGAATAAAGGGAGATTGATATTTATTTTCATCAGGTTGGTGGTTGGATCAACTCTGTACTACCCGCGTAAAGTTAAGGCAAATAATAAGCGTCCGATTATCTGACCACTTGTCATCACATAAATAAATCCCACTTTTGATATCGCTAGTTACAAGGTAGGATATTTTCCGGCCGGTAAGCCTGGCTGAAACGCGCTTAGCTATGTAATTCGCGAGGTGACTGAGTGAGGGTACACTTTCGTCGGCCGATTGAATTTACTCCGCCTATCTGTCGAGTATAAAGTGGCTCGGATAAATCGCCGTAGGGCTGTCTCTCAACTTACCTTTAAATCATTATCTATCTTCAATCATGTTAATCAAATCAAAAATCAGTAATTAGACATTGCAGGCACTTTTACACGTCAATAAGTTTGGTAGGCATACATTACGTGATAAATTATTAATTTATCGTATACAAAAGCTACTGATTCTAGCGGTAATGACCAAGTTATAGTTTCATGTATCGCATGAAATTTTTATTTATATAAAAAAAACTTTTTTGTCCGTCAGCAATGTTTTACACATACATCATTAAAAACACAATTGTACAATCGGTGGACTTATCCCAAAAGGGATCTTTTCCAGCATATTTAACAGGAAGGCAGAAGTACGTACAGAACAAATATGCTTAAAGTATTATTTAGACTCACTTTGCTAGTAATTCAAATATTAGCATGCATAATTTCTCCAAAGTTCAGTTAAAAATTTTTCGTCCTCCCATACAAATCAGAGCTCAGCCAAACGGATTTTGTATGGGAGGGCGAAAAATTTTTATCGATTTTTAATAACTTTTTTTATAAAACGTAGTTCAGTATCATGGACTGAAATTGCTTGAAATTTTTTATGTATTATATGCAATGTAAAATGTATCAGGTCAGGACCTGAGTAATGGTAGAAATATTACCTAGAAAAAAAGAATAATTACTTACCTTTGTCTTACACAAGAAGATGACCTTATTTATTTAGATGTTATGGAACAACCCTACTGAGCTCCACCTCTGCTGAGTCGACGCCGTGATGGATGGCACTCCCGACCCCCCAACTAGCAGATGCGTATCGCCGGTAGCGGAGACTTGGCGTGTTGTATTGTAGTTGTCACGTCCGTAACCAACCACTACAATACACTTTTTACTACTGAACAACTTTCCTCTTCTTCTTGTATTTAAGAGCCGCGCTCTTGTCGGTAGAGTGCTTTCGATGTCCCTCTTTCCTCCGCTAAGTTCTTAACCTCTTTGAATGTTTTCTCATTTAATTTTTCTTTTACGTGATCAAGAAATATTCTTCTGGGTTTTCTTAATCCTCTTTTTCCTTCTAGACAGAACCAAGGTTCTCAAAACATGAAAACCACTCTTAGCGAAAGCGTGAGCTAAGTAGAAAAATAAGAATTAGAAATAGTGTCTACCATTGCCTATTTAGTAATATTGTTGTTGATGTATATATATCTTTATTGTACAAAAAATATTTTACAGACATATAAGCCATAAAAGATCAAATAACATGTACAATGGCGGACTTGTCCTATAAAGGAAAGGAAAATATTCCCAGGTAAACTTATATTCCTTTGACCGATTTCTAATACCTGCGCGGTAGGAGAATCAGCTTGTGTCCAACTACAAAAACATGTTTATTAATAAGTACGTCAAATTGAAAATCCGCTAACTTTCAAGCTCTACCAAGTTCTGAACGGCTGAACAGATTTCCATCAAACATAGCTAAGAACCATCTCGATAGACAACGCTTTCGATTAAAAAAACCGCATCGCAATCGGTCTCTTCATTTAGGAGCTGACAGACACACAGACACGTCAAACTTATAACACCCCTCTTTTTCGTCAGGGGTTAAAAAGGAGGAGCAGCTATACAACTTTCTTTGATCACAAACCGGCATACAAACTATAAATCATACAAAAATGCAAGCAGTCAAGCAACTATACCGCGACACGGCCCGGTGATTTCTGTGGCATTACACCATTACATAACGAGCTACAACTGATACAAGGCGAGTCATTGCTTCGAATTGTTATTAATTAACCATTAAAACAATATCGTAATTACCGATGTGGGTTAATGGTGCTTAGACGGCGCGGCGGTTAGGGTACGGGCACACCGGGTGGGGTAGTTGTTTATCGTGTGTGTAAGTGGCCAACACTGGTGTCAGATTTTTCAAGCTGCCTAAAGGCATCTGTGGGGTGATAGTTCGTAAGGATTTTCTTGTGCACTTCCAAAAGTTTGAAGTGTTGTCGGGTAGCTTCAAATTATTTGGTTTTTCCTAGACCGAGAGAGACAATATGAGGTTCTTTAAAAAGGTTGTTTCGTTATTTCGCAAAAATATTTATTGATTTCAACGCACGCGTTGGTGATCTCTAAGGCTTGAAACTACGTCAAGCGGACACCCCAGACGGGTTCAGTCCGTGTCAGTCATAGATACGTGCGTGTAATAGAGATAGCTGATACCGTCGCAGGTCACGTGTCTCTATCGCACGTAGAGTTTGTGACAGAGACGGACTGAACCCGTCCCAGGCGTCCGCTTGACGTAGTTTCAAGCCTAAAAAATCTTTGGTACCTCTTGTCTAGTCTTTTCGTGTGTGTAAGTGGCCAACACTGGTGTCAGAATTTTCAAGCTGCCTTACCTTTTATCTTCTCTGTTGTTGCGTCAATAAGCTATTGGTAACAATTAACAGTCTTCAAGCTCCTCAACGTTTTTCTATACGACTTTGATCAACATTACATAATTGTAATCTAATGATGTTGTGTCGGCGCAAAAAAATATGGATCCTCAAATAATAGCGCCTTTCTGGCAGTGAGCTCTTTCTTATTTTGTTTAGTTTAGTCAAGGAGAAAAACACGTTTTATGTAGTGTAATAAGGTTGATTTCACAGTAAGTGTTATTCTTATTTGATATTCAAGGGGACAGAATTTTGCAATGATTTTGTAGGTTATCTAGTTGTATTGTTGAATTGTTGTTATACGAATATTTACACTGTGAAAAATAATATACAATTAGAAGTTGACGTCAGTGTAACTGCAGCCTTTTGCTAGCCACCAAATGATTAAAGCATAGAATTTTAATATTCTCGGTAATTAATGGGCGTTGATTACAAAGCAATTTGATTAATTACCGCTGTCATTTTTAACGTGACCCTTACCCGGCAAATCAAATTATTTTGATCGTTCAAATTCTATTAAACAGATGGAAGATCAAAATATTATTACATTACTGAGTTGTACACTTTGTAAGTACATTTGAGCAAATAAATAAATAGACCTTCCATACTAAATTCGAGTAACTTATTGCGCGATGGTATGTAAAGTCGATTTTTTTTATATTGCCATATGCATTTTATGAATCAATTAAAGTCGCTGTAAAAAAATTATAACTTTTGTATCAAATGATTAAGGTACCTTTTAAATGATATTATGTTATATTTATAAGTAAATCTTTATTTTTAATGTCTTGGTCTCTTCTCTAACAGTATTCTTCTTTAATATTTACATATATGTATACTGTAATATGTTACGCCTAAACACTAAACATAACATTTTCTATCAAATAAATCGAAAACTACAAGTGAAAAAAAATCGGGCGCACCATATTACGGTGGAGGTGATGGTATATAAATCTTTTCATGCTCACTGTAAGCAATCTAATAATTTGAGTAAGTTATTTTAATGTTAGATAATGCAATTTCTAGTGTGTTCCATAAAATTGCCGAAAGAAAGACGTCAGTTTGTCCTCCAAAAACATATATATATTTTAATAATAATTTCAAATAATATTTTCATTTTTTAAATATAGTTTTTTTCATAATGTGAAGATCTAGCAACAACGAAATTCATATATTATAATATTATGTCATAATTAATCATCGATTCTAAATTGTAGGTAAGTATGTATTTTGGTCCTTTTTGGTCATGTCAGTTCTGTGATCAAGATGTTAAAATGGGATAAAATGATCTATGGAACACGCTAGACATTTAATTCATTTAAAATTCTTCCCACTATCTCTTCTTTGTACTTCTTGATGTTTAATTTACCCCTGTTTGTTTCTGGTACGTCAGCGGGCGGCGTCGGTAAGCGTACGTGTTGTTTGACCCTTACTATGTTGTTGTTGTAACCTAATGTTCCATGTTCGCAGCGTAACGTGAATGTGCATTTAGCTTTACTTGTTGCAATGGATGTGCATGTTGAGAGATAGGCTAGCTTTTTTTCCATCTAAGGCTTGAAACCACGTCAAGCTGACGCCCCGGACGGGTTCAGTCCGTCTCTGTCACAAACCCTACGTACAACAGAGATAGCTGAAACCGTCGCGGGTCATGTGTCTCTGTCGCACGTAGAGTTTATGAAAGAGAAGGATTAAACCCGTCCGGGGCGTCCGCTTGACGTAGTTTCAAGTCTAACGTCTCCTCCACACATTGGGCGATCATTGAGCCAATTCACTATACATTGCTGTTTAACTCACGAAAGCTTTTGAGAAATTTTTCATCCAACGCAGCAATGGACTAAAAATCTGTGCAATACCCCCATCGTGTAGAGGAGCTATTATTATATTAGTCTTATTATTCACCCAAATTAAGTTGACAGTGACAAAAGAGAAAGTGACATATTGCGCAAGGTCTTCTTGTTTTGGGCGGATAATGGTTTAAACCAAGTATTAAAGTTAGTCCGCGTTTTCTAATAATTAATATGTTTAAAGATTTTGACACTTTCCGGGATACTAATCTAGATCATAATTATTTTAAAAAATACATCGTTTTCTATCAGTGAGGACCTGTAATGGACTTTCTGTGTATATTAAGTTTTCTATGTAAATTATAATAGTTGTTGGTCTTCCAAATAAAAATATAAATTAATAAATAAAAAATCATTCGTCATTTCTAATATGTTTGGCTGAGTGTCCCGCAAGCTGTTTAGATGGCATGCAAATATGTACTTTTCGCGAATGACATATCTACCGTGGTTTTTGAACAGTTTTGAGTTTAATTCTGTAGTGTCCGTTATTGGATGTTGTTGTAAACGCCAACTTTTTATATTACGAATAAGTACTGCGAGCAAGTTTACATGTTTATTTATTACTTTTATATGCAGAAACTGTGGCTAAAAAGCCACAGTTTCTGCATATAAAAGTAAAATGTGCGATTATTTTGCATGTAAATCGTTCTGCTCTCTGATTCATTAAATGTTGACACTTTTAATGGCCATTTTAATTGCGTTGCTGTATTTGCAAAATATTAATCTGTCATAATGCTTACGAAATTTGCAATGTATATTAAAGTGGCGATAACATTTATGTCCAGTTAAATAAAAAAATATAACTGACCCTAGTACTATTCTATTAAATATAAAGTAACTGTATTTTATAAAACAATTTATAGAATCATTTAAACATGTCGTACAAAACAATAAGTTCCCATTAAAATTGTAGCATGTCGCGTTGCATGAACACGCATTTTGAACTTTGGCTTTGCTTGTCATTGCTGCTCCAAATATTTATACTTTACAAATTGTATAGACTGATTAAATTCGACAGTCGAAATCGAGTAAGTATCAACTGCCGGATTGAAAAAGTTGGGTTCCTATTCTATATTATACAGATTTTTTAGGGTTCCGTACCCGAAGGATGCAAACGGGACCCTATTACTGAGACTCCGCTGTCTGTCTGTCTGTCCGTCTGTCCGTCTGTCCGTCTGTCCGTCATTCTGTCTGTCTGTCCGTCAGTCACAGGGCTCTATCTCTTGAACCGTAATAGCTAGACACTTGAAGTTTTCACCGATTATGTATTACTGTGGCGGATATAACAACAAATACTAAAAATAAAAAATAGTTAAAAATTAAAGGGGGTCGTCATACAAGAAACGTGTTTTTTCAGCGTTTTTAACTTGATCTTCATAATGGCATTAACTAGATACTTACAATTTTCATCAATTATGTATTACTATGACCACAATAACAACAAATACTTACTAAAAATAAAATAAAGTTAAAAATTAAAGGGGGTCGTCATACAAGCAACGTGTTTCTTCAGCGTTTTAAAACATTGCACGGAGGTACGGAACCCTTCATGTACGAGTTCGACTCGCACTTGCCCGTTTATTTATTTTATTTAAAATTTATAGATACTACTAGTGCCTTTTTATCAAATCCATTCCAACCCGAAAAGATTACACAATCTGTAAAAAGCCGGGGAGCGCACCTTGGGGTTCCGAAGCGGAACAGCTATAAATATTCCATCTTGACCTGACCGGGGATTGAACCCGGGACCTTCGGCGTGACAGCCTGTCAGGATGACCACTAGAATCAAGAATCAATCATTACACATACATATATTACTATCGCTGAACTCCATATTAGAAGGAATCCAGCGACCATAGTGATCGTCTAAGCTAGGATACAACCTGGAATGCGCTATGATGAGAAAAGACATTCGGTTGCACGATCCATAGCTCCAACTCACCTGGCACAGGGACGGGGATTTAATATTAGAATATTCAAATCATACCAGACCGCCATACCGTATTTTTATGCAACTTAATTTTCAATTTAAAAAACATTAGACGTATAGCTGCTAAAGTCCGGACGCCGTAATGTCCAATTAATGTACGGCGCGGTCGCGCGAGCCTGTTTCATGCTATTTCCATGGTATAATTTAGTTGCCGCCAGACGAGACGGTTTAGTATGTCTGCTACGTCGAAAGTATATTATAGTAAGATCAATTCACTGGATGTAAACAGATATTTTTAATTTAAAATATGTCAGACCAATAGCTACTTGAGTCTAGGCGTTGTAATGTCCAATTAATATGCGGCGTGTGCAAGCTTATTTCATGCTATATCCGTGATGTAATGGGGTTGCCGGTCCAGACGATACGGTTTAGTATACAATTGGCCAAGTCTGCTACGTCGTAAAGTATAATAATAGTCAGATCAATGAATTTGATGTTAACAGATATTTTGCATTTAAAAAACATCGGACGCCTAGCTGGTAGAGTCTGGAAGTCCAATTAATGTGTGACGCAGGCGAGTCTGTTTCATGCTATTTCCATGCTTTAATGGGGTAGCTAGTCCAGACGAGACATACATACATATTATCACGCCTGTTTTCATCAGGACTATGGGCCTCCACTTGCTACGATCCAGACGAGACGATTGAATATTCGATTGGTCAAGTCTTCGGGTTTTGGATGCAATTTTTTTTTAAGACAGAGTAAGTCAATTACACGTATTGAATTTGAACTTTGTAAAAGAGACTTTTACCTATCTCATAACAATTTTTACCATTCCATAATATTATTTGTATATAAGAAAGCGTGTTCCGTCTGATCTGATGATGGAGCCGGGTGGTGAGGACTGGAACTCAGTAACGACTTATCATTTGTGGATTTTTTTTGGAAAAGTACATATTTGGAAGGTGTTTTGGGATACAAATAAACGCATCTTGCTTAGGGAGTACTTTAGTGCTACGTTCTCTTAGACAGTAAGTAGCCCTAGTTGTGACCGGGTTACGGAGGATTTTGTACTGCTTCTATTACCAACGTAGCTATAGGTAAACCAGCGATATCCAATTAGTGCGGCGACTGCGACGGCCGGCGCCGGCGGACGCGACAGTTTGCAGCGCCCTGGGGAAGATGATTTTTCATAATGCAACTCGGATAGACAGTCCTTCTTATAGGTTTATTTAAATATAAATATTTACGGACAAATTACACAGATAAATACATAGATCGTGTAACACAATCGTGTGATTTGTTATATCACACGACTGAGCTAGCACCAAAATGAGTTTGTATTATGGAATACTAACTCAACGATACTATATTTGATTATAAATACAAATATAGATAAAGACCCAAGACCTAGGACAGTTTGAAAAAGGCCATTTTCCAACTTTCCCTGGCTGGGGATCGAACCCAGAACCTCCAGAGCGGCGGACTGGCGTGTAAACCACGGAGGTCGTTTATATGTACATTTTACTAACATTATAAATGTAGGAGTTTTGATGTTTGTGGCTATTTGTTACACAATCACTTAAAAACGGCTAAATGGATTGAAATGAAAGGCATAATTTTGACCAGGATTAACAAATAACATTACACTCATGTTAATTATAGAATGCTGAAGGCTGTAAATAAACCATTTTTTCAATTTTTTAATACCAGGAAATGCTGACTTACTTTCTGGTTATAATACCGTGTCATTACAAACATTAGAGATTCTGTGAAAAACACTTTAATTTAATATCCATTTATTTGATTCGTGCAATGAAGCGAATGAATTGCAGATATCACAAAAATGTCTCGGCGCGTGCAGTAGACAGTCGTAAAATGAGTAATGATGACAATATATCTCGGATCTGGCTAACGATCTAAGTTTCTTTTTGACTGATCGGCTGTCCTCTCCAGGATCCATGACCGTCGTCGTTGAAATCCACCGGGACCGTCCTCTCGAGATAATAGCACAATATCGGTAGTCGTTGCGGATATTTTTAATGTAGAAACTTCAAATTCAATATTATATATTCCAAACAACGTAACAATGTGTTGTCTGCCATTTTTTGGTTGATTTAATTCAGGACCATTACAAGACTTTTCCTCGTTCATTAAAAGAGTGAAGAAGCTTACTGTAAAGCAAACAATTGATTTCTACCTCAACAACAATTTATTTGGAAGCAGGCTAAAGCTTTCACCTAATGCTTTACACCGGCTTCTTTGATTTTGATTTATTTGCTGTCACAAAGTCCACAGCTCTTAAGGCGAAGATATAGGCAAATGGCCTTGAAGTGTGAAATAAATTGTTATCGTAAATATGGTGATAATTTCCATATTGCTCTTCGTCATGCACTAGATAGCCCTTTAAATTATTTTATGAACTGCCTTTAAAACTATTATTGGTGATCCGTCTAGCTTTAAAACTTGCCGTGGCCAATTTTGGCGGAGGCAAGTTTTAAAGCTAGACGGACTAATGTAAATACTTTCAACGGTGGTTCATAAAATAATTTAAAGGGCTATCGAGTGTATGACGAAGAGCAATATGGAAATTATCGCCATATTTACGAGTAAACAATTTATTTCAAATGAGGGCGCCACTTTAAGGCCATTTGCCTATATCTCCACCTTAAATGATTTACAATATTAACCTTAGTAAGTAGTTCTGCTGAGAACACGTATTATAACAAGCCAAGATCAAATAATGCCCACTATTGCTCCGAACTTGCTTGTGGCAAACCATTTGATTCAGTTTTTAGGAGCGTGATGGCAAATACAATTTTTGCATGCTTTTGTAACGGTCACATTTGTACAAAATATAAATATATATATAAATTATTGATTAACAGCCTGATTTGTTCAATGTTTAACACTTAGAATATCTGCTGAGAACGCGGGTATCGCAAGGAAGATATGTTTCCAATGTGCACTAGAACGTTTATCCATACGCTTGACTGATCAATTATTTATTTTATCTAATATTTTTGGAAATGTTATCGAATTCCTGAACCGACCTTGTAGTTAATATTTGCTCATTGGAAAAAATACATCCTGTGTCTATCTTCCTCAACTTCAACTGTCTTTTCCAGGTTAAAAAAATGGCGGAGCGAGTGTCCAAGTGTCGTGATGAAGTGGCAAAGAACAGAGAAAAGTACCAAGCGGCGTTAGCAGAGATCACCGCTTACAACCCCCGGTACATCGAGGACATGACGGGCGTGTTTGAGCGTTGCCAACAGATGGAGGCTC
Organism: Acrobasis repandana; assembly: GCA_963576875.1. Taxonomy (NCBI): domain Eukaryota; kingdom Metazoa; phylum Arthropoda; class Insecta; order Lepidoptera; family Pyralidae; genus Acrobasis; species Acrobasis repandana. Next base: position 4,038,985 of record OY756233.1, on the reverse strand, counting down.
AAAGGCTCACCTTCTTCAAGGACGTGCTGTTCAGCTTCCACAAGTGTCTCAACATCAGCCAGGAGCCGCAGTGAGTGCCAAACGTATTGTTGAGCCCTTGGGCTTGAAACTGCGATACGCGGAGACCCGCGACGGGTTCAGTTCGTCTCTATCTCAAACTGTACGTGCGACAGAGGCACATGACACGCGACGGTTTCAGCTATCTCTATCGTTCGTAGGGTGTGTGTCAGAGACGGACTGAACCCGTCGCGGGCGTCCGCTTGACGTAGTTACAAGCCTTAATCGAACCGTGGCAAAGTAGCTACCTCATTAAATTAAACATTTTCTATAAATAAAGTTCAAAACCAAACAAAAATTATACCTGGAATGCGAGTTTAAGGGTTAGAAGAGAGTTTGACCCAGCCACCTTGACGGTGCGAGTGTCAGTATGATGAAGTGGCGAAGAACAGAGAGAAGTACCAAGCATACACATAAACAAGGAATACGAGTACGTTGAAGCATTTTAGATATGTCAATGAAATCGAAGACTGAATTAGGTAGGTATACTAGATATAGACGCGAGGACAGCCGTTCTTACCTCTTTAACCGACTTCAAAAAAGGAGGAGGTTATCAATTCGACTATGTTTTTTTTTTTAATGTAAGTTTGTTACGCGATATCTTCGCCAATTGTGAACCGATTTTGATGATTATTTTTTTATTTGAAAGCCTTTACTACCAAGTTGGTCCCATTTTAATTTGGTGAAGATATGATGAAGAACTTTGGAGAAAAAGAAGAGTCCTAAAAAAAATTTAATTCGGTTGTTTTTTTTGTTAAAAATTTAATTATCAAATAGTATATCTGTAACAAGATTTTTTTCTTCTAAGGGCTCTTACAGACGAGTGAAAGTGCGCCGGCGACCGTCGCGCGACAGTTCGCAATCGCTGACCAAGGTGCAAGGGCTGTAAGGGCTCAGACTCTGAGCCCTTACAGAGTTCTTCGTATAATTTTATGATTTTTCATACCAGACTGGAAGAAAAGAAACACATAAAATGTACTAAGAACCTCCTTTGCAGATGGTAAATGTTGAGTAAGGGAATATTCTTTAACAAAGGAACTTTCTTAAATATACGATGGACTATATTATATACTACAAGCGGTCAGTATTTCTGATTCCTGTTATGGATAATGAAGCACCATCTTTGTTGAGCATGGCATTTGAGATATCCCCCTTGGCCCTGGTATGTTTATATTTTCTTAGTTGTAACAAAGAACTGGTATATTCAAAATTCAATGTCTTACGTACTATAGTACTACTTTACATTTTTTAAAGGGTTTTTTTAGGCATTCAAGATGCAGTACTAAAGTACTCAAATTAAATAAGAAATGGTAAAAAAATCCTGCTCACGTGGTATTTTTTCACCATTTCTTATTTCATTATTTAACATTTTATTAAACATTTTACTTAAAAATTTCAGACTACCACAGATATACGAGGAGTTCCACCACACGATAAACAACGCAGACCACCAGAAGGACCTCAAGTGGTGGGCGAACAACCACGGCGTCAACATGGCGATGGGGTGGCCCCAGTTCGAGGTAACCACTACGCTGACCCCTTACAGACTTGTAACGATTCTCAGACCAAGTGATGTTAAATGTGCAGAGATGGCGCACGGTAACACACTGATTTGGGACAAACTTTTTATCCAAATGTCACAAAAGAGGATGACCTATTTTCACGGCAAGTCCGGTTTTTATTCTCTAAAATTTTCATGAATACCTGCAATACCTAATTTAAAAATCTTTCTATATAGGGTTGTTGTACTTGAACAAGTGACTCAGACATTTACAACTTTTTTTTCCCGAAATTCATGCATATTTTAATAATGAACACATTATACATATGTATTAAAAAAAGTAGACTTTTTGACATACCATCATTGAAAATTGTATAGTACAACTTTATATAAGGACGTAGGACATTTTCTTGTCTTGCCCTTTCATTCCATTGTTATCATCGCACTAAGAACTTGCCGTTTTTATCTTCATTTAAACTGTTTTGCCTTTTCTTAACTTGGTCTGAGGTTATATTATCCCTATCTATGCATCGTTTAACTCTCAGCTTCATACTCCTACAGATCCCCCGTAGAACGAGCATGTTCTGTCCTCTTCTTTCAGTAGACTCGATGCTTCAGGCATAGTTAATACGAATACTTACACAGAAGGTTATGTTTCTTGTTGTTTCCGTTCGAATTCGAATGTTAGTAAAAACTTGATAAGCAATCAACACTAAATCGTCTTAGAAAAAGTTTTTAACCTAACAATTTTTTTAGCAACTTAATAATTTTTAGATCTGTTAAAAATAATTTTGTTAAAATATTTCTTCCATTAAGTACCTATCTTGGTTATCAAAATATACAATGTAACTAAAACCCTCAAAGAACATTAGGATGTTCTTATAGCGTTGGTACACTACTAGGTTGTAGTTAATTACGCACTGTGTGTAGGTAAATCAATTTAAATAAGTAAAAATTTGCTAATAAATAGATCCCCTTCTGTTTCGTATTTCCTGTGCGTAGTGCCGTAGAAGTCCTCCCCCATTTTATTTTCTGAGCAGTATTTAAGTGAGTCGAGTAATTTGCTACATCCTAAACGCGCAGAAGTCTACCATTTTATTAGCAAAGCTGTATTTGACTCATATTTGTCTGAATCAACGCTCATATTGATGAAGATAACTTTTTGCTATATATTTACTACGCCCTGTATCGCTGAAGGCCCCAGTATTTGCTGAGCTGTATTTGATCGGTTTCGATAAACATTCCGGCCGCATGCCGCGCGCTCGCGAATGGCGATAATGGACGAAATTCACACCTCGATTATATACCGTTTTAAATACGCACAGGTGGTTATTTGCTATACTTAAATACGTTATGGCACGACGTTGTCTGGTAGGCACAAACGAGCGAAAGTAGATTGAATATCAAAAGCGCATTAGTCGTTATACTCGTATATCTATTAATTTTTTACCAGCTTCAATCACTTGTAGTTTTTAGACAAAAAAATATAACCGAACCATAAAACAGCTGGTAAACTCATTAACAGCTTTCTGTATGTAAATATCGCAGTTGGATGGTATAAACCGCTAATTCACTAAACCTCTAGGTGTTTGGCATTCAACTCGGTTTTGTTAAACAGCTAAATATCGTTCAGCTGGATTGTCAATGTGTCACGTTTAACAAACCAGCTAACCACGTGTTACGGATGTTATTAACAAACAAATTTATGACGGGACATTAAAATAAAACCTCAATTCAACTTCTTAATATGTAAGTTAGTCCCCAACATCATAGAATATCAATAAGGAATGATACAAAGTTCGATGCAAGTGGATACAGAAAAGTATGTTACCGCGACATAATCGCAATGGCGTAGCGGTTTTTCTCGGCCTACATTTAACTCACGTAAATTCTCCATCTTGCCGGAAGGCGGGCATCGAAGTAACTGTATGGGAAGAATCAAGCTTTAGATCTGCTTTATTTTTTCCAACCATTTGCAGTCCAAAATCATAAACGATGTCTCCGATATCTTGATGAAAACAGCTTACTCTCGAAACGCTGTGAAGAATTCCGAACTAAATCTACAATCTTACGTCTTGCGCCGCGGCATTGATGAATACAAATCGTTTATGCCATTCTGCGTATGAGGTGTCAGTTATTTAACGCTGTTTTACGAAACTGCCAAATAGCTAGAGGTATAGTGAATTAGCGGATTATACCATTCAACTGCGACATATACAACGTCTAGGTCACACACAGCTGAGGTATGACAGGGACAGTGACTGTAATTGAACCCTAGGAAATCCTAAAAAAACATCTCTAGAGAGAAGATATTGTAATTGACCAAAGGATCGACTACAATTTCTATTAAAAATGATGATCAGCTACAAAAACAAGATACCAAAAACTAGACGTCGAAACTATATGAGACTTCGACTCTCTTCTATCGAACCTAAATATGTCCAGGTCCCGAGTGAGTAACCTAGGTCTGTCCAGGTAGTTCAATTTAAATAAAATGTACATTTAAAAGGTCGAACCGGTGGCCACTCCGATCAAATTGAAATACCTCCCAACGGCCGCATCGGCCATGCTGTCAAGCGCGATGAGCCCGTGGCCGCTGTGGTGGTACCGCACCACCAGGCGCCTCCGCCTTGCCTTGCCGGCTTTCTGCTTCGGGGATGAGAGGTCGACGAGGTCCAGCCAAGTGGCGCCCTCTAGCTACTGCTACGGGAGCAGCCGGTTCTATGGCAACCCGTCAATGGTACGCTGTCACGGTGTAGGGTTTCTGTGAGCTCACGTGTAGGACGCAAGCTGTTAGCTCTGGAGGCGATATTCTGTCATGATTTAGCCGAGTTTGAAGAAATACATTGGGAGGGATCCCTACATTTATGGGTCAGAATACTGTTAAGCCGTCTAAATAAATATTTGTCTATAACAAAAGGAAAGATGCTCTTTGCATCCCTAAGTGGAAAACATAAAACTTTATCCCACCGGCTCGAATCGACACCGCGTGGAAAAATGTGGGCAATACCTTGTTTCTCTCACTGGACTACATGGCAACTGACTCTTCAGAGCTGATGGTAAGCACAAATGGCACAGAATTCACGCCGCACCCATGTAAATGCGTTCCTAGAGCTCCAAGAGTCGATTCAGTTTCGCATTTACTATGATTGAAATAAATGATTGTGATCCATTTGTTCACTGGCTCAAGGTACACAAAATTTCACAAGTGACTTGATTATATTTAGGGCAATTGATTTACGAATTAAAAAAATCAACTGAGATATATATAAAGGGCATTATTATTTTATGGGATATATGCATTTTCCACCCAAAATGTCACAGGGGCTCGAGTGTCACACAAACATACACCGTGACGGATAGCAATAGAGTGCATATTCGCAAATCTAGATTCAGTTCACTTGCAATTTGCACTCATTATCACCTCTCATCCTCACAGAAAGCAACCAATTTTGTATTTATTTGCTAACAAAAGTCACGAATTCTATACACGGTTTTCAAGAATACGGTTTCGGTGGCATATAGGTTATAATTTCAGGTAAATTATTTTTTTATGAAGAGTAGTAGGAAATTGTAAATTCATTTAAAAATGGACTTCAATAAAATCGAGTGTAACTGAAAAAATAAACTGTTAAAATAAAAAATATTTAAAGGAATGACATTGATTTAGTATCGTTTCATCGACGAATTGAGAAGTTGATTTTTTATTTTACGGAATACCTCATTATTTATTTTTTTGTTAGAAACACATGTTAGTATTTAACCAACAGTATTCCCCCAACTAGAAACTGCTTAGAATTGATCCCCGTACCTCTGAAACTTTCAAACCTCGAATGTTAACTTCCTAGTTTGCATTCTGCTAGTTACATTAGTGCTATGCAAGCTGTCTTCTAGTGGTTAATCGCATGATTAGAGTTGATGCATTTTGATATATAAGTAGTTTTAAGATTTTTAATATTTTTTATTTATACATTCATTCAAGAAATCCATAAAATAGGTACGCGTTTCGAGTAAGGTCAAGACTGTCACAGTGGCATTGTATATCGACATCCTTTTCATTTTCAATTAAGATGACAAGGACAACAATATAAAATTGCAATTTTATATTTTTTTCTACATCCCATGAGATTTAACGTTTATTTAAGGGAATAACTTGCAATTTATTTCTTATCATTTATTATTATGTATATCAAAGTGCAATGACCCTTTGTTGTCCCTATGTGCCCTAGCCTTTACGCCCGCACCCAAAGTGCGTCGCTTGACAACTTAACACCACTGGCTTTGATTGGACGTGAAACAGTTTTTTTTTAATTAATTTACTCATTTTGTTTTACTTTGAGTTTGCATTTACGTATAACGAATCGTTGGGACGTTTATGTTTGATTGAGAAAAGAAAAATAATAAGTAAGTTTTATTATTCATAAAGTTAGTAAGAATCTTACAATTATTTATTCGTTGTTTATTAATTGATCTATTGAAGTAAACAATAGAATTTGTAGTTGTATCATTTCGTTTTTTAAACCAACCAAAATTTTTTAAAATAAATATTTGTTCTTTTAAATGAAAGATTAATATACTTTACGCAGGCAAAGCCTTGCAAAGGTTGTTAGGCCCAAGGTCCATTTAGAAATTTTGACATGGTATCATTTCAGAAATAAATTATAAAGAATGTCGTTGTCGTCCCAACGCATCGTGCTAATGCTTATGACCCTTCAGGAGTACACGGAGGAGTTCCGGGACATCGCCAAGGGCAAGTCCAAGGAGAGCCTGCCCACGGGGCCCATCACGCTGCTCAACCAGAGGCCCGTCAGCGAGGATGTACGTCTTACGCATTGAGCATATAGCCACTTGTGCATTACACTTAGGACGAATTTAAAAAAAATTGTAATTTTAAGCTACTATTAAAGCATGCCTACCCTTGTGGGAAACAGGCGTGTATGAATGTATTAAAGCATTTTCAATCTGGCAGAGTGTGTAAAATTTAAGTTTTATAAAGGATTTTCTATTGTATGGTAAATAATTAAGATATCTCTTCAATTTTTACAAATGATTGTCTTAGTTCGATAACAATATATTAAATAGCTAAATCTAATTATTGAAGAGTCCAATGACCATAAATAAATTCCAATATCTTAATATTCAGAACGTAAAGCTTGTTGAGGAAGGCTTTATATCACTGCAGTTATAAATATAAAAAACTCATGGTATCAAGTACCTCTAGAATGAAGGCCAGCCAAGGTTTCTTTTAATGTGATCTGCCTAAGTGTAATGCATTATGTCGTTATATGTGTTACAATGGAATGACAATAAATAAATTACTAAATTTAAAATTGATATACAGTAAATTTTACGCGTACTCGTATCTAATTGTTATTCCAATGTTTTTACAATTTAATACTGATAATGAAAGAGGAGCCTACGTAAAGCAAGGTAATGGCGGGGAGGGGTCTAAACACAAAATAATGGTTCCTTTTTTCATCGGAACTGTAAAATAAATATTCAACATGGCCGCCTCTTCGACACTTCAAAACGCAGAGTTTAATTGGTACGTATGCATTGTGCTTAGGCCCTTCTTAGATTAAAATGAGAATGCATAGACTTTCCGATTAATACCAGCATGAAAGAGGGCAGTGACGTAGATTTGATTTTGGGTATACGGTCATTCTCATTTCGATCTCAATAGCCGTAAGTGTGCTTATTATATTTTATTTATATTATTTTTTTATCGATGTTGCATGATGGATGTTGCTTTACCCTCAATGCATATACGCATGACAATAATCGTTAACACATATTCTACATACGTATGTAGTAATGTATCAATATACAATGAATATTTAAGTAAATATATGTATTGAAAATATTTAAAATTCCCCTAAAATAAATATATGATCCATGTGTAATCCGTATTTTATGAAATTTCTGTGACTATACAAGGGTTAGATTGGGGTACCAAGCTGAAAGTACATTTACAAGTGTTTAGAATCTTTAAGAAAAGTTAAAAACTAAAAAATAATATTTTCATAATTTTGGGGTCGACTGTAACAATTCAAAACAAACATTCATTCAAACTCGTTACGACTCTAGATATATCTACTCTTCTACTAATAAATAAAAGTTGTTCTTATTGAGATATTCTTTCAGCTTGATACGCCCTTTCCTATTCACCATGAATGAAACATTTGAAATTGAAATATAACATAGTTTGTGTGTAACATAGGAGCTGCCACCCATCACAGCGAACAACAAATCGAGCGGCAAGGCGGCCAACCACACGGACGGGCCGCCGGCGCCCGCGCCGCCCGTCCCCAACAACACCAACAACTCCAACACTGCTAACAACACCATTGACAAGAAGACCATCAGCGCACCAATTGCTGTCACGTAAGTTACTTCACCTCATCATAATCAGGTCTTTTTTAGTCTCCACTGCAGGAACACGACCCCCACTCTGTACTACCAGAGCCATATATTAGCCAGAGCAGCCAGAGGATTTAGCCTACACTCTCCACGCTGGCCAGACGGGTTGAAGAGGTCTCACTGATGTTTATAAGCTTTGTTCAGCTTGTGTTTTCTAAGTCGCCTTCTACGAAATCCACGGGAAGACTTGGAGTGGTCCTATTCTGCTCTGCCGGGAGCCACACGGCTATTTACTTCAGCTATATGCCAACTTTGTATTATGTTTAGAAATTATCTAGAATCCTCATGATTACTTTTATTTATGAGCCCTTTTATTCTATTCTCCCAATCCTCTCCTTATCCGTATCTTCCTCAGCATCAATCACCTGGAAATCTTCACGTGCGCGCCCGCCGACTACGACACGTCGTTCCTACGACTGGCCTTAAGACCGGAGACAAGTCGAAGCAGATACACCATCACCGATATGACAGACTTCGACTTTTTGTTAGCATTTTGTGTTCTACACGTAGATGGTAGTGGCAGCGACAGTATCTATATGTTTGTGGCGTTAAATGTAATAATGTAATGTCTTTGTGTCTCCATGAATCATGACGTGACGCGGTGCCCGTATAATTTTTATGAAACAAAAGAAGACACCTGATTTTGCAGCAAATTAATGAATCATAATGAAATTTTATTAGTCATATTAAAAGTTTAGGGGAGGGAGCTCCTTAGCAAAAGAATCAGAGTCCCTCCAGGAACGAAACTCACTCGGGAACGGGAACCAAAATATGTGGTATTTTTTGTGTTTACTTTACTTTGATAAAACTACTAAATACCATTTTACACAAATGATGAAAGTCTCTCTGTTAGTAAATGTAACTGAAAATTTGATATTGATACTACTTTACTCTTTGATTGTACAAGGACTTTTTCTGTTGATCCGAAATCGCCAATTATATTGTTAATCCAAATTGTCATTTAATAAACCCATCTTGTTCCTTATAGTGCTGTTATAAATTCGAAATGTGACATTCCAGGAACGGCACAGCATCGGCACCGAAATCGAACAAGAGTTCCCCCGCGAAAGACTCTGCGAAAGGAGCAGAGAATCCTTTTGAAGAGGACGAGTGGGACGAGGAGTCGGGCGGCGCGCTGACCGACACGGGCGAGCCCGGCGTGCCCGTGCGCGCGCTCTACGACTACACCGGCGCCGAGAGCGACGAGCTCAGCTTCCGACAAGGTGACATCTTCACTTTACATTAATTGGGCATTTTGGTGGGTCAAAAATAAACTATTTGGTACTGTTAATAGAATAAAACGTCACAAAATAATGCCGCTTGTAATTGATCACATCCACTTTGAACGTGATTTTAGATTTATTAATACAGAAAACCTGTCGGTTGACTGGTAGATAAAGGCTTTAAGTCCGCCGTTTACAATTTTTTGTAATAAAGTTGAATAAATAAATAAAAAATGGAAATTAAGAGCGCTATTTGACTGCAATTAACTATGACGTCATAAATCGATATTTCATACAAATCCCATAGAAAATTTTTGTTTTTGACGTTAAGAAAAAAGTATCTGATTTGACTTGATGCAAAATAGCGTATTACGAGTATAATAGGCTTAGGGATATTATCGTTAATCATCATCATCAGGTCTATTTTGTCTCCACTGCAGGAGCTCGACTCTATACTACCAGAGCCATACTTGGCCAGAGCAGCCAGAGGATTTAGCCTACACTCTCCACGCTGCCCAGACAGACGGGTTGGAGAGGTCTTATTGATGTTTATAAGCTTTGTTTAGCTTGTGTTTCCTGCCGCCTTCTACGACATCCACGGGAAGACTTGGAGTGGTCTTATTCTGCTCTACCGGAAACCATACGGCTTATCGTTAATGGCAACTGTAAAACTCTATTTGCTCAGGCACAGCCGATCATTTTTATAGTTAATAAATTTTACAAACGCAGCAGTTAGCTGCGACCTACATATACTCGTAGTACACTGACATAGTGGAAATTCAAATAAGCAACATTCATTTTTGACTGTAGCAAAAGCATATACATTTAACTGTACGGAGCCTAAGCAGGGACCCGTATATTTATTGCAAATAAAAAAAAATTACAGGGGATTCAACATTTTGTATGTAATTTATTAATTTCAAGACCAGTTGGGATAACCTGGCGATGAGTTATTATAACTGAGAGTTATGTTTAACATTTAGAAAAAGAGATGTATCAGTCTTGTGCCAGATTTGTAAAGTACAAACATAGCATAAAGCGGCGTTAACCTCGAGACCACCGCTCCACAGAAGCAGCAGATTCAAAGATAAATGTCGTCAACTTTTAATCATAACCGTTTAGAGATCATAATCTTTTTAAAAATGTTTTTTATCAGTGAAGTCTGAAGACTTGTAATGGACTATGTGTTTAATTAGTTTTCTATGTAAATTTGAATAGTTGTTGGTTTTCTAAATCTAAAAAGTTTTAATTTACCAATTTTTTATTGTTTCTAGGTGACTTATTCGAGAAACTAGAAGACGAAGACGAACAAGGCTGGTGCAAGGGACGCAAAGATGGGCGCGTGGGGCTCTACCCCGCTAACTACGTGGAGCCCGTCGGCCACTAGCGCCGTCATCGTGACGTCATCGAGTCACGCGTACATCGATTTTCGTTTCGCGAATCCACAATCTGTATTTAGTGTGCTTATTTAATTTTGGCCATTTGGTATACGAACATTGCCTTTTGTAATCTTTTGTATATCCAAACTTTTAACTCGTCGATCGAGTTATTCAAAAATCAAAATCATGTTGTTCAATAGAAATCTTAAAGTTTTGAATATAATGGTTTAGTTCACGCGATAGTGATGACGCAAAAGCAAAAAAAAAACAGCGTTTTCACGTGCTAGTCACGACGTATTCATTATAAACAGGTAAATTATTGAGTACATTAGAAAACCCGATTATCAAATACTCCAGTATCGTGAGGAGTCGTGTTGCGTTAACAATGTCTTATGATCTTATGTCTCCACAATCAAATCCATCGAGAAGGTCTTTTTGACGTGTTTAATTGTCGACTTCGCGTTTTGCAATTTTTGGTCCCAAACTTTTGTACGTTTCTACTGTTTTGATTGGAGGAGCATGTGTGAACACCAAATCTCTAGATAGATTGCTTGGATGGAAGCATACATACGTTCAGGATATTTTTGGATGAAATTGTTTGTAGATACAACGTGAAAACCAAAAATGTTTATTTGTATTAGTGACTTTTTACATGTGGTTTTACATTTATATCGATTTTGTGTCGTCGTGTTACGAACGTCTCACTTACGTATTTAAAAGTATTGAAATTCGGAACAAAATTATTCATAATTCAGGTCAAAAGTATTAAAAACGGTCTAAGAGACGTTGGCAACACGACGGCTTACTTCCTTAGGTCGCAGCGTAGACGCAACCGGAAAGAAGCCTAGCTAAGCCAAAAAGTGTACGCCAATATAATATTGTAGGCAAACCAAACATAAGCGCTCATTACACCACCCTCCTTATCATATCCGATGATGTACATTGCGTGTTTTGAAAGGTTACATTCAAATTGTTCACTACAAGGCAGGCAATGTACATCATGTACATCAAATCGGACACGATAATTGAGGCGGTGTAATAGGCGCTTTAGTGGCAATGGGATTTATATTTTGTGATATACGTGTCTGGTTGTCACTGCACTCCAGTAGGTGTGATTATGTACATATACACGATTGTATGTTGTCCTCGTGCATATAGGATATTTATTTCCCATTGTATATAATGTATAATGTTATAACTATGCGTATAACGGGGCCGGGCGCTCAGCTGCTTTCTTGAGGACTGATGTGGGGCCTAAAGCTTTTCGATGCCCATTTTATTTATTCACCTCGACTAGCCTAGTTTTTATTTGAACGTGCAGCTAGAGGTGCTATGCCTGATGCGGAATGTTCTAGAGTAAGGCAATATTGGAATGCGCCGAAGTCATTCGCGTTTTGAACTGCCCTTTTTGCTAGTGCTCGCTCTTTCGCTTCCGATTTTTAATATTAAGGCCTGGACATTGATAAACCTTTTCGGAGTGACGAAAGAGCGCGCAGTGGTGCTGTCCCGTTCCGCCGCACGCTAAGTGAGCGCCCCCTCGTTGTTAGGTTACATAATAATAATGAATGTTTACCTTTTTCTTTTCCTTTTTTACCTCGTTCTGATATTGTTGTACATGTATTTAGTCGGGAAGTCATTAGTTGAGGTTGCATTTTATCACTTGACGTGAATTGTCGGTCTGTAGTTTACATTTTTAGTCGTAGTCTTGTTTTCTTTGTTATGGGTTCAGACCTTGTGCAAATTCTTTGTATTATATTATTATCAGAGAGAAGGTGGTTTTGGACCACATATGTTAATATATTATTAATATTGGTAAAATAAAATTGTTACATATGATTTGGGTCGTTTTATTCACTAATTTATAAAAGTCTCCGCACATTAGACGTTCGGTAAATTTCGCGGCAATTTGTAATTTAGTTGCCCGACTCTAGCACCTAGTGTACAAAGTTGTTTCCACGGACCATGGATCAAGATAGACACAGCCTCTGTATGAATTTGCGTGTCGATCTGACGTCAAATTGACTTCATTTAGGATGCTTAACTTTTAGTCCGTGTATGTCAATTCATTAGATCGGACATTGAGCTCTCTACTGTAAAATACCTAAATCTGCCGTTTTGAGCCGTAGAAACTCGTCGAAAAACGTTGGAGGAAGTAATAAAAAAGATTCCTTCCGTTTGTAAGTGAACTTCTTATTAAATATTCTATTGAAAATTGGCACGCCAGGTTTGCTATCTACTATTACTATGCTATCCTTTTCTGACGTTCAGAACCGTAATTTGCTAGAGCGAGAGAGAGCGACGGGATGCGGCAGCATCGCGAATCCCGCGGCGGCGTGTATTCCAACCCACAGATGAAAGCGGCACACCAGATACAATGCATGAAGGCTCTCAAATTAGTCTGATCTAATTTGAAAGCTTTTAAATTAACAAAGAAATCGAAAAACCTGCTTACTATATTATTACAGGTCATAAACATTGGATAAGAATTGAAAGACGCGTGTAATTTAAAAATCTCTTTATTTGATGGTTTGCGATGCATCGTTACACTGACGTTTATAGCCGACGTCCACAGCGGGGCTGGGGACGTCGGCCTAAGGGTTTGTATTGCACGGAAATAACAGGTACAGCAATAGCCTTACAAATTTAGCCTGTATATAACCCAAGCGAAGCTAACACTATATTAAAATATTTTGCTGTGGGTATTACGAAAATAACAATCAAATCATTGGTAAACTACATGCTACCGAAAACCGCAAAATCGGAATAGGTGCAGAGTTTATTCTATTCACAGGTAGTGTCATTATGGGTTTTGACGACTTTCTTTGTTTAAATAATCAGTAGAAATCTACAAACTCCATTCTGCCAGCCTTTTAAGTATAACATTCAGTCAAATTGAACACATATACAATTATAATTGAACTAACCTTTGGCTTTGATTTCAAACATAAAAATTTGCTTATCAATTTGTCAACAAATAATTGTCTTAACTTTAGAGGATTTACAGAATACCGCACAGCAAACTGGATGTTACAGACGAAGCATTAGCAAACGATAAGGCAAAACATATTGCTCGTTGGGTACAAGTACGAAGAAGTTAATTTAGTGAGCAAATGCTTGCGCACTGAGTGCATTTTGGCACGAATGATCTCTGTAGCGCGCGATATATTATCAGAGAATTTTTATTTGCGCATTTTTTTCAACCTTTACTGCCCCACTGCTGGGCAAAGGTCTCCTCCATTTACTTTCAAACATCTCGATTGTGTGCCATTTGCGCATTAATCTGACATGTTCACAAAGTAACCCTTACTACAGACACAAAGGGATCGCCGTGTTTAGCCAGCGAAGCGATATATCGGAAGATTTGTGTCCTTAGCAAACTTACTATATCGGCATTTTTAAAAGAGTGTCCTCTCACAAGATTTCCCTTTATTTTAAAGACCCTTCTGTAATGGCTTTTTAACTACCTACTAACGTTTGCAGCGCGCACAATCACTAGTGGCGCCTGTGTTTGCCGCCATGTGTGTCGCCATATGTCGCAACAAGTCGCCATATGCCGCCACAAGACGCCGGCCGTTATATACAAAATGAAGCGACGCGGCGTCAACAACGAGATGTCAAACAAAATCTAATCACTTATTTACAAAACGTACAAAATCAATGAGTATGTAACAATAAACTAGGGCTCATCGGAACGAACGAGATTCCATAGTAGAAAATAATATCTTTCATATATAAGAATATAAATGTATATTTAGAACTAAACGTGTATGTACGCGCTAAGGCCACGCTAATAAAACATACAAAAGTTTTGTATAACATTAAAACATTTACGTCTAGCGGATAAATATAAATGTTCATATGTAAGTGATGCCATGGAATATTATACACCTAAATATAATAACATAAGTCCGAATATAAAATACAAGCGCTACACGTAGAGGAACGAAATTAGTCATAATGGAACAGAAGTCTTTACACAACAACAATTAAGATAAAATATTTACAAATATCCAACGTAACAATATTTAACTCTATTTTGTAGATAATAATTAGCCTAAGATATAAATACAGCAGAGTATACCCATACACTGCTTCTTCGAGTAGAGATCGTAAGTTTATGACACGTTCGGGAAATAAGTCCCGTTTAGGGTTGGATCTCATCTATCAGCACGGAACAGCGTTTCTTCGCTCTCTCTCGCTCTAGCAAATTACTGTTCTGAGCGACAGAAAAGGATAGGAGCATAGAAAAGTGCTGTTCCGCGCTGATAGATAAGATCCAACCCTTAGGGTTCGATCAGTCGATAGAATACATAGAAATGTCCAACTTTGTATCAAGTAATGATGCGGCCATGTTGCATTTATATAAAACGCAAGTTTTAAAACGTAACTGCACATTATCAAATACTATTAACTATCACTTACAAATTGATAGTAAGTGTTAAGAGTCAGGTAATGGGCTTTACCCATTACCTGACTCTTAAAATCCTTTGATTTTATACATAATTGCAGTGTGACAACATCAAACCCAAATAAAGTCTTTGAGAAAATAAAAAATCGACGAGTAAAGCCGTGTCCGCTGCGCCAGTTTTTTAACAAACATTGTTAAAACATTTCCCGTCCGCTGCGACTTTCAGCAATGCTCAGTAAACAACTTTACATTTGAAACGTCTTCCGGCGTCAAAATCTAACATAAAATGAACGCTTCCCCCCGCCCGCAGACAAACGCGGGGGAATTTTTCACAAACTCCGGCAAACACGTTCTAGTGTATTTGCTGACAAAACATTTAGGCCACGCCCCTTTTTTATGTTTCCTAACACTGGCGCAGCGGACGCGGCTAAAAATTAGTATAAACTAAACATTTTCAATGATCTTTTCCGTTCAATATTTTCAAAATACGGTGAGTCCGTAAAAATCAATACGGTGAATCTTCCAATAGATTGATGGATTGCGAACTTTAATATTTCGTTAGTCGAAGAGTAATAATTTTCTAAATATGTTAGTTTGATAACAGATTCTCATTTGTGACAGGTCAAATCAGTCCGTAATCGTGATTTTTTGAGCACGGGATATTATACCACGTCCAACACAACAGCAAAATCAATACATATACAATCCAATATACACTTACAACGTTTAATTACATTTCGTTACGTCACTTCAATTGAAATAAACCTACTATTTCGTAAATAAATTACCACATCAGCCATTTACTTGCCTTCTGAGGCGCGGAAAGGTGTTTCTATATCGTCGAGTTATTTTGCTTGTGTATCTTTTTTTTCATTGAAATTATTAACAACAGACGTAGGCCACTCGGACCATCCATACTTGACAAAGTATTATTGTACACGACTTACCAAAAACACATCAGATAGACTGATCCAAGTGAGTCAAAAAGTCAACAATATACAATCTAGCAGCAAATAAGTCAGAACCAAAATTAGCTGTAGTCAAAACAGGATTGCAATGATCAATTTTGACATTGACAGTGGTGCCAATTTTTCTAGTCTTATCACCCAGACTGCATAGGCGTACCGAGAGGGGATCTCGAGGTTCAATCCCCCCGAGAAAAAGACCGCTATTTCAAAATCTTAGAAACTCTTCCCGTTACTTACGGCAACTCCCGAAAGGACGTTCTCTAGTTTGAGTTTTTTTACATGGCCCGACCCCCCGAAAAACAGACCTGGGTACGCCTATGCCAGACTGTACCGTTTGTGCGTGTGTGGGTGCGGGCGTGTGTGGGTGTAAGCGTGTGTGCGGCCTCACTGCAGACAGGCCTGCAGCTTCTCGATCCACTCCTGCGCAGCGTTCGCGTCGCTCGCGCAGAAGTTGTACGTGCGGCGACTCGTGCGCAACTGAAATAAGCATCATACCATTTCCAGAATGCTCTCACAGCTATATTCAGCTGTATTGTGAATGTATTGTTTACGTATAATATTTTATATATTGTTTATAGATTATATGATTTGAATACCTAACGGGGTGACATAGTCACTGCGTGACAAAACCCCTTTCAATTAATTAACAAAAAAAAGACACCATTTCTTTACCCCACAAACAAACCAAAGAGCAAGTAAAAAAAGAAAATACATATTTCTAGAATAAAATAATTAGGTGGTATTACTTACATCAAAGAAGGACCTGTCATCACACTTCTTAGGCGGGCCGGGCGCGGCGGGCGCCTGGCTCACCGTGATCACCTCGCCCAGGTCTGGAATTCAAAATACCATAGTAAATACCGACATCGAAAGCTGGACACAGAAAACCTAAAAAGTAAAACTATTGGATCAATTTACTTGACTGCAGCACACCCACGCACGCGCAGCTGTATCGCCTAAGATGGATATAACTACTACACAACTACAACATTTATTAAAACTCTTCTGATTTTTTTTATTTTTTATTAGAGATTTGAGTGCGTTTGACCTCTGTCTAGCCTGATGGGAAGCTAAGATGAGGTCTAAGGTGTAACACGCAGACTCAAAAAATTTGCCTATTTACTCTTGCCTTAAAAATCCCTAAATCATATGTATGGGGAAACATCGACGCAGGGAGGGAATTCCACACCTTAGCGGTTCGCACAATGAAGGAGGAGGCGAATCGAGAGGTACGATGAGGAGGAATATCAACCACAAAGTCGTGTTCTTCGTGTTTTATGAGCGTGCGCTGCGTCAACCGGGCGCACGCGTCGTCTTCAGTCTATCTCTGTCACAAAGTCTACGTGCGAAAAGGTAGCAGAATCCGTCGCGTGATGCCGTGTCTCTGTCGCACGTAGAGTTTGTGACAGAGATAGACTGAACCTGTCGCGTGGTCTCGCGTGTCGCAGCGCACCCCTAAGGGAAATATAAATTAGTTTTGTAAAACTCTTTTCTGTATAAATCTTATGCATTTGTTTTGTATCATTTAACAAATGATTTTTAATACATCACTATAATTGGGTATTATGGTGGGTCAAAAATAAATTATTTGGTACTGTTAATAGAATAAAACGTCACAAAATAATGCCACTTAATAATGCAGAAACACGGATATTAAGAGCTCTATTTGACTCCAAGGAACTATGACGTCATAAATCGATATTTTATACAAATCCCATAGAAAATGTTTGTTTTAGACGTTAAGAAAAAAGTATCTGATTTGACTTGATGCAAAATAGCGTATTACATATTGTATGTTTTAACAAGGTGATACTAACCAATGAATCCTTTACAATGCGAGTCTTCCATGGCATCGTAATATCGGAGCTGATGCTTGATAGAATCTAGCACGAACCACCTGAAATACAAACAGAAAATCTTAAAAAACTCTCGGAATAAACATTGTTTTTGTGGCTCCTTAATTAAAACTATAAACTCCTTATCGTGTGTGTGTTTTTATAACACCAGGGGAACTGCAGTTAGTTTGTTGTTTGTTTTGTCGGGGTACTGGTGTTTAGGGGAGTGTTTGAGGTAAACAGCCGGGTCGCATTCAATAAGTTTATTTTACCACGCACATGTTATGGTCGAGCGACCGGGCAACGACGACTGGATGCGCGGGGGGCACGTCCGCCAATCGCTTCACAAAAGTGCAATCTTGCATTATGTCGCTGCAGTTTGTTTTATATCTTTATTGTACAAGAAATAGTTACAGTTAAATAAGTATTAATAGACCAAAACATTTTCTACAATGGTGGACTTATCCCATAATGGGATCTCTTTCAGTCAACCAAGTATCGGCGAAAGAATACAATAAATGGACATAACGGGCAAAAGCCAACGTACAATCGCACTAAACTTAATTAAAAGTTTTGAATATAAAATAAATTATACAAATATATCTATAATACATAAACTAATACATAAGAAAATAAAGTATCTATAAATATTACCAACTTAAATAAATAAAATACACTACAATATTATTAGCTCAAAATGTCTGAGGAACCTTCGTAATATCTTCTGAGTCTGGCTTTGAAGGAATCGAGAGAGGGCGCATTTTTTAAGTCAACAGGAGTTAAATTAATTGAGGAGAAATTAAGTAGTTTTACTTAAAATCATTTCTATGTTCCTACATGTGGTGGAATAGAATGTAATTTTACAAATGATTCCTTGAATGTTTACTGTGTGGTGTGATAACGTACTCGTATTCAATTGAACTGACCTCTGCTTCCACCCCTTGAGCAGCGCGCCCCTCTTGTAGAGGTGTCCCTCGTGCGTCCTGTTCTCGGCCACGTTGGACGAGAACTGCTCGTAGTACTGCTGCGACGACGCCTGCAGCGTCGCCACGCCTGGACATTAATTAACGTTATTGGGTTTTCAACTTTTCAACCAGAAAAGAAGTTATCATTATTTAAAAAAAAACACGATCTGCCATAGATTAATAAACAATTTCATTTGCTACACAAATTAGTCAAGAACGCCATTTACTTGATATCCGTAGCGCCATCTATCATTTGCTAGAGAAAGCTCTGCCTTTCAAGCGTTAACCCTTGATAACTTTTAAACGGCTGCGACTGAATAACAATGTTTAAAAAAAACTATAAGAAATATTGAACTCTTGAACTCGGTACTCACTGTTGGG
Organism: Acrobasis repandana; assembly: GCA_963576875.1. NCBI lineage: Eukaryota > Metazoa > Arthropoda > Insecta > Lepidoptera > Pyralidae > Acrobasis > Acrobasis repandana. Next base: position 4,019,848 of record OY756233.1, on the reverse strand, counting down.
CTGCGGCCCGCGGTGGTCCAGCGCGCGGTCGGGCGCGGGCGGCGCCTTGTACTTGGTGCAGGGCAGCGCGAAGCTCTCCGCGCAGCGCTCGTGGCACGCCGCGCCGCAGTCCACGCAGCGCACGCCCGTCTGGAAACATCAACTATATCAAACCTATGACACAGGTAAGGCGCTTCATACGAGCGAAGTAATATTTCAGGTAATTCTATTATAAACGAAACTTTACATCCGTGCACACGTAAATGTGTAAGTTTCACAGCTATATTGCGGGGGACGCTGCGAGATTCCGTTCTGTACGTTACTACGTACTTATATGAATTCTGTGTCCATGATAAATGAAAATTCAAAGCTTATGTAAAGAAAGTACTTTGTGAGAAGGCTTATTATAGGACCGATGACTATCTTAAAGACAAAAAAGTCTGGCTTGAGCTTGGCGCGGGTCCCTCTTAAAGGTTTGTATACTTAGACATGTCATAATTTAGGTACATTGGTACATACTAAATTTACAAATTTACAAATTAACATTATTTTAAATTTCGTAATTCTTATAATTCAATTTAATTATGACATAACCAACAATGTAATCTCAGTCCATCCATATAACTACTTTTAAGTTTTAAGTTTGTTAGTTGACGTCTTTGGAGAAAACGTGCAGTGCAGTTTGTTGCCGTCTTCTGCACTTGCGCCTAGGAAGCGGCGTAAACTTAGCTATAAGTAACGATTTGACGTCAACATTTGTGCAAAACAAAACAAAGTGACTATTATTAAGAGATTTTATAAATATCCTATGATAATAAAGATATTTTGAATTGATACAATACGCATGATGACTGAAAAAATATTTTTGGCCCATTAGTTAGATTATTAAAAATATTGTGACGTACACGTTTCTTTTCTCTCAAAAACAATAAATAACGAAGATACAGCTCATTTAAATTTCGCATGACGTCACGCTTTCGTACGATTTTTACACATCGGTGACGTCACAAGCCCCCACTCTGGAACTTTGTTACTCTGTATCTTTGTAAATTTTTACTTTTTTGATAAACTGAAAAATATGGGTACATTATTTTTGGATAATTTAACTAACGGACTAATTAGAATAATACTTTTCTGACCCAGTCATCATCCCTATTCTATTATAAACGAAACTTTACATCCGTAAATGTGTACACGTAAATGTGTAAGTTTCAGGGTTCAAAGCCATCAAACGCACCCGAGAACGGGGGAGTGGTAGTGAGACGCTATATTGCGGGGGACGCTGCGAGACTCCATTCTGTACGTTGCTACGTACTTACAGGAATTCTGTGTCTATAATACAATTAAAAACTCACGTGGTTGATCAAGCATAAAGCTGGGCACAAACGCTGCACTCATTTAACAAATTTTAAAAAAAATCGAACATTTAAATCAAAATTTCCATTAGGCAAGTCGTCTAGAGTTAAAACTTGTTTCTGCATATCGCCAAAGAGTGTCTAGCAAGGTTTTCGAAAGGTTTGTCACCTTGAGTGGTCCCCACAGCAGGTCCTGGCAGTGGTCGCAGCGCGCGGGCGCGGCGGAGGGCGCGGGCGCCCAGCGGTGCTGCGGCGCGGCGGGCGCGGGCGCCGCCGACAGCCGCCCGCGCACCAGCAGCTCCAGCGTGCCGCGCTTGTGCTGCGCCAGCGTCGCGCGCCGCACCACGCCCGACGACATGGATGCGTTGCGCTGCAACATTTACAAATATACAGGGTCTACCATAATATACTTAAAACTATTTTAAGGGTGGATTCAGTCCATGATATTGAACAAATTTCCCCAAGGAACATATATTGAAATATGAAAAATATTTTTTTGCCCCCCATACAAGTTGACCGATCAGCTGATCCGAGTTTGTATGAAAAGCCAAAAATTATTTTTCATATTTCGACAAATGTTCCTTGGGGAAACTTGTTTAATATCATGGACTGAATTCACCCTTAAAATAGTCTCAGTATATTTTGTTAGACGTTATATAGATAGGGACAAATAAAATTGAGCTAGCCTTCCGTTCATCCGAGTTTCCCTTGATTTGCCCTAGTTTGTAGGGCGTCCTGGGAGCGTCTGGGCGAGGTTCTTAAATAGTGTCCTATTTAAGTTCCCACATGAGAAGTAGGTAGGAAAATGGAGAGCAGTTAGAGACTCAACAAGTAGAAATTCATTTATTTCACTGATACAGTTATAATATATTACAGATTGGTATAAAATTATAAATAAATAAATATAATTTGTTTATTAGGTAACTATTTAAATTACAAGATTTTGTTGCTGAAGCCTCCTTTTAAGGCGAAGATATAGGCAAATGGCCTTGAAGTGTGAAATAAATTGTTAACTCGTAAATATGGTAATCATTTCCATATTGCTCTTCGTCATTCACTAGATAGCCCTTTAAATTATTTTATGAACTGCCGTTAAAACTAAGTATTTACATTAGTCCGTCTAGCTTTAAAACTTGCCGTGGCCACTTTTGGCGGAAGCAAGTTTTAAAGCTAGACGGACTAATGTAAATACTTAGTTTCAACGGCAGTTCATGACGGCTAATGGGCTATCTAGTGCATGACGAAGAGTAATATGGAAATTATCTCCATATTTACGAGTTAATAATTTATTTCAAATGAGGGCGCCACTTCAAGGTCATTTGCCTATACCTCCACCTTGAGCAAAAAGTATGCTTGTGTCAGGACACTCCGCTCTTTCTTATCTCTAGTACTTTATAACATAGTTGACCAATTTATAAGACAGTTTGTCTTGATGAAAAACAATATAGCCCTTCGATCTTAAGCTTCATGTTGGTATGTTAGCTTTTTATGTTTCCTAGTAGCAATTTGTACAATATATAACTTTCTTACGGACAATAAACTACATGTTTTGTACAAATCCGTTGTCGGGAAAGTTCGCTTTTTAAAGTACATTACTTTAAGTAACGTTCGTTGTGCTATTTCTACCTCCAGAAAACGAGTTTTTCGAGCGCCACCCCAGACTGAGATACCGTATGTAATTATAGATTGAACCAGCGACACATATATATCGTTCAACAACTTATTTGACGATATTTGTCTTAGATTTTTAAACATCCAAATGAATTTTCTGATCCTGTTAGTCACTTGTTCAATTTGGGGATATCAGGATAGTCTCTCATCCACAACTATACCCAAATACTTCGTTTGATGAACTTTAGCTATTGAGGGACAGTTACAGTCATCATTATAAATGTTGTCACATGAGTGTATTTTTATGTTATAATCGTCATTCGGCTGATTACTGCCATAGATGCTAAAACAAATGTAGTTAGTTTTGTAGATGTTAAGTGAGAGAAGGTTATTCTTAAGCCATTGAGCGATCGAGGCCATACCATGTTCAGCATTCCTACGAACATTATCCCAATCAGTTCCAGCAAAGACAATAGCAGTATCATCAGCATAAGTGAAGATTTTTGCATTTTCAATTTGCTTGTTGCACAAATCATTAATGTAGATAAGGAAAAGGGTTGGGCCCAATACGCTTTCTTGTGGAACGCCGTGGGATACATTAACGCTCTCACTAGTAACACCATCAAGTTTTACTTTTTGAGTCTGATTTGTCAGATAGTCTTTAAAAATAGATAATTGTTTGCCCCTAATTCCTATTCTTTCTAACTTGTGCAAGAGAATGGGAACGGAGACTGTATCGAAAGCCCTTTTTAGGTCTATAAAGCAAGATAAGCATTAAGTGCCCTTATCAAGGTTATTGGTTATGGTCGAAGTAAAAGATATCACAGCATCTTCAGTAAAAATTATAATTAAACTTGTATCCTGAATCTGTTCAAGATGAAAGATGGAATGAGTCAAAATGAGAAGGGATGTGTGAAATAGTCGAAAATTGAATTTTGAAATTAAATTAAGTTTTGAAAAGCGGACAGATTGAGATGAGGATATGAAGTATGAAAACAAGATGCAGCATGCAGGTAGCATGTAGCATTGCTAAGCATAGTTAAGCCAAATTTTTGTCCGGACTCCGTAGTTTAAGTCAAGGCAAGTTAACCCCAAAGTAAGTTTATTATTTTAGTTATTCATTCTAATAGTAATAAAACGAAAAATGTTCGAGTTAGAAATACCTGCAACTCCAGCGTGTTGGGTAGTTCCAGCTGGTCCCACCGCACGCGCCACTTCTGCGGCAAGTGGCCCAGCTCCAGCTCCAGCTGGCGGATGCGCTCCAGCAGACCGGAGAACGCGTCCGGCATGCTGCGCGGTATGCTGTCGTATCTATACGGACATTACGCACAGTTAACAATTCCGTACAAAAAGTTAGCGTCACATTGAAATAAACTGTGACATTGTACGTATTTCGTATTGTATCTCGTGAGTGCGACGCACTAGAAGATTACTGGGCCCATAACCTAACAACAGCAGAATTTTTTTTAGTGTGACATTGACATGAACTGCGACATTGTACGTATTTCGTATTGTATTTCGTGTGTGACGCACTAGAAGATTACTAGGCCCATAACCTAACAACAAATAGCAGAAAAAAAAACTGTGTGATATTGAAATAAACTGTGTCATTGTACGAAAAGGTCGTTTACCCAGCGGCCCGGATGAGTCTCGGGCAGGGCTCCTGCGGCGGGGGCAGCGCTTCCAGGTCGTAGGTGGCGCCGTGCGACAGCTCCTCGCTCACGTAGTAGCCCCACACCTCCAGGCAGTTGACGGACGACACCGGCCGAAGCACCTTAACAATACATAATTATGTTAACTTTCGTGTAGTTCCCGGCAGAGTAAAATAGGACTACTCCAAGTCTTCGTGTTGATGTCGTAGAAGGCGACTTAGGAAGCATAAGGTAACCAAAGCTTATAAACATGAATGAGACCTCTCCAACCCGTCTGGCCAGCGTGGAGAGTGTACGCCAAATCCTCTGACTGCTCTGGCTAATATATGCCTTTGGTAGTACAGAGAGGGTCGTGCTCCTGCAGTGAAAAAAGTCTTGAGAGTGATGATGGATGATGTTAAGGAATATTGTTTCTTTGTTTGTTTTTCGTTAGATATAAGATTTTTCGGCATCACATAGCTTAATGACTTTCATACAACGATGACAGCCGGGACCACTGGCTGACCGTGCTTGTCGATGTAGTCGAACAGCGACGGCCCCCCACTTCTTCAAACCCCCCCCCCCCCCCCCCCTGGCTCTATATCTGAAAGTAAACTCACCAGGTCGAGGTCCAGCTTGGCGTGTACAGGAAGTTGTAGTCGATGGGCTGCTTTTGATGCTGCTTGTCGATGCTACGAACAGCGACTGCCACACTTCTTCAGACCCCTCCCTCCTTCTCTCTATATCCTACTGGAAGAAAACTCACCGGATTGTCGAGGTCGGGCGTGTACAGGAAATTGTAGAAGATGGGCTGCTTCTGGTGCTGCTTGTCGATGTAGTCGAACAGCGACTGCCCGAGTTGCTGCCGCGGCGAGTGCCCGCCGTAAGCGCCCCCTACTTCCTCTTCAGAACCTGCACCAGTTTCTACACCCTGTGGGAAGACAACAACTGATATATTACCAAGTTTATGAATTTCAATATTTGTATATTTCCATGGGAAAGAAACTGTGACTTTGTACGAAAAATAATAATAAATATATCCGGTCCACTAACATCCCATCCACATAGCCTAAATCAAGTAAATCCCTCCCTGGCTGAAAGGCCTACCGAAGAATAATAATAGTAAACTTTATTGCACTAAAATCGGGACATATCTAAGTAATATATAATAACATATCTAATTTTGGTAATTTATTTGACAAGAACGGATTAGATAAGGTGTGAGAGTGACAAGGGGTGACTGTGACAGAGGTGGAGACTGACAGGGGGTGAGAGTGACAAGGGGTGAGATTGACAGAGAGTGGTTGACAGGAAGATGAGAGTGATAGGGAGTTGAGGGACAGTTACATGGGCTGAGAGTGACAGGGGGGGGGTGAGAGAGTGAGAAGGTAGATGATATAAGAGTGACAGAAACGTAGAACACATCAACAAATTAAAAAAGAATACTGACCAATCGGCTGGTGTCTGCTCGCTTGTCGTCTGCGGCGGTGATGCCCAGCTCCGCGCGCTGCGCCTCGCTGTCCAGTAGGAAGGTTCTGAACCGGCACGACACGCTGTGGTACGCCACAAAGCGTAGGTAGTAATCGTTGAACTCGAATGCCAGGGGAAACTGTTTTTGGAGCTGGAAAAAAAAATTGTTTAATTTGGTGATGTGGAGACAAATTGTGTTTTGTTTTGTCACAAGGCTTTTAATTACAAGTAAATTAAGACACAAAGTAATTATGTCACAAAACACAAGATTTTCAAAGAGCTTGGTCAAATAATTTGAGCGGGCAAGTAATACACGCTTCGTATCTTATCTGTACGATGCGGAGCGGTCTCTAGATTATTGTTACGACGAAGCATGTTGTGGATAACTGTGAAAATTTTGACGAAGCATGTTGCGGATATACTTTTTTGATCATTTTGACGAAGCTTTTTGCGGCTATGTAAATTTATATAATACTTATTGAGTCTACTTCAATCAATTATAGAAGATTTTGAATAGAATAAATTAATCATTTAATGTAAAGACATACAAACTTGCTAAGAATTTGGAGGAAGAACTACAGAGAAACATTACCTGATGCACAGCGTCGAGGAACATGAGGAATGTAGGCGTGACCCCTTGCTGGGGAGTGGCTCCCACGTTGCAGCGCTGCTGGAACTTGTGGCCCAGTGCCAGCCACTCCTTCTCCACCAGCACGCGGAACCCTTCCAGCGTGCGGTAGTAGGGTTCCAGGCAGATTTGCGCTAGTGATGATATCTGGAAGAGATTTAATAAATTTGCAAAAATAATTCACGGTATTTTTATGGAAAATTAACATTTAATCTAGAGATGATGATGAAGTTAGTATTTATTTATTTATTTAATGTGGCATTAATTTATTTCACCTATTGAAGGCCATTAAAAAAAAAGTATTGTTGCGAAATACATAGACGTAGAAAGTACGCGAGCAGGAGTCTTTATAGTCTTCACTGCAGGAGCACGACCCTCTCTGTACTACCAGAGCAATATATCAGCCAGAGCAGTCAGAGGACTTGGCCTACACTCTCCACGCTGGCCAGACGGGTTGGAGATCCCATTGATGTTTATACGTTCTGATTAGCTTGTGTTTTTCCTAAGTCGCCTTCTGTTGTATGGTTATATAATAAGGTCGGTTTTTGACTTCGTTACACTCACAGACACATACCCGGCGCCTCGATATTTCCGCTATCGAAACACATTCATCAATTATGGAGAATTTTCGAGAATTAACACACCGAGTTAGTGGCACGCCATTTCTAAGTTTCGCTTTCAGTGAGATAACTTTAAAGTGATTTATCAAGTGATATTGACGAAGCATGTTGCGGATATACATTTGTACTTTTTTGACGAAGCATGTTGCTAATAAATATTTGTAATATCATGAAATAATAAATATAAATTAATTATAAATTGATATTGGCGATCAACTTATACGACATGGACATCAGTGGAGATGTGGATGTTTTGGAAGACTATTTGTGTGTCAAACTTTGGTTCCGTAGTGAATAAATTTCCTAAGAAGAGTGTTGACGTTTTTCTCCAACACTCAAGCAACACTTAAGATGTTTTAAAGTGATTTTAGTAGAAAAATCGAATTTGTTTTGATTTAAACTAGTTACCTGCGCCGTAGCCACAGGAATTATTAAGAGTATTTCATACAGAACGGAATCTCCTGCGGTTCCTTGCAATATGCGGCCCCGTTCCCCGTCCCCGCACCTCTCCCCCGTTCTCGCCTTGTCGCGGGGCGAGAGCGGGCGGACACACATGCAAAGACGTGTGCAGGATGTATAGTTTCGTTTGTAGTAGTGTAGGCATAAATGATATACCGCTTCTATGAAGTGCCATACCTGCGCCGTAGCATCCCAGCCGTCTTCCAGCGAGATGAGCACCGAGGACCCCTGCAGGTCCAGCAGGTCCACCACGGCGCCCGACAGCTGGAACAGCTGCCGCAGCTGCCACAGCCAGCCGGACTCTTCGATTAGTCTACAAAATATATATTTTTTCAAATCGAACCGAAATGATACTAACATTAGTCTAGGTAAAAGGTAGTAGGGACCATCATCAAATAAATTATATCGGTAAAGGCCCATTTACAAAGGTCCAAACAATCTTACAAATAATTTATTGCTTCAATTAAATTGTATGCAACAGGCAGGAAACTTGCACTGTGTAAATGGGCCTTAACAGTTCAAACGCTATCTGAGTGGGGGGCTGCAAGCTGCCTAAGATCGTGAATATATAAAACTTTTCTTCTTCTTCATCTTAACGCATTTCCGCTTGCATTCTCTTGCTGCTTCGGAGCCTGGGGTGCGATTTCCCACTTTTTCTTCTCCAAATATAACATGCATGTCAATAGTCACCCAAGGATGCCAAAGACCCAGCGAAGTGGAGAAAAGATATAAATATAAATATATATATATATGGACAAATCACACTGATTAAGCTAGCCCCAAAGAAAGTTTTTTAAACTTGTGTTATGGGATATTAACTCAACGATACTATATTTTATGATAAATATATATATAGATAAACACCCAAGACCCAGGACAATTTGAAAAAGGCCATTTTCCAACTTGCCCTGGCTGGGGATCGAACCCAGAACCTCCGGATTAGCGGTCTAGCGTGTTAACCATTACGCCACGGAGGTCGTCAGTTGCCGGAACAGTTCAAATGATTTGGCTATACTCGTAGTTTTACGACCGGCCGCCTGCCTGACATCAACCTTCTTTGGGAATATATTCGTAGCACGAGATGTTTGTGCTTTCCGTCCATTGGTCGCCTCTTACGACATCCACAGGAAGAGATGGAGTGGTTCTATTCTAACCCGGAACCATACGGGGAATCGAGAATATACAAAACTTATTGACGTGTAAAAGTGTCACTGCAAAGGCAGAAAAGTTATTAAATATACATTAAAATTTTGAATTTTTGCGTCATTTTGACTTGTATCTCTTCAAGTGGTATACCAGCGGTGGAGCTATAGAGGGTTCACTGACTTGTAGAAGCCGGGCTCCTCCTGCGCGGGCGTGGCGGAGGGCGCGGCGGCCCGCATGAGCTTCTTGAGCGCGTGCTTGGTGTGGCGCCCGTCCGGGTACTCCACGGGCACCAGCTCCACGCCCCCCGCGCAGCCCCCGCCGTAGCCGAACCCCTTCTCCCCCACCACGTACAGCGCCGCGCGCCGGGGCCCGGGCTCGCCGCACACTGCACATCACACAAGTCAAACTTGATTCAAACATTTTCAAAATTTATAGAATTCCCAAAAATCTAAATTTTACTTCTTGCCTAGGGGATGATGTCAACAAAGACAGATAAAAAAAATAAAGAAATATATACGGACAAATCACACAGATTGATCTAGCCCCAAAGTAAGATAAAATCTAAGATAACTTCCGTAAAATGTACTAATTTCTCTTTCTCTCTAGATTTTTTGTTTTATGTATCCGAGTGTGTCGCGTCGACCACAGTTAAAGTCTATTCGTTCAATATGCTGTCGACTCGCTTCAAAGGCGGCATCGGCTTTTACAAATACGCGGCCTTAGTGGCGCGCCGACGCCATGCACACCAATTAAGCAAAGAACTATAAATACACAAAACGAATCTTTCAAGATCTCTATTTTTAAATCGGGATTTAAAATTTTGTTTATTATTCGCTTTTAAAAAAAGCTGTAAAAACTACTGGTTATCTTTTTTTCATCATCATCATCATAATTTCAGCCGAATAACGTCCACTGCTGGACATAAGCCTTTCCTAAGGATTTTCAAAATGACCAATCTAGAGCGGCCTGCGTCCAGCGCTTTCCAGCGGCCTTGGTCTGTTTGTTGTTGGTATTGGTTTGATCTTTTTTTACTGACGCAAAACTCACCTGAATCAACGTCAGCAGTAGACAGTCTATGCCTGGGCGCATACAACTCTAGGTGCGAAGGTTGTCGCCTATCTTTCAAGGAGCCCCAGCGACCGAAGTGCCGCGCCGCGCCTCCTTTACCGCCACTGTTGCGCCCTAGCACTCTGTAAATACCATTGTTTTATCATTTAAAAGAACATTCATCTTCCGAAATTAGGCCGCACCACTATGAAACTACCTTCTTTCGAACTAGTAGCGCCATCGAGCTAAACCTTCAAACTAAAAATTGACGATAAAAAAGATTTGACGAGGTTACTCGTTTTTACACAGAGCGACTGCCGTCTGACCTCCGCAACCCAAAGGGTAGACCAGAACCAATCCTAGGATAGGTTTTAAACAAACGCTAGATGGCGTTTGGGACCCACGTGCCTTCCGAAGCACGGAATCATCTTTATTTTTAGATAATCAGGTGATACAAGCCTGCAATATCCTAACCAGACTGGAAATTACTTTTCACAAAATATGCCTCCCAGTGGGATTTGAACCCACGACCTCCGGATCACAAGGCAAACGCCTTGACGACTGGACCACGGAGGCAGTATAATATACTTTTCTATGTGACCAATAGTCACATAATACAAAGTACATAATTCAACACAAGCCACATAGATGGCGCGGTGTTTCGTTTTTCTTTTTAACTTAAGAGCTTGCTCTTGTTGGTAAAATAAAAGGGAGACGAGGAAGGGGAAGACCAAGGATAAAGTTCTTCCAACAAGTTAAGGAAGGGTTATGAGTAAGGTCCTACCAAGACATTAAAAAGATGGCAGAGAGAAGAGAGGAATGGAGGCATTTCCACTTAACTCCACCGCGTGGTGTTTATCATCCTAAAAAGTGAGTTAGTTTTTTTGGCGGGAAGTCAAGGGGTTCGATGGGGTTTTCTTTAAATTATTTAGCAAATTAATTTTAGTGGACTTTATAATATGAAATTGGAGTTGTATGGTGTTATAAATGTTCATGCTCATGAACAATATCTGAAATAGTTAAAGTGGAAAGTCATAGTACGGCTGTAGTGATATTTGTTTCGCGGACTGTGTGGGCGTCTTCGGACGTCGTCCGCCACTTAATCGGCTATGAAAACCAGTGGTCTCGTATAGATTTGTCGCCAGAAGCTCCCTTAAAGCAATCAAAGGGCTACACCAACCTTTGATTGTAACTTGTTAGGAATAAAGAATTTTCCGTTTTATTTAATTTAAAAAAAAAAGTGAGTTACCCGAGCGTGCCGGCCGCCTTGCCCAGCAGCGGCGTGTGCTGCGGGCCGTCCTCGCCCAGCAGGATGGAGTCCAGGCTCAGGCTGGAGTCGGCCAGCTCTCCGCGCGACGCGGGGGTGCACGCCACTAGCGTCGCTAGGTATCGCTCCTGTGCAACAAAACGTGTCAAATTAATGGGAGAACATCATAGGAATGTGACACTAGGTCACAGAAGACAGTAAGAGTATTGCATACAGAACGGAATCCCCTAAGGTCCCTTGCAATATGCGTCCCCGTCCCCCGTCCCCGCACCTCTCCACCGTCCTCGCCTTGTCTCAGGGCGAGAGCGGGCGAACACACACGCATTGACGTGTGCACGGCGGCACAAGAACGGGGAGAGGTGCGGGAACAGGAAACGGGGACGCATATTGCGCGTACCTTACCGGAGATTCCGTTCTGTATGAAATTTAAATAAAACACTGCGAAATATCGTCGAGCACGGCTCCGGCCCTTCCTTCGCTCTCGACGAATATTTCACTGTATTTTATTTATTATTTTTTTTGTATTATACTTATATTTTTTTTTGTAGCCAAAACGGATAGATATTTAGATAATAAATTTTTTAGTATAATTTTTATATAAAAAGGTGATTGTATAAAATAGTAATACGTATTATAAAGGCAAATTTAGGCAACTTTAGAGGTATGTTTGTGATTTTTTTCTATCGAGCCAAAAATGCTTAATCGTGTTTTGGCTATTGTGGGTGTCTGTAGAAAATCCTTAAGATGTTTATGTAAATTTTTTGAGGAATAAACTGTAGTAGTTTAATAACAGTGATTTTTCAAAAACACGCACAGTATTGCAAATTGTGAACCCACGTCGCCTTAATGATAAATTCAAAACATAAGCCCAATTCCCAGAGATAGTGGCGGTATATACATTCCGCGATGAAGTGTCAAAAGTGTAACCTGTTTTGAAACGCGGTGGCCTATTTTATTAACGCGTTACTCCAGGACGTGTATGACGCTACTAAATAGAAAAGTCATATAAACAGAAGTCAATGTCATTAGACAATGTCATTTAAATTTTGTTGTATTAAACAGAAAACTTTATGGCTACATTACTTTTGACGTTTAACGAAGTCTCATTCTAGCAACAGTAAATACCGATAAGAGTGAACGAGACAAAAGATGTGTTTTAACCAGATTATCTCTATAAGAAGGTACTTTTTTTGCTCTCTGCTAATCCCAATTACAGAAAATATTGTAAATATTGTTGTACATGAGGTCTAATACCGTATTTATACAGGGTGGAATTGAAATCGTTGGCATCCTTTTAAATATCTACTATACCCATGATACAAAGTAATTTGAGCCTAATACGACAGTCAAAAGTCGTCATTTTCACATTAAAGAAACCCTCTAAACATGCGTTAGACTCCTTGATAGACACCATTACTGCAACTATAAATAAAAAAACTTATCGTCATTAAACTCATGAAAAGTAAATTAATTATAATAGTAATAATTTCATTGCGTCGTCGTAGATTCCGTAGTAGGTACCTAACATTCGTTCCCTCAATCGGTCGCGTGACATTGCCTTTCCCCACTCGACTTTAAACCTTATCCACGCAACTTAAAGTCTGTTTTTGTATTGCGGCCGCCCGCGCCACAGCTGGTGAGTGTACTTACCAGCGCTGGGCCGCTTACGGGGCGCTCTCGCGAGCGCGACGAGTGATGTTTTGATACTTTGTTTATTTTTCTTACTTTTCGATACTTTATAATTACTGCACTAATTGCAGTATTGTTATCGTATAAAATATCCTATAAGTGAGTAAGTTAACAAGTTAAATTAATGCCAATGATTTCAAATGCTTCCTGTATAAAAAATTGAAATTGTAAATAATATAAGAAAAGATCTTAAAAAGTACCTAATCGATAATAAAATTTCGTCCACTCATACAAAATACATTTGGCTGAGCGCCGATTTTTATGGGAAGCCGAATTTTTTTCGTTTTTCGATTGTTTTTATGGAAAGTGGTTCAGTATATGGACTGAAGTTGCTCCAAAAATGTTGCCGGTGTTTTAACAGTAACCCTGTATAAATATGGTGAATATGGCTTGACAGTGGAACTGCGCTGGCGGCCACTGCCATCGTACGCTTTACATGCATAAATGCTAATAATGTATCAAGCAAGAATGAGTTACTAATCATGATAATGTCATTTGGTACCGTGGAGTATGTGTGGTGTTACCTTGAAAGACCGATGAGAAATGATGTTATAAGGGATCGGTGTGGAGTGAAAGAGGACGTAGTGACAAAAGTGGAACAAGGGATGTTAAGATGGTTTGGGCATTTAGAAAGGATGTATGAAAATAGATTAACAAAAAATATTTATAAGGCAAGTGTGAAAGGAAGAGCGGGACTTGGTCGACCTCGGCGAACGTTCTGCGATCATATTGCAGACGTTCTAAAAAAGGGAGAGGTAAGAAGTACACGTAACCGAAGGGCATGTATGAAGAGGTTCATGAGTGTAGAAGAAGCGAAAGAGGTCTGTCAAGATCGTAGCAAGTGGAGGTCCAGTCTCTGCCTACCCCTGTGGGAAACAGGCGTGATAGAGTATGTATGTATGTACCGTGGTACTTGCCTGTTCTAAACTAGAGGTGGTTTCTGCGCCGCCCTGCGCGGCGGCGGGCGCCTGGTGGCTGGACTTCAGCATGCCCATCACGCCTTTATGATGTGGCGCTGCTGATCTGCAAACAAAATATTTCTATGAATTCCTTCTTCATAGTTTAAGGCATTTTTCCTTATCTACTAGTGGCCCGTCCCGATTTCGCACGGTATTTAGTTTGGGCCCATAACCTTACCTGCAGCGTAGGACTAGACCCATAATAGTGCAGTGTTCCGTCCCAATTTTGCACGGTATTAAGTTATATAGTCTATAGTCTTACCTGAAGAGTCAGAATTGACTTACAACTTAACGTAAATAATAGCGTTCTGTCCCGATTTCGCACGTTATTTAGTTTGGGCCCATTACCTTACCTGGGGAGTGGAGATGGACCCAAAATTTACCTAGGTAATAGTGTAGCGTTCTGTCCCGACTACACAAGGTTTTAAATTTGGGCCTATTACTTTACTTAGATAATTGTGTAGCGTTCTGTCCCGACTTCGCACGGTTTGGACCTATAACCTCATCTAGAGAGTCGGGCTGGACCCATAACTTTATCTAGAAATTAGTGATCATTTTTATTTAAATCTTTACCTCGACAACAGTGCATGTGTTCTGGGATGGCGCCACGTGACGACGGGTAGTCTCCCTTGCCGGTAACACCGCGCCATCCTTCGCAGCGATTCATCCCCAATGTTTTCAGGTACTGGTAATACGGCAGGATAACTGTGGACAATATCGAGCATTGAAAAACTATAAAGACGAGAAAACTAGTAAAAATATAGCATTTTTTAATATAATACACGGTCTTCGAATAAGGTAGTTGTTAATTAAACCACAGAATAAGAACCAGTACAGAAGTCTCACTCAGCAAAGAAATTTAAAGAAATGTCTACTCAATGTGGTTAGTGATATGGTTTAATTTAGCTCACGTTAGAACTCAGCACCTTTTGCGTTTATATACATCCATTGCAAGCCAATTTCATTCTTATGACTCTGGACATTCGTATAACTGAATTTACCACCCCGAGGGGCCGCCTGCGCGCATAGTAATAATGTAGGTACATTTTCGATACCTAAACGGGGAGTGACACAGGCCTGATAAAACGACGAGTGAAGTGTTATATATAAGTCTATTTACACAAATTCTATTTCTGGAGTATATTTAATCGAAACCTGATGAAATTGAATAGTCGAGTAGATAAAACCAATATAACTGTTAATAACTGGTTGTTCAACCCTGTCCCATGTGAATCATTTGTGGTTTATGTCTACTGTTTAATTTTATTTTTATTAATAGACTGGGAAAGGGCCAGAAACCAATTAATCTCTTAGATTGAAGACTTAGTAGTCTTCTTATTAGTCGTGTCCGAACTGCTCTAGTATACAAAGTGGAAGGAACATACCTGTAATAAATAGAATCACGGGCTATACTAGAAGACTAAAGTATAATGAAATTAAAATAACAGTCAAAAAGCCAAAAAAATATTCGACATTCCCTTGTCATTTGTCCCATGACAAATCGTCCGGGCGGCCGCACCCTTTTGTATGGAAATTCCGAAAATTATATTTGTATTTGGGCTGTTATTTTTATTTTATTATACTATAATGGTCTGGTTAGACCGTGGTTTGATTTATTACGGGTATGTCTCTTCCACGTTGTATATGGTTCCACTTCGCATTATGGCTTTTCTGCATTACCACAACGCGTTGTAGTCGTTCTATGACCCAACGTGTTGTGAGCGTTTTGATAAGGGCCACGACACGAATTTCGCTTTGTAGCCGTTTTACATTGAGCACAACGCGTTGCGGCCTATTGTTTCAGTCTTTATATTAGAACCATTTCAAGTCAACAAGAAGACTTACCTCCTGCACAGCGTGTAGAGAGCGTTGGCGTGCGCGAGTCTGAAGGGCGGCGCGGCCAGCCCCAGGCGCGCCCAGTCCCGCGCGTACCCCCTCTCCCGCACGCGCTCCAGCGTGCGCGTGCCGCGCCCGTCGTCCGTCGCGCCCGTGCCCGTGCCGCCGGCTTCCACGGCTTCTAGCTCCTCCACTGGACGAAAAAGGCTTTATTCAATTTTTTATCGACGTCATAGACTAAATCTTATAAACAGAAGGGGAAAAAAACAAAGGAAGACCTAGAGACGTAAAGACATAAGCTTTGGACATAAAGAGATGGAAGGCATTTGTTGCTTCTTAGACAAGAGCCTTGCTTTTTAATAAGAAGTCTTAGGCTAGAAATTTAATTGAAGTTTATAAAAACTAGGAGTGGGGAGGAGCTACTAGTGTTGCTAGTTCCTACTACTGAGAAAAATAATCTCACTAGTTCCATGGAACTACATATTTGCCGATGGAACTAGTGAGAATGGTCTAAAGTTGAGCATTTCAAATTATTTGACTCTTAAGTCTAACCATTATAGAGCTGCGGTATAGATTTTTAGTTGTAAACCTCGTAGGACGAAAAAGCAGTTAAGATAATAAAAAAATATCCAATAGATATATTTTAAGTGTTTCAATTCACTAGATATTAAGACGAAATAGAGGAACCGTTTTTCCATACAGACGTAGTCCCCTGTTTTCTCCCTGGATAATGCCGGTAGAGTTATATTTTTTTCTGAATTTCTTTAGCCACTATTAGCAGGTCCCTATGTTTTCTTGTTTTTTCATAAATTATTTATTAAAAGAGATATGAACGATCAAAAACCTAAAAAAATGGCCAGATTTTCCGCTGTGTTCAAACATCCAGAAAACAAATTTGAATAGATTATATAAAAAAATTGAAACATAAGAACACCGATCAAGTCTTCCGATCAATTCGTAATGAAAAAAGTACTTATATTGGTTAAGTTTTGGAGAAGAAATCAGGGGACTACGAATCGTTGGTTTTCTGTTCTTTTAATAGGTATTTTCAGTCCAAGCTGCAGTATGTCTCTATCGCACTTGCTCGGTTGTAGTTCGGGCACAGCGCGACAGCAATAGATTTTAAAAATACCTATTTTTCATTTCTCTAGCCCTTGAGGTTTCCTCTTAAGATGTGAAATAATTTAATACATGATTTTAAAATGTTTTACTTCAATATTAAAGTATTTCCTTGAATTTTACGAAACGAGAAAAAATAATACAGGCGTACAACTTACATGACAAAGTATCAGCTGACAAGGAAGACATGAGTGGGGGGGAGGTCAGCGACCTCGCGTCCGCCGACGGCAGGACATACTTCTGTCGTTTCGACGGCTTGGGTTTCAAGCCGGCTTTCCGTGCCGTCTTTAGTAACGTTTTCTTTGCGAATCCTCTGTAAAATATTAATAATAATTAAAGTTAATATTTTAGTTATTATAAGCGACGAACATGGCATGATATAAACATAAAAATATTTATTTTATAAAGGAATAAAAAATTTGCGTTTCTTTAAACCTAAAAGTTTACTTTCTAGACAAATTAAAAAGCCACGGGCTGTCAAGCCTTAACCCCCAATAACTTATGAACAGAAACCGATTTTCATCAAACATAGCTAAGTACCATCAGGTCTGTGTCACTCCCCGTTTAGGTATCGAAAATGTACCTACATTATTACAATGCGCGTAGGCGGCCCCTCCGGGAGGTAAATTCAGTTATACGAACCGTTTGTCCAGAGTAATAAGAATGAAATTAGCTTGCAATGGATGTCTAGGTATCTATGCGAAAAGGAGCTGAGTTCTGACTTGAGCTAAATTAAACCATATCGCTAGCCACATTGAGTAGATATTTCTTTGAATTTCTTTGCTGAGTGAGACTTCTGTACGTTAGTATTATTTATTCTATATATTTGGTACCATCTCGACAGACATGGATTTCGATTAAAAAAAAAACCGCATCGAAATCGGTCTATTGGTTTAGGAGCTACGATGTCACAGACAGACACTTCAAACTTACAACTCTTTTTCGTTGTTTCGAGGGGTTAAAAAGTTGGTAGAATGTTTTTAACCCTTAGTGTGTGCTAAAAGAGACACTTCTCACTCTATACAACTATAAATAAAAAACTTTAGCCTTTAACTTTAGTTCATAAAATACTTTGAAGGGTTATCTAGGGCTTGGAAGAAACAAAATTTTAAATGATGTCTCCGTTTCCTTTGAAATTATTTATTTCAAATGGGGGCAGCACTGTACCCCGGAAAATTCAGGTATGGCCTTAAGACATACTTGAGCGTGTGGTGTTTGATTTGGTGTTTCTGCTGAGTCTCGCGCTGCTTGCTGGCGAGCGCGAAGTGCAACGTCGGCGACGCCGGGTGCCGCAGCCGGGCGAGCGTCTTGCGGAACGTCTCCACTTGCTCGCTGCTCACTTCTTCATCCAACGCCACCTGATGGAAAATAGATAACCTTAAATACAGGAGCTCAATGATATCGTAAATGATAGAAAACGATGGAAGGAGTTGACGTATAGAGCCGACCTCGCGTTATGTTCTAATAATCGCGCTATAATCTAATGTAACTTGTTGGTGGAGTTAAGTAGAGATGCCTCCATTCCTCTCTTCTCTCTGCCCTCTTTTTAATGGCAAATTTAGAGGTATGTTTGTGATTTTTTCTATAGAGCCAAAAATGCTCATAGAAAATCCTTAAGATTTTTATGTAAATTTTTTGAGGAATAAATTGTAGTAGTTTAATAACAGTGATTTTTCAAAAACACGCACAGAATTGCAAATTGTGAACCCACGTCGCCTTAAGTTTGTGCTGTTTAAAAATTGTGTCCATTTTTTGTCTAAACTCTTCTAAATCTTTCGAGTTTTCAAAAAGTACAGCTATATCGTCAGCAAATCTCATAAATTGTATTTTTTCTCCGTTTATTAACTCCTCCCTGAATGTTACATGGAGAACAAACATTATAGGTAGCCATTTATGCTTATTCAATATTTTTTTACAATAAGAAGACTTGCTTTCTTGCTTTTGTGGATTGAAAAATTGCCTGTTCAAGAAATTACTAAGCACTATACCATCACCCAAACAAAAGAACCAGTAAGAAGCCCTTACGAGACAGAGAAGGTAAGCTCATTGCGACTTCTGAAGGGCAGTTAGAACGTTGGCGTGAGCACTTTGAAGAGGTCTTTTGCAAGACAAATACAACCCTACCAGACACATCAGCAACCACTACACCACCACAGTTGTTGGACATTGACACATCTCCACCTACTCGAGACGAAGTTGAAGCTGCCATTACTTCTCTTAAGAGTGGTAAAGCGCCCGACTCGACAACTCGAAAGACTCGACCTTGTCACAGCGGAAATGCTTAAAGCCGACCCACAGACCGCTGTCGAGGTCATAACGCCACTCTTAGAGAAAACTTGGACAACCGAAGAGTTTCCTGGCGATTGGAATAAGGCAGTGCTGATAACCGTCCCAAAGAAGGGTGATCTTAGCCAGTGCAGCAACTGGAGGGGCATTACACTGCTTTCTGTCCCATCTAAAGTCTTCTGCAAAATTCTTTTGAGCAGAATATCGAAGGCAGTTGAACCCATTCTTCGACGTGAACAAGCTGGATTCCGCCCCAATCGTTCCTGTACAGACCACATTAACACATTGAGGATCATAATTGAAGAAGCATCAGAATGGCAACGTGAGGTTTTCTTCACGTTTGTCGTCTTCGAAAAAGCTTTCGATACTGTACATTTGCCTAGTACTTGGTCTCGTCTGGACGAAATGGGAGCCCCGCCGAAAATCAGAGATCTGCTAAAAGCCGTCTACAAGAAATACTCCTGCAAGGTAGCTCACGACGGTTTGTTATCAGCAGACATCGCAGTTCACGCAGGTGTCAGACAGGGTTGTCTATTATCACCTCTGCTTTTCCTCATAGTGCTGGATGGTGTGCTGCATAGAGTGAACGACGGCAAGCGACGTGGTATAGAGTGGGGGTTGACAGACCAGTTGGACGACCTAGACTACGCTGATGACCTCTGTCTGCTTAGCCACAAGCACGGTGATATGCAAGCTAAGCTGGATGACCTCCAGCGTGAAGCGGGAAAGGTGGGCCTTAAAGTCAACGCGCGTAAGACCCAAGAGATGCGTATAAAAGGAAAGAACCTGCTGCCACTAACGCTTGACACAAAACAAATAGAGCGCGTGCAGCAGTTTACGTACCTGGGGAGCGTCGTGTCGCAATGTGGAGGAACAGAAGAGGACATCACTTCTAGAGTTGCTAAAGCTCGAGCCACCTTCGCGCAACTCCGCCCCATATGGCGGTTAAGGAAGCTTACTCGCAGAGTGAAACTCAAAATCTTTTGCTCCAATGTAAAAACCGTTCTGCTATATGGTTGCGAAACGTGGAAGGTGACCAAAGACATCACGCAGCAGATCCAAGTCTGCATCAACCGCTGCCTTCGACAGATATTGGGTATCTTTTGGCCTGAAAAGATATCCAATGAACGTCTGTGGCAGCTTTGCGGCGAGACACCAATCGACCAACAGATAGCGCGTCGTAAATGGACATGGATCGGCCACACGCTGAGGAGGGAGCCTACTCACATTCCGAGACAGGCATTGGAATGGACCCCTCAAGGAAAGAGGAAGCGTGGTCGACCAAAGCAAACCTGGCGACGATCGGTAGCGGCGGAGATGAAGACAATCGGGCTGTCTTGGCCCGAAGTGAAGCACGTTGCTCAAGACAGAGCGGGATGGAGAAGCACTGTAGCGGCCCTCTGCCCCACCCAGGGGACATAGGAAAATAAGTCTAGGAAGTCATACCATCACCCTAATCTTTTCTGATGCCAATCGATGGCTTAGTACTGACCTTGATGAGTTGGAAGGTAGCTGATCGCAGTTGTAATCCCTCTTGAGGCGACTGCTCTAAATGTGTTAGGTGATGCGCCCGAACCGACTTCTCTCGTGTCAGCGAGCACAGAGGGAACGCTCGGACAACAGTCTGTTCGCAGGCTGTGGACAACAAGATTCATATATTAAAACAGTTACAAGAAGGGATTTTCTCTGTACTAGTACAAACAGGTGGAGGTTAAAGATCTCTTTGATTACTTAAAACAAACGGGCAAGTGCGAGTCGGACTCGTACATGAAGGGTTCCGTACCACCGTACAATGTTTTAAAACGCTGAAGAAACACGTTTCTTGTATGAGGACCCCGTTTAATTTTTAAATTTATTTTATTTTTAGTATTTGTTGTTATTGTGGTCATAGTATTACATAATTGGTGAAAAATTCAAGTATCTAGTTAATGCCATTATGAAGATCAAGTTAAAAACGCTAAAAAAACACGTTTCTTGTATGACAACCCCCTTTAAATTTTAACTATTTTTTATTTTTAGTATTTGTTGTTATAGCGGCCACAGTAATACATAATCGGTGAAAATTTCAAGTGTCTAGCTATTACTACTATTCAAGAAATAGAGCCCTGTGACAGACGGACAGACAGACAGACAGACAGCGGAGTCTCAGTAATAGGGTCCCGTTTGCACCTTTGGATACGGAACCCTAAAAAGCAGGGAAGCACTAGAATTTTTAAGATTATGTATACAAAGTAGACTCACCGAAAGGATCCGCTGGTGCGCCTCGAAATACAATCCTGTAGTTGGTGAGGAACAGCGCGCCATCTGCAGGCAACAGCGCGGCCGCGGCGCCGTGTCCGCGCCCGTCCGGAGCGAGCGCGCAGCGCAGCGCACAGCCTACTAAGGCTTCACCAGGGATCAGGATTGGCGGTGCTATCCGCGGCTACAACATGAAGTTTCCTTTACTATTTCCTCACAGTTTAATTGAATATGATAATTGTATTTTCAGTTAAATTGTATCTTTCATGCTTGCCAAAGCGAAAAGATACTTTTCTATCTATCATGATCGAGATTTTTCAAAAGAAGTATCTCCAATTCTGATTCTTTCTGAGTGCCAATAAATTATCATCTATGTAATTCTATTCTTTTTTACCATTACCATTGTTAATTTTAATTTGCTTCTTGTAATTTGTAAATGCAAAATCAGTTTTTGAATTAAATCATTTTCATGGACATTTATCATTACTCAAGAATTTGAAAAGGCTTTCGACTTCCTTACTCGTACATATTCAATCACTACAAAAAAGTAAACAAAAACATTGCAAACAGAGTAATTTATTCACTAATGTAACAAAGCCAAACTGAATTAAAAAAAACACCACATTATAGTTTCACTCCAGGAAAATATAGCAAACATTACTATAGCTTGCCTCAGGGCCCGCACCTGGGACCGCTACATTTTCTGTTTCAAACTGTACCTTCTGAACGGGCGGCAATCTTCTGCTTTCTCTTGCCACTGCATCTAAGGTCTCGAGGTGCATGTGGACGACGCCAGGAATCATCTGGTGAAGGCATCTCACGTGGTCTGCTGTTACTCCACCCTCCGTGCAAACCTAACGTAAAACAAAATAAAATTGTAATAAAAACTATTGTTATGCTAGAAAAAATATAGTATCCAAAGGAGACCGGTCTGTTATAATATGAAGAAGTACAAAATTATAATATAATTATAATTACGTTTGTTCTTGATGTCAATAAAGTCAACATAACATTAAACAGTAATAATGTACCAAGAAAAAACGAAAGGTAAAGCAAGATAACGTAATCATGCAAAACGAACCTTGTCTACAAATCTGGAAACCATCTTGATGACATTGTTACCAGCTTCACCAGGGTCGGCTTCCTCGAAACCTGACTCTGCGTCTGCGCTGTCAGATTCAGCCACACTGTAAGTAGATGTGAAAAACTCACCTAGGTTGAGCTACCTCCAAAAGAAAGTTTAAATGTAATCTTATGGGATACTAATTCAACGATTCTATGAAGTTAAAGTCGGTATCTAGAGCTGATAGAAAAATGGTCAGTGACTTCATATACTCGTAGTTCACATTGCATGTACGTTTGAAAATATGAAAACAATGAATAGATGGGAGCGATAGCAAGGTGTATCAGATATAAAGTTATATACTGTTAAGCGTTTTCCGCCTACCCTTTTGCTTTGTACTATCTCACTGTATAATGATTTCCATTTATCACCAGCATCATCAATAAATTTAAGAATTAGCCCTTTCAGAACTGGCCAAATCGATTGTGCTATCAACAAGGTTGTTTTTAATTTTAAAACTATATGATATAAAGGAACGGGCCCAGCGTCGAACGATTGTGCGAGATCCGTACTTTGACGTTGTGTACGAATTTGCTGCGTTCGGTCAGTGCGCGAGCAGAATCGGGCCTATACAGTTCGGTAATTTTTGGCGTAAGGACAAAAAAAGTACATGTTGGAAGATGACCAAATCGATCTGCTTCTCAACGGATCGAGTGAAGAGTTTACCACACGCAAATTATCTAGACTTGCCTGGACTGACGGAACCAAATGCACTCGTATGATTGGAGGGTATGTGATTACTTGCTGGCTGGTACACCAAGATCTGCATGATAAAATCGTGAACCCGAGTTTGCAGAGGTGTACCGGCAATACCGGCCAAAACCCTTGCCATCTGTAGATAAACAATTCGATGGCTACAACCACTGGCCTACTTTTGACACACTAAAACAGCCTCGGGGCTGTTTTATTGTAAGATTACCATGGTTGTAATAACACTTATAATTAATAAAGGCTATAATTTTGATTTGATATGTTTTTTTTTATTTCGATGACAAATGTTCAGGCAAAATAACATTGTAGGGCTAACACCTTGGGCCCCCCTTGATACAATTGTGCGATATCACAATTGTAGCTTTGATACCTAACTTGGTCGGCCCAAGTTATCAAAGATTGTGATATTAATATGATTGTGAGTGTCAAAATTTTCCAAGATGGCGGCCGGAAAATGGAAAACTAACTCCAGATTAGTAATAAGAAGGTCGTAATTAGTACAAGTTGAGCGTTTTCCCGTTGAAATTAAGAGTAGTTTCGGCGTCGGTCTGAAAGGGCTAGGTTCTTGTCGTTGAGTATTTGTCATGTCTCCCTATTTTCTTAATTACTAAGAACTGTTTGTTTCCTACTATTAATTGTGACCGTAGGTAGGCTTCTTACCATAAGAAACTTCTTTGCTTGTAATGTAAAGTAATGCGCAAACATTTTTTTTTCGTTAATGAGCCAGAGTATGGCTAACAAAACAAACTCTCACCTATTTGTAATACTGTTGCTCGCGCGGTCGTCATCCCCCCGCGCCTCGGCTCTCCTCCCCGCCCCCTCCAGCGGCAGTAAAAGGTAAACCATGCGATTCGCGTAGTGTATCGCTTGGCTGTACAATGTGGATTCTTCGCTCGCTATTATTTCTCTTTGTTTTTCTGAAAACAAAGACAACATTACATAAAGACACTACTTCCCTGTCATAATATCAATTTCTCAACATTTTAGTTGCATAAAGTTAAAGTCCGAAAAGGATTTCTAAAATTAGCCTACTATAATTATAAATGCGAAAATTTACATGGATATGTGTACGGATTAGAATTAAATTTGACACGTAGATACCGTATTACCAGGATAAACACATGGGATTCGTTTTATCCCTGAATAGTTTGCGGCTCCAGTGGGATTGTCAAATGCCCTTTGACCACGTAGGTAACGCCGCGGGCTAGAGCTTGTAAATGATATGCTTGAATATGAGTTTTTACTTATATATTTTATTAAGTTTACCTGGGAGCAAACTTGGCCATAGCCTCATCTGTTCGGCGGCGATCTCTAGAGCGCTCGGTTCTTGCGCTTTCAACAATGATATGTATTCTTCGTCATCCCTGGAATATAAAGTTAAAATATACTAGTTGCCAGACAAGATGTCAAAAGCGGACATTGGCCTATTCACGAATACTGAAGTATACAAATTTTAAAGTCAGCCCAGTCCATGATATTGATTATTACACGTCCAAGAAATATAGCGAAATTAATATTTTAACAAATATTTATTTATTTATTACAAACGTAATAGGCGGACTTAAAGCCATAGGCTTTATCTACCAGTCAACCCACTGGTGATGCCGAGAAAAGAAGACTTCAATGGGAGGCGCAAATAATGTGACTTACATGTAGAAAAATATTTACCTACTCGTATAAGCATGTATATCAATAACATTCAATATATACGTACACAGATAAGCACAAGATATATTATACTGTATGTATACTACATATATAAAATATATATTTTCTATATTCTATCTGACAGTTCCCAAAGATAATAAACACTACAAGAGTACATACAAGCCTTCCGAATTCAAATATGTTTGGTTTAAGATACTTAGAGCTGTCAGAGATAATGGAAGAAGGAACAAACCTTGGACTAGGCACCGGCTGGTGATGCGTAGGGCTGGGCAGGTACAGGGCTTTGATATCTCTCTGGACGTCCTGGTAGAACGCGGCCTCCCAGAACTGTTGGCTTGTCCACACTTGGTGCTCCTGTCGGAAATCAAGGATGGCGTTATATATTATATTATTATTCTTTTTTAACTTAAGAGCTTGCTCTTGTCGGTGGAGTTTATTTATTTATTTTATTTTTTTATTTTATTTATTTCTAATACAGCTCGTTTTTAAAATTATCTATTTTTTTAAATTAAATCGTTAAATGGAGGTGCCTCCATTCCTCTCTGCCATCTTTTTAATGTATTGGTAGGACCTTACTCCTAACCCTTTTATATATGATGATATAAAAAACTTATTTCAATACATAATTTCAATTAAATAACTTTCGTAATTCAAATTCGAAATAAAAATACAGAGAGAAACAACCTCGTAGTATACTGGCCCATTTTTTTTTTGGATCAGATGTTTACAGAGTCTACTATATGTTCGCAAAATAAATCAATTTATTTAAATGGTCCATAATACACTATCACGTCTTTATCTCTAATGGGGTAGACAGAGCCAAAGGCCAATTTAAGTCTATAAGAGGGAATTAAATTGTTTTAATGGTTCCAGCTTTTTCTTCTCTACTTCACACTTTTTTCAGCATCCTTTGGACTGGGATGGCGCTAAGATGAGAAGCATAAGGACAGACAGACAGACATTTTTTTATATACACGGAGAGCTAGCCTCAAAGTAAGTTTTTCAACTTGTGTACTAACTTAATGATACTATCGCAAAAATGATTGACGCAGAATGTTCGCGAGTAGAAGCCCAGACTAATAAAAACAAATTTGAACCCCAGTTCCGTAACAATACTATATTTTATGATAAATACATATATAGATAAACTGAATTGGGTAAATATAAACTCGACTTTAACTCACCTGTATACACATGTACGCGTACTGGATGACACCGGTGCACAGCTTGCGGCAGTAAGCTGTCGCGAGCGGCAGCATGGCCGCCGCTATGGAATGCTCGTCGAGGGGCGTGGTCGATTGTAACGCGCAGTTCATGAGTCTGGAGACAATCAATATTTAGATTAATATAGATGGCAATTTTAAAATTAAAAACAGGTATTTTGTAAGAAAAACGAATAATGTAATATGTGACACCGGCCTAACTTAGGTTAGGTTAAACCTAAGTTTGGCCGGCTAATCTTAAGTTTATGTTCACACCCATCTTTAGCCGTAACATATACAAATAATATTGTTACTCAGACAATATTTAGATTAATATAGATGGCAATTATGAAATTAAAAACAAGTTTTTTTGTTAAGGTAAAATGAATAATATAATATGTGAAACCAGCCTAACTTAGGTTAGGTTAAACCTAAGTTTAGCCGGCTAATCTTAAGTTTATGTTCACACCCATCTTTAGCCGTAACATATACAAATAATATTGTTAGTTAGATCGACAAAATGGTATGTTTTTCGGGTGTGTAATTGGTCATCACTGGTGTTAGATATTTCAAGCTGCCCAATGACATCTAACGTAGCTTGGCGCCTGCCATACTATGGTGACAGCCGGGACAACAACCGCTGTCGTCACAGTATGACAACAAAATAGACATGGGTAATCTCGACTCAGAGGAGTGTTTCGGCTCACTGAATCTTACTCCGCATCCGGTACCGACTCATCTTAATGATTCCTACTCCCTTATCGGCTCCAGGTCCGAGGTCCGCTAAGTTTCGCTTTTGAATCTACAGCATAAAGACGTCCTTTCTGGTACCGGTTTCAATACAGAATAATATTAACTCCCGACTTCCGATTCCTCCCGAGACGCGGTGGAGTCGAAACGCGGCTCGCGACCCGACAGGCGCCGATTCCCTGCGGGACTAAGATCGGTACAGACTCAATAACTCGCGGGAGCCGATAATGATTACCGGGATTCAGTACGGGTATCGGCTCCTGTTGATGAATCGGCTCATTTAAATATTCGAAGCCGGAGTTACCCATGTCTACAACAAAAGCTGCAGTTACTCGATCAAAAAATTCGTATAGTTATAGAGGTATACTCGTACATATGCGTTTGAAGCATTTCAGTTACAGATTGCAGACTTCATGGTTTTTTTTAATAAAAAATATCCTAAAAATTCTTTACTTCTCTAATGTTGACCAAGTTTATTTCTCTAGGCACAAATATATTAATATTTA
The DNA here is from genome assembly GCA_963576875.1 of Acrobasis repandana. Classification (NCBI taxonomy): domain Eukaryota; kingdom Metazoa; phylum Arthropoda; class Insecta; order Lepidoptera; family Pyralidae; genus Acrobasis; species Acrobasis repandana. The sequence continues at coordinate 3,992,548 of OY756233.1, read as the reverse complement.
TATATATATATGTATATAAATATATTTAGCCAGATAAAATGATTTGGTTTAATAATTGGCAATATCCCTTAATAGGGCGCAATGATAGAATAGTTACCACATTAAATTGAACCTTATGCCTTTGACATAAAGTTCATAACCAATGAAAAAATTATACCTACGACGCCCGGTTAAGGGATGTACTTGTAACTTTACAAGGCTTTGCAATGATGTTCTTTACGCCTACCCAACTATCTTTCCTCTTGCATAAAGCCATCCAGCTATGAGCACGCACGTCACATTAAATAATTGCAGAGTGAATTCTTTTGAACATCATAATCGATTTTATCTTGTGTCTGATCTGTTAAAATATAAAATATCCCGTAACATGTCCAATTACGAGCGCGCAGATACAATTAAATGGTACATAGACACGAACAACATGAACTTATATATTAACAGCTTCTGGGCTTCGACTGGTTTATTGTATTTGTGTAAATCTGTAATCACTATGTTAAAGTACGCTGTTTGTTTATTTGTGTTATTTGCGGCGGTCAAGGCAAATGAAAAGATGATCGTAAGTGTTTTTTTTTTAAATTGTTTATTGGAAGGTTTAAAAATTTAAATAACACTTAAAATGTTTTTCGACCAAAATTCACATATGGTGGAGTACGACGAAGGCTGATCCGTGCGTCAACTCGTGAACAGTTGCCGCCAGAGGGGACTGGTCAGATCGGCTTTGCTTTTTAACTAGTTAGTTTTTTTTATTTAATTATAATATATAAAAAATATTTATTTTGTTCACTCGTTCGTTAGCATTACATTTTATACACGTATTATGTTTAATTGTGTTATACAGGCTGACTTTTTAACCACCAGCCAAATTTTTGGAGCAAGTTCAGTCCATGATACTGGACTACTTTCCATAAAAACAATTAACGAAAAACTAAAATAAAAATTCGCCTTCCCATACTAATCAGCGCTCAGCCAAACGGATTTTGTATGGAAGGTCAAAAAATTTTTATCGATTTTTAATAACTTTTTTTTTTAGAAAGTAGTTCAATATCATGGACTGAACTTGTTCCAAAAATTTGGCTGGTGTTTTAAAAGTCATGCTGTATATTACTTAAGACATATGAGAAAGCCCTTCTGGCTAACAATAATAAATCAATCATTATAAACATTACACGTAATGTATACTTATTGACGTGTAAAAGTGCCAGCAAAAACCTAATTACTTGGACTAAGTCTTTACTAAGTAAATACTTGATTCTTTGATTGATTCTTTTGAAATTTAACACTCCCAGGGCCGGATTAGCCATTCTGGGGGCCCTGGGCAATGCATTATGCATAGCGTGGCTATATCAAAGGAAAAGGTTTTTTACTAGGCTGATTCTTTCTTCTTCTGAAGGCCTTTTATCATCTGTTTTCTTTGATCTATCACAGGTCGCGCCAAACTTCTAGATCACTCTGAAGTTGAGGTGATTCGCGTCGCAGAAGTAAAATACCCATAGCAGATAGAATTTGCTTTATTTTTGTTTATTGTGTATATATATCATATCTACATTCTTGCAATCATTCTGAAAAAAATATTATTGTGGTAAATATTCTGTCCCTGTTTGTAACCTGAGTGAGGCAACTTCAGAGCGATCTAAAATTTTGGCACGACCTGTACTCTGTATCATTATGTTTTGGTGCAATAAAGATTTTAACTAACTATTGTAGGGGCCCCTCTTTTGTGGAGGCCCGGGGCAGTAGCCCCGGTTGCCCTCCCCTAAATCCGGCCCTGAACACTCCCCGAATACTATTTTTGTTAGAAACAATATCAATTAGTCAATATAATATGACGACCTCCGTGGCGTAGGTTCTCTCACTCCAGAGGTTCTGGTTTCGATCCCCAGCCAGGACAAGTTGGAAAATGGCCTTTTTCAAATTGATGTTTATCTATATGTGTATTCATTATAAATATAGTATCGTTGAGTTGGTAGGTATCCCATAACACAAATTTGAACCTACTTTAGGGCTAGCTCAATCAGTGTTTTTTTTATTTATTATACAACGTGTTAATGAAAGAACGCAAAACCTCACAGATGGTACTTCAGCCCATGAAACTGAATAACTTTTGTTCAACAAATTTCAAGAATTCCAAAAAAAATTCGGATTTTCATACAATTTGACTCGTCAGCTGATTAGTTCGTATATTTTTTTTTTTTTTTTAGTTTTGTTAAAGTTGTTGAACAAAAGTTGTTCAGTTACACGGGCTGAGGTACCATCTGAGAGGTATTGCGTTCTTTCATTAACACGATGTACTGATTTATTTATTGAGATGAATAATAAAAAAACGTATATATTTCAGTCAAAGGGCAGCTGGCGCATCATAGACATACAGAAATGTGAAGACGACGAGAGTAACGACTTCAAATTCAACGTCAGCAAGTACAAGATATCGCGCATTGAAGACGCCTACGACGGCTTTTGCAGCCTTAAACGCGACCTGGACGACAGCTACTCCGTAAGGGTTATGGCTCGTTTTTACTGACATCAAAAAAAGAGGAAGTTCTTAATTCCGTTTAAATCTTTTATTTTTTATGTTTCCCGATTACTCTAAGACGCCAGGGGGTATCCCGTAGTGTAGTGGTAGTGGGAAAAATGGGAATTTTGATGAAAATCTGTCCCATTCGTCCCGAAACCCGACGAATGGGACAGAACTGTAAAATAATAGTCAGTTCCATTTGTAACCTTCAAAAATTGTCCCGTTTGTTCCCAGTAGAGACGTTCCCACTTGGGATGAATGGGATATACCCTGACCATGGAACCACAAGAACAGTAAATCTAAGATCCCATCTTCAGATCCTGAGATCTGATGGGATCCTGGGGAAATCGAGATAACTCTTCAAATTTTAAAGGCCCACATGAAGCGATTTGGGTTATTTCCTGGTTCCTGGAAGTTTTTAGAAGGATTTTTTTTAATATTCTTTCGAGAAATAGTTTCTAGAAGTGTTGTCACTAATCAGATTTTAAAATAAGCTCTTACTTAACAAATAGCATAGTGCGCCTTCCATCACAGATATACGTCGAGATATCAAAGATGACGGATGGCGGCTGGAAGGACTACTCAGTTATGAAGGACGACTGCTTTATATGCTTCTTGAAGAAATACGCAGAGGATGTTGTCATTAAATTGCTTGCTGTATTGCTGCCGGAATTGGAAATAAAGGACTTTCCGCTTTTCAAGGTACGTGTTAGGGGCTCAGACACACGAGCGAATGCGTGCCAGCGACAATTCGCGACACTAAAGATAAATATAAAACGACATATTATTCTCTGGTAGACAACGCTTAGCGTTAAGATTATACCTATTGTACATTAATTTTATAGTGCAATAAATTAAATAAATAAATATACTTTAGGGCTACCCAAAGTAAGTTAGAAACATGTGTTACGGGATACTAACTCAATGATACTATATTTCTTTTCACAAATACATATATAGATACACATCCAAGACCCAGGTCAATCTAAAAAGGATCATTTCCATCTTGACCTGACTGGGGATAGAACCCGAAACTTCCGGTGTAACAGCCTAGCGTGATGACCATTAGGCCACAGAGGTCGGCTGTCGGCGACCGTCGCACAAAATTTCCCAGCACTGGTCACCGATCGTCGCCCACAAGGGTCACGTCGCGTCTTGTCTGTAAGAGGTCTTAGATACACAAGGTAACTTTTTAAGGCCGTACCTTAATTTTCCGGGGTCCAGTGCTGCCCCCATTTAAAATAAATCATTTCAAAGAAAACGGAGACATCATTTAAAATTTTGCAACTATCAAGTCCTAGATAACCCTTCAAAGTATTTTATGAACTACTGTTTACAGTTTAAAGTGAGAACGTTAAGCTTTACTACGCACATTTGCGAAAAACGGCCACTTTTGGCAAATGTGCGTAGTAAGGCTTAACGTTCGCATTATAAACTGTAAACAGTAGTTCATAAAATACTTTGAAGGGTTATCTAGGACTTGATAGTTTTCTTTGAAATGATTTATTTTAAATGGGGGGCAGCACTGGACCTCGGAAAATTCAGGTACGGCCTTAACCACAATTTTCACAACAACGAAAAAAAATTTACCATCCGATTTTGTATGGAAGGCCGATATTGTTATCGATTTTCAATATTTTTTTACAAAAAAATCAAAAAAATTTCAGGGCGAGTACTATTTGCTCAGGTACATATTTGACTATTGCGGGCTTCCCGACGAGGGAGTCCTCGGGCTGTTCAAGGCGGAGGCTCTGATACAAGACAAGTACCACGTGCCGGTGGGCTGCACGATCTTGATCGTCGAGTTTAGGGAGGAAACGGACGACTGCGAGGGGGAAAAGGAAGAAGAAGCTGAATAAAGTATTTCATATGGAACTTGTATCTTTGAATGTTATTCATTTTTTTATTTTATTTATTCAAGTACACTTGGAAATTTACAAACATACACATAAAAAAATAAGGAAAACATAGTACTTAGGTGCTACTTATTTCTAAAGAAATTTCTTCCAGTAGACCCGTTCATCATCATTTCAGCCGCAAATTTTCCGCCGCGATTTTCCAAAATGACCGATTTAGAGCGGCCTGCATCCAGCGCTTTCCAGCGACCTTAGTCGGATCGTCTGACCACCTTGTATGGATGTATTACGCTGCGCTTTCCAGTACGTGTCGCCATTCGAGAACCTTTTTGCCCCATCGGTTCGTCGCGTCTTTGAATCTGAATCATGTCAATAGGTGGCGCGGTGGATGCGGTTGGCAACCCATTACAATTTTGATTCCCATTTTCCACCTTCACACCCACCATGACTCTTAAAGTGGCCTTGGGGTCTAAGGTTCCTAGGCTCTGTCTACCCCGTTGGGGATAAAGATGTGTATCTGTATCTTGTGATTTTTTAAATCTAATTGGGATAGTTAATAATGACATATTGGAGTGCTTGGTGTGGCGGCCTCTACGCCACTTCGAGGAACTTCAACCACAACAGCGTTTCAATTTTGTTTACACACTCTGTCGCACCACCAAAATTATTTCTCTACTTGGTCCAATGGTTGACTGGCAGAGAACGCCTTAAGGCGTTTAGCCATTTGTACACTTTTTTATGTGCAAATAAATAAATAAACAGCGAAGCTACAACATAGTTCAGAAGAAGCATACAAGATGGCTCTAGCAGTACACTGTATGCTACATCTCGATATCAGAGTTTTGGTTGCAACTTGACATATACACATCCTCCGACAATACACCAGTGGAGCCGCGGTTCCTCGCGCAACACCACGCCTGGCGGGAACATCTTCCCTTTGTAGCGGTCGAGCATATCACCTCACTCCCGCTACACTTGGAATATTAAAATAAAGAGAGATTAAATCTTCGCTCTTCTAGCAATCTCCGTCTCGCTATACCAAATCACCGGAGTGGGTTCTTTGAGCGTTCGTTTACTGTTCAAGCGGTAAAGCTTTGGAACGCCCTACCAATTAATGTCCGGAAGGCTCGTACTCGTGTAGCGTTCAAGAGTGCAGTGCGTGCTCATTATCTTCGTGAACTTTCAGATAGAATATAGATATTATGATATAATATGTAGTTTACGTATAGTTTATTATATTACATATTATAACCATGTATATTTTGAATGTAGGTTTATTCATATGTATATATATATATTTATATATATATATTATATTGTTACTGCTATCCTCATAAGGTAAATGTAACAATATCTACATAACTTGCACCTCCTTCTAAAATTTTCTTTTTCTCGGCATCACCAGTGGGTTGACTGGTAGATAAAGCCTATGGCTTTAAGTCCGCCTATTACGTTTGTAATAAAGTTAAATAAATAAAAATAAAATAAATAAATTAATGTTGTATCTTCATCGCCAACCACTGATAGTTCAGTTGGTAAGTACTAATTTTATATTGTAATTCACTTTTTCATTGGGGCACATCTTAATGATTTATCAAACACAAATGGGGACAGGGTTTGTCCAGATTCTTCTTCTTCATCCAAGCTCGTTCCCGGTTGAATCCTAAGCTGTGCTGCTTCGGAGCCCAGGGTGCGGTTTCCCGCTTTTTCTTCAATTACATTCATGTCACCCAAGGATGCCAATGACCTTGCGTTGGAGAAGAAATAGCCGGAAGAGGTTAAAGATTCGGCTATAGTTTTACGACCGGCCGCCTGCCTGACGTCAACCCTTTTTTTTTATGTTTTGGGAATGTATTTGGGAGAAAAGTTTTACAATCGGCGGCCGCCCGACGTAAACCCTCCTTGGGAATACAATTGTAGCACAAGATGTTTGTGCTGAATCCTTTAGTCGCCTCTTACGACATCCATAAAAAAAGATGGATTAGTCCTATTCTAACCCGAAACCACACGGGGTAAGGGTTTGTCCAGATTATAAAAAATAAAATTACTGTATTAGTTACTTGTTTTTTTGTTTTTCATGTGTGTAAGACAACACTGGTTCAAGCTGCCTAAGGAGATTTAAGCTGCATAAAGGCATCTGACATAGCTTAACCATATAATGATGACAGCTGGGATCAGCCCGAAGTACGGAGAAGTTAGAGATATTTTATGCTACGAGTGGTCAACCATCGAAATGGCGGCCACACCCAGGATTGCTTAACATGTGAAAGCGCTAGTAATGCGTATTCAAAGCTACCGAACTCCCCATAGTTCAAGTACTGTACAAACTCACCGTAAGTTGTCGTGTTCTAGGTATTACATTAATAAAACGGTAAGTACCTATACGTTTTATGTATACTATGTATTTATAACGCTTCATTAGATACAGCCCGCTGCAAGACAGACTAACGCACACATTTTCATTTTAGCAAAACACGCACGGCGCGTTTTTCCGCAATCAAAGTGTTCTGTGGGCAGATTAGAGACAAGCAAGATTTGTGTCTACTAGACTGCGCGCATTTTCTTAGTTTTTGTAAAGCAATATTTTTTTATTTTATTTGAAAAAAAAAATACATAAAGTAATCAAGTTTCCTCAGATCACTTCCTCAGAAATATCGAACAGACAATGTAAAAAAATTATTACAAGACAATGTTTAAAAATACTGTCATATGACGATCCTTACTATGTATACAACGTGAAGACGACATACCCGTAATAAATCGAACCACGGGTTATACTAAATCACTTAAATTAAAATAGCTGTCAAAAAACCAAAAAAAAGTTCGACATTCCCATACAAATCGCGCGGGCGGCTGCACACTTTCGTATGGAAATGCCGAATTTTTTCTTTGTCTATTGGCTGTTATTTTAATGTCATTATAGTTTAGTGATCTAGTATAGGCCGTGGTTCCATTTGTTACGGGTATGTCCCTTCCACGTTCTATAGTGTGCGCTTAGGCTTAAAAATCGTCCCATTAGCACTCTGTGTGCACGGAATTCTAAATGACCAATGCAACAAAATATGTCATCCGGGTTGCGATCACAGATTGATCTTGAGATAGACACGATACATTTATAGCAAATTAGTAAAGGTGCTTCCACGCGACGATAGATGAACATAACAATCAATTTGGCTGAGCCTTGAGAGACCCGCCTCCCTTATTGTTGCATATGTTATTACCCCAGCCAATAGGCATGATGACTGAAGAAATATTTTAGGCCCATCGGTTAGATTATTTAAAAATATTGTACACATATTTTTTCATTTCTCTGAGAAACAATAAATGACGAAGATACAGTGTATTTAAATTTCGTATGACGTCACGCTTTTGTACGATTTTTACACATCGGTGACGTCACAAGTGGAACTTGAACGTTAAGCTTTAGTTAGCATTTTTGCGGAAAACGGCCACTTTTGGCAAAAATACAAACTAAAGCTTAACGTTCTCACTTTAAACTGTAAACAGTAGACCATAACATAATTTGAAGGGTTATCTAGATTTTACTAGATCAAAATTTTAAATGGTATCTCCGTTTCCTTTCAAATAATTTATTTCAAATGGGGGCAGCACTGGACTCCCTGCATCGTCTTAATGAACTCTGAGAGTACTAGGACGATGTTGATGCATTACATGTACATATAATACATTACTGTGCGAAGCCGGGGCGGGCCGCTAATAAAGTTATAATATAACATGGTAACAACTCTAACTTTTGGTACGATTTTTTTTAGCTATCTGTGACTCACTGCGGAGTAAAAGCCTCCCCTCTTTCCTTTCATAAATTTGTTACGTATATTTTGTTTACAAATATTATGTAACATTATTTAGCGTTACCAAACTGCTGTGTGGAAGCGCCTTAAGGTTTGTCAACTTAGTTGTTATTACATACACGACTAGCACGCCATATTTATATCAAAATACTACGACACGCCGCTGAGTTATTATGTGTCATCGATATGTTTAAGTACGCCGTGTGCGTTTTTGCGTTACTCATCGTGGTGCAAGCCAATGACCAATTTGTGAGAAATATATATATTTTTTTAAAAGCTACATTGTTAATAAAATTAGATAGAAAAGGATATAGAAGCCCCGGGGAGATCGATTTATCTGTCAGACGTCTACGGTCTCGAAATTGGATACACTACAAATTTTGACTTATAAGAAGAAAGCCTTTTAGACTAGACATGCCCTGACAAGCATAAAGTGGGTCATTATATTTCTTTCCGAAATCCATATAGAAGGGGATAAATACCTACGGTCTACCAACCATAATATAAGTCGTAGAAAAAGTATTGTATGCAACGTTGTATAAGTATGTCCAAAAACACTCGAGGCGTCGTTTACGATGTTCGTCAAGGCTCACATCGTAACCCGCGTCACTCGTCTTTTTTGAACACTTCTTATGCAACTGTTGCATTCACACAAAAACATTTCACTTCTGGTCACATTTTTTAACCCCCGATAAAAAAGAGGGAGTTAAAGAAGTTTACGCTAATGTCTGTTGGTCTGTCTGTCTGTGTCATCGTACCGCTCGAACGGATGGACCGATTTCGATGCGGTTTTCTTTTACGTGAAAGCAAGTTCCCTTGCGGTGGTTAGCGATGTTTGGTGAAAATCGGTTCAGCCGTTTAAAAGTTATTGGGGTTTAACGCTTGAAAGTCAGGGCTTTCTCTAACAAATAATAGATGGCGCTAGGGATATCAAGTCGTAGGTAGTTCCGCTACTCATCACTAGATGGCGTTCTTGACAGTCGGGGTTTTTTTTTTATTTGCAAATAAACTTGTCATGACGTTATGTGTATGTTGTACCTTCTATCTCTTTCTTTCAGTCTGAAGGTAGCTGGCGAATGCTGGCATTTGACCTATGCGAGATTGACGCCAATGCGAAGTTCGAAATTAAAAAGAACAAGGTATCGCGCTTTTTGGACGCTTTCAAGGCGAAAGTGGTCCTCCCGGGCGGGTTGGACAAAACTCTTGCTGTAAGTTATCCCATCTGAAACGTATTCCCTTTATAAACACAATACCGAAATTTAAAAATAGAATCACTTCACATCATCTTCTCTTACAAAGTAATGTTATAAAGTATTTTTTTACCATTACGATGTATGGCCAAATATTTTGCCCGGCCCTGGATACGGGCTCTTTTGAACTAGAACAAAATCTAGAATGTTGCCAGAATAAGATAAAAAGGATGGCATCTCTAATGACATTGAGACATTTTTCTTGCCATTTACACACTTTTATTTATTAGTTTCAATCCCAATTTATAAAATTAGAAAAAGTTGTGAATAAAAGTACAGCACAAAATTCGGTACTATCAAAATCCTCGCCTGCGGTTTTTAAATACACACTAGTGGTAAGAGTCCCCTTACCCTAGACAGAATTAGACTCTCCCATATAAACGTAGTCTAGATTTTATTTTGAAACGACACGTCAGATTTTTGCATAATTTTGATGATTCTGACATGTAATTTCAAAATAAAAGCTAGACTACGTTTATATGGTAGAGTCTGATTCAGTCTAGGGTAAGGGGACTCTTAAGTTCTATTCTTAATTATGAAACAGTTTAATAAACGATTCCCCAGCTGTCCATATATGTGACCAAGTACACGGAAGCTGGCTGGACCAATTACACTGTTGTGAAGGACAACTGCGCCCTGTGCTTCGCCGACAAATATGCTACGGAAAACTTCATGGCGATAAAGGAAGCGATGGGGCTAGATAAATCTGCGCAAAGCATACCAGCAGTACGTATTAAATAAATATATAGGGACAATTCACACAGATTGAGCTAGCCTCAAAGTTTAAACTTATGTTATAAGATACTAACTCAACGATACTATATTTTATGATAAACACATATACATCGTGTAATTGTCATTTGCGTAATAAATCGGACCACATATCCTAGATCACTTTAGTATTATGTAATTGAAATAACAGTAAAAAAAAAAAAAAACTTTCGGCATTTTCATACAAAAGTGTGCAACCGGGCCAATTCATATGGGAAAGAAAATCGTTTTTTTTTTACTGTCCTATATATATATATATATATATATATATATATATATATATATATATATATATATATATATATATATATATATATATATATATATATTTTTGTTTGACTGTTATTTTCTATCTATATATTTATATTATATCTATGTAAATATTAATTTCAGGGTACCTACAACGTCGAAAAGTACCAGTATAATTACTGCGAAATGCCCAGCAAAGGCGTCGTCGGCAAATATCAGGCGATGACGATATTGACTAAGCTACAGCAGATCGAGGCCTGCCTGATGGTGCTGCTCGAGTTCAGAGAAGAGAAGGACAATTGCGGGGAGGAAGACGACGACGACGAAGACGAGGAGCAATAAAGTATTCGTACATAACTTTTGTTTTGTTATAAATAAATGTATACAGCCGTGTGGTTCCCGGCAGAGTAGAATAGGACCACCCCAAGTCTTTCTGTGGATGTCGTAGAAGGCGGACTTAGGAAACATAAGCTAAACAAAGCTTATAAACATCAATGAGACCTCTCCGTCTGGCCAGCGTGGAGACTGTAGGCCCAATCCTCTGACTGCTCTGGCTAATATATGGCTCTGGCAGTACAGAGGGTCGTGCTCCTGCAGTGGAGACTGAAAAGATCTGATCATCATCATCATCATATATATACAAACAAATCACACAGATTGAGTTAGCCCCAAAGCACAGAATACAGTAAGAGTAAACAGAAGGGAATCTCCTAAGGTACGCGCAATATGCGTCCCCGTTCCCCGCACCCGCACCTCTCCCCCGTTTCTTGACGGCCAACGTGAGTCATCGAGGCGAAAACGGGGGAGAGGTGCGGGGACGGGGAACGGGGACGCCTGGGTGACGCATATTGCGCGTACCTTAGGAGATTCCGGCCTGTGCCCAAAGTAAGTTCGAGATTTGTGTTATAGGATACTAACTCAACGATACTATATTTTATAACAAATACATATATAGATAAACATCCAAGACCCAGGTCAATCTGAAAAAGATCATTTTCCATCTTGACCTGACCGAGGATCGAACCCGAGACCTACGGTGTGATAGCCTGGCATGATGATCACTAAGCTACAGAGGTCGTCATATATTATGTTGTTATACTACTAGGGGTCGTCTGATTTTGCATAACCCCTCCAACCCCTGATTCCTCGAAATTTATCGGATGAAAAAGTTGTTCAGACAAAAAAGTTGCATCTCAATCTTACTTTCCACGTTGTATACTGAACATGTAATTTAAAAAATCATGGTACACAGAACGCTGGCCGTATTTCCGCGCTGAATCGCGATCATCATCAGCAGGTCTTTTTAGTCTCCACTGCAGGAGCACGACCCTCTCTGTGTGCACTATCAGAGCCATACATGGCCAGAGCAGTCAGAGGATTTGGCCTTACTACACTCTCCACGCTGGCCAGACGGGTTGGAAAGGCCTCATTAATGTTTATAAGCTTTGTTTAGCTTGTGTTTCCTAATCACTCGGATCGCGATACTCATTCTATTTGCGAGAAATCTCTTCAAAGAATCCCTCGCCTTAGGGCCCGTAAGACCAAACGCAGTTACAATGTTATTGTTTACTAAAAAAGAGACATATTATGTACATAGATTTCTATCAACCGGAAATAACGTGTATGGAACTTACGAAGTACAAGTTCTGACAGCCTCATAGTCATGAATGTCAGTTGTGTTATATATAGATAGTCATCTAGGCACGAACGACGTATACGATGTTATTTATATAATAGGACCCCCTGCTACCTACGAGACTAGATACTCGTTGGTAGCAATAAAGGTATGTCAATGGAAAAATGGATCGTAACGTTCCTTGTAGATAGAGTGAGTAGGGAAAAAGCTTTATATTTATATAGTCGAAGTTTATTTAGCATTGAAATATATTGTAAGTATGTAGGTAATATCTTCTTCTTGAGTTGAAATGGTATTCAAATGAATTATAATAAACTTGACCTGTTTGGCTACGGTCATCAGTCATTTGCTTCATTGTGCAGGCTGTGGGACATTGATTGTACAACACCGCATTCGTATTTGTCGTTTTTAGAGAAATGTCACCGTAGCACAGTGGTCTGAAAATTGCGTTCCACACACATAGAAACGAAAGTCGCATTTGTGTTGATTTTTGTACTCGATTAATTTCAAGGCTGTTTCTCATGTATAATCATGCAGGTTTCGTTATTGACAAGCTCGCCGATCCGGAGAAAAAAAAATATTTAATCTTTTTTTGTATGGAGGAAAATACAAAATGATTTTTTTCTCGCGACTGCTTGGAACTGCCACCTTGCCGCTTACATGGCGTGTTGCTCTAATAAAGCCGATTCCTACAAGGTATAATATATGTGCCCATGCGCGCCGCTTTGGCCATAGGTGGATGTCAAATTTTGAAAAATTCATTACGGAATCATTGCTATTTTATGTGTATTTATTTGGAATAGGAACATAATATATAGAATTACTAGTAGTATTAACTTAAACTATACTTTGAAATAACACTATACAACTAACAATAAACATTTACTAACAAACTTTTGTTGTATGGTGCAGAAATTTTTAAACAGTTCGGTACATTGCCAAATGGGCTAACTATCAGAGGAAGCATCTGAGGCTCGAAATAAAGACTTCAGAAAAATCAGAGAACACCATACGCGTAAATTTAATCGCCTAGTGACCAACGAAGACATCTTCAATGAATTCATTACATCTTCAGATCCATACTTGTCGAGCATTCGACCAGTGTTGAAGAAAAATAATAAAAGACAGGTAACTGATGAAATGAGGCTTCTTCTCGTATCTGATAGCAGACTGGATAAAGAAAACATTGAATTTGTCGACGTTATAAATATGGTGGATTCAGATATTTCTGATACTGATGAAGTTTGATCTTATTTTGTTAATTTTAGTGTTTTGCCTATAGATTAAATTTTAGCTCATAATAATTATTTTTTAATGTAATATTGATATTTATAGTTACTTGTGTGTTATTTAAATGTATAGTTCCAAGTTAATACTATAGTAATATATGTATTATGTTCTTATTGCAATAAAATAATCACGTTATTTGTAGTAGATAGGTTTTAATTTATATTTACTTATAGGTATGACTTAATATAGATTATCTCCTTCCTTCTTCTCGTCATCATTTGAATAATTCATTTAAGTTAAGAATTCCTAATACATATGTCGTATACCAATTTTGTTTATTTAATAAATATTTACACATTTATTTATTTTTTTTTTAATTATATTATTAACTTCCTAACAATGTTGCTAGCTATTGTCACGAACAAAAATTGAAGTGTTTAATTTAAAAAAAAAACATACGACAGAACACATACATAACGGAGCAATAATGAAGTCATTAATTATGTGTACAATATTAATCTATACTAATATTATAAAGCTGAAGAGTTTGTTTGTTTGGTTGAACGCGCTAATCTCAGGAACTACTAAACTGATTTTGTAAATTCTTTCACATATCAATAGCTAAGCCAACCCCGAGTAACATAGGCGTATGTACCATGGCGAAGCCGGGGCATGCGGCTAGTCGTAGAATAAAATAGAAAAGATTCCGTAGTGAATTTTTCAAAGTTTGGCATCCACCTATGGCCAAGCGGTGCGCATGGGCACATATATTATATCTTGTAGGAATTGACTTTATTAGAGCAACACGCCATACAAGCGGCAAGGTGGCAGTTCCAAGCAGTCGCCAGAAAAAAAATTATTTTTGTATTTTCCTCCATACAAAGAAAGATTAAATATTTTTTTACTCCGGATTGGCGAGCTTGTCAAAAACGAAACCTGCATGATTATACATGAGAAACAGCCATGAAATTAATCGAGTGCAAAAATCAACACAAATGCGACTTTCGTTTCTATGTGTATGGAACGCGAATGTCAGCCCACTGTGCGTAGTAAGATTTAAATGCATTTTTCGAATAAAATAAAAAATAGAGAGTATGAAATTATTACTTGTAACATGGAGAAAAACGACGAAAACAAATGTAGAAATCTCGCTCTATAGTATCTAAACTGAGATTTTTTTATCAAAATAATTACAAGTAACCTGTACATAGTTGCCAAACGTCAAAGATTTAGTCCAAAACCAAATTCCGTTGTCCGATTGTATCGTTGCATAACAACGCTAGCGCTCAATTTTTCCTGACTCTGCAACGTGACACGTAGACACGATTACCTAAATTTATACCTATTATAGTGGTTGACTCAATAAAGTTTTAAATAAATTAATGAATTAATTAGCAACGTACCTGACGACCAGTTCAAACTGGTGATGCTGTAGCAAGTGCTTGTTGCTGGGCAGGCGGCCGGCCAGGTCCCGCACGAGCGCTGCGCGCGCCGGCGCCGCGCGCAGCGCGCGCAGCACCGCCGGGAACGACTTGCGCGCATCGGCGTAGCGGGACTCAAAGATGGCCGCTATGCACGCTCGTAACACCTGACGACAAATATTTCTTTATCATTTTTTTATAAAATTTTAGATTAGAATTCCGGAACTCCAGATGTTCTCGCCGACAGGCAGGTCGCATTTCTCAATAGAAGCGTGTGTTCACGACATAAAAACCCAATATACGGCGTTTGGTGATTAAAAGGTTTCCTTTGGCAGGGTGAACATTCTGAACCCTTACACCATTATAAGAAAGGAGCCAACTTGAATTTTTGAATTTCTTGAATCTGCACAAAAATTCAAGATATTTCTTAAATCCATGTTTGAGTCGTAAGGATCAGCTCAGCCAAAGGAAATCTCTTGATCATGAATCGCCGTATGTTATAGCGAACACCCGCTACTACAACCGATTCCCGTAAAATTTCGTCAGCAGGTTTGAATAGAATTTTATCGTCGATTCAGTTCTCTGAATTTTTTGAAAATGTCATACTACTTTTATGTTACTCGTACCTTTATGAAGACGTAACTTTATGTCTAAACAATTTTTATCCGATAAACTTTAAGTTATCAGGAGTGTGATGCGAAGACAGACTGGCGAGGTCTACAGCTAGCAGAGACAATATAATAGTATTAATTAGTATTACCAGAGGCAGCCCACAAAGTACACTGACCTCCAGCCTCCGGACGGAGTTGGTGAGCAGCACGAGCTCGTGGTCGGCCGCGCCCGCGGGCGGCGCCGACAGCGGCACGATGCGCGGCGCCGGGGAGCGTCCCGACAGCACTCTGACAACCGGAAAATAAAATAAACAACATATAGGCACAGAAGACAGTAAGAGTATACAGAACGGAATCTCCTAAGGTACTACGGGGAACGGGGACGCAATATGCGTCCCCGTTCCCCGTCCCCGCACCTCTCCCCCGTTCTGTGCGGCCGCGTGCACCGTGCAATGTGTGTTCACCCGCTCTCCCCTGAGATAAGGAGAGAGCGGGGGAGAGGTGCGGGGACGGGGAACGGGGACGCATATTGCGCGAGACCTTCGGAGATTCCGTTCTGTATACTGTTACTGTCTTCTGTGATATAGGTTTCAAAACTAATACCCGACTACGGGAAAATTGAACAATCCAATCATGTCAACTAAAGAACGTAATCTCACGACAGGAGGCGGACTACTGTTCTGTACGTTAGTACTGTTACGAAACTGGAGTTCGGTATTTGGAGAAAAACGCCAAACTTCGTATAAGGCTATTTATGCACTACGGAACCCAAAGTTGACAAGTGAAGATAATCTTCTTGATGTCCAAGGTCCAAGTCGCGTAGCAGCTGAGGTTCAGGTATCTCGTCGAAGTCGTCGCAGGTACTTCCACTTGTCGCACTTAGGTAGATTTCGCTTCGAAGTGATCGCTCTGGTAGCTCTTATCGAATTGATGTGGCATCCACTTTATATTCGCCGATATCGATTCTCCAAAATTGTACATAGTTGACGAATGTGTTTCGATGACGGGAAACATCTCGAGGCGCCGGGTGTGTGTGTGTAAGTGCAACGATTAAAAACAACTCTAGACTTTATGTTGAAAAAAGATAAGGCCAAGTTTCGCTTGCACCATTCTGACATATTTATCTCGGCTGGGCTCTGGACTTCTCGCGAACATTCTGTGTCTAGTTTTTCGCGACAGTGCTTATATTAAGACGATACACGGAGTCCAGTGCTGCCCCCATTTGAAATAAATTATTTGTATGGAACGGAGATATCATTTAAAATTTTAAGCTTAACCGAAAAACGGCCACTTTTGGCAAAAACGCAAACTAAAGCTTAACGTTCTCACTTTAAACTGTAAACAGTGGTTCATAAAATAGTTTGAAGGGTTATCTAGATTTTAGTAGCTTAAAATTTTAAATGATATCTCCGTTCCTTACAAATAATTTATTTCAAATGGGGGCAGCACTGGACTGCGTGTATCGTCTTAATTCCGTGTTATTAGTTTAGGAAAGTAAGAAACAAGGAAGTATGCCATACTTGGGGTTGGCGGCCTGCCGGGCCAGCCCCTCCCGCACCACGTCGGCCACGCGCGCCGCGACCAGCGCCGGCAGGGGCGGCTGGTGTATCCGGCCCGAAGCTCCTTCGGGCGGCCGCAGTATCCGCTGCTGGAACGCCTGTAACCGTAAAGAATTAAGTTAGTAGTGTTCTACTCATAGACCTAGATTGTTTTTTACTATGTGAAAAAATAATATATCTCCGATAACTGTCGAATCGGGCTCAAGAGCAAACGAGATATCGATCAAAGTGCCAATGTGACAAGTTTTGATACAAGACGGCCTTGGCGGCCCGGCACGAACATCTTTACATGAAAATTGGATTTTTCAAATTGTAAACTGTGTTCAAGTTATCTTACCTTGGAAAGATGGTATTATGCTGCATTACCGATTGTCGTGTAAAGCTGCGGCGTTGTACGTAAATGTTCGTACGTTTCAGCCATAATTAATGGTCGGATAGTCAGGCGCTTAACTTCATGAGGGGTACATAACATAGAGTTGATATAACCAGTCTGATAAAAATAAATATCAATGTCCCTTAATTCACCTCGTTTATCACGGCGCTAGATACTGTCTAGTTGTACATGGAAGGAAGTACTATAAATACCTAGTGCTGACAATGTTAAAAATGTTACCTACTTACAAAATTTCGTAGTAATCATTGCGACAAAATAATAATATATTAATATAAAAGTTTGCGCATTTTTTTGAGTAAATTTGTCATACAAACAAGTCGAGGTGAAAATTATGAACAAAATACGGTTTCCCGTTTGGAATCAGGGATTTATCTTTACCTGAGGGTTGGGATTTTCGTTGAGGTGTAGCTGCATTGCCAACTCCTGTATGTGCACTAATTCTAGTTCAGGGTTCAGCGACTCCAGCCTCGATTGCTCGGGTAGATTTCTGAAACAAGATTATTTGTCTTTACAATTTAGTTTGTTCATCCAACAACTCCGCAATTTCAAGATAGGTTAGGCGGTAGCTCGTTTAGTGTCACAAATTCCAATGTAACATCAGCTAGAGCGATAGCCTTATGAGGTTCGAAGATTTCTACGATTTTTTATTCATATGGACCTCTATGATATGGGCCTGCTTGGTGGGACAATAGTTGATGATGTTGTGAGCACTAAGTCCCCGGGTACAGGAGGACCAGTTTGCGGATTCAAAGTGTTAAAGAGATACTTATATAAGAGGATTCAATATTGTACAGGGATACTTACTGGCCCAAGTCTCGAAGGCGGGCTTCACTCTGCGACTAAATCGTTAAAAAACTTGGAATCTAGAAGGCGGATTGCAAGCGGACACTGGGAGAGACTTTAGCTGCCCATGTAACCCAGCTTGAGGATTTAAGATTCTAAAGGGATTCAAGATACTAAAGGCATACTTACTGCACCAACTCGTCCCATATATCCGTAGGCCTCCAAGGTGGGCCTCGCTCTGCGACCAAACCGTTGAAGAACATGGAATCTAGAAGGCGGACCGCAAACGGGCACTGAGAGAGGCCCCGGCTGCCCAGGAAGCCCAGCTTGTGGAACGTCAGCACGGGCGACGGGTGGATGCGGATGATTGTCAAGCAATGTCTGAAACAACAGAAAATTATATGCTGATATAGTAAGTGATGATGAAGGATGATTGAAGACCTTGCGAAGTGGAGAAGAAACAGCTGGAGAGTGGATCCCGTGTTCTATAGACTTTTTGACCAAATCTTATTTCAGTTCCACATATTTGCGGGGCGGAAGCCTAACTTAGAAAGCTGCTAGCCTACACGTTTGTTACGAAAAAGGCGAAAAGCGCACTTCGGTCTCCGAAGCAGCGCAGCTAAGGATGCAACTAGGACATACCGTAGATGTCGTAGAAGGCGACTTAGGAAACACAAGGTAAACAAAGCTTATAAACATCAGTGAGACCTCTCCAACACGTCTGGCCAGCGTAGAGTGTAGGTCAAATCACAGAAATTAATAAGAGAGTAGGGACACAATACGCTAAGTCAGCGATTCTTATTTCGTTCCACGCAGCGCTAGCGGGAATCGCCAGTCGTGCGCCGGTCCTCGCCTTGAATAACACGTGTGTCCTTAGATAAACTCCCGTAGTAGTTTCGTCTGTGTATTTGTACTGTATATCGGAAACGTGTAAATTGTGTACTGTTAAATATGCAAACTGTTTAAGTGGTGTTGGTCTTTACCTTCTGACCTTATTAATTAGGCACCAACTACACTCTCATTGAACAGACAATTAGCTAGGAAACATACACAGTAAATTCAGTATTAACTTTGGAGTCAGAACATAAATAGAGAGATAACCCAAGAGTATTTCATACAGAATAGAATCTCCTAAGGTTATATGCATCCCCGTTCCCTGTCCCCGCCTCTCTCCCCCGTTCTCGCCTTGTCGAGGGGCGAGAGCGGGCGACCACACACGCATTGACGTGTGCACGGATGTATATAGTTTCGTTTGTAGTTGTGTAGACATAAATGATGCTCCGCTTCTATGAAGTTTTATTTTATTTATTTATTCAACTTTATTACAAAAAGTTGTAAACGGCGGACTTAAAGCCTTAGGCTTTATCTACCAGTCAACCGACAGGTGAAGTTTCATACCTGTGCTCCTGCAGTGGAGACTAGAAAGACCTGATGATGATGATGAGACTCACCTGTACCCCTGCAACAGTTTGGCTAGCGTCCTCATGAACACCGCTCGGATCTCCTTGTCTAACATATGTGGCGGAGACGCGCCGGGCGGCGGCGGCGCGAACGCTGAGTCGCACGACCGCAGCTCCGGCTGCAGCACGAGCGCGAGCGAGTCTTGGAGCGACGACAGGAGCTTACCCTCGGGCCGGGGGATGTTCACCCCCGCCGGGATGTGCAGAGAGCCCACGTCCAGGTCAGCCACTATCACGTCCAGCTGAAACATTCAATGTCTTCATCTTAGCGCAATCCCGATTGCATTCGTCAGTAAACAGCTTCAATAACACATACATACTCCTCCTTCGTCTAAGCGCGTTCCCGTTCCCGATCCTCAGCTGTGCTGCTTCAGAGCCCGGAGCGCTTTCCCGTTTTTTCTTCTCCTAATATAACATGCATGTCACCCAAGGATGCCAAAGACCTTGCGAAATGCAGAAGAAATAGCCGGAACAGTTCAAAAGATTTGGCTATAGTTTTACAACCGGCCGCCTCCCTGACGTCAACCCTCTTTGGGAATGTAAGTATTTGTGCGAAAAGTTTTACAACCGGCCGCCGCCCGACGTTAACCCTCCTTGGGAATGCAAATGTAGCACGAGATGTTTGTGCTAAGTCCTTTAGTCGCCTCTTACGACATCCACAGGAAGAGATGGAGTGGTCGTATTCTAACCCGGAACCACACGGGTAATACAATAATACATACATACTATCACGTCTTTATCTCTAAGGCTTGAAACTACGTTATGCGAATGCCCCGGACGAATTCAGTCCGTCTCTGTCACAGTTTAAGTGCGACAGAGACACGTGACACGCGACGGTTTCAGCTATCTCTATCGTACGTAGGGTTTGTGACAGAGACGGACTGAAACCGTCCGGGGCGTCCGCTTAGCGTAGTTTCAAGCCTAACGGGGCAGACAGAGCAATTTGGGTATTGGGGCTCTAAGCCAGGGCTTGGAATACCGTTAAAAATCTGGTAACGTTAATTCCGTCAAATGGCGTTAACGTGACCAACAAAGATAACGTTATGCTGGGTAACGGTATTTTTCCAACCATTTACCGATAAATCAGATAACGTTACCAATGATATTAACGGTAAAAGGTATTGTTAATATGTATTTCTTTTCGATACTTGACAGAATAAATTGACGAGAGTTTGTCTAGTAGGCTACTAGAGCTACACGGATGTCGTGATAGTCTGTGCTACCTTAGTTTCGATTCCCAGCGCTATGCAATACACTTGCATAATATTTATATAATATTTTACAAGTACCTATTGAAAAAAGTATCGTTAATTGATAACGTTATTATAACGTTTTATAACTGTATTATCGATACCCCTTATAACTAATACCTGTATGAAAAGTAACGTTATTTAACGTTACTTTTAGTGTGAATTTGGTATCGTCAACAAGCCCTGCTCTAAGCAGACAGAGCCCAGGGCCGCAAAACTCAAAGGCCACTTTTAGCGTGATGGTGGGCGAGAAGGTGGAAAAAAAAATCAAATAGTGATGGGTTTAAATTAGTGAATGAGGGATCATTCCCCTGATTCCCGATCTGTGCGGGAAGAAAAGCAGCTGGTGCATTGTATGTTTTTTTTCTTTTCTCCTAGACCTGCATGCCGAATATAATGTATAATCTTTACAATCAACCATTGACGCACTCTAAAGAAGACCTAACTCCCTATCACTCACCAGCTCAGACACTTCTTCTTTAAGGCTGGAGTGCACTCCGATGAGGAACGGCGTGGGCGTGGCCAACACCTCCGCCAGCCCGCACGGCAGCAGTGGGATGTACACGTGCGCGTACCGGAACGGGAACATGAGCGCTGCGAGCGCGCGGCACGCGGCCGCGAGCCGGGCGGCTGCCAGCGACACTAGCAGCACCTTGTGTTCGCTCATCACGGCACACCAGAGAGTCACTGAGTTGTGGATGCCTGAAATTATGAGAATACTGCATTACAAGCTGCATGAAGTTTTTATTTATTCTGTTTGGAGTTAATCCTAAGATATCATTAATTCCTTTGAGTCTTGCGGCCCTTGGCTCTCTCTGCTTAGGCTTAAAACTGCGTTAAGACGATACACGGTGTCCAGTACTGCCCCCATGTGAAATATTAATAAATATAAGCTATAAAAAAATAAGTATAAGCTTTAGTTTGCATTTTTGCGAAAAAGGCCACTTTTGGCAAAAATGCAAACTAAAGCTTAACGTTCCCACTTTAAACTGTAAACAGTGGTTCATAAAATAGTTTAAAGGGTTATCTAGGTTTTACCACAGAATAAATAATACTAACGTCTCACTCAGCGTAAGAAATTCAAAGAAATATCTACTCAATGTGGCTAGCGATATGGTTTAATTTAGCTCACGTCAGAACTCAGCACCTTTTCGTTTACATACCTAGACATCCATTAAAAGCCAATTTCATTTTTATTACTCTGGACAAACGATTCGTATAACTGAATTTACCACCCGGAGGGGTCGCCTGCGCGCATAGTAATAATGCAGGTACATTTTCGATGCCTAAACGGGGAGTGACACAGACCTGGTTAATCCTAAGATATCATGAATTCCTTTGAGTCTTGCGGCCCTTGGCTCTGTCTGCTTAGGCTTAAAACTGCGTTAAGCGGAGACCCGTGACGTGTTCAGTCCGTCTCTGTCACAAACTGTACGTAAGACAGAGTCGCTGTCTCTACCGTCGCGGGCGTCCGCTTGACGTTTCAAGCCTTAGAGTCGCAAGATGAGAGCCCAAAATGCTCTGTCTGCCCCATTAGGCATAGAGACGTGATAGTGTAGCATTCAAAAAGGGATTTCTAGCCCAGCTCAAATTAAACACTGGTTTCCCGGATTATGTCTGCAAAGCTTGCCGGTCTCCAACGCCTGTACTAAATAGTACCTACCGACAAGTCCAGTAAAAAGCCCAGTTACCAGGTCTCTTGAGACTCCCAAGTATATAAGGGTTGTAACACACTTATTGTCGGTTCAGCAGTATTTGTCAAACAACAAAGCCGACCCGAATCAATTATATCGGCTTTTTCCCCGAACATTCATCTCTACATATATTCGATTTTACAGCCCGGCTGTGCCAATTAATGCTGGCCCGAATAAGTGTGTAGCAACCCTAAATGATTATAATGGTGATTTACCAAGCAGCCTTAGTAACATGTGCACCGCGGTGATGGTGACGGGCATGGGGGGCGCTGCCGGCGGCTGCAGAGCTTGCCGGTCTCCGGCGCCTATGCTGAACCGCACTTGAGGCCCACCAGCTGGTGGAACCAGTATGCAGCCTAGCAGGTTACCCACCAGGGTCTCCAGTGGGACCCCAAGGTTCTCCACCCATACCGTGTAGATGATGCCAAGACAGTTCTGGAATTGAGAAAAGTTTAAGGTCAACGGATTGAGCACTTTAAAAGTTTTATCTAATATAATTTTAACCAAAAAAAGACTTCAATTTCTGGCTCTCTGGTCAGTTCCACTTCACCAAAACACACCTTCTGAATGCAAATGCTTGATTAATAACAATAAACCAGCCAAGTGCGATAGGTTTTCCTGTAATCTACAACATTGCTTGTAGAATCACTATATTTTGTATTTTTTTTCAAAATTTTAGGCTCAGTAGTTTCGGAGATCAGGGGGGGATGGTCAATTTTCGTCTTCTTTCATGAATAAAATCGAAACTATTCATTTTACAATAATAACAAAAATATATTTGAGATCCTCATAACGGGCCCTTTCATTTGATATATGACACAGTAAGGTTTGCAAAACATTTTTTTAAATTTCCTAATTTGTCTCCCGAAAATTACCCTTATTTAAAAAAAAAATATTTTCTTTGCAGATATGTGTTTGGGTCATAGGATTACAACATTCTACCAAATTTCACCTGATTCGGTCTAGTAGATTCGAAGCAAATTGGCTGTGACAGACGGACGGACAGACAGACGCACGAGTGATCCTGTGAGGGTTCCGTTTTATCAATTTCTTGTACGGAACCCTAAAAACATTAAAATCACTAATATGTGCCTAGAATACTTGAGAAGTTTATTCGATTTCTCAAGTCTTTCACTATCAGGTCTTCACCTGGTTTTGTCTTCTTTCTTCACCATTTCATTTAAAAAAAGAAAATTTTCTTAATCGGTCAAAAAACTTAGCATAGGTACATATGTACATAAAGAAACGGGCAAGTGCGAGTCAGACTCGTACATAAAGGGTTCCCGTACCACCGTACAATGTTTTAGAACGCTGAAGAAACACGATTCTCGTATGACGACCCCCTTTAATTTTTTACTTTATTATATTTTCAGTATTTGTTGTTATTGTGGTCATAGTAATACATAATCTGTGAAAATTTCAAGTATCTAGTTAATGCCATTATAAAGATCAAGTTAAAAACGCTGAAAAAAACACGTTTCTTGTATGACGACTCCGTTTAATTTTTAACTATTTTTTATTTTCAGTATTTGTTGCTATAGCGGCCACAGTAATACATAATCGGTGAAAATTTCAAGTGTCTAGCTATTACGGTTCAAGAGATAGAGCCCTGTGACAGACAGACGGACAGACAGCGGAGTCTCAGTAATAGGGTCCCGTTTGCACCCTTTGGGTACGGAACCCTAAAAAAGAACCATATATGTACATTCAAATTGAGAAGCTTCACCTTTATGAAGTCGATTATAAATGCTGATTATAAAAACTGGATGATAGCACTTTGAAAGAAGTGATAGGTACAATGTTGACAGATGAATGTAATGGAGACCCTACGCACTTCCACCCCTTGTGATTACAAGGAGAAAGATGGAGTAGAAGTGGGTTAAATAGACCTACTTTAAACCCTTATTGCACCTTGTTAACCTACCACTAATAATTTTCACAATTTTAAAGCTAAATATATGCTATCCCAAAGCACAGAATAAATAATACTAACGTACAGAAGTCTCACTCAGCAAAGAAATTCAAAGAAATATCAACTCAATGTGGCTAGCGATATGGTTTAATTTGGCTCACGTCAGAACTCTGCACCTTTTCCTATAGATACCTAAGCATCCATTTGCAAGCCCATTTCATTCATATTACTAAGGGCAAACATTTTCGATACCTAAACGAGGAGTGACACAGGCCTGCCCAAAGTCTTTGGGCCTTGGTACTGGTATCATATCTGTGTACCAGTTTGCTAGACCAGTTTAATACTTGTGAAACATGACCCCACATTTCTCATGGTCAAGCGGTCGAGGTTGAGCAGAATACGTTGAGGCTTATCAGACCTTTAACGATCATCGCGGATCATCCAAGATTAGGGCATTACGTGTAACATTATACGAAGCAAATAGATAAGGACAAATCACACCAATTGAGCTAGCAACGATACTATATTTTTTTTATAAATATATCTATGTAAGGATAACACCCAAGACCCAGGACAATTTGAAAAGGCCTTTTGCTGGGGATCGAACCCAGAACCTCCGGATTGGTGGACTTGTGTGTTGACGATTACGCCACAGAGGTTGTCTAAAAAATAAAGATACCTAACCATTGTTTTTTAAATAGGCAATATGCTTGCTTTTATGTTTGTAAAACTTCACTTGGTAGTCAAAACAATGGGAATCTCGACGTATTTATTTTGATAGACACATAAAACCCTGTTCTAGCGACCAGTCACGACTTTTACTGTTATACAGGGGGAGAATTTTGATATACAAGAAGTATGTCAAAATTCTCCCCCTGAAATTTCTGACATTAGCCTGCATAGAGAGACAGATGATTCTTCCATCCTACTCTTCGCCTTCCGGGTGTGATCTACTTACGCACCACGGGAGGCGATTTCGATAGAAAGCTCCAGAATCATCTTTATCTATCATTTTTGCGGTTCTGACTGCCTGCATAGACAGACAGATGATTTTGTTATCCTACCAACTAGTATGGGGCTTCTTACTAGAGTTTAGTCATTTACTTACTCTGAAGGTATCGATGTAATCTTGCCTGGAGACAATGACAAGACACTTTGGTGCGTACATGATGCTGTGGTGGGTGATGTTGGGCACTGGCCTGCTGGACTCCAGCGATTCCTCGTCCTGGGAACAAAAAAAAACATATTTTTATATTTTAGTATTGGAAATAGTAGGTGAGAAAAGAAGACTGCTTTTCTTTCTTTCTTTCTTGTAAGTGGCCAACACTTGAGTCAGATTTTTTAAGCTGCCTAAAGGCATCTGACGTAGCTTGACGACTGGCATTAAATGACATGACAGCGGGGACCAATGGCTTAACGTGCCTTCCGAAGCACGGAGGAACTTGAGAAATTTTTTGGAGCTGACATTGAGCTTCCAAAAGACGGCATTCGTAAAAAAAGTCTCTTTTTCATAGAATTTTACATTTGAGAGCATTCTAGTTAAGTAAACGTAATTTATCAAATTAATTATGCCCTCAAAATACTCATAAAATACGTCATCATTTTCGCATAATAAGCCTTAACCAACTTAATTGAATAGCCAAATGAGCCAAGTCATCAACCACCCTCTGAAAGGGTATGGGGAGGGGTGAAAACCGCCGGAATTCCGTAAAATTACGACCCGAACAACCCCCCGAGCAAACCACGCGGACACAACTGTTTCTGAAATTGTCAACTACTCAGCGGCCCGTGAACATTGAACAGACATTTTACGCGTGAATTAATTTTAATTTTGCTTCTAATCTTTATAATATTTTTGTGCTTTTTTTACAATAGAAACTAAAGGAGTTTGCGACCTCCGTAGCGTAATGATTAAGAGTCCGCATGACTATTAACGAAATACTCACTTTGAAATAAAAACACAGCAAAGTTTAGAATTAACTCTATACATAACATGTTTCTAAAAGACGATTGCTTAAAATTTTCTCGATAGAATAAAAATGCGAAGTTGTCTCTAAATCACCTCAGAATACTCGTAATTCTTGCTAAAACGGAAAGTATTCAAGAAATACAATAAATTAGCCCTTGTAACTTTGGATTATAATTGTATTAAACATTAGGTAGGGATCATACCTATCTTAATTTTTAAATAACTCTTAAATATTCTTTGTAAAACGAAAAAACCCTCAAAAACAAAAACAACATAAACCAGCCGTGATCATTCAACTCGCATGGCTCGCTGTCTCGCTTCGGCTAGAGTTAATTTGTGTGCGTGGAATCGGGGGCAAAATTCAGATTATCCATATATGGCGCAGCCTTTACACGCTAGTCGCTATTTCGCAGATTCTGGGTTCGATGATATGTGAAGGACTTAGCGAAACACAGGACTAATGTTCATAACATAACAGACGGTCATGCTCGACAGCTCCCGAAAAAGGTCACATATGGTAATGCGATGACCGGATGATAATGTAGAAAAAGACCCACTATCTATGTACGGTTACAAGGAAGAGGGGAGTGATAGACAAAGGAAGGCGCTAGTGGGATAAATTGAACGATACTGTTCGATGGTACAAGTGGTCCGGTCAAACATTCAGCAGGTGGTTTCAGTTCCAGTATACAATTAGCACAAAATGTATGTGGTTAATTATATTACAGGAAATTATAAAAATTTGCCAAAACTTTTTCTTAATTAATTTATAAAGACAAATTTGATGAAAAACGTCCAAAAATCCGCAACATGCTTCGTCAAAATTTTCACAGCTATTAATCCGCAAAATGCTACGTAAAATTAATTAATCTTAGAGACCAGCCCGTATCGTACGTACCTCAAATGTTCCCATGATACTGGCGGCATTGCCGCGCTGTATTAATATGTACAGTACAAGCGACGACGTAGTCCGTTAAATACCGGCGAGTAGTAGCAACAGATTTCCGCCGGCGGCGTCGCGGAAGCGAGGCAGCCATACGAATAATGATGAGATGGCTACAACAACCAGCCAGGCTTTTATTTACACTTGCAACTAAGAATACTGCTATTTTAACTAAAGTGCTAGAATAGAAACGTTCATTATACATATAAGCGGAAGTGAGGCAGCCGTACGAATAATAAAGAGATGGCTGGCTTTATTTACTGCTAAGAATCCTGCCATTTCACTAGAATTCTAAAATATCGTTTAATGTGGTTTTCCGATGGCTAAGCTTTCACTTGTTTTCACCTGTTGGATTGGATCGTAACAGGGCATTAGGGCTAGTATTTATTCTGTGATTAAATACTAGCCCTTCTGCGGCTGAATCTGACACCAGTTTAGGCAAATAAGACATGTACCTATGTCATAACTCATAACGTACACTGTTAAAAATTATGGAACTTTACATGCAAAAAAATTACATAAACCTGTAAAATTCCCGAAACATCTGGGAAATTTACCGAAAAATGTGACATTTTAATTATAATTTTTGGTCATTTTTACATATTTTCCCGTAAATTTCCCAGATTTTTCGAGAATTTTACAGGGATATGTAATTTTTTGCAGGTAAAATTACATAATTTTATGTAAAATTACATAATTTTTAACAGTGTACAAGTCTAGTCTAGTGGCCAACACTCGTGCCAGAGAGTTCAAACTGTATACTTGTAAGTCAATTAACATACGTTAACGGCTGACATCTAGTGATAACTTCCTAGGATACAGACATTTCATTCAGTAATCAGGTAAATCATCTAAATTAAAACATCCTAGAAAGGAAGCATAAACATATTGTCGACAAAATTATTTATCTGTTCTACACTAATGCTAACGCCATGAAGCTACGATTGCTGATGTCTCGAAATACAAATACTGATGGACAGATGCTGGTGTGTTTGCCTTTGTCCCTGAATGGTAATTCAAACTGCGAAATGCAGGAAGACGGTAGGTAATATTAGTTAACAGTCACTAACAGTCCCATACAATACAAACCACAACGGGGTCACGAATTCCCTCCACTCGCCCAATATAGGGCATGTGATGTGAATCGTGAATACATGTGGCGACCCTGTGACGCAAATATTCAACATGTGTTAGAGCCGGAATTCGTGAAATGTACAAAACAAATAGTTCGGTGGCTTACAGAAATGGCCTTACACTGTGCTGTATTCAATGTCTAGAGATGAGCGCATTTTCCGAAGACGTGTAAAAAAATAATAGTGGAGCTCGGAAATTACCAGCACCAAGGAAATAATGTGTCTAGCTTGAATTAAAGTGATACCCTTAACTCTATTCAAACTAGACACATCATTAGGTTTAATTCCTAAGAGCTGAAAGATTAAGTATAAAGTATTTTGCACCAAAACATACAAATAATAAACTCATAAAAAACATCCAGAAAGATCATTCAAAGTTGCTGACATATCCAGAAAGATCAGAGAAAATCGCTTGAGGTGGTACGGGCATGTACCATGTAGGGCATGGCTTCAATTCATTGGAAGTAAGGCGAATGGTCGGCCAACTCACCATCTGCTTGAGGGTGTTGAAGGGGTCTGTAGACTGTCTGGAGCTACACAATCTTTTGTGCGTGTTACTTGCTCCCAGCGAACTTGAATTGCCGGTAGACAAATATGGAGAAAGACGAGTAGACAGACGTGGTCGCAGTCAGCAGCCTAACCTTTTCCACGTCGATCCGGGCCACACCACAGCGCGCGCGATGTCAACTTTGGTACGCTCACTAAGCCATCTCAATGCACTTCGGAGCACCAACACTGATTTAGATTTTTTCTTTGACAACTGGCCAGCTACTATAAAGTCACTATCGATTTACGAGTATTGTGAAAACCTGAATGACCAGTGGTGCAATACTCGCGACTACTATAGTGACGATAGTGAATAATAAATAATATTTTTTTTTATATGAAAATATTTATAATTTATGACTATTAATGTTTTGAAATTGAAATTATTGCTTGATGTATCTGTGTATTATTATTTTAAATTTTATCTTATATTTGTTTAATGCATGTGTGATAAATGTAATAGATGTAAGTCGTTTTTATCACAATGAACAATTAAACTGTAATGCGTCGTGAGGAAGACCACATGACTCGGAAAGTGATGGACATAAAGGAGGGCAAGAGAGGAAGACGACGCCCACCTATTTATTACCTGATGTCGAACCATCTCCAATGATTTGAGGACGTTGGGCATAAGCCCAGAAATGGCGCAAAATCGTCAAAAATGGCGTGAAACTATTAGGGGGCGAGCCAACCCCGTTTAAGGAAATGGCAAGGAGAGAAGAAGAAAGATCAACAACAAATCCATGCCTGCCAGTTGCCAATCCGTCATTGACAAGATGTAAATATTCACACACATTTTATCTCGAAAGCAATCATGGGATCATGTTTCTCCACTCGAAAGAAACATGCACTAAGTACTGCAGAGGTTTCCATACAAATTTAAAACTTAGTCCTTGAAAACACGAGTGGAAGTGGCTGGCAACTGCCGCTAGCGCTTCTGTGATCACAGGAATGTTTAAATACAACGTCTTAAAGTTGTACACAGACAAACAGTTAATGAAATATTGGCCAGCACTTGTAAGTTTAGGAAAGTTAAGAGGAAATGGTTAGCATCAAAGTTGTAAAGCTTTTTAACTATAAACTGAAACATCACTTTTAATTTATGTGGCTACACTATTTCCTTATGTGAATGGCCTTAGGAGGTATACAATACATACGGTTTACATATATTACTGGTAATTAAGTATTTGTGACACAAAGAAACTATATTTGACCGTCTTTGTTGTTTGACAATATACAATTAAAATTTTTACAGCGACAAACATCTTGCTTGGCCAAGATACGTATGTGTGTGTGCCGTAAAAGTAATGAGGTAAAGTGAACCACATTGATGGTGGATAGTGGATGACTGAAGCCTGAAAAAGGCGCATTTTTGAATCGGTCGTATGCGAAGGATTTGCACGAGTTGTCTTGCTTCTTGCCCAATCGTAATTAAAACATTTTTAGCGTACAAAAGTAAAAGAAACCTTTCATGGAGAATCGTAACGTTTCACGCTGCTTTTTTTATTTATGTTGAAATGTTTAGAAAACCATTGACAAATTTATGATATTTTCTGCGTAAAACAATATTAGTTATCGCAGACACGACGGTTTCAAAAATACGATGCAAAGCGGCAGAAAGCGAGCCTTGGAAAAACTACATTTTGTGTTTCGCTCTCGTTGAAAAACATCACTTCTGTGCAAAGATCGAACTTGTTCAGCCAACATCGCCGGTTGCTTTAAAAATCTAATTACTAACAAAAAAGTCGTCAATCCAGTCACGCATGCCGCCAGAATTCTCAATTACGGAAGCGCCTCTCTACAACATGCTACAATTAAGTGCGAATCAAAATAATTAGCTCATGCTTGTGTTAGCCAGTAACCACCAGTATTATTATATTATAAGGTCAACCCTTAAGGTAAACTACAAATAATAGATGCTTCCCGAATAAAAATTACAATAAGGCAGAATCAATGAAGTCGATTACTTTGAACTCGCGACCCCTAAAGAATATGGTTATATGTGACGTTTCACAGGTAAAGGTACCTTATGGACGCTGGCACTTACGACATTGTGTTTATTTAAGCTAAGTTAATTGTTAGAATTGTTTTTCTAAACGTCCTAAGCGCCAGCGTCCACAAGGTACCTTTACCCGTGGAACGTCACATATTAGGTCCTTACATATGAAATTGCCGATTTTCAATACTGGCAACTTTAAAATCAAATATCTTGCGTTTCATTAGGAATTCCAAATTCAAATTTATTTCGAAATAAAGCCAGAAAAATATTGTTTTAAAATTCGTATTTCATTTGTTTTAACATCATTTGTTTGAGTTTCAACATTGCTATAACAACAACTATGGACAAATTGAAAATTCGCGGTATTTACGAATACGAGTTCCACCGTGGCACCAGTGCTGCAGAAACGACTCGAAGAATTAACGACGTGTATGGACCAGGCACTGCCAACGAACGAACGGTGCGTTTTTGGTTTCAACGTTTCCTGGAAATTTCGATTTACACAATGAGCCTCGTGGACGACCTGATACTCAAGTGAATAACGAAGAATTAAAGGCGATAGTGGAAGCGGATCCATCTCAAACCACTTCTGAATTAGCAGCAGCCTTCGGCGTAAGTGACAAAACGATACTTATCCACTTGCGCCAAATCGGAAAAATTAAAAAACTCGAAAAGTGGGTACCGCACGAATTGACTGAAGCAAACCAACTAACACGCGTTGCTTGCTGCGTTTCTTTGCTTAATCGCCACAATAATGAGGGGATTTTGAACCGTATCGTGACTTGTGATGAGAAATGGATCCTGTACGACAATCGGAAGCGATCATCACAATGGCTTGACCCTGGAGAACCGGCAAAACCTTGCCCTAAGCGAAAACTGACCAAAAAGAAGATTCTGGTTAGTGTTTGGTGGACCAGTGCTGGTGTTATCCACTACAGCTTCTTGAGATCAGGCCAGACGATTACTGCAGACTTGTATTGCCAACAATTGCAAACAATGATGGAAAAGCTCGCCATTAAACAACCGAGACTGATGAATTGCTCTAGCCCACTGCTCCTTCAGGATAACGCTAGACCACACACTGCACATCAAACGATCGCCAAGTTAGAGGAGCTGCGACTGGAACCTCTGCGTCACCCACCATACTCTCCAGATCTTGCCCCAACCGATTACCACTTTTTTCAAAATTTGGATAACTTTTTACAAGGAAAAAATTTCAAATCTGATGAGGCAGTCAAAACCGCCTTCAAACAGTTCATAGACTCTCGCTCCCAGGATTTTTTTTCCAAAGTATCAATGATCTGCCTATAAAATGGCGGAAGTGTATCGATAACAACGGCGCATACTTCGATTGATTAAATAATAATATAATTAAAAAAAACTTGTTTCACTTTTTTGATACTGAACGGCAATTTCATATGTAAGGACCTAATATTCTTTTGGGGTCGCGAGATCAGTCTTTTTTTTTTAATATAATAATATAATATTCTTATCTCGGAAAGTCCCCGATTTAGCTCTGTTGGAACTTGAACATTATTTTAATTTCCGTATGCATTAATTTAATAATAATGCAACGCGACGCGATAGTTTAAAAGTAAATGAACATTATTTTTCTCTCATCTATTTTCCAACCACATAAATTACAACAAAGATACTAAGTTATCAATAGTTATCAAAGTCTTAAGGTGAATATACCAAGCATAAGTTGCACCTTCATTTGCACATATTTTTAAATGTTAGGCACTAGATAGCCCTTTAAATTAGTCCGTCTACCTGTAAAACCTTTTCCACTTTCGCCAAAAGTGGCCACTTTTGGCAGAAGCGGGTTTTTAAGCTAAACGGATCACCAATAATAGTTTCAACGGCAGTTCATAAAATAATTTAAAGGATTATCTAGTGCCTAACATTTAGAAATATGAAAATTTTCACCATATTTACGAGTTAACAATTAATTTCAAATGAGGGCGCCACGTCTGCTTCTCAAAATTATCGAGAAAAACCAGGCAGGCATATTGGATCGATCTTTAGTAAGTGGTTCAGTCATTTACTCGTTTCAAGAAGCTATTTGGCATCGATTGATCGCCCTTCATCGCCGCCGATTCTCGCCTGTGCGAGTCTGAGGGCCTCACTCACAGTTCGCTTCAATTAACTGTGGAACCCGGAAGCACTCTCAGCATGGAGCTGGCATATCATTTATTACTTAGTACGTTACTGAGTTACGAATACATACCTAACAGTAAAATACTGCAGAGGCCGAGAAGTAGAGTTTTTAGTTGTCTATATCACAGACTTACGTATTTCTTATTTTTATTACGTAAACACACATTATATTAAATTAACCTAATTAACGTCGGGTCGAAAACAAACGCAAGATTGTTGTTAATGACTCCACCAATAAAAAGTAATAATATCATACTAATTAACATATGCATTATTAATACGCGATACACGGATGACTCGCGTTAAAAAGTCAGCTAATGACCGACACGTTTCGACCTCATCCAGAGGACTTCCTCAGGGCACATGTGAATCGCGACGCCCACACGAAGACGTCCCGAGCCGCGCTTTTATAGTAGCTGCATCGCATACTTATTAAAAATATCTCGTGCCTGTCTACAAAATGCAGTTTACTACAGATAAGAGCTATCTGCGGAGGTAAATAACCTTATAGTCCACTTCCTATCGCCATTGAACTATGTAAACAATGGGAGACAATACGCCGTGGGAATCACACGTAACCTTGTGTGTTGGATGCTGAAGATTATGAAATAAGTTTTCTTGTTGTTTTGAAAGAAGAATTCTAATAATAGGGATGATGACTGGGTCAGAAAAGTATTATTCTAATTAGTCCGTTAGTTAGATTATCCAAAAACAATGTACCCATATTTTTTAGTTTATCAAAAAAGTAAAAATTCACAAAGATACAGAGTATCAAAGTTCCAGAATGGGGGCTTGTGACGTCACCGATGTGTAAAAATCGTACGAAAGCGTGACGTCATGCGAAATTTAAATGCGCTGTATCTTCGCTATATATATTGTTTCTCAGAGAAAAGAAAAAATAATTAAGATTTTAACGTAACTACGTGAGTGTGTTACCTACCCGTTTTCATGTCATGTTATTTCTTGTTTACGTTGATCTCACGATAGCTTCAATCAAATTCTATTCACGAGACACGTAAATTTAATAACATCGCGTCTTTTTTTTTGGGTACCGTTTAAAGGAATAAGTCCGCCTTTGTGTTGTTTTTTGTACTTTTCTGTATATCCTTTTATGTACAATACAATAAAGAATAATAAAATAATAATACATACATACATACTATCACGCCTGTTTCCCAAAGGGGTATGCAGAGACTATGGACCTCCACTTGCTACGATCCTGACAGACCTCTTTCGCTTCACCTACACTCATCAACCTCTTTATACATGCCCTTCGGTTACGGGTGATTCTTACCTCTCCCCTTTTCAGAACGTCTGCAATCTGATCGCAGAACGTTCGCCGAGGTCAACCCTGTCCAATATACAATACATATACCTACCCTACATACATAAAAAACTTGTACTGAACTAATTTAACTCTTATTTTTCAGCATCCTTTACACTCGTAACCCGAGTTTAAAATATTTAAAAAAATCGCAGAAGCCGCATCCAAAAACTATTCTATAATCTCTAATTTTAACATTGTTTAATCCCATGACCCTTAACTCTTAACTTAACCCAAATTTGAAATAAATAATATGGTTGTATTCATCCGCTAGACAATAAAAAGGCAAATCAGACAATTTTTCTAAACGTCAAAACTAAACATTTTCTATGGAATTTGTATAAAAAACCGAAAAAAATTATGACGTCACGCGTCATAATTTTCTTGAGCGCTCTTAATATTAGTTTTTCTGCACTAATAAATCTAAAATCATGTAGAAAATGGATATGATCCGACAAGTGACACTGTTTTGTGACGTTTTATTCTCAGTAACTAACAGTAAGTACCAAATAATTTATTTTTGACCCACTCATCTACCCAATTGTTGCTCTACTTTTGATAAGGAAAATTTGCAGAAGCCGCATCCAAAAAGCATCTAATTCTAACATCGTATAATCTATCAACAATTACTATTATTCCGCCTCCCAAGGCCGTTGACCCGCCGGCGAGATCGTTCAATTTCTACATGCCGACGTATTTATCGCTACCCTGTTGGAAACCACCGGCGTTATAGATTCCATTATAGCTCTAAGACTGAACCAACGGACGAAGGAACGCCTCGAGTCCGGGTCACTACTTCACAAGAACGTTGTACAATCAAGAAAAACATTACAATATCTCGTAGCTGTCGTTATAAGCTGACTAAGCTGTAATACTGACCACTATACAGGATCTAACAAAATATGAATCATTTATCGAAATATGAAAAATTATTTTGGCCTCTCTTACAAGTTGACCGATCATCTGGCCCGGTATATTTGTAAAGCAACTTTTTTTCATATTTCGATATATGTTCCTAAAGAAAAGTCGTTTAGTATATAATATTTAATATTTGAATTCCATCTCGTCCTCGGTCTACCTCTTGATGGGCAGACGAGACGAGATGGGCAGACAATTTGCGTGCATTCGACAAAAACTTGAAAGTGAAGACCAAGGATAGAGAATTGTGGAAGGAAAGAGGGGAGGCTTTTGCCCAGCAGTGGGGCATACATGGCTAGTAAAAAAAAATATAGTTTCATTTTTTTGAGCAACTTTTTTATTTATTTATTGTATATAGGGTTAACAAAAAGTGTAACTATACATATTTCTTAAACTAATAGGAATCAAGTGTTACTAAAAGCTACACCAACAACATTAATCACAGTTTACATTAAATTAGGGTAAAACTTTCCTACCTAACAGAATAGTTTCATTACACTGTGAGGTGACGATAGAGTAGAATACAATTTAGTCACCACCACATTCCTCTCCCACGAGTGTCATATGGAGCGACTAAGCCAACGACTTTATGGTTGGGAATCCGCTATGCTGATTATACATTGCCCGTTTTGCAAAGATCGGTCAAAATTGTAACATTACAAAACTAGCAATGTATATAACGAACTAGAAGAAGACTCATCAAGCAGTGGAAACTGACCACCTGAACGATAAACATCAGCATCTGAGTTTCAACAAATGAGTTCCCCCCACCCTATATCATCCCAGAGAATTCATACTGCATCGACAAGAGCATAGCTCTTAAATATAGATAGATAGGTCATCTACTGCAATCACCAACCCGCCTGCCAAGCGTGGTGATTATGCAAACTCCCCAGATCGGGAGAGGCCTTAGTCCATCAGTGAACTGTGTTATAGGCTAGTAAGAAAGAATAATAGAACTCACAGAATCGACTGAGTATCCAAGAGGCAAATGAGAATTCTTTTGCAAAAGTATTCCAATAAAAGCTCGTAAATATACAATAGAATGATACAATTTCACGTTTGGCTTGATTTATGACGCGACACGTCTATTGAGGATTTATGACATGAGAAATGAGATCATGTCCCCGCCGTCTTTTATTCTCAGTTTATGAAGCCATAAAACTTATAGCCCTACAGGCTTCAATATCACATTAAAATTATTCTCACATATCGTACACGTTCATCCATCACTTATTATACTATAAGACATATTACCTGAACTTCATTCTGAAACATAATTGTCCAGCAGTGGACTTCCTGTGTCTAATATGATGATAATGATTTTAAATAGTTTGGGCTTAAAAATGTATATTTTATATACTACTGTAGTAGATTAATAACAAGGGAGGGAAGAAATCAATGACGTAAGTTAGTTCTGTAATGCAATGTACCTGCTGTGGTCGTGAACTCGTGAACCCTTGGTTGCGTGACCTTTATCAAACATCATAGCTAGCAATAGCAACCATTCATTTCCAGACACAGAATTTACATACTTATGTTCAAGTATACTGTTTCTGTTTTATATAAGACGTAAAATGTTAAGCGAATTTCAATTTAGTTTGTTTTATCCAATGCTTTAGTGGCTAAAACTAGTGTCTGTATTTCCTAAAGCTGTAGCATGCGGTAGGTAAATTACCTAAGTTGGCTTGAGATCCGTCATTTGAGAAACAAGTTAATGTCAGACAAATATTAAAAAACCACCGAATTTCAAGCGTTCTGCCCCAATAACTATTGAACGGCTGAACCGATTTTCATCGAACATAGCTGAGGACCATCAAGACCAGAGGTTCCCAAACTTTTTTTCTCGTAGACCACTTTCAAAATTTTACTGGTTTCGGAGGACCCCCTGCTGCTACATTACTACCATATTCCCAAAACTAGTCATTAAAATGTGAAGATTAGATCTAATGATGGAAATTTGCATCGTGGCCAACCTTAAATACGGAGTGATAAAAAAAAAGAAAAACTGTATATTTCTGTGTTATTTTATTACTAATAAAATTAAACGTTTTCAATTTCACCTTCAGCTTCTCATTGGTACTAAACTCGAGTAGCTCATCTTGTAATGCCACATACGTCACTTCCGTTTCATTAAATGGATTTTCATTGGTGGTATTTTCATCGTCAGAATATCTCTAATTCCATTAAGTCAGCATGCAGGGCATTTAAATGTTAAACGTAGTATGTAAGACATTTAAGCTTGTGACAAGTTTGGAAACTGGGAGAATTCGCGCCGACTATTATTTTGCTTCATAAATTTTCGAAGAATAGATTAATTTTCGTGGATCCCCAATTAAACTTTACATTTCACGCCACCGTAGACCCCCGTCGAGTCTCCCGTGGACCCCTGAGGGTCCACCTGGACCACTTCGGGAATCACTGATCTAGACAGACAAGGCTTTCGATTAAAATACCGCATTGAAATTCGTCTATTCGTTTAGGAGCTACGATGCCACAGACTGATACTCAGACACTTCGAAACCTGTTTTTCGTCGGGGGTAAAAAAATGGGGAGTCGACGTCATGCAACATGCAACTAAAATATTAAATTATGAACTGCAATCAAATTCTCCTTTCATTTCAAAAATCAGTTTCCCCAATTCCTCATTAGGTTAAGAAAATATGTATAATAAGCTTAACAAGAGTGGGGCCCAATCAGAAAGGCTCAGCTGACAGTAATGACACTCAAAGCGGCAGGATCAAATCGGATTTACTTTCATTATAATTAATGAGAAAGAAAGACGCTATGAAAACTTGCTAAGCTTGCTATGAAAATTAGTCATATCAGCCACAGGAAGTCCACTGCTGGACATAGGCCTCCCCCAAGGATTTCCAAAACGACCGACAAGAAGCGGCCTGCATCCAGCGTTTTCCTGCAACCTTGCTCAGGTCGTCTGACCACCTAGCAGGTGGGTGTCCTACGCTGCGCCTGCCGGTACGTGGTCGCCATTCGAGAACCTTTCTGCCCCATCGGCCATCGGTTCTTCGCGCTATGTGCCCCGCCCACTGCCACTTCAATGAGCTAATCCGCTGGGCTATGTCTGTGACCTTAGTTCTTCTACGAATCTCCTCATTTCTGATTCGATCACGTAAAGAAACACCTAGCATAGCCCTCTCCATAGCCCGCTGAGCGACCTTGAGCCTTCTTATGAGACCCATAGTAAGGGACCACGTTTCAGAGCCATAAGTCATCACTGGTAACACACATTGATTAAGCACTTTCGTCTTGAGGCACTGGGGTATTTTGGACGAGAAGACACTGCGTAACTTCCCGAACGCTGCCCAGCCGAGTCGGATTCGTCGAAAGACCTCTTCCTCGAAGCTGGAACTTCCTGCCTGGATCAATTGACCCAGGTAGATATACTGGTCTACAACTTCGAGAGTGGAGCTCCCAACAGAAACAGGTAAAGGCGTTACGTGCATATTCGACATGACCTTCGTCTTGTCAATGTTCATTTTCAGGCCAACCTGTTGGGAAACTCGATTTAGGTCTTCAAGCATCGTACTTAAGTCCTCCATCGATTCTGCCATGACAACGATATCGTCGGCAAATCGAAGGTGAGTGATATACTCGCCATTGATGTTAATGCCCAGTCCTTTCCATTCTAGAAGCTTGAAGGCATCTTCCAGAGCAGCGGTGAACAGTTTTGGAGATATGACATCTCCCTGTCTCACGCCTCTTTGCAATGGAATAGCCTTCGTACTGAGCTCCTGTACT
The DNA here is from genome assembly GCA_963576875.1 of Acrobasis repandana. Lineage (NCBI taxonomy): Eukaryota > Metazoa > Arthropoda > Insecta > Lepidoptera > Pyralidae > Acrobasis > Acrobasis repandana. Next base: position 3,953,397 of record OY756233.1, on the reverse strand, counting down.
CGGACCGACATAGTGGCTTTGTTGTATAAACACTTCAACACCTCGATATACCGATAGTCAATACGGCACCGCTGGAGAGACTGAAGCACGGCCCATGTTTCGATCGAATCGAAGGCTTTCTAATAGTCCACGAATCCCAAGCATAGCGGCTGGTTATACTCTCTCGTCTTCTCTATAACCTGCCGCAGCGTATGGATGTGGTCCATGGTACTATAGCCTTTTCGGAACCCGGCTTGTTCGGGAGGTTGGAAGGCATCAAATCTGTTAGCGAGACGGTTCGTGATGACTCTCGAAAACAACTTATATTTTAAAACTTGCTAGCCAGACTAAACCTTGTTCACTAAACAAATAAACGGGCAAGTGCGAGTCGGACTCGTACATCAAGGGTTCCGTACCTCCGTACAATGTTTTAAAACGCTAAAAAAACACGTTTTTTGTATGACGACCCCCTTTAATTTTTAACTTTCTTTATTTTTAGTATTTGTTGTTATAGCGGCCATAGTAATACATAATCTGTGAAAATTTCAAGTATCTAGTTAATGCCATTATAAAGATCTAGTTAAAAACGCTGAAAAAAACCCGTTTCTTGTATGACGACCCCCTTTAATTTTTACTTTTTTTTATTTTCAGTATTTGTTGTTATAGCGGCCACAGTAACACATAATCGGTGAAAATTTCAAGTGTTATTGTAAACTATTACGGTTCAAGAGATAGAGCCCTGTGACAGACGGACAGACAGCGGAGTCTCAGTAATAGGGTCCCGTTTGCACCCTTCGGGTACGGAACCCTAAAAATGAGCAAGTGTATACCCCATTGGACATCTATTCATTTTCTATGAAGTTTAAATATGAGTACGGGTCCCCTAACCCTAGACTTTTTCATAAAAACGTAGTGTAGCTTTTATTTTGAAATGACAAGTGAGCTTTCGGGAGTATTTTGTAATTTCAAAGAAATTGCATATATCTAGGCATATAACTAGTTTTCGACGCCAAAATATGACTCAAAAAAAAATTTAAGGGTGTAGAAGTTTTCCATAGGTACTGATGGTCAAATATGATATGATACAGTATATTCTTTTTCAAATTTGATTGTGAAAACCAGCTAATACAGTTTTGTAAGTAAAGTGATTCTGAACGGTAAATTCTTAATTTAAAAAAACATAATCCCTCTATTACCAGGCCTGTGTCACTCCCCGTTTAGGTATCGAAAATGTACCTACATTATTACTATGCGCGCAGGCGGCCCCTCGGAGTGGTAAATTCAGTTATACGAATCGTTTGTCCAGAGTAATAAGAATGAAATTGGCCTGCAATGGATGTCTAGGTATCTAAACGAAAAGGTGCTGAGTTCTGACGTGAGCTAAATTAAACCGTATCGCTAACAACATTGAGTAGATATTTCTTTGAATTTCTTTGCCGAGTGAGACTTCTGTACGTGAGTACTGGTTGTTATTCTGTGCTATTACAATCTGCAAACAAATGCACCGTCCATGCAATGCGACCCATGTCGATGCGTTTAGTTAGTTCACAGCACCGGAAGCGAGCTATCTAAGCAGGGCCAGGGCGCCGGCAAGGGACAGGCAGGTGCATTAGATTTTTTTACATTTCCGTCACTTGACGGCGGGTGCAAGTGCAGCAGATGACGTATTTTAAAACTATTTCTTTTTTATGAAGCGGAGATAAGGATATCTGGATGTTGGTCCGTTTGTAAATTTTAAGAAAGGTTTTAAATTTTTAGCCTTGGTTTTATTTTATAACTTTTGGAACCAAAAAGACAAGGAAATAATGGATTATAAGGTACATCGAGATTATATATAGGTACTAAGAGTATCTCGATGATCAGATATGAAGGTACTGACGGTTAGCATAGCACTGGATAGTGGAGGAATGGAGTTTTTGAAGGAAAGGCAAAGGTAAAGATTGAGAAAAGCAATAGTTTTCAGTTTATTTGTTAAAACTAAAATTGAAAGTAATAATATAAAGCTTCCTACAAAAAACATCCTAAAAAAAATAATTGTTACCCACAGAACAAACAGTCTAGCTCGAATAAGCCGTTGATAAGGCGCCCGGCCGCACGGCTTCGTGCCTCTGAATCGGGAATGCGGCTCGAGCTTTATAAATATTCAGATACCAAACATGCCTACCCTGAGCTACGGTAGTACCTAATTCTGTGCCTGAGCTTTTATATACGAGTATATAGCCAGAAAATATATAATTTAATTCAGGACAACCTATCATCATCTTCAGCATATCCAGGCCACAGTGGGGCCTCCTTTTGTCGACCCATTCTCATCCACTTGTTTCCCGACAAGGTGGACCACCAACCAGCTCCTTGATAATATAATATAAATATAGGGACAAATCGCAATAGTGGGTGTTTGAAAGCTGATGATGATGATGATGAGGGACAAATCACACAGATAGAGCCCCAAAGTAAGTTTAAACTTGTGTTATGATGGGATACTAACTGAAGGATACTATATCTATCATACACCCAAGACCTAGAACAATTTGAATAAACGGGCAAGTGCGAGTCGGACTCGTACATGAAGGGTTCCGTACCTCCGTACAATGTTTTAAAACGCTGAAGAAACACGTTCCTTGTATGACGACCCCCTTTAATTTCTTATTTTTAGTATTTGTTGTTATGGTGGTCATAGTAATAGATACTCGTACTTGGTGAAAATTTCAAGTATCTAGTTAATACCAATATAAAGATCTAGTTAAAAACGCTGAAAAAAACACGTTTTTGTATGATGACCCCCTTTATTTTGTAACTTTTTTTATTTTCGGTATTTGTTGTTATAGCGGCTACAGTAATAATAATCGGTGAAAATTTCAAGTGTCTAGCTATTATTACGGTTTAAGAGATAGAGCCCTGTGACAGACGGATAGACAGACGGACAGACAGACGGACAGACAGCGGGGGTAATAGGGTCCCGTTTGCACTCTTTGGGTACGGAACCCTAAAAAGGGCATTTTCCAACTTGCCCTTGATGGGGATCGAACCCAAAACCTCCGCAGTGGCGGACTGGCGTATTAACAACTACGCCACGGAGGTCGTCGCTGATCAGACAATATTGTGAAATTGTCTGATCAGCGAGCTGGTGGTATCTATTATCAAGTCAAACGTAACTGAATAAAAATGATCATTGACACTCGCATTTAAAAAATGTTAATTGACAAACTAAACATTTAAAGTTAACCATAATTTATTTATTTATTTATTTATTTAAACTTTATTGCACATAAAAAAAAGTGTACAAATGGCGGACTTAACGCCTTATGGCGTTCTCTGCCAGTCAACCATTGGACCAAGTAGAGAAATAATTTGGGTGGTGCGACAGAGTGTGTAAACAAAATTTAAAAGTATCTATAAATACCTACAAGAATAAATCAAGAATATACATAAATATTATTCTTAAAGAAATATATACCAATACAATGACTATAGATAAAATAAATATACAAAATATATAATTATGTAAATATAATACATAAAGAACTAATTATATATGCATGAAACTATTTAATAGTTTTGTAACTCAGTATATTTCATAGTTTTTTTCTGATTTTTCATTCTTATCCAGCTACTGCCCAGCTGGATATTGGCTAGGTGTGCGTGCGTATGCCAGGGCTCGGATGTTGGTTTTGCATGCATTGCTGCATTAAATGATAGAATTCTGACCAAGCGTTGCACATAAGGTCACAGAACAGGCGATGTGTGCGGGATCGGCGTCTAGGATCCGGTAGTGCACGCTGGCCATTCAGAAACAAAGATATTAGTAGTCATTTTTCATGTTTAAAAATAAGTCGATGTTATAAATAATGCAACTGTAAACACATATATTATTGGAATACATTCTAGAACAAATAAATAAAACTGTGTTAAGTACTTGAAACATGTATCGATTGTATTCTGTGTGTGTTTCTGAGAAATAAAATAATTAAATTCAAGTTGGGGCGAAAACACATTGTTTGTATGTATTTATGTTTGTTCTGCGATAACTGCCGAACCGATGGTCCGATTTTGATGAAATTTGATAGGCATGTAGGAAATGTCAATAGAATTTTTAGGTTCGTTGGGCATCCAAATCGGTTCAGTAGTTTTTGAAATATTAATAAAAAAATGTTAATTGTACTTAATTCTATTAAGCCCAACTTATATTGAAATCAAAACAAAATAACCGCCAGCCACGCTTGGTGTTATTAAACATTCATGTACAGTAACTTACATTTTTTTTACTCTTCATTTAGGTATTTCGAAATAATAGATATAATAGAAAGTGTTGGTTATGTTTTAAAAAATGTCAAATCATAAAACATCAAATGTGAGTTGATGCCTCCTGTAATGTATGTGAATAATTTTCTCGATGCGAATCATTGATGCACAAAACATGGTCCAAATTTAATGTGACGCTCATAATAATTTATACGTAAGTATCTAATCAAGAAATAAGTAAAGTATTGGTAACTTAGAGACGAGATAAATTAAAAAAGTTAAATTTTAAATATTTTATCCTATACATAACTATCTGTATTAATAACGTGACAAAGCCTAATCACAATCACAAGAGTGGCCCTCATGTTATGTTAGGACTAAAACATTTTTTTCTAATTTTATCCACTGTTCACTTTTACCTACAGAACTATTCTATTGAATATGTAACGTGGATTCGCTGATCCTTAAAAAAGGAAAGTGCCTAACTATTCAAATTACACAATCTAAGAATCACAATGTATTTTCTACGCGACTGTTTCATTATGTAAATTGTCTTTCGACGGTCCGCGACGATCGGTGCGTGACTCCGGTATGCGTGTTTTTTTATTGTTCTATCAAAAATTCGTTTTGTTTTGATGTAAGTACACGTTTTATTTTGAAGTTTCATATAGAATTCGTGCTATTGTTTCGAAGCCCAACAGCGGGGTTTGTTCCAGGGGTTCAAACTGCTTAATTCGGAATAAAACGTCCAAGTTTGTTGTGAAACTGTTAGTTTACAACTTGCAACTCGAAATTCAGCAACTTCTTGTTCTTACTTAATTTGGAGACAAAGATATTAATCAAAATGGTGGAATAGGCTAGGATTTTAATGTTTATGTTAGGCAAAGAAAACTAGTAGTCCGGATAGGTCAATTGACCATGGACAGAATGAAAACACAGTTTACTAAACATGAAACTAGATACACGACGCACCACGTCTCTACCATACATGTAAAATAACCTTGAGAGAGCATTGAGAAAATTAAGTATTTTTTGCCAATCTGGATTCCTATATGGAAACTGGACCAACTAATCCTAGAGGGCGGTCACGATTCAGCTTTTTGAAAATGAATAGAGTACACAAGAGAACGAAATTAAACGAAGCAAAACAATGGCACCATATAATATAAATAGTACAATGATGTCACAATCTTTTTTGACGTTTGATCATTGGTTTCATAGAACCACTTCTAATTGACTTGCCGGTGATGTCATGCAATCTTACGAGAGCTTTTGTATCCACTGTGTATGTTTTTTCTTTAGAATTTTACAGTTTTGTAAGTCTCATTCGTTACTGAAAGTTTACAAGACATTAAAGTTTGATTTTCAGTATACATCGTGTTAATGAAAGAACGCAAAACCTCTCAGATGGTACCTCAGACCATGTAACTGAACAACTTTTGTTCAACAACTTTCACGAAACTAAAAAAAAAAATTGAATTTTCATACAAACTGATCAGCTAATCGAGAAAATTTGTTTGAAAATCCGATTTTTTTTTATTTCGTGAAAGTTGTTGAACATATAGCCATTATAACAACAGCTCAGGAACGTGCAAACTGGAAAAGAAGGACAAGGAAGGCCGACCCCAATTGGGATAAGGTCTAGAGAAAGAGTGAAAGTTGTTAAATAAAAGTTGTTCAGTTACATGGTCTGAGGTACCATCTGAGAGGGTTTGCGTTCTTTCATTAACACGATGTACCTATATATATATATATATATATATATATGTTTATATAATTCACGTACAACAAGAGATCATTAGAATCAATTTACAATAAACCAGGTTTCTGTAGGGATTAAACGATAGTCAGAGAAAAGGTGTGCAAAGCATGTTTGGTACTTCAATAACTTCATCAAAATATATTCTTGTAAGATCTTTATGCTCAATATAAACAATGAAAAAGCTCTTAGAAATATTGAAATCTTTTCACAAATAACTACTTTCACCCCTATTTCCGTCTATTTTTATTTAGTCACAGTTCTCCAATTTTATTTCTTCGTTTATAAAATTTTATTGTTCCGGTGACGCCAATAACTATATTACACTGATCGCTGAAGCATGATATGTTTCCTCTATATTTCTCACAAACAATTGCGTTATCATTGATTATACTATGAAGAACAATTTCAGAGTTTCTTTTAATACTCGTAGATTACAAATGACAATAAGAATCAGGAAATAACAAGAGGATATCTTCACTCACACCACCCATCTGTCACCCATTTTTATAAATCTAAGGAGGTTGGTAGTCCTGTCGTCTTATAACCATTCCCCTAACTATCTGACTCTTCAGATACTACGCTAAATAAATAAATTCTATCTTTTTATATCCATTTGATACTTTAAACTTGAAATCTAGTTAAACCACAACATTTCTACTTTTTACCACAATCATTTACTGCGTTTTTGCGACAAGCTTCGTATAAAAAGCTTCATCATTAGATGACGTACAGCCACCACAACGTGCGGAAGCGCGTTACTGATACGATCTTGTTACGGGTACTCTACAAAGCTTTTTGTAACGTTATTTATATTTCATAGAGATTCATCATTGTACTTGAATGATGGTATTTCTACCATAAATGTAAGAACGAAGCGTATGGCATACCTACAAGGTGATCAGAGGACCTGACCAAGGTCGCCGCTTTAGATCGGTCATTTTGGAAATCCTTGACAGGCAGAGGCTCATGGCCAATACCGTCTTCACCATAAGGGCACACGGGGCCCGTGCCCAGGGCCCCCATTCTCAGGGGGCCCCGAAGGACCGAAAATTTCTCACACATTTATTCTCAAAACATTTTTGTCGGGCACTTTAGGTACACTTTTTTCAATTTAAAATTAATAATTTTAAACAAAAATTAGTAATCTTATCAGAAGGTATTTACAAGGCATATACTACGCTATACTACGCCATTATAATATATCGATGACTGTGCCTATTCCTACTGTACTAATCTATACTAATATTATAAAGCGGAAGAGTTTGTTTGTTTGTTTGTTTAAACGCACTAATCTCAGAAACTAATGGTCCGATTTGAAAAATTCTTTTTTTGTTGGGTAGTCCATTTATAGAGGAAGGCTTTAGGCTATATAACATTCCGACAACCACGCGAACGAAGTCGCGGGCACAGCTAGTTAAAAATATTTCCGAACGCATCCTACCTAATTTATTAAGTACACCATCTAGCGATCACTTACGCATTCACTTCGATTCCAAAGTCAAAGGTTTCAAAAATTCCAAAAGTGCCCCAAATTCTTGTGTGCTCAAGGGCCCTAGCCTAGTTTAAGACGACCTTGCTCATGTCCGGCAGTCGACGTCATACGACTAAAATGATCATGCCGTAACGAGTCAATCTAGAGATGAAATAAATTTGCAGAATAAACGAAAGATTGAGAACTTAAAAAGAAAACTAAGTCTGCGTGTACCCTGGCCTTTCTAAAAAAAATAAATTAAGATTTTTATTAGGATTTTTTATATGTATAAGTAATTAAATCCACTGCTCAACTAGCCCAATTTCATGATAATAAAATTCAACAACATGTGCGTAAGGTGTTCCGCAAGGTTCTATTTTAGGACCTTTATGATATAATATATTAGACAAAAATATAAGACAGTAAAAAGGAATAAGGAACGAAAGTTTTGGAAGTCGGCATACGGCTATTAGAATCACGCATTGCCTATGCACCCGTCGTTGTGTGCACGCACTCTATGCGTGACTGTAATACAATGCTGTCTGGTAATGGTAACATGAGTATTATGTTATGAGTAAAGGTATTTTTTGCTCAGCGGCCTTGACGACTGATACATAGACTAGAATGTAGAAAATCATTATATTCAATTTTAGAAGTCTAATCTTTTCAAGTTCAAGACTAACGCAGAATAATGTTTAGGTTGACTGTTTTTAAGCTTTGAAATAAAATCGACAAAATAACCAAATTTATAGATGAGAAAGTTGTCGAAGATTGCAAACAATGTCATTTTGGAGCTAGTTGTGGTCAGCACTGGGTTGGATGACCACAAGTGGCATAAACATTTCTCGAAACTCCTCCGTGCCTCGAAAGGTACGTCCCCATTGCCTTTAGGCAGCTTGAAAATCTAGCACTACGAGTAGTATTGGTCACTTACACACACGAAAAACAAAAACAATGTCGCTAAAGTTTGTACGAGATACCTCTCCAACTCGTCTGGCCAACGTGGAGAGTGTAGGCCAAATCCTCTGGCTTATCTGGCCAAGTATGGCTCTGGTAGTACAGAGGGTCATGCAGCTGCAGTGGAGATTAAATATAGCAAGGGCGAGTCGGACTAGTACGTTAAGGGTTTCTTACCTCGGTACAATGTATTAAAACGCTGAAAAAAACACGTTTCTTTTATGACGACCCTTAATTTAATTTTTAATTTTTAACTTTAGTATTTGTTGTTAAAGCGGCCACAGTAATACATAATCGGTGAAAATTTCAAGTATCTAGCTATTACGGTTCAAGAGACAGAGCCTAGAGATAGAGACGTGACAGACGGACAGACAGACGGACGGACCGACGCGACGGACAGACCGCGAGGTCTCAGTAATAGGGTCCCGTTTGCACCCTTTGGGTACAGAACTTTAAAAAGACCTGATGACGATGATGATGACCTATACAATTTGGATGCATGCCATGCATGGATGTTCCATCATCGCCCATCACCTTCTTATAGTTGGTGCAATAAAGATATTTTATCGTATCTTATCATCAAGAGAACGGTTCTCTACAAATTCAACTAATAATAACTCTCGTAATCCCACCTTACTTAGTGCCAAATAAAATGATAAAGATAGCACCAGAAACACGGTCCAGAAGCCTGTTTTTGTAATGAAGTTACTAATCACGCTATTAATAAATCACCACATAAATATCGAATGAAGCTCTTTCCACAAAACAAACGCCGGAAGCTGTCCATAAAACTTTAGTTTACATTCAAAGAAAGCCACGCATAAAAGTCGGCCGTATAAATAACTACTGCCACACATTAAACAGTGAAACAGATGCGACGCATACTAACCTTAACGTATGCAGTGCTGAAGCACATCATCCATCACAAACCCGTGCGTTTAAACAATTGAAAATGAATTGGCATAAACAGTCGGCACTGAAAGTGTTAAAATTGAATGGTATCGTGAAGCCTTATTTTTGAAACGCGGACATTTGATCATTTTTTGTAGAAATAAACGTTTATTTATTTTTATTTATTTAAAAATTTTATTGAGCCAAAAGCTACAATAGGTAGACTTAATGCTAAAGCATTCTCTTCCTGTCAACCTTTAGGAGAAGAAAAGCAGAAAGAATAGTTGGCGTCTTAAATAGATATATACAATATCCAGATATACATATTGTGTACTTTTAAATAATTAAACGTTTATTTAACGAATCTTCAATAAAATGTATTTTATTGAAGTAGACGTTCATAATTTGTTTCTGTAACTCTTTTTAGGGTTCCGTACCTAAAGGGTGCAAACGGGACCCTATTACTGAGGCTCCGCTGTATGTCTGTCTGTCCGTCTGTCAAAGGGCTCTATTTCTTGAACCGTAATAGCTAGACACTTGAAGTTTTTACCGATTATGTTATATTTTCACAGTAATAACTGTGGCCGCTATAACAAAAAATCCTAAAATTAAAAAAATTTAAAGGGGTTGTCGTACAAAAAACGTGTTTTTAGCGTTTTTAACTAGATCTTTATAATGACATTAACTAGATACTTGAATTCTCACCGGTTATGTATTACTATGACCACCATAACAACAAATACTAAAAATAAAAGTTAAAAATTAAAGGGGGTCGTTATACAAGAAACGTGTTTTTTCAGCGTTTTAAAACATTGTACGGAGTTACGGAACCCTTCATGTATGAGTACGACTCGCACTTGCCCGTTTATTTCTTTTTATGGTGCTCCACACTGCTGTTAAAAATGTTTACAAACATTAGTAAACATTTTCAAAATCCAAGTAAAAAATAGTATAAGTACCTATTTAAGTTATTATACATTTTTATTTTGTCAAAAATTAAACATTTTTAACAGCAGCGTGCACCATGAGATCGCGTAAGAAGTTAACACTGCCATAGAATAATGAATAAAACTACACTGCGCTCCATCACAGACATAACCGTGGTGGAAATAAAGTGTCAAAAAGAATTTGTCTTACATCGAGGAACCGCGACTACCGCGAGGACGCAGAAAATCGCGTCCAAAAATTAACCTACGATCTATATATTTTAGTCACTATAAATTATCTAGAAATACAATAGGTTATTCTTCCGTGACTCTATACATTGCACCATTACACTGTTACTCTAGACACGGTCTGGAGTTAAGACTCAGCCGTTTAAATTAAAACATTGTTTGCACGAGCGACGTTGGAATTCCAGCCAACAATCAGTGTTACCAATCAATTTGTTTCAATACAAAGTTGGCACGTTTGTAGTCTTAGATAACAGTTTGTACTTGATAAAACATACAGAATTCGTAGTAATTTTAGCGACAAATCAACTTTGAAATATACACCTATCAGCGTTAATTTTATATTTCAACAATAATATTTTAGAAATTCAGTAGGTATTCATATGGAAACATGTTCTCCATACAAAAAGCATGATGACTGTCAAATCTTCTTCATAACAGAAGACTGCTTTAGAGAAGAATGGAAGAAATTATATTAATTGACTTTCCGATAGTGCTATAGAGGTGGCCCGATATTGGGCTAATAAAGTTTAAGCCGATAAGAAGTGGACGAAATAACAAATCTTTAAAAATCTTACAACATCAAGTTCAGTACGAGCAGGTTTCCATATTCCAAAGGTAATTTCCAGTGGCGTCTTTCCATTATTTTCTTGTCTATATGTAAACAGGGACCATCAAGAACCCGTTGCGCTCCAAACTTGTTTGACTTGTTACGGGATTTGCTTTACACACTGGACACCAAGTTATGAAAGTGCAATTTAAGCTTTACTACTCAGTACACACCATTTTAATTCATCTTTATCCTAACGGAGTGCCGTGTGGTTCCCGGCAGAGTAGAATAGGATCACTCCAAGTCTTCCCGTGGATGTCGTAGAAGGCGACTTAGGCAACACAAGCTGAACAAAGCTTATAAACTAAATCAATGAGACCTCTCCATCCAGCCAGTCTCCAGGCCAGCATGGAGAGTGTAGGCCGCAGTACAGAGAGGGTCGTGCAGCTGCAGTGGAGACTAACAAAGACCTGATGATGATGATGATAATCCTAACGGAGTAGACAGAGCCTAGGACCGGAAAACCTACTAAGTTAAGCGTGTTTGGCGTGAAAATGGGAGAGGAAATCACAGTATGGATGAGTCGATTCTCAGATCATATAAAGCCATTATTTTATTTTATGTTCTGAGAGTTGATCAGATTCTCGCCTATACACCGAGTCGGCTTTCAAGATTTGCGTAGGGAAAACAAGCAGCGGATACGTTTTTGCATTTATACCAGACCAGCATGGAAGAAACTAGACGAAGTTTGGAATGTGTCATTTACGTCTCGCCGATAAATAAAGGATAGTAAGTAGGTGTACATATACGATTCGTCACACACTTATCTAACAACCTCCACTTGACAAGAATGAAATACAAGAGTTACGATATGTTCCATAATCATAAATCACTTGTCAATCATTGCCAAATGAAATAAAAAATAGTTTTTTTTTTTTGTAATGTCTTCAAATATTTCGCACAAGTATACGATTTTTTAAATCATTCATCATTACATAATATGATCATCATCATCAATATATTTAAGAACTATGTTCTTGTCGGTGGAGTATTTTCCTTGTCTCCCGATCCTCAGCCAAATACTTGACTTCCCTATACGACACGACTTCTGCCTTTTTACATATATGATATGAGTCATATTATCCTCATCATCCTCATGGTTAGCCATGCGGTTTCCGGCAGAGTACAATAGAACCACTCCAAGTCTTCCGACTGAGGAAATAACCACAAGCTAAACAAAGCTTAAAAACATCAATGAGAGACCTCTCCAACCCGTCTGGCCAGCGTGGAGAGTGTAGGCTAAATCCTCTGACTGCTCTGGCCAAGTATGACTCTGGTAGTACAGAGAGGGTCGTGCTCCTGCAGTGAAGACTAAAAAGACCTGATGATGATAATGTTATTATCCTTATAATATTTTTACATATTGTATTCGTGTATGGTAATTTTCAACTACCACCGGTGAAGGTGGACGTCGTGAGGAAACCTGACCCTAGTTCACTAGACTGTAATCAACAAGTGACTGTCATCAACAGATGACTGTCATTGAGCTCCGTTAGATACCGTTGAGTTGAGGCAGCTCGGAAAATCTGACATCAGTTTTAGCTATAAGGCCGTAACTAAATTTTCCGGGGTCCAGTGCTGCCCCCATTTTAAATAAATCATTTCAAAGAAAACGGAGACATCATTTAAAATATAGATAGATAACCCTTCAAAGTATTTTATGAACTACTGTTTACAGTTTAAAAAATTGAAAACGTTACGCTTTACTACGCACATTTGCGAAAAACGGCCACTTTTGGCCCGGAAATTCAGGAACGGCCTTACAAAGTAATCCTGATAAGAAGTAGGATCCCGAGCCACAATATCGTATTAAAAGATTTGAAAGGTTATCAACTACAAGGATTATTGAAATAGTTTTCTCTAAAGCAAATTTTATATACAGACTGACTTTTTATCCACCTGCAAATTTTTTGGAGCAATTTCAGTCCATGATACTGAACTACTTTCTATAAAAAAGTTATTTATATAAGATAAAAATTTTTCGTCCTCCCATACAAAATCCGTTTGGCTGAACGCTGATTTGTATGAGGGGATGAAATTTTTTTAACGATTTTTAATAACTTTTTTTTTAGAAAGTTGTTTAGTATCATGGATTGAACTTGCTCCACAAATTTAGCAGGTGGATAAAAAGTCAGCCTGTATAGGAATTAGGTATTTAGGTTATCACAACGACCTTCAATCGTGTGGTATGACTGGACGACGCTATCGTACGGACGAGCGGATGTTCTGGCTCTGATATTGCGTAATGGTCAATGTCGTCTGTGGACGGGATTTATAAGGAAAATCTGGTGTTCATTCATGGATAACAAATTAATTAATATTGGACAATAAAATAAATGACAATGTTGCTCTCAAACGGTTGAGAGATTGCGATGAGGCCACCATTCCGCTAGTTTCCAACAAGACAAAACAGATACTTTTTCTGAACGTCAAAACTATTATTATATACTACAAATATTTTCTATATGGTTCTATTATTTCATCAGCTAGTCATACAGGATAGGATAGATTGGCAATTACAGTGTTTACGGCAGCCTGCCAGCTTAAAGCGTTTGTTTATGAAACCCCACACGCGGACAAATTGCACTGTAATTGTCCTGCTAGTGTGTAATCGAATGTCAAATATTTCATGTAAAATTTAAAAATATTTGACATCATACTAGGTGAGTGCGAGGTCCCATAAATGTGACCAAGAATCTCATAGCTATGACAAGGTAGAAGGGAGGTAAAAAAAATCATGCTTAGAAAATCCCTTATCTTTAGCACCTTGACTTTCCAACATTGCAGATACAATAGATTTTTAATTGATTGTCGATCACCACGTGACCACCATGGTGTTTAAAGACTTAATAATGGCATATTACTTAAAATAATAAAATAATATCACACTCACACTCACATTTAAGTCTGTGTGACTCTATATCTAAAAATATTACGCAAAATGGAAAGGCCTATGACAAACGGTGGCTGCTTATGATAATGGTAATGACGAAGTAGGTAAACGTGCGAGTAGTGTGGTAGGTAAAGTGCGGATGGCGGACGAATTGATAACCTCCTACTTTTTCTTAGTCGGTTAATGTCGCTTCTGAGCGACAGAAAAGGATAACAACATAGGAAAGCGCTGTTTTGTGTTGATAGATGTGATCCAACCCTAAAGATCTCAAACCTAACCATCGACACGATATAAAGATATTACAAAACCGGGAAGAACCGAGCCACTTATATACCTCACGGAAATTAAAAACAAGTACCTATTACCTGTAGACTCTGTATTAAACTACTTCTGCAAGTTCTCCTGAAACCACATAACAGTTATCCCACATAATGTTCCCCAGAATGCCGAAGCACCGGGAGAACCGCGACCACCTTTACATTCATGTGTTAAACGACTAGCCCCGCATTAACTTCAAAGAATTCAAAGTAAAATGGATGGCGCCTGGCGCACCGGAAGATATAAATTTATAAGAAAAGTATTCCTGTTAAAAATAAAATGATCAGTTTCCAAAGTATGATATAGTTGAATATAAGGTAAACCAGTTGCAGGAGTAGACTAAAACATTAAATACTTTCTGCAAATAAGATAAAATAACATTTTAGACTATTTGCAAATTAGGTGAGCTGCTACTGCGATCATTCGATACCTACTACCTCGAAAGAAATTGTTCAAGTAAACGACGACGACGCTTGTGTAGAAAATGTAAGTAGTGCTGAGATGTCGTTATCGTTAGTATACGGTTATACCTGTACACTACAACTTCTAAGACCAAATGATAACAGTCAACCGGTAAACTTGGCGAATACGGTATGTCGTCTACAGATATCAGAGGTCTAATATCATTGCTGCACGGCACAATGCGACGACACATCTGTCAGCTCGGAACAGCACTTTCCTATGCTGCTATCCTTTTCTGTCGCTCAGAAAATTCATTTGCTAGAGCGAGAGAGAGCGACGGAACGCTTCATCATGGCCAGTGCTGAAGCGTTTCGTCGCTCTCTCTCGCTCTAGCAAATGACGTTTCTGAGCGACAGTAAAGGATAGCAGCATATGAAAGTGCTGTTCCGTGCTGACAGATGTATCTCAACCCTAAGAACATCTTATCACTTTAGCTGTACTGCTTCGAAACCCGGAGTGCGTTTTTGCACTCGTCGTAATAATGTGGCAAATTAAAAGTGCCTGGTTTGACTGTACATTTTAGACTCTAAACGGACTGCATTTCGACTGCCAAATTGCAGTTTAGATGCAAGTTGATTGCAGTTGGCACGACCGCAAATACGAATATAATCATCTGAACTGCAATTTACATGCACTAACTGCATTTCTACATTTGACGTGCAATGCAGTCTGTCTCTCAGAGCCATGCCAATAGAATCACACCTTTATCCTCGTAGTTATATCCATCAGTTTTATGAGCATCCCGCATTAACAAGATACATACAAAGTAAAATGAATGGCGCCCACCACTCGGGAAGCAATAAATTCAATGGAAAAGTATACTTGCGAGGAATAGGAATAAACGGAATTTGTGGAACGAGTCCCGCGATCAAAGATGTCTTTGTTTTAGACTTGTTTAGAAATGCGTTTTGTGTTGAACATTATTTGTATTGTATAACATATGAAATTTTTGGAAGTAAACCAAATACTTATTAGAAATATAGCAACGTAGCAAAATATGAATTATTTTTGACTTACAAGTGAATCGATTGGATTTTATGTATGCAGTACAAAAGACACAAGTCAGTCATCTGTGTGAGTTTGGTCTGCCAGGGATTTTTGCCGATACAAGGTATAAATACCCAATACCTTGTATGGGCAATGATCGCGGTGTTTACTACGAAAATTGAATTACTTACATTTTGATACAAGCGAAATATAACTTTTTGAAAAGAAGTTCCATAAGATAAATATCATGCATAAGTGGCGCCCTCATTTGAAATAAATTGTTTGATAGCTAAAAGTGGCCACTTTTGGCTAACACACGTTTTAAAATTGAACGAACTTATGTAATACTTTCAACGGTTGTTCATAAAATAATTAAAAGGGCTATCTAGTGCCTGACTTTTAGAAATATGGAAATTTTCACCATATTTACGATTAAACTACCTGCGGAGCTGACAGGAAAAAAATGTTACGAGAAGCTTGACGAAATTATTAGAACTACACAGAAGGGAACAATATCTCGTAACGTTTTTTTAAGGAAAGGCGTGACGAATTTCATTACTGACGGGGATCCCGGTTCGCACATTTTATGTAAGTTACTGACCTCGTCTGCGGGCTTGGTGGGAGTGATGGCAACAGTCTCGTTGAAGCAGAGACACGCACAATAGTGCCGGTTCGCGTCTACGTCGGTGAGCACTGAGACGTAGAAGCGGGGCTCTGACCGCTCCGTCGACAGCGCCCATCCTTGCGGCTGGCAGAACTGCAAGAGAAATTGTACATGAAGTCCTTTAACAGATAAGATACAAATACCCTTTCACGTTTCTAACCCATAAGAACCCCCTTACCCTAGACTTTCCCATACAAACGTAGTCTACGTTTTATTTTGAAACGACGTGTCAGATTTCGGTAAAAATTTGTAACTTTAAAGAAATTGCTATATCTAGGGTTATAATTGGTTTTCACAGTCAAAATATAAACTTGAAAGAAAATATATGGGTGTAAAAGATTTCCATACTAATGGTCAAAAATGTTATAATGCACTATATTCTCTTTCAAGTTCATATTTTGACTGTAAAAACCAATTATAACCCTAGATATATGGAATTTCTTTAAAGTTACAAATTTTTACCGAAATCTGACATGTCGTTTCAAAATAAAACGTAGACTACGTTTGTATGGGAAACTCTGATTCTGTCTAGGGCAAGGCGACTCTTAAGCCTGGTTTACATTTTAACAAGTGATAGTGAGAAGTGGCAAGTGACAAGTAATTCCGCGTGTGAACAGGCAAGGCACTAACAAGTGAATAGCAGCCTGTTCTATTATTTGACAAGTAGCTCTGCCACGCGCTACCTCGCTTTACCCGCGCTGGCCCACCGCCTCAGTAGCTCTGCCCCGCGCTATCTCGCTTTCCCCGCGCTGGCCCACTGTCTTAGTAGCTCTGCCCCGCGCTTCCTCGCTTTCCCCGCATAATTGAGCTTACAGCATATCCACTTGACGTGTGAACACCACTTGTCACTTGTCAGTGTTTTCTTGTCACTTGCCACTAGTCAAAATGTAAACCAGGCTTTACGGGAGTAGACAGGGCCAAGAGTCGCAAGATAAAAGGTCACGCTTAGCAACTCGGTGAGTGTCAAAATGGAAAAGAGGAATTAAAAAAATATATAAAATAGGTTTGCTTCTATTACCTTGCTTGACTTCTACGCGATAGAACCAGCTGATGCTTCCAAAAATCAACAAGTAGGATAACAAAAGCATTTAGTATCTGAGGAGCGAAAAAGGTCTACCTAACCTCCTTTATAACATATTCATATAGAAGTGGCCGTAAACCGGCGACATGAGAGCCCTAATTGGATGGCAAAATTGAGAGACTGATAATGTTAAACGAAAATGGAGGCAGATATTTAGAAATAGATACCTACATAAGTGCCGCTGATGATAAATAAGTAAACTAACATAAAATACTTGGATAAAAGCCCTTACCCATTCAATGCCGTCGTGGAATGGTGTGTCGTCCCAGTTTGTCTCCGGGAACCGTTGGAGGATAACGCCGCTGCTCAGACCGCCATCTGCGACCAAAGATAACGTCATTTAAAACCCCTAGATTTAGGCTGGATTTTCCACCGGAATAAATATAAACTAAGCGCCAGGATCCGGAAGCTGGATATAAATTATTTTTTACTCGCACACCATTCACTCGCTCTCCTTGTCTTGTTTTTATTGACGGAATGTTAGGTTAGGTAGGTATATAAAATGGGTTAGATTAGATGCGAATCGCGTAACGTAAGTATTGTGCGTGCGAATGTTCGTGAAAGCACCAATATGGCTCCAACGGAAGATTAGCGTTGGGTTTTGCTGATGCAAAACCCAGCACATGCTGAGTTGGAGTCCATTTTGGGGGACAAATCACATTTATTTAATTTTATTTTTTTCTTATTCTGTATTTTTATAATTTGTTAAATGTTTTTTTTCTCTGAATAAATTTTTATCTATCTATTCATATCCGGAAAATTACGTGGTATTTTAAAAGAAAATAAGATAAACATTCTAATTACTTTCAAACACTTTGTGAAAAGTTGTCCGATCCCCTATTGTCGCTATGTCACTGTGCTCGTCTGTAAAAGCCATTGACATGAATTACTTAGATCTCGTTGGTAGTTAATTAGCACCTCCGCTATTTATACACAATATTTTTCTTTCTTCCTAGCTTTCCCGATTGGCTTTACGATCGGTTCCAAATAATTTTTCGAAACTAAAAACCGACTTCAACACCAAACTACACAATCGATTTTGATAAAATTCCAATGGGACAAACCACTTGACAAGTATATTATACCATTTCAAACAAAAAAGAATTTTCCAAATTTTACGGCCGCCGCCGCCCGACCCGACGTCATTTTCTCCCAAACAGAAAAAACAAAAGAAAAACTTTTCCGTATGTGTAATATGTTTTATTACTTTTTCATTTGTTTTGTTTATTTTTCATTTGTTTTGTTGCATTTTCATTTGTTTTGTTACTTTTCCCTTTGCACATCCTTTGGCAATATATCCGTAAACAATAGCATGCAGTGACCGCAGCGGACAAAGGCACAAAAGGCAGCCTATCTATTGAGAGTCGCCGACACGACTGGCGATAGCTTCGAAATAACATCCATTGGAGATGTACAACTGTGGTCACCACTTATGTTTAGAAATGTCCTACTTTGAATAGTACATGTAGGTACTAATTATACTCGTAACCCTTCATCTGTCCATAAATTAAAAGCAATAACTAGCTAAAGATCTAAATTAAAAAATATGTGATAAAAAATTGAGCCACGAGTAAAAAAAAACGAGAGGAGTTATGACGTCATCTTTTTTTTATACGGAAAAAATAATAATTTTGTTCTGAAACCTATCGTGTGTGGTATCTAATGAAAGGGCTTACTAAGCCGATTCTAAAAATATATCACATCATTATATTTCAGTCACTTGTTTAAAATCAAATAAAAATCATTTTGAAAACCTACCAAGTTTGTGCTCCTCCAGATAGGTAAGTATATGCGGTTAAATCATTATTTGTAATTATTTAAAATATACCTAAAATAATATGTAATTACCTCATATCCAACCCCAAGAATACAATTTTAAAAATATTTACATTTAGTATTTTTTAATATTACAAAATGTGATAAAACCACAATTAGTTGAAACATGTATAAAAAGTTCAATAAGAGACACACACAAGACACTGAGGATGATAAATACTAATGCGAAAGGAGTTTTCAATCATATTTATATTATATATTTATTTTTATTTAAAAACTATCTAAAAAAACTAAATATTTAAAAAAAAACCTTATTTTCTTTTTTTTCCATTCTTCCACATGAGCTTCAAAGTTAAAGTTAAAGTTAGTAGTGCATCAAGCTAATCTGTCATGGTTCATACATTCGCGTAGTTACGAGTATTATGAAGTCTATTTGCAGAGGACACGCATAATTCAATGTGTTCAATACGTGAGACTGGCCTACATCGATTGTGTGGAGTGTAATGCTCCTGCGCATTCAAGTTGCACTACTTATAGTACAGCAGACAGAATAGGTAGGACGATTCTTCTTCTTATTATAGGGCTGGCTCAAAATATTATTTCTTTTTCTTCACTAAGTTACAACTTTTGCAACAATATAGAAAGCTCTATACCGACAGGCTAAAGGTCATAGCCCACTTACACAACTCTGCTTCAACACCGCTCCCACCCAACACCGCCCTAAACTAATACGATCCACGCACTGACAGCTAGCAGGCGCCCAGCGCTCCACGCACCGACAGCTATAAGGCGCCCAGCAGTCTTCGTTCCGACAGCTAATCTAAGGCAGGGAGGCTCATCTAGTCGCCGTAGCGACTGCTAGCAGTCAGCGTGCGAACAGCGCGTAAACCGCTTGTTTCCAACCCGCGGCCAGCGATGCGTCAACCCGCGGCCAGCGAGGCGTCAACCAACGAGCAGTCTGATGGCGGTAAGCTCGGTGACAGTGAGCTGTCTGCTAATTTATGTTGCCAATGTAAAATATATCTAAAGAGCACTACCTAAAGCCCATATTTCAATAATATTTTAATTGTTGGGTGGGAGCAGTCGTGTAAGAAGGCTATGTCCACGGACACGCGGCGTGGCGTGCGACGCGTGCTGCCAGGCGGGCCGCTTGGCGGACCGCCGTAAAATTTCCATAGATTATATACATATAGTCACGGTCGAAACACACAATAGAAATATAGCGAAAGGCTGCCGCAACTACAAACTATGGAAATTTTACGGCGGTCCGCCAGGCGGCCCACTGCGCACGCCGCGCCGCGTGTCCGTGGACGCGGCCTAAGGATAAGACTATTCAAAACCGAGCACAGACTATATCCAACATATACTATATCCAACTAATCACAGATCATATCAAACAATTATTTTCTTTATCGTCTGCATAAATGGTGGGCCATAAAATAGTGACAGGTTGCTAGCTACACCTTCTGACACGGCTCAGATACATTTCCATCGGTTTTTATAATCTGAAACAGCTAGTAACATTCTACGTTTTCTCTTTCAGGCCAGCATGAAAGATGGAAGGTAAAGATAACCAAATAAAATAAAATATCGCATATTTAAGTAGGTAATAAATAATTGAATACCTGAAACCAGGCGATAAAACTTTACCCTAGTACTTTTCCACATTATTTACAAGCTAAACTCAGTTTATTTACTTGTTATACGTGAATTGGAACCCTGTCCGGGAAGTTAGAACCGTCCTTTATTGAGGGCCAGCGTAATTGGAGCTAATTTGTCAGCGGACCCTACCGTGACCTTCGGTCTCTTGTCCAGAACCGTAACAGCGTCAATATTAATATTAATTTTACATGAAAACGAACTAAAAATTTAATTTAGAGACCCATTAACACAGTGCAAGTGCCTGAATTAAAGCAATAGATGACTTGCGTGGTCTAAGCAAAACGTCAACCATACAAATAATTTATTGCTAAATTGTATGCAACAGGCAGAAACTTGCAGTGTGTAAATGGCCTTTAGATGGAGTGTAACTAGTTACAGCAAAAAATGAAGCTGTTCCTATTCAGATCGTGGAAAAAAGTAGGTAGATGAAAACCTAAGACTGAGCGTGAGTTTGAAAAGGGTTGGATATAAAGTAGGATGTTATAATGTTTATAAAAGTAAAATCAGTAAAAACTCTTTTAAATTAATGGGGGGCGGGGAGGTTGGAGCACAAAATGTTGTTTTTCTCCCGAATAATCTTAATCCTAAAAAAATAAACTATCTCTAAACCAGAAAAGTGAACATTAATTCAGAGGCTGCTAGTGGGCACGGATCTTATCAGTCTCTATAAAGAATCGGTTTTTACACATTCTTTCTTTGATACTTTTTTTCGATATTCGTATTATTTGACCCCGAGTGCTGGTCACGCACGGGCTTGCTGACAATATTTAGCATAAATGTTTTTCGTCCCAAATACCCAATATATTGTATTAAGTTAAGGTACAGTTGCTACGGTCGCCGAAATATGCTGTTATTTCGCAGATCGTATAAGACGAAGAAGGAAATAGGCAAAAAACCCGGAGGATTCTTCTCTAAAGGGTGAGGGTCTTTTTTCATGTAAATGTACGTTTCCATCCATTTATGCTGCCTAATAATGTAAAATCTATGGTAAAAACTCTGAGTTCGAATTTTTACCAGAGATTTTACATCAATTCGATTCGATTCGATTTTAGTAACAATCCACTAAAATCGATTAGATTTAAGTCATTAACTATAGTATAGAGATTAGAGCTGTATTCAAATTGGGTTACCGCTTTATGTATGTGTAATCAAATTATGTACATATACAGTGGCGTAACTATACCGTTCGAGACCCGTGGCAAATTCATCGGATAATCTGTCTATCCCGATGCCTATCTCGAGTCGGCCCCCGGCCCGGGGGCCCCTTCCGGCTGGATGCCCGTGGCATTTTGCCGACTTGCCATTGTAGTTACGCCACTATACACATACCGACGAGTTGTTAAATCGATTATAGCGAGATCACACGATGACCCATGCGTTGCTATATACTAAATAGACATGAACTCATTGATTTACAAAATGTACTACGCTTCTATTGCCGTGTGGTTCCTGGCAGAGTAGAATAGGACCACTCCAAGTCTTCCCGTGGATGTAGTAGAAGGCGTCTTAGGAAAGACAAGCAAAACAAAGCTTATAAACATCAATGAGACCTCTCCAACCAGCGTGGAGAGAGTAGGCCAAATCCTTTGACTGCTCTGACTAATATATGGTTCTCGTAGTACACAGAGGGTCGTGCGTGCTCCTGCAGTGGAGACTAAAAAAGACCTGATGATGTGATGATGACACTTCTTATTGTAAGTCGAAAAGGTTCCAATATAGTTTCGATTTCAATTCAAATGACCTTTGACAAATGACCAGTATGTGGCCACGGCGATCCCTCTGGCGTTAGCCTCATTAGTGTCCTCTATGGTACATGACGTACTCCACCAGGTAACATTATGTTAGTGGCATTTGGCAAATAATAATGGAATATGGCAATGAGTAATCCTACAGCGAAGACATTGATATATTTAATTGCAGAGTCAGTCAATTCAAACATATACACTCAACATTCTCAGCATCTCATCTAGTACATAGTCTGGCAAAATTGTTTTTATAATTGTTGGAATTATACGTATAAATAATTGTAAATACTTACCTTGAACAAAAGTTACCTTTATTTTGTATTGTCTTTATAACATACTTAGCTAAAGCAATAGTGCATACACGCTTAGGATGCTAAGTTGGAACACTATTAGTTCATAAGAAACCTTGTAATGTTGTTACTTAGTGTCTGTTGTGTTGCCTTATAAATAAAATAAAATAAATAAATATCTCTTTTCATTATTTTCGCACGCAGTGTTTAATTTGGCAAATAATAAAGGAAGATCTCTATTCATTATTTTCGCACGGATTCAACTAAATAATACCAAAACTGCATTCTCGGTCCAGATATCCTGTTCTGTTGAACTGGATATCTTCAGATGTTTTACTGAGAGCGGGCAGACTCGGCCTCCGTACGTAACAGTGCACCAGTTTACCTTCTAATAAATTGCACAATCTCACGGCTGCATCTGCGGTGCAACACGTACTTACTTTACATCTCAAATTACTCTAGTGGTTATACTAGTTCCTTGATTTATTAAAAATTTTAATAAATCAAGGAACTAGTGTGCCAATTTTCGTCAAAATCAGTTGAAAAATACGACCTGTAGGCCAGAACAGACAGACGAAAAAAAGCATTTTTTGTCCAATCTGGAAACTGAGTAGCTTCGCTCGCTCGTTCAATTAT
Source organism: Acrobasis repandana (assembly GCA_963576875.1). Classification (NCBI taxonomy): domain Eukaryota; kingdom Metazoa; phylum Arthropoda; class Insecta; order Lepidoptera; family Pyralidae; genus Acrobasis; species Acrobasis repandana. The sequence goes on along the minus strand of OY756233.1, from coordinate 3,929,799 downwards.
AAGTTCGCCTCAAACTGTGAACCCGCACATCTTGGTATCTCAAATCAAAATTCACTTTTCTTGGTAATACTCATGTAAAAAATCTTCGCTCTTCTAGCAATCTCCGTCTCGCTATACCAAATCACCGGAGTGGGTTCTTTGAGCGTTCGTTTACTGTTCAAGCGGTAAAGCTTTGGAACGCCCTACCAATTAATGTCCGGAAGGCTCGTACTCGTGTAGCGTTCAAGAGTGCAGTGCGTGCTCATTATCTTCGTGAACTTTCAGATAGAATATAGATATTATGATATAATATGTAGTTTACGTATAGTTTATTATATTATATATTATAACCATGTATATTTTGAATGTAGGTTTATTCATATGTATATATATATATTTATATATATTATATTGTTACTGCTATCCTCATAAGGTAAATGTGACAATATCTACATAACTTGCACCTCCTTCCAAAATTTTCTTTTTCTCGGCATCACCAGTGGGTTGACTGGTAGATAAAGCCTATGGCTTTAAGTCCGCCTATTACGTTTGTAATAAAATTAAATAAATAAATTAATAAATAAAAAATCTTCCGACAACCAAATAAAATATCAATATATTTTTTTTCATGTTACTCTTATTTTAGTCATTTGGAAATTCATGTTAATAAGCGATGCAGCTAGCAACCCATCACTATTTTGTATTATTTTTCTGCTGCTTTTCTTTCCGTGCAGAACGTAAAAGCCAATCGAGGGAATGGGTGAAAATACAAATAATTATCATTGCTTTTTAGAGTTTCCTCTTCTCAGCATGGTAGCTGGTAATCGGAAGCTACAATCACGGGCATATGCCAAGTGATGTAACTATTACTAGTTGAGAGTCTCTGTAGTATTTGGGGTCTCATCACCTTGCATGAATTTCCATACCGTTCTGCATGTGTTTAAAATTGCAGCTTTTTGCATATATTAATATATGTGTATGCTGGTAAGTCTAAATGTAAATGATTTGGAATAACTGCTGTTTAAGACAAAACTATATTATTATCGTTATTATTATTATTGCGGAATCAATAATATCTCGAGTCTCGCCAGCCTCTGCCCGGTTTGGCTCGTGTTCGAACTTAACAGTACCAATTACAGATACCTACCTTGCAAGTTGCAAGGGACAAGGCGTCAAATGTGATTGACCTGCGGAATTTGAGAGGGGCAGTGCGTAAGTGAAAGTTGTATCTCGATTCTAGATCGGACGCTCTGATTGATGGGTTCCAGCGTTACGCTTTCAGGGCATGCCAGTTGATCTATCTAGATTTAGAAAGATTTAAAGTAAACCATCATTACAAAAAATGTTAATGCCGTGTGGTTCCCGGCAGAGTAGAATATGACCACTAAGTCTTTCCGTGGATGCCGTAGAAGGCGACTTAGAAAACACAAGCTAAAGAAAGCATCAATGAGATCTCTCCAACATGTCTGGCCAGTGTGGAAAATGTAGTCCAAATCCTCTGCTCTGGCTAATATATGGCTCTGGTAGTACAGAGAGGGTCGTGCTCTTGCAGTGGAGACTAAGAAAGATCCGACGATGATGATGTTGACAAAAAATGTCACATTGACTTAACAAGGTACTGAATTAAATTCTACGTTTCTATCATCTTTTTTTTTCAACTACATATTTTGATTGAAATCCCCTTTTGGGGCATAATCCTCCTGTCTCTATGTACTCCTCTTCAGTTACTTTGGTTCAATCCTTATCAGAAACAAACAGTCTCATCTTACCTCACCTTAATCGTTTTCTGTCTCTTGGAATCCATGTTGTTCTTATGTGACCCATCTTTCTGGCAGCATGCGGGTCATAACAGCTAACGTTTTATGAGGGACGATTAGAAAATTTTGTCAATTAGGTGCTGATTTTAAACCAGGGGGAATTTGCGGGCTAGGAATTAAAAAATATATCGTGAAGCAAGACCTCGCGGACATTTAATTATTTTTATTACAAATTAAGAGCGTGAAACTTCATGTGCTTATGACAGTATCCACCAGCATGCGGGTCATAACAGCTAACGTTTTATGAGGGACGATTAGAAAATTTTGTCAATTAGGTGCTGATTTTAAACCAGGGGGAATTTGCGGGCTAGGAATTAAAAAATATATCGTGAAGCAAGACCTCGTGGACATTTAATTATTTTTATTACAAATTAAGAGCGTGAAACTTCATGTGCTTATGACAGTATCCACATTTGTTATTTCTCATTTTCCAGTTAGGTATATCAACTTGCCCCTAGACTATCGATTGACAACGCTCTTGTGCTTATTGCTTCGATGCTGAATTATCGTGAAGACTTGTCACATGCACTTGGGATCGCCGCAGTCGTGGGAAGACATGAGCCGTATGTGCTTTACGGTTACTGAGTCCTAAGTCCTAAGACACAAATGACGTGCCTGTATGCCGATTCCTAAATCCGACTAGCAAAAATATAAATAGGCGGACACCAAAGAGCCTATTAAAAACGAAATGAAACCTACAACCGCAGGCTAAAAAAAGAATTAAACTGTTCTAAAACCAGTTTGCGGATTTCAAATGAATAACAATATGATTATTATGCAAATAAATGCCACTATGACGTAACAAGTTGAGTCTCTCTACTTTTCCTTTGGCTCTTGTATCGTTTTATCGCGATGTCCGTAGATTATCGCTTCTGCAATGATTTCAGATGGATTTTTAAAAGGTAAAATTTATACATTCATTTTCCTCATTAGGCTCGCCGCCATGAGCAGTTTAATTAATAACAAGACATTATAAACTTTATGAACAAAAACACAAAGTATATACTACATATATATACACACACTGTGCAGAAGTTATGCGACAAAAATAGGTTTTTTCATACTAAGGATGCATCTGGTAACTTGCTAAAAGTAGAAGAGCTTTGAAATTTTGAAAACGGCAAGCAAAGTATGCAGTTTCGGTTCCGTAACCTTACATGAAGATTAAAGATTGCAATCCCGAAAAACGGGATCCAGCAGCATCCCAGGATACCGCGTTAATATTAGTCCTGTTGGATCTCGCGCCTCCAAGCGCAATATGAAAACGAATTCATTATCTTCATTAAAGATAATGAATTCGTTAACATTTTATCATGGGCATCAAAAATAGATGAACGCCCGACGACGTGATTGACCCATTTTCCACCCCAGCAGGCCCAATTAGGCAGTGTCCATCGGGGCTTAATCTAATTTTTTTTAACGTGACAACCTAATATGTTATTAGAATCTATTGGGTTTGCATGGGAAATGTTGATAGAATCCAATTAATTTTTAGTGGCGTAAAAAACAGTCAGTTTTTAGTGTAACCATAGAATAAGAACCAGTAGGTACTGGTTCTTATTCTATGGTTACACTAAAAACACGTGTACGTTCTGTACGTGAGTAGGTACTCACGTACAGAAGTTTCATTCAGCAAAGAAATTCAAAGAAATATGTACTCAATATGGTTAGCGATATGGTCTAATTTAGCTCACGTCAGAACTCAGCACCTTTTCGTTTAGATACCTAGACATCCATTGCAGGCCAATTTCATTCTTATTACTCCGGACAAACGATTCGTATAACTGAATTTACCACTTCAAGGGGCCGCTGCGCGCATAGTAATAATGTAGGTATATTTTCGATACCTAAACGGGGAGTGACACAGGCGTGGTGTTACGTACAAAAGTGCCTACGTCAATTTACGTCCATATCTTTAATAGGTGCATGCCTATTTTTTTTATGAACGAGCAAGCAAAGCGAGCGAAATTCTCCTAGTCAACATTTTGTAACTACACGTTTGTATGTGCTCTGAATTAGGTACATGAAATTGTAGGCAAGGCGATAAGACCAATTGATATATAATTTGTATGTCCAATCATAAAGCAAATCGGTTGAGAGGTTGCCGAGATTTATGAGGTTGTAATATAATAACGTTCGCTTTTTCTGAGTCAACCTTAGATTAACAATACAACTAGATAACGCGTTACCTACAAAATTAAAGCAAAATTCTGTCTGCTTGAATATCAAATAACATTTACTGTAAAGTCAACCTTATACATAGTGTGTTGACTAAACTAAACAAAATAAGAGCTCACCGCCGGAAGTGCGCTCTTATTTGAGGAGCCGTATTTTTTGCGCTGACCCGATATCTAGTTGTGTTGTTGATCGAAGTAGTCAATTCATCTTTATAGACGTTTCTTCATCTATAAAGTATACATAGGACAGAATACAATGAACATAAATAGCCACAAATCAATGGAACATGATTTGAAAGGCCGCTATCTGACAAGTGGCCAGCGTCTCTCCAAATTGACGCATAATTTATTCGGCCTTGGAGAATGAGCACGTAAAATAGAGCTGGCTGGCTCTGATGTCATTCAATAGGTCTGTCTGTTCACTGGCCTTAACTATATAGAACTCTTTTTTTATAAATGCAAAATTTCCTTAATTGTAAATGTTTATGATATTATCACGTTTTTATCCTTAACGGGGTTGACAGGCGTGATGACAAAAGGGAATCAAAATAGTTATCATGATTGAGATTCAGGTCCATTCCCTCGATCAGCTTTTACGATCTGCAAGGGAAGAGAAACCACTGGTACATTGCCTATATGTTTTTCCACAGATCTGTATACATCTACTAGATAAAGAAAGTCCTTCAATTTATATGAAACCTGGCGTGCCAATTTTCAACACAATATTTAATAAAAAAATTCATTTACAAACGGAAGGAATCTTTCTTATTACTTCCTCCAACGTTTTTCGACGAGTTTTTACGGCTTAAAATGGCAGATTTAGGTATTTTACAGTAGAGAGCTCAATGTCTGATCTAATGAATTGACTTCAACGGACTAAAAGTGACGATCCTAAATGAAGTCAATTTGACTTCAGATTGACACGCAAATTTATACAGAGGCTGTGTCTATCTTTATCTATGGTCTGTGGTTTTTTCTTTCTTTCCAGACCAGCATGATGATGGATGTTTAGATAATGCTTTGAATAAATGTATTTTTTTGCGTCATTAAATTAAAGGAAGCTCGAAAAGCCTTTGAAAAATAATTTATTTCAAATGAGGACAGCAATTTCGTGTGTGCCGGAGGTTTGCCGTACGATTTTTGTAATAATAATAAAAAAACTATCGCCACTGATAGAAGTTGGTGGAAAAGTAGAGGGGAGGCTTTTGCCCAACTATTAGACACTAAACAGGCTGAAAAAAATAATTAAATAAATAAAGAGTAAAATAAAGCGTCGTCGAACGTCTAGCAATGAGATGGGCTGACGACATAGTTAGTCAAAGCATAGTATGACAGCAGTACAGGACTGAGATAGGTGTCGTCAACGAACAGAGGCTTACGCTCAGCAGTGGACGGAAAAATTCTGGGGTGATGGTAAAAAAAAATAGACTGGTGTGTTGATACAATATCCAACCAGATGTAGACTTTTTTTAGGAGGAGCAAAATCTCCCCCCTCCTAGCTACGCCACTGTTTGAAACATGTCAATAGGCGATGCAACCACCACCTTCACACTAAATGTGACCTGTGGGTTATAGCCCTAGGCTCTGTCTGCTCCGTAAGCGACAAAGATGTGATAGTGCACATTTGGTTTTGTCATTAGATTTTTTTAATGTGTAAAATTTGAGCCAAATCAATCATAAATTGAATGTTCAATTAAAATGCAGTAAGTTATGCACTCACATATAATAACTCCATTATATACCTATCTGACTATGGTATGGAAGGAATGTCAGCTATGAGGTGACTGCTAAGCAGGGCACGATAGGGTAACCCTGGCCATGTCAATGACCTCCTGCTTGAACTTCATATCAGCCCTAATTTGAGCATGGGGGCTTGTGATGTAACAATGATTTATTATAGCTACATGGTGTAAATTAAGATAAGAGAGAGAGAGATTTTTAAGTTATTTTATTGTTTATATTTATTTATTTTTTTAGGCTTACCTTGTTAGGTATTAATTGGGGTTTAAAAAGAAGTGTAAAATATAATAATTCCATGAACTTAACTTTCATTCTCAAAACTGGACACAATTCTACAAACTTAATTAAATAGAATATCTCTTACATCACATAAAGAGGAAAAATTTCCCACATAGGTACCTACTGGCAGAATTTCCTCTCTCTTTGTTTTATACTGCATGTATGTATTAATGAAAAGACATATGCTACAAGCATAACATTTGTAAAAAAAAGCCAAGCTTAATGCTAATGCATTCTCTGTCAGTAGCCTTTAGGAAAAACCGAAATTAATTAATTTGCCTCTGTGCAGGGATTCCTTGTTTGACTCGATTTACATTGCGGCAGAGTCGCGGCGATTTGCTGAAATCGTACATAGCATAATAAACTTTATGTCAATCATATAATGTTCAAACTAAATTTGAGTTCAAAAAGGCGTCGCGCGTCAAGCAGCGAATTCTCGCGAAGTTGCTGGAAGACGCTAAAGACGTTGTTTAAACATTATACGATTGACATAAAATTCATTATGCTATGTACGATTTCGGCGAATCGCTGCGACTCTGCCGCAATGTAAATTGACGATGACGATGTCAGAGACACTGAGACACTGCTATTTGGTGAACTTGTCTTCCTCCAGTGTATGTTTTCAACTTTTTACTAAAACAAAAACTAAATTAGTCTACATGTAATAGCTGTATTTAAGGAAGTCCTGTATTTGTTCATCATATGAATATTTTATTTTTGGAAAGGAAATTGAATTTTTTATCTTTGGTTCTTCTGTTTTTTTTTTCCATAGTCTCTGCCTACCCCTGTGGGAAACAAGCGTGATAGTATGTTTGTATGTTCTTCTGTTTTCCAAATTTAACCACTGTATTCCTTGTATTATTTTTTGTAGTTTCTGTAATGTACACTGCTCAAAACATTATGATTTAGTTATTAGTTATGATTTAGTTATCTAATATATAGGAAACTTTACTGATGTATGTATGTTTAAGTTACTTATTAAATTATATATATATATATGTACAAGGCTTGTTTGTTTACCAAATACATACTTAAATAAATTTTAAAAAAATATATTACAAGCAATAATATAAACATAAAGAGGATTGGTCATAAGTATCTTATCACATTCTGATAAGGCAGTCATATGGTATTCAATATCACTCTTCTTAATGTCAAAAACTTTAGGTATTACATAGTTACTTGTACATTTTATGTTTTCAACTTTTCACATGTGTTGCATTTTTAGTAAAGATGACATTCAGATTGTTCTTTACAAAACAGGTAATGCACATGAAATCAAAATGCCTTTAGGCAGCTTGAAAAATCTGACACCAGTGTTGGCTACACGAAAAACAAAGAAACAGTACATTTTTTAAAATAGTGCCTGAAATAAATTGCGATAAAATGGAGTGGCTGCCTCCATACTTAGGCCTCAAAGGTCTTGTTAATGTATCTTCTTCTTATTAACTTATACAATAAGTTAATGAAATAACGCAAAACCTCTCAGGTTTTAACTCAGTCCAACTAAACAACTTTTGTTCTACATTCCCAAAATTCCAAAAATAAAATTCGGATTTTCATACAAATTGACTCGATCCGTTTTTATGAAAATTCAAATAATTTTTTTTTTGGTTTTGTGAAAGTAGTAGAACAAAAGTTGTTCAGTTTCATGGGCTGAGGTACCATCTGAGAGGTTTTGCGTTATTTCATTAACACGTTGTATATAGCAAAATGTTTAACAGAATGCAGGCAACTGGGCGTAACTTGGCGTTACGGTTAGGACTATTTATAATAATCATAAAGAACTATAGTTTATACTTACTTTCCTTCTCGTGGTCGAATCCCACGATTACGAAGTAATCGACGAGCCTGGACATTGCAATCCTACGGCCACATCCAACCACAAACACCACAAAAACTATATGTAATTAAATTACACAGTTTCACACACATTTTATACACAATACCGACGGCTTCCACATAGTCAACGGCAATCACTGTCTCCGTTATTCCACTAAAAGGAGATCGTGATGCCAGAACACGCACCGTACACTTCACGGAATGTAAACAACACTTTCATTTATCGCTACAAGAATTTTTGCTTCAATTACAAGGGAGTTGATTGCTCCAATTTAATAGAGGTTATACAATAAACACTTAATGATATTTTAGTCAAATGAACATAACTTTCACGCGATTACGCAAAACAAGGCAGTATGCACAAATACTAACAATAAAATTTCTAGATTCATGAATAATTATATTATTTATCATCACAATCGTCACTACACCTCACTCATCCGACATTCCCAAAAATACTACTATTTTCTACTAAGTCTACCACGTATGATTTCTACCATTTCTGAGATTGCCATTTTTAAAATGTAAAAATATTTTGGATGCTTTTTTGAGACGTGGTTTAGAAGCTTAGAATCTTGGATTATGCTAAAAAATAAAAATCTGGTCATATCAGGAGGAAAAATTAAACTGAAGAAGAAGTCTGTAATAAATTATATTATGTGTCGGTCGGAGCGAGACAAAAATTACATTATAGGCTGGCATGCTTCATACATTTCTTTGTTTTTGTTTCAGTCGCAGTATGCGTAACCCCAGAAAAATGTTGCGCCTTAGAGAAATGAGAGTATTACAGATTAATGGTTCATAGTAAGCCTCAATGTAAACAACTATAGCAAAATTCATTCATGTTGTATTTTCGAAGTTATTTGAGAAAAACTGATTTTGCTGGGGTAACGTTACCCCAGCAAAACATTTTTCAAAAAAAGCGTTTAGCCTAGAATCAAGTATATGAAAAGATAGCTGTTAATGAGTTGTAAATGTATCCCAATAGCAAAATCTGTTCATCTTATAATTTTTGAGAAATTCAAGATTTTGCTGGGGTAACGTTTTGTAATTTTCCATATCTCGAAAACTGTTAGTAGCAGAATTTTGAAAAAAATACTGTTTATAGGCCTTCATTTGTTCAAATGTGTTCAAATATAAGTATTTCGTTTCATCCACAAATATCGAAGTAATTTATTATTTTAAAAATTCCGGTTTACTCGTAAACTAGTACATTTACTAACAAATCAAAAGCAGTTACATGTACGTATGATATAGCCTTCTAACGTGTATAAATTCGGATGAACAAACATTACGCGATATGAAGATATAAAGGCATTACATCGAATTTCTAGCGGTGTGACTTTGGCCATCGAATACGCAGTTCTCTCTGAATATAAAAAGATAAACTATAGTGAACATTAGTGTTCATTTTGTTACAAAACATGCCTGAAAGTTTCGGCTTCAAAGCTCGGATGGAATAAAAGTTATTAAAAAGTAAGAAAATATCATCATCAATAAACCGACTAAATAACGGAGGCTACTAAAAAGCGGCCTTTTCATACTTGCGGGTTTCCTACGCATATTAGCAACCTAATTACCGATAAAAAGTACAGTCAATCAGAATAATATTCATGTAGCCGATATTTCAAATGTTTTAAGTACCTATGTACTCTATTATTATTTGTTGTGAATTCAAACATTTCTGACTTAATTAGTTTTTAGCAATAGGGTTGACAAATCTAAAATTTCGATATTTGTTGATGACATGAAATACTTATATTTGAACACATTTAAACAAATGAAATTATGCTACTAACAGTTTTCGAGATATGGAAAATTGCAAAACGTTACCCCAGCAAAATCTTGAATTTCTCAAAAAGTATAAGATGAACAGATTTTGCTATTGGGATACATTTACAACTCATTAACAGCTATCTTTTCATATACTTGATTCTAGGCTAAACGCTTTTTTTGAAAAATGTTTTGCTGGGGTAACGTTACCCCAGCAAAACATTTTTTTTCGAATTACTTCGAAAATACAACATGAACGAATTTTGCTATAGTTGTTTACATTGAGGCTTACTATGAACCATTAATCTGTAATACGCTCATTTCTCTAATTATGGCGCAACATTTTGCTGGGGTTACACATACTCAGTTGCAAGGTCGGAACGTTACACTCGCAAGTCGCGGCGGCGACTTGCGGCCTGCAAGGGCGGCAAGCGGCAAGGCAAGGCAACCGGCAAGCGGGTCGCCCGTCGTCGTCGTCGCCACAAATTAGATAGTATGTCGGTCGCCGCATCGCAGTCGCGAATATTCATGCGTGGCCGAACGGTTACAGCGACCATGATGACAGATTGATGACATTGACAGTACCGTAGTCTGTGTTGACAGCTAATGTGATGATGACAATGACAGTTTAAATTTTGTATCAAAATATTGATATTTTGCTAACCTTTTCAAGTTTTCAAATAGAATTTTATAATTTATGATAATAATTTATCAATATGTCTAAAAGCCAACAAATACCTGGATTAGCACAGAAGAAAGTGTTCAAAATAATAGTTCTTGGTGACTCTGGTGTTGGGAAAACTTGTTTAACATACCGTTTCTGTGAACAAAAATTCCTGGAAATATCTGAAGCCACTATTGGTGTGGATTTCAGAGAAAGGACCATACGGATAAACAATGAAGATATCAAAGTAAGTATATATAACAATACTTAACTGTCCTCATCCTCTGTGTAAACTCATAACTTAAAAAAAACGACTTGTGAAGTAAGATGTGTAAAAACTAATGTAAATTATAAAAAAATGTAATCTACAGTGTCGCCCCTTTATTATATGTTGGTAGAATGTAACTTGTAGATGCGATGTCCATTTTCATACTAAAAGAACCTGAGAGATGTACTCCACCATCTGTGTCATGAAGCTATAGCAGTTGCCTATAGGCAGCTTCTCTTTCGAGGTGAATCAGAATGGCTTTTTGTTCTGTATGGCCACACTTACTCACCTGTCATAAGCCAAGTTTAAGTCACCTATTGTACAAGAGCTTGGTCAGTTAAAATAAATAAAAATAGGCTTATGGACATATCACGCAGACTAAGCTATCCCCAAAAAAAGGTTTTTAAATTTGTGTTATGGGATACTATCTCAAATGATACTATATTTTTTAATAGTATTACGGGACTTACCATGATGATTAATATCATTTTTAGCCAGATATTTCAATGACCTATCATAATGGTCACAGCAGGGCCAGATTTAGTGGAGGGCAACCGGGGCTACTGCCCCGGGCCTCCACAAAAGAGGGGCCCCCACAATGGTTAGTTAAAATCTTTATTGCACCAAAACATAATGATACAGAGTACAGGTCGTGCCAAACTTTTAGATCGCTCTGAAGTTGCCTCACTCAGGTTACAAACAGGGACAGAATATTTACCACAATAATCTTTTTTTCAGAATGATTGCAAGAATGTAGATATGATATATATACACAATAAACAAAAACAAAGCAAATTCTATCTGCTATGGGTATTTTACTACTGCGACGCGAATCGCCTCAACTTCAGAGTGATCTAGAAGTTTGGCGCGACCTGTGATAGATTAAAGAAAACAGATGATAAAAGGCCTTCAGAAGAAGAAAGAATCAGACTAGTAAAACACTTTTCCTTTGATATAGCCACGCTATGCATAATGCATTGCCCAGGGGCCCCCACAATGTTAATCCGGCCCTGGGTCACAGGCTGAAGAACTAAGATGGATTACGTTCGGCTGTTAAAGGAGACCTTATTTGTCTATCCCGTTTCTTTGCTGTCTTTTGCATAAGTCCTTACACACAACACTGTGCAGCTAAACCCATTTTTTTTAGTGTTAGAACTGTATTGTGTTACCTCAAATAAATATTTGTTTTGTACTAACTTCCTTTTGTACTAATTTCCACTGAAGCCCTGAACAAACCCCATAAGTATTTTTTTTTTCAGCTCCAGCTTTGGGATACGGCTGGCCAGGAGCGGTTCCGCAAGTCCATGGTTCAGCATTACTACAGGAATGTGCACGCTGTGGTCATAGTGTATGATGTCACCAAGCCAGAGACTTTTCATGTAAGAATTGAGCTCTTGCAGTTTAAGAGGAAAACAATTGGCCGTTTGTCCATACAAAGGCATTCCTCTGTTGTCTCCTTAGATAATTACCAACTTAATAAAAAAAATGGTATAATTTTTTTTCTATTATGTGGGTAATTAATTATCTAAGGAGGAAACCAAACCAAAAATAATAAACATGAAGAGATGGGTGGTCTTATTCTAAGCCAGAAATCAATAATAATATAACCACAGTACTGGATCTAGACTATTTTTAGGAGGGGCAAAATGTAAATATGCCGCCCCATGGCCAGTTATTTCTTTCTGGCAGGGGGAGGGTGTAAATAGGAGTCTTTAAATATGCCGCCTTTAACTAACCAATCGCCGCCTCATTGTAAACCATTATAAAAAATGTCTCTGGTAGTGGGGGTTGGAGGGAGGGGTGGGAGGGGTGCAGATATCGATTTTACCGCCCCTCTGACCTTGCCGCCTGGGGCGTAGGCCCCGGCCCTGTATAACCAGCTAGATTTTTTTAGTCAATAGTGAGCTGGATGGACGAGGTGGAATCCCACGGCCTGATGAACAGTCCTCGCGTGTTGGTGGGCAACAAGTGCGACTGCGGCACTCCAGAGTCCAGGCTGGCCACCTTCTACGCCCAGAGACTAGCAGATAAATACGGCATGCCGGTAAGTCCTTGCTTAAGGGTTGTGACACATCTGTCAGGACGGAAAAGCACTTTTCTAAGCTGCTATCCTTTTCTCTCATTCAAAAGCGTCATTGGCTAGAGCGAGAGAAAGCGAGGGGTGGCATTTGAAATTCGCATCCTTAAATACTGATTTTTTGGTTTGATTTACCACTCCCCCACCGCGGTGATGGATAGTTTCCGAGATATTCATGGTAAAAATTTGAGGTTATGTCAGTAGCACAAGTGACTAAACGTACCAATTGGAAGGACTTAGGGGGTTTTTTTAGGGGAGTGGACCATGGAGGACATAACCTAACCTATAGGTTTGCCCTAATAGGTTAGGGCAAACATTTTACTAGGGTAAAATGGATAGAACTGACCTAGCCCTTGGTCGCAGTTCTAACTTAACCTAATCTATAGGTTTTCCTTAATGACGTTCCATTGCACGTAACTTCAAACTCATTTTAAAAAAAACTACGCGTCTCCGTTTGGCGAGAGGAGTGTCATCTGTAAGGAGCAACCCACCCAACCCCGAATTCAAGATGCGAATTACTAATGCCAACCCGAAAGCGACGGAACGCTTCACCGGCCCGCTAGCACCGGCCATGCTGAAGCGTTCCGTCGCTCTCTCTCGCTCTAGCAAATGACTATTCTGAGCAAAATCGGCACATAACATACATAAAGGTCATAATTAATAACCTCCACTTTTTTTGAAGTCGGTTAAAACTTTTAGGATGCCAGTCTCGGGAACTTTTGATTGGATATAATTTAGCTCTCCAAAATGATCAACCCCTTAAGATGAAAAAAGAAAATAAATGAGTGATGTAACATCAAATAAATGTGAATATAAAAAGGGAACTATTTTTTTGAGCTGTTATTTAAATATTCGAGATGTTATTATGATCAGTTGGAAAACATATTGAGCAGTTATTTTTAATTTAATGGCGGTTGATTAATTATTGCGACAGTAAAACATGAAAAGTAATAAAAAATCAATTAGTCGGTTATTTTTTGGTTAGGTTAGGGAAAACCTATAGGTTAGGTTAGGTTACAATTGCGACCAACACACGTGCTAGGTCGGTTTTATTATTTTCCTGCTCAATTATATATTCACTGATCCAGTTCATTATTTTTTATTAATCATTTTTGTTTACTTTACTGCTTAGTTTTAACTGCTGAACTAGTTAATAAACATGCCATTTATAATTTTTAACTTACCAAAACTGCTATTTACAACTGCCTCTTTAAATCAGTGCCACATAAAAAGATTAGATTAATCTTGGGAAAATAAGTTTAAAAAAAAAATTGTCGTACGAGCTTTTGTTGTAAGGCCAAGAACTTACCAAGGCTGTAACGATGCTGCATGCATCATGTCTAAACCTCCTTTCTTCATCTCATCCTGTCCGTTTTTCATTCTTCATTTCGTTTCAAATTCCCTTTCATTCCATTTTCAAATCATTGGCTGATCCCTTTTCACTCATTCCATTATCATCTCTGAAGCTGATCACTTCTCTCTATCTGTTGTACCATATTAAATATTCTTTTATAACAGTCTCTTATACTCAGTACTCTTATGCAACAGTCAGTATCAGATAATAAATTTTAATAATCTGTGTTTTTATCGAGTTTATTCTCCACTCCTACTACCTATCTTCTATGTGGGAACTCGCCTAGAGCACCGGGACAGGTCGAGGTCCCACATTGGCCCCACTTTGGGCGCTAATGCGCAATTATCTGATACTGACTGTTGCATAAGAGTACTGAGTATAAGAGACTGTTATAAAAGAATAATATTTAATATGGTACAACAGATAGAGAGAAGTGATCAGCTTCAGAGATGATAGTGGAATGAGTGAAAAGGGATCAGCCAATGATTTGAAAATGGAATGAAAGGGAATTTGAAACGAAATGAAGAATGAAAAACGGACAGGATGAGATGAAGAAAGGAGGTTTAGACATGATGCATGCAGCATCGTTACAAGATGAAGAAAGGAGATTTGGACATGATGCATGCAGCATCATTACAAGGCAAATGTTATAAGCCCAAATTCGATGGGGTTGCGTCGTTTCATTACAGGGTTCCTATAGACACCTTCCGGCTCCATCATCAGATCAGCTTCTTGTCAATGATTATAAATATTGATTGATTGATTGATTGAAAATACTTCTCAATCTGAAAGCGGGACGTGGCTCAAGCAAAATTTGACCCAAAATACTAATAACAAACAGGGAAGGTAAATAAAAGCTTGTAACAAATGAATGTTGAGAGAGTAGAGGAGCGCGGTGGTCCGGTGGGAGTACGCATTGCTAGCGCTGTCACAAGTGAAGCAACCCCGGACGTGGTCCGTACTTGGATGGGTGACCACAAATAATAACAAAAATTTCTTGAGCTCCTCCGTGCTTCGGAAGACACGTAAAGCCGCTGGTCCCGGCTGTCATCGTTGTATGGTAGTCGTCAAGCTATGTCAGATGCCTTTAGGCAGCCTGAAAAATCTGACACCGGTGTTGGCTACTTACATACACGAAAAACAATAATTTATGTCCGGTTTACAACTTCCATGGAGACTTGAGACATGGAAACTACTCTACCGACAAGAACGTAGTTCTTAAATTATAGATAGATACTCGTAGAACTTCCATGCTGGTCTGGAAGAAAGGCAATTTTTGTTTGTTTGTAATATTTGAGAGATTCAATCAATCAACAACACATGATCGGGCGGTCACCGTAGCCAAGTACTGGTCAAACCTATTTATAAATAAAATATAATATTTATATAGCATTGGCTTAGCACTGACTCGAAAGAAGAAGAACACAAACATTTTGGAATAAAATAATAATAAAAAAAAACAATCTTTTTGAACAAAAAAAAGATTTCACAGCAGGCCCCGACGAGATTCGAACTCGTGATCTCCTGTTTACTAGACAGGCGCTTTAACCAACTAAGCCACGGCGCCGTTTACTCCAACGATAAAAATACGTATCAGTAGCCGTACGTATCTTCTGCACGGCGTAGGTACATATTGCTGATAGGTACATACATTGTACTATCGACTTATCCAATCAATATCACAGTGATGTGATTACGGTAATACGTAGGTATAAATTTTGATGTCTGTCGGAAATGTCTCAGTTTTGAGATTGGCCAATCATGTCCTCAGTTTGACAAAATTTTACGAGAATCGGTCGCATTTATCGACCGATTCTCGTGAAATTTTATAAGCAGGTTCGATAATTATATTTTTTTTTTGTCGATACAGATTTTAGAAAATTAAAATGGGGGTTTAAAACTGTAAGAAAATCATATTTCAGCCATTACGAAAAATCAAATATGTCCCAAGACTTTTTTGTTACTCTTATTTAGACGCAACTTTTTTGTCTGAACAACTTTTTATCCGATAATAAACTTCAACGGGTTGGGGGGGAGTCGCAAGGTTTACAGCTCACAGGGCCACTAGTGTTTAATAGTTCCTACGCAAGCGACGTTTTTCCATACAAACGTAGTCCCCTGTTTCCTCGTAGACTAGATTATAAAAAAAAAAAAAACACAGAAACACCGCTCAAGTCTTTGTTAATTCGTAATGAAAAAAATACTTATATTGGTTAAGTTTTGGAGAAGATATCAGGGGACTACGAATCGTTGGTTTTCTGTTCTTTTAATAGGTATTTTCAGTCCAAGCTGCAGTATGTCTCTATCGCACTTGCTCGGTTATTGTTCGGGCACAGCGCGACAGCAATAGATTTTACAAATACCTATTTTCCATTTCTCTAGCCTTTGGTGTTTCCTCTTAAGGATATTGTTAATTACAGCTGTTCGAAACGTCCGCCCGGTTAGACTCCGAGTGCGATAACGTGGAGTCTATCTTCATGACGCTGGCTCACAAGCTGTACTGCAAGCAGCCGCTGAGGGTCGTCAGCGTTGAGGTAAGAATACCAGCATAAATTAGGTGTAATTAGTGTTCCCGAGGACTATAGGCTTTTAGCCTTTTTTTGTAGGCTTGACTCTTAAATAAGGGGTTTGACAGGCTAAAAGCCTTTAAAGGCTTTTAGTCCTTCAGGCTAGGCATATATGCCAATGACGCTTTATTCATAATTAAGATGGCTTACTTAGGCCGAGTCTCAAAAATGGCTTTAGCTCAAACAGTACCTGAAATACCTACAGTCGCAAAAAAGCCTTTTTTGGCTCATAGGCTTTTTAAAATGACATAGCCCTAAAAAAGGACAGACAGGCTTAAATTTGGGGCTTTTTAACCCCAAATTTAGTGTTGGCCACGCAAACGAAAAATTTACTATACAGAATGCTTTGTACTCTTTTCTCTATACTTAAAAATCTTTTCTCTCCCCAATATATGAAAAGCAAATTTACCTATCAGTCTAAAGTCATGACCGTGAGCTTCGTTCCAGTCATCATCTTCTTCATATTCCTTTTTTTCGGTCAAATTTTATGCACAACTCTTTTACTCTTCAAGTTATCGCGTCTCTGGAATGCCTTACCCGAGGACATCAAAGATATTTTATTTATTTATTTATTTTATTTTTATTAAGCCAAAAGCTACAATAGGTAGACTTAATGCTAAAGCATTCTCTCCCTGTCAACCTTAAAGGTTGACAGGGAGAGAATGAGAGAATGAGAGAATCTCTCTTTTTTTCTCTTCTCCTAAGGAGAAGAGAAAAAAAGAGAGATAGATATCTATTTAAGAAAAAGGTCCCCACGCACCTCTCTGGTAATTTGTTGCAGCAGAACTAGTCATTATCTTCACATTTGTAGTTTATGTAGGTATTTATGAGTAGGTATGTATTTGTGTAAATGTTAATATATATTATATGTATAAATAGTATTATATATTAGTTATGTGTTTGTATTGTAGTATTTATATATGTATGTTTAGGTTCTATTTGTAGCGCCTATCGCAAAAAAATTGTTTTTTCTGTTTTTCCTAAAGGTTGACTGGTAGAGAATGCATTAGCGTTAAGTCCACCTTTTGTACCTTTGTGTTCAAAAAAGATTTGATAAATAAATAAATAAAAATGTCAATGAAAGAAAATTAATGAATATGTTGTAATCCAGGGGGAGCATAACCACAACGTGGTGAACCTACGGCGTCAGAAGCGGCAGCCGCAGCCGGGCGACAGCACGTGTCTGTGCAGTTAGGTCTAGCTGTCTCTGTCGTGCGGTCAGTACGACAATACTAGCGCCACAGTTGTCTGTCCCGGTGGGCGAAATCCGAACTACAGACTGGCTAATAGAGGGCGCCACTGTCTATGGTAAAAGTTATTTTGACGTTTGTTATATGGAGTTGCAGTACTTTTATCTCTAGAACGCGGAAATCCGTGGTTGTAGTTGTACACATGCATGTATGTAGCACATGCGCTTTTGTGTGCGTTATTAAAAGGTAAACTTAACAGTATTTTTGAATTTAGAATGTAATTTATCACTACTGGCCGCTTTTAATCTAATGTAGATAGAGACAATGTGCATGTCAATTTAGGGTTGCTACACACATTCTAAAAAAGTTATTAAAAATTGATAAAAAATTGTAATAACTTTTTTTATAGAAAGTAGTTCATTATCATGAACTGAACTTGCTCCAAAAATTTAGCAGGTGGATAAAAAGTTAGCCTGTATATTCGATTAATGCCGATTAATTCCGACCCGAAAAAGTGTGTAGCAACCCTTACACGCACATAATCGTGGCTCACCCGCGCTCGTGAGATAAAAATACTGTACTAGTAAATGTGATTCCATTTCTAAACGTATTGGCTAGACTGTAGGACGTATATTAACAATCTTTAAGAGCTTATGTCCCATTACGGAATATTGGTGAATTTATTGGTGGCTCGATAGTTTGATTGAAACAAAGAACTGTCAAAGAAAGGGATTTGACCAAAAAATACCAGATAAAAGTGATTTTGTCTGAGAATGTTAGTCAAACCCGTTTTCAATCTGTATTTTTGGTACAGGGAAATGATTACAGAATTTTTTTCTTGTATAAATGAACCAAAACGAATGATAAAAAATATAGAATAAAAATAATACACTATATGCAATCATTCGTTCGCCATTCATCGGAACAGAGATGTTTGTGGCACTAATTCTAGTATTAGGACAACGTCGTCGGTCGTTGTCTTGGATTAACTGTCTCGATGGCCAAAATGATGCGTATATTTTGATACCTGCCAAATATGTGAAGACCAACCAGTATGTTTAAAAATCTGAAGGGCAATGCTAAATTCTAAGGCGCAACTCCAACTGACACGGCGCGTACATCTTTCTATTCCATTAAAATTTAGTTAAGGTGAAGATATAGGCAAATGGCCTTGAAGTGTGAAATAAATTGTTAACTCGTAAATATGGTGATAATTTCCATATTGCTCTTCGTCATGCACTAGATAGCCCTTTAAATTATTTCATGAACTGCCGTTAAAACGATTATTGGTGATCCGTCTAGCTTTAAAACTTGCCGTGGCCACTTTTGGCGGAGGCAAGTTTTAAAGCTAGACGGACTAATGTAAATACTTTCAACGGTGGTTCATAAAATAACATAAAGGGCTATCTAGTGCATGGCGATGAGCAATATGGAAATTATCTCCATATTTACGAGTTAACAATTTATTTTAAATGAGGGCGCCATTTCAAGGCCATTTGCCTATATCTTCACCTTAAAAAAGTAATGAAAATAAATTCGCAATTTGAGCTTCAAATTCAAACAATCTTTTTCTCAGAACTTCTAAATTTGAACACACTCGTAAACATACTCAAGAGACATGGTGCCAGATTATATTATGTTATGTGGCTTTTGAGTAAGCGTCTGAAGGTTTTAAACATATTGATTGGCGTATATTTTATATTTCTATCCAGTGGGTAGCTGGTGCTAGCTTCCATTTTTAAAGCTAGTTCAGTCCATGGTACTGATATCATTTACCAAGAAACGTGGTATCATACGACAATCAAAATCAAACAACATATTCCTTGGGAAATGTTATCAATATTATTAACTGAAGTTGCTCTGAAATTAAGCTCACTGGTGTGTACAGTACAGATGATTATATGTATAGATAAGTAACCTATATGAATTTAACATTATGCATTTTGTATAAGTTAGCCAGGCCAGAATTAGCCCGCGCATTTTATGCATAATCTAGGTTGTGCAATACTAAAAAAATATTTTTGGCTCATCAGGTAGATTATTAAAAAAAAATTGTATACGTATTTTTTCTTTTTACTGATTAGCAAATAATTACAAAGATACGGCGCATTTAAATTCCGCATGACGTCACGATCAAGTCAGATTTTTCACTTGAAGGTGACGTCGACGATCATCCCCACTCCGAAACTTCAACGCGCTGTATCTTTCTAAATTGTCACTACTTTGATGAACCGAAACATATGGGTCCGTTATTTTTGGACAATCTAACTGACGACGGACTAAATAATATATTAAGACGATACACGGAGTCCAGTGCTGCCCCCATTTGAAATAAATTTTTTGTAAGGAAACGGAGATATCATATAAAATTTTAAGCTACTAAAACCTAGATAACCCTTCAAACTATTTTATGAACCACTGTTTACAGTTTAAAGTGAGAACGTTAAGCTTTATTTTGCGTTTTTGCCAAAAAAAGCCGTTTTTCGCAAAAATGCAAACTAAACGTTCTCACTTTAAACTGTAAACAGTGGTTCATAAAATAGTTTGAAGGGTTATCTAGGTTTTAGTAGCTTAAAATTTCAAATGATATCTCCGTTTCCTTACAAATAATTTATTTCAAATGGGGGCAGCACTGGACTCCGTGTATCGTCTTAAACTATTTTTCGGACCCAGTCCATGCACATCCCTATTATTATTTGATCTCTATAAATCATGTAATCGTCCTAAAAGCTTACCTATTTAGCTTGGCGCTTATCGTATAACATAAGCTTTTTTGACAAATTTAATAGTCTCTGGTCCCGTTGGCTTTGGGTATGAAACCCTAAAAACTCGCAACTCAAATATTACGCTCGTTTGCCTGGGCTATTAGTAGGTAAGTAAGTATGTAATAGCGATATTGTGGTACTTTATTTTGCATGTTGAAATAGCAGGTAAACAATCTTCTGAAAACTTTTCTCTTTGTTATACATAGCTTGTTAGTCCTGAATCGTAGTTACAAGCTCTGTATGTGTAGACAGTGAGTTGATTTAGTTTCCCAAGTGTCTTATTATAGTGTTTTATGGTAAAAGAAAGAATTTCTGACAGTCCCCTATGTAGAATAATAACTACTTAAGAGTCCCTTTACCCGAGACAGAATCAGAGTTTACCAAACGTAGTCTACGTTTTATTTTGAAACGGCATGTCAGATTTCGGTAAAAAACTGTAACTAAAGAAATTACATATATCTTTTTTTATATATTAGAGATTTGAGTGCGTTTGACCTCTATATAGCCTGATGGGAAGCTTAGATGAGGTCTAATGTGAACACGCAGACTCAAAAAATGCCTATTCACTCTAGCCTTGAAAATCCCTAATCATATCACATCATATATAATCTAGGGTTATAATGGGTCACAGTCAAAATATAAACTTGAAAGAGAATATAGTGTATTATATCATTTTTGACTATCAGTATGGAAAATCTGACATGTAGTTTCAAAATAATACGTAGACTACGTTTGTATGGGAAAGTGTAGGGTAAGGGGATGCTTAAGTTCATAGTATTTAGACGTATTAGGCTGTGCAATTTAACTCCTAATGAACTATGTTGTGGATAAAGACCCAAGTCCTGTCGCTGCTAAGTTTGGCTGTTTACACTTCTATTAAAAAAATAACAAACCTTTGCTAAACATATTTTTAACCTTCAAAAAAGGTTATTAATTCGACCCTTGTTTTTTTTGTATGTTTGATACGCGATATCTTCGCCAACTGTGAAGCGATTTTGATGATTATTTTTTTATTTGAAAGCCTTTACTTTCAAGTTGGTCACATATTAATTTGGTGAAGGCATGATGAACAACTTCGGAGATATGGAAGAAACTCCTTAAAAAAAATCGGTTTGCTGTAAAGGCGGTTTACGGACGGTAGTTTGACGTGACAACGTCAAACATTCCGAACTGAGCCGATCATGCCTCTCTCTCGTTCGTGTTGCGCTCTCGCTTGCGGAACGCGACAATGAGCGTAACGGGACAATGACGTCATCTTTTTCGTGCATGCAGCCCGTAGTATCGAGTTATTAGACGTTGTCACGTCAAAAAGGAAGTCGGTCTTTTTAATAAGTATTGTTAATATATACTACGTTTTGTCTCTATCATTCTTTTTAATATTTAACAATTAAAGAACGAGAAAATGGATATTTTAAGTAAAATAGGTTTAGCGTACGTTTGTTCATTTTTATTAATAAGAGTTCAACTATCACAGTGAATTGACTAGTAAGGTCAGACAAATCATTGTCAAAGAAGTGGAGACGTTTTGAAATAACCTGAATGGGACTGACTGGGTAAACCTAAGAGCATATGGACTTTGGGATTTTTCCATAAAAATTAAATACAGTTCGTTTGTTCAAATGGTGTGCAGTACACCCACAAGCTATTTTGGGAATTAAATTAAATCAAAATACATATTAAATAAATTAAATCAAAATACATATTAAAAAGTTAATTATAAACGCTTAGCAGTTGAGTTTAATGTTTATAGCAAATATAAACAGTCTGCGCGGCGCACCAATGTTCTCTGCGAGTGTACATAACGAGCGGCATTTTTGATGGAGCCGGGTGCCGCCTTTGTCGGGCCGCCGACAAATGTGCAAACCATTTAGGCGAATTGACTGTATTAGTGTAGAAAGCAAAAAAAATATTGTAAACATCCTCCGCGCCGCAAGTGGATAAATCGCCTTGTCTCAGTAGTTCGGTAGATTTAGTCCGGAACCGTTCTAGTGAGACTATTTTGTCTCAGAAGTTCTACAATGCAACGCGACCGAACTACTGAGACTGATAATGTCGCCACTGCTTCCTGGCCAGGGGAGTTACTCCATACGGCAGTCGTACGATAGTGACGTCCTATTTAAAAGCCAAATCGAATTAGTCTTTAAGATTATGTATTAAGAGTCAATGTTGCTTGACACTGCGCGGATACGCAGTAACGTACGTCTTGTGTACCGCTTTTGGAGTAATCCTACAGAGGAAGACGAAACATTGTCTAAACGCGGTGAAAATGAATGCCTCGAATCTTTAATTTATCTCCCTCGTCTTTGGCTCGGGTGGTAATTCCTAACCCTGAGACATTCTTTATTTCACTGCTCTTGGTGTATAATGTGCAATTGTGGTTTGTTTAAAAGACTGTAAATAATTATTTTTTGTACATAAATGTTAGAAAAAAATAAAATGTATAATTTATTTTTATTGGTCTTAGCCGAATATGTTTTTTCACAGAAATGTTGTGCCTGCATAAATCTGGACTCCCCAATCGGTAGTAATACTCACTTTATGAATTTTTAAGACATATTTTTTATGAATACCTATAAATCACAACATTTGAGGACTGCCAAATTGTTGATGGTCCTTTCTATCCGTCACTTCAGCCCCAATCTTTCCATTTCAGTCTCATGAGAGAGTAAACGAAGGGATAGCACAGAGAAAAAGTACTTGTGTGATGCCATTATTGGCTCCAGATTTTTTTTCGCGATTTCAGGGATGGTCCCGTAGTAAAAGTTGTTCACATTGGTTAGTACGTTAACTCCCTTTCGGGTTAATACCCCCTTTTTGTTACACGTTGTATAACGTGTAACAAACTGAAACTATTTTAATGGTGAATTCAGTCCATGATACGGACTAACTTTTCTTAAGCAACATGTATCGAAATATGAAAATTAATTTTTGACTTTCCATACTAACTCGGATCAGGTGATCGGTCAACTTGTATGGGAGACCAAATATTATTATTTACATTTCGATATAATGTTCCTTGGGGAAAACTTTTTAAGTTTCATGGACTGAATCCACCCTTAAAATAATATCAGTATATTTTGTTACACCCTATATTTTATGTTTTTAAGAACTCCCTTACCCTAGACTTTCCCATACAAACGTAGTCTGTCTGTCATGTCGTTTCAAAATAAAACGTAGACTACGTTTGTATGGGAAACTCTGATTCTGTCTAGGGTAAGAAGACTCTTAAGCATCACCATCATTATATTTATTTATTGTTTTTAAACCTGTAATACCCTTGTGTAAATGCTCTCTTGTCAAATTCGCTACCTGTGTTAATTTATTGTTGTCATGTCTATAGCAATCTTGGTAATCTGTCTTATGTAATAGCAATTTAAATGTATTTTTGCCTATATTGTAAGCGATAATATTATATTGAAATATTGAGATTAAATGTATACTTTGTTAAAAATTGTTTTCCTATTAATTCACCTTTCCTCCATGAAACGATCATCATCACCATCATCAGGTCTTTTCTAGTCTCCACTGCAGGAGCACGAGCACCTCTGTACTACCAGAGCCGTATATTAACCAGAACAGTCATTAGCCTACACTCTCCGAGCTGGCCACTCTGGCCAGACGAATTGGAGAGGTCTTGTTGATGTTTATAAGCTTTGTTCAGCTTGTGTTTCCTAAGTCGCCTTCTACGACATCCACGGGAAGACTTGGAGTTGTCCTATTTTACTCTGCCGGCCACACGGCTCATTTCGTTTTTCGTTCGTTCATTTTTGATGGCATGGGTGGCACTTCAAATCTTTTTTATTACTCGCCTATAGTGCCCCACAGCTAGGCGAAGGCCTACCCTTAGTCCACCTTATTAATAATTTCAACCCTTGTTCGTATTTCATGTTAAGTTTTACAACTAATAGCTAAAAAGGAACCCCTATCTAAGTGTACAGAGTCCTTGCATGCTGCTTTTTGATAAGAGGGGCGCATTTTATATTATTTATTATTATTAATAAAAATATGTTTTCCTCCTCTTATACAAAGTGGAAGACATCAGCGTTCAACAAAACTGTAAACAGTAGTTCATAAAATAGTTTGAAGGGTTATCTAGGATTTGATTGTAGCAAAATTTTAAATAATGTCTACGTTTTCTTTGAAATGATTTATTAAATGGGGGCAGCACTGGACCCCGGAAAATTCAGGTACGGCCTTAAGCTACTTAATTTTTTCGGGATCCAGTGCGGCACAATCAGGGCACCCATTTGAAATAAATTATTTGAAAGGAAACTGAGATATCATTTAAAATGTTGTCTACGAAGCCTTTCAAACTAATTTATGAACTACAGTTTAGTGAACACGTAATTAAGTTTCTCTTTGCACATTTGCGACAACAGCGCGAAAAACAGCCACTTAAATTTTGGCAAATATGCGAAGAAAAGCTTCACGTTCTCACTTTAAACTGTAAACAGTAGTTCATAAAAAAATATTTTGGAGGGTTATCTAGGGCTTACTAGCATTTACTAGCTACTAGAGACAACATTTCAAATGATTTATTTCAAATGGGGGCAGCACTGGACCCCGGAAAATTCATGTAGCCCCTTATATAAAAGAAGTACAATAATTAAATTATAAAAACGTAATTTTCAAACAACATAATTCATGTTTCTGACATGTCAACATTTATTTTCTCGAAAACTATTGGGTGGATTTCAATGATTTGCATACTGTCATTAAATATTCGTATGTGCTTTCATTACTTTCACCTGTCTTACAAAAATAGCATTACTCGTTATGTATAGCGTTGTGAATTTTTGGCTCGTCTTACAACGACTCCGTGGCGCAACGGTAGCGCGTCTGACTCCAGATCAGAAGGTTGCGTGTTCAAATCACGTCGGGGTCAAAGTTCTAATTTTTATTTTTGCACTTTTTATAATTTGTCTATATTTAACAAGAACTAATAAATAAATAAATATATAGGGACAAATCACGCTGATCGAGCTAGCCCCAAAGTAAGTTATAAACTTGTGTAATGGTGGGATACTAACTCAACGATGCTTACTATATTTTATAATAAATACATATACACCCATAATGTTAAATTAGTACACAAACTTTAAGGGGTGATTCAGTACATCATTATGAACAACTTTTCCTAATAAATGTAAAAATCAAAATCAAATATCTTTATTGTGGAGCACAGGTTACAAAAGATCTTAAAATATATAAAAGTTACCACTGTGAAAAAAAATTTACTTCCCATAGTAACTAGATCACGTGACTACTTCGATTTGTATGAAATCAATTTTTTTTTCGTATTTCGATAAACATTTATTGGGAAAAGTTGTTCATAATGATGGACTGAATCATCCCTTTAAGTTTGTATACTAATTAAAAAATAAGGGTGTATAGATAAACTATTATAAGAATTTATATAATTTCCTTACTAGATTAGGTAACTGAAATAACAAGTCTTGGTAATTAATTCAATCATTTATTTAATGTATTTAATTATATTAATAAAATTCAACACAAAACATAAGTCCACCAACTACATAACAACCTAGAGGACACGAGTAATTTGTACTCGAGTTTAATAAATAAAAGTCTTGTTTTTTATTTACTAAACTCGAGTGCTCTACTCCTTCTTTAAAGAAAAAAAGGAATATTTTCAAAATGTGATTATGAGCGCAGTTTAATGATAAATCATTATAATACACTTATTAGTGCATTATAATGATTTATGATTAAAAATTGGTTATTATGAAGTCTAATGATGTCTAACTTTACTATCAGGGCCAAACGAGCAGATTATCTTGAGATGCGCAATTTCTGCTACATTCGGTTTCATACGCAAGTTCTGTTTGTGCTATACGGCGACAGAAAATAAGTTGTGAATTTCTTAAGAACAAAGCCAAAACAATGTTTGGATGTCTGTAAATTTTAACACGACGTTTAATAATAAAATGACATTTATTTTACAAACTAATTTATTGGCTAACATTACATTAGTAAACACACAGGATCGAAAATAATTGTTATAGTATTTAAGATTGCACAAAATATTTAACAGAATAAGCAAGTTACAACTATAATATCAGGCGAAAGGTACAACTATGACCATAGTAAATAAATCTTTAAATATTTCATCGCATTATTACATCAATATAATATATAATTTCATTTAAATTACGTAAATTATTTGATTTTTATTCACTACAGCCATAGACTATCGGCATAAACTTTCTACGCCACAGTACAACATAACCTTAGTCTATGTACATTCGAAAAACGATATTAGATTATACACAGCCCAAACCTGTCAGCTCCTGGACTAAAATAATCAAAAAGCCAACAAGAATTTTATTACTGTAAAACAATTTCTTAAGTTTTACAGTTACATACGTACGTTTCTTGCTATTAATAAGTTCTAGAATTGTGTAATTAACAATCAGGTGTATTATATGATTCATAATTTATCTTCATCATCTCATATAGGAATTCTTAATTTTAATAAAAAAAATATTCTCCTGATGGCAAAGTCAAATCAAAGGTTTAGCAGTTTTTCAAATTCAAGAAATTGGTAGATTATACAATGTGTTTGGGATCGCGACCTAAAGATAATTTAGGGACATTTTGCCATCATCAATAGGAACAAATTTACGGTGGGTCAATCCCATACACATTGTATAAACGACTAACAAAATACCTATACTGAAACTATTTCAAGGGTAGGTTTAGTGCATGATACTAAAAATGTTTCCCCTAGGATAGGAACATATATTAAATTATCAATTAAAGAATTTGCTTTCCATTGAAACTGGTCAGCTGACCCGCAACTTGTATGAGGCCAAATTTTTTTCATATTTCGATATATGTTCCTTGGGGAAAGTTGTTCAGTATCATGGACTGAATTCAAATAGTTAGTAGCCTTTAACGTTTCAGTACATATTGTTAGACTCTGTATAAATCCGAAAAAATGGGCAATGCACTGATGACTACAAAAAAAAATTGTACAGGACAACACCGAAAACGCGAGTCATTTTATCGAACTAGACTTTTTTAATCAGCCTAACGGCTATACCGACAGTTTCTATAGACAATGCTGATTGCTGCCATAAACGGAAATATACATTTTGTGTGTCTGTTACATCTTTCCAAAACCCCAACCAGTAGCACAGAATCAGTAAGAGTATTACATACCGTACGGAATCTCCTGCGGTCCCTTGCAATATGCGTCCCCGTCCCCCGTCCCCGCCCCCTCCCCCGTCCTCGCCTTGTCTCAGGGCGAGAGCGGGCGAACACACACGCATTGACGTGTGCACGGCGGCACAAGAACGGGGAGAGGTGCGGGAACGGGGTACGGGGACGCATATTGCAAGGGACCGCAGGAGATTCCGTTATGTATGTAATACTGTTGCTCTTCTGTGCCAGTAGTAACTTGCAGCACATAAAACTTTATAAATAGTTAATTATTGATTTATACACCATTACAATGCTCGGAATAATATCTAAATTAAAAAAAATGTGATGAGAAATTTCGCCACGAGTAAGATTCGAGCTCACACCTATATTTATATACTGGTAGTTAATATGTGATTGAGATTCGAAGTCACGGTAGCACAACTGGAAGTGCACTTACAGCACAGATGTAAGAGCTGTGAGTTCGAATGTCATTTGTGGCGGCGAAATTTTTTATCACATTTTTAACTTTATACAATGTGGAAGGGACATACCCGTAATAAATCGAACCAGGGTCTATACTAGATCATTATAGTATAATAAAATTAAAATAACAGCCAAAGAACAAAAATTTTAGCATTTTCATACAAAAGTGTGCAGCCGCTCGGGCAATTTGTATAGGAATGTAAATTATTTTTTTCGACTGTTATTTAAATTTCATTGTACTATAATGATCTATTATAGCCCGTGGGTTGATTTATTACGGGTATGTCCCTTCTACTTTGTATAGTTCTTTCAAATGACCTTTTCAATTATTTTTTTTCATTTTAGTTTTACCAAAATCGTTTATCAAATTCAGAGACCAGCTCTTAATTATTACTCGTAAATTATTTAAATAGAAAAGAAAGAGTAGAGTAAATTATTTAACGATAAAATCATGTTCATTGCAGATGAGAAAAATGGGGTATGAGGAATTAGGGTTGGGACACATCTGTTAGCACGGAACAGCACTTTCCTATGCTGCTATGCTATCCTTTTCTTTCGCTCAGAACAGTCATTTGCTAACAGATGTGTCCCAACCCTTAATATTCTACAACGTGTTAATGAAATAACGCAAAACCTCTCAAATGGTGCCTCAGCCCATGAAACTGATCAACTTTTGTTCTACTAATTTCACGAAACCAAAAAAAAAATATTTGAATTTTCATACAAACTGATCAGCTGATCGAGTCAATTTATATGAAAATCCGAATTTTATTTTTGACATTTTGGGAATGTCGTAGAACAAAAGTTGTTGTTGCTGGCAACACGGCATATACCATCAAGAACTAGACGGCGCCGCCCGTACAAACGTCAGAGCGGACGGGCGGCGCAGGCGGCGCACTTCACATCGATTAGTGTGACAGATTGCACCGTCACTGTCACATCACTCGTCATACTTCGATTTCTGCGCTCCTCGAGATCAGCTGTGCGCACGATTCGCTTATACTGTCGGGAAATATTTGTACATAAAACCTATTAAATACAGTCCATTACAGTTAAACAATAGTTTCAATCATTAGCGGCAGTAGGGATCCTTAGTAGCTCCAGTTTACGGGCCCGCTCCGCAACCAGTTGTTCAGTTTCATAGACTGAGACCTGAGAGGTTTGGCGTTATTTCATTAACTCGTTGTATATTATTTCTATAGAATTATAACATCTATATTGCTAGTATTTACCCCTCACTGTGACATCACCATGGCCAGCTTCCGCTGACTACGAGTAAATTGTCTCGCTCAAAATTCTATTAATTTTTAATTCATTGTTTTAATTTCACCGGCCCTTATTTGGGATATTCCACAATTCGCTCGCTAATTAATTCTAATTTATCTACTCTTGAGAACATCTTTATATCCATTTTAATTGGTGTTCTAAATATGAACAATGACATTGAATTTGTGATAATTGTAATCTATATCAACCTTATCAGTTATTTTAATCATTACAATGAATGAATTCTATTGTATTAAAATTGAAATCAGAATACCGTTTACTTAACTGTCTGGCTATTAGTCTAGAGAATATAGGAGCGGTTTTACTTCTAGACTTATTTTAGCTACACTGTAAATCTAAAAGATCTTTAATTTCGAACCTCAAATTCAACGACATAACGTGTTGAGTAATCTTACACCACAGACTATATACACTATATAAATTTCACACGTTCGTGGACCAGACAATAGAAATTATATTGTTTTCACATCGACGATGTCCATGAACGTGTTAAGGGCGACTTAATTATCAAACATCAACTTCTTTCCGTAACAACTATTAATTAAAAACAACAAGATGATTATTTTGTGCGTGAGGCAAGACTAATTACCGCTGTATTCATAAAAGTCTGCTCTTTTTCAATCAAATTATATAGTATAACGCTACTGATTTAAAGAGCACTGTCTTATTCTGTCAATTGTAATACCTACATAATCAAGCAAAATTCTGTCCGCTTGAATATCAAACATTCACTGTAAAGTCAACCTTATTACACTACATATAGTGTTTTTCTCCTTGACTGAATTAACAAAATAAGAGCTCACCGCCTGGAGTGCGCTCTTATTTGTCGCGACTTGTATTTTTTGCGGCGACCCGATATCTAGTATTGTTGATCGTAGCATGCTTACTATAAAACTGATTTAGAAAGGCAGATTTTTCATGAACACGAGGGTAAGGGATTAACTACACGAGCGATGGTTGAATTATAATATCGTGACGAATACGAGAATGTCGAATAGCGGGGATTTAATCCCCGCGTGTAGACTAGACTTTTCATAGCACTACGATGCCACGACCATAATGTTAGTACCGTGTGGTATCTCTAGCGAATTTATCGCTTTTGTGAATGTCTTATTCCAGTAATACTTCTCAAGTAATTTCATTATTTTGGGAATAATCCCATGCAATCCAATCAATAATCCCATGCGCATACCTGCATGAGCGCATACTATTAAACTATTGGAGAGGGCAATGGCAAACCACTCCATATCTCTGCCAAAAAAAATACATTGTGTGCGTCTCTTTCCACACAATGATACCGACAAGAGATTGGCTCTCGGCAGAAAGGGTAGATCCAAGAAATACTGGTTTCTGGTACGGTGACAACCAAAGATGCCGAATACAGAGTGAAGTGGAGAAGAGGCGAAAAGGAGAATTACAGCTAAGAATGCTACAGGGAATACGATGAGATGAGAGAGAGAGGGAAATTATTAGCAGTACGATAGTGTAGCTATAAGGGGCGCAAGGATTTAAGTCGACATATGATTCCATATACATTAGGGTAAATAGTAACGGCCGATACAAAGTTGGTAGTCTTCGAGGTTAATGTTTCAGGTACACATAACAAAAACCTACTTAGTAGTACTTTCAAACGCGTACTTCTATCCTACCTGTTGAAAAACAGAAATAGTAAAACATTAATCTTTAGTGTTTCAACACTTGTTAATTTTCTATATTCCGGGATCACATAGGTGTTGCTTGCCATGACTCAGCCATAGCATGGATTCTCTTATTAAAAAAAAAACGCTAATTTCACCAAAAACATAGCAATACCTATTAACACTTTGCGGGACACTCAATCAGAGAATAATAATAACAATTGTTTTACATCTACAGCAAAAAGTGTCTCAATAAAGATTAAAATAGAATCACGTCTAATACACACGTTCCAAAGGCGGAGTCACCAACATGTTCGATTCTAATGCTCGAACTTGCTCATTTGTGCAATGGCTCAGCCATAGCATATACATTCGACAAAAACAGCAAATTTCACGAAAAGTGGAGTAAATTTCACTAAAGTGGAGCAAATGTCACAAAAGGTGGAGCAAATTTCACCGAAAATTGGAGCAAATTTCACCAAAAATGGAGCGAAATTCACCATAAACAAAATGAGGTCTAATATTGTAGGTGGATTCGACTATGTCTGTGCATAGGATGTCGTCGGGATCACATGTTCTGCCAGGGCGGCGTCACCAGCATGCTCGCGTCCAGCGCGCGCGCGATGTGCTCGTGCGTGCCGTGGCTCAGCCACAGCATGCGCAGCTTCTCGTACCGCACGGGGCACAGGTGGAGGGGGTTGCCGCGCCGGAGACCCTGAAAAAAGGGGGTTTCTCACTCATTTCTCATATGAAAATCGTTGTGAAACTAGATGACAATATTTTTTACCGAGTATTCTAAATGCGACGTAGGTAATATATCTAAATCAATTTTAATTGTGTATTATAGTGTATGTATAAAAAAACATACACTATAATACGCAATAAAAACGTGTGACGTCATCTACAAGTCATTTGACAAATAACCGCCGCCACAACTGATTTTTATTAATAGTACGATAGATATCCCGGAAATATAAATGTATTGAGCTTTTTGTGTAATTAAAGATTTATTTAAATCAATTTTTCAAAAATTATCAAGTACCGTATTAGCTGTAAGTTCTACAGATGTTATAACGTCCGCTACGTTAAACGGTCGTACGCAACGTGTTCAATATGTCTCTGTCACAAACTCTACAGACAGAGACACAGCATCACGCGACGGAATCTGCTATCTCTTTCGCACGTAGAGTTTGTGACAGAGATAGACTGAATCCATCGCGTGCGCCCGCTTGATGTAGTGGATGGTCTTAGTGTACCTACCTGGTCCGTCTCCCCGTAGGAGTCGAGGTAGGGCGCGGGCAGCATGGCGCCCCGCGCGGGCGCGGCCAGCAGCATGAGCTCGCAGTCGCGCACGCGCAGGAACACGCCCGCGCCCGCGCCGCACTGCAGAGCATGCGCGACCGCCGCGCCAACATGCTCGGTGCCGCCGTTACCGCCGCGCCCGGACTGCAATACAATCAATATCATTTGTTACATACAGATATTAAATTCGGAAGTCCATAATCCGCCCCAAAACATAGTGACAGGGACAGAGCCTAACAAAGTAGCAGTAGTAAGTAGCCTTTGGGTCTTGCCCTGGACTCTGTCCACTTCGAGCCGCAAGACCCAAAATGCTTTGTCTGCTCCATTAGTGATATGTGACAGTGCATAGTAAAGGCCATTTTCCAACTTGCCCCGGCTGGGGAACATAATAAACGATGACTTACCTTCCGTATCTCAGTCTGGCAACAATAGCTCTGCGAGCACAGTATCTGGCGGCAAACCAAACACATAGTCGGATACTTGCTGTCTTCCCTCTCCGAATTCGGACACGAGAATTCCGACACCACATTCATGAGTTCCGAGAAATCTTCCGGCAGCGCCATCAAGCCGGGCGGCTCACTCGGCTCTGTCACTATGTGAGCCGCGATCTCTCCGTTAAACCACTCGTTGGACATATCCGACCACTCCTTAGCCTTCTTATACGCTAACGGATTATCTATCAAATCTTTAAACGTCAGCGGCATGTTAAGGTATCCGCACATTATCTCCCAAGTGTCACCGTCGACCACCGTCAGCTCCGTAGGCGGAATAATATCACTTAAAAAGTGATAGAATAGACAACAACATCTTAAGAACGTTCTGCATTGTTGTTTGACACTCTCCCATACATCTGCTGGGTTTAATTTTTCTACATCCAAGTTTCCTCGTCGTAGTTCTTTCATGATTGTTAATAAGTTCTCTAAGTCCGGTTTAGGTTGTTTTTCTTCCTCTAGCTCCATAGGTTCCGTCTTGCAAGTTGCTACATCGATGACTATCAAAGCTCTAGTTATCATCGCTCTTAAAGCTTGGAGGGTGATTTGTCTGGCTAAGTGCGTAGGTCTGGCCGGGCCCGCCGGTTTGGAGAATAGGGATGGTACGGTTAAGACTAGGGCGATTAGGGTGCCGAAAGGTTCGTGAGAGAGGGGGGAGGTGGCTTCTAGAGTGTTGAGGGAGCTGAGCGCGTGGTGGGCGAGGTGTTTAGGTTGGGACCAGATGGAGGGGATGGCCGCGGCCAGGCGGATCAACACTTGGAGAGCATCTCTGTGCCTGGCCGGGATCTCCCCGAGCAGCGGTCTCTTCTCCGCCTGCAGCACAGCGTTGGTGCTGAGGATGGTGTACGCGGTGGAGCGGTATAACGCCGCGATGGACACCATCCCGCCCGTCTCTTGTAAGCCGCACAGGCCGGGTAATTTCTGGAAAGCGAAATGTTTAGTTTAATAAAAGATATATAATATCCACGCGGAGCAACAAGTCGAAACACGTGCACGGCACACCTGCAAAAAACACGTGTTCGAAACAGCGAAAACAAGTGACGCAACGATTCTCCGCTCCGTCCGGCCTATAAAAGGGTCGATCCGTTGCAGTCGGGCACATTCTCGTCTACTCTCGAAGATAACACAACTCGAGTTTACCATATTGTTGAATTTTAACTGTTGATTATTTTTAAAGTTAAGTATTTCTGATTTTTTTGGTTTTTAGTTTTCGTGAATAACTGGGCTGGGCAGTCATGAATAATTTTTATTCCATAAATTAGTTTTAATGATGGCTCAAATTCCCTTCCTTCTGAAAATCACAAATCTGTATATCTGACGTGCAAATACAGGAAGGATGCCGAAAGCCATCCAAAGTGTACAAGAAAAAGCTGCAAAGCTGATCAAATCTTTTTTTTTTGTAACACAATTTATTGAAAGAGCAAGGCTGGGCAAGAGCAGGAGAGAGGGGTGGAATAATATAGAGGAAAAAGGATAGAGGGAGGGAAAATGGGAGAGAGATAGAGAAGATACTAACGCTAGCAAAGTTCTCTATGAGTGATTTGGTCATCTCGTTGTAGACGGGCAGGTCTCCCTCGAAATGCGCCAAGAACTCCGCCGGCAGGAGGTTCTC
The DNA here is from genome assembly GCA_963576875.1 of Acrobasis repandana. Lineage (NCBI taxonomy): Eukaryota > Metazoa > Arthropoda > Insecta > Lepidoptera > Pyralidae > Acrobasis > Acrobasis repandana. The sequence continues at coordinate 3,895,328 of OY756233.1, read as the reverse complement.
CGAGTGCGTCGACACGTACACCTCGCACTCCTCTACCGGCTCCTCCTCCATGTCCGAAGACATGGCGCCTACACTCTTGGCTCGTGCCTGAAAATCATCACAATTTTTTTTTATGTTCGGTACAAATTCGCTATACAACGTGGAAGGGACATACCCGTAATAAATCGAACCACGGTCTTCATAGTATAATGAAATTTATTACGGGTATGTCCCTTCCACTTTATATAATTTTGATAAAACATACTACCACTGTCTACGCAAAAAGTGACAATGGCCATTGGGGGGGGGGGGGGGACGACTATAGGCATATGATAGATCCTCCTCCTTCAGTCGTCTGCTCACTGCTGAGCGTCGCGATGTGCCCGACCTAGCTTTCTCTTTCCCTTAGGTCAGACCATCGTACCGGGCTACTGCCCTTCGATCTATTTCCTTCCATCCTACCGGTCACCATAAGTTTCTCTAGGTTATCGGAGGGTTTTCTGGTTATATGACCAAAGTATTGAAGTACTCGCTGAAGGCAGGTACTAAGGAGCCTCTGGTCAATGTTAAGTTCCTTCAGGATGGAAACGTTTGTTCTGCGTGCCGTCCAGGGTATTCGCAATAAACATAGATAATAGGAAATAAAACTTACTTGACAATGCATTTCCTCACAGAACTCCGTACAAACGTGTACGGCTTCCGAATAAACTTGATGCTTGAGCTTCAGTATCAAGCTGACGGACTCTGCGTACGTGTCCTCCTCCAGCGGCGGCGGCGCGCCGGCCGGCAGCGCGGGCGCGGGCAGCAGCGGCAGCGCCGTGTTGCACAGCCGCTCGCACAGCGGACACAGGTACTCCTTCTTCTCCACGTCGAAGGCGGCCGGCTGGCGGAGACGGTATAGTCTGTTGGGTGACAAAAATAATCGACATGTAGATTATACAGGGTGGAGGTAGAAGAAAAGTATCAGAACATTGGAATTAGATTACGTGTATATGTAATCAAAGGCTTTCTTGTATTGACACTCAACGTGTGTATGCGATGTAACGCCTTCCCCTAACCAGGTAGCCTTTTTCCCCGGGAGGACGTAACAGTAGATAGAGGTTGTTAATTAATGAAAAGTCGCAGATCGCAGGGACCACCCGAGCCGAATATGCTAGTTACATATGTGGAAAAAGCCTGCATTCAGTCCGTCGCTTTCTCTGGCTCTAGCCAATGACGCTTCTGAGCGACAGAAAAGCATAGCAGCATACGAAAGTGCTGTTCCGTGCTGACAGATGTGTCTGAAGTCAACCCTAAGTATACCGACCTCCTGTTCTCCTTGTCCAGCACGTTGTCGAGGTACTTCTTCCAGCAGCGCGCGTGCAGCGCGTGCCCGCAGCCCGACACGTGCGGCTGCGCGCCCAGCCCGGCCGGCAGCCAGGCGGCGCGCCACGCGGCCGGCACCAGCCCGCTCGGGCCGGCGCGCGCGCGGTTCAGCACCGTCGACTGCTGCGCGAACGCGACCAGCACCAGCGGGGACCCGGCTGCTTCCACTCGCGCCTGCAAATTATATTTATTTATAATACCCGGCATATAAGTTGACAAAATGGCGGTCACTGCATACACTCTTTATAATACCTGCACAGAGCCGCCATTTTGGGTCAACTTATGTGCCGGGTATTGTATTGTACATATATTGTATATGTAGGAGATAGGGGTCGTGATTAAAAATCCTCTTTATCTTCTAAACAAAGAAAAACGTTTATTTCTAATAAAATATACATGAGCAGCGTAATCGTTAGTCGTTCGTATCGCTAACGTCACAAAAACGTCATGTCATCACCCTATCTCTTTCACTCATCCGTTCTCTCACTTGCACACAATCGTTCAGAAACATACATCTGCTTTCATTCGACAATAATGTCAAAAACTTGCACCCCACACACACTACTTCACCATTTTAAATCTATATTAAAATCTTGGAACCAGAATCACTAATAGAACACAAAACGTTAAGAAAAGATAATTATATTTTTAGAATAGAATAGAATTTACTTTATTGCCAAAAAATACCACAACAAATATTTAAATTGAATTACATACACAATTGAAAATGTAAGTTAGATGCAAGAGTAAGAATAAAGAACAAAAAAGAAAAAAATAAAGGTCAATTCACAGCTAAGTACGACACGAGGCGATGCGACGCGCACTTTGAAGAAATATAGTACATGTTTACTACACAAAAGAGTGAGATTTCAGTGAGAGCCCGCTGTCACTGAAATTATTATCCTTTTCTTCAAAAGTGCTCGTCAAGCTGCCCCTGCTGCGAGTGCCGCGACGTACCCACAGGTATGGCACTTCATAGAAGCGGAGTATCATTTATGCAAACGCTACTACAAACGTCAATGCGTGTGTGTTCGCCCGCTCTCGCCCCGCGATAAGGCGAGAACGAGGGAGAGGTGCGGACGGGGAACGAGGACGCATATTGCAAGGGACCTAAGGAGATTCCATTCTGTATGAAATCATCATCATGAGGTCTTTTTTAGTCTCCACTGCAGGAGCGCGACCCTCTCTGTACTACCAGAGCCATATATTAGCCAGAGCAGTCAGAGGATTTGGCCTACACTCTCCACGCTGGCCAGACGGGTTGGAGAGGTCTCATTGATATTTATAAGCTTTGTTTAGCTTGTGTTTCCTAAGTCGCCTTCTACGACATCCACGGGAAGACTTGGAGTGGTCCTATTCTACTCTGCCGGGAGCCACACGGCTCTGTATGAAATAGTCTTATTAATTAGTGTGACGTACCTCCTCCTGGCACATGATGCAGGTGCGCGCGGGCTCGGGCACCCCCCCGCCCCACACGCCCAGCGCCGCGCCGCTGTACAGCGGGCGCAGCTCCTGCTCCTCGCCCGTCACCTGCAATATCACCACATTATACAAACTATCCGGATACCTTAATATAACCCTGTATAACCTGTATTAATAAAAAAATACGAGCGAGTCTTATTATCATCTAAGGCTCTACAGCCGCGGGTGGGCCTGGGCCTAGTCAAGTAATTAGTTCCAGATAGTACTGTTCTGGGCTTTCTGTCTCCAGCCTATGACGCCGACGTTTTTAAGGTCTTGTTCGAAGCCATCCAGCCATCTGAGCTGGCGACCCTGGGATCGACTCTCCAGTATTGCCTGTATAGTACTGTGTGGAGCAAGCCTTATAGTAGTCGCATATGATTTATAACATCTGACATATCAACTTGGTAATAAGCAACCGCGCTCTCTGCCCGGAATCTGAGGAAAGCCATATCTCAGGACAGAACAGACTGGCCTTTTAGGGTTGGATCTCATCTATCAGCACGGAGCAGCACTTACCTCTGTGGTAGTCTCTTCGAACAGCGTAGCGTTGTTAGATATAAAGTTGTTCATTTGCGCTTTCATTTGGGCCATCAGTTTAGCACGTCGTTCCGCTGCTAACTTCGCACGACGAGCTTTTTCTGCCCCTGAAAACATGATTGGTACATTAATACGAGAAATATGTAGGTATAAATGACCTATTTGCTAGAAATTTTAAGTAAGTTTATTTTTGACGTGACAACGTCTAATAACTCGATACTACGGGCTGCATGCACGAAAAAGATGACGTCATTGTCGCGTTCCGCAAGCGAGAGCGCGGCACGAACGAGAGAGAGGCATGATCGGCTCAGTTTGGAATGTTTGATGTTGTCACGTCAAACTACGACTTTAAACCGACTTTACAGACAACCAATTTTTTTTATTCGAAACAAAAGTTTACTTGCTAATGTTACTTAGAATGATGTAAGGTTTTTGCCAGTAGTGTAAAAGTTATCGAAATTCAAAGAAATTCTGAGTTAGGTAAAGGTTTGTACCTGCTGTTTCCTCGGCAGCGGGTTTCTCCTCCTGATCTGTCTCCATATTATCACCGTCTTCGTTCTCTTCATTGTGGCCCAAAAGCTTTCTGTGAAATAAATGCGCATTTCTTATCATCCATTGAAATTAAGTGCAAGAAGCTGATATGGGTTCTTATGATTTTTCAAAGGCATTTGACTATATAAACAATAAAAAAAATATAAATAGACTAGTACATAACCATAAAATGAGAGTTAATATCTTAAAATAACAATAAATTATAATAAGTTACCCCATTTGCAAAAGTTATTTTGAAATCCGAACATTAATCTACTCCTTTGACACATTTGTTCCTCAAGGCTCTGTACTAAGACGGACTTTTTTTTAATAGATGTATACTCCATTTTCAGGTATGCGTTCGTTTTGGAGTTCCAAACTTCGAAAAAATAACATTTTAAGATTACTGTATGACTGTCACAGCTTGTATGTAACTAACCTCATTTTCTGCAGTAGCCAGCGCGCCAAATGTCGGTGTGCGTCAACTCGCGGACTGTTGGCAAGTTGCTGAAGCAACGTCAGCAGGCCGCTGCGCGCGGCGCTCTCGGCAAATGCTACGAACTCGTAGTGGCCGCTTTCTTCGTCGCGGATCGCGTAGCCCATAAGGTGGAGTGCCTGGATGATAAATAATATTCAGTTTATGTTTAAGGCAATACATGCACATAATAATAGTTCTACAAAGAGCGATGGAGCGCGCCATGCCCGGCATCCCGCTGATGAATCGTATCCTAAACGACGAAATTCACCGCAGAACTAAGGCGAAGACGTAGGCAAACGAATCACGCAGCTAAAGTGGGAATGGGCGCGACACTTGGCTAGAAGAGAAGATAGTCGATGGAGCAGAGCAGTAACGGAGAGGTGGCCAAGACAGGCGAGCAGTAGAGAAACCACCGGCCCTTTGATTAGATGACATTGTGAGGTTGACAAGACAGTACTGTAGAAAATGGCGCGGGCCTGTGCTCAGCCGTGGGTTAATATAGGCTAAGAATGATGATGATGTCTACTACATATTGTTATTCAGTTTAGTTTTTACAAAATTTTCTTCCAACGTTCGAATGTACGTAGTTGTGTGTGTTGTCAATTTTAAAATTTGCAAACCAATTTTCATCAACTTGTTGATATTCCTTTGAGCCGAAACTTGTCAAGTCGTAGGGCCGTAAGAGGTATGTGAGCGAAAAATACCTGCTGTTTATGGAGTACTCATACCTGGGTCATGTTCTACGACATCATCATGGTCAGGTCTTTTTTAGTCTCCACTGCAGGAGCACGACCCTCTCTGTACTACCAAAACTATATATTAGCCAGAGCAGTCAGAGAATTTGGCCTACACTCTCCACTCTGGCCAGACGGGTTGGTCTCATTGAAGCTTTGTAAGCCAAGTCGCTTTCTACGACATCCACGGGAAGACTTGGGAGTGGTCCTGTTCTACTCTGCCGGAAACCACATGGCTTGCCCGGTGCTGAAGCGGTTTACGACATAAGCGATACCGAATTACATGCATACACATCAAGAACGGTGATAAAAAATGTATACGTACCAATTGCTTCACGAAGTACATACCTTATGGACTTGTGTCTCCGAGAATGATCGCGCCCTGAGATCTAGTGCTCTCTCCAACACGCATTTGAGAACGTGCAGAGCCGCGTCGCACTGTAACAGGCTCGCCAGGAGTGTGAATGGCGGCGTCAGCTTCGGCAGAGCTGGCGGGGGACAGCATTCTGGCAGGCCTGTTGAAAATATCATCATCTAGTTACTCAATTTAATTTGCAATGGAGTTTTTACGGCAACGATGTTTGAATATTGTCTGCTTTTACTTTATGTTGTATGTTACCAGCGACACCATATTCAAAGAAAAAAACTAACTTTAGACGACTGCCAGAAATAAGTTATTGACTAAGGTCAATGTCAGTTCACTCATGCACCCAATCTTTTTCTTCTTCCTTAACACCATTTGCTGTTATGTGACATCCACTCTACAGTACTTATAATATAATAAGACAATTTCTTGAATCGAGTATATTTACTTTCGTCTTGTTTTAAGGTTTAAGCTTGCCATATCCTTACGGCTAGCTCTTATCCTTCAAAGAGCAATTTTAGGATCTCATAAATGGCTTCAATGATTGTGATGAAATTTTGTACATGGATTCGGGGCTAAGGAATCGATCAAGCTAGGTCAAATTTTTAGAGAACCTCCTGTTTTTTTACCGAGATTTCCCGTGGCTCAGTCGCCCAGGTTCTTAAATTAAACTTTGTGACTGAGCCCTAACCCTACAAGGTCGATCCTGTAGAACTTTTGGACAAGAAATAAAAAAGCGGACTGTAATAAAGGATGAATAGTTTACAAAGCTATAACTCTATGGGACACGCGTATTGCCTAACAACTCGTTTGGCCGAGTGTTGGAGAAGTAGTGGACGCTGGCCGCCGTTCAAGTACTATAAAAAAAGTAGACTCACCAGCTGCCTTCCTCCTGTTCCTCTGTTCCTCCTCGCTCCTGGACAGCTCCTCCCTCGTGTAATGATAGAAGAAGGTGTCGTATTCATCAAAGAGGTGCGGCTTCAGTTTGTACAGGCCGCGGTTGTTGCCGCTGGTGGGTTTCACGAAGTCTGCCACCTCGTGGATGACGGCTTCCAGGCCAGTCTCGTGGAGCTGGTCTTCCGGGAGTGATCTGCGGTAATAAAGTTTACATAAAAGACCTAATACATAAATAAACATTACAGAAAATGAAAACTAAAATTATAGACGTGTCTGCAAAGGCTTTATTACTGAATAAATATATGATTCTTTGATTCTAATAATTCAAATGTTTCCGGGGTGGGTTCTGTGAGTGCGGCTTTCGAACGCACTTAAAGTCAATAAAACTCAAATTGGTCTATCGTTTAAAAAGACAGTACGTGCACATCATATTCGGGAACTTCAGTGTCAGTGCCTTTATAAGTGGGTATAATTCTTTAACTACTTTTAGTAAGGAGGGTATAATTAAATTAGTAAAGGGACAAAGACATTCTGTTCAGCAGTTCTTCTCATTTCAGAAATACGATGATCATAAGTTTTTAAAGATTTTTTTTAATACAAAGTGATAATTAAGTTTCATAGAGAAACTCTTTGAAGTTTTTTTAAAACAAAGCGAGAAGGCCAAATAAAAAGTCACTCGGCCGATCGCGCACCGAGAAACGGCAAAGTGATAGCCTTAAATAATCGTAGTAATTTGGGCAAAGTCATGATACGTATACTCGTAAATGGTATATCCCCGTAGTGTAGCCCCAGCATAAGACTAGACTAAAAAAACCGGCCAAGTGCGAGTCGGACTCGCGCACCGAGGGTTCCGTACAAACCTGCAAGGTTTAGTATTTGGTATGAATTTCAATTTAATACCTCAACGCGTTTATGAGGAAATGGGTAGTAAGTTTAAAATTATTAAAAAAAAATATATTATGTGATGTAACTAAAAATTTATGGTTTTCGTAATTTTTCCTTTATCTATGCTATAAGACGTTGCTTCGTACCAAATTTCAAGATTCTGAGTTCACGGGAAGCACCCTGTAGGTTTTGATTCCCTTGCAAGTGTCGAAAATTTGCGGCATAAACGGCTGTATCTTTTGATTGCGTTGGCTTAGAAGTTTGATTTTTTCACAGCTTCAAGGGACAGTAGACCTGAGTAATTGATATAAATTTCAGCTTCATACCTCCACGCGTTCCTGAGAAAAAGGGTCTTGACAGACGGACGGACGGACGGACAGACGGACAACAAAGTGATCCTATAAGGGTTCCGTTTTTTCCTTTTGAGGTACGGAACCCTAAAAAGAGACAGTTTACAATGTGTGGGTGGTACCTGTTGAGCTCGGAGTGCGGCATAGGCTTGACGCACAGCATCTGTATGATCTCCTTCTTGGTGCGGTCCTCGTTGGTCACCTCGCCCACGCCGGGCACGTAGCGCGACCCCACAACTGTTCAAACAAACCCCAAAGCTGTAATATTGTGCAGGAGTGAAGATTAAATCAACAATCGGAGTCCACCAATCAACAAACAACGTACGGGTGATGAGCAGTCCCAGGAACTCCTCCACCATGCTGATGGTGTACCGCAGCTCGTCGTCCTCCACCCTGCGCTGCTCGAAGTCGGCCGCGGCCCAGTCCAGCAGGTTGTACTTGTTCAGCACGTGGATTATGAACTCGTTGCTCTCGATCAGCGATGCGCCGATCTGTGAAGATCAGTGCGTGTTTGAAAACACTGCTGGAAGGACAGAAGTAAGACTAATACTTGTTAAAAAACGAATGATTCAAAAATTTTAAGAGAAATTCGTAGAAATTCGGATTTTAATTATTTTTTACGTATAATTTGATTAGAATTGAAAAGTAAGAACAAGAGCCACGTACATCATCACCCCCCCCCCCCCCCCACCCCCATGACCCTAAAAATAAGCCCCTTTTGCCAAACTTTTTTATTATTATTTCAAACTTAAAACTCAAATTTTCAATTTTGATTAATATCCGAGCATTGTAATGCTATTTAAAATAATAATTGAAACTCAAAACAGTTAATTATTTTTAACCTCTCCCCCCCCACCCTATATAAAAACAATCAACTACGCGGTACCTGCAGCATGACGACGTCTCGGTCCAGCATCTCGGCGCGACACTTGACGTTGTGGTAGAAATAAAGCTGGTTGAGCAGCGCGAACCCGTTGCGGCGCCACATGCCCGCGTGCACTTGCGCTATCATGGCCATCGTCTGCAGCACCGGCTCTGCAAACATTCAAAATTATTTTATTAAAACTAACGGATAAATTTACACAATAGGGGATCGGACAGGTCTCACAAAAAAATCTTTGTTGTAATTAGAAATAATATTAATTAAATAAACTGACCATTCAATGAGTATTTTTGTGAAATAATAATGATTTATATTTTTAAATCAAGAAATAAAATGCGTTAATTGCAATATTTTGAATCTGTTCGCCACCTTGAACGAAACAATAATCACAGCGCGTTACGTCATTCGTTTGTAATTGTCATTTTTGACGGCTGGGGTAACCTCAAAATGTCAACCATAGAAGTCAACATTACTATGTGAATTTGTGGCCTCCAGTACTGCCATCCTTTTCACCCTTGATTGTTTGATGTTTATTCAAAAACAGATGACGTCACGCGGCCAAGGTGACAGATGGGAGCGTTTACGCGGCATTTTTATGCATTCAAATTTTAAATGAATTTATGTATATTTACAGCCTTATTTAAATAAAATATTATTTTGTATGGTAATAAATAACCATTCTAATTACTTTCAAACACTTTGTGAAAAGTTGTCCGATCCCCTATTGTATTGTTGTGAAGCGGAGTATCATTTATGCCTACACTACTCCAAACGAAACTGTACATCCGTGCACACGTCAATGCGTGTGTGTTCGCCAGCTCTCGCCCCGCGACAAGGCGAGAACGGGGGAGAGGTGCGGGGACGGGGAACTTGGACGCATATTGCAAGGGCTCGCTGGAGATTCCATTCTGTATGAAATACTAGTTCTGTTGCAGAACGACAAGTGTGTTTGACGTGTGACAGTGACAGCGCGATCTGTCACTAATCGATGTGAAGTGCGCCGCCTGTCCGCTCTGACGTTTGTACGAACGGCGCCGTCTAGTTGGTGTGCTGTGTTGCAGCAACACAATATTACTCACCGATGAGTTGCTCGGGCGTGGGTTTGGGCTTGTCGGGGCGGTCGAACTCGCGGCTGTGGTAGGAGAGCCCGTGGCGGTACAGCTGCAGGTGCAGCCCCGCGATGAACCGCGACAGCGGCCGGTGGATCGACACCGGCTCCGAACACACGTCGTACGGGATCACTGACGCGCTTTGGTTGCCCAACTCTGGAAATAAATACAACGTGAGTGGGACTTGAACCCGCGACCTTAGTCTAAATACGACCATGCTCTAACCACTGAGCTATTACGTGTGCAACCCCGCACGCCGAATCTCTCAATTTTTTTATTTCACACAAATTAACTTTATTCACCATTTCTTATTTCACTATTTCTTATTTCATTATTTAATTTGAAAACTTTAGTACTGAATCTTGAATAACTAAGAAGTTAAGAACCCTATAAAGAGTTTTTGGCGGGAAGTCAAGGTGTTTGGTTGGGGTTTTCTTTAAATTATTTTGCAAATTGATTTTAGTGGACCTTATAATATGAAATTGGTGATGTTTGGTGTTATAAATGCTCATGCTCATGAACAATATGTGAAATAGTTAAAGTGGACAGTCATAGTACGGCTGTAGTGATATTTGTTTCGCGGACTGTGTGGGCGTCTTCGGGCGTCGTCCGCCACTCAATCGGCTATGAAAACCAGTGGTCTCGTATAGATTTGTCGCCAGAAGCTCCCTTAAAGCAATCAAAGGCCTACACCAACCTTTGATTGTAACTTGTTAGGAAAAAAGAATTTCCCACGTTTTATTAACTTGTTCCTGGCTAAATATGCAGTAGCGTCAAGACATAAATAAATAAAAAAGAACCCTATAAAAATATCTGGGAATAAAAATCAATTATTGAACGTTCTGTCTACTGTATTGCAAAAATTGATGCATACATACATACTTCACGCCTGTTTCCCACAGGTATAATTATGCAATAGAAAAGTTTGGAAGGATACGGGGTTTTTTCTCCTACTCCTGGGCGAAAGTGGGACATAATTGATTAAAAAAAAATATACACCCCATAAGCCTTAAGTGGAAGAGAACTAATACTCCACCGACAAGAGCAAGCTCTTAAATATAGATAGATATAAAGAAGCCCTAAGTGATGAAGACGCGATATTGTCTCTTTATCTCACTCTCCAAACTCACTCTTTCCCTCTCTCATTCTCACCCCAAACTATGTTTGTTTCTGTAACTCTTTTCTTTCTTTCCCTATCTCCATCTCACCCTCTCTTACTCTCGCACACATACATGTCTCTACCTTTAAGCACGAGCGGCGGGTGTGTGGCAGTGTCAGCATGCCTCCTCAGCGCCATGCGATAGGCCGACGCAGCCAGCGCGCGCTCCGCTGAACACCACTCCAGCGACAGCGTGATGCTGTGAGCCAGTTTTACGTGGAGATTGAATGCTGACTCCCATTCGGGCTCGTATTCCATGTGTTGGCCAACCTGAAAACAAAGATTGTTGACGCATTCATTACGAAAGAAAGAAGATATTAGCGTGAGTTTTTTCACTACTAAAAACTACGTCCTACAATAGGAGATATTACTGCACTATTCTGCCGACAGAGTGCAGCATTAGCGCAGACCGTAAACAAACGTTTGACAATGAAAGAAAAAATGAAAAGTACATAAAAGTCGCAATAAATTTGTACAATTATACAGGCTGACTTTTAAACCACCAGCCAAATTTCTGGAGCAAGTTCAGTCCATGATACTGAACTACTTTCCATTAAAACAATTAACGAAAAACTAAAATAAAAATTCGCCTTTTCATACAAATCAAACGGTCAGTCAAACGGATTTTCTATGGGAGGACGAAAAATTTTCATCGATTTTTAATAACTTTTTTTATAGAAAGTAGTTCAATATCATGGACTGAACTTGCTCCAAAAATTTGGCTGGTGGTTTAAAAGTCAGCCTGTATAGGTATTAAAATGGCCGTGTAGTGAGCCATAACGCCACAGCACGTGTTTGAACGAGTGAATAATAACAAAACTATTAAAATTAAATATTTTTTGTTGCGAAAATGACATGTAGAATGACAGCAGATTGTTTACTGTATGTGCTAGTGCCGCCATCTCCGCCGAGTTTCACGTAATATGTCTTATTTGCCGTCAAGGTATTGTATTCCCTAAAAGTTTTATCATCAGGGGGGTTACTTCATAAAATAATTCGATAGTCGTTTGATAGTGACGTCCTATTTCTATGTCAAACCAAATAAGACTTTATCATCATGTATTTTCGCTCAATATTACTTGACACTGAAAGGCGGATACGCAGTTACGTACGTCTTGCGTGCCGCTTTTGAAGTAACACTAGAGAACATTGGCACCTTGATATTTCATTGCCTTTCAACTCAATTAGATACCAGAAAGTCTTTTTCCTACCTGTCTGACGACGGAGTCCATGCCCTGCATCATGACTAGCAGGTTCAGCATCAGCGACAGCCCATGAAGGAAGCCCTTGCGGAGGTCATCATCGAAGGTCGTGGGCACCGAGCTGAGCAGATACTTCACGTCGTACAGGATGAACTGTGCCCGCTTGAAGCCGGTCGGCACGTTGCGGTCGAACTCTAGGCGGCCCTGAGGAATACAAATATATGGTTATAAAACAAGCTTTCGAACAACACAAAGAATCAACAAAATTTGCTTCGTGTAGGGAATCTATACGGGGTCTAACAAAATATACTGAAACTATTTTAAAGCTGTATTTAGTCCATGATACTAAACAACATTTCCTAAATAACATATTAACGAAATACAAAAAAAAAATTTTTGGCCTCCCATACTATAGGGCGAGATTAAAAGTAAAGAATTTAAAGTTCCCTAAAAATATCTAGGTAAGTGTGTGTCAAACAAACCAACAACAGTTCACAGCGAGACGCGATAGAATCGGTTAGTTCTACAATAAAATAAACAAACAGTACAATAAAATTCTCACTCTTTTTGTGTAGTAAACATCTACACAAAAAGAGTGAGAATTTTAGGTTGGGACACATTTGTCAGCAAAGAACAGCTTTCCTATGCTGCTATCCTTCTCAGAACCGTCATTTGCTAGAGCGAGAGAGAGCGACGGAATGCGACAGCATCTTCGATTCCGCGGCGTTCCATCGTCCTGTCTCGCTCTTACAAATGGAGAAGGATAGCAGCATAGGAAAGTGCTATTCCGTGCTGACAGATGTGTACCAACCCTTAGTTGATTTTTGGTGCTCATTGTTCAAATCAAATAGCGCGCGCCCCGGCTTCTTCGTTCTATCTTACACACTTTTGTCGCATTTTACGAAATCACTCGCACAGTGCAGGAAAACGAGAGGAAAGATGTAACACATGAAAACTAACTTTATTGTTGCACCGCCTGTTGCACTCGCTGACGAACGTGTTGACGAGCACGAAGAGCGCGTCGTGCTCGGCGATGAGGTGGTGCGCCAGCGTGGGCGTGGTGTACAGCTGCACCGACAGCGACGAGATCGAGAACGAGTGGTCGTGGTCGTCGCGGATGAAGTCCTTCAGGATCGAACCTGGGGAAAATACCATTGAGCTTAGTCGAAATAAACAATGCAATGACGACCTCCGTGGCGTAATGGTTAACACGCTAGACCGCTAATCCGGAGGTTCTGGGTTCGATCCCCAGCCAGGGCAAGTTGGAAAATGGCCTTTTTCAAATTTTCCTGGGTCTTGGGTGTCAATTCAATTCAATTCAAAATATCTTTATTATCATAGGATATTTATAATATCTCTTAATAATAGTCACTTTGTTTTGTTTTGCACAAATGTTGACGTCAAATCGTTACTTAAAGCTAAGTTTACGCCGCTTCCTAGGCGCAAGTGCAGAAGAAGCGGCAACAAACTGCACTGCACGTTTTCTCCAAAGACGTCAACTAACAAACTAAAAACTTAAAATTAGTTATATAGATGGACAGAGATTACATTGTTTATTATGTCATAATTAAATTGAATTATAAGAATTACGAAATTTAAAATAATGTCAATTTGTAAATTTAGTATGTACCAATGTACCTAAATTATGACATGTCTAAGTATACAAACCTTTAAGAGGGACCCGCGCCAAGCTCAAGCCAGACCTTTTAGTCTTTAAGATAGTCATCGGTCCTATAATAAGCCTTCTCACAAAGTACTTTCTTTACATAAGCTTTGAATTTTCTGTCTGGCATATCAAGGACCGATTCTGACAATTTATTATAAAAAAGTATACACTTCCCCATAAAAGACTTACTGACTGTATTCAGCCTGTAATACGGGCTAACTAAGTCATTCTTATTACGTAAATTTTTTATCTGTAAAATCACTTACTTTATTGAACAAGGAAATATTTTTCCTTACATACATTATATTTTCAAATATGAATTGTGATGCAAAAGTAAGTATACCTATTTCCTTGAATAATTCCCTCAGTGAGTCTATCGATCCTAAAGCGTAAATAGCACGAATTGCTCTTTTTTGTAAAAGAAAAATAGTCTGAATGTCGGCTGCACTCCCCCATAGAAGTAACCCGTAAGACATTAGACTGTGAAAGTAACTAAAGTACACTTGTCTAGCAGTTGCTACATCTGTCAATTGTCTTATTCTCCTAACAGCGTAAGCCGCAGAGCTAAGCCTATTAGAAAGTTTAGTTATATGAGCGCCCCATTGAAGTTTCGAATCAATTGTGATTCCTAAAAAGGTAGTACTTTCAACCAGATCGAGTTTCTGACCATTAATTAGTATGTCAACGCAGGCTTGATTCACATTAGGAAGAGAGAATCGAATGCATTGGGTCTTGTTCGCATTTAACATGAGGTTATTGGCCGAAAACCAATCAGAAATTAAAGATAAGGTGCTGTTCACCGCGCTAGCATCACTGTTATGTCGATCTATTTTAAATATTAGGGAGGTGTCATCAGCAAACAGCACCATGTCAGCCTCTTTCTCAACCATGTAAGGCAAGTCATTGACATAAACTAAGAAAAGGAACGGTCCTAGAATTGAACCTTGGGGAACGCCCATTTTCACATTAGACCCGTGTGATTTTACGCCGTTTATATCAACAGTTTGAAGCCTATCTGTTAAGTAAGATTCTATTAATTTAATTGACTTATCATCAAAACCGTATTGACGAAATTTGAGCAAAAGTGTTGGATGATCAACGCAATCAAATGCTTTAGAAAGATCGCAAAATGATCCAATTGCATCATTTCTGTTTTCCCACGCGTCGTAGATATTAGTAATAAGTGCTACTCCTGCATCGGTGGTCGATTTTCCAGCAGTAAAGCCGTATTGTTGGCTATGGAAAAGATTATTGGTCTTAAAGTGAAGTAGCATTTGATTGAGCATTATCTTTTCGAACACCTTACTCAAAACTGGCAGAATAGAGATAGGTCTGTAGTTGCCAAAGTCTGTTTTTTCTCCTTTTTTGAATAAGGGGATTAGTTTACTACATTTCATTAAGTTAGGAAATATGCCTTCATCAATACATTCGTTAAATATGAAAGCTAAATCGGCAGCAATTATGTGTATAATATTACTTACTACGGCTACTGACATGCCCCAGTGATCTTCTGATTTTTTTAAATTTAACTGTTTAAAAGCATCTATTATATCGCTAGGGCTAACATGCTGAAAATTTAATTTAGAATCACAAGGGCTAACATTACTCTTAAGCAAAGCCTCAGCACGCTGGGCGCTAGAACTCACATTAGAAGTGAGTTCCAAAGGAATGTTAGTAAAATAATCATCAAATATATTTACTATTTCTTCAGTTTTTGAAGTATTTTTACCACTACATTTGATTTGGCAAATATTTTCTTTGGTTTTATTTTTACCTGTTTCCTTATTTATGACACTCCATGTTTCTTTAATTTTATTAGGAGCATTATTTATTTTTTTGCTAATACTATTCGACTTGGCTCGTCTACAAACTTTTTTAAATATTTTAGAATAATTTCTAACATATTCTATAAAAGAAGGATTAAAGTTCTATTGTTTTTGGGCATATAGATCATATAACCTGTTTCTACTTATGTAGATGCCGGTAGTAGCCCATTCACTAAACTGTGATTTACTATGAACTACTACTCTTTTTTGTTTCAATGTTTTAGAATACTCAGAGGAAACAGTACTAAATAGTTTATTATAATGGTCGTCAGGATTATTTCCTGTATATATATATGGTGTTTATCTATATATGTATTTATCATGAAATATGGTATCGTTAAGTTAGTAGCCCATAACACAAGTTTAGAACTTACTTTGGGGCTAGCTTAATCAGTGTGATTTGTTCCTATATATTTATATTTATTTATTTATTATTTTGTGTAAAAGATATATTTAGCTCTTTCTCGTATTTGCTATTGTCAATAATATCAATCGATTCACTACTTTCTTTAGCGCAATACCTTATGTGTATTTAAGGGTAGATCCAGTCCATGGTATTAAACAACGTTCCCCAAGAAACGTATAACGAAATATAAAAAATATATTTTATGGCTATCACCCACCTTACTGACCGGTATGTTTCGGGCCCGCGCCGCACCGCCCGGGCGATGCGCTCAGCTGTACGCAGTAAAAGACGTCTACACTAGTTAGTCATGAACAGAACAGGTAGCCATGGCTTTCTTTGTAAAGTTGTAGCAAGAAGTAATCTAGGCCAAGCAATCCTTGCCGCCTTCCATATCCGAAAATATTTCTGCATCACAACAGCAGCGACCCCGCCTCCACACAGATATGCGCGGGCGCCCTTAAAGTCCGTCCCAAAGCCGTGCGCACAAAGACTGCAAGCAGTCCCCCGCCGCACACTCTTACGACACCCTCATACTGTAAGAGATCACTCACCATAATTCCTCGTGAACAATATAGCCATGGCCCTCTTAGTGCTGTAGTCCATAAGCGTTGTAGCCAATAGTAGTCTATGCCAAGCAGTCCTCGCCGCCTTCCACATCCGGAAGTCATTCTGCATGACAGCAGCGGCGACCCCACCCCCGCACAGGGCTGCGCTGGCGCCCCACACGTCCGAGCCGAGAGCCACCTGGCTCACGCAGAGCCGGAGACTGGGCTCTTGGCTTACGAAGTTTTGGAGCCTGTGTTTTGAAATCATTATTAGCTTCAAAATATTAGAACTAGAACACCGGTATTGAAAGTTAAAAAGCCACCGTTTAACATGGTATGGTCTTATCAAGAGGCGGGATGCCGAACATCTGGCTAGCAAAATGGTTAACTTAAAGGTGGATGGCTACAGAAATAGAGACCTAGAAAGACGTGGGGGGAATGTGTTAAGCGGGACATGATGGACAGGACAGTACAGATATAAATGATAGAAAACGATGGAGAGAGTTGAACCCAAATAGGGAAAAAGCGGGGAGGATGATGAAGACCGGTATTCAATCTTGATATCTAATATTTCATTTCAGTTTGTCTAGCCTAAAAAAAATTATGTCATTACTATGTCACTAGTAATTGTTCAACAGATCTGGCCGTTCGGCATTTTGACAAGCAGTCAATAAATGACGTCATGTGACGATGTCAAAAACGCAATTGAATGTATTGAGAATAAACACCTATTTTGCTTGTGAGCGTAAATCTAGTGGGGTGCTATTATATACCTGTTTAGTATACTTATTCGTAGCCTGATAACTACCTACATTTTACTGAATGAGTGTCTTGTGCGTACAGTATTGTAAATCATATTATTTATCTATCAGGAATGAAATATGCAATTCCTGTTGGCATACTGGTTTGTTTCTGAGCTATGTGAATGAACTTTAATAGCATTATTTGATTGTGTCGCTATGTACGTAACGTTCATTTCTCGAAATCCAAGACATATACGTAAAGGCAGAATTGATATACAAAAAAAATATTTAGTAAGATTTTTGTTCTTGAAAATGCATTTATAAATAAACGCATTGCAATGTAAGAATTTCGCAAAAGAAAAATAAAACAAAAATCTACAGTTTTACACATATTTCGAGAGGCAAAAAAGTGCGCCGTAAAATTCTGTGTCCACATAAAGTATATGATGATGATGATCAGATCTCTTTTTAAGCCTCCACTGCTGGAGCACGACCCTCTCTGTACTACGAGAGCTTTATATTGGCCAGAGCGGTCTGAGGATTGGGCCTACACTCTCAACGCTGGCCAGACGGGTTGGAGGTCTCACTGATGTTTATAATCTTTGTTCAAAATCGGCAAATACGGCAAAATATATGAAGGCCGATTTAAAATATCGAAACTAGTCGGCAATCATCATCAGGTCTTTCTAGTCTCCACTGCAGGAGCACGACTCTGTACTACCAGAGCAGCCAGAGGATTTGACCTACACTATCCACTGGGCAGAAGTGTTGGAGAGGTCTCACTGATGTCCAAGCTTTGTTTAGCTAAGTCGCCTTCTACGACATCCACGGGAACACTTGGAGTGATTCTATTCTACTCTGCCGAAAACCACACGGCAGCCGGCAGTACATCTAAAATAAAACACGTTTGAAACCATAGATTTTTCTTAAATCTTATAGACAAAAAAAATTACTCACCAAGTCAACAGCTTCATTGCGAAGTGCTGATGCGCGATGACGTGTGCGTGCATCACCAGCACCTTCAAACTGGGCCCCAGCCGCGACGTGAACCTTTCGAACATCGCCGTGCAGCTGACGTTACATATACACATCAACATCACACCCCCACCGACTTATACATTAAGGGGGGGGTCCCTTACACTAAGGGGGGTGACGCTCGAGGTGCGATGAAAACAATATTTCTATTTTTTACAGTATTTCCGTCTGATTGAGCTCTCTTATGCCACAGCGCCTTCAGACTTTGCCCAAGACTTTACTATACTGACGCTAAAGGGGGGTCGATAACATTTAATTAGGGGGGAGGGGGTTTGATACTAAACGGGACCGGGACGATAACACAATGCCCATTGCGTAAGTGGTGCGTGACAGGCTGACAGCACCGTTTCTTGAGCTTTTAATATTTAACAAGTTTTAAATTTGGATTGGATTTCAATCGTAAATATTGTGATCATCACTTTAGACACTCGAGCTGATAGTAATGGGGAACTTTTAAATAAGCGGTGGTGTTTGACTTATAAAGCAATTTATACTTTTGAATTGCAACATGAAAATTTGTTATGTTTACTAGAAAGGTAATACCAAAATGTAATTGGTTCGTTTTTTTTGACAATTTGCATACTTATACATATAAAGATAATTCACAGTTGCATTTCCAAAGAAAGCAAGATTAAGGACTATTTGCGTATATTGACATGCATTTTATTAATAGTATTTATACTTTTAGGTGCGGTTAGTATTGTCAAAAGATCAGGGATACTTTAAAAAGAAAAAAGAAAAAATACTTTTAACTTTTGCTTCTAAATTAACATCAATGCACGATTATGGAAGAAGTTTATTTTCATCTCATCCATTCGAAAAACGATGATTTTATCCCAAATATTTGGGGCTAAAGTCACTGGTAATTCTCTACACTGAAAAGTAAAAAGTAAATTCCCTAGGCGTTAAAACAAATTTGAAAACCGAACACGAATGTAAAATCAAATTGGCAGTCAGCTAAAAAAAAGAAGAATTTAGTTTTAAAATTATAAAATATAGGCAGGGGAGTCGTAATTTTTTAAAATTGGAATACAGCACGGTTTACGTGGATGACTGTAGGTCAAAATGTTTTAGTTCTCTTGCTTCAAAATAATAATTTATTAAAAACTAATAAAAACGCGCAATTGTTGTTTTTGATTTAAATAGTAATTTTATTATGGAACTATAAGGTTATTTTTACAACTATTTTAAATGTGACTAATTTCTTGATGAGGCCGATAATAAATAATAATGAAGTTTACGTATAATATACATATGTATTTAAATATATAAAGAATTAACACACAAGGAAAAAGTAATGAAACGATTCTAATGACTGGAAAATGTATAAGATGTGGTGGTCCTAGAAAAATATTTTCATATTGCTTCTTCAGTGAAAAAGCCACCAAATAAAGGTTAGTAACTGACAGTTAAACTCTGATTAGGTATATGTAGGTATTCTACTTTCGTTATAGGTATATATTTGCTTTTTCTCATAGATGGAGATGAAAAGAAGAATGTGCTACACGGTGTACGGTAATAGTTTTATCTCGGGCGATATACTTGAATCCCTCGCTTCACTCAGGATTCCACCGTAGAATCCCTCGCTACGCTCGTGATTCTATTGTGGCATACCTGGTTTCGTTTGTTTGATGCGACAATGAAGGCCTAGTTTTGGCCTACCATTTTGACGTATTTCTATATACTCCTGCTTGCGAACTTGCTGCGTCTATGTCGTTCGCGACAATATTTACGTCTGTCGCAGCCCACAGCAGCGGCTTTAAATTTTCATAGTGCGACTATTGTCGTATCAGCCGCGTACGCGACTTAACGCGACTAAACACGGTTGCGATCAGGAGAGCCATTTTTAAACGTTAGAGTCGTACAAGTAATGATTTTTGCGAGCGTTTCCACGGTGGCGTATTTTTGAATCGTTCATACGCGAAGGATTTGCGACGAGTTGTATTGTTCGCTCGTTTTGGCTACAAATGTTAAAGAAACCTTCGTGTTATTTGTCACGGAGATTTCGTTTAATTTCACGCTACTTTTTAAGCACACTTTAAATTTTTTGCCTAAAGGCATCTGACATAGCTTGACGACTGCCATACAATGACAGCCGGGACCAACGGCTTTTACGTGCCCTCCGAAGCAGGAAGGAGCTCGAGAAACGGTTTAAAAAAATCGGTGTAATGGTATTTCGTTCAATTGGATCGCGTTTGTCTGTCAGCTAAAACTAAACGTATTTCGCTAACTCCCGCGTTAAAAAATAGGTCTCCAGATGCATTGAAATCTACACTAAGATGGCGGTCGAGAAAATGTAATGTAAATCAACTTACGCCTCGATGTCGGTCTTTAGCTTGTCGCACACCTGGAACGAGTTGCACTTGACGAGCGCGCGACCCTCGCGGTCGATCAGCGTCACCAGCTCTACTGAGTCGCGGTGGTTACATTTTAACACGCGATTTAGTGTTGTTATCACCTGTGAAATAAACATAAATAGATCTTATTATAAACTTTTTTATTTTCTTTATATACCTACTTATAGGTACCAAAATATCTAACAAATAAATTATTCTGTCTCTGAGATTTGTATGACATTGCTTGGCTGTGGTGTATCGGAGACAAAATTGGCATAAAAAGAACTAAACTTACGCAGGGGAATAAGATCAATGGAAACTAAAATTTTACCAAATTATACGAATTAATTTATTCTATGTTTCATAGAAGGCATAGAAATAAATTCTTCTACCGAATCGTAAGTTTGACATAGGAATTCTCAGAGCTGAATTGAAATTCAGAACAGAATATTCGGGATGGATGATTTAGATGACATACGAGTGTTTTAAGAAAGGCGAAATAATCCTTCACGTAAAAAAAAACACACACACACAGGATTTTACTTGGTAATCGTACCCTGTCCTGTTTTTCGGAACCCAGACCCTTTGAACCCCCAGATCCCCCCTCCCCCCTCTCGGTATGCCTATGTAGCAGTGGCGGCGGGTAAGAATTTGGGCTGGTCAACCCGGCTATAAAACGAATTAAATACGTTTACGAAAGGCAAGTAATAGCCCCCATACCCCATAATAGCCCTGTCGCCGGTAAGCCCATATCAAAACACATCACTTTTCACAAAAACATCCATTGATTTATAAGGAATCACAATACACACATCTCAATTCAATAATAATAAGATATTTCGGCAGCTAACACAATCTCGTTCAGTGTTTTTAACAACTTTTATCGTATTTTTTGCATAATAACAACAACCTGCCATGTCTGTTAACTGACAATACTGACATTGACATTTTGCATGATTGCAATGGCATGACTAGCGATAAATGGATTTGATTGGTCGTACACTTGCTATAGTAATACCAATTTTAATGCCATATAAATAAAGGTTGATAAGCCGCTCAATGTCCGGCTTTTCTCTCGCTTAATTTTATTTAAATTGTCTTAGTGTAAGTAATATGACTGTGTGCGTTTTTGTAGAAATTTATCATTGTGAGAGTGCTAGAATTCCCGGCGAACGGTCCGGCTCCGGGCTTGTATGGAGTATATACAGGCTGACTTTTAAACCACCAGCCAAATTTTTGGAGCAAGTTTAGTCCATGATATTGAACTACTTTCTATAAAAAAAGTTATTAAAAATCGATGAAAATTTTTCGTCTTCCCATAGAAAATCCGTTTGACTGACCGTTTGATTTGTATGAAAAGGCGAATTTTTATTTTAGTTTTTCGTTAATTGTTTTTATGGAAAGAAGTTCAGTATCATGGACTGAACTTGCTCCAGAAATTTGGCTGGTAGTTTAAAAGTCAGCCTGAATTTGTGTGCGTGGGAGACGACATTGTAAATGACAAGTGCCTATGTTTATTATAGATTCGTATTTTGAATATCTGTGTGTGTGCAATCTAGTTATGCTGCTAGTATTCGGCTTATAAAAATATGTTTTTCATTGCGCGGTGCGCTAATATACTTATATAGGTTATAACTGTGGTTAATAATATTAAAAAACACACATATTAGAAACCCCTATAGGAACTCCTTGGGAATCGGCTTCTAAGAAGGCTCCGCGACTGCTATGTAAGCATTCTTCACAAGGATTATTTCGCTATTCTAAAAGAGCCTGTATAAATTGTTATATCTCATTATAATCAAAATATTTACCTGTTCAAAGGTGTGCGTTTCATCGTTATACAAGACGGTGCAGTAGCAGTCTGGTTGGTCTAGAATTTGTAGGAGATCGCGTTCATTATCTTTTAATCTGGAAGAAAAAATCGAGACTCAGATCTCTGCAATTTGCATATTAGAATCTATGGATGCGGGTGTAAAATCTGTTTCAAGTGTTAAGGTGAGAATACGATCTACGCACGACCCATAGTGTTCTTTGAAAATTTTATAAATGTTGCCCATGATAATAGTTTTTTTTGTCATGAAATTTTTCAATCATTGTAAATAAATAATTTTCGACTTTATTAATATGAGTTATATGGGTTATTCCAGAAAGTCAGCTACTGGCCGACATGTTAAGACTTCATCCGAAGTCTTCTTCAGGGCGAATGCGAGTCGAGACGCGCGCACGAAGACTAAGTAGGTGGGTTACCTACCTACTATATTATATCGTATATCGCATATTAGTAATGTCTAAGTCTCACGTTAGTTTTAACCATAAAAATATTCAACTTTTTCGATATTCTTAGACGAAAAATTTAAAGTACCTGAGATCATTGGGCAAACCAGGGGCATGGTCATGCGTCAACAGCCGCAGGCAATACGACAGGATCACTGAAGCGACGATCTTCATGCGTTCTAGCACTTCAGGGCCGACGTGCGTGTTCGCTTGCTCCTCTTCTGACGGCGCCTGTAAGGAATAACACAATTCGTTAGGTCTTAGAAGGCACGTTAAGTATAAAAAATAAAAGGCAGCTTAAAAATATTCGATAGCTGTGTAGGCTAATAACACGTGCGAGAGAAAGAGATAACGGGAGGGGGGAAGAGACAGAGAGGGAAAGAGAGTCTTTATAAGTAATAAATCCTAGCCACCCGAGTTGTGTACAATTTTATATTTTCTCCTGGCGACGAAGTGGTTGTCTTCGCACACGTAACAGAGGTAAAATGCCTCACTCAGGACATAATCGTCGGTTACTATACAGGTTGATTTTGAACTTCCTAGCAAGAAGTAGGTACTTACTCTTTAAGCGAAATAAAAAATACATATTTTGTAATAAAAACCGAACATATCATAGCCGACAAAATGCATAACAACGCGACTGGCGGACGACGGCCGCGCGTAAAGACAGTTAAGCCATTTATTAGACATAAGTTGAACCAACATGGCGATCACTGCGCACACTTTTGCCTCTAACTATACCAGCGCCGCAATTTTGGTTCAACTTATATGCCGGGTATTGTAAGTAGGTATAAATGTACGTACCGCGTGCAGCTCGCAGAAGGGCTCCCTCTTCCAAGCCTCAGTGTCCCCACAGTCGCAGCACCCGCCCCCGCCGGACTGCCCCATCTTGTATTTGTGGTGGCGATGCGCAGACACTTTGAAACATTCCACGCACAGAACGCATGTGTTATCCATACCTGGAAAGTTGAATTAAGATTTTAGTACCTTCTTCTTCGTCTATGCGCATTCCCGGTTGCATCCTCAGCTGTGCTGCTTCGGAGCCCAGGGTGCGCTTTCCCGATTTTTCCTCTCCAAATATAACTTGCATGTCAATGGTCACCCAAGGATGCCAAAGACTTTACAAAATGGAGAATAAATAGTCGGAACTGTTTAAATGATTTGGCTAGTTTTACAACCGGTCGCGCCTGACGTCAACCCTCTTTTTGAATGTATTTGTACAAAAAGTTTTACAACCGGCCGCCACCCGACGTTAACCCTCCTTGGGAATGCAATTGTAGCACGAGATGTTTGTGCTTAGTCCTTTAGTCGCCTCTTACGACATCCACAAGAAGAGATGGAGTGGTCCTATTCTAATCCGGAACCACACGGGTACAGCACTATTTTAGTACCTTACGAGTATTAGGTCGTTTAAATAACAATCACTGTAGTGTCCGGCAGTTCGGCAATCACGGCAGTGAACGGGTTAAAAAACTTCGTCCTTTTTAACCGATTTTAAAATAATAGCAGATTATCAATTCAGTTGTATATTTTTCGATTATAAAATAGCTTCATTTTTAAACCAATTTGAAAAAAATATTTTTTCAATCGTTCGACATGCATATCGTAGATGTTTTTTAAATATAAAAAACCAGACTTCAACGTCAGTGACAGTCACAGAAAAGCTAAATAGGCATATGTTAGTGCCGACAGCATGCACGTCATTTCAACAAATGAACCATAACTTAGATCTTAATGATTGTAAAACAAAATAGGTTTAAAAACCAAACTACTGAACTGACTTTGATAAAATTTCTATGGGACCAATCTGGGTGTATATTATTGTATATCCTTAAAAACAAAAAAAAATCTTTTTCAAATCGGTTCGTAAATGGCGGAGATCTGAGGTAATAAACGAAAAAAAAAACAGCCAAATTGATAACTGGCATTTTCAACCGATTTCATAAGAAGGTTATGAAATCGGTTGTAAATGCCAAAAAGCTCACCCCAGGATTCAAAACAGCACAGCTAAGTACGCAATCGGGAAAGCGCTAAAATGAAAAGGACATATACATACCACACTCCCTACAACTGTAAGCTGGCTCCCCCTGCTTGAACACCTTTCCGCAGAGCGTGGAGCGGCGCGGGGGCGCAGGCTGCGAACCCTCGCAGGAGCCCCATACAAACTGTTCCAGTGGCTGGATCAGCAGCTTTAGTGCCAACTCCTCATCGAAGGACCAGTCTGGAAAATAAGAATAGTATAGTCACCAGGCGCGGATTCAGCTCTCGAAAAAGGTTGTGGTCACAGCCACGTGAAAATCGTCCAAGTGCAATTAGAATTTGAACTCGCTCTTGATCGATATAGTGCATTCCTAAATGAAAATTCCTAAAGGAGATGTTTACAAAATATATGACGCTCTGACCAAGATTTTGTAATAGTGTAGTTTGTGGGCAAAGCCGTGGGGCGAACTCTAGTAAATGTGACTGCACAAGTATATTACGGTTGTGGGCATTCCCATCGTGCCCACAACGGTGGATCGGCGCATGATAGTCACAAAATTAATATAAATACATATTAACATACAGAAACTCGCAGTGTCCCCCGCATTATGGAGTCCCCGCACTTGTCCCCCGTTCTCGGCGGCGTTTGATGGCTTTGAACACTGAAACTCACACATGGACGTGCGCACGGATGTATAGTTTCGTGTAGTAGTAGAAGACAGAAATGTTACTCCGCTTGACTGTATGAAGCGACATACATGCATGTGGTATAGTGTCCCAACGATTTGACAAAAAAAAATACCAATTGCATTTTCCGCCAATCACCCATTTACTGCGGGAGACTTCAACAATACATATTTGGTTTTACAATCAATACATACATTATTACGTCTTTATCCCTAACGACGAATACAGAGCCTAGTATCGCAAGACCCAAAGGCCACTGTTAGCGTGATGGTAGACAAATAAATCTTTTCAAGAATTAAAATAATTATAAGTGTGCAAGCCGCAGTCCTATCTAATATTTAAGAGCTATACTCTTGTCGGTGGAGTATGAATTCTCTTCCATTTGTCTCTCTCATCTGCCAGCTGTTTTACTTCGATATACGACACGACGTCCACCTTTTTCTTTATCTGTTTTAGTAATTCAGATTCTTGCGAATTTCTATGATCGGCTTTTACTATCTGCGCGGGATGAGAAGCAGCTGGTATATCATATTAATTTTCTCCCAAACTAGCATGGAAGGAATACCCTTAATTGAACACACTCTAATACACATAAAAGTTTCATCAACGTCCACTGCACTTCGCTATTAATACAGAAATCAATTTTCAACGCAGCCGCATAAAATCCAATCAGCTCCACACGGCGGGCTTAAGTGAAGTGTTTTGCATACAGCGGGAGGGATGCCGCCCCCCGTTCAACATAAAAGCCTGACCCAGTTCCACAGACCTAGATGCGGCGTTACTATTTATTTTAATTCGATTACGTTAACTATCGCTAAACGAATATTATATAGTATCTGTGCCATCGCACAGATAAGCTTTTTGCGTGGGAGTCAGTATCCACTTCCTTTCATGCTGGTCTGGGAGAGAAGAAAAAACGTAGAATTCACCAGCTGCTTCTCTTCACGCACAGACCGTAAAAGCCGTTCGAGGGAATGGGCAAGAATCTGAATAATTTTAATAGGCGATGCGGCTAACAAACCGTCACTGTTTTGATTCCCTTTTTCCATCTTCACGCTTACTTTCACGCTTAACGTGGCCTTACAGGGTCTTACGGCCCTAGGCTCTGTCTGACCCGTAAGGGATAGACACGTGATATCGTATCTTTATTTTCTTCGTCTTTTGTGACGATGTGGATGTCGTTAGAGGCGACTAAAAGACTGAGCACAAACATCTTGTGCTTTCCCAGGAAGGGTTGACGTCAGGCGGCGGCCATTTGTAAAACATTTCGCGCAAATGCACCCTCAAAATTGACGTTAAATAGGCATAACAGTTATAATAGTTCAGGTTTTTTCTTCCACACTTCGCATAGTCTTCGCCATCTTAAGGTGACCATCAAGAACTCAGACGAGCGACAGGGACCTTGGTCGTTGGTCGGCAACCAGGGTAGCGAATTGTCGCGCTACGGTCGCTGACGATTCGTAACAGCAGTGACTTTCAGTGACAGTCAGAATCACCAGGGTCGCAGGCATATATGTATATGTCGCTCGTCTGTAAAAAGGACATGGTCTGAATTAAATTTTATTATTATAATATTATTAAAAGCCCTAACATGCATACATTGACAAGGGGCCCCACGCTCCGAAGTAGCTCAGCTAAGATAAGAAGTAGGTGCCAATTGACTCAATCTAGAGTCCATAGTAAATTGAACTCACCCAGACAGGTCCTGTTCGGCTGCGGCGAGTATATCCTCGGCACGGTGACCCGCCAGTGGTCCTGGAAGTGTGCCGGGGACAGCACGCCCTCGGTCATCTTGGACCTCCATAGCTCCACCACAGCGTCAGCTCGCGCCGGCAACGTGAACCTGGCAGCGATCGTACGATTTTCACTCATTGTTTATGTTTGTATAACTGATCTCTAGCGAATGGAAAGGATCATAGAGAAACACTGAACACTATAACTGTATTCTAGCTAGAGAGTTCATTCATTTTTTTATGTTCAAAAATTCAGTTATATTTCATAGACAAACGCTGAACACCTTCAGTTTTGTGTAAACTTTCTATTGGCGTCACTCAGATAATATAAACACGTGTGTATGTAAGCCACATAATAACAAACACAATAGAAAATTTCCTCATATGATTGTCATTCGTCATTTTAATTTAATACACTTTATTGTTCTTTTTTATCAAGTGATTGAATAAAAAAAGTCCACTTAATAAATGAAAATACTGGCCACATGACATGGAAAAACAAATAAGTTTCCATCAGGCAACTATAAATTCGTTATCATAACATTATTTGCACAGTTATGTCATCAACGCAATTAAATCATAATTTCATACAATAACCGTACCGTAACATTTAATAAACTTTCACTATAACAATTTTAGCTCGATCAAATTCAAATATTCAATTTTATATGAAAACACAACACAGTAGACACGTCAGATGTAAATGAGCACAGATGATATAAAAACTTTAAATTATGTCATTATCAAGTCACGATGACCTAGTCTAATACAATTTGAATAGGACAAAAGTTCATTGGCCCCGATGATTAACATTTTCAAAATCTTGGTTCGGCAAGGGTATTTTTAGGGTTCCGTACCCGAAGGGTGCAAACGGGACCCTATTACTGAGACTCCGCTGTCTGTCCGTCCGTCTGTCTGTCTGTCCGTCTGTCACAGGGCTCTATCTCTTGAACCGTAATAGCTAGACACCTGAAATTTTCACCGATTATGTATTACTGTGGCAGCTATAACAACAAATAATAAAAAAAAAAAAAAAAGGGCTCTTCATACAAAAAACGTGTTTTTTTCAGCGTTTTTAACTCGATCTGTCACATGGCTCTATCTCTTCAACCGTAATAGCTAGACACCTGAAATTTTTACCGATTATGTATTAGTATATACAAGAAATTTATTTCTTCAGCGTTTTAAGACATTGTACGGTGGTACGGAACCCTTCATGTACGAGTCCGACTCGCACTTGCCCGTTTATTTATTAAATGATATGTCGTTGGCAACAATGCTTTATTGATTCAGTGATGTGCGCATTTTAGAGGACATAGGTATCTATAATAAGAATATTTTTTTGCAAACACGTTATATTGTAAACATATGCATTTTTCGTAGGTAGGTACGTATTCTAAAATTGGTACCTATTTTAAATATTAATGTTCTTTTTTTATTCAAAAACTTTTCGCGGGTGTTTATTTATTTTTTCACAACTAACACGCCGGCGAGTAAACAACATACTGGCCGGAATCACGTTTGGCTTGAAGCCATTACTGGCGAATTCTATTAATAAAAAAAATGCACAGAGGAAGTGAACTTGAGTTTTTATTTTTTATGACAAAGGTTTCGCATTTCTGGTCACTAACCTGATCCAGTTTCGGTTTAAACTTTTAATTTGGAGTTAAAACGTAAGTATTTATCTCTGCAATGCATATGTACGAGGGGAGGCTGATAAGTAATCTACCTAACTATGAAAGAAAAGACTTTGATGGCTAGTTTTTTTTTATTTTTCTATATAGTCTCCTGCAAGTGAAATACACTTATGACATTTGCAAATAAGTGACATCATGCCGTTATAATAGTAATTTTTATTTTGCTCGTCAAAATGGTCAGTCACAGCCTCCTTCATTTCTTCGTCCGTCGAAAATCTGCGACCCCTCAATTTTTTCTTTAAATCTTTGAATAAGAAATAGTTACAGGGAGCCAGATCTGGACTATAAGGTGGATGGTTAATTTCTGTGAAGCCGTTTTTGCTCAGGGCTGACCTCGCCGTTAAGGCTGTGTGTACAGGAGCATTGTCTTGTAAAATCAGAACACCTTTGCTGAGTTTGCCTCTCCGCTTTTCTTTGATTTGTTCACGAAGCTAGTCAAGCAAGTTTGCATAATATTCAGCATTCATTGTTGTATTTTTAGGCAAATAATCTATCATCAAAATCCCTTCGACATCCCAAAATACGGTGGCCATTAGTTTTCCAGCCGACGGCCGAACCTTGAACTTCCTTGGCAGCTTTTCTCCTTTAAATTTCCATTGCATTGACTCTTGTTTGCTTTCCGGATCCCACTGGCGAATCCAAGTTTCATCACAGGTCACAATTCGAGAGATAGTCTCTTCTTCTTTACCTTTGACCAGGTCTAGAAATGCCTGACAACATTCTACTCGCCTTTGTTTGTCAAAGGGGGTCAACATTCTAGGGACCCAACGCGCGCTCACCTTGGACATGCCCAAATGTTCGTGAATAATTTCATGAACTCGTTCCTTGCTAATGCCCACATCTCTGGCTATCTCCCACTGCTTGATTCGCCGATCTGCAAGAATCAGGTTCTTCACCTTTTCAACATTATCTGCGGTAACAGCAGAAATTGGCCTTCCACTACGTGGGTCGTCTTCCAGGCTCTCACGGCCATGTTTAAATTGCTTCGACCAAAACTTTATGACGAATTCAGAAGGACTTGAATCACCAAACACCTTTAACATGCGCTCTCTGATCGGCGTAGGCGTATTTCCTTCTTTACTTAGGAATTTAATCACTGCTCGATGCTCAAATTTCATCATTTTGCAATTTTCTTTCGACATGGTGAAATCAAAGCCGCGCCAAAAAAACAAAAGCAAGCGAAAAAAAATAAGCGTCATAATTTTGAAAAAGGAATAAATATAGAATATGATTTTGCAGTGGCCAGTTCGATTTTCAAAACTTTCTTTAACAAAGTAGATTTTATATCAGCCACCCCTCGGTATGTTTCTTCTGGTGCAAAGTGCATTAAATTCTAAAAGTCCATAACTTACTTATGTGTTTGCAATAACTTTATTGTACCAAAAATTTAATTATTATTTATTTTTGTTTTACAATCGTTGTATGTTGCATTGCCTTCTGAGATTTACATGTTAAAGTCACATTAGTTCCATTAACAGATTTTATCATTTGTTTTTCTTAAAGGTTGAGGTAGAAAAGTTCACCTTTTGTACCATTGTGGTCAATAAAGATTTTAATAAATAAATAAATAGAACTAACAACTATTTTATGATTTTCGGGCTAGTTCCTAGTAAGAGTAAAGATTAAACGTTTGAGCCCTGAGTCGCTTGACATAACGGCTAATTCATAATAAGTCCTCCAGAAAGGAGGATACAGATACACTATCACGTCTTTATCCCTAACGGGACTGACAGAGCATGTTGGGTCTTGCGGCTCTAAGCAGAAAGGAGATTCGCTTTAAATCGCTTTACCATCAGGTGACCCGCTTGTTCGTTTGCCGCCCTATAACATTAAAAAAAGTCTCATGAAATCACTAAGAAGGAAGAGCGGGACAGGGTCGACCTCGGCGAACCTTCTGCGATCAGATTGCAGACGTTCTAAAAAAAGGAGAGTTAAGATGTTCCCGTAACCGAAGGGCATGTATGAAGAAGTTGATGAGTGTAGATGAAGCGAAAAAGGTCTGTCGATCTTTGCATGTGGAGTTCCATAGTCTCTGCCTTCCCCTGTGGGAAACAGGCGTGATAGCACAGAATAGATACTAATACTCCGTACAGAAGTCTCACTCAGCAAAGAAATTCAAAGAAATATCTACTTAATGTTGTTAGTGATACGGTTTAATTTAGCTCACGTCAGAACTCAGAACCTTTTTGTTAAGATACCTAGACATCCATTGCAAGCCAATTTCATCCTTATGACTCTAGACAAACGATTCGTATAACTGAATTTACCACCCCGAGGGGCCGCCTGCGCGCATAGTATAATAATGTAGGTACATTTTCGATACCTAAACGGGGAGTGACACAGGCCTGGTGATAGTATGTATGTACGAGTATGTATGAAATCACTAGTCAGACGTGGGAAAGACAAAGACTAAGAATAAAGAATAACAAAGTCTGATAAAATTAGTTATCCCAGTAACCTACAAAATTAGAATTACCAGTAGGTCTAGTGGGATTTCTTATAACCGAATATGTACAGTGTGTTCGGCCATGACATAACAATAATTTAAGGACATGCTGTAGTCATCTATACGAACAACTTTTACTAAGGGAATAATTCAGAAATCGCGAAAAAAAACCGCTGATCCATAGTAAATTAAATACCTATCGCATTAAAATGCGATCGCATATAGATACAAGGTTGCCTGGAAGAAATTGCTTAGCGATAAGGCCGCCTTTTGCGCATTTCCTAGTTTTTAAGATGGTTATGTTCTGTATTTTCCTTTTGTGCAATAAAGTATTGTATATGATCAAAGGCTGTTCCATAGCCTTCGAACATATATTTCTATATGATCGAAGGGATCAGCGGATTTTGTTTTTCGCGATTTCGGAATTTTTCCTCTATTTATATTACATCCTTAGTAAAATTTGTTCGCATAGATGACGACAGCATGTCCTTAAATTATCGGTTTGTCATCATGACATGACATTATTTCATAATTCATCTTTTTTTGCATGCAACTTGCAAAAAAATATATTTTTTGTACTATCATTAGCGCAGATATAAACTTCTCAAGCAAATAGGATCAATACAATTTATGAGTACATAATCATAACTTACACAGATATTCAGGCTAAACACATTACTCCCATTTAATCGAAGTCGGGACACCAAAACACGGTTAATTGCAAATTGTATGAAATATTTCAGCACGTCCCGCTTATATTTTTGTCAGTGGGGCGCCGCTCGCCGTTTCACGCCGTTAGAATTGCGTTAGAAACGAAAATACATATGTATGTAAAGCGTAATTTGTGATAAGAGGATTGGTTCCGTATATTCAATTTAAAAAATAATTTATGTACGGATGCACTTTTTTTTCATACATATCTAAGTATATAGGTAGTTCAAGTATAAGAATCCGAAGCTTAGACGTTACTACTCTTAAAGTCCTCATTCCAAACGTTACTGTTCCGGTCTGTGGTCCTTTCACACTGACCGTTTAAAACTAAACTACCTAAAATAATTATTCTAGAGTACATAGCTCATTTTTCAGACCAAGGATCAACTGTGGCTAGTATTCTAATTAATAATTAATATACCTAAGTGAATAAAATATAATGTGTATAATAAATTATAATACATATTTAAGTACTTTAGACAATCTTCGATTAAGATAAAATTTTTTCAAAAAAAAAGAAACTAGGGAACCCTAAATAATAACAAACCAATTTCATTATTTGTTTTCAAACAATTCTAAACTTTATTCCAACAGTGAAAGGCTACAATTACACCGAACAAATAATCTAGTTCACTAAGATAATTATGTAGATGTGTTCGTTGAACTTTTAAAATGTGTTCTAACTTGTATCGCATAAAGTTGTCATTTCTTTGGTCGCGTGGTCGGATGCTGGCTGTTCGCCAGCGTTGCTGACACGAGGAGTCATCAAGACACCTCTTCCCCTAATGAAGACCTTGCCGGCGACATTGAACTCGATGTGCAAGGTCGTCGTCACACCGCAACGTAACAATTAAAACACTTTTTACGTGCAAAAAACAATAGTAGAGGTATTATCGAGATTGTTTTTATTTTTACATGACATGATGAAAAAGTATTTTTTTAAGAAGTGCGGCTTGAGACCTCTTCGTATAGGCGTCACGAGTCACATTCGCCCTGAGGAAGGCCTCCGGATGACGTCGAAACATAGGCATATAGTTAAGTTTTCACGTAAACTATCCGTTCATCGCATAAATACGTTGTAATTTAAAATAAATAAAGTACTTACATAATTGTAAATTACTTAAAGGAACTTAGGTAGGTAGCAGGATTTTGAATAAAATTAACCAAAAGGTTAAAATTTTAAATTATTTCTGCGATGTCCTTCATAGTTCCGGTTTATTTGTTTCATATAAAAAAAACCTGTCAACCTAGCAGTGAATATAGAAGTGATCTCACAAATTAGACTTGTGATATTCCACATAGGTAAAATGTGCAAAATCGTAAAAAAAGAATCCAGGCGTCGTGTCCTAATTGATATTTAAGATACTGATGATAAGTGATATAAATAGCTTAATGAATCATCAAGCGAACCAGTTTCAATTGGACGACATGTTTTCGTTATAATAAACGACTTTTAATTTTATTTGTGGTATTTATGAGATACCTAAGTTTTATGTAATGGAACAAAAATAAAACAGTTTATCACGTAGCCGTACCGTAGGTATATTTGTATAATGTCTAAAGTGGGGCGGCGTCGGCGTCGTGGGTCGGGTCGCTGGATTCCCTCTAATATGCAGAGTTCAGCAATGGTTCATCCACGCGTCAACTAGTGAACGGGTGCCGCCAGGAGGGACTGGTCAGCTAGGCTCCGTTTTATTAGAATACTCAGTTACTTATTCTGTTAATTGGATTTGTTTACTCTTTTGCAAGCCTTATATGTTATACGAGTATTGTGACAACATTGTATTAAAGGCCATCCCCATTTTACATCACAGCGATAGGGGGGAGGTGGATGCCAAACGTGACAGTGCGTGATTCTCTCATGTCCCGCTTTTTTCCGATCCCTATGGATCATGGGAGAAGGGGTTTAAAAAGTGGAAATTTTGCGTGGCGTGATTTAAACAAAGCCCTTCTTGCGAGAAGGCGATACTAATACCTTTCGTGCGTTAATGAGATTTTTTCGGCGTTTCTTTAAAATAATTTAAATATAAATAAACATCAACACGTAATGTATACTAAACTTATTGACGTGTAAAAGTAGAAGTGTCTGCAAAGGCCTTTATTACCGAATAAATATTTGATTCTTGATTTTATTGATCTAGCCATGAACTGAATCTCTATTTTTCGATATAAGTACAGTAACTAACATGAACGGTAAACTTAGATAATATGGTCCAAATGGGACCCAAAACATTTACCCATTTCACAAGTTCTGAACGATACATTTTGAAACATCGGTGTGATAGTCTGTCGCCTCTTACTATTGCCAATTTGTTAACAATGGCAAAAAATTACCTATTGGACACGGACGCACATATTGAAATGAGTTAATTAACATTTGAATTTATGATGACAGATTCATCAGAAATTTTATTGCAGAACGCTGCTATTTAATAGACCGTTTATAAAATTAGGTAAATCATATAATAACGTGACTAGTAATATTTATCACTAATTAGATACATATAATGCATAGGTTATAAGGTGATCCTAACTAATATTATAAATATGCGAAAGTGAGTTTGTATATTTGTTTGTTTTTTACCTCTTCACGCTTAATCTTCTGAACCAATCTTCTTGAAATTTCGCATACACATAGTTAGGAGTCTTGAGAAGGACATAGGGTACCTTTCATCCCGGAAAAATTAACAGTTCCCGTAGGATTTAAGATACGCGAGCGAAGCCACGGTTAAAAGCTAATAGTTTTATATTCCGGCCGAGTATAATCTCAGGTCTTTTCCTCATTTCCCTGATAACTTTTTCACTTACAAAATACTTATGCATTTTTTTTAGAATTATATTAATACAGTCCTTTAGAGCCTGTCTTTAGTTTTATTACTTCTTTATGCATAACAAGTTACAAAGGTTTAGTTTAGGTGAGTGTGTAGCTTTTGATTGGGAGCTTCTGGCGACAAATTTAGACGAGTCCACTGGTTTCTGACGTTTGAGTGGCGGACTGCGCATAGAGCCCACCACATGACAGTCCTCATAACAAATATCTAATACACTTGTTGTTCATGAGCATCATGAGCATTTATAACACCAAACAACACCAATTTTTACATTATAAAGTCCACAAGAATTAATTTGCTAAATAAATTAAAGCAAACTCCAACCGAACCCTTTGACTTCCCCTCAAAAACTCCCTGCATTCTTTTCGACTTCATGTAGTGTTTTTTTAAGCTTGGTGTAAAATAAGCAAGGGGTTTACGACAATTTGGCTCAATATATGTTCTAGACATTAAGGCGACGTGGGTTCACAATAGCCAAAACACAATTAAGCATTTTTGGCTCGATAGAAAAAAATCACAAACATACCTCTAATTTGCCTAAATTTGCCTTTATAATACATATTACAATATCATTTTTTTATATGAAAATTATACCAAAAAATTTATTATCTACATATCTATCCGTTTTGGCTACAAAAAATAAAAATAAATAAAACACTGCGAAATATCGTCGAGCACGTCTCCGGGCCTTTCTTCGCTCTCGACGAATATTTCACTGTGTTTTATTTATTATGTTTCAATTGCCAAAAAATTAAATTGATTATATTTAAGTGCCAGTCGGACTCGTAAATGAAGGGTTCCGTACCTCCGTACAATGTTTTAAAACGCTGAAAAACACACGTTTCTTGTATGACAAACCCCTTTAATTTTTAACTTTATCTTATTTTAAGTACATATTTGTTGTTATAGCGGCCACTGTGACACATATTATTACGGTTCAAGAGATAGTGTCCTGTGACAGCCGGACGGAAAGACAGCAGAGTCTTAGTAATAGGGTCCCCCTCCGCACCCTTTGGGTACGGAACCCTAAAAAGTAGTTTCAGAGTACGATTATTTGTGAAACACAATACAAGGTCGGGTGTCAGTGTGACCCCCAAACGGGTGGTAACACTGACCACTGACCAGGGGCATCACTTTAAGTATGGACTGTGGATTGTGGATGTGAGTGCAGTGAGTACAGTGAGTCAAAAATACACCACACCTATGTAAATACACAACACTACATAAGTAATGGCTCTTGGCAGTAACAAGTTATATGTATACAGAGTCTATCAAAATATACTGAAATATTTTAAGTGTGAACTTTTCCCAATATTTTTTTTTATATTTTTGGCTCCTTCCAAATTTTTTTCGATATTTTTCGCTTCCCATACAAGTTAACCGATCAGCTGATCCGAGTTTGTATGGAAAGCAAAAAAATATATGTTCCTTGGTAAAAGTCGTTCAGTATCATGGATGGACCTAATTATCCCTTAAAATAGTTTCAGTATATTTAATTAAGCGTTATATAATAATAATAAAATGCATTTATTTTCCTCGTGCAAATTAATTACACATAAACAATAAATAAGTACAATAAGAAATAACATATTGACTAATATATAATAAGTATATACAATGTTTTAGGATGAAAACATCGTTTTTCGAATAGATGAAATGAAAAGTTTATTTATACCATTTATACGGAGAAACTTGAAGGCTGGCAATGTTTAAAAATAATAAGAAATGGGTGAAACACGGTCACGGGTGCGAAACCCGCGCCGAGCAAAAATACGGCGTTTCGTTTTAGCTGCACATTACTGTAGTTCTAATACTTTTAATCTTACTTCAATAACTGCCTTGCTTTTATCGATTTTTCATTACTTTCCTACTTCAGATAAGCCTGTTTCTGTATCAGACTATAGAACGCCGACTTTCCGTAATAATAATAAAAAATAATGCTAAGTTAGACTTTTCTCAACTTTAACAATTTAAATAGCCACGTCTTTCATTCATGTCTATGATATTTAATAGTGCTTATAATAAAAAACGCTGTGGATAAACATGTAATGCATTCACGTTTCTGGTTAGCGATCTAGAACAGTTTACACTATGTTATGTAAAGTTATGAAACTGAATATGCTTGCTATCAGTTTTGTTTGCTTAATAAATAAATTAAAAAAAAAATGGCATGTTTCGTTGAGAGCGAAGAAAAAACGTAGAACGTCTTATTACGAGTATAATATGCGGATTAACTTTAGTACTAGGTTTAAACCAATGACCGGTCAAAACAAGACCTTCCGCAATATGTCACCTTGTCTTTTGTCATTGTCAACTTTTTTTGGGTGAATCTAAAACTTTTCACAGTTTAACCGACTTCAAAATAATAATTAAATTTTTAACAAAAAGCAACCGACTTAAATT
Source organism: Acrobasis repandana (assembly GCA_963576875.1). Lineage (NCBI taxonomy): Eukaryota > Metazoa > Arthropoda > Insecta > Lepidoptera > Pyralidae > Acrobasis > Acrobasis repandana. The sequence continues at coordinate 3,858,072 of OY756233.1, read as the reverse complement.
TTTTTTAGGAGTTTCTTCCATATCTCCAAAGTTCTTCATCATATCTTCACCAAATTAAAATTGGACCAACTTGGTAGTAAAGGCTATTAAATAAAAAAGAATAATCAAAATCGGTTTAAAATTGGCGAAGATGTCGCGTAAGAAACATAGATTAAAAAAAAAAAAAAAACATACTGTCCAATTGATAACCTCCTCTTTTTTTGAAGTCGGTTAAAAAAGGAGTTCATAACCTCCGTAACATACTCATCTGCACACATTTTTTGTTTGTTTTTAACCGAGTTAAAAAATGGCGGAGGTTGTCAATCGGTCAGATTTTTTTTACCGACCCGATTAGAGGTCTTAAATAGAGCACGTGAAGAGACACATACTCGAGGTAGGTGATCGGAATTAGGCGAGGCAATATGTTGGGACACTTGATAAGGCATGACAATTTTATGCAAATTATAATAGAAGTCTCAGTTCTGTTAAGTGTCACTAAATACATTTAAATATTTTGGTATCGTATATGTATATATATGTATATATATATATATTATAGAATAAGCTAAAAAAAAAAAGAAAAAAAAATGAAGCATGTTGCGGATATTTTTCTGTTTACCTTTTGACGAAGCATGTTGCGGATATTTTATTACATTATTCAATAAAGAGTTAATAAGTTGACTCTTTTACTAAATACTATTAAAATACTTAGCATGTTTGCTATAGCATTTCATAAAAAAAAAGAATAAGCTTATGTATGTATATATATAAGTATTAATATGTAAGTATATAATTAGGTATAGATACTGCGCCCACCTTATTCCGTACTATTAATTTTTCCTCTACCCAAAGGTTGACTGGAAGAGATCGCATCTAGCGATAAGTCCGCCTTTGTACCAATATTTTCTTTGTTTTTGTTATTTTCTTTTTAAGAATTATTATGGTGCAATAAAGATAATTTGTATTGTAATGTATTGTAATAGAAGGCAAAATAGAATGAAGGAGGGGAAGAGGAAAGCCAAGGCACAGAACTACCGTTTCCTTGACTTGCTTCATAAAGTGCACTGCACATACACTATATGCAGCAAGTCAAGGAAACGGTAATAGCAGTGTCGTATCAAGATGTCAAGAGGTTGGCGGAAGATAGAAAATAATGGAAGTAACTCCACCTACAAGAGCGTCGCTCTTAAATTTTGATGATGATATTCCCCGATTATTCGAAAACGCCGAGACCTATTTGTATTTTTTTTTATTTGTTTGTAAGGGTATACTTTCCAGGTGGTCCCATAGAAACTTTATTAAAATCGGTTTTGTAGTTTGTTATTTAAACAAAAATAACTAGAAAAAATATGTCGTCTAATTTAGCTTTTCTGGTATTGCAGTCGGTTTTTCTGTTCTACTTCAGGTTTAAATCCGTTGTGGATGACAAGTTCAAACAAGATAAAGATCGCTACATCGTTTCTTATCTTAAACGATTTAACGGAAGTATATTTAATTTAAAACCGAAGATGACATATCGCTTTCATTATATAACAACGTAAAAGAAAATTCTTTATTTTCTTTTACGTTGTTATATAAAAGCAAAGCTAGATATATTTTCAACAGTACACCCGCGATCCTGACATCACTATGGCGGGTGTACCTTACTCGTATTTTCAAAATATCATCGACGGGCATGAGTAGACAAATTTTCAGAAGAGGTACACAAAGGTACACAGTAGGTACCATATAACAACAATAAATTTAGGCCAATCTGAGAAATACACCCAGTTAACACTTGGGGCTGAACTACTAGCTACGCGGTTCTACCACATAGTACAATATCAGAACACGTGTCGACGCTGACATTGGAGCTCCGTATCGGTGATGCAACCGCTTTTCCTGATCCCCGATAAGGCACTCGTTTTATTTCCTATTTTCTGAAGGACTTTACTTCTATTCTTAGCGACTCTCTTAAAACATCAATATTTTGTACCGACTACGCTATTTATTATTTTTGTTCAATAATACATAAAAGTAAACGATGCATTTTTTTATCTTGAACATTATTTACATTTTATGTAATTTGAAAAAAAAATGTTTTCATTGTTCAAAAATTATAAAAATTGTTCAAAAATGATAAAATTATTACAAAAAAATATATATTTTAAGCACTGTAAAAATAAGCGTGACATTTTTTTCGTTATTGTAAATCTTCGATTAACAATACAAGTAGTATTGTTGATCGAAGTTGTAAATAGATAATATAAAGCTAATCGAGGGAATGGGCAAAAATGAGAATCATGTTAATAGGCGATGCGGCAAGCAACCCATCACTATTTCAATTCCTTTTTTCCACCTTCTCGCCCACCATCACGCAAAGTAGCCTTTGGATGTAGTGCGCCCCAGGGCGGACAACACAATCGTATCGTATCGTCTGACTACTCTGACTGCACTACTCTCTGACCTAGTCTAAACACACATACAAAGAGAAAACACGCGTGATCCCTCATAAAAATTTGGTAGCGAGTGACACAGCCTTCCCATACGAATGCCAGCGAACGACTGCCGCCCGCGCCCGCGCAGGGCACCTCTGCAACTACACATTTGGAATTTCAATGTTTCAATATATTTTACAAGAAAACATTGTTTGATTAACAAAAGCAATGTTGCATTTAAAGAATAGGGGATTTTTTATTTTTTAATGTAAAAATATTCTCATATATCATAGCGGTTTAGGAGCAGTAGGGAATTCAAATAATAATTCGATGCCCCGTAGTTTTTTTTTTACTTTACCATACAAAGTCATAAAGAAAAAACAAATGTTCCAAATGTAGTCCTGGAACTAATGTTTTATATATATTTTTTTCAAAATTTTCTGGTGGGCAGTAAATGAGGAGTAGGCTTGACAAAATGACCAATTAACGAGAATTGAGGGATCTAATCGCCTTAAGCATGTGTGCACGTAAAATCGCTTGCAGCTATGTGTGGGTAGCTGGATGTGCGAGGGGGCCTTGAGAGGCGCGCGGAACGTGAAACGAGCTATCGCTGACTGCTTTGGCCGAGGGCTGGTACCTAGTTTGCGTCTCTCTCACGCACCGCACGATACTCCATTTCGGTTCGGTATCAACCCTAGTGTTACGAGGTTCGAGCTCAAGGTCACAGGCGTTCGAACTCTCACGTACAGGGAGTGTCGCCGCTGTAAGACTCTGTCTGCCCTCATAAAGACTTGATAGTGTGTGTAAACTATATATATTATAAAACAAAGTCGCTTTTCGCTGTCTGTCCTTATGTATGCTTAAATCTTTAAAACTACGCAACGGATTTTGATGCGGTTTTTTTTAATAGATAGAGTGATTCATGAGGGAGCTTTATATGTATAATACATACCCGTGCAAAGCCAGGGCGGGCCGCTAGTAGATTATAACAGCAAAGTAAATTATCTGTAACGATAGTGAGTCAACGATCCCAAAGTTCCTCTGATCATAATGTTATTGAAGATACTTTGTTTACTCAGATGACGCCAGCTCATACGAACCACTTGTGTTTGTGATTTTGTATCGATTCCTACATTACTAATTGTTGATATAATCACGACTCGACAAGCATTATGCATCGTGATTATACATATTTTAATGTAAGGGTCAGTTCACACCGACACGCGACGTAGCGCGCACTTTGAAAGGAATATACATAGAACTTGTTTACTAGGCAAAAAGATACTAATTTCAGCGACAGCCCGCTTTGCCGCGCTGCGTAGCGCTGCATAGCGAGGCGCAGCGGGCTCTCACTCTTTTTGTCTAGTAAACAAGTTCTATATTTCTTTCACGTGCGCGCTACGTCGCGTCTCGGTGTGAACTGACCCTAATCATCATTGTATAGGGGGGGGGGGGGGCTGTTTGGACCTTAAACTCAAATAAATGTATGTAATAGTGCCTAGGGCTGCAAAACTTATGAGCCCATACTACCCTAAAGTTCTTAGAGCGTTCTTAAATATTTATCAATATTAACGAAATACTTACTTTGAAAAAAAAAACACAGCAAAGTTCAGGACTAACTCTAAACATAATAAGTTTCGAAAACACGATTGCTTTTGCTGATTGATTGCCAAATCACCTCAGAATTATACTAAAACAGAAAGTATTCAAGGAATACAATAATGTAGCACTTGTATCTTTGGATTATAATTGTATTAAACATAAAGCAGTCATCATATGTCTTACTTTTTAAATAACTCTTAAATATTCTTTGTAAAACACAAAAACCTCAAAACCAGAACCAGCCTCATTGACCCACCGCGATTCCCGACGCCCCGCATGGCTCGCTGTCTCGCTTCGGCTAGAGTTAATTTGTGTGCATGGAAGCGGGAGCAAAATTTAGATTACTGACATCAGGCGCCCTCTTAAGGCGAGATGAGTTCATAGCTCGCAATACTGTGCGTGTTTTTGAAAGGTAAAAGGCAAATTTAGAGGTATGTTTGTGATTTTTTTCTATTGAGTCAAAATTGCTTAATCGTGTTTAGGATATTGTGGTGAGTGTCTGTAGAAAAGCCCTAAGATTCCTATGTAAAATTTTTAAGAAATAAACTGAATTAGTTTATTTACATTGATTTTTCAAAAATACTCACAGTATTCTTGGCTCTGACGTGGCCTTAAAGGCAACCAAGTGGTTAGCTTCATATTGAGCGTAAATATGGAGCAAGGGAATCAAAATACCCGACAAGAGCTACTAAGCTCTTAAATAAGAAGAAGACGAAGGAATCAAAATAGTAATGGGTTACTCAATGCCTGTTTCATTTCATTAGTGGAACAGACAGACAAACATCTTCTAACCACTCAATGGATTTAAAATTTTGATATCTAATCTACATATTTCACTATAGTCATGATGAGTATGAAATATGTACTCTCTTACTTTCTTCTGTGCTATAGTGTTAGGGTTGGGACACATATCAGAACGGAACAGCACTTTAATATTCTGCTATCTTTTTCTGTCGCTCAGAAGCGTCATTTGCTAGAGCGAGAGAGAGCGACGGAACGCTTCAGCACCGGCCATGCTGAAGAGTTCCGTCGAACATTTCTTCCGGAATGTTTGCATTCAAGACGCTGCACTTGTCACAAAAATGTCAACTACCCAATTTCTGACTAGCAAATCATCGTCACTCATTGTTCATTAAGTAGCAAAGAACAAAGGCTCAATTCCCAAACAATGGATATTATTGTTTCCAAGTTCGAGACAATCGATATCTTCAATGCCAAGGATCAAAATAATGTTCCAAATTTCTCCCCGTGACCTTTCGGAGGCGCACGAAAATATACCGCGGAACACGCAACCCTTAACACATATCTATTGAGCGGAGGGGATGAAATCAGTCACATGTCATGTGATATACAGGGTCCGACAAAATATACTGAAACTACTTTAGTCAAAATATTTTTAGGGTGAATTCAGTCCATGATATATAATACTGAACAACTTTTTCTTAAGTTACATATATGTATATCGAAATATGAAAAATAATTTTTGGTATCCCATACAAGTTGACTGATCAGCTGATCCGAGTTTGTATGGTAAGTTTTCGATATATTATGTTCCTTCTGAATATGTTTTATTTTCTCGACGAACCCATGGTGTGGGTGTCCTAGGTCTTTCAAAAATATTGTGAGTTTGTTAACACTTATTTTTCGATTTAGGAATCCGTTTGCGAAATATTTGGTTGCGAAGTTTTGTTAGAGTCGAGTGTTTTGGCATCTATTTTCATAATTTCGTTAAAAAACTTCTTTTTCATACAATTATTTTTATAATAAAGTCTCTTTACAACAACAAGATAAACTTATTGCTATCGGTCTTTTAGTTTAGTGCTAAGGCTAAGACTCTACTCAAGCCAAGCAGAGCTGTGCGAACTTTTAACAACCAATAAAATTTTAATGAGGCGTTTTCCAGTGAAAAAAAAACGAGGCTAAAATCATTCTCAATAGATAGCGATTAATAGTTTGAAATCGTTCTGTCAAAACTTTTCGAGTCAAATAGCGTCTTAATATCAGTTTTTCTGTATTAATTAATCTAAAATGTTAAAAACGAATATGATCGATGACAAGTGACACTATTTTGTGACTTTTATTGTCTTGGCAGTACCAAATAATTTATTTTTGTTCTAGTCTACCCCATTGAAGATATGAGGGAAAAGATGAATATACATATACATACATACGTAGCAGCGAGACACATACCTCCTTTTGTCTTAACCATAGTTAGGTAATAAACATGCATGATCAACATGAGTGTTAGTTACCTGTCAGCAGGTATCATTTCTTGGGCGTCGTCGTCCATGGACTCGTCGCCCACTTCGACTTCCACCTGCACAGGCGGTGGCGAGCTCATCTCTCAATGTTCACCACTCCTGGAACAATACTATACTGCTTGAGCCGATGACATTTTTTATCTACTTACAGTCCCTTTGCTGGGCAAAGGTCTCACAAATTTTCCTAGAATCTCAGCTCATTATCTTCACAAACTGTTGTAGAGTATAATCTATACTAATATTATAAAGCGGAAGAGTTTGTTTGTTTGTTTAAACGCACTAATCTCAGGAACTAATGGTCCGATTTGAAAAATTCTTTTTTTGTTGGGTAGTCCATTTATAGAGGAAGGCTTTAGGCTATATAACATTCCGACAACCACGCGAACGAAGTCGCGGGCACAGCTAGTCTATACTAAAATTATAAAGCGGAAGAGTTTGTTTGTTTGTTTAAACGCACTAATCTCAGGAACTAATGGTCCGATTTGAAAAATAATTTTTTTGTTGGGTAGTCCATTTACAGAGGAAGGCTTTAGGCTATATAACATTACGTTCCGACAACCACGCGAACGAAGTCGCGGGCACAGCTAGTAATAAATACATGCCTTTATTTAAGTCAAGATTTTTTTGACATAGAATTTTTTTGCACTGCTCGTTTCCATCTTTTGCCTCTTCTGTTTTCATTGCCTTTGTATAGGCATAGGCCTCCTCTAATATTTTCCAACATTCGCACATCTTGTACAGTATACCTATTATAATATAAATATTTAGAAATAGTCTATGTAGGGTTTATAAATTTGTAATAATTATATACATTAAGTACATAAATACCAATCATGTAGATGAAGATTCAGATGGAAAAGTGGTTTGACAGTTGGATTAACTCAGACGTAGATAACAAAGACCTCATATCCGACCCTAATCTGCCTGTTCCTGGTTCTGATCTCCAGCAAATATACTGGTCCCAGATAAATAGATGCCGAACTGCAAGTGGAAATTTGCAGTAGATCCCAATTGCTGCTACTGGAGTATACAGTCTATGTTCCACTTTACTGACTCTTGTCCAATCTTGTCCATTGAGGGTGGCATAAGAAAAATACACGAAGCCGATGGCGACGTTACTACCTAAATGGATTGACAGCCTTCCATTCACCATCTAACTTTGTTGCACATTTTAAAAACCATAATCATTCGCAAATAATAATAATGTATTAAAATTCTTTCATGTTTTTGTAAATATTGTTATTTAAGTAAGATAAGAACAGTTTTAAATTTAACCAAAACAAAAATGACTAATAGCCATAATACATAAGGCAAGTTCCAAACGGAATTTACTGCATTACTAGACAGTTTCACAACATTATATCTATTTGTGATATCAGTTTTATGTTAATTATCCAAATTTAATTAATTAATGAGTCTTGAGTTTAAACTGATAACGTAAAGCGGGCCACGAAGTCACTGTCCTTTATAGAACAAAGAAATATATTCTCTTGAATTAAATCTATATCTTGTGCTCAGGACTATTTTTAGCTAATTTAGGTAGGTATGTTTTAGTATCTAACTGTTGTAAAACTATACGTATAAATGAACATCAGAAATTTAGTTACAATAAAAGACATTTATTTAGTCAGTAATTTGTCGAATCATAATGAAAAGTTCTAAAAATGTTCAAATAATTTTATGACTATTTCCTTTTTATTTTTGTCATTAAAAATGTATGATGGCACAACAGTAGATGTGAAAAAAATTGCTTTTTTTTCACTTTCCAAGGAATAGCACAGACTGTCAATCAGAATTATGAGTAGGTACTTACTTACTCAGGTCTTTCATAATTTTTTTTATTATAACCTACGTTTTATTTACTTATACATACTATCATGCCTGTTTCCCTCAAGTGTTTAACAATGTAAGTGGAGGTCTATGGAGAATTATGAGGTTCCTTCGAACCAACGCTTCCAACAAAACTTGGAAGTTGGTATTTCTTAGGTCAGGTACACCTAAATTTTAAGCCCAGTCTAATTTTAAACCCTAACATTGTTATTGTAAGTTTGCATGCAACTATGAAGTAATTTTAGCACAAATAATTCAAATTCCCAGTATAACAGAGTAGGTGCAATAAAAGTGTAACCAGATGGCTAAACGCGCCGATCCGTTGCAAATTACACACCAAAAGCTATTACATGCGCAACGAAATAAATATAAATATAACAAAAGAAACGCACCTCACCTTCACGAAAACGTTTACTCATCCAAATGCACTTATTTAATAGATACTTGTACGCAATGTCAGCAAATACACACGGAACTGCTCCAGCAGATGGATACCATCAGATTCCAGGTGCAAAATAATCGCGACTGAGAATTTTCACACTGGCATAGATCCACGGAGAAAATGACATTTCATCACAACGTGATTCTTGAAACACAAAATATCCACAATTTGAAGAACTTTAGCAAATAAACTTAGAAAAGATAGTTTGAACGTTAAAACAGCATTGGATTATTTGTTTTATTTCTATTTTCATTGGTTTTTCAAAGAACAAAAATAAAAATACGCAATCCACCAGCAGATGATCGACTGCGCAATGCACAGATTAAAAATATTTTTTTTATTTTTTTAGTATCAAGCAGCAATGTTGCCATTGCAAATTTTCTTCACTTGAGGTGGTTATACAATACATGTGTACAGACAGAGTTTTTTCGACTGCCCGAAATATTATAGCGAGCGAAGTTTTAAAACATGGAGTATGCTAAATGAAAATAAACTTTCAAAACAAAGTGCAGAACGCAAGTAAATAAAAGTTTATGCGAATAGAAAATACTAGCAGTTCCTCCTTTTAGAAATCAAACTAGGTACTGCTGCTGAGTGCTGTTTGCCCACCCAGCAGAATAAGTTTTTGTTCTAGCGAAAAAAAACTGTTGTAGCCAGACATTACATCTTGACTAAGTAAAAAGTAAAGGTGCTCTCTTACTGCGAGCATAACGTGTAGTGTAAAAATGTAACGTTACATCATTACATCAGTGAAGGAGAACCGAGCATTACAATAAGCACCTTATAATGATACAATACAAAACGGGGTATACTCGTACATCAGTGAAGGAGGCGAACCGAGCATTACAATGCGCACCCTGTATTGATACAATGTGTAACATCTTGATACAACTTCTAATACTTTTTATACTAATTAAAAATGCAAAAATTTTTGTACGCATGTCACTTGTTTTTTTTTTGTTTTTCTTGTGTGTAAGTGGCCAACACTTGTGTCAGATTACACAAGCTGCCTAAAGGCATCTGACATAGCTTGACGACTGCCATTGAAGACAGTCGGGCTGGACCAACGGCTTACGGGGTAACGGGGATAACGTGCCTTTCGAAGCACGGAGCAGCTCGAGAATTTTTCGTGACACTTTTTTTCACCCATCCAAGTGCGGACGGACAGACGGGACGCCGGGCAGACGGACAGCCAGACAGCCGGACTGCCGGACAGATGGACAGAAATAGGTTCCTATTCGGACCCTTTGGGTATGGAACCCTAAAAATAAACAAATTAAGTACTAGTAAATTAGTTAAATCTGTAATGTTACATTACAAGTGAATGCTCGTCAGTCAGGGAGGTAGTATTGTAATGTAATGCTCAAAGTAAATGTTACATTACACGTGAATGCTCTCGTCATGGAGGTAGTACTGTAATGTAATGCTCAAAGTCGAATCTATAATGTTACATTACTTACACGTAAATGTTCGCGGTGAGGGAGCACCATAAGGCTCTGCAATAAAACAAGCAATACCAATAAATATTAATTTATATAAAATAATAACTACACTACATTCTATGACTTAGGCTTAGGATTCGAGAACCCGAGCGGTGGATATTTCTCCAAGATATCCCCTAGCATGGACGGGTAAAATGCCATGAACTTGAACCTTTCACCCATTTTCTTTGGGTCTATGAGCATCTCGTACGCGCTTTTGAGTTTCACCTTGTCTTCTTCTGTCTTGGCATTATCCAGCAATACCTGTAAATGATATCACAGCTGTCAATGTTTTAATTACTGCCAGTAGCTAGTTTAAGCAGAAGACCTGTCGTATAGGGAGGTCAAACATTAAGCTGAAAATAGGGAGACATAAAAAACACTCCACCGACAAGAACCTCATCATCACCATCACATAAGCCGCATCATAACGTCCACTGCTGGACATAGGCCTCTTCCAAGGATTTCCAAAATGACTGATCTAGAGCAGCCTGCATTTCCAGCGACCTTGGTCGGGTCGTCAGACCACCTTGCCAGTATGTGGTCGTCATTCGATAATTTTTTGAAGTGTGTTCTTCTCCCATGCTCCGTAAGGTCACTGGAGTGCTTTCCAGGTCTCTCTTTCTAAACTTGTACTCGGCCTACTGTCTAAGACATTCCCAGAGTACTGAAGGAGAACCCCCCCTCCACTCCTTTCATCATTTTAGCACGTTGATAACGTTAGCGTTACATCCTTAGATAAGCTGCTCGAAGCCCGTGGTATACTTTTTATTATCCAAAGGTAATAACCTATAACATTCATGTCAAAAAAGCACACGACGGGTTCAGTCTAACTCTGTCACTCTGTCAGAGTTTGTGACAGAGACTGAACCCGTCACGCGCACCCGCTTAACGTAGCGGACGCCCTTATGGCTCCTCTACACGATGTGCCATCGTTGCACAGATTTTTGGTCCATTGCTGCATTCGATAAAAAGTCTCAAAAGCTTTATAAGTTAAACAGTAATGTACAGTGAATTGGCGCAATGATGGCCCAACGTGTGGAGGAGCCATTAGACCTATGCCTACCTGCAATCTCACTTCCGCCTGCGTCCTCTTTAGGAAGTCCATCTGTTTTACCGGACCCACGACGATGGCGTAGTTCTCGGAGGAGGGCGCCATGGAGGCTGCGATGCGGAGCTGCGTGAAGTCCACGTCGGCTGTCAGGTCCGATTGGCCGGGGTTCTCTAGCGGGTCTACCACTTTGTGTTTGTGGAAGGCCTGGAAATATATAGTTATTTTATAGAAAACAGGATAGAAATGGAATAGGGAACGGTGGTGTGGCTTCTGTAATCTGCAAGTGCAATCATTGTTATTGAATCAGTCCCCCAAATTGTTCGACTCACTGCGCGAGCTGCCGGGCGAGGCTCAGGGTCCTGGCATTCATCTCCAGGTGTGTGTGTGTCGGCGTCCAAGGGCGGCTTCACAAACTACCAAACTGCCTTGGTGATGTCGCCTGACATCCGATACCTTTCCTTCTTTAACAGCCTATACCAGTCCACCGCTGGACTAAAGGCCTCTCCCAATAAAAGGAGCACCTCTCCAACCCGTCTGGCCAGCGTGGAGAGTGTAGGCAAAATTTTCTGACTGCTCTGGCTAATATATGGCTCTGGTAGTACAGAGAGGTATCGTGCTCCTGCAGTGGAGACTAAAAATGACCTGATAAATAGAGGAGGATTTGGCCATAATCATCATGCTGTGTGCTTTACCTACCTTAGTCGCCTTTTACGACACATGTGGGGGAGGGGTCATGATCGTGATATGTTGTATCCTACTCTGCTATCACCACACTGCCAATTTCAGCAGCTTTCCTGTTAAATATAGGTCTTTTAATAGTGATTTTTAACCCCCAACAAAAAAGTGGGGGGGGGGGGGGTTTGTTGACGCTAATGTCGCGATTGCTATTCGGTTTTTTTTACCTGAAAGCATGTTCCCTTGCGATGGTTCTTAGCTATGTTTGATGAAAATCGGTTTAGCCGTTTAAAATCTATTGGGGGTTAACGCTTGAAAGTCAGAGCTTCCTCTAGCAAATAATAGATGGCGCTACGGATATCAAGCCGTGTCGGTAGTTCCGCTACTCATCACTAGATGGCGTTCTTGACAGTCAGGGTTTTTTTTAATTTGCCTAGCAAATAAACTTGTTATTATTAATTACTCTAAACGTGTCTCCTTTATCGCCCTCGTGCCCGTAATCCGCTATCAAGGCTATTCCCCCAAACTCGTCGACCCGCTGCGCGAGCTGCCGGGCAATGCCCAGGGTCCTGGCGCTGATCTCCAGGTGCGTGCGGTCCCCGGCGTCCAGGGGCGGCTTCACCAGCGACCTCACTGCGTTGGTAATGTCGGCTGCTATCCTGTATCGTAAGTTTCCTATTGAATCTAGGTCTATTAGGACTTCTCGCCAACCGTTTTCTGTTTTCTGAAATGGAAATAAGTTACTTTTAGAGATTCGCTGTCGGACAAAAGTTCACGACGTACTTACTCTCTAGAGTGGAACTGGGCAGGACACCTGGCTAGAAGGAACGATGGTAGGTGGAGTAAGGCCGGCACCGAATGGTATCTCAGAAATGGTAGGCGCAGTGTGGGACGTCCGGCAGCTAGGTGGGTAACGATATAAGACAAGTCGCTGGAAAGAACTTGATCGCGGCAGCCAGGGACAGAGCAGGCGCGGACAAAAGGAGGCTTATGCCCAGCAGTGGGTTTTTGAACGCTGATGATGATGAAGCTACTTTTAAAGGTCTGAATAATGTTTTCAAAAGGATCTCTAGATACAAATCTAGTAGATAAGGTCAAGGGGTAACCTGTTGATATTGTTCAACCTTATATAGGTACCATACATTTGGTGGTGAAAATAAAATGTAACATAATATTTTGAGTTACTGTGGCGACCTCTATGCCCCAACATACAAGAACTACCTACTGAGTCAAGGTATGAAATAGTTCACAAGTAACCTACGAGATGGCACTGACTGTATCCTACATCTCGATATCAGAGTTTTGATTGCAACTCTACGAACAATAATTCTCTAGAATCGTAAGTAATCCCGAAAAATCATTCCACGCGATATGTACACAAAATATGAATAGCGCGGCGCGACAGTTCGCCGTGACACTCGAGTCGTGCGGTTGCGTCGCAAGAAGTTTCCTTTGAGAATATTGCTGTGTTTTTGCGATAATCGATTCATCAAAAATGCCGTCATGTGCCGTGAAGTGGTGTAGAAGCCATACAGACATGAAAATTAGTTTAAAAAAAAAAGTAACACGTAAACAAGGTTATTTATTTTAGCGTAGCGTACTGCATAATAGCAGTGATAATAGTACCATCCGCGCGTTGTATCTCACCGCTCGTTGCGTTGACTGCCCCACCCGACCGACGAAGATGCGTGACCTTGTCGCGACCAATCGCATGCATCTTTGTCTATGTGTGCGTTCGAATCGAGTATTTCGTTGTAATTACTGTTCGTTTGTTTGCGTAAATGGAATCAGAATCGAAGCGGTGAATGTAGGAGCGTTAGATTTCTAGAGAATTATATTTCGATGTATGAAATAGTTCACAAGTAACCTACGAGATGGCACTGACTGTATCCTAATATCGATATCAGAGTTTTGATTGCAACTTGACATAACAACCTCCGACAATACACCGTCAGAGCCGCGGTTCCCCGCGTCACACTATACCTAGCGGGATGATCTTTCCTTACGACCACCTCGCTCCCACTACAGTACCAGCACTGGTGTCAGATTTTACAAGATGCTTCAACTGGCATCTAACACCCTGCCCCGTCAGATAAATGTGTCTTCTGACATAAGTATATAAGAATTAGAAGTACCTAGTTTTTTTTTTTACAAGCGATTAAAGTGCCAATGGTAACCAATGCTTACCTCAAACTTGTGAATAGGCATGACATCAAAGAATTCATGTGCAATGTACCAAGAGAAATTATTTGGCACCTTCTTTAGATCATTATACCAGTACACTTTCATTCCACTGACAGTCTCGCCCTGTAAAAATAAATGATACGATTAGAGTGCTGACAAAGTGGAGGTATACAGCAAGAAAAACGTGGACCATCATGAGTTAGATGAGCGGATGATATTAGAAAGATAGATTCATTTGTGATTGCAATTGTGAAAATCGGGCAGGTTGGAGGGGAAAACCATTTTCGTTCTGAACCGACTTCAAAAAGAGGAGGTTGTCAATTCATCAGAATCTTCTTTTTAAGGTTCCGTACCCAAAGGGTGCAAACGGGACCCTGTTACTAAGACTCCGCTGTCTGTCCCTCTGTCACAGGTTTCTATATCTTGAACCATAATAGCTAACTTTAAATTTTCACCGATTATGTATTACTGAGGCCGCTATAACAACAAATACTGAAAATAAAAAAAAGGTTAAAATTAAAGGGGGTCGCCATACAAAAAAGGTGTTTTTTCAGCGTTTTTAACTAGATCTTTAAAATGGCATTGACTAGATACTTGAAATTTTCACAGATTATGTGTGACTATGGCCGCTATAACAACAAATATAAAAAAAAATTAAAGGGGGTTGTCATACAAAAGACATGTTTTTTTTGCGTTTTAAAACATTTTACGGAGGTACGGAACCCTTCATGTACGAGTCCGACTCGCATTTGCCCGTTTATTCTTTTGTTCCTTTTATTCCAATTTTATTAAAATTGGTTGTAGGTATTGTTAAGTTTTGACATAAAAATTGTAATTAGAAATAATATGCCACCATGTATGTTGCCTATTTAGCTTTTCTCTGGCTGTTACTGGAGTTGAAGTCAGTTTTTAGTTTTGAGATTATATCATGAAAATTTTTAGATACACATTTTTAGGTCCTAAAAGCGACAAATCAAAACAAACAATTACATATAAATAACCATACAGTACCTCGTAGTTGTGTGGAGATTCTATATCAGTGGCTCTGTGTGAGATGCAGAGACGGGTGGCCTGGACCATCTGCATGGTTTCTGAGATCTCCACCAAGTGCAGGCTGAGGTTGTGAGAATTGTAGCCTACACGGCTTAGAACCTAAAATGTAACATACATAAGATTTTTGTGAGATGTGCACCGCAATTGATTCACATTCTTACTAGACTTAAGTATATTTTTATTCATTTATTCATTTACTTACAGCCCACATCAACTCACTGTTGGGCACAGGCCTTCCTTTTTTTGCAGACTGTTGGTACAATACTGTAGAGAATAGCGCAAAAAAAGGATCTTTTCTAGTGTTTGTTTTCCTGCCAACCTAATGACATCATCTGACCAGGGCACTGGTGGTTTATTTATACATAGCTAGTCATTGTTTGGTGGTAGCTGGATCTCTGCTGGAGATTACTGACATAGTTTAGGAATGCTTTTTAAATTAGTAACCAACTAGTAGTAGAATTAGTGACTGATTCAATCATAGTGATAATTACCCGTAACATATCAACCAATAGAGTCGCTTTCCCAGGTCCCAGCTCAACGATCTGCAATGGCTTGCCCGTGCCCATCTTCTGAGTCTCCGTATGGAACCAAATACCAAGCATTTCTCCAAACAACTGACTGATTTCGGGAGAGGTTATGAAATCACCTGCACCCCCTATCACTTCCTTCTTCATGTAATAACCTTCAGTAGGATTCGTAACAACAATGTGCATGTACTCAGCGACAGTCAAAGGTCCATTTAATCGTATCTTTTCTTTGATAATATCCATAATTTTAGGCGCAGTTCCAGGCGCCGGCATTTTTAAAGTTTTTGGATCTGGCCGCTTCACCACTTTGTATCCAGAGCCACGAGAAAGTATGGGCGGTATAAGCTTATTACAAGCGCGAAATATACGCGAATTCATTTTGAAAATACGGTAAATAAATCTATTTATTTACCAATAGAAAAGATTTTAATTTGTCTTGTCACTTGTCACAAACAGCTGATGCAAATGTCAAAAACAGCTGTTATTTGTTTTTTTCATAACAAGCGGCGAGCTTAGGTCTACTTTGTCTACTTGGTATACAGTCCTTAACTCTTCACTCCTCGATTCTACTTTATCTTTTTCGATCGAATAATATTTTCTTTCTGCCTAAAAATAATGTAAAATATACAGCTGTGGTGTGCCCGTGTGCACAGACTACGGAGCAGATATTATACTAGCCCGTGTGGGGCTGTGTACGAATGGATTTTTTGGTGTTTGTTTTTTTGTAAATATCACTCTAACCATAAAAGTCACTGTCATTTCAATGAAAACAAATGTCAGATGTCAATAGATTTGTCATGTGCGTTTTTTTTTATGTGCTCTTGTAAAAATAATTTAAAATAAATAGTATAACTTAATCAAATACTTCTTATTTCAAATAGGATACTTCTTATTTCAAATAGGTATCTTGTGTAATAAAAAAGAACCCAAGTTAAATTGATTAAACACGTAAACACACTACCAAAACTTAGAGGTTATATTTTGGTGTACCACATGTTGTGACGCCGTAATGGCTCCTAAAAGCATTGAAGTAGACTCTGCAGATAATAGCAAGTACAAAGATGGGGTTAACAGAAACGCCCGGCTGATTGTGAGAAACATTCCCTTCAAGGCTACAGAGGAAGCATTGAAAGAGCATTTTGCGCAGTATGGGACGGTAGAAGAAGTGAAGTTGTTGAGAAAACCTGATGGGAAGCTGGTGGGATGTGGGTTCGTTCATTACACGCATATGCCGATGGCGAATAAAGCTATAGTTGCCACCAACAAGAAGCCGTTTTTAGGTAATTAAGGTTTTTGGAGATTTTTCTTTGAAAATATTTTTGTAATTATGAGATTAGAGAAGTTACTATAAATACATACTGTCACTTTTTTCTTGGATCCCTACTTTTATTGATAAACTTCTACAGTCTGTAAAGGAAGAAGCAGCAGCAACTGGTACTTTGTTTTTTTTCTATGCTTTCAGACTATCATAGAAGTATTTAAAATATTTAGTTTATTTTTAGGCCACAAGCTCATTGGCAGTATTTTTCAATTATTTTTAAATATTATAATTTTATTCCAGATCGGCCAATTTATGTATCATGGGCTGTTGCTAAGCATAAGTATGCAGAACAACTCGGCAATGACACACCAAAACAAGAGAGGAAGAGGTTTAACAGTGCATTGTCTGATGACAATAAGAGTAAAATCAAAGGTAAGTTTATTATTTTCTAGAGTACATACAAAATATCATCATATTCATCATCCTAAAGTTCAAATGGAGATTTTTTTAAGCCTTTGTTACGTACTGGTGTTTTAAGTATCTGCAAGTTGTTTCATAGTGATCTGTGTACTTTTGCCTTTACATGTAGACTTGTAACCCAGAAATTGTTTTCAGAAGAAGAAAATGAAGATCAAAAGCAAACAAAAGAAGACAAAAACAAAATGAGAATCAACCGTAATGCACGTCTTATCATCCGCAATGTGTCATTCAAAGCTACGGAGGAGTCCCTCAAAGAGCATTTTGAACCTTATGGCACTGTATTAGAGGTGAAATTGCTAAAGAAGCCCGATGGGAAGCTGGTTGGTTGCGCTTTTGTGCATTTCAAGAATGTTCCAATGGCAAAGAAGGCTCTTCTGAACACTAATATGAAGCCATATTTGGGTGAGTGAAAGTTTTACTTAATTTTTTCTTTTTATTTCTTATCTCTTTCTCTCATGGGATTTTCTTTTTCATTTAACACTGTCTTGAGCGTCCTTACTAGGATTAAATAATTTTTTTAAGACTTGCTCTTTTCATATCATTGTGTCCTACCTATATTATTTTGCAAGACTATGTGCGACTCGAAAACTGTCATCTAACGATAACAATCAAGACTAACCAAGAAATGTAGATTTTTAAAAATATTTTATTTGAAATGTAATTTTTTTAAGGGCGCCCCATATCCGTGGACTGGGCAGTAGCCAAGGACAAGTATATGCAGCACATTGTTAACCAGCAAGTGGACATGCAAGATGCAATTAAGAAGGAGGAGTCTGACAGCGATGATGATGACACAAAGCCAATTCACCTTTCCAGTGAAGATCTTAAAGAGGAGATCAAAAGTGAGTTGTTTTTACGTTTAATTTAGTTTACCAGCGCCAACTCTCACACTGATGCCAATTTGTGGAAGATTCAAGATTCTTGTCAGCAGGTGCTATAGTCTTTCGACTTTATCTCAGAACTACCTATTGACCTATTGTGTCTTTTCATAAGACCTTCCACAGAGTTTTCTTAAAGGCACTATTAGAAGTGTCATATTGTTCATTTTCTGGTGTTCTAGTAGGCACATAGTGCCTTGGGCAATGAAGGGGATTTGACGACCTCCGTGGTGTAATAGTCAACACGCTAGTCTGCCAATCCGGAGTCTCTGGGTTTGATCCCCAGCTAGGGCACAGGTAAGAAACTTCATAAAAGTGGAATGTCATTTATGCCTACACTACTACAAACGAAACTATACATCCTGCACACGTCAATGCGTGAGTGTTTGCCCGCTCTCGCCCCTCGACAAGGCGATAACGAGGGAGAGGTGCAGGGACGGGGAACGGGGACGCATATTGCGCGTACCTTAGGAGATTCCGTTCTGTTTGTTACTTAACTGTCTTCTGTGCTTTGGGGCTAACTCTATAGTGTGAAAAAAAAGTGGCTGGGGTGAAGAGAAGCAAGCCCGCGCGGGACCTCGCCTCGTGTCACCCAAGGCGATTTTTCGAAGCATTCAGTTATTTTGGGATATATTTTTGCCTCAAGATTTCAAAAGTTAAGGGTCAATTCACACCGAGACGCAACGAGACGCGACGTAGCGCGCACGTGACAGAAATATAGAATTTGTTTACTAGACAAAAAGAGTGAGAGCCCGCTGCGCCTCGCTATGCATCCGCTACGCAGCGCGGCAAAGCGGGCTGTCGTTGAAATTAGTATCTTTTTGCCTAGTAAACAAATTCTATATTTCTTCCAAAGTGCGGGCTACGTCGCGTCGCGTCGCGTCTCGGTGTGAACTGACTCTTACTAGCCAAATCAAAGACAGCCATTGAACTTAACAGCAAATAAAAAAAATCAAAATTACTTAAGTGATAGCTCTTGTTTTTGACGCACAGGTGAATCCGATGATTCGGATAAAGAGGATGGTGATGGAAGTGAGAGCTTTGATGATGATAGTGATGATGAGGAAGATGAAGACGATGATGATGATGATGAAGAACAAGACGTTGATGAGGATGATGAAGACAGGCATATTGAAACCAGCACTCAGCCGGGCAGGCAGCGGTGAGTTTGAATACATTATTTTAAATATGAGTGTTTCATAGCAATTACGAGGTTTACTGTCAACATATTGTTATCTTCTCTGTCACTTAATTCTGCATTGGCGAGAGAATGAATGACTGATAGAAAAGCCTTCGATAAAGCCCAGATCTGGTGGAGGAAGGGGGGCAAAAGCACAAACTTGTTGACTTAGGAGGACTTCAAATTGTGGCATTTTTGTTTGCACCTGTCAAACTTTAATAAGTGATATTGGTTATCCATTTATTATGAACAGATGTGGCAAAAGCGGTGATGTTTTTATAGTTTTTAAGTCAATCTTTGCCAACAAATTAAAGAAAAGTTAAGAGTATAAGGTCCTACCAGGACATTAAAAAGATGGCGGAGAAAAGAGAGGAATGGAGGCATCTTAACCGACAAGAGCAAGCTCTTAGGCCGCGTCCACGGACACGCGGCGCGGGCAGCCAGGCGGGCCGTCGCGCGGACCGCCTAGGCCGCGCCGTGTGTCCGTGGACGCGGCCTTAAAGAAAAGTCATGCTGTACCCACCTTAATATTAGTTTAGTTGTCTGAAATTAATTAATTTTAATGTATTGATTTTTTTATTTCATATTTCCAGCATAAAACTAAACGATGCGGAAGACGGCTGCACAGTGTTCATAACCAACATCCCGTTCTCCGTGGACAATGATCAGCTCAAAGACTTCGTAGAACAAACAGCACCGGTGAAGTACGCACTAGTGTGCGTGGACAAGATGACTGAGCATTCCAAGGGCTCTGGATTCATTAAGTTTACAGTAAGTGTCATCAGCCAATTTCTGTATCCCACTGTTGGGAATGCCTCTCTCAATGCAGGCCAGACCTCGCAAAGCCTTGGTGAAGTATGCACTGTTGTGCGTGGACAAGGGATCCTCCATTAATCATGTGAGGATCAAAAGGGGGGGGGGGGGGGGGGGCTTCGGAAAAAAATATCACAAGGGTGAGGGGGCTGTATTTTTTTCCGCGGCGGAATCGATGCGTGACCTAGAGTCGACGTAATTTTCTTTTCTAGACTTTTTTCTTACCCCATGAAGACGCAACTTTTTGTCCAAACAACTTTTTTATTCGATAAGTGTGATTCAAAAGCTCGCGAGGTCTACAGCTCACAGAACCACTGGTTTAGGCTATACATACATTTTGCCAATCCGAAAAAATGCTTATGCTTAGTTTAAAGTTCTCACTTTAAACAGTAAACAGTAGTTCATAAAATAGTTTGAAGGGTTATCTAGGGCTTCTCAAAGACAACGTTTTAAATAATATCTCCATTTCCTTTCAATTAATTTATTTCAAATGGGGGCAATACTCGACCCCGGTAAATTCATGTAGCCCCTTAATAATCTAATATGTTTTTCTAATGTCACTTGTAGAGTAAGGAAGATGCAGACAAGTTCCTCGCGCTTCCTCCAGAGCAGCTCCGACTGGAAGGCCAGGTACTTATGGTGAAGCCGGCGCTGAAGAGGGAGAACCTCTCCAAGGACAGCAAGAAACAGCCAAAGGATAACAGGAACCTTTACCTGGTTAAAGAAGGAGGTATGTAATCTTCGAGTCACAACGGCAGCATGTGATTTTTAATATCTTATTTATGTATACCGAAATATGAAAAAAAAAATTATTTGCACAGAAACTACGATAAATCATTAATTACCATGGTTAACGTACTTATCAGTCGCCCAGTCTAGCCTAGTCGCCCAGGTTTCAATCGATTTAGACGATCATCTTTAGGGCGAGTGTTAGGCGATAGTATCGTTAAGGTAATAATACAAGTTTAAAACTTACTTTGGGGCTAGAGCTGTATCAGTGTTATTTGTCCCTTTATATTCGAATATTTATATTTTTATTCGAAGTTATCTCACTGAAAGCTCACTACTCGTGTGGCGCACACTCCATTCCCTATTAATATGCGCCGGTGAAGACATCTACATTATTCTCGAATATGAAGAATGTGTTTCGATATCCGGAAACTTTAAGTCCCATATACCCGTGCGTATGAGTGAAGAAACCGTACAAACAATTCAACTTTATACCGTGTGACATAAGGTCTAGCCTCGCTTGCATCAATATGTTTCACATCTTGACGTATTTCTCTGGATTCTTACTCTCGATACTTCTGCGTATTCGTCTGAGTCTATACTTCTTTGACTGCCTCCGTGGTCCAGTGGTCAAGGCGTTTGCTTTGTCTTTCGGAGGTCGTGGGTTCAAATCCTGCTGGGAAGCATACTTTGTGCAAAAAGTTGTTACCGGTCTGGTTAGGATATTGCAGGCTTGAATCTCCTGATTATCAGAAAAGAAGAATTTCAGATGATTCCGTACTCCGGAAGGCACGTAAATCTATGGGTCCCAAACGCCATCTACCGTTTATTTAAACCTATCCTAGGATTGGTTCTGGTCTACCCATTGGGTTGCGGAGATCGGACGGCAGTCGCTCTGTGTAAAAACCAGTAACCTCGTCAAATTACCTAGGTAAGGTAGCGGATCCCGGGCTCTAAGGCGTAACCGCTGAGGATGCAACCGGGAATACGCTTGGATGATGATGATGAATACTAAGACTTCTTCTTTGCAGTGGTGGTGGCGGGTACAAAAGCGGCCGTGGGTTTGTCGGCATCCGACATGGCGAAGCGACTCGCGCTGGAACGTAGTAAGACGCAGATGCTTAAAAATTTGAACAGGTCAGTTGATTTACAAACCCAAGCTAAACAAAGCTTATAAACATCAACGAGACCTCTCCAACCCGTCTGGCCAGCGTGGAGAGTGTAGGCCAAATCCTCTGACTGCTCTGGCTAATATATAGCTGATAGTACAGAGGGTCGTGCTCCTGCAGTGGAGACTAAAACAGGGCTTGTTATCGATACCAAATTCACACTAAAAGTAACGTTAAATAACGTTATTTTAGTGGTAACGTTATAAGGGGTATCGATAATGGTTTATAACGTTATCAATTAACGATATAAGTAACGATACTTTTTTTCAATACTTGTAAAATATTATATAAATAGCTCTAGTAGCCTAGTAGACAAACTCTCATCAATTTATTCTGTCAAATATCGAAAAGAAATACAGTGTTAACATTACCTTTTACCGTTAATATCATTGGTAACATTATCTGATTATCGGTAAATAGTGGGAAAAATACCGTTACCCAGCATAACGTTACCTTTGCTGATAACGTTAACGCCGTTTGACAGAATTAACGTTACCTGATTTTTAACGGTATTCCAAGCCCTGGACTAAAAAGACCTGAAGATGATGACGCAGCAATGTTTTCTAAATTTGCTTCTGATCCCTTCAACACGTTCTGTCACATTTGTGATGACCCCTCACCCCATCGTTGTGTCGTAATACGTGGATGGCCCCCACAGATAAACATATCTGTGATGGCCCCCTATAACGTGTGTAAGATTTTTTGAATTGCCGACAGGCATCTGACATAGCTTGACAACTGCGATCTTATGAGGGTAATGGCTTTCGAAGCGTGGAGGATCTTTAGATATTTTATGCCAATCCTGCGCCCGTAGCATGGCACCGGCGACAGCGTTTATCGAGTTATTTTTTTTAAATTTATTTATTTACAAGCCTTTTATTTTATTTACAAATTCATGTACACAACATACAAAGGAAGGAACGTACAAAGTATGAAAATAGAGTACATAGGTACTACTTATTTCATAAGAAATCTCTCATCAGCAGACCCAGTAGAGGAAAATTTAAGAAAACAGGTAGTAGGCGTGTACAAAAGGCTATAGTTACAAATACATATAAGTACTTATCTAAAATGTTAAACAGACGGGTGCCCCTTGTTTCACAGACTGAAATTTCATTGAATTTCGATTCACAGAAAATTTTTCATAGAATATTTAATTATTATATTTTTATTTCAAATATTATTGTTTCAAAGACTATTTACTTGAATGAAACACAATTTATAGAAACACAGTTCAATGAATTTTAGAATCTCATATTTTCATTTAACAAACTAATCAAACAGTAGAATATTTCTTTAAATAATATTGTTTGTTCGGTATAATCTTTCATGAAATTTTATTTTACAGAAAATTATTATTTAAGGAAGTATTAAGTGAAAACATTGTTTAATCAAACTGGTAAAGTTTTATCCATTTTACTAGAATAGGGCAAACTTATAGGTTAGGTTAGGTTAGAACTGTGACCAACTGTGTGTGTGCTGGGAAAGTTTTATCCATTTTACTAGAATAGGGCAAACTTATAGGTTATAAATATTATATTAACTAAACTTATTAAAAATAATAATATTTAAATTGATATTCTGATATTAGAAACATCGCAAAAGTAAATGTTATTTGTAATAAAATTCTATGATTTCAAATTATTCATAACAAACATTCTAATTATTGATTTTCTGTGCAACGAAAATGTATTATTAAAAATTCTTTATACTGAGTAACCTACATATTGATTATTCTATGATATGATAATCTTCACCAGCTTCTTCCAAGCTTCTCTAAATTTTGCAGTTCTCTGCCATAGTGGGCCCCCAATCTTTTTTATGTCGTCAGACCAACGCTTCTTTTGTCTTCCCATTTTCCGTTTGGTTTGAAGCTAGGGGTCCACTCTGTTAAATCCTTGGTCCATTTATTTTTATTTTTTATTTGCGTTATTTATTTAATTTAGCTTGATTAAAATGTATACCTTATTAACTTGTCTGAACTAGATTTGTATCCCGCTACCGCCTGGTGGTGGCCAACCTGCCCCCGCAGTGCGACGACGCGCGGCTGCGGCGCGCGTGCGCGGGCGCGGCGGGGCGCGGCGCCACCGTCACGGAGGCGCGCGTCATGAGGGACCTCAGGGCGGCGCCCGACAAGGCCGGGAAGCATCCGTGAGTTAGACTTCAAACTACGTCACGCGGACGTCCGCGACAGATTCAATCCCTCTCTGTCACAATCCCTATGTGCGAAAGAGATAGCTGAAACCGTCGCTGGTCACGTGTGTCTGTCGCACGTAGAGTTTGTGGCAGAGACGGACTGAACCCGTCCGGTTCTCCGCTTAACGCAGTTTCAAGCCTTATTTCATATTTTACAAGCTTTTTTTATGAATTATTTTACAGCCCTGGATACGAGTCCTTAGAGCCAATATTTAGTTTTTTGTTTCTTTATTTATTATTATAATTTGTTAGGTTAAGGGTTAATATTTATCTATCAAACCTTAACCAATTTCTGTCCAATGGTTGTGTACGTCCTTTGATTGCTTCAAGGGAGCTTCTGGCGATGCGAAATTTATACGATTTCACTGGTTTTCAGCCGATTGAGCCTTTGCTGTTTTTGTATGCTTTTAAAACATTGAGCTAAATATTTCAAGGCGTTGGGCATGGCCCAGTGGCACCCACATTATAATACATTGTTTAATCGTAAATGAGGTTTATAGCTAACCTAGCCCTTACTATTTATAAACAACCATTCAGGTCGGTCTAGCCTTTTAAGACGAGATTCTACCAAAAATAGCCCATTTTGGTTTTAAATATAGAAGTTGTATTTGTAGTCCAAATAAAACTTTCAACGGTTGTTTATTTTACTTTTAAGTAGCCTCTCACCTTAGGTGTGTTTTATTGATTAATCAAACATGTTTTCAGATCGAAAGGCTACGGTTTCGTGATGTTCACCCGTCACGAAGACGCTCTCACGTGTCTGAGGAAGCTCAACAACAACCCCGACATATTTGATAAGAATAATGTAAGTACTACTCTCTCTCTCTCTCTCCTTCTGCCTAGGCATTTATCCCATTTCATATGAAGTCTGCTCTCTATTCTTACCAATATAATACTATACAGGGTGATTTTTTAATTACCAGTCAAATTTTGCAAGTTCAGTCTACTAAGTACTTTCCATAAAAAAATTAAATGAATAAGGAAAAAAAATTCGCCTTCCCATACAAATCAGCGCTCAGCGAAACTGATTTTGTATGGAAGGACGAAATTTTTTATCAATTTTCAATACTTTTTTTTTTGTAGAAAATATAGTTCAGTATATACCGGAGGGTAAGGTTAATAAATAGTATAACTGAAGCGAAATTGGGTCGGGTCTTAATATGTCCTTTTATACAAAAATTAAGTTATTAAATTAAGATTAACTTAATTAATGAAAAACAAGTATTTTCCCAATCTTTTTTTGTTTGTTTAATTTCTTTATTGCACAAAAATTACATTTGTGTACATTATTTAATACAAAGAAAAAAGAAATAACTTGTACAAAGGCGGACTTATCCCAAGAAGGGATCTCTTCCAGTCAACCCAGTCTTCAAAAGGTATCTTTATTTTCAAAAAGTATCAATCATGGCTATGCCAAAGTGATTTAAAAGAAATGTCGTTTTTACAGCGGCCAATAGTATCATTCTCAATAGAAGACCGAACCGCGCTGAACGCAAGGAAGAAGCGTCTAGAAAAGTCCATAGCCAACAACCCTCTTGCCAATAAGGAGGGTACGGACAAACATGACAGCCAAGCAGAAGGCAACAAGCGTATTAGAAACAGAAAGAGAAAGCACCAGGCCACACCGGACGAAAGTTACGTCAAAAAACAAAAGTTTAATAAGAAAAACGATAATATGGGCCATAAAGATGGTAATTCAGGACAGAAAAATTATAATCCAGGACAGACAAATTATAACCCAGGGCAGAAAAACTATAATAATGCAAATAAAAGGTTTAACAACAACAAAGAACAAGAAAATACAGTCGGAAAGTTTGTGAGAAGACCTGTAGAAGACGAATACACAGGTTTGACAGCTAAGGAGGGTAGTCAGCACAATATGAGGTCGAATTTCAAATTACGCGCCCAAGCGGATACCCATAGACAAAACGTGAAAATTGAGAAGAAGAAGAGTTGGCGCGCGCAGAAAATGAAGAAAGCGATGAGGGAAAGAGTGAAGCAGCCGAAACAGAAGGTGAACAAGGATGGAGGGAAGAAGAAGAGGAAGAAGGCTCCTCATCACAAGACTGGCACGAGGAACATACATTAGATTCAATTAAGAATAAATTTATTTAGCCGTTATTAAAATTTAATCTAAATTTTTGATTTCATATTATCATCATAAGGTCTTTTTTAGTCTCCACTGCAGGAGCACAACCCTCTCTGTACTACCAGAGCCATATATTAGCCAGAGCAGTCAGAGGATTTGGCCTACACTCTCCACGCTGGCCAGACGGGTTGGAGAGGTCTCATTGATGTTTATAAGCTTTGTTCAGCTTGTGTTTCCTAAGTCGCCTCCTACGACATCCACGGGAAGACTTGGGATGGTCCTATTCTACTCTGCCGGGAATGACGCGGCAAACTTTTTGATTTAATAGCATTATAGGACGAATTTAAGTATTAAATGTGTAAGGCTTAAAACTACGTCAAGCGGAAACCCGCGACGGGTTTAGTCCGTCTCTGTCACACACCCTACGTACGATAGAGACGGACTGAACCCTTCGCGGGTCTCCGCTTAACGCAGTTACAAGCCTTAGTTATAGATTAACGACTTTATCTTTGACGGGATAGACGTAGTTCAGAATGGCAAGATTCAATAGCCATATAGTGCAATGGAAGCGCATGATTTTATTTGTATGCATTGATAACAACTGTATTGATTACCTATGGCCATGCAAGAATCATATCGAATCCCATTTGTGATTTAAGAAAGTGTTATTTTGTTAATAAAATATTTGTGAGAATTTTCATTTTGCCTTTCTGTGCTATTGGTTTATTCAGTAGCGATGGAATTATCACTTTCGTCACTGCTCGAACAGTTATTAAAAATAACAAACACAAAGAAAATATTAGTACAAAGGCGGACTTATCGCTAAATGCGATCTCTTCCAGTCAACCTTTGGGTAGAGGAAAAAGCGAATCAACAATAATATACGCTAAAGATTATTTATTTATCAAACTTTATTGTCCAAAGTAAAAATATACTTTTAACAAATGTATAAGTATATATTTTTATAAGTATATAATTTTTTATATTACATATAAAAAAATATACGAGTATATGCGTGCCTGCGAATTGACAGCTTTCCTCTCATTTTTTAAATAAATTACATAATAAGTAAAAAGAGTAATAACAACTCTATACTTCCAAGCAAGTAGAGTCATTGTATTTTTTGGTTCTCGCCATATTTGAGGTGTATTAAAAAATTATGTTAGACATAGAAACAAATTTTATTTTTAAAGAAATAAGTACAAAACTAAATGAAAAATAGAAACTAATTAATGCAAACATTTTTATACAAATTCTTTTGCCAAACAGACTAGACTGCCAAATAGTGGCTTCTAACACAATTTTATTCTTACTAACTTATTATATTTTATTATGATTAATATAAAAATATATTTTTTTAAAACTTTTTCGACTTAACACATTCGCATCCTTGTAAACTTTTACACACTTCATATGTCATCCCGCCATACATTCACTGAGCCCGCAATGTCGGTCCCTTTTCCCCTTAAAATGCGGCAAAAGTGACCCCACGTCGTGGGTTCAAGGCAGTGAATGTGTTAATACTCAAGTTCTAATGGCATTAATTAAATGACATGATGCCATTAGAACTAAAAAATCTAAGTCTGTACCTTTCGGGTACTTTTTAGATATCATTTATATCTAAAAAGTACCCGAAAGGCATTGCATCTTGCATCTAATTATTTAGTTTGAGTACTTAAGACCATATTAATCAATCAATTTCAAATATTCACGCTCCTAACTGACAAGTGCTAAGAAATGCAATCATTTATATTCGAAAGGGAAAAACCACGAAAAAACTTTCAAAAGTATGCCCTGTAACATCTCCCCACTTCTTTTGGGTAATTTCTAAAGTTCTTCACCAACATTTCATTGATGAAGGGTTCGATACTTTTGCCACGGCCACGTTTGATCGAAATTTTCATTGTTTTTTTTGGAAAATTATCCTAAAAAACTCACATTTCAATGTTTTACTTTTAAGTTGAGTGGGAGTGACGTCGTCGAAGAGTTGTTTGATATATCCCAGTATAGGATCTAGACTTTTTTGGAGGCGGAGCAAAATGTTACTATGCCGCTCTCTCACTTCTGGAAGCCCCCTCTTTTCCTAAAATAGCTAGAAGAAGCTATTCTATGGGGCTGATAGCTAGAAGCAGCTAGCCACAGAAATAGTTTGAAATGAATAAGAACCACAGAAATAGCTGGAAATTAGGGTAAGGTTGCAAATAGGAACGTTTCAGTTCGCCGCCCCTAATATGCCGACCCGTTCCTTAGGCCATCCGCTACGTTAAGCGAGCGCACGCGATGGGTTCAGTCTATCTCTGTCACAAACTGTACGTACGACAGAGACACTGCATCACGCGATGGATTCTGCTATCTCTTTCGAACTGAACACGTCGCGTGCGCCCGCTTAACGTAGCGGACGTCCTTAGGGGTGAAAATATTTGGTTTTGCCGATCGGGTCTTGGGCCCTAGCTTGCCCGCTGCGCTTGCAATGACAGTGCGGTGGTTGATGGATAATGTGGATATATCGAATTATCATCGGGGGACTTAGATTATTCAGTGTACCTAACATTATGTTGTTTAAGATCTGTCTCGCACTATTTTAACCTCGCCTCCATCTTGTCGGGCTGCGAGACGAGCCCTACGGAGTGGAGGTGCGCGTAGAGCGCGGCGAGGTACTCCTGCGGGTGCTTGATGTAGTGCTGCACGTGCGCGGAGCGCTCCCAGCACTGCCACGAGCACTGCAACAGAAATATTTAAGATGATGAGACTTCCTTCTATGCTTGTCTAAGAAAAAACTTATGATATACAAGCTTCTCTCAAAATACCAATCATGTTAATAAGCGATACCACAGATTAATAAATAGTTACTACGTAACGTAAAGGCGATACCCTTCAATGGCATAAAGTCCACTATAACAAAATCCCGTCCCGCCCTCTCCCTAACTACGCCACTGAGAAGTACTTACATAACAAATGACATAAATGTTTGTAAATGTGGTGCGTCTTCTCGGACAATGGCTCCTTTACGTTACGGACGCCCAATTCTGGGCAAAAAAAGATATGCAGGTTTTGACAAAATATACTGTAACTATTTTAAGGTTTGATTCAGTCCATGACAATCATCATGATGTACAAGTTGTCTGGTCATGATCCGAGTTTGTATAGAAAGCCAAAAATATTTTTCATACCAAGTGGAAGGGACATACCCGTAAAAAACCAAACCACGTTCTATACTAGATCACTAAAGTATAATGAAATTAAAATAACAGTCAAAAAACCAAAACAAATTTGACATCCCCATACAAATCGCCCGAGCGGCCGCACACTTTTGTATGAAAATGACGAAATTTATTTTTGTTTTTTGACTGTTATTTTAATTTCATTATACTATAATGATCTAGTATAGAACGTGGTTCGATTTATTACGGGTATGTCCCTTCCACGTTGTATATGTTCCTTGGGGAAAGTTGTTCAGTATGGTAGACTGAATTCACC
Source organism: Acrobasis repandana (assembly GCA_963576875.1). Taxonomy (NCBI): domain Eukaryota; kingdom Metazoa; phylum Arthropoda; class Insecta; order Lepidoptera; family Pyralidae; genus Acrobasis; species Acrobasis repandana. The sequence continues at coordinate 3,828,295 of OY756233.1, read as the reverse complement.
CTTAAAACAGCTTCACTATATTATGTTAACCTAATTTAAAGATGACTTGTCGACTCGATAAGAAGATGACGATGAAGAAGTACGAGTGTACCTACCTTCATGCCCATGTCAACCCAGCTGTCGCGGACTGTCCTGTTGCTGCGCTCCGTGCCCACGGGGTCGGTCCCGGACAGCAGGAACAGCGCCGGCGCCCTGCACGGCGTCCTGTGGAACGTCCCCGAAGCCAGCTCGTAGTGGCAGGTGGCAGACTTGTAGAATTTCTTCATGTGGTATCTGCAGGTCGGAAAATGAACACAAAGGTAGTGTTATAAAAATAAAGGTCATTGGGATTTCCGCATACATCTTGACAAGTTCGCCCTTTTTTAGGGTTCCGTACCCAAAGGGTGCAAACGGGACCTTATTACTGAGACTCCGCTGTCTGTCCGTCTGTCACAGGGCTCTATCTCTTGAACCGTAATAGCTAGACACTTGAAATTTCCACCGATTATGTTTTACTGTGGCCGCTATAACAACAAATACTGAAAATAGTTAAAAATTAAAGGGGGTCGTCATACAAGAAACGTGTTTTTTTCAGCGTTTTTAACTAGATCTTTATAATGACATTAACTAGATACTTGAAACTTTTTACAGATTATGATTACTATGGCCGCGCCGCTATAACAACAAATACTAAAAATAAAAAAAGTTAAAAATTAAAGGGGGTCGCCATTACAAAAAACGTGTTTTTTTAGCGTTTTAAAACATTGTTCGGAGGTACGGAACCCTTCATGTACGAGTCCGACTTGCACTTGCCCGTTTATTTAAAATCTGATTAGAGAAAGCTTGTCCTAGCGGCTATTTCTCGACATGTTTTGCAAATCAGCCTTTTTAAAAATTTATTGACATGCCAATTTAGTTTAGGCAAAATAAAAAAAACCCTGACTGTCAAGAACGCCATCTAGTGATGAGTAGCGGAACTACCGATGCGACTTGATATCCGTAGCGCCATCTATTATTTGCTAGAGGAAGCCCTGACTTTCAAGCGTTAACCCTTAATAACTTTTAAACGGCTTAACCGATTTTCATCAAACATAGCTAAGAACCACCGCAAGAAAACTTGCTTTCACGTTAAAAACCTCATCGAAATCGGTTCATCCGTTCGAGCGCTACGATGCTACAGACAGACCGACATACATTAGCGTCAAACTTCAGCCCTCTTTTTTGTCGGCCGCTGAACCGATTTTCATCAAACAGAGCTAAGAATCATCTCGACAGACAAAGCTTTTGATTAAAAAAAAACCGCATCGAAAATTCTATTCGTTTAAGAGCTACGATGACACAGACACGTCAACCTTATAACCCCTCTTTTTCGTCCCGTGCCACAGGTATGAAACTTCATAGAAAAGGAGTATCATTTATGCCTACACTACTACAAACGAAACTATACATCCGTGCACACGTCAATGCGTGTGTGTTCGCCCGCTCTCGCTCCGCGACCGCGACAGGCGAGAGCGGGGGAGAGGTGCAGGGACGGGGAACGGGGACGCATATTGCAAGGGACTGCAGGAGAATCCATTCTGTACGAAATACTCTAATTAATTTCTGTGTCCAGGGTTAAAACTAAACCTACCTAATGTAAGAGCGGAAAGCTGTCTGCAAGAACTTGTTGTCAGGGAACACGGCGGACGGGAAGCCCACGGGGATCTCCGTGATGTCGGCCGCGGAGTCCCACGTCTGGGCTAACACGCGGTCCAGCATCGGCTGGTACCTGCAAACAAAGACCTAGACTCTTTTTACTGCTTAAAAAGACCACTATAGCCGGGTGGGACACATAATAATACGATAACGGTCAAAAGACAAGAGTAAAAGAAATAGCGAACAAAGTGACATGTGGCAAGTCTTGGTAGAAGACGTATCAGCCGTTCTCTGCCGGGAAAGGACATCGTCACACGAAAATTGGGGCAAGTTGACCCCACCCTTTGGCGAAGCCTTTGAGTGGACCGATGAAGTGGAACATGGAGGCAGCCACTATAATTTTACAACGTGGAAGGGACATACCCTAGATCACTACAGTATAATGAAATTAAACTAGTAAGTAGTTCGCCGCGAACTTAGACCTCGCGATTATAGTTCCCTAAGTAAGTAACACCTAGATGGCGCTATCCAAACTTAGAACGCGCTATGGTTTCGTTTGCCACATAATGGCGGACATTTTTATTGATATTTCAAAAACTACAGAACCGATTTTTATGCCCAACGAACTTGAAAATTCTATTGAAATTTCCTACATACCTACCAAATTTCATCAAAATCGGACCATCGGTTCGGCAGTTATCGCGGTACAAACATACATACATACAAACAATGTGTTTTAAGCTTTCGCCCCCAACTCGATTTAGAGACGACAAATATCAGTTAGGTATAAACCAAAATATTCCCATACAAATCGCCCGGGCGGCCGCACACTTTTGTATGGAAATGCCGATTTTTTTTGTTTTTTGGCTGTTATTTTAATTTCAACTTCTAGTATAGACCGTGGTTCTAATAGGTTGGGAAAAAGTCTTTTCGCATTTCATATGAAAATTCAAAACATTTTTTAATATAGTTTATTTACATTTAACTAAAGTATGTAGGTACCATTTTGTTCGATAACTTTTTGCCATCTTATAGGTAGGGACATGATCCCATTGCTATAGAAATTTTGGGGCTTCCCATCAAAAAACTGCGTCAAGTAGTTTTGGCAGTCCTCTCGTGATGTTAACCTAAAGAATTCTGAAGAGACCGAAACAGGTGGAAATCTGAAGGTGCCAGGTCAGGACTATAAGGCGGATGCATTAACACCTCCCAGCCAAACTCTCTTAATTTTTGCTGAGTGGTTAAAGATGTGTGAGATCTAGCGTTATCATGATGAAAAACCACACCCCTTCTGTTGATTAATTCCGGCCGCTTTCTCTCAACTTCTTGCTTAATCTTATCAGTTGTTCGCAGTAGAGTTCTGAATCGATGGTCCTGCCTGGTGGTAACAGCTCATAATGAATAATGCCCTTCCAATCCCACCACACTCACAGCATCACCTCGTTGCGAGTTAACCCGGGTTTCGCCACAGTCTGTGAAGCCTGACCGGCCTTTGACCATGACCTTTTTCGCACGTTCTTGTCGTACGTGATCCACTTTTCATCACCAGTTATCAATTTCTTTAGAAATGGTTCGGTCTCATTACGTCGTAATAAAGAATCACAAATGAGTACACGATTCATTAGGTTTCTTTCAGAGAGCTCGTGAGGTATCCAAATATCGAGCTTTTTTGTGTACCCATTTTTTTTCAAATGCGCCAAAACTGTTTTGTGGTCAATTCCCAGTTCTTCAGCTACGTCGTAACTACTGATATGCCGATCTTGCTCAACTTTTTCAAAAATAGCATCCATTTTATCCGTGACAGGGCGACCAGAGCGACGTGCATCTTTAACATCAAAATTTCCGGATTGAAAACGCTTAAACCAAATTTGTGCTACTCTTACAGACACTGCACTAGGTCTATAAACATCGCAAATTTTTTTCGCGGCTTGCGTTGATTTTTACCTTTTTGGTAGTAAAAATTTAAAATGTATCTAATTTCTTCATAAGATTCACTCATCTTGACGGTAAGAAAAACAAATGAAAATCACGCATTTTCCTAATTTGAATTTAGAATTATCTTCTTTAAAATTTAAACTTTTAAATGATACCAAAACCAGCCAGGTACAAATAGTATAGCTAAAGTGGTTTTATTACAAGTTCATACATACTATATGCGAAAAGACTTTTTCCCCAACCTAATATTTATTATGGGTATGTCCCTTCCTCAAGAAGGACACTCACGTCTCCTTGTCTCTCATAGCGAACACCAGCCCTTCAGCCCACACGTAGGCCCCCACGGAAAAGCCGTGCAAGACCAGCGGACTGTGACTGTTGGCTTGCATGAACTTCATCAGGTTTGCGCCGACCACCTGCAATGAAAGAGAAAGAAATTTAGCTTATCAGCTATCGTCTTCGGATAGATACTTTTTAGGATTCCTTACCCAAAGGATAAAAACGGGACCTATTACTCAAACTCTATCGTCCCTCCGTCTGTCACCAGGCTGTATCTCATGAACCGTGTTAGCTAGACAGTTGAAATTTTCACAGATGATGTATTTCTGTCACCGCTATAACAACAAATACAAAAAATAAGATAAAGTTAAAAATTAAAGGGGGTCGTCATACAAGAAACGTGTTTTTATCAGCGTTTTTAAGTCGATCTTTATAATGGCATTAAGTAGATACTTACATTTTTTACCGGTTATGTATTACTATGGCCGCTATAACAACAAATACTAAACATAAGATAAAGTTAAACGGAGTCGTCATACAAGAAACGTATTCTCTCAGCGTTTTAAAATATTTTACAGAGGTACGGAACCCTTCACGTACGAGTCCGACTCGCACTTGCCCGGTTTTATTCTGCATTAATAAGTCTAAAATCACGTTCAATGAATGTGATCAATGATGAGTGATATTATTTTGTGACTTTTTATTTTCTTTTGTGGTCTGCCTTTCGCGATCAGCAACATATGCTGAGTAGCTATAATGTTGGGGCAAAAACACAATGTTTATATGTATGTATGTATGTATGTATGTTTGTTCCGCGATAACTGCCGAACCGATGGTCCGATTTTGATGAAATTTAGTAAGCGTGTAGAAAATATCAATAGAATTTTCAAGCTCGTTGGGCATCAAAATCAGTTCAGTAGTTTTTAAATTAATAAAAAATCGCGAGGTCTAAGTTCGCGGCGAACAACTAAGTTAATGTTCAAGTTTTCTCTTACTTTTACAAGAATTATTCAAGGAAATAGGTATACTTACTTTTGCATCACAATTCATATTTGAAAATATAATGTATGTAAGGAAAAATATTTCCATGTTCAATAAAGTAAGTGATTTTACAGATAGAAATTTACGTAATAAGAATGACTTAGTTGCCTGTATTACAGGCTGAATACAGTCAGTAAGTCTTTTATGGGGAAGTGTATACTTTTTTATAATAAATTGCAAGAATCGGTCCTTGATATGCCAGACAGAAAATTCAAAGCATAAGTAAAGAAAGTACTTTGTGAGAAGGCTTATTATAGGACCGATGACTATCTTAAAGACAAAAAGGTCTGGCTTGAGCTTGGCGCGGGTCCCTCTTAAAGGTTTGTATACTTAGACATGTCATAATTTAGGTACATTGGTACATACTAAATTTACAAATTGACATTATTTTAAATTTCGTAATTCTTATAATTCAATTTAATTATGACACAACAAACAATGTAATCTCAGTCCATCCATATAACTAATTTTAAGTTTTTAGTTTGTTAGTTGACGTCTTTGGAGAAAACGTGCAGTGCAGTTTGTTGCCGCTTCTTCTGCATTTGCGCCTAGGAAGCGGCGTAAACTTAGCTGTAAGTAGGTAACGATTTGACGTCAACATTTGTGCAAAACAAAACAGAGTGACTATTATTAAGAGATATTATAAATATCCTATGATAATAAAGATATTTTGAATTTAAAAGAATTTGAATTTGAATTTAAAAATAGTTTGGAAAATCCAAAAGTGCACGCCTCATAATCTCATTTTTCACAATCCACAAAATGATTTTATTAAACATCGTTTTTATTTATTTAAAAGGCAAAATGTCTTAAAAATGTCATAAGTGTTGAACTAGTGTTTTTCCTTGACATTTATGTGTAAATATTATTGTACAAGTGCGATAGAAAATAAATAGAGACACATTTAGTTTAAAAAATCACTTGATTTTTGTAAGGCGAGAGTAGCTCATGCGCTTCGCTTATGAGGCGTGCAAAAACATTAAAAAATTTAAAAATATTGATTTACTTTGTAAGTGTAAAGTTCGCACCTTGCATCAAAAAGTTCAAAAGAGGATTTATGTACCTGTGAGCCTGTTTTCGGCCACATGAGCTGCCAGGGTGTGCAGGACACGGAGACCACGTCGAAGCCCTGCTCCAAGTAGAGGGTTGCGAATTTCATCACGTGGGAGGGTCGTTGTAGCATCCAGTTCATAATTATACACAGCGGCCTTTTTACTTCTGTGTTTAGTCTGAAACGTAAAGTCATTTTTGTCTCTCGGGCCGCAAAAGGTAGTTTAGGGCGTCCGCTGCGTTAAGCGGGCGCACGCGACGGGATCAGTCTATCTTTGTCACATACGTGCAAAAGAGATAGCAGAATCTGTCGCGTGCTGCCGTGTCTCGTCGCACGTAAAGTTTGTAACAGAGATAGACTGTACGGATGTAGTTTTTTTAGGAAGGGCAAAACTTTAATATGCCACCCCACGTCCAGTTTCGTCTGGCGACGGGGGAGGGATTGCAATTAGGAGAAGGTGCCCCCCCCCCTCCCCCTAGCTACGCTACTGCCTGTAGCAACTCATACGTTGGAGGCCTTGTTTTTTCATGCCATTTTTGAAGAATCTCATGCTGGTATACAGAATCATGACTGTAACCCGGTCGATGACATACGAAAATTCGCGGGTCGAAACTGGTTTCTTAAGGCGCAGGCAGGACTGAGGTGGTTGGCATGCACTGAGAGAGGCCTATCCCAACAGTGGGATATAGAAGGCTGCCAATGAAGATGATGATCTCAAATCTCTATGGTTTAGTATGGTACCAAAGGAATTGTATACAAATCTAGAATGCTTACAAAATGGCAAATCCGTTCCCAAAAATTATACCTAAAGTTATAGCTCTCCCCTTCTACTTTATTGCACTTAAAGTTTGCGGGAAAGGGACGCCTAATAACTTTAGGTACATTTTTTGGGAACGTGAGGTATTCAAATATAAGCATTATGAAAATATGAGCTTTATGTGCGTGGCAATAAGTTTAATTTTCAATGTTGTTTTTGTGAGATTATTATTCGTAGTTTTTCTAGATAGAATTATAAATTCTTTGTATGGAACTTACTTCATAGTGTTCGGGTCTACGGTAAAATTAAGCTTCTCATTGCTGATGTAACTCATATTCTTGGTTATGTTCTGAGTGTGGGCGCCGCGGTCAGTCTCCAGCGTCAAAGGAGCGCAGGACAGCAGGGGACGAAACTGGAGCATACAATTAATTTAATTTACCTTGTTACCTACTAGGCTCACTCAGTAAGAAACCGGTTGTAACGTCATCGGTTATAACGACTGAAAAATTTCATTGCTAAATATAAAAAGACAGTAAAACAAGTAAACTTTATTATACTTACTGTAAGAAATATTTTTTATAAATTTTATGGACAACAGAAACCTCAGACCAAGGATTTACAGATGTCAGAATTACAGATCAGTGCAAAAACCTAGAAGGTACATGTCGTACAGAACTCGGCTTTATGTGACTACTGTACATAAATTATTATTAAATTAAATCCTTTAAAATTTGTATAGGTCGCAATAATTTTGCAGTAATATAGGACTTACGTAGTCACGTCTTCTATACACTGTAAACCTGGAACCTTGCTGATAGTTAATTAATGTTCTAAATACAGCCATCTCTCAAATCTCCAATATATGTGGATGTCACACCTGAAAGATACATAAGTTAGTACCTACTTAAATAGAGAGTTAATAAAAACTAAAGACCTAACAACAGAAGACAGTAAGATTATTAACTATAATGTCTTGGCTGCCAGTATGTAAGTTAAACCAAACAAAACTAATTTATTTTCTCGAATTACATCTCAATTTTATTCTAAAGAAGTCACGACATTTGTGTGACTGTGTAATTTGAGTTCATTGTTTGTATGTAAATGAATAGACAAATTCAAGAATGTCATTGTATCTACATTATTAAGTAATCTTTAAGAATTTAATTTGTCATTGTAACTTTACTTATTATTATTTTTAGGTGGAACCTACACATCTGGAGTTTTGTCTACTACTTCACTTACGATTTTGAAATTCGCGCTCTTTTTTATCCGCTAGAATGCAGATATTTATAAAATAATTTAAGGTACGGCGTAATAGCACATTATTCCAAAGGTCAGTTGGAAAAACCTACTAAAAAAATTAAATAATAACTGCTTCTTCAGAAACTACTAGGCCTTTGCAAGCACTTGTAGATTATTTGTTACTCAGATATATTATTATTAAAAAGATAATAGCTTCATTGGTACAATACATTTCGGAACGACCACTGATAAAAAATAAATAAACGCCGAAATAAACTTCAAAATATTTAGAAGTACTAGTATGTCGAGTGCTGCTAAGGCATAAAGTGTAACAAACAATGTTTTATACATAATACAATTTTAAATATAGCACAAGAATATAATACTCACAATATCTTTTTATATCCTACAAGAACGATGCTTTAAATCCACATTATTTAATCAAGTTGAAATTAATATAATTGTAATGTAACACCTACTCGATTGTAAATAAACAAATTACTCGTAGTAAACACCAATGCAACGCGCGCACTTACAAATGCCTTCAAAATGGGACTACTCGCCGGCAGTCGCCGGTCACCGGCTCTGATAAACAAATGTATAAGTATAATATACATTTGATCTATATTCTGTTTCTGTGTGAACTCCGGTCTCCGGTGTTCGACCGGCGCGGCGGTGACTCGCGTATGTAACGGGGTCATGCCTGTAGGGAGGGCCAATTACCTACCCACAGCAGTCATCGCGTCCTTCGCAAGGGGACCGGAACGCGCTATTGTATGAATTAATGCAAGCTTAAAAATACATTTATTGATATTTTGATAGATTGTTCATTGTTGTGTTATAAATAGATGTTTGCAGTATGCAGTATGTTTAAAATATTTGCAAATAGATAACAGGTGGAGATTGTGGATGTTATACTTATTTAGGTATATATGTTAGTAGTAACAACATTGCACATTTTAATTTTAAATATTTAGCAATGTTGGAAGTCTGATGGTGCATCATGGACCCCTGACTTCTAAATATATATATCTTATGTACTCAAGTCTGTCAAAATAATATGATCATATGATATCAATCTTACACATGTTCAATAACAAATAAGGTCCTATGACAGGCCCCTGCGGCATGCCCTAATTATATTGTCAGATAAGTTTAAGGATGGATTTTGATAGGAGCACTAAGATCAAGGCCATAGGGCGTCTAATTCTATGTATTGAATTTGTATTCGCAGTCTTATCCACAGATATTGGATTCCATTTTTGAAATAGATTAAATTTATAAATAAAACTTCTAAAAGCCAAAAGAAAGTTAATGTTGCCATGAGCTGGGACTAAAATCGCTAGAAGAAATGAATAAGTTTGAATGAACACAAAAAACACAAACTAAATAAAAGACAAAGATTTAATAAAGAATTTAATGATGAAATACTTATATCTAGAATAGTGCGTACATCTTAACTAAAATAATAAAATCTTAACTACCCGAATAGGACACCGATTGTTTTAACTCATAGAGCCGGACAATTTTCTAACATCTTACTTCTTTTTTCACAATTTTAAGGCTGTTCTAAAAACTATTATTGTAAAAATGATAGAGTATTTAAAAAAAAAAATACAATCGGTTGAACATTTTGCATTATTTATGACTGTCTGTCTACTCTTAAATACTTTAGTTAACAACTACTTTTGCATTGACCTAAGTTATTCTAACCCAAAGGACATATCAACGAAATAAACCCTGATTTTGAACGCTGTCTGCACACATTATTAATTGTAACTGAAAAATGTCATGTTAATTAACGTTGTTACCCGTTAAAAGTGTAAAATCGACAGTGACTATATTAAAATTGATTAGATTTTAAGGCAATTTTAATTGACAACAATTTTGGTCCTTGAACATATAGAAAAGGGACATTAATATTGCATATCACACATATCTTGAGGCGAGATTTTTTTTAATACAACTAATTAGCTAATAAACATACGGCCATATATGGTTCCATAGTCTTTAACACCAGGGATGCAACACGCAGGTTGCCAAGTCCATTTAAATAACTTTTTACGCATTTTTTTCTAGTAATGTTTCAAATACTCACAGAAAATACAACTCGTTCGTCCAAATGGTTTGTAGACTGTCGGCGTGTCGACAAAAGCGGCATCGGCTCTTTTAAAGTCAACGACAATATGCACACCATTTGGACGAATGAAGTGTACAGTGAATGAAAGACGGGTAACGTCTAAAGTTTTAAAGTAAATTAAAGACAAAACAATAGGGTTGCACCGCCTTTTTAAATTCGTTCGTAATGAGGCTTCGAATGAACGTGCAAGGTAAAATTTCCACGAAACTGGTTACAACGACATTGCTGCACAAAACATCGCTTATAGCGACTATATTATTAAAGGGGTTACTGCATCGGTTCCTGTACAAAGTGGAAAAGACATTAGCGTTATAAATGAAAGCACAGGTTATACTAGACCACTACATTAATATAAAATTATAAAAAGTAAAATAACTAAATTTCAAAATTGATTTTTGCGATATCTGCTGGGTTGATTTCAATGTTTCTTTGCATACCGCTACTAAATATTAGTATGAGTGTGTGCTTACATTTATTACACTGACGTCTTTCCCACGTTGTATATTAGCACGTTCAGTGCCGCCGACTCGCCCTGTGAATTCACGTCAATTTTATTAATTGTAGTGGCTTTGAAACTGTTAATATTGGTTTGTATATAAATAGTTAAATTTTCACTGATTATGTATTACTGTGGCCGCTTTAACAACAAATACTAAAAATAAGATAAAGTTAAAAATTGTCATACAAGAAACGTTTTTTCAGCTTTTTGTACGGATGTACGAAACCCTTCATGTACGAATCCGACTCACACTTGACCGGTTTTTTAAATGAAATTTTTAAATATTTATTCCTCTTTAAATATTTAAATTTATTTAAACATTAAAAGAGGAGTGGGTTCACACTACTTCTCCCTGAGGAAAGGGGACTTTGAAGAAAAATACCTAACGACGTTGCGTTGATGCACATTTCACGCTCTTTTTCGAGCCAAAAACGATCACTTATCAAAATTTCTAATAACGCAGTCTGTTTGCTATTCAGTATCACACCAGTCATATGTATAAATTTGGTAATAGTTGGTCAACTCACACAGTACCTTGTAGATGTATTTACTATAGAGGACACATAATAAAGAGGTCGAGGCGCAGAAGGCAATAAGAGTATACAGAACGGAATCTCCTAAGGTACGCGCAATATGCGTCTCCGTTCTCCGTCCCCGCACCTCTCCCCCGTTCTCGCCTTGTCTTGGGGACGCATATTGCGCGTACCTTAGGAGATTCCGTTCTGTACACTCTTACTGTCTTCTGTGGTCGAGGGCTAGCTCTAGTCTAGAGATTCCTCACATAAAACAGAGACTCTTTTGACTCTGCTCAAAAACCGCCTTATGCCAACAATGAGCGAAGATTGTCATATAAATATTTGCGTAAATACTTCACAGATACATTATCGCGTCTTTATCCCTAACGGGGTAGACAGAGCCCAGGGCTGTAAGGCCCAAAGGCCACGTTTAGCGTGATGGTTAAGATGGAAAGCGGAATCAAAATAGTGATGGGTTTGCTAACCACATCGCCTATTAACATGATTCAGATTCTCGCCCATTCCCTCTATCGGCTTTTACGATCTGCGCGGAATGCGAAGCAGCTGGTACATTCTAAGTTTTTTATTTTCGCCTAGACCAGCATGGAAGGAAGAAAGATTTGAAAACTTCTTTTTGTTATATACGTAGGCCTGCAGTTTCAGGCAGCGCCAAAATCGTCGAATATTTGCACCCCTCCTTCCGCCTACATAGGCGTACTGAGGAGGGGTGATCTATGGGTTTCAACCCCCTCGAATAAAGACACTGTGGTTTATTACTAGTTAAATCCTAGTGTTTGTCTTGACATACACCAACACCCCTCCGAAGAAAAGTCTCTCATGACCGGCAACCCTCTCAAAAAAACCTATGGCAGGCCATATGGCTCATAGGCTATGGACGCCTGTGCCACGCGCATGCTGCCAACGTATTATGTTGCCCTGCCTTTCGCCAGTTTTGGCTAGTTGACCTTGTATTACAAATCATACACATGTCTGTAGTTTAGCTTATAACCGCACGCGCATCTTGTCGGGCTGCGAGACGAGCCCTACGGAGTGGAGGTGCGCGTAGAGCGCGGCGAGGTACTCCTGCGGGTGCTTGATGTAGTGCTGCACGTGCGCGGAGCGCTCCCAGCACTGCCACGAGCACTGCAACCATGCAAAACATGTTTTTTTATAAATTAACAAATAAAAAATAGATAGGCTCAAAACATACTGAACTAGCCCCAAAGAAAAGCAGGCCTGGATACTAATTAAAAATATTGCTAAGTAAAATTCTAGGTTTTTTTCACATTGACCGACTCCCTTCCCGTCTAGTCTCACCTTGATGCCCATCTTGACCCAGCTGTCGTGGACACTGCGGTTGCTGCGCTCGGCCCCGACGGGATCACTCTTGGACAGCAGGAAGAGAGCCGGCGCGCGGCACAGATTGGTGTGGAACAGCTGGGAGGACCTGATGTAGTGGATGGTGGCTGCGTCGTGGAAGGTCTTCATATGGTATCTGGATGATGGTATTTTATGATCAGTTGTTTTTAATGTATCACCAGAAAAAAAAAAAAAAATGTCATAAATGCAATACTTTGTTATCTTAGGTCAAACTATTGACAAATAAAAGGAGAACCAACCAACAAAGCTCTTGTATTACCAATAAAGACTTTTTGAAATATTTTTTAAGACATTTTTTAATTTAATACATTTTTTCATTAACGCGAATCTGAGAAAAAAAACAAGACAACAAGAACAACAGATGGGACCACCTGCACCCTAGAAGATTTACTTGCGGCTAATGATAACGCCGTTCAAGTGGCTCTCTACTGAGCTGACAAAATATAGACAAAAAAGACCATCGACACGCAAAGAAAAGAAAAAAAGCAGCGGCGGCCAAGAATCGCGGGAGATCTCTTCTCTCAATTAGTTACCTACTGTCATTTAACCGTCATAGTTGTCAAAATCAAAGACCTCGCGATCGAAATAGTGTCCTAGAGATTTATTTACTTACTTGACAGCCGACCAAAGTACGTTTAAGATAACAGGCGCACACGTGCTGATGACATTTTTATCTTTACTTTTAACACGCGTTTCAACCAAGATAAAAATTTCGTGCAAGTTATTTTTATCTTTTCATTAAATTAAATACGGACAAATAACACAAATAAAATATCTCTTCCAACGCGCCACATCGAGGCAACGTACCCAATATGCTGGCAGCATTTCCTCGCTGTACAGCGAGACTTATTCTCTGAGCAATTTCATTTGAATATTGGTCGCTTTTTGCTGCTTCTTACTTAGGTTTACGTAATAAACGCGTCTTCATCCCTAATGGGGCAGACAGCATTTTGGGTCTTGCGGCACTAAGCAGACAGAGTCCAGGGCCTCATGACCCAAAGGCCACTTTTAGAGTGATGGTGGGCGAGAAGATAGAAAAATAAATGTATAATAAATATAATAAATATATACAACAAATACTGACAAATCACACTGATTAAGCTAGTCCCAAAGTAAGTTCTAAACTTGTGTTATGGGATAATAACCTAACGATACTATATTTTATAATAAATAAATATATATATATACACCCAAGACCCAGGACAATTTGAAAAAGGCAATTTTCCAACTTGCCCTGGCTGGGGATCGAACCCAAAGCCTCTGGATTAGCGATCTAGCGTGTTAACCATTACGCTACAGAGGTCGTCAGATAATGACAAATCACACTGATTTAGCCAGCTTTGGGGCTAGCCCCAAAGTAAGTTTAAACTTGTAGGTTTATACCTACAAGTTTAAACTTACTTCTATCTTACTTCTTCTACCAACTTCTCGATGTGTCCCAAAGGCAAACTGGTAGATAATGCATAGCGTTAAGTTTGACCAATTGTAATCAATCAAATATGAGATTGTGTGCAATAAACTTAAATAAATAAAATAATGGGATACTAACTCAACAATACAATATTTTATAGTAAATACATATAAAGATATAAACACCCAATACCCATGGCAGTTTGAAAAAGACCATTTTCCATCTTGCCCTGGCTGGGGATCGAACCCAGAACCTCCGGAGTAAAAAGGAATCCAAATAATTATGGATTCTAAGTTCTTTCTTTTCCCCCGGACCAGCATGGAAAAATGATAACATTGATAAAATTATTTACGATAAATAATGTCATCGAGCAACGTCTGGAGATTTGCTGATAACAATTCGGAAACATACACACAATACTCGTATTATATGTGTATACTCGTATCAAGATAAAGATATTCAAGTCGATGTCAAACACGAATATATCGATAACGAAGTCTTTATTAATCATTCAATTAACATTTAAATTAAAGCTAGATAATATTTTTTTTATAAATTAAAACTTATAAGAACTAAAACTAAAAAAAAATACAAATTATATTCTAGTCCCACTAATGATGACGATATATACTAACTAAATAAATAAATAACAAATCACACTGATTAAGCTAGCCTCAAACTAAGTTTTAAACTTGTGTTATGGGATACTAACTCAACATAAAAACTTATATAAATAAATACCCAAGACCCAAGGCAATTAAATGCCATTTTTAATCTCCGACAAAAAGAGTAAGTTTGACGCTAATGTCCTAATGTCTGTCTGATGGACCGATTTCGATACGGTTTTTTTTAACGTGAAAGCAAGTTCCCTTGCGGTGGTTCTTAGCTATGTTTGATGAAAATCGGTTCAGCCGTTTAAAAGTTATTAGAGGTTAACGCTTGAAAGTCAGGGCTTCCTCTAGCAAATAATAGATGGCGCTACGGATATCAAGTCGTGTCGGTAGTTCCGCTACTCATCACTAGATGGCGTTCTTGACAGTCGGGGGTATTTTTAATTTGCCTAGCAAATAAACTTGTCCAGCTTGCCCTGGCTGGGGATCGAACCCAAAACCTCCGAGTGGCTGCTGCTTCTCTTTACAGATAGCAAAAGCCGATCGAATGGGCGAGAATCTGAATCATATTAATAAGCAATGCGGATAATAAAATATCACTATTTTGATTCCGACACAGGTATGGTACTTCATAGAAGCGGAGTATCATTATGCCTACACTACTACTACTATGTATGAAATACTCTTATTAATTCTGTGATTCCGATGAACACACTCAATATAAAGAAGCATGGTGATTTTTAGCAAATCCTCCTTTTCATTGGGAGTGGCCTTTAGTCCAGCAGTGGACTAAAAGCCGCTGAAAGGTGAATATAGGTAGGTAAAGACAAAGAACTTACTCCATGTACGCCCTAAGCGTCTTCTGCATGATCTTGTTCTTGGGGAAGACTGCGGCTGGCACGCCGATGGTCAGCTCGCTGATGTCGGCGGCCGAGTCCCACACCTGGGCCACCACGCGGTCCAGAGCTGGTTGCAGTCTGGAGATTATAATAAGTACTATTAAGTAAAAAGTATATTTAAATAACCGGGCAAGTGCGAGACGAACTCGTACATGAAGGGTTCCGTACCACCGTACAATGTTTTAAAACGCTGAAGAAACACGTTTCTTGTATGACGACCCCCTTTAATTTTTAACTATTTTTTATTTTTGGTATTTGATGTTATAGCGGCCACAGTAATACATAAACGGTGAAAATTTTAAGTGTCTAGCTATTACGGTTCAACTATTACGGTTCAAGAGATAGAGCCATGTGACAGACGGACAGACAGCGGAGTCTCAGTAATAGGGTCCCGTTTGCACCCTTTGGGTACGGAACCTTAAAAAAGGAAAAAAAAAAATTTACATATTTACTTTAGATTTAGAAAAGCTTTTTTGTAGATAAATACTACAAATTTTACCTACATTTTTTTTAATTTGAAAAATCGTGTCCATGTGGCATAGTGCCTAGTACGCTGGCCGCATTTCCGCGTTGAATCGCAATACTGATACGTTGTGCTTGTGCGAAAAACAGCCAGCGTAACAATATTTATGACTAGCTATGTAACGCCTAAAAAAATATACTGAAACTATTTAAAGGGATTCATCCATCCATCCATCCATCCAATCCGTCCATGATACTGAACAACTTTCCCCAAGAATCATACATCGAAATACAAAAATGATTTGATAGCCTACCATACAAACTCGGATCAGCGGATTGGTCAACTAGTATGGGAGGCCAAAAAATATTTTTTTATATTACGATATGGTGCCGCCACCTATCGGCTATTCAAATTATTTGTTAAATAAGCAAGGTATATGCATAATCCTTTTTTTTCCTACTACCCTTTTTTGACGTGTGCCTTAAAAACCATCGCTCGACCGCGCCCGCGAGTCACAAAGAACAGTCTTCATACAATCGCCGTACCGCCAAGAGCTGTCCTAGCTTCTTGCCCGCTTTTCGCTGGTGATGTGAACAACCGTTGTTCATAAGCCATATCAGTCCCGCTGTTTCAAAGTTGTGAATTCAGTGTGTAGACAATCAACATAAAGAAACATTAGCAGTGTGTGTGCTCAAGTGGGTGTGAACTAAAAACTGTGAATCCACGTGACGGGTAGTCCTGGAGGCCTCCGGAAGTTGCTGACCGAAGATCCTACATCCTCCCTTCTTGCTGTTACCTTGCTGTCTGTGTTTTCTTTATCTAGCTATCGAAGGTTCGCTTACTACACGCGCGTCACCACGATATATGTTCCTTCCCCACCACCCACCCCACCCTTAAAATAGTTTCCGTATATTTTGTTACACCCTGTATAAACGCAGTCACTGGCATGCTACAGAAAGTCTTACCTTTCCTTATCCTTCATAACTTCCACGCAGACCTCGCCCATCATGTACCCTCCCACGGAGAAGCCGTGAATCACCAAGGGTTGTCCGTTGTCGTTCTCTGCCATCAGTCTGATCAGGTCTCGGGCCACAAGCTGGTATAAGAATCATGAATCAAATAGTTATCCAAGTAGCTCTTACCAGGCGGTTAACAAGTCATCATCATCAGGTCTTTTTTAATCTCCACTGCAGGAGCACGACCCCCTCTGTACTACCAGAGCCATATATTAGCCAGAGCAGTCAGAGGTTTTGGCCTACACTCTCCACGGTGGCCAGATAGGTTTGAGAGGTCTTGCTGATGTTTATAAGGTTTGTTTAGCTTGTGTTTCCTTCAACCACGACCACGGGAAGACTTAGAGTGGTCCTATTCATCTCTGCCGGCATACTTACTTACTTTACAGATTTTTCATATAGATAAATATAATAAATGGAGAGATCTCATTGATGTTTATAAGCTTTGTTCAGCTTGTGTTTCCTAAGTCGCTACGACATTCACGGAAAGACTTGGGAATGGTCTTATCTATTCTACTCTGCCGGGAACCACACGGCCACGGTTTACAAGTCAATTTACGGTTATTCTCCAGTTTTTAACAACTTGCTTTTTTAAAAATCAACACCAAATGTAAAAAAACTATCTACTATACATTATTGCTAGCGCTTTCACTAGTTAACCAACCCCGGGCGTGGTCCGCATTTGGATGGGTGACAAGGAAATATTTTTCTCGAGGTCCTCCGTGCCTCGGAAGGCACGTAAATCTGTTGGTCCTGGCTGTCATCATAGTATGGCATTCGTCAAGCTATGACAGATGCCTTTAGGCAGCTTTTTAGCAAACAAAACAATGGACACCAGAATTAACCCTTTTAGTAGGCACGATCGTAATTATATATACGGTTTTACACCCGGTCTACGAGTATATGCTGAGCGGAGACTACTTTACTACATTTTTGTTTTTGTACTAACAGTTGTTGTACCAACTAAATGCCTACATACAAAAGAAACGAATTCGCTTTCTTTCTTTCAATTATATAAAACCATACTCATAAATACGGTTGCCTAGTTTACACCGCGTCTCGTGCTGGACTGGCTGGACGACGGTCAATTACGTTTCAAGGTCTCGCGCATAGGTAATTACATTATAATATACCTACAGTACAAAGAGTAGGTATTAACCCATTGTTTGACACTAAACAGGTATTTCGATATTTGGATTTTTATCAGGGAACTCGATTGTTTAGCCATTCCTAAGGATTGGTGAAGTTATTATACACATTAAGCCTGTGAATCTGTTGATGCTGATATTAGATAGATAGATAGATAAACTCTTTATTGTACCCCAAAAGAAAAAAACAATATGAACAAATAACTTAAAATAACATTTGTACAATGGGCGGTCTTATCGCTTAAAACGATCTCTTTCAGACAATATATATTATATATATATTTTATACATTGCTGGTTTTTTAATTATACAATTTTAGTTCAATTTGCAAAACAGGCAATGTACATAAAACATGTGCGTGTGCTCTGAGGGCCACTCTCTCAGAGTTCTTTGAAATATGCTCAGGATTTAGTGAACATTCCCAAAGAATTGTGAAAGTTGGAACCAGATTTTGTGAAAATCTAATAAGCGAGTTATGAGATTTGAAGTTGGACCCTCAGTCCACACATAGAGGATTGAGGGTCCACTTGTACCGGATAAACTAAGAGCACTAAAGAAAAAGTCTTTAGGCCAAAATGTAAGCTAATGCCGAACAAAAATTGTGGAAACTAGATATTATAGCAAACCATTGTATAATTATCTATATCTTCGTGTAAAATGGACCCCCACGTGGAAAGTTTATTACGCTAATAATAACAAAACCATTAACTTTTGGTTACTCTTTAAAATCCTATATTATAATAAATAAATTGTGAAATTACGTGAAAGCAATAACAGATCACGACATCACGTTGGTTAAAAATTATCACCTTGTTGACCCTCAGTCCTCCACTTTTTTGTTTTCGTTTTGTTTCGCTTAACGTATGATAGCTAAGAAAAACACAAAATTATCTCTTTTTGTAGAATAAAATGTGCTACAAATTGATATTATTTGTTAATAATAATAATTACGTTAAAACTACAAATTTTAATATATACTGAATTTTAATATAGACTGAGGGTCCGAATTTTTACAAGGTGATAATTTTTAACCAACGTGATATCGTGATCTGTTATTGCTTTCACAAAATTTCACAATTTATTTATTATAATATAGGATTTTAAAGAGTAACCAAAACTTAATGGTTTTGTTATTATTAGCGTAATAAAATTTCCACGTGAGGGTCCATTTTGAACGGATATAGAAAATAATACAATGTTTTGTTCTTGTTTCCACAATTTTTGTTTGGTATTATCTTACATTGTGGCGTAAAGATTTTTTCTTTAGTGCCCTTAATTTAACCGGTACAAGTGGACCCTCAATCCTCTATCCCTCAGTCTCTATGATAAGGCCGCCTTTTGCGCATTTCCTAATTTTTAAGATAATTATGTTCTGTTTTTTACTTTTGTGCAATAAAGGGTATTGTATTGTATTGTATGTGTGGACTGAAGGTCCAACTTCAAATCTCATAACTCGCTTATTAGATTTTCACAAAATCTGGTTCCAACTTTCACAATTCTTTGGGAATGTTCACTAAATCCTGAGCATGTTTTCAAAGAATTCTGAGAGAGTGGCCCTCAGAGCACACGCACATAATAAAACAGCATCTTAAATTCAGCATAGTAGACGGGGGGCCAATAGGTCTTTAGGGAACTCGATGGTTCAGCCATTCCTAAGGATGGCAGAAGTTGATTTGTTGCATTAACGCGGTTAAACTCTGGATGGGTCTACTTCTAGTGATACTTTACCGTGAACTCCTATTTATGCTTTTTTTCTTTTCATTGTACTTTACCAAATCTGTTTCACCAACTAAATAATTTCCACACTTGGTCCAATTGTCGACTAAATAAATGATTCCGACGACTTGAGAACCGCCTCCGTATATGAAGTGAGTTAAAGAGAACACCATACGGCGTTCGTCCGTCATTTATACACATAAATTAATTTCATTTCAAGCTATCATATGTCACTTTGTTGGATAAAGACTTCCTCCATTTTTTGCATTCTCTTCCTTCTCTTCGGTCCTGTATTAAATCTTTTATTCTTCTCTTTTAAATTGAAAGCTGCCTTTTTATTTGCTATCTTACCTGGGAGCCTTTCTGTGGCCACATGAGCTGCCAGGGCGTGCAGGATACGGAGACCACGTCGAAGCCTTGATCCAGGTAGAGGGTTGCATACTTCATCACGTGCTTTTGTCGCGCTAAGAGCCAGTTAATCATCACGCAGACCGGCTTGTTCGGCAGTTTATCCAATCTGGGGAAAGACAAAGTTCATCAATATGGTGCGAATCTACTAACAGAATTTGAAATGAGGTTCGTTGAAGAACGAATGACCCTGGTCCCTGAAAGCCCATTGGATTAGCTTATTGAAGAGGCAATAGTTCTCGATTGGCGACTATGTACTGGCAAGAGTAGAATCAAACATACACTTGTATATATAATGTAGGTAATTTAAAACTCTGCATGCTATATGATTAGCTAAATAGGACTAAGGACACACTGTATTTAGCCATGTAAACGACCCTATTCACTGCAAATAAATAAATTGAAAAAAATTGGTTGCCTGTAAAGTCGGTATACGGGCGAAAGTTTTACGTGACAACGACTTCACTCCACTTCACTCCAAACTTGACTTCCACTCGGGCATGGTTAGCCCGCCTAAGAGCGAGAGAGACAGACATAAAAAGTGAAAGGCACGCGTGCCTCTCACTCGCTCTCATTGTGAGCGCATAACGTGAGCGGAGCGTAACGCAGTTTCTTGAAGTGTCACCCGGCTAACCAATTTATAAGACGTTGTCACGTCAAAAGAAATTGACTTGCTAAGCACGGTAGCTGGCAAAATGAGATACAGGCTGCTTCATCGACATGAATATATAGACTCGGCGTCTTCAAACACGGCCATGTCCTTTTTGGTAATATAGACTAAACACGAGAGTAGTACAGAAAGGTCAATATATTTTTACATACCTACGTGGTTCAAATTAAATCCTACATATATTTTAATAAATGTGAATGTTGGTAAGTATGGCTGGATGTACGGATGGGTGTATGGATGGTTGTATGGTTGTATAGATTTTTAGATTGTAGACCCACGACTAGCTTTCGCGGAGGCGGCTGGTGCATTCTTAATGTGGTTTTTCTTTGTTTGTTTTTTTTTTTTATTATATTTATAAAGGTAAAAGTTAAACTGCACATATCTGTTTCTTTGGTAACCTTTTATTATTCTTACTTAATTTCTTTACATAATGTTTTGCACTAGAAGAAAGTGATTTCTTGTACTTGTATACCTTTTTGTTTTTTTTTCTTTGTTAGCTATCTCTGTATTTAATGTATTATATACACGTAGGTATTGGGTCTAAATTACATATGTTTATTTAGATTACATATATGAAGATTTGTAATCGGCTTATAGTTATATAATAATTTATCAATATCGATTTAACCGCGTAGTAGTTACGAGGAAACAGAATTATAGGGACAAACATAATAAAACATCATAAATGTGTAAGCGACCATCTTGGATTCAACATCAGATAGCAGTTTCAAGTTGCGCGGGGCACTTGTAGGGGTACCTCTTTTCCATTCTATTTGAACCCGCTACTCCTGCATACCTCAAGTCTAACTTTCAGTTTCTGGGTGACACCCATGTCAGACATCTTCGTTCCACTAACAATCTCAGCCTTTCTATACCAGCTCACCGGAGTGGGTTCTTTTCACATTCGTTTATTGTCAAAGCTATAAAGCTCTGGAACGCCTTACCAGTTGATTTTCGGAAGGCTAAAACCCGCTCTTCATTTAAAAAACAGGTGAAAGCACTTTTTCTTAAACAACTGTCAGATAGTTCTTAGTGTATGTAGTATATGTGAGTAGTATATCTTAGTATAATAATAGTGTGTATTATTTGTATGTAGTTTATGGTTTATTATTACATATTTATGGTTTATTATTACATATTTAAGTAAACCTGGTTCATTTTTCATCAGTTCTTTTTGAGTTTTTGCACTACCCGTGTCTTTCTCGACATCACCCGGTTGGTTGACTGGTAGATAAGGCCTTAGGCTTTAAGTCCGCCATTACACTTGTATTTGTGTATAAAGTTAAATAAATAAATAAATACAGCCCCCACATACAAAATTTTTGAGCCCTCTGAGGTCCTAGTGAGATGTTACGAGATACGACTTAATTTTATAAAGGATTTATAGGATTTTAGGAAACTTTGGTAAAGCATTTATAGCATATGTAGATAAAAATTATAAATAAAAACATTTTTAAACGTTTTAAAAACATTAATAACTGAGTAGCAAACAAATAGTTTTTCGATGCTTCCATGAAGAAAGTGAAATGTAGGCATATTTATGATGTCTACATTTCACTTCTGTTCTGTTAGTCTATGACGAATCATTCCATCGGTTGACAGATCATTCACTCATTTCATTCATTATGGCAGCCGAAATTTTGCAATCCGTATTTAATTTTCAATCAATGAAATCTAGTTACTTAGCGATGGAAAGTTATTCCTTTATATTTTGCTTTGTTCTTTGAATTACTAGTGCAGTATCTCTAAGGCGCGATTCTAGGTCTGTGATCTCAACACACACAAAGGCATTTTTGACTAAGTTGACAGTGTTTTCTTTAATGAATGAGTGTTTTATGCGCGTATTGCTAGCGAGTGACTAATGTGAGGTGAACAGTGATAGCATATGATGAACAGAAAACAACTGTGGTATGTGGCGTCTTCTCTAGTACGTAAGTACATAGATCTCGTTGGGCTGCTTCTAATCTGACATTTTGAAAATCCGCGGGACACACAAGAAATGGAATGAAATATCAAGTAGGTATATGCCTAGATATAGAAAAACAAACATAGGTTATTGACGGACACAAAATTTTTAAGTCCTAGTACCTACGACGAAAACTTAAACGCGTACATTGAAACTTCGGTTAATTTCCACACTTTTAACTTAACGAAAACTTCAAGAAAAAGAGGTTCGCGAAAAATGAAACCTAGCTAGATAGTTTTTTCAACCCCGAAATCCCCTACATATTAAATTTCAGCAAAATCATAAACTATATGTTTGTTTGGCAAATAAAACATTGCGACGAAATGAAAAGTAAATAAGAAACTTAAGCTTTGAAAAATATAGCAGACCGTAACTTTTTTGCAAAATGCATCTATTCTATTCAATACATCATAGCCATATCAATTTGCTATTTATTTTAAAAAATATGTTCAACTGATTTTTAATTTAATTTTATTTTTTTACAGTAAATTTTAGTAATTTTACCATAAACTGAACAAAATTATCGCTTTCACAGCGAATGACCGTGAAAAAACAACGGGATCTGCTGTGCACGGACGCAATATATGCACTCTCGCACAAAATAAGGACACTGTATATGTGACACGTACATGTAAAAGCATGCACATTCACTTTTATATAATTATATATTATGTTGAACAATTTAATTTTATTACAGTTTATCATAAATTGTACAAAAGTATCACTTCCACAGTGAATGGACGTTATAAAAACAACGGGATCTACTGTGCATGGACACAATATGTCATAAGATAAGGATACTTCTTTTGGGAATGTATTTAAATCGATATCTGTATATTCCCTTTTTCGTACAAAATATTTTAGTTTCACCATAAATACTGAATTGCACACTAATTATGCACACTTAATAAATCAAATCAAGTATACTGTTTAATGGTATTTGCAGCAAATCAAATCAAAATTACTGATTGCACAGCAAAATACTCAACTGAAAATATTACTAAACAAACTGCAATTTGTATTTGTGGCGTTGTAAAATGGACAGAACTGTCCCAGCGAAGCGAGCGTGCCGCGCGAGCGGTTGGCGAGTCCAACCGCTCGCGCGGCACGCTCGCTTCGCTGGCTCGGCTCGTGCGTGTCTTGGTCGCATTTCTAACATAACCTAAAGGTTTGCGCTAACTTAGTAAATTTGATGTGCAGTCAGTATTTATGATGAGATTGTTGATTTATTAGATGTAAAAAAGTATATAAATGATGAGACTAAATTAATTGGTTGATTATTTATTTGATGTGCAATTAATAATATCCCCTTCTTTTACAACAGAGTGCATACTACGTCCAAGCATACTTTGTGTACATTCGTTATGGTGTGCTTAAAACGGAGAGCCACTAAACGAACATTGAAAAAATAATTTGATAATTAATTAAATCAATCAATTAATTGGCCTTTTACCTAAGTAGATAACTTTTTACTTCAGTACTCACCAACACACGAAAATCAATTAATATAGAGACATTTCTAATAAATGGCTTGACGACAATTTATTTACAGCAACTGTGTATCATTAACAGCAACGAATAATTTACACACAAAATATCAAAAATGCACTTGAAACTATATTTCTACACTCTCGATGTGTTGTTAGGGCGTATGTACAGTAACAGTAAATATACATAGGTACATATATACGGTCTCACGCAATACGTCGGTGTAAGCACGTGACTACTTCATGCCCAATGGAATGTAATGGATAGGTAGAAGTTAGAACCAATGCATCTACATCAAATTTTTCCGTTCAAAAAGGTAGTCAGTAAAAAAACGTGTCACTACAACGAATTTCTCGAGGGGTGTTATTTTATTACGAGTATACATCGTGTTAATGAAAGAACGCAAAACCTTTCAGATGGTACCTTAGCCCATGTAACTGAACAACTTTTGTATAACAACTTTCACGAAATCCAAAAAAAAATAATCAGATTTTCATACAAATTGACTCGATCAGCTGATCAGTTTTTATGAAAATTAAAATTATTTTTTTTTAGTTTCGTGAATGTTGTTGAACAAAAGTTGTTCAGTTACATGGGCTGAGGTAGCATCTGAGAGGTTTTGCGTTCTTTCATTAACACGATGTATAAGATTGACGTTTTTGTATCTGTGTGTCTGTCTATGTCATCGTAACTCCTAAACGAATAAACCGATTAGCGGTATTTTTCAATCGACACCCTTGTCTGTCGAGATGGTTCTTAGCTATGTTTGATGAAAATCGGTTCAGCCGTTCAAAAATGATTGTGGAACGCTTGGAAGTCGTGGGTTTTTTAATTTGTCTGGCAAACTTGTTAAAGCTCAACTGGCTAACTATAGCTTTCGTGTCTTGCTATATTTTGCCCTGTCTACCCTTGGCGAGAGCATTCATATGCTCTGATAAGTGAAGGGTTAAAGGGTTGAGAGGTGAAGTGTTAACAATAGTTGGGGTCATGCCAAGTTAATTATTTCACTATGTTTTATTTTTATCGACAGATTAATGTTTTTTGATGTCGGTTTTATAGAATATAGAGGTGGAAATGTAATAATTGAAATAAACTATTTTTTTATTATTAAGTTTATCTAACTTTATTTAATCTTTGTTTCCATTAACTATTGGAATCTAAGTTGCTGCTTTTTAAATGTTGGTACTAAGTCATTTTGATCAGACCCCCTAATAGTATCTGGTTTTTTTTTCTATATTCCGTTTATTATTATTTTTTTATATAGGCACGTGACATTATCGTGCTCAACTGAAATATGCATGTAAGTAGGATGTACTCGTAGGTAATTTTGCTAAAATGAATACATTATTGTTAATTTCACACTTTAAAATTTCATACGTAAATGTTTCTTAATAACTTCGTGTCAAGTATTCACTAACCCGAGAAATAACTTTAACGACCTTCGTGGCGTAATGGTTAACACGCTAGTTCGCTAATCCGGAGGTTCTGGGTTCATTGATTCCCTAGTGAGGGCAAGTCCGAAAATGGCCGTTTTCAAATTTTCCTGGGTCTTGGGTGTTTATCTATATGTATTATCATAAAATATAGTATCGTTGTGTACATAAGTATCCCATAACACAAGTATAAAACTTACTTTGATGACGTGATTTGTCCCTTTATTTATTCAAGAATCAAGAAACATGCCGCCCTTGGATGGGTGACCTCAAATGGCATACGTTTTTTTTAAGCTCCTCCGTGCTTCTGAACGCTGGTTAAGCCGTTGGTCCCAGGTGTCATCATTGATCAAGTCTGATGCTAGATGATCAGATGCCTTTAGGCAAACAAAAATCTTACAACATTATTGGCCACTTATACACTCGAAAAAAAAAAAACAACTTTATGATTATGAAATGATTTGCGAGTACGACTGGGGTGGTAACCACCCAGGCGGGTGTCATGTGTAATATAACTTTGCGTGACTGTGTGTGTAGTGAGTGAGTGACACAGTCACGCAACGTTGTATTACACACAGAACTTTTATTAAAATATCCGAGGCGAGTGGCAAAAAACTGGACACACGGTGGATGCGTGATCCATGCCGGATCATGACGCAGTTGACCAAGGTCAATCTACTTTTTGTGGGATAATCAGGTGCTCGCCTCGTTAGATATTTATTTATATGAAAAATCTATAAGGTAAGTAAGAGGTAAGTAAGTATGCCGTGTTGTTCCCGGCAGAGTAGAATAGTACCACTCCAAGTGTTCCCGTTGATGTAGAAGGCGACTTAGGAAACAAAGCTTAGCAAGCTAAACAAAGCTTATAAAGTCATCAGTGAAATCTCTCCAAGCCGTCTGGCCAGCGTGGAGAGTGTAGGCCAAATCCTCAGACTGCTCTGGCTAATATATGGCTCTGGCATTACAGAGAGGGTCATGCTCCTGCAGTGGAGACTAAAAATGACCTGATGATGATGATACAGGATGACTTTTTAACCACCAGCTAAATTGTAGCAAGTATCTATGAAAATCGATAAAAAATTTCATCCTCCCATACAAAATGTCTGAGCGCTGATATGTCTGGGAAGGCGAATATATTTTCGTTTTTCGTTAATTCTTCAATATCATGGACAGAATCGCGTAAAATGCGAGAAAATTTTCATTTCTGTCTTGTTAAGGCAACTTACATGTAAGTACCTACTTACACAATTTAATTTGTAAGTAATGGATTTTACCTATATTATTAACATATTTCGTCACACAATTTGAAGCGTAAAAGTGAAATCATTTAGTGCCATTCAATTGTAATTGACTACTGAATATGTAAAATAAAAGAATTGACAAAATACAGTCGGTGAAGCTGATATTGTGACGGGGCGTTTTTTAGAACCGTCTCCTTATAAGAGCGTAAAGGCCTGTTCACACCATGCTGCCGCGGCGGCGCCGTGGCGTGACATTTGGATGCAAAATAAAACGCGCGAGGCGCCGTGCCGAAACCGCTACTGCCGCGCCGGAATTGCATGTGAGGTGAAAATAAACGTGCGTAAATTTTTTAACTGCTTTGTAATTTGAAATTTTAATGAGAGATGTCAAACTGCAGCCCAACAGAAGTCCATTCATCTTTTTTTTAGCAAGCGATCTTTAAAATCTGAACTTTTATTGTCCCACAAACAAGGATGCAAGTGAACTGCACTGCATCAATAAAGTTAATAATCTTTTCATTATTCCACGAAGAAGACGAAGCCATTTTAAATGAACCACGTGTAGTAACTTTTTAAAACAGACAGAGGCAGTGCACACGGTGCACACCGCCTCGCCGTGTTGGCGCCGAGGTACTTCACCCCCGCCCCCCTTGTTCTTCCCACGGAAGCGAGACGTAGAAGCGGCAAAATAATAAATAAACAAGTGCATACCAGATAGAAAATAAAATTGACTTGAATTTCCATGCCTACTGGATATTCGGCAATTCGTATTAGCGTTAGCATTGAGCAATATAGAATATATGGAGCAATTAGAAGCAATATTGCCAAAATAATTGCCGCAATATTGTTCCACTAATTACTCCAGATTGATCAATTCGTGTTGCCCAGCAATTTATTGCTCCCGTGTAAGCGCACCTTTACTGTCACAATTAGCAATTCAAAATCAATGTCGCCACTAAATATAATTTTAAGGAGGCGCGACGCTTGCGCATTCTTGCCCCATCTTAAGTCTACTGTGTCAGTATATATCTCAGAGTATATAATGTACTCTATGGTGGACTGACAGAAAGGCGGACGATACACGACTCAACTGCAGCCGGCGGCGACACCTGTCGACGGCAGTTCGACATCTGCCGCCCACGCGTCGACGACTGCCGTCGACCTGTCGTTGACAAACTCTAAACTTAACAAATAAGAGCTCACTGCCTTGAGTGCGCTCTTATTTGACAAGCCGTATTTTTTGCGCCGACCAGATATCTAGTTGTATTGTTGATCGAAGGTGTCGCCTTGAAAATATAAGAAACTTACTTCATATTCTGGGGGTCGGCGGTAAGTTTGACCTTGTCGTTGCTTATAAATTGGATGTTCTTGGTGATATCCTGGGTGTGCGCACCGCGGTCCATCGTCATCATTGCCACCGGCGCACATGATAGCAGCGGACGGAATGGAGACTGTAACAAATAATAAATGACATGAATATTTATTTATGGGAAATTATTATATGCACATCAAATAAATAATCCACTCATCAACTTAACCTCATCATTTATATACTTTTTTACATCAAATGAATCAACAATCTCATCATAAATACTGACTGCACATCAAATTTACCAGGTTAGCAAACCTATGAGTTAGGTTATTTTAGAACTGCGACCAACACACTAGGAAAGTTCTATCAATTTTACTACGCCACAAATATAAATTGCAGTTTGTTTACTAATATTTTCAGTTGAGTATTTTGCTGTGCAATCAGTAATTTTGATTCGCGTTTAAATACTACCCTTATTCGTTAATTAAAACAGTTTTGCAAATAGCATTAAACAGTATACTAAATTTGATTTATTTAGTGTGCAATTCAGTTTTTTTGGTGAAACTTTAAAATATTTTTTGTTCGAAAAAAGGGAATATACAGATATCCATTTAAATACATGCCTTTATTTATTTACAAAATTTATGTAGGTACACAAAAGACATCTTAGTTTTATTCATCTTGTTTATTAGGTACAATTTTTTTTTTAATATTTTTCTAACGCCATAAGCCGCAGACATCAATTGTTGGATATGTACCTACATGCTATTATTACGGGCCAAATTGCAGGCCACACCGTGAATTGGTTTTGCGTGACCTGCAAGTAGATAATAGGCCACCAGAGCCGTTTAGACGTGTGTAAGTCAAATACGAGAAGTTACATGTCCCGATTTAAATGAAGTATTTATTTTAACCAAATCTATAGGACTATCGTACATGCGAAAGTTTGCAATTAGAAAAAAGGTTGTCTCGTTGTAATTTTGAAAAAAAAATCCTATGACCAGCATTGGATTGCCTGTGGCAGATAGATGAAGGGCCCATTCAGATTATCGCCAATGAAATGTTTTTAGATGGGATGTTAGATTTTTTACACTTCCCGTATTTTCTGGGTAGAAGTTGCGACATAAATTTATAATTTCAGATTGTTTCAGATATATATATATTTTTTTCATTTATATTTTCTAATTTTCTTTTAATTTAATTATCTAATTTTTCTTAAAGATCTGGGATACTTTTTTACATAATATAAGGTTTACTTTTATTTACTTTTAGTTACAATTTTAGTCCATAGTTTTCTTTTTATTTCATTTGTTTTTTAGGTTTTAGTTTAATTTATTTATGTATTATTATGTAATAATTAATAAACAAATAAAAATGGTTTACTTTTATTTACTTTTAGTTACAATTTTAGGCCATAGTTTTCTATTTATTTCATTTGTTTTTTAGGTTTTAGTTTAATTTATTTATGTATATGTAAGAATTAATAAACAAATAAAAATCAATCTATTTCAGATAATTTACTTTTATGTGGTTTATCTCCAATTTCTATATTATATAATTAGCTAAATTGTCCTTCCGATACTGCATCTACAATATCGGGCCTGACTGGTGGTGGTGATCATTACGTTTATAATTTATATGTTTTCCAAATGACTTTCGCTTTAACATAGATTTATTCATTCATGTACAAATGATCTTTTACTACGCCTATATTTGATGAATGAATTTACCATTACGTCTGAGATTATGTTCAAATCTCAGACGTAATGGACCCACGTAAGTTACGTGACGTAACTACTATAACTAGCACGTGTATCTAAAAATAAGACGAGTAAATATTTCGTCGCGAGTTCTTTGCGAAACAATCGTATCGTACGATGTCTCGACTGCTACTTTTTAACAAAGTACTTAATAGAAAAAAAACACCGGTCAAGTGCGAAGTGCGAGTCGGACTCGTACAATGTTTTGAAATGCTGAAAAAAACACGTTTCTTGTCTCACGTCAATTTTAACCTTTATCTTATTTTTAGTATTTGTTGTTATAGCGGGCACAGTAATACATAATCAATAAATTTTAAAGTGTCTAACTATTACGGTTCAAGAGATTAAGGTGAAGATATAGGCAAATGGCCTTGAAGTGGCGCCCTCATTTGAAATAAATTGTTAACTCGTAAATATGGAGATAATTTCCATATTGCTCTTCGTCATGCACTAGATAGCCCTTTAAATTATTTTAACCACCTTTGAACCACCGTTGAAAGTATTTACATTAGTCCGTCTAGCTTTAAAACTTGCCTCCGCCAAAAGTGGCCACGGCAAGTTTTAAAGCTAGACGGATCACCAATAATAGTTTCAACGGCAGTTCATAAAATAATTTAAAGGGATATCTAGTGCATGACGAAGAGCAATATGGAAATTATCACCATATTTACGAGTTAAGGCAGTACCTGAATTTTCCGGGATCCAGTGCTGCCCCCATTTAAAATAAATCATTTCAAAGAAAACGGAGACATCCTTTAAATTTTTGCTACTACCAAGTTCTAGATAACCCTTCAACGTATTTTATGAACTACTGTTTACAGTTTGAAGTGAGAACGTTAAGCTTTACTACGCACATTTGCGAAAAACGGCCACTTTTGGCTAATGTGCGTAGTAGAGCTTAACGTTCTCATTATAAACTGTAAACAGTAGTTCATAAAATACTTTGAAGGGTTATCTAGGACTTGGTAGTTGCAAAATTTTAAAGGATGTCTCCGTTTTCTTTGAAATGATTTATTTAAAATGAGGGCAGCACTGGACCCCGGAAAGTTTAGGTACGGCCTTAACAATTTATTTCACACTTCAAGGCCATTTGCCTATAACTTCACCTTAAGCCCTGTGAGTCACAGTGACTAGGGTTGCCAACTTTCGAAAGGACCAACCCGGGAGGTTTGTAT
This sequence comes from Acrobasis repandana, assembly GCA_963576875.1. NCBI lineage: Eukaryota > Metazoa > Arthropoda > Insecta > Lepidoptera > Pyralidae > Acrobasis > Acrobasis repandana. The sequence goes on along the minus strand of OY756233.1, from coordinate 3,797,128 downwards.
GTTTAAGAAATTTATTTGGGGGGCGGATTGAAAGAAAATCATTAATTAATTTATTTTGTTTTCGAGCAGCATCTAATATTTGTTGGTTTTTCACCACAAAATCATAAAAGTTTTTACATGAATAATCGAAGTTTGTTAGTACTTGTAACTCTGCTTTTACTAAGGAAATAATCATTCGGTTTCTTTCCTTGCTCCATACTTGCTCACAAGACTAGAGAGACACGAGGTTTAAACCGACAGCGGAGCAGTGTTGTGGCCGCAAAGCGAGTAAATAGCGAGGAGCGAGCAACGGATGCATTTAATTTTTTTTAAAACCGGAGAAATTATTGGTCGGGAGGTTAACTATTATTACCGGAGTCTCCCGGGAAATCCGGGAGGGTTGGGAACCCTACCTGTGACAGACGGACAGACAGACAGCGGAGTCTCAAATAGGGTCCCGTCGGCACACCTTGGCTACGGAACCCTAATAAGATGGGTGAATATTTTGTCTCGTGATCTTTGCGAAACAATCGTATCGTACGATGCTGTCACAAAGTAATAGAAAAAACGCCAAGGCCAAGCCGCAAAATGATACAAAATGCCTATTATCTTACTACCAAGGATGCTCAAGACAGTGCGAAGTGAAGAAAGAGAATGAAATGAAGAAAAAGAAGAAGAAAAATAATGCCAAGACATAAAAGAAAAAGAAGAACACGAGTTTCTTACGTATTCTTGTCACGGAAAAATAAAGCAAATGCGGCCATAGCGAATGCCAAGTTTGAAGATGAAAGGGATGCGTTTATTTAGGGTTACCTCTCCAGGTCTTTTTTAAACTATCCTGCATAAATGAATCAGAAAATAATTATCTATGTAGACGACCGGTTTCAATGCCAATCACGGTCACGGTCGCTACCACCTTATACTTTTTGCTGCAGTTATCTACTCATATAGCAAAGGATGTAAGTAGCAAATTATACGTGCATACCAATTTTGTGATCTTATTTCTAACGATAATATAATCCACGAACTTTATTCTAAGTCCACGAACACCATTACGCTAAAAAATGGCCTAAGTTCTTACGGCCCAAGACTTTGTCCATCCCACTAGGGATAAAGATGGTCTAGATAAACTTCAATCACCAGTAAAATTATAACCGTAATTTTCATTATACTTCACAAATATTAGCTATCGCGAAAGCGCTGGTCCTAAATATGTAATTCAACGAGTGACCCGACACTTTGATTTGATTTTAAGTTAGTATTAGGATTTTCAAAATTTCTTTGTATTATATTGACACTCCACCCATTCCAAAAATATGTAACCTTTTGAAGACTGGGTTGACTGGAAGAGATCCCTTCTTGGGATAAGTCCGCCTTTGTACAAGTTATTTCTTCTTCTCTTTGTATTAAATAATGTACATTTAAATGTAATTTTTGTGCAATAAAGAAATTTAACAAACAAACACTTTTTTGAGGTTAAATTCAGTCCATGACTTTTGGAATTTTGTAAGTATGTTAGGAGCTAGGTAGTGTTATAATATAACTTACTTATGTAAGTTTACACCTTAGATTTTGTTTAATACTTATTCCTCACAAAAACAAACACAAAATTTAGTTTTTAAGTGAAGCCACACATTTAAGACGATACAAGAGTCCAGTGCTGCCCCCATTTGAAATAAATTATTTGTAAGGAAACGGAGATATCATTTAAAATTTTAAGCTACTAAAACCTACATATCCCATCAAACTATTTTATGAACTACTGTTTACAGTTTAAAGTGAGAACGTTAAGCTTTAGTTTACGTTTTTGCCAAAAGTGGTCGTTTTTCGCAAAAATGACAACTAAAGCTTAACGTTCTCACTTTAAACAGTAAACAGTAGTTCATAAAATAGTTTGAAGGATATCTAGGTTTTAGTAGCTTTAAATGATATCTCCGTTTCCTTTTAAATAATTTATTTCAAATGGGGGCAGCACTAGACTCATTGTATCGTCTTACTAAGAGTATTACATATAGTAAAGTATAAAAGTAAAAAATCAAGAATCAAACGTTTATTCAGTATAGTAATAGGCCTTTGCACACTTTAAAACTTAAAAAAAAAAAAAAGTTACAGATACTAGTAGCAGTTATTATTTTGTAATAATTAATTACAAAACAATAGCTCCGGACAAGTATAATTATTTACAAAATAAAAGCAGCTAATCAACATCAAAGATCAAAGTTCACCATTTCAATAATTCATTCAAACTTCAATATTATTGACATGACATTGAGTTTAATTTCCTATGCAATTGTTTGCAGAACAATTAGGCAACCTGCCAAGCTATTGTGATGTTTAGGGTACTTGACATAAAGTCTATTTCAGGTTCCATAGTAGTTAACAAGGTATAATGTGTAGAGTGCATGATGCATAGTGTTTGCTATGTTTGTAATAGGCAATAGACGATTAGTTTCGGAAACTTACATTGTTTACCTATTACCATACCAACAGACAAGCACGAGTATTACGCGCTTATGTCCCTTACACGTTTTACACTATCACGTCTTTATCCAAATGGGGCAGACAGAGCATTTTGGGTCTTGCGGGTGTAAGCAGAAATATCCTAAGGATACAAGATCCAAAGGCCACGATCCAAGGCAAGTGATAGTGGGCGACAAGGTGAAAAAGGAATCAAAATAGTGATGGGTTGCTAGTGCTAGCCGCGTCGCCTATTACGAGTAAAATGATTCGCATTTTATAGACAAGTATGTACGTATGTTTTGAGAAGTATGACCAGACCTGTGTCACTCCCCGTTTAGGTATCGAAAATGTACCTACATTATTATTATGCGCGCAGGCGGCCCCTCCGGGTGGTAAATTCAGTTATAATAATCGTTTGTCCAGAGTAATGCGAATGAAATTGGCTTGCAATGGATGTCTAGGTATCTATACGAAAAGGTGCTGAGTTCTGACGTGAGCTAAATTAAACCATATCGCTAGCCACATTGAGTAGATATTTCTTTGAATTTTTTTGCTGAGTGAGACTTCTGTACGTATTATTTATTCTATGGTATTACCACTGATTGTTCTTGTCAGTAAATTTAAGAACTTTCTCAATTAGTCAATGAATATAAAATAAAATACTAACTTAACTATTTTTATGTAGTACTAGCTGTGCCCGCGACTTCGTTCGCGTGGTTGTCGAAACGTAATGTTATATAGCCTTAAGCCTTCCTCTATAAATGGACTACCCAACAAAAAAAGAATTTTTCAAATCGGACTATTAGTTCCTGAGATTAGCGCGTTTAAACAAACAAACAAACAAACAAACAAACAAACTCTTCCGCTTTATAATATTAGTATAGATTATTTTATATTCATCTGTTTAATCTACACTAATATTATAAAGAGGAAAGATTTGTACCTATTTTTGTATGTTTGTATGTTTGTAATGAATAGGCTCAAAAAGTACTGGGCCGATTTAAAAAATTCTTTCACCATTGGAAAGCTACACTATCCCCGAGTGACATAGGCTATGTGTGTACCACGGGCGAAGCCGGGGTGGACTGCTAGTTTTTAATAAATTTATTTAATACATTATTAGTTCATGATTGGTTTTGTTAAGTTAATAATTAAATTTTTAACAAAAAAAAACAACCGACTTTTTTAGGAGTTTCTTCCATATCTCCAAAATTTTTCATCATATCTTCACCAAATTTAAATGGGACCAACTTGGTAGTAAAGGCTTTCAAATAAAAACATCATATATCAACAAATAGAATCATCACAATCGGTTTACAATTGCCGAAGATCGGGTAACAAACATGCATAAAATGAAAAAAACATACAGTCGAATTGACAACCTCCCCCTTTTTTGAAGTCGGTTAAAAATACACTTTGCTCGGGTAATTCTATCACACAAGTGGCAACAGACAATATATAATATTTGTAGTACTAATATTATATATATTATATGTATATTTAGTACACAGCATTAGTTTTATTTTATTTTATTTGGGAAACAAACGGTTAGATATACAATATTAATAAAAACATAAATAAAATACCTAAACCAATACAGTTTCCTCTGATTACTGCTTCAGAAATAACGAACAGACAATTTTAAAAAATTAAAAGAAGAGTAAGAAACAAAATTCTGATCGAAAGATACACAATAACAATAGTTTGTAACAAAATTAAGTATAAATAGGTAGGTAATTTTAGTGACGCAGTATCGTGCCATTTCAACACATAACGAGCCACGTGCTAGATAAATAAGCCTAAGACCGGTTGTGCATTGCACCGTATCCGATTCATATTCAAATCAAATCCAAAACGAGAAAAATTCGGACGGAAAATTCTTGAGTAGCGTCTGTGCACTGCACCCGAATCCGAATCAAATTCGTGAATTTCGAGGCCACCGATTTCGTTAGTGCACCGCCAGACTTTGATTAGAGAGGCCGCATTCACTATGTGTCCTGCATTTAACCGCCGTCAGTTGCTGGCACTATTATTATACTGTCGCGAACGAGATAGAATCTTCCCGAACAATATTCGCGAACGACTACTACGATAGAATGGTGCAGGCCAAATTGGCCCATATGTCCTGTCATAAAGGTCCTGTCCTAAAACTGTCATAAAACTGTCATAAAACTGTCATAAAGTCTAGAGTTGCTTAACCATGTTACACTCACACACATACCCGGCACCTGGATGCTTCGAAACACATTCGTCGACTATGTAGAATATTCGAGATTAATGTGGACCTATTCGATGGCGCATATAAATAGGGAACATTGGGTACGCCACGGCAGTTCAATACGAGCTATCAAAGCGATTACTTCGAAGCGAAGGAAACCTACCTTAGTGCGACAAGTGGAAGTACCTGCGACTACCTTGGCGAGATACCTGGACCTCAGCTGCTACGCGACTTGGACCTTGGACGTTTGGAAGACCATATTCACGTGTCATCTTAGGGTTCCGTAGTGAATAAATCCCTCATACGAAGTTTGGCGTTTCTCTCCAAATTCGAACCCCAGTTTCGTAACATTTGGGTGTCGGAAGTGGATTTGGAGATGCCAGTTTTACCGAGGGAAGAAGAGGATACCACCAGGGAAGGTGTTAGGACCAGGGCCCAGCGTGCCATGGAGGCTCAAGGGGGCGTGGCTCAGGTCACGCCTACTGAACCTCAAGCCACGCCCACTGAACCTGAGGCCACGCCAACCGATCATCAGGCCCCGCCCACCGGGCCACAAGCCCCGCCCACTGGACGTCAAGCCACGCCCATCGGATGTCAAGCCACGCCCACCGATCATCAGGCCCCGCCCACCGAGCCACAAGCCCCGCCCACTGGACCTCAAGCCACGCCTACCGGGCCTCAAGCCACGCCCACTGGACGTCAAGCCGCGCCCATCGGACCTCAAGCCACGCCCACCAGACCTCAAGCTCCGCCCACTGGCCCCGCCCACCTTGGCCAGACCACGCCTACTGGCCACGCCCACCAAACAGTACCACGTACATTAGAGGCATCAATGGATTTAAACTATTTAATGCAGATGTTACAAGATATGCGGCAGGAACAAAAAGAGGCACAAAATGCAAGCACAAAACGACTTCAACGCATAGAAGAGACACAAAATTTACGATTTTCACGCTTGAGTGAGGACCAGCAAATAGTTTTGGGGAATGTCTGCAAGCTCAATAAAGCAGTGGAGCGGATCCGTCATGATGTAGACGTTGTGGAAAATCGTATGACTGATTTGGAAAACAAGGTGGAAAATAGAGTAATCGACTTGGAGACTAATTTCTCTGGTCTTCAAAAGAAAGTATTGCGCCTTGAGACAGTTCGAGCAATCCCTAGCGCATCCGACTGTGAAATTAAGGGACTAAGAGTGAAAGTGCCATCATATGACGGTACAACATCCTGGGCCGCATACAAACAGCAATTCCAGACCGTCGCTGGTGCAAACGGCTGGACCGATGAACAAAGCCATACAGCTCTCACTGTGGCTCTAAAAGGTTCAGCTCTATCAGTCCTGGAGGCACTGCCTAGCTCTGGCAGCACCTTTAAAGATTTGATAGAGGCGCTTGAAGCCAGGTATGGAGAACGTCACCTTGAACACGTTTTCCGAGCCCAGCTGCGTGACAGAATTCAGCGTTCAGGGGAAGGACTACAACAATGGGCATTGGAAATCGAGAGGCTCGTACGTAAAGCCTTTCCTTCTGCTGACTCTAGAACAGTGGACACGAACATTTTACAAACCTTCGTGGATGGTATAAGGGATACGGAGGTAAGAGCTGCAGTGAAGCTTCGCCATCATGCCTCTCTTAAAGATGCCCTGGCACACGCTCTGGAAGTCGAAGCTGTAAGGCAAGACGTTCGAGTACACAAATTGCGGGAAGTCACAGAAGAAGTAAAGGCAATTAAGAACCCGCAAAAGAAGACCAATAGCTCTGCGCCTGTTTGCTACAGATGTGGTGAAAGAGGACATTTGCGACTCTCTTGTCCAGAAAAACAAGAATTAACCAAATTGCGTGAAGAGCTAAATGAAGTAACAAAAAGGCAGGAGAACTCCCTCCTACGAGAAATCAGGGAAACGAGTAACAGCCAGGACTAAGGGGCGGGTACTGGCTGGCGTAGAGGAAGCCCCAGCAATTGTCATCTCGCAAGTGAGCAATAGGAGCAGTTTGGCGATATGCGGCAAAGTGAATAGGACAGACTGCAAATTGACCATAGACACAGGAGCCTCCAGAACAATAATCAGCCCGCATCTGGTAAAGGCTGCGATAAAACGAAAGAACCTCAACTGTCGGCTTCTCTCTGCCTCTGGCCAGCCAATACCTGTCCTAGGAGAAATGAAGGTGACGATATATGTGGGAGAGTCGCCATACACCCATGATGTCATTGTGGCTGAGATTATGGATGAATGCATATTGGGCTTAGATTTCATGAAGAAATATAATTGTAAAATCGATGTCACCAATGGAGTTTTTAAGTGTGGTAACGAAGAAATGTTCATCCTTGGAGCCACTACCGGAAAAGTAACTTGTCTAAATAAAATCGTCATACCTGGTCGAACACAAGCGCAAATAATGGTAAAACTGCCATCAACTAAAACAGGCAAGCCAACAAGATGCGTTCTTATCGAAGATATAACGAACAAAACAATGAATCGCAGATTCCTGACAGCAAGGACTTTAGTCAGTGGAAAAGATACAGCAGTCGTTAGAATAGTTAACATAGAGGACCACGAAATCATTCTGAATGAAGGAGATGTTGTTGGAAAATGTGAGGAAGTTGTCTGGATGAAAAAGTGTCAATCAACACCAAGCTCAGACACATCTAAAAACACAAGTAGTTCTATTATTGCCGAACTTCTAAAAGATTGTAAAAGCAACCTTACTTACTCGCAGAGCTTGAAAGCAAAGAAGTTGCTGCTGAATTTTGCTGATATTTTCTCTTCCAAAGAAGGTGATCTAGGAAGAACTTCGCTAGTTCAGCACAGAATCGATACTGGAAGCGAAAGACCTATACGTCAGCGAGCAAGAAGAATTCCATATGCTAAGGAAAATGAAGTGCAAGATCTGCTGGAGGACATGAAAAGAAATAAGATCATTGAACCATCTGCAAGTCCATGGTGCTCCCCGGTTGTTTTAGTTAAGAAGAAAGATGGCAGCACACGGTTTTGTGTCGACTATAGACGACTGAACGACGTCACAAAGAAGGATAGCTACCCATTACCAAGAATTGATGACACCTTGGATACCCTTAGTGGAATGCAATGGTTTTCCACCCTAGACTTGAAATCTGGTTACTGGCAGGTGGAAATACATTCAAAAGACAAAGAAAAGACAGCGTTTTCGACAGGAAAAGGGTTATGGCAGTTCAATGTTATGCCTTTTGGATTATGCAACGCACCCGCTACTTTTGAACGACTTATGGAGTGTGTACTAGCAGGATTAGTAGGAGACGCTTGTCTAGTTTATCTGGACGACGTAATCATCATGGGTCGAGATTTTGAAGATCATCTGCGGAATCTGGAGCAAGTCTTAATGAAAATACGGGGTGCCAACTTAAAACTGAATCCAAAGAAATGCAATCTATTCAGAAATAAAGTGAATTACCTTGGGCATGTTTTCACCAGTGAGGGCATCCAAACTGATCCTGATAAAGTTGAAGCAGTGAAAAACTGGCCTACCCCCAAAGACAAGACAGAGGTGCGAGCATTTATGGGACTTTGCTCATATTACAGGCGATTTGTAAAGGGATTTTCTGAAATCGCTAAACCTTTGCATCGTCTTACAGAAGACAAACAGCCTTTCAAATGGGACGTTACCTGTGAGAATGCATTTTTTAAACTCAAAGAATGCCTTTGCAAGACTCCAATCTTGGGATACCCGCAGACTAGTGGCCAGTTCATCGTTGACACAGATGCTAGCAACACAGCGATCGGAGGGGTACTATCTCAAAAGCAAGGTGACAACGAAATAGTAATTGCATACTTTAGTAAATCTTTGTCAAGGCCTGAAAGAAATTATTGTGTAACAAGAAGAGAACTCTTGGCTGTTGTGAAGACGCTGCAACATTTCAACAAATATCTTATTGGTAGACAGTTTACACTCCGCACAGACCATGCTGCTTTGAAGTGGCTGTTACAATTTAAAAATCCAGAAGGCCAAGTTGCACGTTGGATTGAACAACTTCAAGAATTCGACTTTGTCACTGAACACCGTAGTGGTAAGGCCCATGGAAATGCTGATGCACTCTCAAGAAGACCGTGCCCGAAAGATTGTAAGCATTGTGCTAAACAAGAGACAAAGGAGCTTACGGTTAAGATCACAAGGACGATCCCTACAGGACAATGGGACGATGAGAACTTCAAAGAAGCTCAAGAGGATGATGAAGATATAAGGCTCATTATCGCATGGAAAGAACGTGGTGCAGATAAGCCGAGATGGGCAGAGGTTGCGCCTACGAGTCCCATCACTAAAGCTTATTGGGCTCAATGGGACAGTTTCATCCTGCAGAATGGAATACTTTACCGTAAATGGGAAAAACCGAACGGCAGAGAGTTTCATCTACAGGTTGTTGTTCCCAAGGATAAGGTGAAAGACGTTCTCCGTGAAATACATGATGGTGTAACAGGTGGACATCTTGGCGTCAAGAGAACGTTAACAAAAATTCGAGAACGGTTTTACTGGTTGAATTGTCGGGAAGATGTGCAGGATTGGTGCCGCAAATGTACAACTTGCGCAGCCGTGAAAGGCCCATCAACAAGAACTCGCGGTGGTCTACAACTTTACAATGTTGGTGCGCCCTGGGAGAGAATTGCAGTTGACGTTGCCGGACCGTTCCCTGTAACTGAATCAGGAAATAAGTACTTCATGGTCGTCATGGACTATTTCAGCAAGTGGCCAGAAGTATTTGCTATACCTAACCAAGAAGCTACAACAGTAGCCTCCAAGTTGGTTGAAGAAGTAATCTGTCGATTCGGTGTGCCACTAGAAATACACTCAGATCAGGGAAGGAACTTCGAATCGCAAATTTTTCAGGAAGTTTGCAAACTCTTGGGAATGCATAAAACTAGGACCACCCCATATCACCCTCAGTCTGATGGCATGGTGGAGAGATTTAACCAGACGCTGGAGAGACATTTAGCGAAACTGGTTGACAAACATCAGAAAGACTGGGACAAGTACATACCGCTTTTCCTCCTGGCTTATAGGACATCGGAACACGAAAGCACGAAGCTAACCCCAACTCAGGTGAATTTCGGTAGAGAACTTAGATTACCTGTAGATCTACTGACAGGAAGGCCACCAGAAGATCCACATACTGTGCCAGACTACGTATCTGATCTTCGAAAGCGAATGAGTGACGTGTACGATTTGGTTCGCGAAAACGGGTTGCAGGCAAGCGAAAACATGAAAACCAGATATGACCGAAGAGCGAACACAAGTGGCTTTGAAGAAGGAGCATTAGTTTGGCTGCATAACCCGATTCGCCGGAAAGGAAAGTCACCGAAATTACAAACAAGATGGGAAGGTCCATATAAGATCATCACGCGAATGAACGACGTGACCTATCGGATCCAACGTCAACCAAGAGGATCACTTAAAGTGGTGCACATAGACCGTTTTGCACGTTACCATGGCAGCAATAGTGACGCTCGGGACGAGCGCCTCTAAGAAGGGGGCAGTGTCGCGAACGAGATAGAATCTTCCCGAACAATATTCGCGAACGAATACTACGATAGAATGGTGCAGGCCAAATTGGCCCATATGTCCTGTGTCATAAAGTCTAGAGTTGCTTAACCATGTTACACTCACACACATACCCGGCACCTGGATGCTTCGAAACACATTCGTCGACTATGTAGAATATTCGAGATTAATGTGGACCTATTCGATGGCGCATATAAATAGGGAACATTGGGTGCGCCACGGCAGTTCAATACGAGCTATCAAAGCGATTACTTCGAAGCGAAGGAAACCTTCCTTAGTGCGACAAGTGGAAGTACCTGCGACTACCTTGGCGAGATACCTGGACCTCAGCTGCTACGCGACTTGGACCTTGGGCGTTTGGAAGACCATATTCACGTGTCATCTTAGGGTTCCGTAGTGAATAAATCCCTCATACGAAGTTTGGCGTTTCTCTCCAAATTCGAACCCCAGTTTCGTAACAATACTTATTATTTATTTACCCCAACGGTTGTATGGAACCATACGAATTGACACGTCTCAGTTTACATTTTTTGCTGGAAAATGTTTGTTGACCTAATTATATGTTAAACTAAGCAATCAGACATCAAACGCGATGTCAACATATGGACACCCCTCATGTAAAACATAGAGAATTATTTTTGACTGCTTATTTGAAGGTCAAAACTACTGATTTCGAGATTCGTCCCGGAACAAAACATTATCGTATTGACGAGTTTTTTAATCCCCCATCAACTTTTTATAACATTTCCCACAAATTAGTATGTCGGGTACTTACCCCAATCTACCCGTTGTATGGGAACATACGAATTGACATGTCTAAGTTTACATTTTTTGCTGGCAAATATATTTTTAACCTAGTTATATTTTGAAATAAGCAAATAGACATCAAATGAGATTATATCTGTATATTTAATATGGCTAATTTAGTTATGGCTATTTGAGATATATTAATTTATTTATACATAAGATAACCTTTAGATACATTTCTACAGATAATTAGAGGACTCGCACTCATTTATTAGGGTTCCGTACCCAAAGGGTGCAAACGGGACCCTATTACTGTGACTCCGCTGTCTGTCCGTCTGTCACAGGGCTCTATCTCTTGAACCGTAATAGCTAGACACTTGAAATTTTCACCGATTATGTATTACTGTGGCCGCTATAACAAATACTAAAAAAAAAAGTTAAAAATTAAAAATTGTAAAGATAAATTCAAAATATCTTTATTATCATAGGATATTTATAATATCTCTTAATAATAGTCACTTAGTTTTGTTTTGCACAAATGTTGACGTCAAATCGTTACTTACAGCTAAGTTTACGCCGCTTCCTAGTAACGGGGGTCATCATACAAGAAACGTGTTTCTTCAGCGTTTTAAAACATTGTACGGTGGTACGAAACCCTTCATGTACGAGTCCGACTCGCACTTGCCCATTTATTAATAAATATTTCAATCTACCCACCAAACGGGTAGATACGGGTATTTACCCGGTGCATATCGGGTATATATCCAAGCGTGGGTTTACATACCCGGGTATATGCCCATCTCTAGTGACAACGTCCGGTGTTCGTAACCAATATTACCTACTTAAATAAAGGTCATTAATTTATCTATAATATCAAACTATCAATAGTACACAGATACACTATCACGTATTTATCCCTAACGGGGTAGACAGAGCCAAGGGCGGTAAAGCCCAAGCCACTTTTAGCGTAATGGTGGGCATGAAGGTGGAAAAGGGAAATCATACGGGTATTTACCCGGTGCATATCGGGTATATATCCAAGCGTGGTTTACATACCCGGGTATATGCCCATCTCTAGTGACAACGTTCGGTGTTCGTAACCAATATTACCTACTTAAATAAAGGTCATTAATTTATCTATAATATCAAACTATCAATAGTACACAGATACACTATCACGTCTTTATCCCTAACGGGGTAGACAGAGCCAAGGGCGGTAAAGCCCAGGCCACTTTTAGCGTAATGGTGGGCATGAAGGTAGAAAAGGGAAATCATAATAGTGATGGGTTGCTAACCGCATCGCCTATCATATGATTCAGATTCTTGCCCATTCCCTCGATCGGCTTTTACGATCTACACGGGAAGAGAAGCAGCTGGTACATTCTATGTTTTTTCTTTTCTCCCAGACCAGCAAAGAAGAACTATAAATAGTATCGATTGTTATTGCAATAGCAGAAACATTATCAATAATACTGTCGATATTATACATTAATTTCGATATTTTTGGCAACACTATCGGGCGAGACGGGACAGTGGGCGGGGCGTGCAACGTGTGCTTCCCTTCCCGTACCTCACCCAAAATTCGAATATAAATCGTATTCGAGTGGCACAACCGTACGTACAATTTCTACGGCAGCCAATTCGAGTCGGTTTTGATCCGAAATAAAAACGACCCGAAGTGAGAATTCTTGGTTTGAATACGAATCGAATTTGAACCGTTTACGACTGAGTGCACAAGCGTCCATACAACCGCTAGGAAGGCCAATTTGAGTCAGAATCGGATTTGATTTGAATATGATTCGGTTTCGGTGCAATGCACAAGCGTCCTAACAATGTAGGGTGGTAGACGCAGGCAGACGTAGCATGCATGTATAATAGACTCTATAATATAGACTGAGATCCAAAGACGATAAAACACGTTCGTCGCGTTGACTGTCGCGGTCACGCACGAAGCATACTATTGAAATATTAATTACTTTGCTAAAAAAGCGCCAAATAAATTAAGTTCGTTTCAAACTGTTGGATTTTAGAGTTTTATTTTATAAATATAACGTCTAACTTAATATACTGAAACTATTTTAAAGGCGAATTCAGTTCATGATACTGAACAGCTTTTCCCAAGAAAGTTCCTTGGGAAAAGCTGTTCAGCCTATTTCGATATAGGCACTGTTCCTATCGAAATATGCTTTCCATACAAACAGGATATTTTGTTAGTTCCTGTATATGAATAGATGCCTTTACGAACATCAATACGCTAAACGTGGCGTTTGGATTTACAGCTCTAGGCTCTTGTCTACCCTGTTAGAGATAAAGACCTGACAGTGTGTATGTATCTATCTACGAATAGGTAGCTACACAGCGTCCGAGGCTACGTTCCTAGGACCCCGACATCAAACTCTGATGTCGTGGGCAGTGTAACGTAACATGTAATGAGGATTGATTAAAAACATTCAGCCCTAACTCCGAATCTAGAATGTTTCGCTTCATAATTTACGCCCTAGTCCCTAAAGCTCCCTTTATGGATAATTCGGCACCGTCCCTAGGGATAATATAGGGATCGTATGACCCCCGACTATAATGGCGCCTGCCAACGCCAGGAAGACATATATGTACTGTACGTAGATGTTACGTTCGAGATTATCTATTTTAGGCTCTCTTTTCCTGAGGAGAAATCTAGAAATGCAATTGCAGTTTGGCCTCGAAAATGGTGTGGTGAGCTGTTGGTGAGTAACGACCAAGGGCGGATCCAGGGGGGGGGGGTCATGACAGATACGCAACTCGACAGATACGCAACTCAACAGACACACAACTTGTCAGAAACGCAACTCGACAGATATTTGAAGTTATTCACTCAGATTGACGAAAGCACATGGGTAAAAGCTTGTATAGATATAGATTGTGTAGATATGTATGTATTTATGTATATATTTTATATTTGTATGTATGTATTGTATGTATCTTTATTAATTACACTTTTTAGGGTTCCGTACCTCAAAAGGAAAAAACGGAACCCTTATAGGATCACTTTGTTGTCCGTCTGTCCGTCCGTCCGTCCGTCTGTCAAGACCCTTTTTCTCAGGAACGCGTGGAGGTATGAAGCTGAAATTTATATCAATTACTCAGGTCTACTGTCCCTTGAAGCTGTGAAAAAATCAAACTTCTAAGCCAACGCAATCAAAAGATACAGCCGTTTATGCCGCAAATTTTCGACACTTGCAAGGGAATCAAAACCTACAGGGTGCTTTCCGTGAACTCAGAATCTTGAAATTTGGTACGAAGCAACGTCTTATAGCATAGATAAAGGAAAAATTACGAAAACCATAAATTTTTAGTTACATCACATAATATATTTTTTTTTAATAATTTTAAACTTACTACCCATTTCCTCATAAACGCGTAGAGGTATTAAATTGAAATTCATACCAAATACTAAACCTTGCAGGTTTGTACGGAACCCTCGGTGCGCGAGTCCGACTCGCACTTGGCCGGTTTTTTTTTTCTTCTTGCATATAACTTCGCACCTCACCTGTTTTCGTTAAACATCTCCAAGTACCTCGGTTGCCTGGAAGAGATTGCAGCTGCGATAAGGCCGCCTTTTGACATCTGTTTTCTTTAATCTATTACTCTGTATCATTATGTTTTGGTGCAATAAAGATCTTAACTAACTAACTATATACTAACATACAAAAACTGTGCAATTCTGACAATACTAGCCCCGGCTTCGCCCGTGGTACATACGAGTACACTAACCTAACTAACACTCAGGGTTGAAATCAATCTAAAGGTGAAAGAATTTTTGAAATTGGCCCATTAGTTCCTGAGATTAGTGCGTTCAAACAAACAAACTCTTCAGCTTTATTATATTAGTATAGATAGTATAGATTACAAATCGAAAATTTCCTTTTTTTGAAGTCGGTTAAAAAGTCAAATAAAAGAGTAAATAATAATCAGTGCCCTTTAATAAACATAATCAATATCAAATAACAAGTGCACTCAGCATATAAAACAATGTAAATTATTTTTATGATTTTTGAATGTAAATTTGTCTACCTTGAACTGACGCGCTAGGACTGGCGTGGAAAATATAGTAATGATGAAATAAACAAATCAATGGTAATTGGGATATCCGGTAATAAAAATATCTCGATAGGTAGGTACTATAGAGGTATAGAAAAATGTCCGTAAAACCGATAAATTGAGATGGAGTTACTATCGTAGATTGATAAATTATAAAGAAGTTGCCATCAATTATTAACTAATTAGTTTACTGCTTTTGTTCAGCAAGATACTTTTACAATGGAAAAATAAAATTACTGTAGATAATATTAAGATTCCTGTTTTTTAATGATGAAATGTATAAAATAGGAAATAGTAAATTACTTCATTTTACTAGTTGCGTATACTCGTATTTATAATGACTACAGTTTTTAAATTCTATTTATTAAATTGACTGTCGAGTCGAGATGCATATCTGTCGAGACGCGCATCTGTCAAGTTGCGTGTCTGTCGAGTTGCGTTTTTGACGAGTTTCAAATCTGACGAGATGCGTTTCTGTCAACATGCGTTTTCTGGCGAAATGAGTATCTGACCAGTTGCGTTTCTGACAAAAAGCGACGAATCCTAGATTTTATGTAAGTACCTTTAATTTTTAATTACTTGTATCTATGATTATAAAAATTTAATTGTAACTTCTTGTGACTTGATCACGACTCTGTGACCCCCCCCCCCCCCCCCCCCACCCGGCACCAAAGCTGGATCCGCCCTTGGTAACGACACTACAGACCCTAGTGCTTCAGAAAGTCGATGCAGAGCCCTTATCCCCGACGCGTCTTCATCGGCCAGGGTGGAGACCCAAGGGGGCTCGCAGAACTCTCAGCTCTGCATTGCCTTAATTGGCCGTGCAGAGTCACCAAATTTTTCTACTCCACTCCACACGGAACTAAGATTTCGTGTCTCCTTTGTTTTGAGACCAGATGTGATGTGAGTGAGACACGCAAATCATCTTTTTATAGGAAAAAGCTAAAAACTCCACTTCTTAGCGTACCTATCGATGGTACTTTTAAGTCATATTTGGTTGCTCCAGTTAAGGGCAACCTCAAGAACATTATCTTTGGCTTCGTCTAGGTCCTCCAAAGTGCAAGTATTTATTTAGGCACATAAGACACGAAAGTGTGATATAGTTAGTGGAGAGAAACCACACTGTCACACCTGGGTTCGTAGTCTATTGAGACTTCCAAGTGGACCAGGCCAGAAACCCCACTGTGATACTCCAAAGCAGCATATAAGAGACTTTTTAGTATATTTGTGGTTTCGCATAAAATACGAGTATTGTCCAAAAACAAACACAGTGAAATACCCTATTATGATTTGAGATAGAAACACTTATCGGAATAGTGATAGCTCGCTAGTACGTTGCTTATTCATTAGATAACAAGGTGCAACAAAATGCTGCATTATATTGATAATAAACTTGCACTCAGTGTTAAGGCGATATGCATCGATAATCGTGCATTTAGATAGCAGGAACAGAACAATTTATCATTGTCATTTTAATTCTTACTGCACATGCTTTTAAACAGTTTGAGCCTGTCATTCAGTAGCCCACAGAGTCGGTGAACACCGACCCACAGTTTATTGCAAGCGCCAGATATGCAAGAAAATATATCACTACCTCAACAATGATGGTCTCTCATAAAAAAAAAATGCTTACTAATTAGATGACCTAGGACCCAGACCATGTGTCATCAAAAATAAGTTCAACATTTTTTTTTTTATGTTATAGGGCGACAAACGAACAAGCGGGTCACCTGATGGTAAGTGATCACCACTGTCCATGGACAACTGCAACACCAGGGGTGTAACAAGAGCGTTACCTGCCTTTCAGGAAGATATAGACTCGTTTTTTGAAGGTTTCAATGTCGTATCGGTTCGGGAACACCGCTGCAGGAAGTTGATTCCACAGTTCGGTCGTACGTGGCAGGAAGTTCCTTTTAAAACGTACGGTGTTGATTGCCAACTATCCAGGTGGTGTGGATGGTATTTTAATTTCAGGCGGGTGGTGTAGTGGTGAAATTTTGCAGCAGGTATTAGGTCGAACAATTCTTCAGAACATTCCCCATGATAAATGCGTATAAAATAAATCCTAAATAAATAGTATATTTTAATTTAAATTAAGTACTTACAGTGTTTATAATTATCTTAATCTAAAGTCCAAGAGGTGTTTGAAACACACACTTGTTATCTGCTCCAGATATATGAGATAACTGGTAATTTTTTACACTTGTCCTGCCTGCCACACTACACTTTATTATAACCTAAAATCTGTCATTACAACACTCTTAAATATGGCAAATTTTGATGATGTGCTTGAAGGCCAGCGAGCATTAATGTCCCTGATGAGTATGAAGATGGGGGAATTCGAGTCCCAATTGAAGGCGTCCAAATCTGCAGCTCCAAGCAGCCATGTGACAACGGGCCTTGTTGAAGAGTATGAGGAATTTAAAAACCAAATATATGGCATGGTGAAGCTCCTTTTCCAGCACATAGTGGCACTCTCTTCATCTGTGGATCACATGGAAACAAGACATCGGAGAAAGAATCTGCTTCTCAGTGGTGTGTCTGAAGATGTTGGAAACAATCTGTCTCAGTTTGTGTCGAAGTTGTTTCAAGAAAAACTGGGGTTGAGCGACATCAAGCCAGAAGACCTCACCGTGTGTCATCGTATCGGGAAGGTCTCTGAGAACAAATGCAGGCCTGTTCTGATAAGGTTTTCGGACATCTCGGACAAAGCTGCGGTTTGGAGGAAGAAAACTGCTTTTAAGGGGACTCCTTATAGCGTGGCTGAGTTCCTGACTCGACAGCGGCAGGCTTTATTTGTCCAGGCACGCCAAAAGTTAGGCATGAGTAGGTGTTGGACCTCAAATGGTGTCGTCATTGCGAAACTGCATGATGGCTCACTGCGGCGTCTCTTCACGGAGGCTGATCTCAGTGGGCTGCTACAGACTGAGCACGAGGAGCCTTCAGCAGCCTCATCGCAATCGGGGGCCCGCACCGCAGCAGATGCGTCTACTTCACCTGAGCAGACTGGCAGATCCAGAAGAAAAGCCAAAGGGAAGAAATGAACTTTCTCTGATGAATCCTTTTGTTTCTGCTCATTATGATTACTTTCTATTGTATGTTGTACTTTCATTTTAATATTTTTCTTTCTTTTGTGCCGATCTGGACTCGATCACTTACTTTTATTTGGTATAAATAATCATGAATTTTGTACACAGGTTGGCAGAGAATTATTTATTTTTGTAAATGTCAAATTATAAAACTAATTGTCAAACGTCACTGTCATAAAATATATAGCGTTTTGTTACAACTCTGGCCACCTGGCTTTTTGCCGTAGTGTAATTTTTATTGATTTTGCGTTTTGTTTTTCTTTTCTGGCAGCCGGCAGGACATTCAGATATTGAATAGATTTTATTATAGTATAATATTAATTATTCATAGGTAATTTGTATTTGTATATATTTATGTATAATGTCTGATGATGATTCATTTCACTCTTGTGTTTCTAGTACCGATTCTTTTCATGAAATTGAAACTTTAGAAACTACTCTGATAAACTCTATGTCTGGAACATCTCATAATTTTAATGTTTGCCACTTGAATACTCAAAGTATACCAGCTCACCACACTGACTTACTGGACACTTTTTCTTCGGCAATTTTTGATGCGATACTGGTTTCGGAGAGTTTTCTTAAACCTAATTTATCTTCAACGCTTTACTCAATTCCTGGGTATATTTTGATCCGAAATGATCGCACAGGTGCGCGTTGTGGTGGTGTTGCAGTTTATCTCCGAAGTCATATCTCTTATAAAATCTTAAAGACCTCACCTCCTGAGTATTCAAGTGCAGCTGAATTTATGTTTTTGGAAATTTCTGTCAACGGAACTAAAGTTCTTCTAGGAGTCGTATACAGTCCTCCTGATATTGATTATTTTGCTCAAATTGAGCCAGTTTTTGATTCCCTTTGTTCGGATTACACGCATCACGTAATCATGGGTGATTTTAATACTGACCTTGTTCATAGCGATGACTCGCGTTCTCAAAAGCTTCTTAATATTCTCAAGTCAGTCAATCTCTCTGTTTTGCCTTTAGAGCCTACTCATTTTAATCCACATTCTAATGACACATGGCTTGATTTGATTCTGACTTCTTCCCCTAACCTTGTTTTAAAGCACGGTCAAGTTTCAGCACCTGCTTTTTCGAAACATGACCTTATCTACATGTCTTATAGGTTAAGAACACCAAAGGCTAAGCCGACAACAGTTTGGATGCGTAATATGGCTGCCATAAATCGTGACAAACTTCTGAGTGATGCAGCTAAGTTAGATTTTTCTCCTGTACTTGAGGCAGAAACGCTGGATGACAAAATTAACAAGTTTAACTCAGCAGTGATTTCGTTGTACGATGTTCATGCTCCTCTCAAAGCAGTTAAATTGAAGCGACCACCATCTCCTTGGATCACGAGGGGCGTTAGGATGGCCATGTCGAAAAGGGATCGTGCCTTTCGTATTTTCAAACGTGACAGGTGCGATGATAACTGGGCGGCGTACAAAAAAGCGCGGAATAGGTGCAATAGTATGGTAAGAGCCGCCAAGCGCAAGTACTTCTGTGACAATTTGTCTGGCTCTTCTTCGGCTAACATGTGGAAGTTTCTTCGTTCTCGTAATCTTGGTAAAAATCCTTCTAATTCTTATTCTACTTCCTTTTCTCCTAGTGATTTTAATAAACACTTTTCTTCTACTAGCACTCTTGATCCTTCTGTTAAATTAGCTACTATTTCTAGAATATCTTCTATGGCCAAACCTTCTATTGATCCTTTTACTTTTTCTCCGGCTACTGAGGACGACATTCGTGACATAATTTACACTCTTAAATCTAAAGCTGTTGGTTGTGATGATGTGAGTCGAGAAATGATAACCAATATATTAGCAATCATTCTCCCAATCCTGACTCATATCATTAATTTCTCATTGGTTACTGGAACCTTCCCATCACTTTGGAAAAAAGCCTTTGTTATACCTCTCCCTAAAGTCCCGACTCCTGCTGTCTTAAATAACTTTAGGCCAATATCTATACTTCCCTTTCTTTCCAAAATACTTGAAGCTGTAGTCCACGCTCAAGTATCTTCCTATATCTTTTCCAACTCCCTCCTTACTCCTTTTCAATCTGGTTTTCGTCCTGGCCACAGTACCGCTACTGCTCTTCTTAAAGTCACCGAGGATATTCGGTTGGGCATGGAGAATACGTTGGTCACCATTTTAGTTCTTATTGACTTCTCAAACGCTTTCAATATGGTGGATCATGATATCCTCCTTGCTATTCTTGAGCATCTTCAATTCTCGTCTTCAGTAGTTGGATGGTTTTCTCAGTATCTCCGTAATCGGCAACAAGCAGTTCGTATGGACCGCCTGTTGTCGGACTGGAATAATTTGTCTAATGGTGTACCTCAAGGAGGTATCTTGTCGCCTTTGCTTTTTTCCCTTTTTATAAACCTTCTTTCTACTTCCATTGGCTGCTCTTACCATTTTTATGCGGACGACCTGCAAATTTATACTCAATCGTCAATCGATGAAATTGATTCGGGAATAGCGCGCGTTAACTCGGCTTTGTCAACTATCCTGACTTGGTCCAATGAATTTGGTATACAAGTCAATCCGTCAAAGTGCCAAGCGATAATAGTAGGTAGTTCAAGACAAATCTGTCAGATCGACTTTGAGGTTATCGCACCTGTCACATTTAACAATTGTAGTATCCCGTACTGTAAAGCTGTGAAGGACCTTGGCTTCCATATCGATTCTACACTTAGTTGGATCACTCAAGTGGCTGAAGTTAGTCGTTCTGTCACTGTTGCCCTTCAACAGCTTAACCGCCTTCGGAACTTCCTGCCAATTAAAACGAAGATACTGTTAGTCCAAACATTAATATTACCTATTATTGATTACGCTGATGTGTGTTACCCTGATCTCAATGCAGATCTTCTCAATAAGCTTGATCGTCTCGTTAATAATTGCATTCGATTTATTTTCTGTCTTCGCAAATATGATCATATAACTCCATTTCGCTCGGAGCTTAAATGGCTTCCCATCCGTGAACGCAGACAAATGCGAATTCTGTGCACTCTCTTTTCTATTTTTTCTAATCCTAAATCTCCTGAATATCTTAAATGCAAATTTCAATTTCTTTCCGACACTCATGATCGGCAGCTTCGTTCTTCTGATACCCGTCTCCTTAGTATTCCTCTTCATCGCACAAATTTTATGGCAAACTCTTTTACTGTTCAAGCTTCACGACTCTGGAATGCTTTGCCCGTTGACATCAAAGAAATTTCCACAAAATTTTCCTTCAAGAGAAGAGTACACTGTCTTCTTCTAAATTAGTCTCATTTTCTTATCTACATCATCATTCATTGTAGGTATGTATGTATTTGTATTTATTTAATCATGTATATATATATAAATGTATATATATTTTATATGTATGCGTATATATGTCTTTATTATGAGTATATATGCATGAATGTGTATTATTAGGTATAAGTGTGTAATTATTTAATTATTTTGCGCCGCAACGAATTATCTGTTTATCCCTATGGTTGACTGGGAGAGAACGCTTTTAGCGTTAAGTCCGCCAATTGTAAGACAATTTTTTTGTTAATCAATAAAGTTTAAAAAAAAAAAAAAAAAAAAAAAATGCACAAGGATGCAACATCCCTACGTAGAGCCAGAGGATCGAGACGGCTGACGAATATAATATAACATATACGAATTGTTTGGCGTTATTTTACGCCATCCTTCTGAGTTTTAACGTATACGCATTGCTCGGCGTTATTTTACGCCATCTTTCTAAGAAAGTTGAACGTATACGAATTGTTCGGCGTAAAATAATCCGCTGAACTTCATAGGCATAGTGAGAAGACAATCAAAACTCGCAGGAGCACAAAAAGCTAAAATACTTCCGAACACAAACACATAAAAACTATTGATGCAAATAGCATTACATTGCTCGGAAAAATATCTAAATTTTACCTAATATGTGAAGAAAAATTCCTCGCCGCGAGTGAGATTTGAACTCACGCCCCTCAAGTCTGTACCATGAGTGCACTTTTGTGCTACCGTGACTTTGAATTACCCTAACGATATTCCTTATGACATGTTACATAAATAAACACGCATTTGAAGCATGCGTCATTCTTTATTACTACCCACTAATTAGTAGTGTGGTATTCAACTTAACTCGTTTTAAAATTGAAACTCGATTAAGTCACAGAATGAATACTAATACTAACGTACAGAAGTATCACTCAGCAAAGAAATTCAAAG
Organism: Acrobasis repandana; assembly: GCA_963576875.1. NCBI lineage: Eukaryota > Metazoa > Arthropoda > Insecta > Lepidoptera > Pyralidae > Acrobasis > Acrobasis repandana. Next base: position 3,774,823 of record OY756233.1, on the reverse strand, counting down.
AAATATCTACTCAATATGGCTAGCGATATGGTTTAATTTAGGTCACGTCAGAACTTAGCACCTTTTCGTTTAGATACCTAGACATCCATTGTAAGTAGAGAATACAATCCCGAGCATGTTTTTCAATCCCGGGCTTACGGGATTTTTGAAGCCTTTTCCCGGGATCCCGGGCCTATCCCGGGATTAGACTATGTGGTTTCTAATTGGGCTAAAATAAAAAAACACGAGTAATTTAAAAAAAATGTCTTTAATGACTTAGCATAACACAAATCAGATTAATAATAAGAAAAGAAAAAATACAAACCAAAAAATACTATACTTTTGCAAGAAATTAAAAAACAGCACAAAATAACCATTTAGAATTTCGAAAATATAATCGCAGAAATATCAAAGCATCGAATGTTTGACTTCCGAGCCTGCTTCGTAGTTTATTGCCAACATAAGCAGCAGCTGAAAACGCTCGTTCAGCTTCTACACTGGTTGGAGGAATAGACAATAGATACTTATATGCTGTTTCTAAGTGATATCCACGAACTCCTCCATTTTCGAACAGGCTCATATCACGTCTAATACTATTTGCCAACCCCAATTCATTTTGTACTTGTACTTCAGGATCTGGGGATTTCATACTCTTGTTAATTTCCAGCTGTAACTTTTCCTTTAATGTCAATTGGGGTTGGGAGGTTTCTGACCTTAGCTCCTCATCTGTTTGTGATCCTTGCTTCTTCTTCCGTGTTATCTCGACTATTAAGTCTTTTAAAAATACTCTTTATTTGCTTCCTCACTAAAGCCTGTGTCGGAACTGGAAATAAGTCGTGCCATTCCAAATCCGATAATAACTGATTTTCATCATCCATTCGTGGATTTTGTAAATAATTTAACACGCCAGTTAAATCATCACTTCGTCGTTGCTTTATACGTTCCACTAAGGATGTTTTAATTTTTTTGGCAAGTGCTGAGTTTTTGCTAGACAGTTGTTTTATAAGAAATTTCAAAGCGGCATCAGCTGTGCATAAATTAGCATCTCGCCGACAGATTGCTTCTACTGTCAATTTAATTGGGGTCAGCACATCAACAATTTTATTTACCAATAAATTCAAAATCAACATCTTCTAAACGAATTGGATGATTGAGATAGATAGATAAAATCTTTATTCACTAAAAGGCCACAGGTACATGAATAAGTCAAAGATCTATAAGAGCTTTTGGAATGCATGCTTTTAAAAGATAAAATCGCTCCAGCATTGGTAAAAGACTATTCCACCTGGTTTTACAGTCCAAAAGAAGTGACAACTCTTTTCCATGTTCAATTTTCACATATTTTTGAAATACTGTTTCATTTTTCAATGGAGATCTTTTGAAATACACTACAACTTGGCGGAAGAACAATAAATGAAAAAAATAAAACCTGATTTGCATATTTATACTTTCGTACAGGGAATCCCCGACGGGAAATACCCGCAACAATATTATGATATGAGATGATCGGGTGATTCCCCTGTTGTGGTTCGTTGGGGAATTACCTTAAGAGTATTGTATTAAAGTATTCCGAGTGGGGAAGTCCGTTCTAAGTTCTACGACAAACATATTATTAGGACTGTACCTGTGTAGTAAATAGTGGGTACCTACGTATTGTACGCGTTGCTTTTTGTCGTAATGTATTAAAATAATCTAGGCAAGGTTATTTTCAAGGCGCAACGGACGACGGAATACAAACTAGACTTGTTTGTGGCAATCCCGAAAATCCCGAGATTAGCCAAGTACAGTCCCGGGATTTTCGGGGCCATAAACCGTCGGGATCCCGGGATCCCGAATCTCGGGATCCCGATTGTATTCTCTAATTGTAAGCCAATTTCATTCTTATTACTCTGGACAAACGATTCGTATAACTGAATTTACCACTCCGAGGCGCCGCTGCGCGCATAGTAATAATGTAGGTACATTTTCGATACCTACACGGGGAGTGACACAGGCCAGATTAAGTTAAGGTTTGGTTGGATTTTTTACATTATCATGTCTTTGTCCTCAACGGGGTAGACAGAGTTCAAGGCTTGTAAGACCCAAAGGCCACTTTTAGCGTGAAGTTGGCTAGCTGCATCGCCTACATGATTTAGATTCTCGCCCATTCTTTCGATCGGCTTTTACAATCTGCGCGGGAAGAGAAGAAGCTGGTACATTCTAAGATTTTTCTTTTCTTCCAGACCACACATCATTTATTCACAAGCAACAACTTGCCGTGTGGTTCCCGGCAGAGTAGAATAGGACCACTCCAAGTCTTGTCTGTCCCGTGGATGTCGTAGAAAGCGACTTAGGAAACAAGCTGAACAAAGCTTATAAACGTCTGGCCAGCGTGGAGAATGTAGGCCAAATACTCTGGCTGATAAAAGGTTCTGATAGTACAGAGGGTCGTGCTCGATATGTAGGGGGTTTTGGGGATGAAAAATCGTTCTAGCTAAGTTTCATTTTCCGAGAACCTCTTTTTCTTGTTGTTTTCATCGAGCGCAGCTCGGTCGCCCAGGTACTATTATTAATTTAGACATAACAACTAATTCAAAATACATTGTAGCATATTGTTGGTACATGCGTGTATGCGAGTTATGCGACTGACGTAAATGAGGATTGCAGTCGGCAACCCTCACATGATCACGTGGATGCGTTATATATATAGAGTGATACACTGTATTTATATGTATAATCTTATTATCACTGTCTGCGACGAGCTAAATGGTGACTATGCTACGACATGGCGAAAGCGACATGTTTGGCATGGCACAACCATACTAAAATATATGTATGTATATGTTACGCTCAAAGACTGGCTTGGAATTCCCCGCTAAAATAGTTTCAGTATATTATATATGCATGCTTGAGACAAAAGGGAAAAAGGGGCAAAAAGGCAAGATTTTTTTTTAATTTGAGATGTAGGATTTATGTATTTATAAAATATTTGTGTATTGTTGTATGTTAGGTCTTTGTATTAATGTATGTATACGTAAATAAAATTAAAGTCACTTATTAATATGTTGTAGGTACATTTTGAATACCTAATTGATAATGTGCCATAGCGTCCAAAATTTGCTTTTATCAGCACCACCTGTAGGTTGACTGGTAGAAAAGGCCCTGGGCCTTAAGTCCGCCTATTACATGTTTTGTAATAAATAATAGGTAGCTAGGTATTCCACATATGACTGCGGGTTTCTTTTTATATAGGGACAAATCACACTAATTGAGCTAGCCCCAAATGAAGTTTTTTTAAACTTGTGTTATGGGATACTAACTCAACGATTAGATAGGCTAGATGCACACTGACTGATATTTTGTTTTTAATTTAAATTAGGTAATATCACTAAGTATATGGAGTGACTGCCTCCGTGGTCCAGTGGTTAAGGCGTCTGCCTTATGATCCGGAGGTCATGGGTTCAAATCCCACTGGGAAGCACACTTTGTGAAAAGTTGTTTCCAGTCTGGTTAGGATATTGCAGGCTTGAATCACCTGATTATCCGAAAAGAAAGATGATCCCGTGCTTCGGAAGGCACGTAAAGCCGTTGGTCCCGAACGCCATCTAGCGTTTGTACCTATCCCAGGATTGGTTCTGGCCTACCCTTTGGGTTGCGGAGGTCAGACAGCAGTCGCTCTGTGTAGAAACCAGTAACCTCGTCGAAGAACCTAGGTTAGGTAGCTGACCCCGGGCTCTGAAGCGTAACCGCTGACGACGCAACCGGGAATACGTGAAGATGATGATGATGATCATTAAGTATATGGAATGCAGTGTACTAGGAGTACGAAGAGTGGATAGGGTATGTAATAGTGATCTGCGTTCTAGGACTGGAGTTATCGATGTCAGCATCAAGACGGTTTGTGGAGTTGGAGCATCATTATTTTTCTATTTATTTTATTTATTATAGATGAGCTGCTAGGAGCTGATATGTCCATATCACACAGTGCTGAGTCCATAGTCTTTTCACAGTTCATTAATTTAATCTCATCAAAGCAGGCAGCGCCGCCGTCGGGTCGCCGCTCTTAACATTCGCCCTAAAGATGATCGTCTAAATGGATCGAAATCTCATAAGCCTTTCCGACTAAATCACGTGAGATAAACATGTTAATTAATAATGAATTTACCTTATGTTAGTTTAGAGTAACTATCTTTCGCCCTTCCATTGCAACGCCCATCAGGGCCCTTAATTGATGGAAACAATAGATGTTTGAGTATTGAATATATCTTTCCACACAATGACACAAAAAGAGCCTAGCAAGAGAAATTACATTCATACTTACATTTCTGGTACTCCTCAATCCAACCTTCCCGTGGTTGACAGCCAGTGAGACCATGGTTTTAAACACGCCCATCTTGCTTGACACTGCACCTGGACAACAAATAAACAATCAATTGTATTGTATTTAGGTCCTTTATGCTAGTCTTGGGTTATATTACTTCTTATACAATGTCTCCGAGTTCAGTATGCCTCTTGGCAAAGGCCTCCTCCAACCATTCCCTTAGCTTTCGTTCATTGGCAAATCTTATCCATTAATCCAGCTGTAAGTTTAGGTCATGCACCCATCTTATGTATAGTCTTCAACTGTTTCTCTGTCTAAATTAAAAATTAAATGTTGAATTAATTTATACATTGTGTTAGTGAAAGAATGCAAAACCTCTCAGATGGTACCCCAGCCCATGTAACTGAACAAGTTTTGTTCAACAACTTTCAAGAAACTAAAAAAAAAATTTAATTTTTATACAAACTGATCAGCTGATCGACTCAATTTGTATGAAAATACGATTTTTTTTTTATTTCGTGGATGTTGTTCAGTCACATGGGTTGAGGTACCATCTGAAAGGTTTTGCGTTCTTTCATTAAATGTAAATAAATTTATTGGGTGGTCGGTCAATGTTGAATCTGTATGGGGTCAATAAACTTTGATGCAAGGAAAACCTTGCCCCAGTGAACCAACATGGCATCACAGAAACAAGAAAGAAGTGCAGTACCTACATACTTTATTCGAAAATGAGTGTAAACCCTACAGGGCATTTTACTAGCTGTAGCTAGTAAAATGCCCTGTAGGGGTCACGTGTACGTGACTACAAAAATCAATAAAATTAAGCACTAAATTAATTATTTACCGACATGGACTTACTGGACAATAAGAAATTATTTGTTTATTTTTTAGATCAAATAATTACATAGTTATTTGAGAGGATACAACTTGTAAGCTTACCACAAATTAGATAGATATGTCCATTCAACTGCGACATATATATGGAGCTTACCCTTGCTTTTTCAAGAAATCCCGTCCGAATGAAATGCAATTTCACTTGTGTAGCCGATACCGTCTCGGTATTCGAGTTTCAAACATGTGGAAGAAAAACTTAAGGAATCATCCGAATATAGATAGTTCGCTTTCCGATATAATGAGAACGGATAGAATATGTTGAGTCGTTATAAATGATAATTTATAATCCAAATAATTCCACAAGCTTTTACACAAAATATACACAACGCAAATATCTCAGTACCGACCGCCACACGCAGTCAACACTCCTCGCCCGCGTGATAATGACTGATTGTGTGTGTGTGACTGTATGAGTGAGTGAGTGACACTCGTACATAAAAGCAGGGCTTGGACGTTATAAATCTGGTAACGTTAGTTCTGTCAAACGGCGTTAACGTTATCAGCAAAGGTAACGTTATGCTGGGTAACGGTATTTTTCACACTATTTACCGATACTCAGATAACGTTACCAATGATATTAACGGTAAAAGGTATTGTTAACACTGTATTTCTTATCGATATTTGACAGAATAAATTGATAAGAGCACAGACCATGGATCAAGATAGACACAGCCTATGAATGTACTTTGCGTGTCCAACTAAAGTAAAATTCACTTCATTCAAAATTGTCTTATTGGAGGACGTAAAGAAAAAGTTTCTTTTCATCGGTTAGAAAATTTCTTATTAAATAGTATTCGATTTATTTTAAAATCAATTATTTCGTGTTTTGTTTAACTTTAATAATGAAAACTGCTGACTGAGTGAAAATCGCATATTCAAAACCCGGAAAACATTAGTAACAAAATTTTGATGGCCAAGTATTTATAACACGCAATGAAAATAAAACGATTAGATACTTTCACATAAATTCGTTGTCATACACTTATCAATCATCGTTCAAATGAAGCGTTATTTTAACGATAGTGTTGTACAGTATCATGTTATGACTCTAAATCGATTAGCAAACATTAGGTACCTCTCAAACCAATAAACATTGGTTTGAGAGGTACCTAATGTTTGCTTTGAGATATTTTGGCATAAGTGTGTTTGTAATGTATTTGTAGAAAATAACATTTATAGACCGAGCGAGCGAGACGTCTCAGTTTCGAGATTAGTGAAAAAATTATTTTGTCTGTCTGTTCTCGTCTACAGATCGCATTTTTCAACCGATTGTGACGAATATTGGCACGCAAGTTGATTATGACGTTGACCTTGATTTATTTAAATTATTAAGTCAATCGCGATTTTTGATTGGGGGGAAAATAAGGGGAAGAAGTGGGGGAAGTTTGCAATAGCATTATTTATCGACGGATTTCGTCTTGAGAATGAGATTAAGAGGCATACTTACCACTCGGCTACGAATATACGCGACGTCGCTGTCGCGTATATTTGTAGTCGAGCGTAAGGACTTAATTCTATACAAAATGTTGCAAAAAAGGGGGAGTGGAGGAGGGAAAACTGGGAAAAGTTTGCTTTAGCGTTATACATGGAGAGACTTTGATTCTTCAAAATTTTTTGGATAATTTATACTTAACCACAGAATGCAGTAAGAGTATGGAGTGGTCCTATTCTAAGCCGGAAGTCACGCGGCATGCCTTCCATTTGATCGAATAGACTAAATATTCGGGGACTTGGGAGACTACAAGTATTTTTATGCAAATTATATGATACCTACCACACTACCTATTATTTATCCAAGCAAATCAATAAAGTACTTACATCTATCAAAAAGACATTTCAAACGCTTCATATTTAAAAAAATTGCTTTTAAACGCAACTATAATTACACCATATAATTAAACGAATTACACTTAAAACTATCTAATTATATACACTTTATAACAATATTTACCCACATAGTATTAGTCGTTATTTTAGTTTAAACTAAATCAAATAAAATCTAGGGCAAAACAAAATAAATGCCGCGCGCGAGTCGGGAGGCCAACTTCGACTGGTTTTGGTCAGTTACTCAGTGAACGCCAGAGAGTACTTAATTGGGCGAAGTAATTCAAGTTATATATTCGTTTCGCTAGCTCAATCACGTTTGTGCTGGGTACAGAAAGAGATAGAATGGTTCGTTCGGCTTCAATCATGTCTGCCGAACAATGCCGGCGCTCGGACTCTAGGTACGTATTCGTTAGGATAACTTAATAACGTTTCGTATCGTATCTAGTAGGTTACAGATAACGTGGAGAAACGTCAAAACTCCACGTTCCGCGAGCACAGGCATGGTTTGAGATACTTATCTGTTATTTGACGGTTACTCGGTATCATGATATTCGGATATCAAATAACGTAATATAGTGATAACATGTTCATCAGCGCTAATATTTTCATTTGGTATTAGAACGCGTGGTCCCTCTATCTATGAAAAAAAATCGCATTAAAATCCATTGCGTAGTTCTAAGTGCACATACATACATACAGAGGGGCAAACGGCGAAAAGCTACTTGTAATCATGATAATCGACTGAAAATCGAATTTGCATTCATTTTCATTCACTTGGTCGGTGTCTTTGAATCGATTTAACGCAGACAGTGTTCTCATTACTAAATGTCACCACTGATAGTTCAAAATTGGCACTCGAGGATTTCATAAAAATTTAAAGATTTTATTTATCTAGTATATACAGATCTGTGGATGAGAGTTTGTCTAGTAGGTTACTAGAGCTATTTATATAATATTTTACAAGTATTAAAAAAAAGTATCGTTACTTATATCGTTAACTAGCGGCCCGCCCCGGCTTCGCACGGGTATGTATTATACATATAAACCTTTATCATGAATCACTTTATCTATTAAAAAAAAACCGCATCAAAATCCGTTGCGTGGTTTTAAAGATCTAAGATACATAGGGACAGACAGTGGGAAGCGACTTTGTTTTATACTATGTAGTGATAGTGATTAATAACGTTATAAACTGTATTATCGACGATACCCCTTTTAACGTTACCACTTAAATAACGTTATTTAACGTTACTGTAAGTGTGAATTGGTATCGTTAACCTGTCGTTAACAAGCCCTGCGTAAAAGTCGTAAATAGATAAACACATCCGCATTCGTACATGTACGTACAAACCATCTACATACATACACCCTACTCGTGTGTGAAGTCGTGTGTATGTAGTAAACGGATAACTTCCCTCCCCTCTCATCTCCCCTCCTACCCCAACCGCTCATTAAAGAAAGAATGAAATGAATGAATGGTATCTGACATGACAGAAAACAGGAAAGGAAGTGGAATCGTAAAATAATACCTACCTCATGGAAATATATGACAAACTGGAACCCGCACTCTCAAATTAAATAAAAAGTCAAAAGAAATGTCCTTGAAATTACTCGTTACCCCTCCGTCTCTTTCTAATTAGGGTGTCCACAAAGTACAAGAATTCTGGATATTATAAAAATAAAACAAAAATTCCGTTTCTTTTTTATTTATATTCATTTATAAAATTTTAATTTAATTCAAAATAATAGGTAATTATAATTTATTCAGTCATTTTAAAGACATCGTTGAGTTCCATTGAAATGTTTATAGTGGAAGCGACATGACATACCCTTAATAAATTGAACCACTGTCTTTACTAACTACATCATTCTAGTACAACGAAATTAAAATAACAGCCAATAAACAAAAAAAAATAGACATTTCTATACAAAAGTGTACTGCCTTCCCTTATTTTAATTTATTTATACAGTGTTTCGATTTATTACGGGTATGTCCCTTCCACGTTGTATATGGATGTTTGTTAGGTTCTCAGTCACATTAAAACTATTGAACCCAGTGGCGGATTAACACATTTGCCGCCAGTAGGCTAATCATATTTCGCCGCCCCATGTCCAGTTATTTCTGGCAACGGGCCGTTATAACACATATAATACTTCATATCCCGAAATTCGATCATATTTCAGGGTCAACTCACATTTGCGCAGAGTCGAAGCGTCGCGTCATGTTTTTCGCCTGAGTATATTCATCTCTATTATCCCATTATTACGGTACAAATTAAAGTTTAACTCCAGCCAAACGTAGACGCGCGTAGAATTTGCATAACATAAATTTGTACCTTAATAATGGGATAATTTAATTCGAAATATCTTTATTATCATAGGATATTTATAATATCTCTTAATAATAGTCACTTTGTTTTGTTTTGCACAAATGTTGACGTCAAATCGTTACTTACAGCTAAGTTTAAGCCGCTTCGTAGGCGCAAGTGCAGAAGAAGCGGCAACAAATTGCATTGCACGTTTTCTCCAAAGACGTCAACTAACAACTATATAGATAGACTGAGATTAAATTGTTTGTTATGTCATAATTAAATTGAATTATAAGAATTACGAAATTTAAAATAATGTCAATTTGTTAATTTAATATATACCAATGTTCCAAACTTATGACATGTCTAAACATACAAACCTTTAAGATCGACCCGCGTCAAGCTCAAGCCAGACTTTTTTGTCTTTAAGATAGTCATCGGTCCTATAATAAGCCTTCTCATAAAGACTCACAAAGACTGACTGTTTTCAACCTGTAATACGGGCTAAGTTATTCTTATTACGTAAATTTACTAAAAAAAAAACACTTTATTGAACATGGAAATATTTTTCCATACATACATTATATTTTCAAATATGAACTGTGATGCAAAAGTAAGTATACCTATTTCCTTGAATAATTCTCTTAGTGAGTCTCTCGATCCTAAACCGTAAATGGCACGAATTGCTCTTTTTTGTAAAATAAAAATAGTCTGAATGTCGGCTGCACTCCCCCATAGAATTATCCCGTAAGACATTAGACTGTGGAAGTAACTAAAGTACACTTGTCTAGCAGTTGCTGCATCTGTCAATTGTCTTATTCTCCTAACAGCGTAAGCCGCAGAGCTAAGCCTATTAGAAAGTTTCGTTATATGAGCGCCCCATTTAATAGCAGCATCGACGTTCATATTTTCCTTTTCAGTTTCTAAAATTTCTTTAAGTGAAGACCGCGGTTTTTGACGTGACAACGTCTTATAAATTGGTTAGCCGGGTGACACTTCAAGAAACTGCGTTACGCTCCGCTCACGTTATGCGCTCACAATGAGAGCGAGTGAGAGGCACGCGTCCCTTCCACTCGGGCATGGTTAGCCCGCCTAAGAGCGAGAGAGACAGACATAAAAAGACTTGTCACGTAAAACTTTCGCCCGTATACCGACTTTACAGGCAACCAATTTTTTACAAATGGGAACATTTACATTTTCTTTTGTAGCGTCACGCAGCGGCCATGATTCCTGAAAAGACACGAAAATCTGATTTTCCAACATTCAATAACTATATGTTTATTAAACATTTGGTGTAGCAATAAAAAAAACGTAACTGGCTAATTGTGGAAATTAATCGTGCACTTACATGACTGCAAGATGGCACGGCTAACATAGTTTCCCTGGTTCGTTTAGAAGCTGTGCGCTAGTTGTAAATTCTTCATTTGACTGCAAATATAAAAGTAATAAATTTTACGGTGTCTTCTCATCATCACTTTAAAAATATACAAATCACTTTGATTAAAATATTAGACTCTTCATCATCTTAAACAATATCAGATAAACCTGATGGTTGATTTTCTTCGTTTACTTGTGTCTGAATTATTTATAATATAAATTTTGTATTTTATTTACAAAATTATATAAAATTCATAGGAAGTAAATATTTAATTAGAACTTCAATTAAAAACATTAAAACAGATTTTAGGTGACATTATATCCAAAACTTTGTCATGATGTCTTTGATAGAGGTGTAAAAAAATTACAAAAAAATAAATTTCCTTAAGCCGATAAGCCAATTTTATAATTATTTTCAAAAGTTAATTTTCATTTAAAAAATTAAATACAATTGTTGTCAAAATATTGTACAACGGTAGCTTGTAATCAAATTAAAAAATATATAAAAAAGGCTTTTTCCATTTTCTGGGAGGCGGAATGAATTTTGTCTTTCAAAATTGTCAAGAGCAAACTGTTTAATTTCTAATTACTTTTCTTCCCTAGGGGGAAATGAGAAATAACAAGTAACAAAAGTTCATACTTGTACCAGAGAACAATCCGCTACTTCATTGAAAAATGGTATGACTCCTTGTCTCAGTCGTTTTCCCATAATCATGTAATCGGGTGGTTTGAAATGGAGATTACAAATCTTTTTACTTTTTCAAAAAAGGGTCTTTTTAGTTCCAGAATATTTAACCATTTATTACGTTCCGTTGAATAGGAAGGAAACCTGAAAAAATTGTAATATCAAAATATAATTTTTTATTAGTTCATAGAGATAAAAAAGAAATTAAGGAAGGGCGACCATTTGTGCAAAAAAATTATTGAGATTTAGATTTGAATTTCAATTGGTACTCCGTAATTTTGTTGTTTTAATATATCATCATTTGAGTATACCACGTTTCGATCGCAAATCGTGCAAAGAACCATTCGAGAAAACCTTTTTCGTTTCTAAAATGACCCTAAATTCACGTTGTATGGTCACCCTAGTTAAAATTACAATACTATCATCGTTAATTATTAAGGCCGTACTTGAATTTTCCGGGGTCCAGTGCTGCCCCCATTTAAAATAAATCATTTCAAAGAAAACGGAGACATTATTTAAAATTTTGCAACTACCAAGTCCTAGATAACCCTTCAAAGTATTTTATGAACTACTGTTTACAGTTTAAAGTAAGAACGTTAAGCTTTACTACGCACATTTGCGAAAAACGGCCACTTTTGGCAAATGTGCGTAGTAAAGCTTAACGTTCTCATTATGAACTGTAAACAGTAGTTCATAAAATACTTTGAAGGGTTATCTAGGATTTGATAGTAGCAAAATTTTAAATAATGTCTCCGTTTTCTTTGAAACGATTTATTTTAAATGGGGGCAGCACTGGACCCCAGAAAATTTAGGTATGGCCTTAAGAATATAACGAAGTAAAATGGGAAATACCGAAACAGAATTAACATCTAAACCAAAATAACCATTTCTTTCCAAAAATAACAGCAATTAAAATCGAAATAACACTAAACAACAATTTCACATGACGCGCAGTTTATGCATGGTGTTTTGTACTTACGAATTAAATATAATATTACATCCTGGATGCCACTCACTTTTGCAGCCGCGCACAATACATTTACCATTTTGCTAGTTTTCCCTCTGGATTATTTCAAAATTCAAAAACAAACTTGCGAAATGAACGTAAACATCCGCCATTCCACTGAAACTCAAATTATTTTTGGCCGTCAATGGGGTAATATCAATCGTCACGTTGGCTATCCAGTAGGGAAAACAGGGGTTAGATACTTGCGGTCATTTTAACATTCTTCAGTTTTTTATTAGGAGTGTAGGTTCCAGTTTGTCTATACTTCCGTGACATACCTACATAACGCGCAATGGATGAGATACTGCTCGTGTAAGAGAAGCTTAAGAAGAAGTAAAATGTCATCACCACATGGTTTATGACATTGATATTTCACACGTGACATTTCATTTTACAGACGTTGAATTGTTGAGTCTCAGTGTTGAGTTGAGTTGGTTGATTATGTTTTGGTTTTATCAGATAAATATTAAATAGGAAAGTTGATGATTATATTTTCCACAAATTCGCCTTGTGTTGTGGTCGATTTTGTTAATTTATGTGAGTGATTCTTGCTGTCGATACATAAAGTATCATTCCTAAATAGTCCACAGGAACGCACACAAATGGATCCGAATGACTGCAAAGAATTCGCCGAGCTTGGAGTGAAATCGTGGCTCATAAAACAGCTTTTCTCTCTAGGTATGCTTTTTTAGACGTTACCTATTCCATCGATGAAGATTCTATTCTATTCAATGGGCTTCGACTTTCAAGATGCCGCTAACTACGCCGTATAAGATGTAGGTTACACGCTCAGTTTGGCATCAGTTCAGTCCATCAGAATAATCGGAGAATGTCGTGTAACCCAAGGACAGACTGATGGTTCGGACTGATGAAAATTATAATTTTGTCAGTCTGTTTTGAATGATGAAAGACTGATGGGAGACAGATCGCGTAACCCACTCGTATCATTCTCGCGTCAGTCACCGTACTCTACTACACACTGTACACCAAGGTACACAAGGTACATTATTATTGCTCTGCTGTACACATACTTTTTAGGGTTCTGTAGCCAAATGGCAAAAAACGGAACCCTTATAGATTCGTCATGTCTGTCTGCCGTATGTCACAGCCACTTTTCCGAAACTATAAGAACTATACTGTTCAAACTTGTTAAGTAGATGTATTCTGTGAACTGCATTAAAAATTTCACACAAAAATAGAAAAAAAAATAACAATAAATTTTGGGGGATCCCCATACTTAGAACTGAAACTCAAAATTTTTTTTTATCAAACCCATACGTGTGGGATATCTATGGTTGGTCTTCAAAAATGATATCGAGGTTTCTAATATAATTTTTTTCTAAACTAAATAGTTTGTGCGAGAGACACTTCCAAAGTGGTAAAATGTTGGTCACCTGTAACTTCTAAAATAAGGCAATGATAAAACTAAAAAAAATGTATGATGTACATTACCATGCAAACTTCCACCGATAATAGGTTTAAACGGGTCAGTCTCACTATTCCCATTGAGCTTTCCCATTGATGGTAATAGTGATACTACTTGTATCACTATCCCCATTGCGTTTATATACCGCTACTTTTCGCAACCAATAAAACGCTTGATATTAGAAATATCGGAAATAGGAAATTAGGTTAAGGGTGGTAAATTATGGTTTTAATTTAATCAAAACATTTTATTGTACAGAAAACAAAATATTGAGAATCGGTTACATATGCTCAAAACAGCGGCCAACCTAACTGCGTAAAATGTTAATGCAAATACCACCACAAAAGTTTGAGGAATTTTGGTTTGCTGTTGTAAATACAATTATTAGATATACATAAATAATTACTAAAAGCCCAAATAAAATTTTATATTGCGTAGATTTGTTTTTTTCTGTAGGATAGTATATTATTTTACACCCGACGTTTAAAAAAAACCGCTCCAAATGGGAATAATGAGACTTTTTTTAGGAGAACATAAGTCTCGCTATTACCATTCGGCGTTTCGTAATTCAATGGGAATAGTGGGACTGATTTGAAAAAAAAGGTGCAGTCAGTATTTCCACTGCAATGGGTAATGGGAATAATGTCTACCCGTTTAAACAAGATCTAGTAAGTAGTTTTTTTTAATACGTCATAAATCGTAAAATGTTACTTGCTGCTACGGAACCTTTCATGGGCGAGTCCGACTCGCACTTGGCCGCTTTTTTTATCAGTCTGCTTATAGTCTAGATTGACCGTGTAACCGTGAAAATCATCCATCATTCTGGTGTGAGTCATGTCAATCCAGACTGATAGAATGAACTGATGCCAAACTGAGCGTGTAACCTTGCTCTAATGGTAACCCCATGCCAAGAATTTGTTATGGTTATATATCTGGCTATTGAGCCATTTAGGTCCCATAGTTGAGCAAGCCAGTCACTTTTACCTGGGTCGTTTGGTTAATCAGTGACTTTAATATTAAATAAAAACTTTTTAACAAATTTTGTATTTTTTTCATGTTATGGAACTCCTTAGTAAGCTAATGCCATTCCTTTCTTATTAAAATTGCCGCGACAATAAACTTTTTACAGACAAATAGTTAGATGTGTTTGAAATATTCTTTAGAAATGGAGAAAAACGAATTTCGTTTGCAAAATCAACATTATTTTTTACGAGGAAAAGAGTTAAACAGCTGGAAGACAAATTGAAAAAATATTATGGGGAATCTGCTTTATCTCATGGAATGATAAATAAAATAAAATAAATATTTTTTAGGAATAAGAACACCAACTTCAATCCAAAAAGGCTGTATATCTCAAATCCTGTCTGGCAATGACTGCATCGGAGCAGCTAAGACAGGCTCCGGCAAAACATTTGCCTTTGCATTGCCCATACTGCAGCATTTGGCTGAGGATCCATATGGCATATTTGCACTTGTTCTTACTCCAACACATGAATTGGCCTACCAGGTAAAATTTGTCTTCATTTTTGATTAAATTTTTTTTTATTTCTTGTTTTTCAGAATCCTAATTTCACCATTCTATTATGTCAGTTTCCCTCCCTTTCTGCAGGTCTCATTGCCCTGAAGTGAATGAAAAAAATAATTATATTTATTTCATTTACTACGAAATGTACAAAAATACATTGTTAGGTAAGACTGTCTATTAAGCAAAGTATGCTTGTGTCAGACAATCCTGCTCTTTCTTACCTACTTTACTTACACTTTTAATTACAAATAATAAATAAAATAAATACATAAATAATAATGCGTGTATGACGTGATGTATGTGTGTATAGGTGTGTTGAGCGCGCGCTTGTGTGTGTGTGTGTGAGTTTACTGTGTATGTGTGTAGATAGTGTATATAATGTCATTTAACTAGTGCTTCTGTTTGGTTGTAGTCGAGCATTTTTAACCAGTTATCGAAGGCGATTCACTCACTGGCAACACGCTCGCCGCGGTGCGCGGAATCTGCCGCGTTGTAGTGTGTTGAACTAGGCGTGTTTTTTATACAAAGTGAGATACTTGCATACAATGTTAGAATTAGCCGCCCCGCGCTCCGCGACGGTGCGCAATGCAGTGGAAGAAGTATCACCGCCTAAATCTAATCTAAAGAAAACTCACTAAATACCTATGATTAATATAAGCACTCATCCATCATATAAGTATAAAATTTGATATCTTTTTTTTTGTGAATTTTGTGATTGTCTTCCCAGACCAGTCACTGGCTTTTTTTCCCGGGAAAACATTTATTTTGTCTTCACTATCTAGTATTAGTAGTTTAGAGGCATTCGAAATGTGGTGCTGGAGACGTATGGAAGGTATAAGTTGTATAGAGAAAAAGACAAATGAAGAAGTACTTGATTTAGTTAATGAGAAAAGGAACTTATTATAAACAATCGATATTAGAAGAGGAAAGATGTTTGGTCATCTTATACGCCACGATCAATTTTTTAAAAACATAATAGAAGGAAAAATCTAGAGCATTTATAGATCAAGTGAAGGAGGAAGTTCACGCCGTGTCGTATAGGGAGGTCAAGGGGATGGCTCAGGAGAGGGAGACATGGAAACTACTCCACCAACAAGAACATAGTTCTTAAATTATAGATAGATCTAGTATTATCCTTCGACTAACTGCAAACTCCCATATTGTATGTTTTAGATAGCAGATCAATTCAGCATCCTAGGCCAGCCTTTAAAGCTCCGAGTTTGCATAGTAACAGGCGGATCGGACCAGCTTGAAGAGTCGCTGAAGCTGGCTAAGAGGCCGCACATCGTTGTCGCCATGCCTGGACGTCTGGCCGACCATATCACTGGGTGTGACACATTCTCTTTGAAGAAAATAAAATACCTGGTTTTGGATGAAGCTGATAGGTATGCATTTTTTAAGTTTCAATCATTTTTAGGGTTCCGTACCCAAAGGGTGCAAACGGGACCCTATTACTGAGACTCCGCTGTCTGTCCGTCTGTCCGTCTGTCTGTCTGTCTGTCTGTCCGTCTGTCTGTCTGTCCGTCAGTTACAGGGCTCTATCTCTTGAACCGTAATAGCTAGACACTTGAAATTTTCACCGATTATGTAGTACTGTGGCCGATATAACAACAAATACTAAAAATAAAAAATAGTTAAAAATTAAAGGGGGTCGTCGTACAAGAAACGTGTTTTTTCAGCGTTTTTAACTCGATCTTCATAATGGCATTAACTAGATACTTGAAATTTTCACCAATTATGTGTTACTATGACCACAATAACAACAAATACTAAAAATCAAATAAAGTTAAAAATTAAAGGGGGTCGTCATACAAGAAACGTGTTTCCTCAGCGTTTTAAAACATTGTACGGTGGTACGGACCCTTCATGTACGAGTCCGACTCGCACTTGCGCGTTTATTTTTCAGCCATTTATGTCCCACTGCTGGGCAAAGGCCTCCCCTTTTTCCTTCCACAATTCCCTATCCTTGGTCCTCACTTTCCATTCCTTAACAAATGCACACATATCGTCTGCCCATCTCGTCCTCGGACTGAGTTTCCATCATGGACGAACAAATATTATACAATACAATAACAATACAAAAATCTTTATTGCACCAAATAACATTTACAAATACAAAGTATAAAGGACAATATATAGGTAATATAAGGTACAAGAGGCGGCCTTATCGCCGAAGCAATCTCTTACAGGCAACTCTAAGAGAAGGAGTGCGAAGTATATAAGAAAGAGTATAATATAATATAAAGAAGATAATTATACCTTCAATCTTATATCTCCTAGTTGCCTAAATAATACGATTCCGTTCGACGACCTCCGTGGTGTAATGTCCTTTGTCCTTATATATTTTTTTATTTTAAATACTTACCCTACGCCAAGTGGGGTCTGCATCGGCACAGCATGTAAGTCGCTTCCATTTACCCCTACCCTTCGTCATTTCTACTGTCGACACTGCCCTCCATATCATTTTTCACACATTCCAACCACATTCTCTTTGGCCTCCCTCTATAATCTGTTTTTCCTAAAGGCTGACTGATAGAGAATGCATTAGCATTAAGTCCACCTTTTGTACTATTGTGGTCAATAAAGATTTAATAAATAAATATAATTGCACTTGTTAACCTTTTAAAAAAAAAACTTTTAACACAATACAAATACTCTTTATAGCACCATAAACAAATAAAATTACAGAAAACAGAAAAATTATACACAGGCGGACTTATCGTATAGCAATCTCTTTATATTTAATATGTACTCTGGTTACCTAAATATCTGCAATAAAAATTATACATTCTATTCCAGGCTTTTCAGCGAGTCTTTCCAAGAGGACCTGGATACAATATTCAACACCCTGCCACAGAAAAGACAAAACCTACTATTTTCAGCTACAATCACAGAAGACGTCAGGGAATCAAAGTTATTGCCACTTAACAAAGAGGTAAGAATTTTGTCTTAAGAAGTAGCACACCAAGAAAGCTCTGTCAAATAAAAAAAAAAAAATTTTTGTAGAAACAGTACATATGGAAGGAGACCGATGAACAATTGACAGTGTCGACCCTCGATCAACGCTACGTGGTGTGCCCTGCCTACGCCCGGGATGTATACCTCGTCCAGACATTACGGAAGTACCGCGAGACCAAACCCAGTTCACATATCATAGTGTTTACGGATACTAAAAAGTGAGTGAGCTTGACATTCCCTATTTGATTAGTCTTTACTAGTTCTGCTTCATGATATTTGATTTAGTAGTTCCATCATCATCATCAGGTCTTTAGTCTCCACTGCAGGAGCACGACCCTCTCTGTACTGCCAGAGCTATATATTAGCCAGAGCAGTCAAAGGATTTGGTCTAAACTCTCCACGCTGGCCAGACGGGTTGGAGAGGTCTCATCCTTCAATTCAAATCACACATTAGATGAATTGAAAGTCGATTATTAATTTATACAGCAATGCTCGGAACTAGAGATGGGCCGAGTACTCGGTTGTTACTCGGTATTTGGCATACTCGGCATCTTTTTCAGTACACGTACTCGGCCGAATAACTTGGTTCAACTGCCGAGTATTGGTGCAAGTCCAAATTCTTGATCTTTTACGTCCACTCATTACGACAACAGTCACGTAAAGAACCATTGTAACACAAAAAACTATCCCCAAAAACAATGTTTTTTATATTAATATTGTAGCCGTGCCGTAAATAAATTATGGCCGCGAGCTCAGAGTAAACTGAACCGAGTTATTCGGCCGAGTACTTGGTTTGATGAAGACAAAACCGAGTAATACCCAGTATTCAGTTACTCGGTAAATGTGGTACTCGGCCCATCTCTACTCGAACCAATATCTAAGTTTGTAAGTGATAGTGATTCTTAAATTTCAGGGAATGTCAAGTCCTATCAATGATGCTGAACGCTATCAGTATGGACAACGTTTGTTTACATGGCTTCATGCGACAGAAGGAACGAGTGGCGGCTCTTACTCAGTTCAGAAGCAACCTGAAGTGCACACTGGTTGCAACCAACGTTGCGGCCAGGGGGCTGGACATACCTACTGTCGACCTGGTCATCAACCATAAGCTGCCTTTGGAGCCTAAGGAATACATTCACAGGTAAATACATAGATCTAGATTTTTTTGTTACTGTGAGAGAGAGATTGACGGAATGCGGCAGCATCGCTGATTTCGCGGCGTTCCGTCGCTTTCTCGCTCTAGCAAATGACGGTTCTGAGCGACAGAAAAGCATAGTAGCATAGGGAAATGTATTGGCCGTGTGGTTCCTGGCAGAGTAGAAGAGGACCACTCCAAGTCTTCCCGTTGATGTCGTAGAAGGCGACTTAGGAAGTGTGGAGAGTGTAGGCCAAATCTTCTGCTCTGGCTAATATATGGCAGTACAGAGAGGTTGCGCTCCTGCAGTGGAGACTAAAAAAGGTCTGATGATGATCATAGGAAAATGCTGTTCCATGCTGACAGACACATCTGTGGGACACATCCCAACCCTAAAAAGACCACCATAGCCGAGTGCGACAAATAATACGATAACTGTCATCCTCACAAGAGCGAAAGAGATAGCGATCAAAGTGATAATGTGACAAGCCTTGGTACAAGACAGTCAGGCCTTGTCGGTCCGGCACGGACATGGCCACATGAAAATTTAGAAAATTTTTGTCATATTTTTTCGCAAAGTATTTAATTTTAATAGTTTTATTTATTTAAACTTTATTGAGTATATGTATACTAATATGTACATAAATAATTATACAAATTTATTGCGACATTGATGAACTTGTCACTGTCAAATATTCGTTTACGGTCTGCAATAATGCTGCACTCTGGCGGCAGAATAGTAAGAGAGCCCAAGAGGGGATTTTTGGATTTACTCGAGCGCGTCAGATAAACATGCAGTCGTGTCATGTCAGGATCACAGTACAATATCACGATATCGTATTGATAAACTGATGGTCGAGCCGGGAGGTAGCCATAGGAACTCAGTAATGAAACGACGAAAACCTATCGTGTTTGGGCTCATTTGATTTGTCTTAACTAGCACTTCGGTCTCACAATACAAGATTTTACAAAAAAAAATACAATTTTCTTAATCTGACGGTTTGAATAGTTTTTATTTCAAACCGTCAGATTAAGAAAATAGTATTCTAAATATGTATATATAAATAGTAATAAAAGATTTTACAAAAAAATACTATTTTCCACCGTCCATTATATTTCAAACCGTCAGATTAAGAAAATAGTATTTTTTTTTGTAAAATCTTGTATTGTGAGACCAAAGTGCTAGTCAAGACAAATCAAAGGAGCTCAAACACGATAGGTTTTCGTCGTTTCATTACTGAGTTCCTATGGCTACCTCCCGGCTCGACCATCAGTTTAGCAATACGATATCGTTATATTGTACTGTGATCCTGACATGACACGACTGCATGTTTATCTGACGCGCTCAAGTAAATCCAAAAATCCCCCTCTTGGGCACCCCTACTAGAACATTGCAGTAATATCTCCTATTTGAAATGTTATTTGGTGCAATAAAGTTTTTGTATTGTATTACATTTGTTTTGTTTCATAGGGTGGGGAGAACGGCGCGTGCGGGTAGAAGCGGGATGGCGATATCTCTCATCACACCATATGACATCCTGCGGCTTGGTGAGATAGAAGACCAGATTAAGACCAAACTAACGGAGTACAAGATTGACGGTAAGATTTTTCTACAAGAGAACAATACAATATACCCGTGTGGTTCCGGATTAGAATAGGACCACTCCATCTCTTTATGTGGATGTCGTAAGAGGCGACTAAAGGACTAAGCACAAACATCTCGTGCTACAATTGCATTCCCAAGGAGGGTTAACGTCGGGCGGCGGCTGGTTGTAAAACTTTTCGCGCAAATACATTCCCAAAGAGGGTTGACGTCCGGCCGGTTGTAAAACTATAGCCAAATCATTTAAAGTATTCCGGCTATTTCTTCTCCATTTTGCAAGGTCTTTGGCCTCCTTGGTGACCATTGACATGCATATTATATTTGGAGAAGAAAAAGCGGGAAAGCGCACCCCGGACTCCGAAGGAGCACAGCTGAGAATGAAACCGGGAATGCGCTTAGACGAAGAGAACAATACAAATATAATTGACTGGTCCTTCCTGGCTAGAAGAGATCACTTCTTGGGATAAGCCCGCCTTTGGCTCCGTCTTCATACCTATTATAATTTTGGCTTTTCGGACCCACTTGTCCTCCTTTGTTCCGATCCCTTCAACACATACTGTCATGTTACATTTGGCATGAGTGATATGTGGAGTTTGTGTCATCATCAGGTCTTTTTAGGAGCACGACCCTCTCTGTACTACCAGAGCCATATATTAGCCAGAGCAGTTAGAGGATTTGGCCTACACTCTCCACGCTGGCCAGATGGGTTGGAGAGGTCTCACTAATGTTTATAAGCTTTGTTTAGCTTGTGTTTCCTAAGTCGCCTTCTACGAAATCTACGGGAAGACTTGGAGTGGTCATATTCTACTCTGCCGGGAACCACACGGCAATAGTTTGTGTAAATAGTTATAAATTAACACAGTTTACAATTTGAAAGATCCAATTTTCGTGCGACGATGTTCGTGCCTGGCCGATAAAGGCAGACACGTCTTGTACCAAAACTCGTCACATGTCACTTTGATCGCTATCTCTTGCTCTTGTGAGGGTTACCGTTATCATATTATTTGTGGAGCTTGGCAATGGAGGTCTTTTTACATAGTAAAAAAAAATCTAGGTGTATGAGACTGATATTGATGGCGTCCACGAAGAGGCTTATGCTCAGTAGGCGGAACAAGAGCTGGGTTAATGATGATAAAATATAAATTTATACTTTTTAGTGTTCCTTACCCAACGGGACCCTATTACTGAGACTCCGCTGTCTATCCGTCCGTCACAGGGCTCTATCTCTTGAACCGTAATAGCTAGATACTTGAAATTTTCACCGATTATGTATTACTGTGGCCGCTATAACAAACGTGT